>OZ029918.1:15869860-17232360 GCA_964023275.1 Norana najaformis
CTCGGCAAGTTGTGACTATAATAGTCTGCATACCTCTCCGACTTTTAAGGATCATTTTCGTCATTTGGCAAATATTAGACGTCAGTTGTGTGCTTTATACGTCTTTTTAGGCCTAACAGAAAACTAAAATTGTTCACTTGATGCCAAATTTGAAAATTGTTACATCGCAGCCTCTGTTGACGAAATTTTGACTGATGCTGCATGGAACCGTCGAGGCAGCAGATTTTTGGAAAAATCCATCCTTGCGCAATAACAGACAGTTTTGGAAATACTAACGCTGGCGTAATAGCGGGTTTCTGCAAGGGGCGCGATACTGAGCCAGTTTGAACTGGTCTGCTGTCGTGGCGGGAAATAGACTATAGATGAAGTTGCAAGAGCATTGTTAAGAGAGCGCGAAAAAGATATGGTACCAATAGTTTGTCCCGAACTCAACTGATAGTTTAAAGTTACAAATGTCGTTGATAGATTCGTTTGTTTAGACATTGTATGTCGACGAAGTACTATTGTGACTGAGCTGTTCGTTACATCAACTATGAATTTATGCAAAAACAAACACTGTGTCTTTTATCGCGTTTTAGCTCCGTTAAAAAATCAGGCGAGTTTCTGGTTCGAAGCGAAAGGACATTAAAGAGTGGTGTCGGTTCTGTGAAAAGTGCCAGCTTAAAGCACGAGAATTCGTTGTGGATTGGGTACCGATCACAACGATTTTACAGAAGGCTGTACCATTCAGACATCTTAACATGGATTGCATTGGACCGGCTGAGCCAGTCATCGCCAGGTCACAGTTGATGTCTATGCAATGTCGATTTGCATACAAAGTGGCCAACAGTGTTTGTGCTCAAGGCGTCAACCGCAAAGGTTGTTTGTTGTGCCTGCGTCCACTGAATTTCGGACCTCAGACGGCCTGGAGACGTGCTCAGAACAAAGACGGCTGGCAGTATGTTGTGGAAACGGCTACGCTCCGGAGCGGAGCAGACCATAGATGATGATGATGATGACGACGACGACGATGATTATGACTGCACTGTTGGAGTTACTTGTGAACTTTAAAGTCTAATCGGTTGTTACAAGTGACCAAGGCAAAAATTTCACAGCCAGACTAACAAGAATTTATGAAACTGATGCGACGTAGTCCACATTTCAACACATCGGGCAACCAAAAGGCGTCTGGATTAGCAGAAAGGTCGAACGAATCATAGAAAATGCAAGACGTTGGCATACGTTGATAACTTTTACGGTATGGGCGCTGAGGAAGGGGCAAACTGCGATAACTGAGGTCACTCCTTATTTGTTGGATTATGGAAGAAATCCTGAGGACCAATGTCGATTCTTAAAGAAACATGTTCCAACAAAGTTCCGATGCCATCTATGTTGGATGGAAGGAAAACCGCCAGATATTTGAAAGAATGGCATAAAAATTTGTTAGAAGTCATGAAGTTTGCCGAAACCCTTCACAGTCTTAAATGGTATGAGACTGTCGATCAGGGTGCGCATAGAGACTAGTAGACGTCAAAGAGTTCATCTGAGCAACGGTTTTCCATGGCCGACAGGCTTTCCCAAGTCTGGGCTTTCAATAGGCCGGTTTTGAAAGCATTTATGTCTAGGCTCGTTCGTCCTCGCATAGACCTGATTGTATAAACCGGCTGCACGTGGAGATAAGGAGCGATGAAGAGTAGGAGACCATGATCCGAAAGAGATGGCGGCTCCACACGGAGGTCTTGAAGGACAAGTCGTGTCTGGTGATGAATACGCCAAGCCAGTCTCCCAAGTCGTGCGTTGGATTTGAAATGTGCTGAGCCAATTCGAACTGCTGCATAAGGGTCTTTGAATCGGGCTGCGTCTGAGGAACCAGGCTCTTCGAGGTCGATGTTAAGGTCGCCGATCAGGACTAGTTGACTGTTGTAATTGCGATCACCTCCAGCATGGAGGCGAACTCAGAGTAGACTGCCGACCAAGAAGACACGAATCCAGGACAGCAGAGGGCGAGCAGAGTCCAAGGAGCACGAACAGTCGCGAACGATAGACAAGGCTCCGAAGGTCTTTGGGCGGTCTAGCAAAGCAGTGATTTTGACCCGACTAGTGTCTTTAAAATAAAAGACCATAATCTCCATGATTCTGAACTAAGGCCTGCTTTTCAGTAACTGTCGCATGAACGTAGATCGTGGGACGAGTAGCCGGCCAGCGCCGCTCTGCAAACCAGTGCGTGTCCGAAGAGGAGGAGTGCCACGACTTAGTGACAACAACGTCCATGTCACGGGCAATGACGTGTCACTGCTCTGAGCTCTGAGCAAATCGATCAATCGATCCTAGGCCAACAGTCAACGCCTACTTGTCAGAAGTAAGGTCAGATAAGGCAAGATAAATGCTCGTTTAGGCCTAAAACATTGACTTATAACAGAGTCATGGTCTCTGAGTTATCATCGGTCGGATGCAAACACGATGAAGCTAATCCATCAAGCGGACCTTGCTTTTCATGCTCGACAACACATCGGCTTTAACATCGAGGCCAGGATTCGAGATCCGCTCTGACGGGTTTAGAATCGATCAGAATGCCACTCGATTGGGCATCGACCTGTGAACGGTTCGCACCGCAACAAATCTATTTTACAGTTTCTAGAGATGGAACGGGGTGAGGGACGATGGAACGAGTACAGAGAGAGACAGAAAGAGAGACAGACAGACAGAGGGAGAAGGAAAGAGACAGACAGAGGGAGAGGGAGAGGGAAAGGGAGAGGGATGATTGCCTAAAGGATTCTGGGTATGTGCGGTCGGTGAGGGTTAGTCGGTCGGTCGGGTGGCCGTCGGGACTGACTCTTTTTTGCGTGACAGACAAAACAGTATGTATGCCTGGACGGGTTTGTGCGCCGAATATATATTAGACAACGGACTCCGTTGCCTGTCCTGAGTTGTACCGTTCAAAAGCAATCGTAAAGCTGCCAGCAGGTAAGACGCTCTCTCGTCTTGTCTTTTGGCACAGCTGGATGGAGAGGGGGCTCGTCCAGTCAAACAGGGGCTGTAGGGGCGGCCGCGTGAGGGTAGGCGGGCGGGTGGGTGTAGGGTCGGATACTGTTCTCTGTGCATATCGGGTGAATACAGTTGCTGATGCTGCCGTTACCGTCTTTTACGCGTGTCGATTTGAAGAATGGATATACACAGTGGTTCAACGCCGTCAAACAAATCCAAAAACACTTCTGTTGTGCAAAAACTTATTTATGACAGGCGCACCCACACCACTGAAGCGATGCCTGGGCCAAGGAGATTATCGCATCGGACACAGTACAGGCGTTTAGTGCCGAGGCTTCTTTTAAGGTCGTTAGAGTTACCACGGTTCAGTTTATCGATAGTTTATAGTTCGGCTTCTGTGCGAAGTAGCATTATTCAGTGTTTTGTAGTCATGCGCTATTATAATCTTAGATTCTCGGTGGTGCCGCCCTGGTTTGTCTTTCAAATCCCTGTCAAAAGCTTACCTTCAACGATAAGCATCTCCATGGAAACCGCGTTGCCCTTTGGTCACCGTTCACGCACAGTGGGTGGTCGCGCCTTCTGCCTTTCTCCTCATTTTTGCTACTAGTACAGTTTAGCATAGAGCTGAAAACGCAGCCTACAGAACTCTTCCATCTTGCACAGGTCTAATCGGAAACAACTCCTTATACAGATTGCCATGTTTACATCATATTTCTTTAAATAACAGGATAGGCCGTCGAAATGGTCCTCAAAATGTACCTGAAAACCCTAGACGTAAATTGTGCTGTGTTTTATTGTATATATTATGTGTGGTATGAATCGTTGCTGTTTAAATGTGCAATATGCAATCTACTGCGGGTTAATCGTAGCTGTCGCTTGCTGTAGGCAGTTGCTGAATTATCTTGTTGGCTGGGCGCTATGCCTATCGAAGCGGACCAGAAGGATCCCTCCTAGGGTAGCGTATAGTATACTTCAATGGCAAGGCCGTGCAAGACCCTGGGTCAGCAACTGTTGCTGTCTGGAACCTCAGCGGCAGCGCGCTCCGTCTGCTCTTCGTACCTCCGCTGCGCATGCGTGCCTATGCATCGCTCGCTGCAGCGCCCTCTGTATGCACGTGCGTTTATTAGCGTCCCGCTTCCCGCCTATCGGAGTTGGCTGCTGAGGAAGTGACGAGGGTGATGATGCTTCGGATGCGAACTGTGATGATCCGGCTGCTGCTGCAGCTGCGCCTGCCTACTACATCTTTCGGCGCCTAGCAACTGACGGAGATGTGGTTCTGTGGAAAGCGTATACTCTTCGTCCGCGAATAAAAGATTATTCTTCGAAAACGCTTCAGCCATATACACAGCTGCCAGGCATCGAAGGGGCGAAGCTTATGCAACGACGCATAGTAAACACGGACGCTGTCCGTATCAATACACGCGCCTGCGATCGTCGAATAGTTTTTATAGAACAGTAATACAACACGCTCATCGGTGTTTTTCATGGACCACAAATTGCGCTGCAAAGTTATTATTATATCTAAAATTGATGAATTTGTTTGCAAAACGTAGGTCAGTGCCTAATTATACAAAGCAGACGAAGTTACTGTGGGATTCTCGTCACCATTTCACAGGATGTACAATGAACTGAGTTTTTCTAGACGCCTCTGTTTTCGCCTTTCCAGGTCGCCTGAATTACGCCGAGGGAAACTGGTCGAACTACAAGAAGCTGGAACGGAGTCAGCTAAGCATATACGCTAGGGCTATAAGTGCATCGAAGTCATCTAGGAACGAACAACTGGTAGTTGATTTCCTATTGGATATAAAGTTAGAGGATGTAGAAGCGCTGCATTAGGAGAAACTCGCACATGTTTTGATCAGCTGTTTATTACCATAATCGGACTTAATGGCCTGGAACTTGTTAGTTGTTTGGGAAAGTCTCACAGCGTAATAAAACTAGGAATTGTCGATGGCGATATCAGTTACTATCTCGTGGTAAAGCAGCGTTTCATCTTATATCAATTCCGGATGCCGTACAAAGGAGTTTCGTGCCTTGAAGGTTTCCGTTTTATCGGAACTGTGTTGTAAATTCACGAATGACAAGGAACTTGGTTTTGGTCTACAAATGGCTGCAGAAGTTTTTAGATAATAAATATTTCTTTTTAATAAGAGCAGTAAATCAGTTGTTGGAGATTTCTCGCGTTTGGCGCATTTTGAAGATGAATCGCGGAAATGTATTCACCGGATTCTATCGTTTAGCCGAAGCAATTTGAAGTCAATATTGAGCTATGTTAGAGATAGAACAGCTGGAAGAGTTTGCCTTACACACCGTGAAGCGGGTAAGAAAAAGGCAGTTCAGGCGGTACATACTACATCTGATGAAGTTAACATTCGAAATTTAATCAAGGAATATGCGATCCATCATGTTTCCTGCTCAGGCAAAGGTCAGCGTTAATCAACTAAAAAGCGATTTCTACGTACGAAGAACGCCTTGTCTCAGATAAAGTTTGCTGCACTTCGCTACGTTATGAAATCTAGATTTTTAGACAATGAATTTGGCATTCATGGGAACAGTTACTTAGGCGATCTCATAAGAACCCGAGTTTCTCGAGTCGTAAATACCAGTTACTGCGCACGTGTTAAAAGCAGTCGAGCGTAGTTGGAAAATACTGTCGATAATGCTGACAATGAAAGCCTGCGCAGATGGTTATCTGCATCGGAAAACGAGGAACGGTCTGCATGTTTCTTTAAACCTATGTCGTCAGAATCCCAATGTAGCTGTAAAATTCTTCACCCTTCTAGGCCGATGATTCATCGTTGGACTTAATCCCTGAAAGTTCTATGATGCAGCACAGTGATATTCGATGCAATTCGATGTAAAACGCGTTTTCAACAACTGACCCCCGTTTTGTCTAAAAGATATCGCCGCAGAATCTGGCACTTTCAGATGGTGTGAGAATCTAAGCAGGACCAGAAACTGATTCAACGAAAAGGACGCATGCAACTGTAGCGCCCGGAGATACACTTACATTATGTGGCGCCAGAGTTTGAACAGAAATCGAAAATCGTCAAGATTGAGTACAGTTCCGAAGCGCTGTTAACTAAACGAGAATCGAAATAATTGATAAGATTGCAACAGAAATTGCTGAGACGATGAAAGACGTTAATGTTTTTCTTCGGCGATTCTTACTCCTCGTCTTTTATGCGAACATCTCTACGACGTCATCCTTCCACCTGGAAGGAGGAAAAGAACCGAAAATAATGTCACCTGTGGTCAGGGAAAGATGGTCTGGGTCCTCAAGGACACAGGAAGGGGCTGAACCGATATCCGGAAGAAAGCATTCGGTTGTTCCTCAGGATGACTTGCACCCGATGGCCTCTTCTTTCAGGCTGACGTCGAGGCATCTGGTAGCGCGAGAGGACGAAGACTACCAGAGAGATCAGGTAAAGGAAGATGAGGAAGAGGAGGAGGAGGAAGAGGAGGAAGACGAAGAGAGACAATCGCAGACAGATAGAAAGCATCTTCACTCTTCGAGGGAGTGTCGCAAGCAACTGAACCTCGATATTGAGTCCTGTCTGTCTGGATACGAGAGGATGTTGCGTAACATGAATCCAAAAGAACAGCTGAGCGAATCGTTTAAACTACAGCTCTGTCAGTAAGTAAACTATCTATGAGACTCACAATAATTCACAGGCCTATATTCAGATCTTACTTGATTTCTAGCACCATCTGTCAGCAGTATTATGCACGTTGCCTGTGGAAAGCCGGGCAAGTATGCACATTTGTGCATGTAAGTAAAGCAGTCGATTGATAATATAATCGTAAACTCGACATTTCTACAGCGCCCAAAGAAAGCTAAGTCGCGGAACCAACATATTCACATGCGTTGGCTAAATAGTATCGGCACTGTATGTATAAATCCTTTATCTATACGTATCTAGTCTACATTGATCGCTTCTGTAGTGGTTTTTGTTGCACTTGCAAGGCCTCGACTAAAGACAGAGGGTGCATTTATCAACAAGGACAACCAAACATACTGAACAGGTTCACACAATCTTTGATCAGTGCAGGACCGGTTCAAAACTCTTAATGGACATTTGGGGCGAAAGGGTTGATAAGGACGAAGACTTATAGGTTGCCAGGTATAACAACTGATACACAAAAGCAAATTGTCTGCTGGCCACATTTCGTTTTTGGTCCCCACTTTTATTTACTAGAGGGATCAATGCGTGCACAAACAAGTCGCCAACCCAATGACTCATCAGTATGACGTCGCGGAAAATTCCAATGCAAAGGCGCGTTTAAAACTTGTTTACTAATAATCAGCGTAATATTACGTTCAAATCCAGATACATATATACATATCTAAATACATA
Organism: Norana najaformis; assembly: GCA_964023275.1. Lineage (NCBI taxonomy): Eukaryota > Metazoa > Annelida > Clitellata > Crassiclitellata > Hormogastridae > Norana > Norana najaformis. Next base: position 15,877,183 of record OZ029918.1, read on the forward strand.
TCTATGGCCCAGGTTTACAAAGGCAGAATGTTTATGGCCTTCTATGACACCAATATTTATAAGCATAGGCTACGTGTATAGACAAGGTTAGGAAATTATTTTTCCCACTTTTTAATTTTGTAGGGTAAGACGAGGAGGCCTAGTGGTATGCGAGTGTAGCCCATTGGCCTACTGGCCCCTTGCGATGAGTGATGACACCCCTATAAATGTACACCTAGAGGCCTGTACACTTTTATGGGTTTATTTCATAAGTGGGGCGGCTGTGTAACTATGAAACTAAGGACTGACAGAACCCGCAACTGCGGCCAGAGACCCTGGCCAGAACCTGAAAAGGAGGAGGCTCACTGAGAGCTTGATAAAGTACGAACAGGCCCAGAGAACCTAGAGAAAGTGCAGAGCGGGCAGAAACTGACAGCAAATTCCAGAGCGTCAAACCAGCAACAGGGGAATCCCCGAACCTGTGGCTGTTCTGGCACTGGGTAGAAAAGAGTCCAAGGCCCCGATTAGTTTGTGGACTGCTTATGAGTCTGATGGTTGAACGACTATCGAAGTTTAGAATACGTCTGCTTCACCCCACCGTCCTCAACTGTGCCGCCCGAGAAGCGGTCAGTCTACCACAATTAGCCTATTTCATATAACACATTATGTGACAGTTACACTCGGCTGACTTCCTCTCGAGGAAAGGCTGATGTTCAAGGTCATACTCCTAGGATGGGTTTTGTTGGTCGGCTCCGCACGGGCATACATCAAGAAGCTCTGTGTTCCTGTCTCGAGTCAAATGGGTCGGCGATCGTTGCGCTCTCTTCTGCCTGTGGAGATATGCAGAAGCCGCCATTTGGCATATCAACTCGAGGCAATCCTGCTTCCTCCTGTGTTGTACTTTCTCCTCGGAACAGTCTTCTATTTCATATACGTACTGTTTTACTTAACTCGGTTCAACATTCTCAAGCCACTTTAAAACCCACCTTTTGTATCAGTCGGGTAACACGTGTGCAGCGGTTTTGAGAGATTCCAAAGGGCGCTATATTAAGTGTCTTGATGCAAACATATATAAATACATGCAAAGATAAGTTGGTCTGTAAACAGTCCAAATGTATCGCTTTAGTATATTGTGAGACATATTTTAAACTGGACTAACTGTTCGTTTAGATGCCAATGTAATTATTCCTGGATTGAGGATCAGTGCTGAAATTTTTGTGTTTTATTATGGCCCTGGCCAGGGAGTTCTGAAGCACATGAAATTTGTGCGGATTTGTCTTCGTCGGTCAGAAGTGACTTAAAGTAATCAAAACGACTAGAAACTATGGCGTTAATTAGCTGCTAGTGAAAGTAAAGCATACGAGATCTGATTCTTTGGAAACGTCGTGTATGAAAGTAAGCAGTTGCTTTGCACATGGCCTGAACATGATCTAACAAACTAATGATCGAATCAAATACTGTATGATACCCAAATCAAATGATGACACAGTGCGAGGGCCAACCGATCCACCAGGGTGAATAAAAGTAGGCTAATTAGCAAATCAAAATAAAGAAGCTGTTTGTTTGTGAACTGCAGAGGAAATTCGGTGTTGGACGGGTTCAACAGAATCTTATGAAATGCAATCCAAGAATGCAACTCTTCATAAAATGGGGTCAAAACAGCTTCTCTTGGCATGCCTTTGAGTGGAAATCTTTGCTCTCTGCTCTGTGCCAACACATGTGTAAATGTATTTCTATACTTATTCATAGATTTATTTTTTAGTTATATATATATGTATATATATTATATATATATATGTATATATAGGCCTATATACAAATATGCCTGGTGGTAGACTGTAACGGTTGCTTAAACTTTCCAATATTGTTTAGTTAGTTTATTATCTAGAGACTTAATTAACATGACGCTTTTTCAGTTATATATTTAATCGTTATTTTTGGTAAAATTAAATTGAGCCCTGTTCAGGTGCTCTTACTTGTACACAAATATCGATCGTGTACCTGAAAGTAGGTTTTTCAGTGATTTCATCGGTTGAGACCCATCATACCCGCCGTTGTAGCGTCCCCCATTTGTAGGTCCCAGTTCATGGCCGCAGTTGCCCGAGTCCAGATAAGCGAGCTCTTATTTATGTCTCTCATTTACTTCTGCCTAGATCGATTCAACTTTAGTTCTATTCAGTCAATTTTACTTCCATTACACCGTGTAACAAATTTTTATTTATTTTTGTTCCTGGGTAGTAAGTGTTATTTCCTAATTTCTGTAGCGATCCTCCGTTTAATTCGCATTTGTATTTGTTAAACTCAGCTGAGAACAGCTTACTTACCTACTCAGTTAGTGTATAGTAGTTTAGTGTAGTTTGTTTGTAGTAATAGATTTGTGTGCAGAGGCTGTAGTTAAGACAGTGTTGTAGGCAGACCAACGTATGAGTAATAGGCCTAGCTAGATTATAGAACATGGCCAGCTTAAGTAGGAACATGGTTTAATGAATTGTTTGGGACTGTGCCACGTCAGCACGCCGGATTACAACCTACATGACGATTTTACAAAAGAACTAATCTGATATGACGGAGCGAATTTGAAAACTGAACATTGGCTGATGTCACCGAGCAGACGACAATTATAATGGACGGTTGGCATTGGTCATGCGCAAATCATCGAGGACGGTTGGCCGCCATTGAAGAACCAAACGAACTTTTACGGGTATAAGAGGAGGCTTCCTGTGTTCAGTCGGAGGGATACAATCGTTGGTACATGTTGGTATAGACGTGTAGAAAAACCTTCGAAAACCTCCTGGGAGTTTGAGGTAGAACGTTCCTTAACTTCGATCATCATTCGTATTAGAAGTGTCCTAAGTGTGTAGGAACTTCGAAAGTAACTGGGATTTACCTGTTTACGGAAGCGGCGATAGTCGTGTCGAACTGTGAGAAATTCGTTATCCACGCAAAGGATTGTGATCGTATCGATGGAACTTATCGTTCGATAACGTTAAGCAAACACGCAATTGCGGTTTGACGAGAAAAGAGCCAAAGAAAGAGCACGTTTTTTTCGTCGTTTGGGAGCGATCTTAAATTTCTACGAACTTTCATGTAATCAAGTCGGAAAGTTTCAAGAAAGAAAATGGCGAATATCCATCGTCTGCCTACAGATGCATATTGTCGACATGTGCCTGGAGATGGACTTTCGTGAACGATACCTCGAGATCAGCAATTCTTCTCAAGAACTGAGGCCTGGAAAGTCAATAGCTCATCGTGAGGGAGGGAAGCAATTAAATTCTCTCTTTTAATTGACTTATCTAGTTTAGTAGTTGTCCTGCAGTAGTCGCAGAATGAGGTAGTCGTAGAGTGATACTCGTTTAATCGAACCGAAACATACTGTCTTGATTAATAGTTCATTTCTATAATAAAACTGCTTAAACTTTGCAGTTAGTTTGAACGAGCCATCATTTCATCAAGATCAAATTCACCATTTGAATTTGTTATGATAAGACTTGGGATAGATGTATATTGACAGAAGTCTTTAGCCATTTGCATGTACCCTTTCCCAAGGTCTTATAACTGAACGAGAGATCATGCCCTCTAGGGATTGTGATTTAAGTTACAATCTGGCACAGAGGTAAAGGTTTCAAAGGGTACAACCGGAAGTAGCCCGAAAGGTTTGCTACATTTTACAAGGTACAATTGCCTATGACTCTAAAGTATAGAAAATGGCTATTATTCCCCACAAACTCGAAGCCTACTTTTATTCACCTTTGTTGCTGGTTTGATATTCTGAAATTTTTCTACTTTACAGAACATTCAAGATGAATTCAGTGCTGAGTAAACTTGGAGTAACTGCTAGAACTTTCTAGAACTTTCGAGAATATTCTAGAATATTCTAGAACGTCCAAGAACCTTCTGGAACTTTCCAGAAATATAAATAGCAGTATAAAAACAGTAGCCTTAAGCCCACCAGTTCAGTTTAGTTCTAGGTGCCTAAATGGATACATATCTGAAATGGTATCAAGAGGCTGCAAGCTTCCGGCAGACGCGTTTTGCTATGTCTGTGGCCAATTTATCAAGATAAGAGCGAAAAGGTACTCCTTGGAAGCATCTGCTAAGATGTGTGAAGCCTACAAGGCATATTTCGGCATGCCTGTCGGGGATCAACACGAACCCAGGGCACTTCATTTCACCTGCGAGCACTGCAAAGGGAGGATAAGATGGACAATTGATACTCGCTTAGATAGCGACATTTTATGTCGTTGAGATTTCATATTTTTAAAATTTTCAATGTTATTGAACAAATATATGTTGCGAGAATGTCTTGCACATTAGTCTTTGGTGAAATACATTTATTTTGTTATGATCACAATTTCATCTTGTTCTTTCGCTGACAACTCAAGCAATTGCTACTTCTGCATGGCGGATCCTTCCAAACTTCGGACTGGCAAGAATGCACCTGCTATCACGTATCTGGACCTTCCTTCGATTATCGTACCGGTGCCACTCTGCCCTGAGCTTCCCGTACCAAACTCCTCCTGAGAGAAAGCAGCCGTCTTCAGAAGACAGCAGTAAGTCAGAGAGCGAGGAAGACGTTGGCGATCCAGATTACAATTTCCGAGCTGAGGTGAGAACCCCATACTATCCCGACCAAAAGATCTCAACGACTTGATCAGAGATCTTGGTCTCACCAAGTCCAATGCCGAGCTTTTGACGTCTAAGCTCAAGCAGTGGAATTTGTTGGATGAAAGTGTGCAAGTCGCAGATCAGAAGAATCGTCATCACGCTTTTCCCAGCTTCTTCACCAGTCAAGATGGGCTCTGCTTCTGCCACAATGTGACCGGTCTGTTCGAGGCAATTGGAATCGACTGTAACCCGAGCGAGTGACGTCTCTTCGTTGACAGTTCATGCAGAAGCCTCAAAGCTGTGCTGCTTCATAACGGGAACAAGTACCCGTCTCTTCCTCTAGCTCACTCGGTGCACCTCAAAGAGGATTACAACAGCATCAGAAGCTTACTAGACGCCTTGAAGTATGATGAGTACGGCTGGGAGGTAATCGGACACTTCAAAATGGTAGCATTCCTGATGGGTCGCCAAGGCGGTTTTACCAAGTTTCCCTCCTTTTTATTTTCCCTTTGGGACAGCGGGGAAAAGAAGATGCACTACAACAGGCGAGACTGGCCACATTGGACCGAGTTCTCTGAGGGGAGGAACAACGTCAAGTGGGAGCCACTGGTGGACCCCAGAAGGTGCCGCTGATGCTACCACTGCACCTCAAATTTAGCCTTATGAAACAAGTTGTCTCAGCTCTAGATAAGGATTCGCAGCCTTCAAGTACCTTCACGAGTTCTTCCCTAAGCTGTCTGAGGCAAAGGTCAAAGGCGGTGTCTTCGTCGGACCACAGGTAAAGAAGATCCTGGAGAACAAAAAATTCCCCAATAAGCTCACTAGGAAGGAGAAAGCAGCTTGGAACAGCTTTGTCGCAGTGGTTAGGGGCTTCCTGGGCATACACAAGGCTAAAACCTATGTGGAGCTGGTTGAGATTCTGGTGAAGAACTACGGCCAGATGGGGTGCAGGATGTCCCTCAAAGTTCATATCCTTGATGCTCATCTTGTTAACTTCAAGGAGAACATGGGAGCGTACTCGGAGGAGCAAGGCGAAGGCTTCCATCAGGATATACTGAATTCTGCACGTCGCTACCAATGACAGTATAACGAAAACATGACGGGAGACTACATTTGGGGCTGATTCGTGAAAGTGACTTACAGTATAATCGTAAATCTCGAAAAACTACTAACTTCTAAATCTTTATTGGTCATTTTTGTATAACTGTAGGGTAAATACATGTTCATATTGATTCATGTGTTGTTGTTTTCTTTATTTGTATGAAAACACGCAAATTCGCCCGTTTCTTCATTGGAAATAGGTACATTTCGAAATATCATTGTCCTGGTCACAAAAAGAAAGTTTGAAGGGAATAACAGACATTTTCTATACCTTTTAGGCATAAGCAAGTAAGAAATAACACTTAATACCCAGGCACAAAAATTATGTTAGTGTTATTATTCAACCCATTCATACCTACTGTCTCTCTTTCATCTAAACCTAAATTCGACCTGATTTACAATCAATTCATTTCAAATTCATCGTAATGTAACATACCAGAGACTGCCGCCGTTCGCTCATAACTCATCAGAGCTTTGACCTTAGCGGCTACCGGTAAAATAATTCCGAGAACTACAAGTCTTCCTTCGTACCTGTAAACAGCCGACGAATGGCTCTTCGCGGATTCTCTGGAATTAGATTTAACTCAGAGCAAAGTCAGAGTGAACCCCGTCGCGCGGGGTAGAGCAGGCTTCGTTTTAAGATGGTCTTTTATCTGCAGTTCACTGTTAAGCGCCTCCAACACAAATAGAATCCGCAACACGCATATTTATTTGCCTATTGGTTGCTTCAGCCTTACTTCGATATATTAGACCAGTTGTATAAACGGCGTCAAAATAAAATATAGCCTAGTAAGAACCCATAGGGGTTATACGTTGTGGCCAAATAAACTAAGAAGAGCCATTGTTTTCCTACTATTAATGTTACGCTACCATTAAATGTGATTTTATTTCAAGGCGCCTTCATAACGAGATGATCGGCAATCCTGTAAATTTTGCTAGCCTATGGTAATGTTGGAAAGACTTTTATAATTATGATTTCGCATTACTTAGGTTTATGCCAGAACGATGCTGCAAGCCTGCTACCCCGCCCCTAGTCGCCGCAGTGCTGGTTATGGTGGGGGTAGGATTTTCCAAGCTTTAACTGGGGTCTCGTAACGGCCAATGGGAAGTTTACTCTCCCCTCAGCGCCTCAGTATGCGATACTTAAGGTATCTATGTATATTCTATTATTATTCTAAGAGTTCATAGATTTTACAAAAACATTTAGAGTTTGATGAACGTTCGCCGTTCGGTCGTTTCAGTTAAAATGTCTCGGTTTACTAGCAAAACATCGTGCCAGCCGACGTCAGAACTGCCCAGCACGTGTTCGATGCGTGACAGATAGACGCATCTAGCGAGCACAAACAAATCAATAATACCATGACGTCATAAAAATTTCCGATACAAAGCATGCTTACTCAACAATGTAAAAAGTATGTCCACATGTGTACTTTTATGCAATACAATGGATCAATGGCATTCAGTCCATTCATATCACTGCAGGTAAAAGGTCTATTCATATTCCCAAGACTGCCATAATTAAAACCAGTACTAGGCCTACACATGCATGTTGCCAGAGTTTGTTGACGTTGATAGGCCTACATTTATTCATATTGTCAAACATTATTCGCACTGCAGTTGTTATTATGACCTACCGCGATGCAAATGTTTTCTTAGACAAACCAAGTCGCGTCGCTATATGATTTTTAACAGTGGAAAAGTTTTACTGGTACAGAAACGTGAGCAGATTAGATGCCTGCAGCCAGCAAAGCATCTTCCTCTACCCGCCATATTCATTGCGCTGCATTCAGCTATCGGCTGGGCTTCCGCGAACTTAAGAGCATCAACGATACACCCAGTGCGATGCTTAGCGGCAAATTGCCACCGATCATTTCAGGCCTGCGGGATAGACTTACAGCGGGAAACTGTGTAGATAAGTCAGTGCGTGAGAAAATGACTCTCGCTCCGGGTTTGATGCTTTCTTTCTCATTCTCGGTTGTTATCTGTGTAATACAAGGCTTAGATACGTGGTGCATCAGTGGCGCCGCAGGCAATGAAATGGTACTGAATAGCTGACTGACCACAAAATCTAAGCTCTGTCTCAAGATATTCCAAAATGTCAAGAATTTTAAGTGCATTAATAAATATTGTAAATATGTGAGCTCAGTTAAATTAAGAGCCAGCATTTAGGCAGGTTAATAATTAAAGTAATCTATGCCTGCAAAAATGAGCTAAATAATTCGTTATTACTGTAACTTTAATTTAAGATTTATAAAGCGCCTCTTAGAGAATAACTCAACAAGGGCGCTCCCGACCCGAACAAGTAAAATATCTGCTAAACAGTACAGTCTTCAGGCGCCTGCAAGACCCTGAGAGAGGAAGAGAGAGGAACTCGAGTCGCAGATCTTGAGAGAGACGGTTCCTGCAGGTGGGAATGACATAAGCAAAGCTTCTGGACTGGGCGGTAGCAGTTCGCATGCGCGGGACAAACAAGAGATCATGGGTGGCCGAAAGGAGGGTGCTATGGCCCGGTAACGAAGAGACTAAAGTGCAAAAGCCCATGACTGTGGGGACATCAGTCAACAGGACACTGTCTAGCGATTTCACCTAAGGCAGGGATTCAGCGGAGAGAATTTAAACGGTAACGGTTAAATCGAATGGTGTCTGCTTTTCACGCTCTACGTGACCTCACTTTACGGTTTGACTTTTGTTGTGCTTCTGCCATCGAACGGGTTCGATGCATTGGTGTTATGGCAAGTCGCATCGAAGAAGTCTGTAACTAAGTCGGTAATTCAATGAAAAGAATATTTGTAACAAGTTTTCTCGTGCGAATATACAGTTCTTTCGTACGAAAGCGGTAGACGAATTAGTGTGAGTTCACTGGCGTGGAATAGTGAGTTAGAAACGTTTTGCGTGAACTGGAACTTCGTTGACTCTGAGCGACAGAACTGCTTAGCATCATCGATTGATGCTTTGACATTTGATAGTGGTGCTAAATAAATAAATAAAGAAATAATAATAATTAAGCGCAAAATAATGGAAGTAGGCCTATCAATAGAATTAGATGTAGACCTTTAGACTCTAGGCAAAATTGTTGCATTATTACATGAACTTTGAGGAGTGACAGATGTCCACCGACCAATTCACGCTCCTTGTACTGATACAGAAGCCAAGAAGACAAGCGGCCCTGATTCGGACGCATTAAGCAGTTTGGAAATAGTGACGGTCATAGCCATCGTCATCCCATAAGCCTAAACTTTGCTGGGACTTATGCCCTCTGCCCTCTTTAATCAACGCTACGATGCCTTAAATGTGCCTTTGCCTAACTTCTTTATAGCGAATATAAACGTGACCAAGCTATATCGATTACACAAACTTTCGTTCTCTTTATAGATAGATATTTCTAACTATTTACAAGGCTACATGTTATTCCATCAAACCTCCACTACTTTCTGTCTTTAATAAAAGCTGAGACTCGACTGTAGTATACCTATAAACAAAACATACCTATAAACAAAACATACCTATAAACAAAACATACCTATAAACAAAACATACTTATGAACATACACCGTGCATTTTCACAACTGCTGCCCTGTGCTCACCCTAGCAATGCCATGCCAATCCCAACCATGAAGTGCCGATCCCTGCCTAAATTTAAACGACTGTAATGTAACAAGCATTTTTATAGCGCCTTTCAGCATCTGTCAAAAGCGATTATCACGCCATGTGTTCTAAAGAAACTCAGCGTACTTTGCTTTACATTACTTTTACTGTGACATACCTACTGCCTGCACTACTTGCCTTTGTTTGCCTTAGCTTCCCTTCCTTTGATGACATGTCCGTTTAAAATGCTGCGGCTCGGCTAATCAGTTTTATTTACAAAGTTTCGTGATATATTTAAATGCAAGGGGGATGAGCTGCAAACTGTTTGCCTATGCACATACTAATCTAATCTAATCTAATCTAAAGACTTCTATAGCGCCGTTTTCATAATGCCCAGGGCATAAGTCGGTGGTCGCTTCTAGTCAAAATCGCAATCAAAATCATATTCCTTTGGAGAAGACGGATCGAAGACGCATTGAGTTCATGACTTCATGGCTGATGCGTTCCATCCTATCTTGAGGCGCTATTTCTGTCTTAGCTGACCGCATGTCCATTCCCCGTTCAGCGCAGGGTGATCTTTGTTGTCTGTCTGTCCCGTTTCTGTCCCGTACTGCCACATTCCAACAGGGTAGCTTCGCCGCTGTCGACTCCTCATTTTGGAACAGGCTGAGTGCAACTTGTCATGATTTTTTGTCTTTTCTCCGCCTCTTTTTTGAAAGCAGTTGAAGAGTATTCTATCTGATCCTGACCTTGTGTTGCCAGGGTCGGAAGCACCTCCAATGAGGCGCTATATAAATGTGCACTTAAGAGTACGATATGCGGCGCCATTGGTTGTTCTTTTTCGAAATACGGAGAAGCGCCAGAAAAGCTTTAAATGAATAAAATATATGCGGCTGTCTTCTGAGCCTACTCTACCTGTGGCCTGGGCGCTGGGATCTAGCGTTCGCATTCATCGCCACATCAACAACACCAACAAAGTTTAGCATCTGCTCGGATGCTGTAGGGACTAAACACTGCTGCAGGCATCATCTTCTGGCAGTCATCAGCAGCGCGTACTACGCACCAGCTGCTACCCTGGAGAAAATATAGCAATCGCACCGAGTGGGGTAAGTTATTTACTGGATATGGAAGCCGTCATACATGCAATAGGCGTGTCGGTTTGTTTTCGAAAGTTGTTGTTGTTTTCAAATTCCTATCAGATCCATTGCGGTTTATGCGTTGCTGCCCGTAGAAGGGCGGATCCTAAGTGAGTTGGCTGGGCGTCTATCGTCAGGATTCTGTTCCGGATCGGCGCATTGCCCGGTTCGAGAAACCGTTAAACTACCGACGAATGAGACACCTGATTTCGTTCAAGCACAGGCACCAGTAGCTTATCACCTAGGCCTACACACACACGACTCGGTCTAGGCTCGTATCGTACAGCCGCGGCCACCAATCTATTTCCAAAAACCTTCTTCTCCAGTCCTCGGTTCCAACCGCGAGAAAGCCAGGTTCGCAACACGAGTTTGACATTACTGAGCTCTACCAAACTGTGACTTTATTCCATAAGAACCTGACGATTTGCGACCTTATTCGGCCAGCTATGCGCAGCGCGGGCCGCATCAAAGTAGAGCTCTGATTAAATATACTGGGGGGTTTTGACCTATAGAATGAGATCAATGTAAAGGTCGTGACCCTTGCTTCTCTTCAATGGCGACTTCCTAGCCCATCCATGTAACGTGGCGCGTATTTGGTAAAGCCATCGGTGTCGTGTCTGTCTGTTAACATAGTAGGTCTAAATGGTAAACTCTGTGTTTGAAGTCGCCTGCATACTTCACCCATTAACCAAACAATTCTTTGTAGAAACTAGACTTTTAAAAAGCCAAAATAGGTTGATTGATTGATAGCTGGATGAATGAATGAATGGGTGGATTGGTGGAGTGAATGGATGATCAGACAGAGAGGTAAAATATTTAAGATAGACAGATGTACGGATAGATGGATGGACAGATGGATAAGTATATATATACACGGATAGATAGATAGAGACAAACAGACAGACAGACAGACACAGACAGACAGATACAGACAGACAGACAGACAGAATTAAACTTATATGGCGCCGCAATAGAGCAGTAAATGGAACAATGGGACCGTAAAAACTGAACTGCCGTGACTATGATTTGTCAAAGGAAATGTTTAAGGCAGGAATTTAAGCGGACATGGAGTCGCAGGTCATCTCGTAGTAAAGATTCCAATTAGTTTCCATTTCTATTGGCCATGGACAGAAACTATCGGGGCATTCGAGAGAAGCTTTGAACACAAACTTAGTCGAACTGGAGGGTGTCGGAGCGGCCGCCTGTAAAGCAAGTGATGGGCTCGAAGTGTGTCGCCCTGTTGCGCGCAGGGTGAAAACCCGGAATCCCCGACCCAGGGGCGACTGGCGAGGGCACTACAGCAGACTCTGAACCGGCGACAGAAACTGTATCGATACACTTGATGGACAAGTGCTCTGTGCACGAGTCCGCCTCCGGGCCACTCCCGAGAGGGAGGAGGTTTTGCCCAGTGCTAACTGAATAAGTCAAAGTGAAGAAAATCAAAAAGCGACGGGCAACGGCCTGGAGTGATTAGTACTCTCTTAAGGTAGTGTACAGCAAAGAAAAAGCACATCAGTTTCGCCTTTACTTCTCATTATTAATGTCCAAATTCCAATGCAATGGTTTATACAGTTCATCCTACGTCGCATAAATTGACAATGGAATGGCTGTTCAATTTATGTATGCATGTCTGTATCAAAACACTTAATGTATTACCTGTTAGGTAGCTCACAAAAGCCCTCGATGGTCTCTGAGGCGGCGAGGGTCAAGTTAAGTTGCTTCACCCTAGTTCAAGCCCTTGATCCGGGGTTTCGTTTAAGCCCGCATACCACTGCTACGAGCGAGGACCAGTCAGCAACAGCAGCAGCACTCGTCCTTCATCAGACGAAATTAGTACTGGTAGAACTTTTCCAACGCTCCTCGGTTACATTTCAAACATTCACAATTGTCGCTTCCTGCAACACATTTGCGCTGCAACAACCGTCTTGTCCAGACAATTCAAGCTGGTCTTATCTACTGATGACAAACCGACAAAGGTAATAATAGTCAGAATAATAGTCATGTTACTACTACTAATACTACCACCACCACTACTACTACTACTACCACTACTACTACTACTACTACTACTACCACTACTACTACTAATTATTATTATTATTATAAATATTATTATTAATATTATTATTATACGTTGCGTTTTTACAGAGAGTATGAGAAGACGATGCAGTGCCTTCACCTGTCATTTGCCCATTGTCGTCCTGGACACCTCCATCTCCAGCTGATTGCCTACCGCCTTGGATACCTTCGCACCTTCATGGAGCAGACCTGTGATCAGCTGGACAGGGCAGCAGACGGGGCCGATGAGTCGGAAGACGACGAAAGCGACAGCTCTCCGCTGCAGCCACCGCCGCAGCCGACGATTGCTGATCTGACGTCCGAGGCTGCAGGAGATCGTGTTCAGATGGAACGACAGGATATCGGTGGCCCAACGACTCGTCTCATTTCAAGTGGCAATGCTACGCTCAGAAGTTACTTTACAACGTCTATCGTGGTGCCAAGCGACTCTTCACAGTCAAAAACTCGTATAGAACCAAGTTTCGCATGGGTATCAAGTGACTCCTCGTCCTCGCCATCCTCCTCCTTCTCTTCCTCCTCCTCTTCCTCTTCTTCCTCCTCTTCCTCCTCCTCCTCCTCCTCATCTACGACGTTAAGTGTTACTTCATCTTCGGCACTTCGGTCGGTGGCACTTGGTGTGACGTCGTCTCACCTGCGCATGACGTCAGAGCACCTGACGAGTGGAGGTGGCGCCGAGTGCAGTGGTGCGTTCGCTTGCGGAGGCAGAGCATCAGATGCGGATGGACAGCAACGGACATCGCTACGGATGTGGACTTTGTCGTCGCGACATCCAACGCCGCCGCCGACGACGACGACGACGACACTCTTGGCCGCGATCTTTCCCGTCGTAAGGTCGACCTTGCCCCATAGTTTCAACGGGGGTCTTACGCCAGACCCAGCGGCGACAGTTGCCCTTCAGTCGCTCTTTCGCCCTAGTTCATCTACTGGTGAAACAACCCAGACTGGTGCCCTGGCTACTGCATCGTCGTCGGTAGGCGGCACGAAAGCCATGCAGTGCCATCCGGGAGTCACGTGTTCGAGAGCTAACTCTGCGGGAAACGGAAGTAGAAGCTACTCGTTAGGCCTTTGTCTCGCGTTGTCTGCCATCTTGTTGCTGATGAATCATGTAAATATCTGTCTCTGAGACTGAACTGGATGCATTGCCATGTTTTGTAGATGATATGCCGTTATCTAGAGGCATTTATCAATGCGAGTGGGATCTCCTCCTGGTGAAGAGGGATCGTCTGGCCGTGCACGGCCCCCTGCCTGACTCTGGCAACCGGTGGAGTTCAGGTGGGAGGGACCTTCTGTGGCGGCTGTGACACCCACAGACCTGTGCATATTTAGTAGAATGCATTTGGTCTCTTAGAGTTTTCCAAGAGGCCTACAGCCTTTAAGACGTATAGGCCGTTCATAGTAGGCCTAAACGCAGGCCTTTCCCGTGTGTAGGCCTTCAAGATGCCGCCGTTAAGGCCAGTAGACCAAAATAGCTACAGGTTTCTTATGGAGGCAGTCAAAAGGGCATCGTCCATCTGACTTTATGTTAGACGAGTTACTGGCCAATGAGTACTGGTTATTCTAAGAATCGGTGGTGGGTAGCTAAGCAGTCGGAAGCTAAATGCTGTCTGATGAAGACTGGAGACCATAGAGACATCTGACCATAGGGAACATTTCTGACCGAACGACTCTCAATAGGAAGCGTTGTCAGACAATTATTATAGCGGATGAAATCCAAATGTTGAAGGTGGTCGTGTGCAAACATGTAGAACAAACTACGGCGTGCCTAGTATTGGTCATCAGAAATGAAACCAATTTCTGGGATCATCCACCTGAATCCGTCTGTCTTATGTGTAAATTGATGGCAGCTATATCTCCCACGGCCCGTAACAAGTCACTGCTTAGTATCGTCGAGTTTCCTATCAGTATCTTGACATTCAGGCTTTTGCGAAGCATTCTCAAACGTTCATCCATATTAATGCATCAATGTCTGGCTACATTACTTTACATGGTAGTGGAAACTCCCAGTTAGAATGTTGTCATTTCCATATCCATAAGTCAGGCATCTCCTATTTCGTAGCACTATTAACTATCCCAGTTAGAATTATGGTTTGACCAATAGTTGTCGAAATCCTGGTAGGTAGGCCTAACAACATAACCGTTTCCAGAATAAATTGTTTGGACAGCTACATGTTAGACCTTGAGCAACACAGCACCCGTATTATACTGGCAGCTAATCTGTCAGCTAGGCCACTGGCAGGACCAGAACCGAGCGTCAGAAGTCAGAAATTAGCAAAAATTACAGAGGAGAGAAAGAAGAAAGTGAGTGGGTGGGAGCGTGGGTGAGTGATTAAGTTAGCGAATGGGTGAGTGATTGAGTGAACGGGTGAGTGTGATTGGGTGAGTGGGTTGGTGGGTGAATAACTGAGTGATTGATTGAGTGGAGTGAGTGAACGATTTCATTAATGCCAGACTTCATAAGTAACCATAAAAAAGGATGTTATCAGCTGCATCATTAGATCACTAAACCGCACTCACTAAATGAAAATAACAAGGATTAAATAAAATTACTGAATCGATTAAAATTAAATAAAGATTGAAGGAGACACTCTCCTATAGGCAATCATGGGTATGATGTGTTACCGACATCATTTTCTTAATCTCGGTGTACACTGTATAAAATAAAGGCGCGTTAGCTTTCACTGTATACTCGTTTAAAAGCCGAGTTGGCTGGCGGTTCTAGTAGATGTAAATGTTACTCTACAGAGCACTGTAACTAATCGCCTGTAAATAAGCTGGTCCCACGACTTAGCTTTATTGGGCGCTGAAGAAATCCGGAAATTACGATTACGATTCCTGGTTTCCTGTTGTGAATTAATGAATTGATTGATTGATTGATTGATTAAAATGGTGACAAGCACCAAATGCAAGTAGCTCGCTAGTAGTGACTTTAGTAATTGTAATTTGCAACCTCTTTAGCGCTGATATTAATGCACAAAGCATCAAAATCATGAGCCGCAATCAGATCAGTATCCAGAAAGTCAGTCCGCTAAAACAGTGGCAGCCTGGGGCGCGAAAAGACAACTGAAAAGGTATTGTATCGTATATGATAACTTATATAGCGTTTCTTACAGAACAAACTACTCAGAGGCACTTCCAGCAGGAGTGCCCCTGGGAAATAAGAACCTCTTTAAACAACGAGCTGACTGAGCTCTACCTGAGCGCCTGTGAATAAGCTGGTCCCCGCGGCGCGGCTTTCGTTGGGCGCTGTAGAAATCTCGGAATTACGATTAAGATTATCACCAACAGTGACCCTTGCACAAAACGATAGCGGAAGTTCATTCCACAGAGAAGGCCCAACAACAGCAAAAGCCCTCTGTTGAGCAAACGAGGACTTAATACGAGGAACAAATAGATCCAGACGATCTAGAGAACGTAAACGACGGGATGAGGTATTAGAGTGTGGAGGCCGAATAAGATCACAAAGGTATTTTGGAGCCTGGCCCATGCGAGCTCTAATTACCAGTGACAATAGTTTAAACTGAATACGAGATTGGATAGGGAGCCAATGAAGTTGCTGAATTATATAATCAGAGATATGAGAGAAACGAGGAAGACGTGTTATTAACCTGGCCACAGAATTTAACACTGATTGAAGGGAAGACAGCCGATACTTAGGCAAATCAGCAAGTACAGAGTTGCAGTAATCAATGCGACAGCATATCATGGGGTGAATCATAGTAGTAAAGACAGAGGAAGAAACAGAACGACGAACAACTCTTAAGCGCCTTAATTGGTAGTAACAAGACCGAGTCAAACTAGATACATGGTTTGCGAAGGTAAAGTTACAGTCAAGTATAACGCCTAGATTACGAACACTAGACGAAAACATAAAAGAGGGGAAAGCTTCAGATAAGCAAGAATAGTCAAGCTGAGCAAGACAGTATTTAGAACCAAACCACATCAACTGAGTCCTAGCAGGATTAAGGCGAAGACGATTGCAGGACATCCAATGTTGAATATCATGAGTCAGGGCATCAATCTTACCAACAAGAGCAAGTTGCGCAGACGGAGGTCCTTGAACAAAAGCCTGGACATCATCAGCGTACAAATGACCAACAGCCAAGTGTTTCGCAGAGGGAAGGGGATATCAGCAGTATACAAAATGTATAAAAGAGGACCAAGGACCGAGCCTTGGGGAACACCAATATCAAGGTAAGTCTTAAGTTAGACCGAAATGACACAAGAAACTAACCAAAACGAACAGATGCAGGAAGAGAGTTCCAAAATTTAGATCCAGCAACCGAAACGTTCGTCCCCCAAGAAAAGTTATAGTTTTTTGGCACAATCAGAGAGAGACAATCAAATGACCTGGTTGAATTATTATAGAACAGGGAGTGAGGACTGATTTTAAGCATTGTGGTTGACCAGACCAATGTTTTATAAACTATAACCATCAATCTGAAACAAATGCTTTTTGAACAGGAAGCCAGTGCAAAGTTTCAGATGTATCAGCTGTGGCTCTAACCAAGGAGTTCTGAACTTTTGGAGTTTCTGCATGCTCGACTTTGTGATGCAAGTAAGAAGCGAGTTACAGTAATCAAGGATCATAATCATAATGCTTTCGCCCGAGATATTCTAGAAGGCATGAGAACATAACGCCTAATTCTGCCAACATGACGACTATATAGGTACGATAACTTACAAATACTATTCACATAGTCAGTGAGAGACACAGTTGAACCAACCGCAACGCCCAAGTTATGAACAGAATCAGCCAACTCAACAATTGAAGCTTCTCAAGTTGCAGTGAGTGAGTGCTCAGTAGTAGAGAGAAGCGCAGTCCCTTAAGCCAGCCCTGAGGCAGCCATGGGCGTGAACTGTTGCGACTTCATTTTTCTTAGCCTCAGTATATGAGAGCGGTTGGCCAGTCCTCTCCCTCGCCGCCTGATCTTCCCACAAACAGTGTACGGTCAGTGTACTACTTGTTATAGCTGAGTTGGCTAGAGGGTGCAAGTAGAGCCGAAATCTCGAAACAAATTTCTGCATTGGGGCCAACGAAGACAGCATCTCCTCAAAGGCAGTGGACAGCAGTGGCTGCAGAGAAGAGCGACAACACGACAGTCAAAATGTAAATTTGATTATCGTACGCATGGTCGGCGGTGCAAGGACAATTAGACGCAAGACAGTTCGGTGCAGGGATAAAGCAGCGTCTTTACCGATTGATTCGAAATTAAAAAGTAGAGCACAATTGTAAAGAATCTTCGAAGTTGCTCTAATTAAATTAGGTATATATGACAGCAACAGTTCGCAAGAACACTTTCCACTTTACTGGCAACAAAATACTATTCGCTCAGGCCGATAGGCCAGTTATAAGCCTAAAAGTTAATGTTGTGACTACTTCCGCTTGAAGACCGTATTATGCCCCAGTTCTGGAATGGGCCGGGAGCGCCTCTGATGAAGCTACCTTGAAGCGGCGCCTTACAAATTTACGATTAAGATTACGATGAAGTAATATCATGATTTTCATAATTACTTACCATATTTCGTAAACGTTCATCTAGATCCCGGAATTTCTTTCTTATTTATTTGTATTGGAGGTGCTTCACCAGCGAGGATTTTTCGATGCTTCTTCTGTAATTTGTGTAATTTGGAAACACCTAAATTTTCACTGTCGGGTGAACTATTCCCACAGAGCACGCGAAAGGGTTTATGCCATCCTTCCACGACATTGTTTGTACGTGTAGACTTTATGGAGTATAGGCCTATTTTCATACTGTAGAGTAAATCCCAAATTTCACAAGTAAACAAAGGTACTGTACTTGCTCTTCGTCTTCGTCGGGATCTTTTACCAATGAAAGTAGTTTCATAGTTAAGCAACGGCTGCACTTCGGAAAATGAATCGAAGGTTATGAGCTCTGGCTCGTAGGCTCTGGCTTCGTCGCTGTTCGGAACAAAAACTGACGCAAACAGCATCTTTATGTGCATTGTGAAATCTGGATCTGTAGTACACGAAGTAGCATTACCGTAGGCCTACACTTTACGCCATATACTTACCAAAGTGGAAGTGGCAACCATGAAATTCTAACTGCATGTATACCGTTGATAGTATTATATAACACAAGTATACAACAATTCTTGTAATTTGCATGAGATAGGCCTACCGTCATCATTATCTGAGTAACTTCCTTGTACAATTTGTCCCTGCGCCGAACTGTCATGGAACCGAAATTATATCCTGGTGAATGATTGTCACGCAATGTGCCTACTGGTGTATAATGTAAACAACAGAGGATCAAGCATTGAAACCAGCTGGACACTAAATGGTAACAGCGCTGGACGATTAATTGCCACTTAAACATACTGACTGACCGCGTGGACCGATGTAGGGAGAAAATAAACTCAGGGCAGGACCAGAAAATCCAGATCAATGCTGGAGGCGATGCAAGAGAACAGCATGGTCAGCGATACCAAAGGCAGCAGACAAGTCAAGAAGAACAATTGCCGACACTCTACCCTGGTCCACTGAGCCCACAATGTCATTATTAACAGAAAAATGGCAGTTTCTCTTGAATGGACCTTACCGTATGCAGATTGAAAAGGGGATAATAGTGAGTCAGGGCTAATTCGTCACCGAGCTCTGGTTGTTCACTTTCCAGGAACATCATATGCAACAGTGAAATGAATGCATTTCAAAAAGGCATAAGTCTACGAGTATTAAAGAAGTTAAAAAGTTAATTAAAATTTTTGAATTGAGAAAAAAATTGCAAGAGTCAAAATGCAAAGGCCTCTACAGTCAAGACGTATCCAAATGAGCCTTCCCCTTTAGGGAAGGGTATGTCGTTGAGTTGGCCCACTGCCTCCTAAGTACTGACAGGCCATAATGCTGATTGTGTGACGTCACCAACCTAATCTGTATGTACGTATGCATGTATGGTGTAATTACAGGTACAGAAATTAGTGCAATATAAAAACTTTATTATTTGAAACTTCAGATCTGACATACGATACTGACACGGAAAATACAGAACAGAAGAACAGAACACAAGTTTTATTATATATATATTGATAATATTACATATAATTTGAAATCATAATCATAATTTGCACAGCACCGCTTCAAAAGAACTAATCAGAGGCACTCTCTTAATGTAAAATGTCATGAAGAACATAACATTCATCCATTAGTAAACATTACTCAGATAACTAGAAGAGTCGCCAGTGGCAAGCTCACACACACGCACATGCACACACCCACCCACACGCACACAAAGCCCTATCAACAGGTTCTCAATCAGAGTTGAAATGTGACAGTTACAATAACAATTTGCAACTGTGAGTCTTGAACTAGAACTGTCGCATTCATGACGCCTTCAGTGTTGACAATTTATGAGCACTGTTGCTTTGCTGTCCTTTACAGAAGTCGGGCGTCATTCAAACGTTTGCAGCAGTTGTTAAGCAAGATGGTGGACATTTTGCTAACAATCACAGAAACAAAGTTTAAAATTTACACCCACATTTACAAACATTATTTATATATGAATACTGCATGAAATGTATTATAGATACAGAGATAAGAAGTTTTTCTGATTTGGATAAGAAACTGAAGTTCACAATCGGTCGACACCAAATCGTAGTTGTATTCCCGAGATTTCTACAGCGCCCAACGAAAGCCCCGCCGCAGGAACCAGCTTATTCAAGGCGCTCAGTCAAAACAAAATACATAGGCAAAAGGGCTCGGTTCCAGGTCAAGATCCAAAAGTCAGACGGAGAGACAGCGTGGCAGCTACAGGGGTGGAATTTGAGGTTGGAGAGGCGAGAGAGATGAGGAAGAAGGGGTGTCAGGATACGATCTGTGAAAGAGGTATACCTTCAGTTTTGAGTGAAAGGCTGAAGCAGAAATTGCAAGCGGTGGAGCATCGATGAGTTTGTATGATGGGTCAGAAAACTGTCGCAGTTCTCGGGAGAGTTTATTCCTGAGTGGTGGGGCAGCTATGGCTATGAGGCGATTACCAAATTTTAAGGATGAGGTGACGGGAGGGCGGAGAAGTGTTAGGGAGAAGAAAAGCGGGTTGACAACCACTAGAATATACAAAATATTTTTACCACGACATCGACCACTGCCTGTGTTGGCCAAGTCAGCACTCCTCTGTCTAGCATTTCCTCATTAGTATGAAAATCTAGGTTCAATATAGATCTCATCAAGCAGTATTGTCACATAATGCTCATGAGGCTCAAGCAACTGAGCTTTTATTGATTTACAGGCTATGTGAGTACTGCATTCAATAACAAGTTCTACAGCAAAGCAGGATGAAAGTTTATGCAAATAAGGGTGGGGAAAAAATCAGTGAACTGTCATGCAAGAAGGTGACAGCGAAAATACCTTAAATGCCTAGTGTAAGTAGTCACTCCAGTACGTGGCCTTGATTTGCCACAGTAAGTTCAACTGCTGAATAACAGTTGGTTTAATATCATGAATGTTTTTAACTTAACTTATATTCCTGTCCTCCTACTCCTCAGGATCTGCTACTGACAAGTGAACACTGTTGCTCACATACATCACATAACAAAACTAATGCCATTTCTACTTCATTTCCGAAGTCAACTTTTCCACTTTCCCATCCCTGAAAATGGCTCAGAAGACTTGTAAATTTGGAATAAGAATCAAGTTTTACATTACAACAACAAATCATCCACTCTAAGTTTCTGTCATCAACGCTATATACTCCACAGCAAGTGATAACACCAATACACGAACACTTACTCAAAATATTGGCACTTCAGGTAAATGAGGAACGTAGCACAATAAGCAACTGTCTGCAACCATAAAGTTCCATCAGTGAAGACTCGAACATATTCAGTAAAGTTCTTACAAAGCTCCTCAAACAATGAAATCCTGTCAAGATTTAGCCCATGTGCCAGCGCCTGATTGTCCTTGGCTTTCATATCAGAATATCTGTCTTAAGGTTTTCTTCAATTCCTTGGGGGGTTCTGATGACAAATGTGATGGACAGTTTTGAAAAATAGATGAGCACACATCTCTTGCTAATTTTGGAAGCTTCTGTGGCACATTCAGCACAGATCTAACCAACAGGAGCTTGTCCACTGTAATGATAAATTGTTCAGCAAAATGCTTAACGCAGATTACCATAATTAATTTCAGTGGATTATTCGTCTCTTGGGTGTGAAATCTGTTGCAACCATTTCTGTAGCTTTTCATCATTTCCTTTCCAGTCATGGCCAGAAGTCTGCAACTAGCATATTTTAATGAACAGATTCACTGAAATATCAGGCAATCCTTAAAAATAAATGTCATTATTTGCACTGTTTCAAGTATCTGTGTAATTAATGCTTAATGCCACCAGAGACCATTAGAACTAACATTAGAACCAACAGTCAATGTTTGCAATGATATCCTTTGTTCGTAATGACAATTTGTTTGCAGTTTGCAGTGCGGCATGGACTGAGCCAATTTTATGCAGTACTCCGCTGTCATCTCACACACCTATAGGGTTTTGATCCAGTTGACTAAGTCTGCCTCCGAAGTTGGATTGTGGGCAGAGAACTTCTTTTCATCGCTGTTCACACATTCTCAATAATGCTTGAGTTTGGACTCTTTCCAGGCCATGGCTCCACCAGGGGAATGCGCTTCTGCAACAGCAGGATCAGCAGGAATTTGGTGGCCTTTGCATCGTGACATGGTGCACCATTTTGTTGGAAGTGGTGGATGTTGATAAAGCTGACAGTTCCTCTTTCAGGATGTTCAGATACATGGTTCCATTTGTTGAAGTGTTCTTTGGCAGCATCCACAGCTCAGCACATCCCACACCCAACATTGCTCCTCACACCATAATATTTGGCATCTGCTTCACTGTCAATATGGGATTATGCCACTGGTTTAATGGTCTCCTCATATGCCTGCAGAAACTGTAAAATTGGATGAAAATACTTTCATCCGCAAACATCACTGCTGCTACTGGTCACAGGTCCACTGTTTGTATATGTGACAACAGCATGGCCAATTGTTATCATTCTTCAGCAACAGCCTCAATTTTTGTATAAGACAATATGACTGCAGACCAGCATGGAGCAGTCGTCTTTGTTTTATTCAGTTTTGCTGCATTTCTTGACTGGAGAGCCAGGTAATCTGGATCTGATGATACCGGAAGATGCCTTTGGTATGAACTTGGTAACCTTTGCAATCGCATTGTCAACTCGCTTGGCGGTCACCTTTGGTCGCCCACAGTAATGCCATGAATAGAAGTTTCACAGATGAGTCACCCTTTTGACCGTAGCAACAACAGTTGAATGAGCTACCTTCAGCTTCTTTCTAACCTCTCTAATGGGTATCTTCTGTTTGCAGTTGTTCTTAATAAGGCTGCCAACCATCCCAGATTCGCCCGGACAGTGCTGGAATCTGCCTTGTGCACCCCGTGTCCCGGATTGATCCCAAATTGTCCTGGAACTTAATGTAAATATCCACTTCACCAAATGTTGTGCTTCTTTTTGCACACTAAACTTGAACAGCCGGCCGTAAATAAGTTTCACAGAGTGACCATAGAATAGAGGGTAGTTAGGTTAGTAGACCCAATAAATAGCATCAACAAATTGCATGCATCATGCATGTATACACAAACTTTGCTTGTGCTAGACCCTGAAGGCTGGTAGTTTACTGGAATTTAATAAACCTTTTGCTCTTGAAGTTGATTCAGATTTTATATGTAGGCCACTTGTCTTGTGATGATTTTATTCAAATAATTTGACTGTAATTTTTAACAACTATTTGCAGTTGATCCTACATTAGGCTGATGCAACATTCGTTACATACAGTGAAGTGGACAGGGAAAACTAGTACTGGCATATCGAGTGACTATGCGGGCATCCCGGATTGGCAGAATCAAAAGCTGGCAGTCCTAGCTGTTAAGCAAGACGAATATTTGTGCATGCTTTTCTGGTGTTAGCTCCTTTCCATGAGCCATGGTCAGCTCTCCAATGCACACAAAAGTAGTTGAAATCAGAGGTCTCTTTCACAAAGTGAGGGCCAACATGATATTAACATTACAGTGTAATCAATTGCCACAAGTCTTTTATCACTTACACAGCACAAATGCTGCAGTTTGAATACTTTAAAAGTGCTGTAAAACCAGCACAAGGATTACAATATTTGAATACCAAAAATGACAGTAAAGTAATACAAAAGAAACAAAACATAAACTGCCAAACTATTTGCCAATTATAGAACACAATAACAATCTGTTCCCACACACCTGATAGCAAAACAAGCACAATAACCTAATAACAGCAAATATCATTAGAAAATTTGCGAATTTGTCTCAAAATGTATGATCACAAACTTTTGACCATACACTTAATATAATACACGTTGAATTATACTCTGATTTTTCGTTCTTGCGTGTGCAGTCAGATCACATGTACACTGTGGTGCAACAATGACGAGGCATTCTCCAAATCCGGTAAAATTAAACTAGTGAAAGTAAGTAAATCCAACAAGATTTTATGCCGAAACTAAAATGAGATGGCGCAGTCTGACAACGTTACTTTAAGTTTTCGATAAAAAACATTTAACTCCGAATCGTTTAACGTGTTAACACAGGATCAATGAAACCGACCAGCCGTGAGGTGTCGCACACTCGAATATCTCGACAATTAATCTTTCAGTATTTACGAGGCAGTGGTTGGCCCTAATTCCCGAAACGGGTTATGGTGAAAGTAGCGCACATAATTAGACAGAAATACACGGCCACCACAGCACTGTGAAAGGAAATGAAGTTAAATAAAAAAAATGAAAAGTAATACGAACAATTCGCCAAAAAGTACGAAAGTGAAAAATTTTGATTCGCTAAAAGGCTCTTGAAACGAGTAGTGATAATCGCTAGGTGGTGCGTGCAGTTCGTCTGCTGTGAGCGGCGGCGGCAGCGGCGGTGTCTTGAGTCTCTTGACCAATGACTGCAGTGAGTGATTACTGGTCGGTTGTGGGATGCTACTGACCGGCGTCCGGTTGGCGGCTGGACTTGTTGTTCAGCGATCGATCTGCGAGGTGAGACGAATTTCTTGCAGTTATTCTTATGTAAAATGCTCCGTGCTGTAAGCTGCTGCGGTATGCCTAAACGAAGTTACAAGTGTTGTGTGACATTACCGTTTACGTCGCTGGTAGGCCATGCATGCAGATTGAAGGCATTTTGAAAGAAGATTTGTCTCTATTAGAGGCCTTAAAAAGTACCGAGGGATTTTAGCCTAGACTGACCGCTTAAGCTAGTAGAGATAGCCATGCATGCAGCGCTTTGAGAGGTCTCAAAAGGGCTGAAGGGCCCTATAGCCTGCTGTGTCTTGATATATACGTAGCAGCGTTATATACTGTTGGATTTAGTAGTTGCCATTGTCGTAATAGACAATGGGAAACACCAATCAAAGCCTAAAATCCAGTAGGAAAACTGAAAACTCGGCACTGTAAAAAATCAGTGGAAAGTTCCACAGGTTTTGGTAATCCCTGGGGTCCACCAATAATATAGTGAAAATTCCATCAATTGATGGGGTGGAGCAAAACCACCAACCCAACTGCAGGTGGTAGACTAATCCACCATTGTAAAGGTGGAATGCTACACCAGTGGAATGGTGTATTATTGAAGAGGTGGAATTCTTCACCAGTTTTGGATGAAATGGTCCACTGTTCAAAAGGTGGAATGCTTCACCTGTTATTGGTATGATGGTCCACTAATGAAAAGGTTGAATGTTCACCATTGAAAGGTGGAATGCTCCTTCAGCTATTGGTGGAATGGCCCACTGTTGAGAAGGTGGAATAACTGGTGGAGCATTCCACCAGTTTTGGGTGAAATGGTCTTTCATTCAAAAGAAGGAATATTCCACAAGTTATTTGTGGAATGGTCCACAGTTTAAAATGTGAAATGCCCGAGTAGATGTTCATTGAAACCTGTTCCTGAGGTTCTGTTGCATCCAGCTCTGCTATATCATAATTTGTTGGTCATTCAGTATGCAATAGATTTCTTCTTCCTAGTTCTTCATCTCCAGTCTTAGATTACTTTCAGCCAACAACTCTTGCAGAGGTTTGCAGACTTATATTTTCTTCACCTGACAAAAGTTCTGTCCTAGGCACCATTCCCACTTCTTTCCTAAAAGAATGTTTTGATGTCCTCTGTCCAACCATTACATCAATTATCAATTTCTCATTGCTTGAGGGATCCTTCCCATCTGCTTTTGCTCATGCCATAGTTCATCCTCTGCTAAAGAAACCTTCTCTCGATTCAGGTGACCTGTGTAATTACATCTCAGCATTAAATTTTGTATCTAAAATTCTTGAATGGGTAGTTTTGAATCGTATGCAAACCCACCTTTCTTCCAACTCACTAATCTCTCCATTTAAGTCTGCATACCTCAAGTTTCATGTAACAAAATCTGCCCTGCTTGCTGTTTATAACAACATCATGTGCTCCATGGATAAGGGTAAGATGACAGCACTTGTTCTACTTGATATGTCTGCTGCCTTTGATACTCTCGACCATTCTCTGCTTGTGCATCATCATGGTTTGGGGTTTCTGTTCCCACCCTACATTGGTTTACTAATTATCTCAGCCCTCACACTCATTCTGTATATCTAAATGGACATTATTCAGCTAGTGCTTTGTTGACTTGTGGTATTCTGCAGGGTTCTGTACTTGATCCTCTTTTGTTTACATTATACACAACACCTTTAGGTACACTGCTAGACAATCATTCACAGGGATATCATTACTGTGCGGATGACACCCAAACCTACATTTCGTTTGACAGTTTGTCTTGTCTCTCGTCTGTGCAGCTGTTGTCTGATGCCTTTGAGGAGCTGTAGTCTTGGATTAACCCGTTGAAGACTGAATTTCTACTGCTTGGCACTCCACAGCAACTTAAGAAGTTTGAATGGCTTAAATCCTTGCAGCTGGGGGACTCACTCATTGAGTTCACTGATGCTGCTCGTGACTTGGCTGTTGTTTTTGATTCTGTCATGTCTCTCACAAACTATGTAAATGGTATATTTGTAAGGCGTCATACATGTATATTCGTGACGTATGCAGAATTAGGCGTTATATCCCCATGTCTTCTAAAATATCATTGGCTAATGCATTGGTCTCCAGTCGCCTTGACTGTTGTAACTCAATTCTTGTTGGTATCACAAAGTCAAACATGCAGAAACTCCAGTGAGTTCAGAACTCTTTGGCTAGAGCCATAATAAATACTTCAAAATATGAGCATATAACCCCTGTGCTTAAATCTTTACGTTGGGTTCCTATTCAACAAAGGATTTGTTTCAAATTGGGACTTACAGTTTATAAAACATTGAACTCTGGCCAACCAGAGTACTTAAAAACAGTCTTTATTCCCAAGACTTACCATTATTCTGCAAGGTCATCTGATTGTCTCTCTCTGGTCATACCTTTTGGACTAGAACTGTTCTTGGTAAACAGGCTTTTTCGGTTGCTGGACTTAAATTCTGGAACTCCCTCCCTGTGTCTGTTTGTTCTGTTCAGTCGCTTTTGTCATTGCGTTCTCAACTTAAAACTTACCTTTTTCAAATTGCTTATCCACCGTAAGCTGCCTCTCCGTCCTGTGGACTGACCTTCTGGATATTGACCTGATTGGGGCTTTGCTTTGGTGCGCCATCGGTTGATGCCTTGTGCTTTAGACCCTGGCACATTAGAAATTGCTAATTATTATTATATCCACTTGTTTGCTAATGCAGCCAAATTACAGGATGTCAGATTATATATTTAATGGCTGTAATGACTTGTTGATATTTAAAAATCAATATTAGAATAAAAGTGGTTTCTTTCATATGGACCTAATAATAAAACATGTTGTTATTTATAGAAAATAATATTAAAACCTGTTTTTGTTATTATTATAAATAGCATACAATTTGCTGATCAATATTTATGTTGACATTTTAATGATATTTTTTCATGAACTTAAAATACTTTTGTAAACAACTTTTGTTGTTGTCAAATTATTCACAATATGGCATCATAGATGACATCTGGCAAAAAGGGCGAAATCCACTAATGCATAGCCAAGGGTGGTTCCTATCGATTAAGCATAGTTAGAGGGGGATTTTCCACCAGAACAGCTAAATTCAATTCATTAATTTTGTGTTGGAGAATGTATGATCAAAGCTATTAGTGAAAATGTATTATGTAATAATTTCAAAGACTTACCGCAGTAAGAGATTCTTATGCCACATGGTGTTCTATCATAAAACATGATGATTTTCTTTTCCAAAACATTGACAGCTTAGCTCTTTTTTATGATGCATAAGCATGCTTCATGCTCATGAATCTAAACTCTGTTAATTGTTATATATAGAACCCCTATTAGTTACTTTTTAAATTTGCAGGGTCTAAAATAAAAAGCTTTTGCTCAAAATAAAATAGTAATATCATGCCCCTTCATGTATAGACCTCTACTTAAAACTGTAAATAGTTTTCATTACCCCTAAGCCAGTAGGAGGTGGCAGATCAGCCAACTGACTAATGTGTTGGCTTTCCACCTCTGTGACCTGAGTTTGAACTCAGGCCTGTCATGTGAAATTGCCATAGATTGATTTTTTAACTGAGCATAGGCTTGGAGACCATGATCTTCAATTTGAGCGCCTCTTTAAATCCATAAGCAAATAATTACATTAGGAAATAACAAGTGAGTATATGCTACTGAAGCATGCACAAAAATTTAATCTAGCAGACATACTTACATACCAACTAGTAGACTTGTACATAGGTATGTTTCGTACATACGTGTCTAAGCATATTATTACACATATAACACGGTCGCTTGTGTGTGTCTGTTTGCCCACTCCTTGTCCCTGTCCTTATGCATGATCATCTTCCTAGCCAATTGCAAAGAAATTACTTTATCATATTATTCAGGAGACTTTGCTGGCATGTGAGGTCATTATTTGACACTATAATCTGCCAGATCAAACTTTTGCATGTGCTTCAGCAACACATACTTTATTATTAACCTACTTAATTTGAGAATGAATTAGAAGGGCATTATATAACATTTACGAGGACTTAGTTGCAAACGCATGAAGCGCACTTGCGCCTCACAAAGTAGTGTGAAGCTGTTAATGTTCTGAAAAAGATAAGCAAGTGTTCACTCATATATTTATGATAAAGTAACATGCAACATTAGAATCATTTATCATAGCAAGTCTTTCAAATAATTTCTTTCAAATTATTGCTTAACATATTTTCAATAATGACAGTGACATTACATTCTCCAACACAGAACTTCATGTGCTGAATTTGGCTGTGCTGGTGGGATATCTACCTTCTTCTAGTCCAACTGTGTCTTGTCTATCAATGGTGGATTTTCCATCCTTACCACTACTATTCCACTGGTGAGTGGGATTGTACTTTACATGCTGTATGTTGTACCAAGATGGTGACATGATATTTAGTGCTTTCCTAAAAATTCTGTATTGGATTGACCTATTTATTTTGGCACTAAGTCTATTATAGGTCATAGTTAGTGATATCTTTGAAATGCTAGTAAAGTTCTTGTTGTGTCTGCTTAAAATTTTCTGCCTATGTGTTGCAGAAGTTAGATCTCATTGCATGTTAAATGACATAAATACTGTGGAGGTGAACCGCTTTTTGCTTTTTGTACAATGAGTCTTGGTGACAGTCATAGCCAAATTTGTGGATTGCCTTAACTTTCTTTTATTCAGAATTTAAGACTAGCCTTCTCTTTCTATGTTCATCTATCTGTTAGGGTTCAAAATTCATTGGCCAGTATAGTTGGCAATAATTTTAAAAAAACATCACACGGAATTATAAAAGTAGTTGAGATGAAAAGCCAGGATTACCAAACTACAATTTATGACACAAGGTTTTTGTTGTCTTTCTGCTTTCTTTTAGAGCAGCTGCCGTGGGATTTTCTTGTGCTAGGATCAATTAACCATTTCCCTGTTGGGGAAGTAAACATGTTTCAACATGCACTATACTTTCAGTTGATGGCAGGTGGATTGTGTTAATTTTCTCGTAGAAGATACCATGTGCTGTGACTGCATTCCCTGAAGTGATGGTCTTGAGTAATGGTGGTCCATAATTTGTCTGGGACTTCACCTGGAAATCTCATCTGGTCATAAATACTGGATCTTGAGGTGATCAGACATATACTGTATTATGTGCCTCCATCTGGAATTCATTGCCCCAGGAATTTATGATTTTTTAGATGAAGCACTTACATGACAGTTCAACAACTGGACAACCATTCCTGATAGTTTTGATATTTTCCAATTGATATTTGAAAAAAAACCAGAATCTAGTGCTGAATGAAATAACTTTACCACAAGACCACCATGCACCAGCCAGACACACAAGTTCCCAACACATATAAATATTTTTATGTTCCCTTCCAGGCCAGTAATGCAGTTCTTCTGGTGTCCCTGCATCTGCCATCATTTTTGGGAGGAACGTTATATATATATATATATATACATATGTATATTTGTATATATATATATATATATATATATATATATATATATATATATATATATATATATATATATATATATATATATATATATATATATATATATATATAGGCCTATGATGAGGGACTATAAGGAACCAACATGCTACAGAAGTATGTTTTAGTAGTCAGAATGAACTTTCTAGTCATCAGTGCAATGCACACTTCTGGCTGAGATCCAGTTTGACTTTTTAATGATGATAGTAAGTAAGTAAAGCTCCCACGTCCCATGAAGAACATAGGGGAAGCACTCATTTCCTTTCCGTAGGTCCTTGAACCAGCAATGGATGAATCCCAAGTTCCTGGACAGTGGGCCAGTGCATCTCAGGACTTGCCATTTACGTCCCAGCTTACACTGGTACCAAATTATACTGCATAGTAACAACTTGCCAAGGGTGTTACATGGAGTCGAACCCACAACCACATGATCGTTGATGAAACACATTACTGATAGACCACTGTGTAATGCATCAACTTTCCTCTCGGCAGTAAACAGTGCTTTCTTTGTAGACTAATGATGCTAATAACAGGTGTTTCCAGTTAAGTTTTGGGCAAGTGGGTTGAGAATTGGGCCGATTACACCAGTTAAGACATAAAACAAAGCCTTTCAAAGCACTAGGTGCAGTCGTAAAGCATTTAGTATAGTAGGAATGGAATAGGATTGGAATGAAAGATTTTATCAGTATAGCTGATTTTTGGCGTACCACAGACACAATAAACCTACATTTACTTTACAAGTATTATTTGGCAGTGATATTGCTGATCAAATATCGACTTAGTAGAAGGTTATGACCCAGGCTTGAGAGACAGCATCTGTGGATAGCTGTGAGGACATGGCAGATTAGTGAGCACTATTAGGTATGTGATTACATTTCTGCTGCGGCAACAGGAAAGTACGTAATGTTGTATTATAATTTGTAGTAATGCACTTCTTTCTGGGGTTGTGATAGTCTAGTGGTTTGTGTGCTGGACTGTCAAGTGAAAGGTTAGGGGTTTTGAATTCTCATCAGGGCAGAAGTTTATTCAGCTCTACTTTGGCCACCTAGGCACCTCAGCTGTAATGAGTACACTGATCATACACTGTCAATGGGAAGATCAGATAGCAAGAGAGAGAGGGCTGGCCGGCCCTCATATGCCAAGGCTAAGAAAATGAAGTCGCTAACACTTCATACTCATGACTGCCTCTCTGGGCTAGCTTAAGGTACTGCTGTTCTTCTTCTTCTTCTTCTCTATTTTCACGAGGCCGTTACAAGTCTTGCCGAACCACTGTGTGAATGCTTAGCATCTGATGTTGCAACCCTGGCTAGGATTTACGATGTCTGACTATGTATCTGAATGTATCGCAGTTACACTGTTAATATTCGGTACCAGTAACTATTGGTTGAGAGGTTAGGTGAAGTTCATGAAGCCACAGTTACATCACATAGGCTGAGAGCAGACATCTTCCCTTTGGGTCCAGTGTGTTATAAGAGAAGAGAGGAGAGCCAAGAAGCAAGAGGGCACCTAATTTAGAGAAGCATAAAACGTTACTCTAGGATAGTGAATATGACAGTGGTGCTGCTGCCGCTGTTAATAGCAATACTGTCATGTCGTTAACATGCAAATGATTTCTGTGCTACCTGGTTTTGCCCCTGCTCGCAAAAATTTCTACAGGCGCCCATGATCAGAAATTGGGGTTTAGCTTGATGTCACCAAAAATAAATAGCAGAAAGGCAAACAAGAGATAAGTAATTCTGATAAGCTTTGAACCTAGATGTAGGTTTGGATGAATGAATTTGGTGAAGGAACAGAGTGAGCATAAAAAGATGTCCGGGTAGGTATTTTTACATGGCCGGTTTGATGAGGTAAAAGGGATAGGCATCAGCAGGATAGTAAAATAAAATCAAGCAGCTTGTTCTGGCAACAACAGTAAGGTGATGGCTGTGGAGATTAGGCATACATATATGTGATAGTGAACAGAAAAGAGGGCATAATAATGACCAGTGTAGAGAATTATGTGTGTGGTGTCATGTTGGCTTGAAACCAATAACAATGACAGCTTGTGTAACACAGGTGTTTCAGCTGATTAGCATAAAAGGCTAGTCAAAAAATGTGCATCAAGTGAGACAGATGGAGCCTGTTGAAGAAAATGAGTATAGAATCTTCAGCTTATGGGGTGACTCGTAATTGCAGTGCAATTAAATGGTTCCAGGCCTATGTTAGCTGTGGACATATTGTAATGTTAGAATTTTTACAAAAGTGAATGAGGAGTTTGCTGCACACAACTTAATTGCAGAAAATAAATAAGCCAGCATTGAACGAAAACGAGTGATACTAGAGGAAGCAAGAAAAACACCCAATTACTTAAATATAATATACAATAATCATTAGGTGAAAGTGAAAAGAATGATACTTCCTTGATAAAACTAAACTAGTGACATTTAACAGTTTATTAATTTAAGCTAATTTAAAACATGTTTAATAGCCTATTTGACTAGCAGAATTAAAACCAAACAACAGGTAGCTAAGCATTTCTTGTTTTTCTTAATGCTTAAGTCTTAAAACTATGAATCATGGCATAAAATTGTATGACCCAATATCTTCTTTAGTAAGAAAAACTTCATTGGAGTGAATGACCTCAAAACTTTATGGCTATAGATGAAAAATGTTAAAAAACTAAATTTGAAATTTTTTGGTATTTTGGATAATGGAGTTTTGTTGTTTATTTCAGCAGTATGTAAAGGAATTCTGTTGGGGTATGAGATCCAGCATATCAGTCAGCAGGTTTGTTAAAGAAATCATGTTCCTCAATGGTGATATTAACGTTTGTGAGAAGTGCAGAATATCTGACAGTGATCCATGGCAGTACAAGCGGTCATGACAGTCACCAGCATCGGTAACTCTGACAGTGTCTCAAATTCTGTGGCAGTTATGAATGATATTAGTGCTACTGCTGCTGTCAGTGATTCTGAACTGGTAGCAAGCATTGTCAGTACTGCGAACAGCACAGTTTGCTTGAAAACTCCCCTCATAACTGCGACAGTTATTTGACCCATCATACAAATTCACCTATGCTCCACTGCTTGCTATTTCTGCACTGGCCTTTCATTCAAAACTGAAAACATTCCTCTTTCACAGATTCTATCCTGACTGCCCTACTTCCTCTGATCCCTCTTTCCGCTCCAATCCCAGACATCACCCACCGTAGCGGCCACATTGTCTCTCTGCCTGACTCTTGGATCTTGACATGGAACTGATCACTTTTCCCTATCGATTTTGTTTTGACTGAGCACCTGAGAGATAAACTGGTCCCTGTGACGTGGCACTGTAGAAATCTCGGGATTACGATTACAAATGTGCAGTGACTTTTACAATTGATGCTTTTGTTACTTCTGATGGAGCTGGTGAAAGTATTTCTAGTACCACCATTTCTGAACATAGCACCATTTCTGACATTAGTGTGAACTCTGATGATGGATTCCAGAGTGATGTGAAAAGACTCGCAACAAACAGCACTGTTGAAGCCAAGGGATAATTTTATTGATTTCATGGCTCAAAAGGTGATAGAAATTAGTTGTAATGGTGAATTTAGCGATCATGGAACATTCCGTGGTGATTCTGCAGACAAGACTGTCAATGACAATGTCCGGTGTGAAGATGACCAACATTTTGTTGGATTTAAAGATTGCAAAAAGTGCCATGATGATGATGTTTCTGTGGTATGCAACAACTGCATGTATAATAGCAACCATTGTCAATTTGCTTCCTCCAACAGAATCACAGTCTCCAGTTCAGCCAGATGTCATCATTCAAGTCAGCTAGAAAGTCAGCCTTCTGTGTACCCCACCAAGGAAGTCACTGTCAGTGACACTGGAGAACTAGAGTCACAATCATATCAAGTACACAGTGACTCTCTTCGAAAGAATTACCACAGTAGTTGCAACATTAATGCCTGTTGCTCACTTGTTGCATCACCTGATATTAACCAGCTCCAGACAGATGAAGAAATTCCAGATGCTTCTAGTACTGCTATTGATATGATATCTTCATGTGCTTCCAGTAAAATCCAAAACATTACAACAAACTCTGGTATACAACACCAGGTCTCTGTGTCCCTTTCCGAAGCTAAAGACAAAGCTGCTAATACCTGTGATGCACTCATAATGAAGGTTAGTGTAAAGTTCTTACTGATCAGTGCTTCAGTCACTTCTGATACCATAAGACAGTGATGTGTATACATGTAGGTATTAATTTATTTGAACAATGTTGGACCACCTACCTGATGGCATAAGGAACATCAGCCCAAGAAGTGCCAGTCAGTAACTGCAACCTATTACAGCAAGCACTTTATTCAGCTGTCGTCATTCCTCAGTGCAACACAAACCAGGACTCTGAATGTAGTGTCATCAGCCAATCAAGGACAAGATTCCACAGGTCAGGTTCTGCATGCGTGCAAGGACTCTGATATCATTTAGGTTCTTAGGGATCAGCACGGAGAAGCTTTTAAAAGGTGCTGTACAAAATATCTACTGCATTACGTTGCATTACAGTGCCAGGGCTTTGGGATAGTGGACACTGATGTAAAATAGAGCCTCACATATCCGTAGTGAAAAAGCATTAATTTCACTGTCCAGGGCTAACTTTCAACAAGGGATGATTTCGATAGACCTGGGTTTGAAGCCAGTACATATCAGAGCTTTCTGTTTACTTTAGCATGAACCAATATCAAAATATATCGCTGTGTGCAATTAAGGTAAAGTAACTGTTATTTTGCCTTCTGACAATATAACTTCGTTGATGTTGTTGTCATTCTACCTTCTGACGATATAATTACATCAATGTTGCTGTTATTCTACCTTCTGACAATATAATTTCATCACTGATGCTGTCATTCTACCTTCTGACAATATAATTTTATCAATGATGCTGTCATTCTACCTTCTGACAATATAATTTCATCAATGTTGCTGTCATTCTACCTTCTGACAATATATTTTCATCAATGATGCTTAACCCTGACAACACCAGTAGAACAAATGGAAAACCTTTCTGTAAGACTTGCATGATTTGAAACAGGTTTGCCAGTTTTGCACAGTCAACTGGGATAAAATTTTAAGATGGTCAATATGTTGACTTTAACATTAGAGTTAGTTGCACGCAAGTAGAACACTAGCTAAGTATCTGTCATGGCTGATTTTCTTCCAGACACATCACAAGGCTATGGTTTAAAACTTGGTTCAGTAATAATCTTATGCTAATTCCTGCATTTAAATTTCCTCCAGTATTTCTTGTCTTCTTTTAGGCTCAGTGAACCAGTTGTCAATCCTCGATTTGCTGACGTTTTTCATTGTTAAATGAAGCATGACTGATATGCATGAATAGTCTGGCAACATAGCTTAATGGTTGTGGCCTACATTGTCTATGAAGACCATGTTATTGTCTGGCTGCAGGACACTTAGGGTGTCTTTTTTACGGAATCAGTAGTGCTGGAATGATAGCCATCAAGCTTTTGTGTAGTTCAACAATGCAAAACTCTGTAGAGTTTAACACAAGTATCAGAAGTATGTATGTTTGTATCAGGACACTTAATATGGCAAATTTCAGGTTTCTATCTTTATTACTTCTGGATTTATAGCAAGTCAAAGTTCATCAATCATTCAATTTTTCGCGAAGTCACGAAACGGCAGGAAAGTTTGAAATTCTGTAATTCCAACATTTTTTGAGATAATCAAGTAAAATCTTCAGAAATTCCTTATATCGGTTTGTAGAACATGTTTGCCAAATTTCATCAAAATCCAAGATGGTGTGGTGTACACCTCTGGTTGATTTGATGTGGAATGACCCAGTTGAATCTTGAATAATGTGATTGCAGAATGTTAAGTTAGCTTATCCCTGTATTCATAACCTCTGCATTGGATCACCATACTGGCTAATGCTCCAACAGAAAAACTATTTTCTTTGAGAAGAAGTGATGTTTCACTTCTTCTTCATCTTTCGGTAGCACATGATGGTATTCTTACACATGCATAATCTACATTGCCAGACCTCAATAGTCTGAATTAAACTAGTATTACTTTGGTACTGAGAAAAAACAGTTTTGGTATTAGCTATTTCTATTTTGGTATTGTTAACTGCCTTCTGTGTTCAGTCTACACCTGTGTTTTTTCTTCATCCTTTCCTCTACTCAGGTCTTTGTGGCTCTTGGTCAGCCACTTAGCGTTTCCTGTCACTTGCTCTGTTGTTCAGAACGGGTAAGAAATGAAGTCAAGAATTCTGGTTGAAGACAACTTATCTCATCTGCCTTACTTACCATCTGCTTTCTTTCAATTGGATTACATTGTTTAGACTTCATTTCGTTGCTTTTCTGCCTGGTATAGTTGCTTTGGCTTTGCTTCTTTGATATTTCTTTTCTGTCTCTGAGTTTTGTTTTTTCCTGTTGACTTTTTCAAAGGAATTTTTCCCATTTAATATCTTCTTCATTGTTGACCATCTGCTTTTCACACTGGATATGCATATTTCAGTGACTTCTCTTTGTGTTTTTGATTACTCTGTCAGAAGAAAGCATAACTGTTTCCACTAACACTAATTATTAATAATGTCTAGAAAGAATCAAATTTTCCCTTAAGTAGCACAAGAAATATGTTCAATCCACATTAAGTTTAGACCTGTTTAGTACCCATACTTCAGTGTTTTCCTGAAGTTCTTAAAGAGACAGTTTATAGATTTAGTTCCTGAGGGATCATTTCTACCTCGGGTTAAAATTTTTTATAGATTGACAGATGAATACACACATGCGATCAGTCAGCTGGCTTGATGGCTTAGTAGAAGAGTTACAAATTCTACAGATTCCAATGTCTTGCATTAGCAGTCCAGTGCAAAAGAGAATCCATTTAGATATTGGTATTTACTTAATCTGTTGGAGGAATGATTCTTTAAACATTTTAAGATTATAATACAGGGGGAGGTGACTTGACAGAGGTGCATAATAGGGTGGCCATAATTTTCTCATTTTCGAAATTTCCAACTCTCACCCTCTGAAATGGTTTCATTTTAGTAAGAAACACTTTGTGTAAAATTTGAAGCAGATGATCTGTATTTACAGGTCGCTCATGGCAGCCAAAGTTTACTATGTAATCAACATGGTATGAACTTTCATAAACTCGTATGCACAGTGCACATGAATCTTGCACATGGTTCTTTGCACACGAGTACTTTGCACAATGCACAGTTGCACATGGCTCTTTGGCAGGATTACCTAGTTAGCCCTGCAGAAGGGATAGAAGGAAGTAAACTACCATTGGAGAAGCAGGTCCTTGGCCACTTTATGCATCGCCACAGTGTACTGAAGAAGATGGCAATGCATTCGCAAAATTACCTAGTTAGCCATGCAGAAGAGATAGAAGGCAGTGGAGAGGCAGGTCCTTAGCCACTTTATGCGTCACCACGGTATACTGAAAGAGGACATCCGAAATGCAGTGACCCACATTATTAAAGTTTGGCTCTTCAGGTCGCAGTTCAAACTCTTGGCGAGAGAATCTCGGGGACTGTTAAGTGTGAACATATTTTTTCGCAAAACTTTACATCAAGTACTGGTTCCTGGCATCTGTGGCTTCCACAGCAGCTAGGAATGACCTGCTCTTCCTGCAGCAACTTGATGCTTACCCTGATTGCGATATCAGTGCAGCTACTTCACAGAAGCTAGCCAGTCACACATGGTACCTTTCCGAGGATTTCATCCTTCTCAGCCTCTTTGATCCAGAGGTGGACTTGACCACAAAACAGACCATGCTGAAAGCATCAACAGAGAAAAAAGGAGCAAACAACCCATTGAAACCCATAGAGGTGGACTTGGTGATGGTACAACAGAAGACTCATCGATTTCTTGACATTGTGGAGCAGAAATGTATTTGGAATGCTGGGCTTGCTGGTCGGTTTCCTAACCGAAGACCCTGATACGTGGAACAGTATGTATGAGTTCAAGGCTTCTGAGGCAGTCATCAGCACACTAGCAGTCACCAACGATCATGCAAAGCGAGGTGTTGCCATGATCCAAGAAACGGCACAGACAGGGTGCTTTAAGAATGAAGAACAGTTGCAGTATCCGCTTCAAGTTATCGAACAGAGGCGGGAAAACTAAAAATGTTACTTAAGAAACCATAAAATCATACTGTATACTATACATTCAGTATACAGTAGTTTGATTTTAAAGACTGTTCTGTATCGGTTTGAGACTTCTAAATAAACACTAAAATAATAGTTTTCATTGCAGCTTGATTTCTTGCATGGCTTAGGCAAACTGAAGGCAAACATTTTTGAATTCTACCATTTATGCTATATGGCTAAACATTAGGGTCATTGAGCAACCTGTACATATTAAAAATTTTTGCTCAAAATTTGCATGTAATATTTTTTGTAATAAGGAATATCTTGAAAGGGTGAGACTTAATATTGCTTTGCAATTAATTTTCGCCATATATATATAAGGACCACCCTAATGTACGTAATACATAAATGCATTCATTCATTCAGTCATACATGCATACATACATACATACATACGTACATACATACATACATACATACTTACATACTTACATCGTTTAGGCTATGTAGAGTAGTCAGTGCCTCTAATTAGTTTCTCTCGAAGCAGCGCTATATAACTTTCCAATTGCAGTTGCATGCATGTGTACATACGTACATATATGCATGCATACGTACTTATATACATGCATGCATATGTACATATATATATATACACATCGTTTAGGGTATATAAAAGCGGCTGTATAACTTTCCAATCCCATTTGCAATTGCATACATACATATATATACATACATACATACCTTGCTACATGCACCCTACCAACTGTTAACCGTAACTATTAATAAAAATTGTTGTCAGAACCTGGATTTACACGATCATCATTCTAAGCTAAGCACAGGATATCAGCTTATTTAATAGTGCTGCATCAAGTCCATGGGGTTATCCAAAGCTGCCACGTCAAGAACCAAGTCAGGAGACCAGAAAGAGAAGGGAATAGGAGGGTAGGGTGGGTTGTGTTTACTTATCCTATTAACTGTAACTGTAAATGACTGTAACAAATACCAAGTTTAAAACATCTAAAGCGTATAACAGACCGATCACAACATGCTGCCTAACTCTCTCTATGTCAAGACACAGACTACTATGACTACTCAACACACCTTAACTATTGTACATACATCAAGTGTATGATTGCACACTATGAGCAGAGCATGACACTTCAGTGACTTGGCACAACACAAATTCATATGAAACAAATCCCATTAGCTACCCAACCCATCATGCACCCTTGGCATATGATTAATCCTAGGGGCATTACATGTGACAGTCACAATCATGTTTTGTGGCCAACAGCCAGACAGTTCTGATTATTGTGAAGGTCACATAACTATATGACTTTAGGCAGATAAAAAATTTTCTGTAAATTCCTTGCTGCCTGACCTAACTTTTCCAAGCATCTGTTTCCATTATTTCCTGACAGTTTGTGGCTGTTTAGGCCCTAGCAACACTAAACCTATTTCAGCAGGCGTTCGGGAATGTTACTAGGGCAAAGGTTAGAATGATGATGGTTAAGGTTATGCCTTCTCCCTCCAAGATATGAAATAGAACTCAAAGCCAAGGCAGATATGAATGTAAGAAAATCGATTTTGTTTTGCACAATATCTGACGTGATTATATGGAAAAGCACATGAAACCACAACAATAAAATGTCTGCAAACGAATTCACTAGTTACTGGAAAATGGGTTTAATACAGATTTAGGCAAATTGTCGCTCAGATCTCAGTGTTGCTGTTAGTCTCACAGATTGAAAGGGTATTCTGCCTCTTGTCTGGAGTTTGCCCTGCAACTGTTTGCATTTGTAATGTACTGTAACTCCAGAATTTTATAGGAGCCTTTCAAAAGAACTGATTGTGAATGAATCTGAGACAGATCACAAAGCCATGACTTAGGACAAATTGCATAACATGTTCATTGATCTACATCAATAAATACCATATGCATGTGTGATTGGAAATTGTTTGGGAGTCTAGACTGTTCTCTGTCCTTGGTTGTTCTGGTGTTTGTGCACTCTCAGCTGGAGACAAAGCATCTAAATCCGTTCTTTGTGCACTGTCAGATGTAGAGTGCTGGTTGTGATGTTCCAGCTTGAGCTGAAATCTCAGGCAACTCCAGAATTTAACCAGGCCCCTCTTACCCCCGTGACAATTTTGGCCCACACCAGTTTTTGCCTCAACCTGGCCAAACCTGGGGGTAAACCTAGGACTGTAGCTGTTCCCAACCACCCACACAATTTCCAGCCTCTACTTGTACTCCCCTTTGATAAAAGGTCCACACCTCCTGACACCAAGAACACTCCCACACACTTCCGGTTTGAGGCTGCCTGTTGTTTTCTGCCCAACAACAACTTGGCCACAGAAGCCATTACCACCCCTACCGTGCTTCTCAGCAACAGTTTCTGGGTCACTTGGGTTGATGCCCTCTCCCACAAGGCTGGCAGGGGTGGGGGAGTTGATGTCCCACCCACACTTGAACATTCCAGAATTGAAAACTGTCTGCTTCCTGTTTAACTGACACTTTTTTACTCGCAGAGTCGCTGAACGGTGACAGAACAGGGCAGTGCTGATGCATCTGAAGAATCTAGTCCAGCCCGTATGCCGTTTTGCATACTTATGGATATATTTACCAGAGCTGTCTATGGCATGCCAACAGAGTCTAAAATAATGAAATTAAATGCTTAAGTTATGCGGAACATAGGACCATAGTTGTTTCCAGCCGCTGGTGCACCTTCCAGCTCCCGCTTGTATCTTTTGCTGGCCAGTGGCAGGACGGTGTTTGGTGATTTGCGGATACTGCACGGACGCAATGAGATTGTTCGGACGTCGGCCTACCAACCTTCTAGGAGGCAAAGGCTTCACCCTTCCACTGGGGCATCTGCAAAACCAGATGCAGTTCATGGTTCCTGCAGATTTGGTGCCTCAGACGCCAATCCCGATGCTGACATCAGGTGGCTTTCAGGTCCAGGATGATGATGACGCTGCCTGTATGGTCTTGGGGTTGTTGTACCAGCCGGTAAAAATCTGGCTGTCAGCATTGATTGATGGGAGTGGCCAGGGGATTGACATCCTTGAGAATAATATGTCTGCTGTGACTGTGCCCAAAAGTTGTTGTTTGGATACTGTGGCAGGATAATGGTATGTACTGCCAGCTGGCTTGGGGTGCACGAGGCTTTACCACATACTGGGCTAGCACTTCTGCAGTTTGCACCATTACATGGAACTTGAGGTTAACTGGCATATGGGAACCCCTGACAGCCACATTCTACCCCTGCCTGCTGTGCACCCAAAAATGGGTTTACAGACAGTGGTGGTGAAGGATCTCACCTGGAGAATTCATTGAAAAATGGGGAGGGTAGAGGTCAAACGGTCACTGGAGAAAACTGTGTACGTTTATGGTTACATTGAGCTCCCACTATACTCCTGCCAACACCCACCCGTAACCCTACTTCAGCTTTTCTGCAGCACAGTATGCATGGATTTCTGTTTGCCTTCAGAAATTTTGATATTGGGAATTTATTTATCACTTTAATCTTTTGAAGCAGTTTGCAAGAAAAGTTGTTCGTATTTTCACATTTGGCCACTGTGAATAAACTGTAAATGACAATCTAAACAACCATAACAACAAATAAACTAAAGGGCCCTGGTGCTGCTGTTTGCGTGGAACCGAAAATGCAAATCACATGGCTGTAAATGGAAGTGTTTTGGTGGCCAGATAGATCAGGCAAAGGTCGTGTATTGGTTGGCTCTGCATAACTCATATAGGATTAGACTGTTTCAATGTTTCCTTAGTCGATTTGCCATGTGGCATAGTTTGCCAGAGCACTGGGATTACTTCATATCGACAGGCTTTCATTGCTGTTGGCACGCTGGAGAATTACAATTGTCGTGCAGATGGTTCATTAAAGCACTCGTGGTGGTCCATTATTTTTGGAACATGTGGGTCCCTTGGTCCCTGTGCCCCCCATGTCCCTTACGTGACTTCTTTCTTTGGTATCGAATACTTGGGAGTGTTCCTCTAATGCATTCAGAACCATCAGAGTCATACATATGGTAGTAAAGGTGGAATACACAAAGTGCTCCAGTTGAATGAAGCGTCAGTGCTAAGTTTGTTTAATGTGGCAACCTATGCCACACGGCAAATGAGTTCATGACAAGAGATGTCGCCTTCGATACTCATCTTCAGGTTTATGCCTGATTTTCTGTATTTCTTCAGCCTGCCTATCTTTACACTCTCAAGTATTACTAGCCCTTTGTCCGTCTGCCTGTATGTCTCTGTCATTTCTATTCTTTGTCTTTCTATAGCCTACAACTAGGGATTGATCAGTTGTAATGATAAGTATGGCAATGAATCTTTGGCAACTGTAAGCTTGTTTCCCATTTGCCTAAACGCAGTATGTGGCTCAGGATGCTTTCAGTGGATGCTGTCCTATCAACCAATCAGTTTATTGTGTTCTGAATATACTATTCATTCATACTTGACTTCCCTCTGTGGTGTATTAGTGGGTGGCAGTCTCTACCGTGACATAAAAAGCGACCAATTTTGTGAGAGTAATTAAGGATATCCAGAACTGTGCCGCTGTCTTGCACATAGATTCCATTGTGTAGAGCATTGTGATGGAATGCAGCGCATAATTTTTCTGTGGTTTCAGGGCTTGTAGGTTTTTTAGTGAGATGGACACAGACTATTTGTGGATAAGTTATTTGCAGTTGTCACCAATTTATCACAAATGGGCAGGAGAATGAAAAGCCTGTGTACATGCTCGCTAATCTAGTAGAAACTAATCTGCTTGGCAGATAAATGGAACATCAGTGTATGGTTGCCTCTAGGTGAACACAGTCGGTGTGTAAAAAATCCAAGATCAATACAGTTAAAATTCCACAAGGTTTTTTTGGCAAAGACTAGTGAGGAAATGGAATTTGGAAAAGCTAGAGAGATACTCAAAATGACCATGAGATTCAGTTTTTGTCAGCACAAACAATGAGGTTAGGGTCAAATTAGAGTGGGGGTTATTTTAAACAACACTGGGCACAATCTGTTGGAACAAGATTTAAAAAATTATGCAGACCGCTTAACCGATGATGTACGAGTGTATCTGAACAATTGTACAGTGTTTAAAATTCTTTTTGAAGATGTAAATTTATGTTCATGTATTGAGCATGTTGCTTTTTCACTGGTTGCTGCATAAATCACTGGATAACTAAACTGTACAAAATTTTTTGAATATTCTAGTATCTATGGTTTGTTTTCAGTTGAACTGTAAATTAAAGTTTAATTTTCAAACTGTGACATCATTTGATTGTTCTTTTTACCATCATTGAGCTTTTTCATGTATAGTGTGCAATTTTGTTTATAAAGTGTAATCACTTGTCTTGCAACAATAAACTTTACTTACTTACTTATTTAGGTGTACCTGAAACAGTGTCTTTTGAATTTCTATATGAATGTTGTTATACAAGTGTGTTTTTGCAATATACGTATTTGAATGTGTTTGCATGTGTTGTGGTCTCTCTGTGGCTGTGAGTGCATTTGTCTCTGTTAAACATGTGCTCCTGTGTCCATGTGTAAAAGTTGCTCTAAAGTCATATACGGAGTCAACTGCCTTTTCCAAATTTGTCTTGATGAAACGATCCAACAAGTTCACGTGCCATCGTTGTCTCTGAAGATTTAAAGTTTCTTGGCCTGCTCATCCTGCCAATCCTGCATCTTAGTTCACAGAAGACCACCAAAGTGGATTTTAGGTTGCTTTGTTGTCCTCTAATCTGCACTGTGTTGTCTCATTGCAAATGCACGAAGTGGTGCACCACGCTGGCCGATCACACTCCACACCATCATTGCCGGCTGCATGGCAGATAAATGGAAATGAGATGAAAAACACAGAGTCATCCGTTGTCGATCCATTGGCAAAATTAAAGTTATATTGTGGTGGAACATGTGTGTCTCCATTGTGTGCTT
This sequence comes from Norana najaformis, assembly GCA_964023275.1. Lineage (NCBI taxonomy): Eukaryota > Metazoa > Annelida > Clitellata > Crassiclitellata > Hormogastridae > Norana > Norana najaformis. The sequence goes on from OZ029918.1 coordinate 15,921,220, forward strand.
GCACTGGACCTCCACGGCGCCAGTTGTGCTGCTAGAAGTGCACTAATCTTCTCTCGCATCCAGGGAAATTGTATGATGCGGTGCACATGTGGCGTAATAAGCATCCTTGATTTATTCTCCATTTTTCAATTGACATCATCATTCCGATCTCTGACTGCTGATAAATTGGACGGATTCTCCAACGGTTGAATATTGCCGAGACACGCCATGCAGTCCGTATAATGCAATCTGTCGGTGAGTAGAACTGCTGCAATATGGGGCTGTTTCCAGGCACCCTGCTGTGGTGCAAACTGCTGTGGTGGGTACCATTCCAAATGGCCAATACACGGATAAGAACTGTCACTTTTAAACATGGTCGTTGAAAGAGTCATGGAAAATTTATGAATCACACCAGAGAGTGAGGATAGGAACCTGTTTTGGAGCTGATTTACAAAATTTATGGAACGAAAAGTCTCCTGAAAGCTAATTTGAGTGCTTATTTTATAGACTTTTTGGTTAGTTTATTATGCGTTTGTGAAGTCTAGTGTTCTGCTGGTACTGGCAGAATTTATGCTCTGGTGTGGACTGGTTAATCAATAAAGGGCCTTCAAAGCCAGTTACATTTTTGTTAGCTGTTGCTGCAATAATGAATGTTGTTGAGAAATAATGTTGCTCATTGTTAGGATGCTGAGAGTCTTGGCTGAAGTGTTTTCAAGTCAGTGCACCATGCTTACATTTCAGTGTTTGTATGTAGTCTGATGCTGCAGATGCTGATAAAGATCGCAAGTTGTTAAAGAAACAGGAAGGAAGAACATTGTTCAGTGTTTTAGGTGCATTAAGTCTAACATTCCTCACCATGGAATTTGGCTTGGACAGTGATGATTTTGTTTAGCAGCAACCATCGACTGATGCCTTGAGCATTATTATGTAGAAGTTCTTAGATTAACATTGATGAGCACTGGAGTACTGAATGAAGTAAGGTGTAGTTGTTGTGGGAGGCCTTGTGAGTCAACAATCTAGAATGCTTTTTACAAGGTGGTTAACAAAGTAACTTGTTTTTGCTTTGCTGTGATGTTATTTACACCTCATCCAAAAGATCCTTCAACCTTTTCTGTAGAACTGTGTGAGCAAGCAGTCGACCTTTACCTTTAATATTTTCATAACAGTTTCCTTGCACTTGTTTCTTTTGGTCTGATGCTTATCTCTAATCAGTATGCAGTGTGCCATTAACCACAGGTTGTTTGTTTAACGTTTAGTAATTACTTCCTCAGTGTAAGTAAGCATTAGACATTTTAAAATGCTAACTTAAACTTATCAAATGGCCAAAATCTAGCAGCAAAATATCATGACAGCAGTTTTGCACAAGGACTGAAAAATGTGAAAAGCAACATTTAAAAAATGCGGGCTGAAACTTCGTGGCGTGGCCCTCCACACACTTGGTCTGGCCTGGACCATGAAAAAGAACGGGCCAAGCCAGGCCGCCCGGTTCGGCCCAGCCTGATGCTGATCTCTAGATAGGAGGGATGTGGTAATGCTTGGATGTCCTGGTAGCTGCTTGGGCAAGTGAATTTTATATGAGTTGAAGATGCCTAAGCTGTGCATGTATTCAAGATTAAGGAAAAGGGAAATACAGTAGTCAAACTTAGAGTGGAGAGTGGAGGTAATGATGGTAGAGACAGTTTTAAAATTGGCCTTAAAATAAATACGGCAAAGGTCACAAATATGAATGAAGCTACAGTCGGTCCTTAACTGGGCTGCCTAGGTCATAGACAACTTGCCTAACTTTTTGCATATCCCCAACTATGTGAATGATACATTGCATTGGCTTCCGGCCGAGAAGAGAATTCAAGATACTTCTCATAGACTTTGATAGCTGGCTCAGCTCTAGAATACATCAGCGAGCTGTCATACCCGTTGCAAGCCAATCAGCAAAAGCTGCGATCAGCTGCACGTGGACAGGTTATAATTCTGCGCTCCTGGATGATGGCACTGAGGCTAACAGATTGTGCTTTCTTGTGTGTGAGACTTTCTCTCTGGAACAGTCTTCCTTCAGAAATTTGAACTTTTGTTCCTTAGCAGCTCAAGAAACATTCTTGGTCCATCTTAAAACATACGTTTTTGGAACTTCTAGATAGCAATGCCATAGAGCCTTATAACGTGGTATATAAGTTCTTGGATACATACGTACATACATGCATACATGAAGCATGTGCAAGAATGGTTGGAGATGTGATTTGAAATTGAGAGGTGGGTCAAAGGTAATGTCACTATTGTGAACAGTTCAGTCAAAGGTGAAAGTGAGAATGAAGTAATTAGTTGATACGTGGGTGGAAGAGCCAGGCTTATCTTAATCTGATCTGGTAGACCTATTTGAATGAATTAAGTTTTGGCAGGGTTGAGGCAGAGGAGGTCGGAGGACATCCACTTTGAGAATTGACTGACAAGATCAAGCAACTGAGTGATGGATGGGAAAAGGAACTTGGAGAGAAGAATATGAAGAGTTGAGTGTCATCAGCATAAAGATGGTGGTTGACTGAAGAGAATTCTATGAAACAGCTCTGTGGCATAGTGTACAAAATGAAGAGAAGTGGCCTTATGATGGAACCTTGAGGGACATCAGAAGAGAGAGGGAGCTAGGGATTGTGAACAATGACACAGCTTTTACAGAAAAGGAGCGAGAAGACAAGCAAGACCGGAACCAAAGAAGGACAGTATCAGAGATACCAAACCAGGAAGATAGTCATTGAAGAAGTCATGATCAATGGTGTCAAACACAGCAGAGATGTCGAAAAGACAGAGACAGGAGACTTGTTGACCACTATTGGCAGAGACTAGTTTGTTGTATAGAGAAACAACCAGGGTTTCAGTGGAGTGGTGTTTAATGATTGGTAGGGATTGAGAAATGAGTTAGGAGAAAGTTAGTCATTTAGCAGGGCAAAGACATGCATTCAGTGTGACAAGAGAACATTATAGTTGTGAATTTGTCAGGCAGTATAAGAGTTTCAAACCAGTTTACTATTGGTGTTGGATCTTCTCATACTTAACTGAATAAGCGTCCAGGGCTTATGATGTTCGTACAAGTATTGCATGTAAATGTATTGAAGAATGCAAATTTAGGTCAGAAATTAATTGAAAAATAATTATGTAGTGGTTGTAGGCTAACTGATGCTAAGCAACAGAATTTAGCATTGAAAATATATGGACTAAAAGTAGAAATAGAAAGGAAAGAAAACAGTTTGTTTATGGCTACTAAGCAACTAGGTTAAGTCTGAATTTGGGTTACAAGTAAAACTGTAAAATTCTTTGCAGTGCCATGCCAGAACGGCCAGGGCCCAAATAGCTCCAGCACCCAAAACAAGACTCCAGTGCCCAAATGTCACATACCCTTCCGGCAGATATTGCATTGTATGAAGAGACCTTTGACTCATGTTGTGCCTTGTACCAGGATAGTGTTGGGCTCTTGGGTGTTCTTGGTGGCTAGTCTGAGGCTTTGGAATTCACTATGCATTTCTTTGTGTTCTGTCAGTTCCTTGATGTCATTCCGGTCTAAAATCAGTACTCGTCTTCTTCAACTTGTTTACCCACCATAGCCTGACTATTGGTTTGTCTGCCCTACCAGATTTGACCATGCTTCTCCAGTGCATTGTGATTTTGACTGTGGTTTTGAGTTGAAGTGACCATCGATTGATGCCTTGTGCAGAAGTCATTAGATTAGTATGAAGGTTAGCAAGGCAGTGAACAGTCAGTTATGGGACAAAATTAGGTCAGATATTGTACCATTTTATCACTCAGTACCATTTTATTACTCAATAATGACCATATCGATTTAAGCACCTGCATTGTTTTGCCTGTTGTTGTATGAAGCAAAAGTTTGTCTGTTGTTGAATTCTTGCTGTTGTGCTTGCGTTTGAGGCGAAAGATCCCTCGACCCTGAGACCATGCTTATGAGTTCTGAGGAGTTTCTGTGGAAACTAGTGCATTACTTTTATTCTTTGGTGGATTTCCATTTCTGGCATTTCTATAGTCGCAAATGATTTTTCAAATGCAGTTTTTGCACACCTCAAGAAACGTATGCTAGAACAATCAGCATCCAGCATCTAATGGCATTGGTTCCTGATACCATTCCTGACTACATTTGATAAGGGTGTGTATATCATCTGACCTGACAATATTCTGTTTGCATGTACTCCGGGTGTGTATCTCCTGTCTTTTTGCCTCACGATACCCTTTTAAGTGTTTGTTTGGTCTTAAAGTTAAGATTTTACTCTTAACTTTTAAAATTTATTTAAGCAACATGTCTTGTAAACTTCCAGACAGTGAATTACTGAGGCACAGAAGTAGTCTGTGAAGAATAACACTGTTGGTGTGTTTTTTGAGTCTGGATCAGAGTATCCTGCTGTAATGATTGGTAGAGAAAGCCAAATTTAGTTGTGTTTTCTTGTCTGCCTGACATTTTCAAGTCACCTGGGGCCTGTTGCTTTAATGATTTAGGATGCTGCAGCCACTACAAAGTTTCCATGGCTTTTCAACATGTACACTTCTCCAAGGGTCATATCATAGATCACTAGCATGTATAATGCGACGTCTATTGCTGTTGCTCGTCTGCTTAGGCAGCGGTCCAGATCGGACTTAGGCTGGGTTTAATGGAGCTCCAGGGACTCGGACACATGGGCCTTGTACAACTGCAGATTGCTGTCAACAGGATATTGGTGGGTTTTACGGCCCCCTGCATAGCCTGAAAAGGGTGGAGTCTGTCGGTCTCAATGCCAAGTGCCACTCCTTGGAGAATGCAAGTGTTCTGATCCCATCTGATGTGGAACCCCCCCCATTGATATGCCCATTCACTTCAATTTCAATTTGTCACCAGTGCACAAAGACCCCTGATCTCGCCATTCTCATATATCTGTGCTGTTGGTGTCAATGTGCCCTGCCTTTCAGCTGTTCACCTTTCATTATTCAGTTCTTGGTAGGTATTGACAGCTGCAACAAGGCTTTTGGCAGAACAGCTTGAGCTGTTATGATATACAGGTCCTTTATTAGATAGTAAATTCCCAAAAATGGTTACAGTTATGGAGCATCCTCTTACTGAGTTCAAAACTAACTCAGGAACAGTTTCTTGTGCAGAGCTTAATGATCCTAGGTAAGTCATGTGGCGTTGCCTTCAAAGACGTCTGACTTGTTTGGGGTTAGTTTACAGCAGCTGTGTGATGTAATGTGAGATATGAGAGAAACGTGGAAGACATGCTATCAACCTGGCCGCAGAATTAGTACTGACTGTTGATTTGCTGAGCAGGTAGGCCTTGTGTGACTCCTGTCTGTGTGAGCTGTGCCACTGAGGTGTGATCGCTTGTCGAACACCACACTTACATGACATGACCAGACTCACTGGCAATGCATGTGTCCTAGATCAGTTTGAGCAGGACCAATGAATGTCCCTTTATTGAAGCTTGATTGTAGCTTTGGCATCAGGTCACTTGCTTCTAGCACACCATCAGCTGAATGACTATTTTGTCTGCAACTTTTGATAGAAATGTTAGGTTTGAAATTGATCGATAGTTGATGATGTTATCTGGATCCAAGCCAGGGGTTCTTCGGTGAAGGTGGAATTGTGCGCTTTTGACCTGTTGGAAGGAATTGCTTAGCCAAACAAGAAACTGCAAGCTGCACAAGGAAAGGGAGTAGCTCATTGATGAAGTTGTTTAGGAGGAAGGTTGGAATAGGGTCGGTTGCATGTGTAGGTGAAGAAGATAACAGAAGCACTTTCTGCTCTGCACCATTCACCATTTTGAACTGATCCTGATGACACTGTGTCGATGAAAATGTAAGTGGAGCTGAGCCCTTTGTCTCTTTCCGGACATCTAAGACATTTTCCATCATATATCACAGGTAATCCTTACAGTAAATGCTGAATTCTGTGATGTGAATGAATGACCCTGAATCACTGAGCTGCTGGCCATCCTTTGAATGATGGAAAGGTTATGAATATGCATGATGCACTAATGGGAAAGATAGACATGATCAGAGAAGCTGAGGTTTTCCCTGAAGATCACAGCTAAGTTATAGACAGGAGAAATAGTATTAAGGGTGTGAGTGGAAGCAGAGTCCAGGTTGAGGAAGATTGAGGGGTCTAGAATTTTCTTGAGCTTGTTATGTAAACCTTTGCTTATGAATTCAGTTTTAGGTGGGTTCAAGCACGGAAGAGTAGAAGTCATCCAGGAGGAGATTTGGTTAACAACATGAAAAAGATGATCTCTAGAGTCGGTGAAACAGTTCAAAGCGAGAGAGAAATAATTGGATGTCATCAGCATAGAGGTGATGGTCAACTGAGGATGCTTTAATGAGTGAACTAAGTGGGATAGTGTATAGGATGAACAGAAAGGGTCCAGGAACAGAAGCTCTGCAACTGAGAGGGCATGATTAGGGTGTAGAGATATTGTTAAACATTTATGGAACACTGCAGTGGACTGGCCCTAAGGTGTGCAACAAGTGTCTTCTACAGAAAATTATTGCCCACTATATACCAATTCAAATTCATGCCTGTTCAGAGATGCCATGAGCAAAAGATAACAAGATAATTTGTAGAGCTTATGTTTCAGTAAAGGAGCCCTACCCTTTAAAATTGGATACATTTCATGTTTTGCATTTTAAACATTGTAAAAAGTTATGTACTTGCTTGCTTGCGTATATACTTAAGCTTTCTATTACATGATTATCATGATAATGACATAAACCCAAAATTTTGCAGCCTATACTGTTTTTCATGTATAACTTAACTATGTATTCATCTTCAGCCGGTTTTCTGTTCAGCGTCTTATCTGTTGTGACAGATGGAAGTCATCAGACTGACATAACTGCTGCCATTTTCTTGTAATTTCTGTTTTAACAATGATTCAGATTTCTCAGGGTATATATGGCCATACACTTCTGGGGGATGATTAAAGGGAACTGAAAGTAGAATTGCTTCCTTTGGGGATCATTTGTTATTCTTATCAGAGGTGAAATGAATGGTCCTCATTGTGTCCGTGCGCCAATTACTCGTTTGGCATTGAGAACGTCTTCCTTCTTTGTACTACTCTAATTCCTCTGATCCTCTGCATATGATTTTTTTTCCTTCGAAGAACATATTTGTTTGGGATTGGCAAGAACTGTGGAATAATGAAGTCTTCAGTTCTGAATGCTATATAAGTTGGTATTTTGCTTATTGAACTCTATATGCTTAAGATATCCGCTTAGTGCCTCCTGTGCAGAGGAAAGTTATGAATTCTTGGATTTTTGTCTAGAAACTTTGTGCAGTTATTATTAGTATTGTTATTATTTTGCATTTATTACATGTGCAAGGTTAGCAAATCAGAATCTGAGGTGTGAAGCAATTGCTCAAGGCCCCTACACAATAATCATCTAAGGGTAGGCTTGAACCTGTACTCTTCCTGTTACAAGCTGAGTGCTCTATCCAGTTGGCTACCATGTCCCACATGTCTCCTTTCCCTTTTTCTCTGATCATCCAAGTTAGTGCAATCTAACCAAGAGAAATGGTGTTTGTAATTGGCTGGATGGCTAGACCTTTAGGACTTAAAAGCCCAGCTAGTAGTAGAGTACCCAGTGTTTAATGACACCTAATGGCTGTCAGGACTTTTGGGGCAGACCTTGCATTACCTTAGCAGAAGAGTGCTGGCCTTAATAAAGAAATCCTGGCTACTGAAGCTCAGATTTTAAGGTTCTTCTCATAACACTGAGTTACTTTTATAAATCTCTGTTTCTGTCTAGAAGACTTTTCCTCTCAGCCCAGCCTGTGAAGTGTGAAATGATGGCAGACACTGGGGAACAAGCAGTTACCAAATACCTATGCAGCCGGCATTAGTGGATTTATAAGGTACAGGACGTCTAAGTAACATGTGGAAAGGTGTGTTCAATATTTCTCTCCTGTGCCATGCATCTTAAGTAACCTGTGCCCAGGTTTGTGTTAAGTCTGTGCTAAATAACATTTGGTATTCCCAGTCATGGTGAGTTTTCCCATCATTGGATTTGTATAAGGATATAATGGATATATAATGGATAACTGTTGAGCATTGACTGCTTTGCATATCACTATGATTGCGAGAAGGAAACAACGCAGCAATCTTCAATAATCATGTGATTGCCACTTGGTTTCAAAAATAATTTTAAAATTAGAATACACTAAGAGCTACAAGCTACTGGTTTTTACATCAGAGGGTGTGGTAGATTGAGATATGTTGCTGAAATATTACAAAGGGCCGGGTAACTTCCTACTAAAGAGCAAATCATTTCTTCCTCAGAGTGCCAAAATTTAATTTACCCAGTAATGTACTGTTTAAATGTTTTGCTGAAATGTTTTGTTATACCATGTATCTGACTTCTTGGAGATGGCTTTTAATGTAGGCTAATGTAATGTCCATTTTAAATTCATCTTACCTGACAGAAAATTTGCTCTGCTGAGTATACTTATGTAGTGTACTTATGCTGCCTGGCTTCACAAATACTGTAAATATTCAACACAAATTATACAGCATTACACAGCAATCTTTCGAGCATCGTCTAAACACAACATTACTGTATTTCTGTATATATGATATGCAAAATTGTATTATTGCCATCACATTATATATATATATGGGACTGCCGCTAAAAAGCGGCCTGTGCCTTCCAGTGCATCGCTTCAGCATAAGAGCTTTTTCGTGATGGACAGCTGCTGAGCTCTGGGCTTGTCTCATTTACAAACATGCAATGATCCTACAGTGACTTAAGTTACACAACACTTTTGTGGAACCTAATAAAGTTTTTCAATCAGTCGACCGATTGATTTCATCTAATCAACTTAATTTCATCTACAGATGCAAATGTCTTCTCTGCCATCCGCCTGGTTCGAGTGATCGGTGCTTCACGTTTTTATTTATTCTGTATTCTTGCAAACATGATAGTATCATCAAGCGATATGAATAAATCTGGCAGCTGCAGCAAGTCAGATGGTCATGGGTTATTGTCCATTACTAAAGCAACCGGCAGTCGTATCTGATCGGCTGCAATTGATCTGTTCTGTTCAAGACCTGCTGCCTAAGAATGCAAAGAGGAGGAAGTAGGTAGAGAAAGAAGAGAAGCAAATGGAGGAAATGAGAAACTGAAGGAAACAGTAAAAATAACATGAAGCAAGAAAAAAAGAAGAGGAAAGTCTTGTGTAGGAGGACAAGAATGATGAGTAAAGGAGAGGGATGTGTTAAAAGGAAAAGAAATAGAAAGGAGACAAGGATGAGGAGAAATGGTACACAAGGAAGAAAAAAATGAAGAGGAGAGAAGAGAGAAAGTAAATGTAAATGTACACGGTTTTCTATAGCAACTGTTTGGCCTCGACCCTCCTGTTTTTTTCAAAGTAGTAGTAGACATAGCAAGGAAAACAAGAGCAAAGAGCTCAGAATGAGGTGCAAAGCAGAAGGACTTAATGTGTTAGAAGAGGAAAGAGTAAAAGAGAGGAGAAGAATAGAATGGAAAAGAAATATAAGAGAATTGAGAAGAAGAAAGAACATCAGAAGAAAGATTCGAGAAAAATGAGGAAAGGCATAGAAGAAAAAAGAAGAGAAACTGGATAAGTTGGGATAAAAGACAGATAGAAAGAGAAGAAGAAAGGTGAGAAGCAGGACAAGTTAGAAGAAAAATGAAAAGGGAAAGCGAATACAGTGCATAATGGGAAGATGCAGGCTGCCATGGTTATGAATTAGGTCAGTGGGAACATTTATGCTATCAATCTATGGGACTTTTTGAATGATTTTGAGGGAAAACCAAGTCTGGTCTGAAAATGGAGGTTGTTCATGAACATAAATTATGTTCTACCTTAAAACACTCACTGCCACAGAATTATAGAGATGTCACTCCACCATTCATTTGCATTTATGCAAAATATAGTTGTTAAAATAGTTGAAAATGAAATTGTGCAATTTCATTTATTTCGTTATGTTTATTTGATTGTTCTTCAACTTTATTGCAATTAGATCTGTGAGATAGCCATGGTTGAGTACCTCTGTAAAGTCTTTAAAGGGTGCTATATAAATGTTCAGATACATAAAATACGTTTGTATACAACATGAACATGGGGTCAGAACATCTTTTAACTTTTTGCTAAAATTCAGCAACTAATGTCTTCACTATGCTGATATAAATGCAAAATAAAGGATACTGCAGAGTTCCCGTTTGCACATCTAATACTATATGTAGCTGAAGCACACGAAGGAAGGTTCAGAAGGTTCAGTAAAGGATGATTTAACTTATCCCTGGCATCAAACATGATAAGGGTTAAATATATTCTAAGAGTTTACCTCTGTTTTAGATACAACTTATCTTGACCATTAAGGATTTAACTTCCATAGTTTACCTTAAGGAGTTTTGCTTTTTAGGATTTAAACCTCTAGTTTGCCTTCTGTATTTTAGGACTTTACTGTCTGGCCTAATGTGGCATTCGCCTTCTTCAGTAGGAGCTGTTATAGTTTATGCAGCATACGTACTGAAGGCTACCTGATCAGTTGTCTTCAAGCAGTTGTGATTGATGTCATACATATCTTGTAAATGGACCAGTTGCAGACTATCATCATCTTGGCTTGTCATCATCAGGTGCCCAATGTTTCCTTATGGGCTTCTGGATGACGGTGCTCCAGGCCACATCCACCATTGTTTCCTAGCAAATCATACAACATGTTGCTCAGTTTAATAACGATGGCGTTCATCTTCATGGCTGGTGCTGTGCCAGTCTGCTTGCAGGTGAATTCCTGTTCCCTGGGAATATTTGGCTGCTATTCAGTTATGTCCTTTATTGTTGCAATTGTTCTTGTTGTAAGTAAGCAGATAACAAATGCTATGGCTCAGAGTGTAATTGGGATGTGGTGGTGTAGTGGTATAGTCATTGCATCGTAACTGGAAGGTCGCGGGTTCGAATCTGCCTTAAGCCACTGCGTAGCGACCTTGGACAAGTTGCTCACCCACAGTTGTCTGTGAGGAAGGCAACGGGAAACCACCTCACTCATCTCATCCCCGGGTGGCATAAGCCAATGGACCTGCCTTCAAGCAGAAAACTCATCATCATCATCATGGCTCAGAATGTGAAGAGATGAAATCATGCATGTATGTGACGTAATCCATAGTGGGGCAGACAGCTGTTGTCTTTTGTCTATACAGCTATACGTAGTCTACGTTTGATATTTATAACAGGCAAACCAACTCGGGACCAAAATCAGATACTGAACTGAATTACGCCATGAGGAAACTTTGTTACAAACAATGAAGAATTCCATTTGTGTGAAAGAGAAGCCTAAGAAAGGACCAACATGATCCTGCTGACAGCCACCCAGTTCAAATGCATGAAATTTGTAGACGAGTATCAAATATTGGACAAAGTGTACTTTACTTAGGTCCATGTGTGACCAAGACACACATAGACCCGGATTGGGCTGCATACAGCCTGGAGGCGAGCCCAGCACTGTGGCGGTTGGTGGAGAATTGTTGAAACAGCAACGCCTCAGAGAGGGGCATGCTATTGATGATGATGTACTTTACTTGATTGTCGTATGATATATGTAAAGAGTAAACTGTGCTTATGGCTTTATTTATTCAGTTCAGAGAGATAATATCTCAAACATGATTTAACCTGGTGTAAAGAAGGTGCATTCCAAAGGTGCTAAGAAAGTAACACATGAAGGGTGATGGCAACATAATATTTTGAAGTGATTCATAAATAAACATATTTGCAACTTAATAGAGCTTGGTAGACATGAGGTTCTATACTAATATTTCTCTACATATTTTGGAGACATAGAAAATCAAAGGTAAAATCCATAATACTTGTTTAAGTGTGTCTGTAGAAATTGCTCAGAAATCGGTGCCAAGGTTGAAGGACCATTTGGATGAAACATGAACATGACCATAGTAATCTGACAACCGAACCTTCCTAGTTTGCATTTGTCTTCATATGCTGACCCCAGAGGTATGGTTGATTGAGATGCCACAAAAGCAGTGGTCACCCTCACAAATACTGAAATAGCCACTCATTGCATAACTGCACTGTGCTTTTGTGTCATATCCATGGCTTCAAGCTGCCACATGTATGTGTTTTCTGTATGAGGTGCTGGTCAGTGTAAACTTAAAAATTGTAAGGAGGTTGTTTGAATAATCACTTTGCCATTGGTAACAGTGTTCATGTTCACAGATCAAGAAAACACTAAGCTGATGAGTGGAATAGTAATTAGTTTTATCTTAATTGAGAAACAGACTATTCTGAGGCATTCAGGGACTAATTGTGGTTTGTGATTTACTTGTTCAGCCAGAATATTGATATCCTTATTAGGGATCAATATTGATTATGTAATGTGCACTGATATTGAACTTTTAAAATTTTGACACATTTGCAGATATTGTTGACATATGATGGAAATAGCCAAATAAGTTAGTTATCTACAAACTAGAGATGAGCATGGGCTGAAAAATCATGGCCTGACCCGCATTGTAAAAGTTGTGGCTTGGCCCAGCCCAACTTGGCCCGGCCCACCCCAAATCTAGGCCGCATTACAGTCAGTAGTTAATGATTGAATGATAAAATTGCCCATACTTGATATTTATATAGTTGAACGTTCTGCAGTTGTTGTTTGCTCATTGTTGGCACTTTTAGGCGACTTTCATGCTATGTTTGCAGTTCAAAGCCAGCTGTTATAAACTGATAAAATGTATAACAAAGATATCCAAGCAGTCACCTGAGTGATGTCAATGACTTTGACTTTGATATATATTTTTAAAATCATTGAAAAAACCAGTGAACCAACTTGTGATGCTGCTTGTGTTTGATGGAATTTTTTAAAATGTTTTGCAAAGATTTCAAAATTTGGTATCACTAGTCTAGTAATCTTTTGTTTCTGCCAATAGCACAGTAGTGAAGTATTTTGGCTGAAACAAACGTGAAAAATCTCTAGCCTTTACTACTGTGCTGTATTGAACTCTACTGAGCTGAGTCCACTTAGAGATGCAGTTGTCAATTACCATATACAGCTACAAAACAAATGCTAATGTGTCTGTATTCTGTAACGTGTGAATGATGCGTTTATACCTTATATGGCTGAATTTGAATGCAGAAACAGAATGCTCTCAACTGTGTCTGGAGCAAGATATGTGCGTCTTTCAGTCACTGTGACTCCAGCCACGCTGAAATTTCTTTCACTCACAGCACTTGATGCGAGAATTATCCAACTGCCAAACACTTGATGCTCAACCTAAAACAACAATAAGAATTAACTAACCAAGTAGCATGAAGATGAACTGTTGTTATTCATACGAATCGAGACAATAGTATGACTAAACAGTGCAAATTTTAAATGTCTGCATAGAGGATGAATACAGTAAGTATTCATTTTTTGTAAAGATGCATGATATCAAGGAAATTAAACGTGAAAGTTAGTTAGAAGAGAAACAAACCTCGGAAACTGTTGTGAGTTCTCCCGGCATCATTTAAGAATCTGGAAAGTTTCCCCAGAAGCAGCTGGTTCCACAATGCATTGCAGATATTCTGTTACTTCACCTGTATCTGATTTGTTCATCATTTTCAAAATTGCTGATTCATAAACAGGTATGCTTCAGCGGAGGACAAGAGTCAACAAATTCAACGAGCTGAGCTGAATCAGCAACAGAAGCAGTGATACTGCCTGCCAGTGCCATCTGTGATTGCTGAGCAGGAGCAGATGCCAGCTTACATTTTGCAGGATTCGGACGTGGCAGCCAATTAAACTTAGTGTTAATTGTAACTTAGTGTTAATTATAGCTGCAGCAACACAAGCAATGCAGATCAGCATACACTTTCTCTCTTTCAGTGATTAAGTTTGAGACTTTCATTGTTTTCATGAGAGGATGTGAGGCTGTTGCTGTGTGGTGCTTTGTATGGATAACGAAGTTGGTCTCAAGCGGCTTCATCAGTCTCTCCTTTAATTTAACTATGTCATTGCTATCATTTGGCTTTGCTTTGCAAACATTTTTCAGCTTGCATATCCAGGGTAGCAGTGGATGCAGTGTTGGCTGCTTAGTTGCCTTAAAGTTTTCTGAAGCTTCTGTAAATGATGAAAGTAACTGTACAACCTCCTTAAGTAAATTACAGCTGATCCTAGTCATTCTGTACACCTCGCTACAGCCTTCAACAATATGTTGTACTTCATCATACATTTTTTCAATGTTCCCATTTGATTGGTTGTTCTTGTATATTTTGAGGTGTTTTCCAGAGGATCCCATAATGTAGTCTAGTTTAAATTTATACATAGTTCCCTAAATGACTCAGTGTTCTAAAATTATAAACACCATGAATTAATAGGAGGCTACAATATGAGACCTTCCTACTGCCTTTTACTACCTTGTGGTTGTTAAAGAGATAATTTATAGCATTTTGAAATGCACCATGGTTATCAAAGCTGTGAGTCTCTTTGCTGCTACTTTTGAGAAATCATGAGTTTGTTTCACATAATATACCTGTTATGGTGTAAATTAAGTAGATTATTTATGTGCAAAGTTAGTTATATGTCATGAAGTTTAACATGGACCTTTCTAGTGATGTATGTCATATATCTGTGAGAATTATAGTTAGAAACTTACAACAGTTTGAAATGTACCTTGTGCTCCAATTTCAAGGCTAAAAATGCGACTGCAAGAAAAATCATATTTCAGTAACTCGCTGACTTCAAATCTTTATAAACAACAATCAGAACATTACACACTCTTTAATACATATTACAGTGCTGATGATGATAACAAAAGAATTCTTCATTTTAATGAATAAAAACTGAACAATTAAAAATCGGATCTATAAGAATCCCAACGTCTGTGTTGGTTTGCTTTGCCTATGTTGGATTGCCTTTCTCGAGAGCTGCGGCTCAAGCTCCTCAGTTTGTCTCTTCCGTAATCTGTATTATTTGACAGTGGTACCGCTGGTTTGGGTCGGGAGTGCCCCTGATGTGTTTATTCTTGAAGTGGCGCTTTATAAATGTCAGATTACAATTACAATGTCTAGTCTTAATTAGTCCATTCCAAAGTCACACAACACCAGAGTGACAACAGTTTGTAATTAGATGAATCTGACTATCAGATACTCTAAACTTTGCAATCAGTCACTCATTTAGCAGACAGAACGTTTTGCAAGGTTGACCAAGGCCATCACTCCATGGAACCTTGCATGGTTGGCCGCAACCATGTTTTTTGCACTGCAGGTGGTCAGTGTAGTTAACAACAAAGTCTGCAACAGCCCGAAATTCTTCTGGTGTCAATGCATATTTGGACTGTTTACCAGTATTTCTGTGCACACACGGCATTACTCCATTTTTGTTGTAGTGCTTCACCATCACAGCAAGTCGGTCCCTGAAGATTGCTTGAACATAAAAGTTGGTCTGTAAATCTTCTGACCTTTGTAAAAGTTATCCAACCTGTCTTTCTGATGATCTGTCTGTGCCTTATTGTTGATGTTGATGTTGTTGTTCTTTTTATTCTTGTTGTTGATGTTGAAATGAAATCTACAATTTAATTTCACAATCAACAGAAGTTTATTTACTAGATCAGATCACTGGGGCACTATTAATCAAATCAAAATCGAAAGCTGTTTATTACATCAAAGGAACAGTTTATAATCAAAACATTAAGATCCTGCGTGACTCGCACATGAGTCAGATTAAAGCTGTATATTAGCTTCTACTAGATCCATCCCTTGACACATTTCCACATCTTGGCTCACTTAAAACCGAGGGCTGTGAATGCATTAAAGAGTTTCAGTCAATACTGGCAAAAGGACAAGGTGTTGGGGCAGCATTAAGGAATGTATGGAAAAGTCATGGAATATTGCTTGCAACAAGATACGACTTCTGAAAGCTCTTGTATGGCCAGTGGCACAGTATGGCTGTGAGAGCTGGACCATAAAGAAAGATGAAAAGGCAAGAATCAGCGCATTTGAAATGAAGTGTCTGCGACAGATTCTTAGAGTACCATGGACTGCTAAGAAGATAATTTAATGGGTTCTAGAGATGGCAGGACTAGAGGGGAGTCTGCTTGGTTTACTCAAAAAGAGGAAGCTTTCTTTCTTCGGGCATGTGCTACGAAAGAGTGGAAACTACTTAGAGAAAGAGGTCATCCAAGGCACAATTCCTGGATCCTGAGCTACAAGATGACATGGATTGAGAACATCAAGTCATGGACTGAATTATTGTTCGACCAGTTATTACAGGAGCAGATGGCACAAAATTGTCTGTGGTGCAGCCAGTCCTCAGCTCGAGGACAGTTCAAGACAAGACAGGACAAGACAAGATCCTTCCCGTACTTTTAAAACATAGTTATCAAGTTATGTTTGTATGTGATATGAACAAAACAAAACTAAGTGCCATATTGTGAAAGGAGGAAAGAAAATAATGAGCCAAAGAAAGGAACTTGAGGAAGGGTAGTTGTGAGCTGAGTGGCAGAGAATGAACATTATTTTTTAAAATTACATAAGTTACTAATTTCAAACAATAATGAACTGGGGAGCAATACTCCTTAAACTGGCAAACAGCAAGTAGTGCAGGCATAGCATATTGTAAACTAATTCTGACCACTAGTGTTACAAGAGTTTTAAGAGTAACTGTAGTGGCAAAGTAGCCTTTATACAGTGGTGATGGTAAATTGTGCTGATAAATTATCAACACAATATAATTATTTTCATTATATTAAGCTTATAAAATAAGTGTAGAATGAGCCAAATAAGGCTAATTTAGAAATGTAAATTGTCTATGAGTGACATAGACTTTCTAGAAACTAAAATTGTCCATAAATTATATACTTTTAAGAAAGTAAAATTGCCATTAAGTTATAAGCTGCACGAAATAACATGGATCAACACCCTTAAGTAAAAGCGATTGAATGGTGCATACTGTACCTTCAGAGATTTCATAATGGTCTAAATCAGGCTCGTCCAACATACAGCCCATGGGCCACAACCCAGTGCACAAACTGTGTTCATCTGGTCCGCCAAGCCCTTTCTAAACTGAGGACCTTTTATCATAGTTAGTAGTTACTCGCAATTCCGGTGGTTAAAAGACTTGGCATTTTTTGGAGGCATGAGTATATATTTGGCTCAGTTGAATATCAGACTTCAAGGAATTAATCAGTTTGTTAATAAAATGTAGAATAAATGAGGAAACAAATAGTTGCATTCGCTCAGAGGTTGCAGATGAGTGCGAGAAAGTTGTGTATTTTCCAACACTTTCTTACAGGCCTGCTGATACATGCCCTGAATTACATGTAAACCTCTTGATTGAATTTACATGCAGATTTACAGATTTCAAAGAACACAGCAATGATACGAAGTTGTTTGGAAATTCATTGGGAATACTTTGCATAGCTATATCAACTGTTGAAGCAGAAGTAGATAACTTTGTAAGCAAAGGCAATGCCAGATACTGTATCTCGGTAGCACCTTCAATATTTATGGGTGATGTGAATAGGTAATAATTGATTCTAAGGTAGGTGAATTATTAGTATTTTATTTACTGTTATTATTATATTATTATCATTTTTTTGTATGTGTTAGCATTTATTTTTAATAATGATCTTAATAATGATGAAAGTTTTTCTTCTGCCCCCAAGTCCCAGAAAAATGGTGATGTGGCCCTTTGTCCAAAGTGGTTGGACACCTCTGGTTTGAATAGTCGTCAGTGATGTCAGTGTTATGGTTGATGTTAGTGCTGCACTGGTGCATTAGCAATGACTTGCTACAAGCGGATGCAGAGACACTGCTTGCAAGATGTGTTTTGTGATCTTTGCCGTCAAACTTGTCAGTATCGCTAATGTTGCTTATTTCAGCATCAACATCATCACTATTACAACAGTATTCAATAATAAGTTCTTAATAATAGACAAATTAACAAAGAGCACCTTAATAATAAGGTGCCTTTTGTTAGTTATATTATGCAAATTAAATGCAGAAAGCTCATTCAAATATTTTGTGACTTCGTGATGCTTACTGCTGGTGGCCATTTTAATCTATTTATAGCACACTTGCTAGATGTCAGCATAAATGTGACAACTGCGAAACTGCTAGTGCCTCTGAACTTCTGTTTTTTAAACAATAAATGGGGCCTTTTATTAGAAACATAATTGTTTGGTCACATTATTATTGAATTCAGATGCAAAATTAATTTAAATCTCTAATTTCCATAAAAAGTTTGACTGCAAAATTGAAATTTGAAGATGTTGTGCCTTGAGAGTTAAGAAGGTTTTTGGGTATACTAAATTGAAGCATATTCATATGCCTCTGGGGCAACCATTAGTGAAATCTTTATAGAAATCATGGTTAAGAGGAAGATTTACTTGAATGGGTCATTAGTATAATAATTATCATTGCACACGACTTCAAATTAGAGCATGGGACATGTTAAATTAAGTTTTTGTTGCAGGACATCATGATAAAATTTAAAGTGAAATAGTCTGACATGAAAACTTTGCTTAGGAACATGTCGTTTGATAGCTGACACAACGAGGAATGTTAAGATGCAAAGAACTCATTTTAACCCATTTTATTCCTACTCATCTTCTGAGCATGTTTTTTTGCAGATTTACTTTACCAACTTTTGAGGGTTTTTGATGCATGGTCACAGTTTTGGCAACGGTGCAGGGACTAGCAGCTGTAGACACAGAAGTTTTGGAATAATAAATAAACAGGCAGACAAAGATTTTATCAATGAAATCACATGTGTAGAGAATTTTTCAAATGATGTAACTCTAGGTTTCACTAGGAAGGATTAAAATTAAATAGGTTTAAAATGCCATCAGCTTCCCTCTTGAATTCTACAGTGGAATATAATTTTCCATTCCATTTACTGTCCAACTTGTAGCATGACCATTTTCTGCTAAATAACCTGTAAGCTTTTTGTCAGCTGTCTGGCATAAACTGGCTGTGCTTCAGTCGACATTGCCTTACAGATGGCATCAAATGGTGCTGGTGGTTGATGAACTGGATCAAAGTTGTTCACGAATCACGTCTAACTGTCCACTGGGGAATAGACATTTGTTGGCCAGTTGTCTATGTGAATGTAAAGTAGGAGAGGACGGGTTGGCTAATGGCACTGCTTACTCACCCTGTAGCCATGTTGCTGTTTACTGTGCTTCTGGGTACTGGCATTTCCCAGACCTTGGCATTCCCTCCTAAAGGTTGTCCCTTAATTCAGATCTCTCATTGTCTGATGCATATCTGGCATGTCTTGTAATGTATCAAAGCATTTGTATGGGACTCCCGTAAAAGCACTGACCCATGCATTTATGTTCTTGATGCATCCCAAATGCTGCCCTGCCTCTTGAAATCTCTTGAGCGCCCATATGTGTACAAATTCTCTGGGGCTTACTCAAGTGTTGCATCACGTTCTGTGTCCGATGAAGTTGCAATATTTTGCATTGTAATTACGGGGATGATTATAAAGGTATGATTTCACATTTCAAGTGCATGTGGGATTATTAAATTGGTCTTTCCATACAAGATCAGGTTCTGATTGGTTCCCATCTTTTGCAGATTTAGTAGTGGATGAGTTGTATGGTTCACTTTTGACAGGTCCTTGTTGGGATATGAAGGGTTCCAAAGACTCCTTCTGAATATTAAGTTAGAACACTACGTAAAAGCTCAGAATTTTATTTGAAAATTGCAAAGAATGTAGATGTCTTAATTTTAGTTATTTTATTATCTTCCATCCACATCACTGATGCTTAATTCTAAATGTCTGACCATCAGATGGCAAGCCCTGTGACATCCAGTACTTTTCATTTGGGATATGGAAAATTCCAATGACCCCTTATGGTTATTAAGTTAAAACACAGAGTTATTAAGAAAAACAGAACAAACTTTAACAGCTATGTACTGTTACTCCTCTTGTTGGAATTAAGAACAAAGAGTAATCCGAGGTGATGGTAGCAGAATTTTAAGTTGAGTTTTTCTAAATCCTCCAGAAGTAAATGCACTGTGTCACATTAGAGTTCAGTGAGAATGCCAAGTTTTGTTCCTAGTGAATTATAGTGCTTGCAATCTGGAAAAGTTCTCCCCTGGCAAGCATCTCAGAGCCACTGAGAGGTTGAGGTTGCCCAGGCCAGATCTTCATCAACTATTTGTAACTCTCAATAGCTGATTGGAGATGACAGCCCAAAAGTAAAGGACTCATAATAGCCGAATCGTGCTATTTTCACAGAAAGAAGCAACATATTCAACAATCTGTGATGTTGAGAGTTAACTTGCATAGAGCTAATAAATATCAGAGCTGAGAAATTTGTTTTAATAAGACCCAAAATGGATGATATTGTTGATCATTTGTTAAGTAGGAATAGTTTCTGAAAACAGTTTAAGAGGCATGAAATGTTAATAACTTCTAAGCCTTGGGGTGGGCAATGACTACCAGCCTCCTCCTCATTACTTGATCTTAAATCAAGTGTAAACCTATCTACTCATGCTTTTATAGCTTATGGAACACATGAGGAACCAAATTTGAGAGAAATTATGAATTAATTATCTTTTTATCTAGACAGGAAATCAACCTCTAATCTCTGATGAGTATTGATGAGTATTCGAGCATGCTACCTACTGGACCGTTGTACGATGAATGTTTGTGTATTGCAATCCACTGCTTTATATCTTGTAAACATGTGCGTTGTTAGGATCTGCTTGTTGGTTCCAGACTTCCCTCCAGGATATCTTACTGCTTAGGTGTATATTGTTGAAATCTTTGGTGCATTTCTGCAAACTGCTTTGCTTGCTGGTCTGTAATTGTTGCTTCTTATCGTGTTTTCGGGTTCACGGATTGATTCATAGGGCTACTTCCTTGGTGGATCCTTTAGCCATTAAGGTTGAACTGCACACTGCACCCCTCCTGCAGCTTTTCATGACTGCCGATCAGTGCTTAGCACACCTCCTTTATAGTACGGGTGCAACCAAGCGTTTTGTCTGTGAGGCATTGAGTGTAGGGTCATTGGGATTAATGCAACACATAAAAATTGGTCTTTCTGGCATTTATTAGTTGTTTATGGGACAATTTCTGGAGAAAGTAGTTGCAATGAACCTATTTTGTATTTATTTGTATCATCATGTGATGTCACGGTCTCTTAAGACAGGAGGAGGGGTAAATATCAGAGATGCTTGATTTAGGAAATCTGAGTTACACTTTCTTCTGTTTCTCTTACTGAAGCCAAATTAATAGGAAAATTGCGTTTTAGGTGAAATGAAGTCTTACTGCAGCAGCATCAATATAAGAAACATGGATGTCTTGCTTTGCCTCGAAGTCTGTCAGTTCATGGATGTACTGCCTCTGTGTGTGCAGTCTAACTGTCTTATGGACCAGCAATTGGAGACCTTGATGAGGAGTGCCATCAGTAGGTACATTTTGGGAGAAATGTCTTCAAACCGAGACTGATTTCTTAAGGCTGAAATTTAGTGAAATGTGTGACAGCTTCTGAGGCTAGCCCCTTAGCCTGGGAGGGATACACAGGAGTCCTTGATGCATCACAGAGGCAACCATGCTGCAAGATAGATGACATTTGTTAGTGACTAAATCCTGCCGGAAACCCAGTTCTTTAGGGTATAGCAAAGCCCTAACCCAGGGTTATGAGTGAAGACCTCAGTGGCCAATGGAATGGAGGACCTCCACAGAGGCAACAGTCTTGAGGGTAGACAAGGGCACAGTGAGTCGGTAAGCCATTGTTTGGATGCTGAGTGGATGTTATTGCTGCATGATCCCACCGGCTGACTGTCTTTTGTTTACCTGGCGAGTTACCATGGGAAGTCATCGCCAAAGACTTGTCCATAATGAAGAGCCATAATTTTTGTTGTACTGGAATGACTTCCAAAAAGTCATTGAAAAAGCAAAACTCCAGAGAGTTACATGCCACTAATGATCTTGATAAGGCACAATGAACAAAACTGGCATAGGTAATGAGGTGTTTCAAAGTCTATTCCTGGTTGCTGGTCCCACAATATTCTATACGTATGTGCAAAGAGAAGAAATGTATGGAGTTAATTTGAGTAGATATCTTGAAGAGGTGCTGTTACCAGAGAAGCCGAGACCGGTTGAGGCACGTGAGAACTGTGACTGTCCTTTATCCTTTTATATTTATGAATATCCGTTATAGGAAAATGAACTGAGCATAGACTGCTCTGAAATAGACGGCATTCCAGAATCTTTTGTCGCTTAAATCTATTAGATTATTTGCTCCTTAATAAAGGGCTGGATAACTGAAGAATTGCCTTAAGCAGTTGAAGAATTCAAATTATAGAATTGGTTGTGAAGATTTAGAGTAGGGCAACTGCCTCTTTCTTTTGCCTGTGGTTGCTGCAGTAGTCTGTTTGCAGGAAGGTAATCCACCCATCACACAGCTCATTGGGTAATCCATCATCAGACAGCTCAGATGGATTTTCTGTAGGGCAATTGGCTGAGGCCTGAGATAAAAGCCTGTGTTGCTTGGTACTAAATAATCTAAACTGTTAGTGTGCAAATACCTACATATGCTTAGGCTATGACTGTTGTCTATAGCTGTTTTAGCACTTCTCTAGCTGTTATAGCACTCATCTCTTCTTAACCTTCCAACTGACCTTGATGAGCTCTTGTCTTGGTACAATTCCACAATGTCAACAAACATGCTCCAATCATCACTAAATCTGAAATCTGATGCAAAAATCTTTCGTTTAATTCTTCCTTTAAGCTCATAAATCATCTGAAATAAGCATACAGACATTCTGGTCACCTTGCATTCCTCTGTAGACTAAAAACATTAAGAAATATCACAACCGTCTTCTCTCTGCCAGAATAAGCTGGCAAGTAAGCTGGTCTCACTGACATGGCTGTTGTGTGGTGCTGAGAAATTTCACAGATTTACATTTAATTTTACTCATGTGTAAGAATGAAGCAGTTAGTGTTGCTTCCAGTGGTAATTGGTAAAGTGTGTTCACTTCAAATACCATCATGGCTCCAAAAATAGCATTACCTCATACAACATTATTTACAAAAGAAGTGCAGAGTGCTGCAGTTTTCATCGCAGTGTGGCTTTTATTCAATCCAAATAGTAACAGCTCTTCATTCACTTTTGTCGTGATCGTGCACTGCCTTGAGTTGTTATTGGCACACAAAAATGTTGCTATGCTGATGATGGCTGCCGCCCCCACATCATGACATGAGTAATCACCTTGGGGACATCTTTGGACGAGGATAGTAGATCGACGAAGATTATGCAGCTTCATGCAGCCAGGGATTCTGAGGATGATGGCGTTTGACTCTTCTTTTTGAGCATTTATGATTTTATTTGTGGGCAATCTTGTACATATAAATGCCGTTGACCAAAATGGTCAACTGCCATCATTCTTTGGCTTCTTTTGCTAGGACACAGTTATTCAATTCCATCATTTGTTTTTTCAAGGCATGAATAGCACTGCACTGACAGTGTGAGCTTACCATTTTTGTATCTCAAGAGTTTTAGCCTTTATGTACTTAGATGCCAATACCAGTTTTTGATGCCTTTTATATTAATTGTAGATATTTGTTGCAATTATTAGGACATGCTAAGTGTGCATAATTGTAATCATGCATTTGTATAGCACCCGTTCAAGAAAAACTCCTCTGAGGCATATAAATTACTTTGTAGCTGCTTGTTATGCCTCAGTAGTCCTACTGCTTGAGCTATGTGAATGGCAAATTGGAAGTCACTCGTCTGGATATGTTCAATTTACACCTTCATTTCAGTTACCCAGCTAACAGACCATTTCTGTGACAAAACAGTAAAAAATCATATAAGGGTATGCATCAGCAACATGCAGTAATAATGAGCATGTGAAAAGGCAGGCAGTCAACTGTGAATATGGTTCTACAAGCAGCTATTTGTAGTTCATCTGATTTTGGCTTTACTGTCATAGCCCTTTCACACCTATATATCTTTGATTCTGCTCAGTCCTCTGTCTTTGTGGGATATTTTTGAAATACTGCCCTATTGGCTGAAGCCCAGACAATAGCACAACTATCTTGTGATTGAACCAGTATTTTTACCAGCACAGGCTGCATGGCTTGGCAATAACGTGCCCTTTCACAAAATTTCTGGAATTTGAACTGCAGATGCTGAATTTAGAAGAGGATTTTGACTCTTTATTCTGTTTTACAATGGCTAATAAACGTTAAGCCTGCTGTGCCCATATTAGTTCATCATTCTCATCTCTTGCACTGACACTGCTAGTTACAGTTTGTCCCTTTATTTCTTTTGGTTTGTTGCGTGTTAAGTGTTCATGCATTTCATTATGGCAACTATGGCTCACTCTTTGTGAAGTCTTTATTATGCTTTCTGTTAGTTGGTTAGTTGTTGCTTTTAGTCCTTCCTTTGTTTAGTATTTCAGTTCTTCCTTGGTGGCAGATTGCTAATGAGTTTGCCTTTCACCTCTGTGTCTGGGGTTTGAAACTCAGGTATGTCAGTTGGCAATTTAAAGATTTCAAGTTCGGTAGTTCCAAAGGAAAGGTTGTCCAGTTGTTGGATTGCTGCTGCGTTGTTTGTGCTTCAGCCAAAGTATCCTTAAACCTGCAAATTGAATCGGAGGAATAAGCTTCTCATTAAAACAGATATGTATTAAAGTTGTGAGCAATTAGCTTACCTTTCTTTATCTAAGGAACAGTTTTTTCTTCCTTGTTAAAGCAGTTTTTAGCTTGCTTTCTGTTTATTTTAGTCTTCTCAGTGTGCAATATGTGTTATCTTTGAAAATCGATCCGTGGACCATTCTGTATGACTGACGCCCTAGGCAGATGCAGTTGCAGTCAAACGTCTAATGACTTTCTACTGTCCATTGTTGTTTGTCCTTTTTGTCCAGAAAATCACCCACAACCAATGCCTTCATGCCTTGCTGCATTTAAAGCGGGGCGCTTGACTTTGCGTCAATCAGATTGTCGTGTTGTGTAATTATTCCCTCTTATCATAGGTTTATTTGAACAATTCCGTAGTTCATTCTGTGGCTTCCATTTGCTACCAGTCCCAGTCCGTCTATTATATTGTGTAAAATGTTACGTATTACTGGTTGATGGGGAAGAATCTAAATATTGCATTAAGTTTGTGCCTTGCATAAACTGAAATATCAGTGGAACAATTCATTTAGTGACTTATTTGGCCAAATCATTTTCTTCTGGTTTGCTTACCATCTAATAAATTGCTTAAGTCTGTGGGCAGCTAACTGAAGAAGCAAGTGAGCAAACTGTGTGTAATACCGGTAGGTGAAATAGTAATCATAAACCAGGTAGATGCAGTGTGGCTGGTTGCCCAGAGAAGAATCTTGTAAGATTATTCAGGATGTTGCACTTCCTTGCATTTATGTAGACTCTGTGAATTTCGTTTAGACTTTAAACTGACTACTGAGGCTCGACTGAGGCTCAGTACACACTGAGACGTGTGTGTGTTGAGATTGGACAAAGTACTTGGTGTAGAAAGTCATTTTGCTAGAAAAAGTGAGTTAGAGGCTGTTTTGTAGAGTTTGTACAGGAGCTGAATTCTGATGCATTTCCAATTATTGAGAGAAACTGGAATAGGAATCAAGGAATACCACATGTTAAGAGAAATAAGATGAAAAGATGCATCGTATTGAAATTGAAGAGGAGCATGAACTTGCCAGAATAGCCAAGGAAGATGATCAACTGGGAAAGGAGACTGAATTAGTAAGAACAGCATCAGAGGTGAAGCTTGCAATTTCTGCTTCAGCCTTTCACTCAAAACTGAAAACATACCTCTTTCACAGATCCTATCCTGACACCCCTTCTTTCTCTTACCTCTCTCTACTCTCCAACCCCAAACACCACCACTCGTAGCTGCCATGCTGTCTCTCCATCTGACTTTTGGATCTTGACCGGGAACCGGACCCTTTTGCCTATCGATTTTGTTTTGACTGAGCGCCTGTGAATAAGCTGGTCCCCGCGGCGCGGCTTTTATTGGGCGCTGTAGAAATCTCGGAATTATGATTACGAAGCTGTCATTGAGACACAGAAACTGAATCAGACAAGAAACAGATTCAAACTTGACCACCGCTTGAAGTCAAAAGAATCTCATCAGAATGTGACAGAAGCCTCTGATGCAAGTAATTGCATAAAACAGGTCAACTGTTGATTTTTCTCATTTTTTTCTCGGACTATCTAGAATTGCTGCTCAGAAAATTTACATTTCCTGGTTGATAGTTTCATGGAAAATGTTGATGTTTCTTCAATCAATGAAAGCTTCTATTAACTGGCAGTTTAGTTTATTACTAAGTTTCAACAAAATAACATGTACAGCAGCTTCTTTGTGATCCATTTTCAAGTTTTTTTGTGATGGTCAGATTTCAAAAACAAATTCTTTATTGGCTTCCAGTGACCATGAATGTTGACACATTAATCCAAAGTGCCATGGTCAAATTTAAAAAAAAACAAATTTCTTATTTTTTATTAGTATCTATTGATCATGGATCAGTAAATATATTAATTCAAAATACCATGTTCAAGTTTTAAAAACAAATTCATTATCATTGTCCAGTGATCATTGAATTTTATAAATATTTCCAAAGCCAACAAATGAATTGAAACCATGTTTTTTGTGGTTATTAGTATTCTTCAGTATAACCACAGCACTGTAACCGCAGCATGTAACCACCATAAGCAGTCAGAATTTTCAGAATAAGTATAATTATTGTCTTTGTTTGAGATTGCTTTTGTGTAGTGCCAACACCACCAACACCACATCATTATATATCACTTTAAAAGTTGCTTTAAGTTACCGTTAGACATTACTGTCAGGAGAATTTTGTTTTTCTTGCTTGGAAAATGATCTGTTGAATGACAGACAGACAGATGACACCTAGTATTCTCAACACCACAACTTTGGATTGGGAAGGAGTAAATAGCACTGAATGAAATTAGTCTGATTTACAAGCAAGAGACAGTTATGGCATAGAAATTGTAGAACAATATCTTATTTATGAAGTGTGTATGTATGTATGTATGTATGTATGTATGTATGTACCTCTCAGAAGTACTGTTATGATCAATATCATATCTTTTAAAATAGGCATAATTATTTCATTCCGTACTTTGTTTCCACCTATTTACTCACATGTAAGATGGTCACAGAGGCATCATGCAGTCTGACAATACACTTTTCATTGATTGCACATGATAGACCCGGAATTTCAACCTAGATCACAAGGTAGAAGCAGACATGTTAGCTGTTTGGCCACCAAGTCAACTCCCTCATCAGTTCTTCCCTTCGTGCAGCTTCATCCATAGTATGCCCAAATTAGAGTCTCTTCCAGTGTCATGTGTCTGTTCTTTGTGGGCCAGCTGTTTTTCTCAGCCTGTGATAGGATCAAAAGGCAGAACTGAACTCCAGATACTAAAGCTGATGAGTTCCACATTTGAATACATTCCAATATACTCTGACCATAAGCAAAGCATACAAGTTTATACTCTGAGAGGCTTAATGCACTCGCTCCATGTTCCTTAGTGGCTCGAAATATATGCAAAATCTACCTAATCAGAGTGGATATGAACAAATGCCCCTACTCTACTTCCTACACAGATCTTGGTTGTATGATTTCGAACAATTATGCATTCAGCATGGTAATTAGTCAAGGTCACTCGGCTTTAACAATGCTCTCTGCTTTGGTTTTAACCCTTGTCCTTCATTCCCTTTATACAGGGTATCATTAGTTTGATCAATCAGCATCAAAATTACTATTGCTACATGCCTGCATCTCATCACTTGTAACTTACTGAAAGTACTGCAAAATTTTCACCATATTTATTACAGTAAAATCGTTTCCATTTTTGGGTAATTTGTTACTAGTTAAAGTACCAAAAGTTTTACACAAGTAACTAATGCATTACTTTTACTTCATTACTGAGCAGTAATCCTTAATAAGATTCCAGATTGACCTAAACACCTACGATTCCTTGCACAGCCAATGGACACATGAAGTGTTAACAAAATTGTCTTACTTACTTACTGTAATTTTTCAATCTTAGCACTGACACTTATCCTCATGCAGTAGCTTAACCCTTACACTGGCTAACCCAAACCCTTATTCTGTCTGGGTCAGTTGTCCCTTTCTCACTGTCCATTGGTCTTTATTGGTTGCAAGTCCCTGTCATTGACACCTTGCTCCATGCCTTGCCATGACACATACTATGTCTTTATCTTCAGTGCTGCTGATGCTGATCAGGCCTTCAACATTATTATGCACTTTATGACCCATTATCTGTGTTGACATGGCCTGCTTTCTGAAGAATGCTTTTTCAAGCAAATGGGATTCAATTTTCATAAAGTCGGCATCTGTGCTTGGCCATGACTGCATTTTGCTGCCTCTGGGTTATTACAGTGACTTCAGGAAGAGCTGGTCCTAATTATTTTTCGGCCATGATAGAGTTGTTTAAGCTCAACAATCCTGGTCATACGGATGATAAACTGTGCGACTGTACAGCCACATAAATAAGCCAGCAGGCTGTTATCTGCTCCGTGCAGGACATTGACTGGTGAAAGACGTGTAGAGGATTAAAGGCAATCTGCAGGAGATGGTGTTTGTGCAGCTGCTGTAATTGTTGCACTCATTTGCTTCCAACTGTCTTTGCTGTTGTTCTTTGTCTGTTGCCTTGTTGTGCAAATATTCCATTTTCATCCTGCAGCAGAGCATTATTTTATTGGCTGAGTGCTGTCAGGCTCCATGCCTTTCCATGTTCGTAGTACTGTATTACTTCTTTGCCATACATAGAATCTTTTACTCTGCCTTATGGGTCTTGACCCTGAACTGAAGACTATCCAATCTGTTTTGAATAATATTTATGTGACAAAGACTTCTTCAGTAATTATTATTGTTATTGTTGTTGTTTTTATTATTATTATTATTATTATTATTATTATTATTATTAATTAGGTACCTCTACAGCACTAGTGTCTAATAAATAAGGCATCAACCAATGGTGCACCAAACTCAAGCCACACTGAGCTCAGTATCTAGTAATTCAGTCCACTGAAAACAGAGAGGTGGGCTACAGCAGATAAGCCAGCTGAAAAGGTAAGTCTTAAGTTGAGAGCAAAGTGACACAAGAGACCGAGCATAATGCACAACTGCAGGAGACAGAATTCCAAAAATTAGGTCCAGCTACTGAAACAGGTCATTCACCAAGAACAATTTTTGTTTTTGGTACAACCAGAAAAAGGCATTCAGATGACCTGGTTGAGTAATGATACGTTTTAGCAATAATGACTGATTTTAAGCATTGTGGTTGGCCCGAGTTCACCGTTTTTTAAACAAAAAAAAACCAATTTCAAAGAAATCCTTTACTGAACAGAAAACTAGATTTAAGAAAGATTTAAGTACAGGGATTATGTGCTCATATTTTGACATATTAGTTATGGCTCTAGCTGGAGAGTTCTGAACTCTGGAGTTTCTGCATGTTTGACTCCATGATACTAGTAACAAACAAGTTACAGTAATCAAGGCAATGAGAGACCAATGCATTTGCCAGTGATACCTTTCTAGACATAGGGACATAACACCTAATTCTGCTTATGTCATGAATATGCATGTGTGATGACTTACAAATGCCATTAACGTAGTCAGCGAGAGACATAGAATAAAAAACAATGCCCAAGTTACGAGCAGCGCAACCAGCTCAGTAGCTTTAAAGATTTAAACCATTCACTGTTGCTAGTCCTTGTTACTAGTTACTGTTACTAGTGTGGTCCAAAGGAAGATGAGACTGACACGACCAATGCTCTAACTGACTTCTTCCTAGGTTTAGGAATGACGGAGTTAAACCAAGGCTGTGATGTGTGCTTTACTCCTCTTAGTTCTAAAAGGAATTTGTCTGACATGGAGCTCTGTTAAAGTGGACTGGAACTGCAGAACTTGCTTATTAGCTGTCTGGGCAGGAGATTACCATAATGGGATATCAAGATATAATGCTTTAGTTTATTTAAATCAATTTTTTGCCAGGGACAAAATTTAACAGTTTTGTTATTTGGAGGCAGTTTAAATGCAACCTTGACAGAAACGTGGCAGGCAACAGATGAAAGGAAACTTCTTAAGCAGATAATGGAGCAGACAAGTGGAGTCAACCAACAGGAACTGACTAGAACATACAGAGAAAAGGATAAGGAAGTTAATAGAAGATGTAGACAAAAATAAGTGCATCTTAGAGAGAACAACGGAAGCAAAGGAGGCAGAAAAAAGAGGAGATCCCAAAACTTTGTTTTGTATAATGAAGGAACTTTCAGGAAACACAGGAATGCAGGGCCTCCCAATAAAAGAGATCGAAGGACAGAAAAAACATTAAGAACAGATCAGGCGCGAGAGAACATTTTGAGAGCATGCTATGCTGTCCAAAACCAAAAGCACAACTCAGAGGCATTGACTGGGAAGAGGAAGTTGATGAGTTGGAAGGAGATATAGATATAAACGAAGAAGAGATACAAAAGGCAATCAAGAATTTGAAAAATGGAAAGGCTGCAGGAAATGATGGAATAAAAGTTGAAATGATTAAATATGGGGTGAGATGATGTTAAGACAGCTAACAAAGTTCTGCAACAACATATGGACAACGGCATGGAGAGATGGCATCATCATTCATCGCCATAAAAAGGGAGATTTGGGTGAAAATGGTCATATTGGAGAGGCATCACTCTACGATCGATTCCTTGAAAGGTGATGGCCACAGTGATGCTGAATCGTACAAGGATTGCTGTAGACAAAAGGCTGAGACAAGAACAGGTGGGATTTAGACCAGGGCTATCATGCTGCAAACAAAGTTTCTCACTTAGACAGATAATAGAGAAGACTTTGATGTGGGAGGTTCCGGTACTGATTAACTATATTAATTTCAAAAAGGCTTTTGACTGTGTTCACAGAGAATCACTGTGGAAGAGCTATGGAATTCCAACAAAAATAATTGACATCAATCGGGGGGGGGGGTTATGATGGCAGTCAGTTTGCAGTGATATATGGAGGAGTGGTGGGTGAGTGGTTTCAGACTGTAAATCAAGTGCGCCAGGGATGCGTTTTGGAAGGGATGATTTTGCCCTGGTTGTGGTTTGGGTGATGGCAAGAGTGACAGAGGGCAGTAATACTGGACTGAAGTGGGTAAACGGATATAAGCTAAGAGACATGTGCTTTACGGATATAATCCCTCTGCTGTACAACACTTGGAAAGGAATGAAAAACTAAAATCTAAAGCCCAGGAGTAGGCAGCGAAGGTGGGATTCACTGTCAGTCTAGCAAAACCAGGATCATGAAGATAAGAAATGGGATGAAATGTACAGGATCATGATGGATGATAAGGACTTTGAGGTCGTGGATGATATCTGCTACCTTGATAGCTTAATAACAGCAGACAGCGGCTGCAATAGGGAGGTTAGTGATGCATAGGAAAGGCAAATGCTGCTTTTGGTTAACTTGAAAAGATGTGCGAGGACAGTGGATGCAGTGTGAGGACCAGGATTGGGCACAGTGATGAAGCCATAGTATTAAGCATCCTGCTGTATGGATCAGAAACTTGGCCAATGACGGTGGCAAACAAGAAAAGACTGGAGGCAGCACATTACAAAAGGCTAAGGAGAATTCTGCACATTTGTGGCATGATAAAATATCAAATAAAAGGAGGGACAAGAGGACATAGGGAATATCATCAGAAAGAGAAGACTGAAATAGATGGGACAGGTAATTTGTATGGACAAAGATAGAAGAGTAAATCAAGCAATGAACTGGACTCCTGAAAGGAAATGAAGGAGGGGAAGACCAAAGAAAACTAGCCACAGACTGTCTGCCTGCCTGCCTGCCTGACTCTTGGATCTTGACATGGAACCGAACCCTTCCTGTCTATCGATTTTGTTTTGACTGAGCGTGATTACGATTACAATCAGAGCTGACCTTGGATGTTTGCGATGAGATAGGAAGACTGGTGGTTGACAGAGATGAATGGAGAAGCTGCGTTGCCCAATATGCGGGCCTGCATAAGAAGGACTATGTACTAAGTTAAATGGAAGGTCAAATTTTGAGAAGATGGCAACATGATCTTAAAGATTTTTTGATTCGACATCAGTAACTGAATGAAGCAATTGTAAATCAGAATGAGAGATCCAGAGTATGACCTTTGTTATGTATAGGGAAGGTTGTTTCATGTCAAACCCTTCCAACACATCAAGAAATGCTGAAGAGCAATGACCAACTACATCAATTTTAAAGTCTTCCATAATAACTGTTTCAAAATAAAATATTACAATAGTGATTGAAAATCACCGAAAAAGTCAGGCAAAGAGAGGGATGGTGAATGATAAATATTCACAAGCAATACCTGTTTGTTGCCAGAAGTAAGAGTAGCAGCCAGAACCTCAAATTATTTGGGTGCTGGATTAGGTAAAGTGAACCTATGCAGTGGTACATGTGAGCTCTAGAGAAAAGCAATCCCCTTCCATTACCATTGCACCAAGACTCATTCAGCGTTGAAGAGGTTGGGAGAATGACATCAGATATGAATGTGGATGATAATTAGGTTAAAATCAGGTCTCATTAAGAGCAAGTATATGTAAAGAATGCTCACAAAGAAAATTATTGTAGGGCTGCAGCTGTGTTTTGACAAGAGCAAGTGTTTAGTTGAATAATATCCAGACTCTGAAGTCTGACTGGTCAAGGATTTATTTCAATGTCACCATCCAAAAGAAGCACCAGGAGCAGATACTAAAACAACCCATGATGGGTAATTGAAGATGTTTTACATGAATTTGCTTTCAACCCAGGTTAGTGGTATCATATGGCAGGAGCACATATGACTGAGTTGTAAGAAATCAACCAGACCTAAGCACAGGTAACTTTTGCATCACTTTTTAACGTTAGATTATATTGATAGTGGAGGACCACAGATTGCTTTCTGTTCTTCTTTTATCTCATTCAGCATTGAAGAGGTTGGGGGAATGACATCTGATATGAATGTGAATGATAATTAGGTTAAAATCAGGTCTCATTAAGAGCAAGTATATGTAAAGAATGCTCACAAAGAAAATTACTGTAGGGCAGCAGCTGTATTTTGACAAGAGCAAGTGTTTAGTTGAATATTATCCAGACTCTGAAGTCTGACTGGTCAAGGATTTATTTCAATATCACCATCCAAAAGAAGCACCAGGAGCAGATACTAAAACAACCCATGATTTGTAATTGAAGATGTTCTACCTGAATTTGCTTTCAACCCAGGTTAGTGGTATCATATGGCAGGAGCACATATGACTGAGTTGTAAGAAATCAGACCAGACCTAAGCACAGGTAACTTTTGCATCACTTTTTAACATTAGATTATATTGATAGTGGAGGACCACAGATTGCTTTCTGTTCTTCTTTTATCTCATTCAGCATTGAAGAGGTTGGGGGAATGACATCTGATATGAATGTGAATGATAATTAGGTTAAAATCAGGTCTCATTAAGAGCAAGTATATGTAAAGAATGCTCACAAAGAAAATTACTGTAGGGCAGCAGCTGTATTTTGACAAGAGCAAGTGTTTAGTTGAATATTATCCAGACTCTGAAGTCTGACTGGTCAAGGATTTATTTCAATATCACCATCCAAAAGAAGCACCAGGAGCAGATACTAAAACAACCCATGATTTGTAATTGAAGATGTTCTACCTGAATTTGCTTTCAACCCAGGTTAGTGGTATCATATGGCAGGAGCACATATGACTGAGTTGTAAGAAATCAGACCAGACCTAAGCACAGGTAACTTTTGCATCACTTTTTAACATTAGATTATATTGATAGTGGAGGACCACAGATTGCTTTCTGTTCTTCTTTTATCTCATTCAGCATTGAAGAGGTTGGGGGAATGACATCTGATATGAATGTGAATGATAATTAGGTTAAAGTCAGGTCTCATTAAGAGCAAGTATATGTAAAGAATGCTCACAAAGAATATTACTGTAGGGCTGCAGCTGTATTTTGACAGAGTAATGCAAACTAGCTTCAAAGACTGATTTTAAGCTGTCCTATTAGGCAGATTCAATTGATTAAAGGTGGAATTGAACCCTAGACGCTGATGTGATGGAGCACAGATGGCTGGCTGGCTGAATTGCTGTACTGGTTTTGTGCATTATACTATCTCTTAACCTTAGGAGGCAGATAGAGGATTTACTTGTCTATCATCATTTCATCTGTGTCGCAAATTCAAGGTTGCATGGGCAGTGATCTACCTTCTAATTGAAACCCTCCTCTGTCCTGTGGGGTGCAGAGTGGTGGCTGGCTCAATTCCCTGTTGTTAGGAGCATTTCAGGTTGTCATGGAGATGAGAAAAGTGGCAGAGTCACGATCTGTGCTGAAGATGAATGGACGGGCAAACATACGGTCATTCTCCATTGACTTTTCTGTGCTTTGTGTCAGTGTTTGAAAATTGTTTGGGTTCAGTCATACTCTGACATGAACAATTTGATCCATCATCAGTGATGACTTGGTAATTGTTTGAGTGTGGAGGCTGCTGCAACTGTGATCGCCAGATGACACTTGTGATGTCTTAGCTGTGCGTGAGTATCACTGGGTAGAAATGAAAATTAATTTGTTGCACTCAGGTCCTGTTTTTCCCTCGCAAAAACAGTTCATAAGACCTTGGTCTGTGTGCATCGCATCATGTTTAATCAAGACCTTCTCTCCTGTTCCTTCTGCATCTTTTCGACACCATTCAGAGTTTGGTTGGTACTGCTGATCACAGCCACCAATTCTTTTGACATTGTTCAAACTGTTTCATGTTTCCACTGCATAGGTGGGAAAGGAGTCCATGTAGTGGGGGGGGGTTTATTACTACTGGCTGCAATGCTGCATTTCAGTTTAAAGTTGAGTTTGAAGTAATGTTAAGAAATGACACATTCTTAATGTCTTCTTTAACTGTAGTTGGTTAATAGTTAGTTATCTAGACACTTAATACAGCACCTTTCAAGTGCCTCACAGAAGAAGTGCTGCCTAAACTAGCCTAAGCATAATTGCAATTGTAAACCTGAGAATTTCTAAAGCACTACTTGAAAGCTACATTTCACAGGGCACCATCTTATTCATGAGCAGTGCATCAAGTTAGAGGGGTTGTTCAAATATACCATATGAAGAACAACATCCGGTTGCCAGAAGACCAGAGCGAGAAAACAGGCACTGTTTTGATGAAGTGTGGTTAGGTTGAGAGAAAAGGGAAAGCAGCAGATTCAGTGGATCAGGGTAAGATTTCCTAAAAAGGTGGTTCATTAGTTTTGATTGGAAAACTTGAGGAGTGATAGATAGAGGGGATTGAAATTGACGATGATGGGTGAATGACAGAATTCTGGAGGGAGATCATTCCAGAGTCAAGGCGTAGTGTAGTGTATGGATCCTTTGGAGAACTTAAGATGAGTAGTTACAGTGGGGCCAGACAAGAGCGAGGTAAGAGGAGGAACGGGTAGAGCGGGTGATTGGATGGTAAAGAGTTTGCAAAGATAAGTAGGTTGGGAGTACTGAAGAGAGTTATAGGTTAGAGAAAGAACTTTGAAATGAATGCGTTCGGGAATTTTCAATTTTCAGCCAGTGGAGTGATTTAAAGATAGAAGTGGTATGGTGATGCTTGGATGTCCTGGTGACAGCTCAAGCAAGTGAATTTTTGGATGAGTTGAAGATGCTTACTTTGATTGGATTCAAGACTAAAGAAAAGGGAATTACAGTAGTCAAGCTTGACAAGTAGTCAAGTGGAGGCAGCAATGGTAGAGGCAGTTTTTAAATTGGCCATAGAACAAATTCAGCAAAGGTCACAAATATGAATGAAGCAGGTGAGAGAGAGGTTGAAGATGTGATTTGGAAATAAGAGATCTGGGTCAAAGGTAATGCCAAGATTGTGTACAGGCGGATTAGAGGTGAAACTGAGAGTAGATGAATTTGTTGATAGGTGGATAGAAGATTCAGAGATTTTCTTAATCTGATCTGGTAGACCAATTTGAGTGAATTGAGTTTTGGCAGGGTTGAGGCAGAGGAGGTTGGAGGACATCCACTTTGAGAATTGGCTAACAAGATCAAGCAACTGAGTGATGGATGGGAAAAGGAACTTGGAGAGAAGAATATGATGAGTTGAGTGTCATCAGCATAAAGATGGTGGTTGACTGAAGAGGATTCTATGAAACAGCTCTGTGGCATAGTGTACAAAATGAAGAGAAGTGGCCCTATGATGGAACCTTGAGGGACATCAGAAGAGAGAGGGAGCTAGGGATTGCAAACAATGACTTACAGCTTTTACAGAAAAGGAGCTGGAAGAAAAGTAAGACCAGAAGCAAAGAAAGGCAGTATCAGAGATGCTAAACCAGGAAGATAGTTGTTGAAAAAGTAAGTCATGATCGGTGGTATCAAACACAGCAGAAATGTCGAGAAGACAGAGACAAGCGACTTGTTAATGACTAATGGCTGAGACTGAGACATGAGTAGGAGCAGATGGGAACAACGATCCCTGATGCAATGAGAAATTGATAATTAAAGTTTAAAGTAATGGTTGAACCTAGGACATCAAAGCACTCTTTCAGAAGAGACATAGGAATGTGGTCAAGGAGACAGTTCCTTTTGTTAGGTGAAGAATAGATGAGTTTGCAAAATTCTGCAAGATTTGTTGGCTGAAAGTAGTCTGAGGCAGGAGATGAAGAACTAGGATGAAGAAATTTATCACATACTGAGTCACAAACAAATTTCAGCCTCTGCAGAAAAAGGTCAAGAATTTATTGGCAAGCTCATAGATTGCCAAAAACACAGCAGAAGATAAATTTGACTTCTCTTTATGTATTTTTATATATGTATGTATGTATCTTATTGTATGTATATGCATATATATATATATGTATGTATGTATATATGTATGAAGACACCTTGTATATTGCTTTTTTATACTTCAGAAGAGTGCTGGAATTTCAGTATTAAAAAAACTAATTAATGATATGCAAGGGACCCTTGTTATGAAAACTCACATCATAATTTTGTTACTGAGGGCTTGTTTTTATTTTGGGTAGATAAAAGAATTGACAGATACTTACTGACATACAGTAAAAGTCCGGTAGCACGCATTTCATTAATGTGCTATTTTAGTTAATGCAAAACAGCTTTATGCTGCCTAATGATGCCTAATGAAAATGCAGAAATTATTAATAGGCAGTACACAGACTGGTACTACACAGTAGCTGACTCATTTGCATAGCAAACAGCTGTAATTGTACATG
Organism: Norana najaformis; assembly: GCA_964023275.1. Classification (NCBI taxonomy): domain Eukaryota; kingdom Metazoa; phylum Annelida; class Clitellata; order Crassiclitellata; family Hormogastridae; genus Norana; species Norana najaformis. Next base: position 15,958,440 of record OZ029918.1, read on the forward strand.
CAGGGATGTACTGTACTGGCATTTCCTTCTTCCTTTTTTCTTATTGCAAATAATGTGATGTGACAGACATATCATGCATATTTGTACTGTCGTGCTATTGTTATTTCACATATGTGTAACTATTTATAGACAGGTATAGATATTAGATAAAGAGAAATTATTAGAACCTTAGATATCACCTGTTAAGTCTAATCTCATAATAGCGGAGGGCAAGTGTGAAAGAAAAACCACCAGTGAAGTTTCTTAGAGATTTATTTCTAACGGCTAACCAGTTAAGCCAAACTATGGATCATTTCAACATGTATAGATTCTGTTCAGAGGTTTCAGCAAAAACATGTGTACTAATAAACCACATGGACTTGTTTTAATCTAACTTGAAAATGTTCTTTTAAAACTGTAGTGTTAATGCCTTTTAATAGCTTAAATTTATACTTTTTACAAAGTTTTACTGATTTACTGTGTATTTAGCATTTTATCATATTCATATTTCTACTACAGTTTTTTAAAACGAAGTCAGTAGGTAAGCAGGAAGCTGTAAATGTGTGTAAGTAAAAACAGACCTATACCAGACGTTTGCTGTAGATAGCATTCACATGAAAATGCAATGAATGAAAAACGACATAATAAGTTGTGAAAGGAAACATAAATTTAAATATCACCAGCATAGAGGTGATGCCTGATTGAATGGTTACTACTGAACAATGTACATATTGCATATTTGAACGGACATATTAGGATTTAATCATGATGCATTCATGGTGTAAAGACTTCTAGTTGGCTAAAATAGTGTGACCACTGAGACTGGCAAGTGGCATTTTCACAGGAAAACAATTAGCCACGCTCTGTGAAACTGTTCCATGCGGCTGTTCTTCACCATTGGGCATCACTGGAGATTTGTACCGAAATCTTTCAAGTAATTAATCAGTATGATAAGTTAACAGTGATGTTGCTAAATGTTGCTGGTGACAGTTTCACTTTATAAGTTTTCTAATCTCGTTTCTCGTTTGTGTTCGGGTTTTTCTTATTTTCTCTTTTATTTATCTTACTAGATTTAACATGTAGTATTTAGTTTTTGCAACTAAAGCTGTACCAAACATTTTGTATTTGATTTGATTCAAACCTGAATATGGCTCAGTTTATTTGTATTTGACCAAACAGTTTCAAGAATCCAACAAAAATAATAAATGCACTATATAAATCTTAATGTTTACAAATATTAAATATGCTCTATAAAATTTCCATTTCCATTTGTGGTTTCCACTGCTGGTTGAAACTCTCCTTTTAACTTTGCGCTTGATTTTTTCCTTATAAAATTTGGTAATCAAGAATTATATGGCCAATAAAGTGTTACATTGCATTCAGCCATTGATAATAGTGAAGTCCAGTATGGAAATGTTGTAAGGTAATCTGGACAAAGGTCCGTGCAAGCCACATGCGCCATGTGCAAGGCATCAATTTCACATGGCACTAGTCAATCAAAAAATTTTACAACAATGCTCTAAATAATCATTTATAATACTAACATGCTGTTGAACGTGAATTTATACACTTGAAAAATGCACTGCTTGACTACTGGAAAGTCTAATTGATAAAAAGCAAAGGGATTGTTCATAAAGGGCTTTACAAAAGATGCCTACTTTGGACCCTCCCTTCCCCTTGTTCACATTTGGCACCCCCCATCCCTTATTGTGGACGTCTGCACTCCGATGGAATACTAAGGCCTTCATTAGGCTATGTGGTTGACCTTGCAGGGCTAACTCTATGCGATTTGTACTTGAATGCTGCTGTGTCCAGCAAAGGGCTCTAATTAGTTGCAACACAGTACAGATTGTCTGCACTCTGGCTCATGTTGGCGTTTAAGGCACAGGCTGTACAGAAATAACTGTAGATAACAAAGTCAGATTCAGACTTTCACATTGGGCATAACCCCAACCCAGTTTGCTTTTATTCGAATTGGGGTTACCCCTCCATCCCTTCTGCGAACATCCTGAATGGACAATCCCAAACTCGGCAAACTTTGAGCAACTTTATTTTAAAAACATTACAAAAGAAATTGTCTCTACCAAGTTCTTTAGTTGACTTCTTTATTTGGACGTGATGGGGATTCCTCTCCCTTCAAACTCCCTTTGTATTCCCTCTGGTAACGAGACTACAGCAATTGCACACCTGGACACTGAAATTATTAGATTCCTAACAGATCCTTGCATACCAAAATCTTCAGACCCAGTCCAATAGTGTCAGCAGAACGGGCACATGTACCCAAACCGGAATACATGTGTCCAAGCCTTATTGTCTGTAATCCTTTGCTTTTGGTCGCTTGTGGCCTCTGAGTAATCAACAATATGGCCACCCCAAATTGTGAGAGATAATAGATTGCTGCATTCCAAGCAAACATTATCCGTTATAAAAATAAGTAAGAAATCAGTAATGGAATAACGTTTTTCAAAGTACTATTATTGTCATTATGAAACTTTCTTAAATTTTTTGATACCATCACATAATAGATATGATGTCTCTGTTGAGCACTCTTTGAGCAGGATGGTACAGAAATCCATCATCTAGGCATGGATGTGGTCTTTTACAGTTTTAAGAGCGTCTTAAAAGGCGTTACTTAAGTATATAAACATATGCATAGGGAATCAGATGGTTGGATTAACCTTAAAAGGCTTATCAGTTTGAGTATGAAGAAAGCTTTTACGACTTTAATTTGCAAGATGTGTAAAGACTGAAATGTTTCTTTACAATTTGAGTTTAAATGTTTTTCTTGCTCAGATTCTGTTTGTAACTGTAAGTCTGTAAGGATGGCAATGGTCATCTTTCAACACTGGCAAACTTTTATGGCATGCTGTTTACTCCAGAATTGCAATTTAATTAAAAACTTTTATGACTTTTCTATGATTTTGGAGGGAAATATAACTCTGTCTGCCACCTTATGCATAGACTTACAGTGCCTTGTACCAAACAAGCTGCAGTGGTCATTTTTTACTGCTGACACAATCGATGTTTTGGTGATGCATTTCATGCATTTTATTACTATGTTTTCAACTGTATTACTTGTGAAAGAGCTCTTGATTCTTTCACTAATTTCCTAGTTTTTATCATTTCTGCTTTGTTAAATATGATTTGGATTTATGTCATCTGATCGAACATCATCCTGTGGAGCCTCCAGAGTGACGTTAACTAGGCATTATTTCACGAATTGTAAATAACAGCACTGAGCACTGTGCAGATGGGCTCTCCATTGAACATTACCTACACTGAAACTTTTTGTCAAATCAAGCATATTGATTAATTCAGGGTCAGATACAATGAGTGTGATAAATTATTTAAGGTTAGGTATTGATAGCTATAATCAGTATCCAGTTTTGACAAGAAAAATCAGTCCAAACTTATGTCTAAAAACTTTCCTCTTCCACAATACGTGCTGCAAATACATGCGTCAATAGCACTAAACTGTTTATGGGATCACTGTCAAATGTAAAGGTCTTTATGCTCGTTGCATAAAGGATGGTTCAGACCTGAATGTTTGTCGACTGATTATTGACAAACCATTACTTTTGTCACTGAAACAGAAGCACACCAGCAGCTTTAGCCTTAAATGTGGAAGCTGAATTTAGATGAGCTGGAGATGTTCATTGCCATAGGCTACTTTGTGTACATGGAGCTAGTGGTACAAAGGGTTTATCTTTCAAGAGTCTGTAGTCCACATCATGAGGTCTTCTGTTCTGTCAGGAAACTATAGAGAGATACAGGTTTGCAGTCATTGTGAATACCTCAGATTCAATCTAAGTCAAATCAAAGCATTTGAGTTGAGAGCAAAAAGTTTGTTCTGGTGTAGGAGGCAGTGAACAGCCTTTTTAAACAAAGTATGCTATATTATGTACCTGATGAGAATATACCACTTGACAAACAACTGTTTCATGCGAAGGCTTGCTGCTGCTGCTGCTGCTGCTGCTGCAGCTGCTGCTGCTGCTCACAGTATGTCTAGCCTGGACTCAGTATAAGTCCATGAACTAAACTTTCAGATCTTAATGTTATTATCATTGATAGCCAATAATATGATAACATTTCAACATCATTGCTTTTCTTTGCATTATAAAATACAAGAATACTGACTGCCAAGCAGGCCTATTATGTTACATCCAAGATGCATTCAATAAAAAATGTTTGGTTTTTTTATAGGGATATCATGTCATATTTTAATATTTTAACCAAGAATTTTGTGTAATCAATAACTTTCGGATGCTTTCCTCACACAAAACATGCATTTGCAATGAAAAATGCATTTCACATCACACACTGTGCTGCAATATATTAGCAGTCATTTTTTTACTGGTGCCATCTTTTTAGGTTTACTAAATATATCATCCTTCTGATGTTAAACTGCAGCTTATTTACTAAATAATTAAGAATAGTTGTGAGTTGAGACATGCATTTGATTGTATTAATTAATTTTGAACAGGTAAGAGAACGTCCTGGAGAACTTGGATTACCTTATAACCGGAATAACCGGTGCAGCATCATAAAAGACTCTGGAGGCACAACATCACCATCACCTGGCTCTAAAGTTGTAGAACAACAGACAGTATGCATTCTCTGTGTTTTATCTAATCTTAGGACTTCTGTGATGCTACTGTGATAATGCACAAGAGATGAGTTGATGGGATGCCAATGCCTCTTCCAGAAACAAGGTCTGATGAGAAAGAGTGACAGCTTATGAAGATAAATATTTCAGCATGGTTACCCTCATAGGGTTTTTTGGCAGAGATCAGTAAGGCAATTGAGACTCAACAGAGTGCAAATATAAAGGAATTTCTCACTGTACTGTATGGTTATCCTTAGATGCTCAAGTGTCACAACCAGACTAAGGCAATTAGAAGACCTGCACTTTTCAAGACTAGACTTAGCTGAAAACTGCTGTGGAGACTCTAAGCATTTGATCCATTGGTTCTGATCCTTCAGTCGCTGCACTTACTTCCAGCTCTCTGTATTGTATTGGGTATCCTCAAATGCTCAAGTGTTCAGTTCTTCTTGAAAGACTTAAATGACAAAAGTGAAACATTTGATATTTTTAACATTCGTGTATAATATTATTGTTTGACCATTGATTTGCAGCAGACAGAATTGGATGATGATACAGGAACAAGACTTCCTTATCTGGCTTGTTCCACAAAGTCATTTGGAGAGGGACCGAAACGTTTGCACATTTCAAATCTGCCATTCCGATTCAGAGAGGCAAATCTTCGCAGCCTTTTAACAGTAGGAACTTCTGTTAAATGAAATAACTAACAGATCATGTCTAGACTGGTTTCGGTTTCAGATGGTGTAAAATGTGAATATGATGAAGCTGCATTTCATATAGAAGAATTAGGTTGGTACATAAAATGGTACATATGGACTGACTTACTTCAAACGGATATGAAAAACAATATGATTCTGTGACAAATGTACACAACCAAGCACACACATGCATTCAGTTCAACAGTTTTATTTTCAAATTCAGGCTGCTTAGGTCCTGTCTTCATATCATCATTCTTAACTGTCCTGGGAATATACTCTAAATCTACTCAAATCTCCTCAGCATCCTTCTTGGGTATACAGGGCAGGAATTTAGTGTTGAATGTCATCAGTAGAAGCCTCTGTTTGCTCAGCCTCTCTTAGGTCTTGCTGTGCAGATAAGTTTCTGATTCTAGCATCTCAGTGCCAGCAGCGGGGCTTCATGTGTAGGAAGAAAAGTTAAAGATCTAGTTTCTTCTGAAACATTTTATAACTGCGTATGTATTTATGTTTTGTTACAGCAATTTGGAACAATATTGGACACAGAAATCATATTTAATGAGAAAGGCTCTAAGGTTAGCTTTGATCTGAATAAGATTTTGTTGACCTTTCTGTTTCTGATCCTGCTACGGACTGTTTGGACAGGTTTTCAGAAAATCCCAACAGTTGACTGAAATTTCAGTATGCTGGCTACTTATTGAGCAGAGTGTCACATCTTTGTTCATTGTTGACCAGTCAGTCACGCAGCTATGCCGTCAATTAAACACGTACTTTAACTCTTACAGTCCCGGGGATTAGAGAAAACCTGCAGTAGAACCTGCAGCTCTTCATATGCTGCTTTTCTCACTCAGTTGTTTTCTTCAGATCATTTTTTCTGATCAACCAGAGTCTGTACAACTTTCAGACTAAGTTCAAGAGTTGAATCTTCCAGCATATAAATTCTGCACAGGCTTCCTAACAGTTTCACTCTCACTCGACTGATGTAGTGACTGTTGTAGTGCATATCAACAGTGTTTACACTTTCTGTTTGGAATATAAAGAAATTCTTTTTGATATAATGTTAGCCGTTCAACACTGATGATTGATGTATGTTGACTATGTTAAATATAGAACTGTTCATTTCTGTTCAGTTCATGTTATGAATGTTGGTCTTTTATTTTGAATGCATTCATCCACAGATATCTATCTCTATATCACCATAGTGTTTGATGAACCAGTTTATGATGTGATATTATCAGCCATCCTGTCTTCTTCCGCCCCACATTCCTTACTTATTTTTCATTCTCATAGTAAAGCCCTAATTTTCTCAACGGTCGGAATCTTCGCTGTTAGCATTTTCTCCTTAAACTACTAAGGCTTTTAAACTTCCATTTAGTGTACCAATAGTTGTTATTTTAAGCAAACAGTTTAATCTATTCAAATTTCTGCACCAAATCTACTTTTGTTCAAACACTGCTTTCATGTACTGAATGCTTCAAGTTGGACAATTTATGGATACAGTGCAGGAGTTACGATGCAGGAGACTCGACATTAAATGACTTTAGAACTGTTAATCAGTAAAGGATGAGGTCTATTTTCATGCTGCATTGGTCATGTCAGTCTCATCTGAAGAGTAATTTCAAGACGTTTATGCAGAAGTAATCTAGTAATCTATTGGCATTGCTAGGCATTTGTGTATTCCCGTTAAAACGAAATTGTTTTAATTAGTTTTGGCATCTCATCTTAGTTGTCTGCTTCTGTTTTCCTGTCTCGTGTGAATTATTTAATCTGTTTTCTACCTCATCTACATTTTTTGCGTTGTCTTGGTGGATGCAGTTGCTAGTTCCATGCACATCCATCACGTAACAGACCCGAATCAATCCGCTTTGCCAAAATAGCTCTGATCAAGTTTTTGTTTCTTATTCTTGGCCATATTCATCAGTTTTCTGCTTTGCTGGTGACAGCGACAGCTTCTGATCAGCTTAAGGTCAATTCCATGAAACGTATAATGTCTTGTAGATGGGTGGAAGGCGAATCTGATATGCTGAGAACTATTCTGGTAAATGCGTTGTTACTAAATGATGTCATAAAATTCTTCATCTGGAGTTCAGGCAGCATGGTGGTATAGTAGTAGTGCTGCATCTTTTTACTTCAGAACCTGGAGTTCAATTCTCCTTTTTCGTCTTTGTGATATTAGAGCTATATGTTGCATAATGACGGGTTGTCCATTTGTTGTATTAGTAATGAGATTAGTCAGTACCTAATAATTCTGGCAAGTCTTTTTAGTTGATGAAGAGCAGTAGTCAGTCATCTGGCCTTACCTTACTTTACCTGTGCAGGTTCTGCTGTTACGCTATGGAGTAAATACCAGTCTGCTGAAGAGATTATGCGTCATCACTTTGCTCAGTCTTTCTTAGTGTAATTTTTGCTTACGATTTTGTTATCATCATGATTATTGTTAGGGTTTCGGATTTGTCACTTTCGCGAAATGCTGCGATGCTGATCGAGCGAGAGACCTTCTCAATGGGACAGTCGTTGAAGGCAGGAAAATCGAGGTTACTTGCATCTTAACTCTTCAGCAAATTGATTAATCAGTCAATGACTTGATCATTTAATTTACTGGTCATGCTGCCATTGAATTATGTAACTCTGCATGCTGGAATACGAAACCGGTTTTGTTGAGCTTTGCCTCACAGTCATTTAACCCAAGAGTCTCTTAATTGCTAGTCTGTCATTAATAAAGATTGAATGAACCTAACCGTCAATCATTGTTAAGTAACATTGCAGGTTCCTCACAGGCTTAATCAGTCATCAATTGAGGAACCAATCAGTTAACCCACAAGCATTCAATCAGTCCATTTAAGAATTTGATCAATCATCGAGGTAATCAGTTTCTGGCAGAAAACTCATCCATCGCTCTTGAATAGGTTGCCTACTTATCTATGACAAGAACTGCAAAGCCTTTCCTAATCCGTATTCCTGCAATGGCTGAAAATCATCCCATTTGATTGGTGGATGGGTCGCAAGTGCCAGTGATGAGTTTTCTTCCATCCACGTCTGTCCGTCTTGTGCCTATTTGTCTGTCTGCCTGCCTGCCTGTCTGTTTACAATACTGCCTGCCTGCCTGCCTGCCTGCCTGCCTGCCTGCCTGCCTGCCTGCCTGCCTGCCTGCCTGCCTGCCTGCCTGCCTGCCTGCCTGCCTGCCTGCCTGCCTGCCTGCCTGCCTGCCTGCCTGCCTGCCTGCCTGCCTGCCTGCCTGCCTGCCTGCCTGCCTGCCTGCCTGCCTGCCTGCCTGCCTGCCTGCCTGCCTGCCTGCCTGCCTGCCTGCCTGCCTGCCTGCCTGCCTGCCTGCCTGCCTGCCTGCCTGCCTGCCTGCCTGCCTGCACATATCTACCATATCTGCCTGTCTGCCTCTACCTGATTGCCTGCCTCTGCCTTATTGTCTACTTGCTTAACATGCCTGCCTGCCTGCCCACTTCTTGCTGCCTTTCTGTGTGCTGCCTGTCTCTTCCTGTTTGCCTAACTGCTGCCTTGATGCATGTGTCAACCTACTGTGCCTGCCAGCCTGCCTCTACCTGTTTGACTGCTGCCCTTCAGTCTGCCTGCCTGCCTGCCTTCCTGCCTCTCTGGCTTTCTTTCTGACTGTCTGCCAACTGCCTGCCTGCTGATCTGTCTTTTGTTTAATGATCCATCCATCCATTCATTTGTCCATCCATCCATCCCTGTTTGTCTGTTAATCCGTCTGCTTGTTTGTCTGCCTGTGTTGTAAGAGAATGCTAACTATGTGTTTTAATCAACACATATTTTTGTATATGGCCAAGCTTATCACTGAATTATACAGTTTAAACTGGTTTCCAGAGCCTCTGACCTGTTAGAGTATTTACAAAGTGAAGAAGTTGGATGAGTGTCTGGAGAAATCCACCCATGCTTCCATTTGCCTTTATAAGCTCCGATTCCGTGGATGACTGTGTGCTTAGAGCCTTTGTTATTTTATGTCCAAGATCCACTGAACCATCATTAACCCGGTGCCCTTAGGGTCAGACTAGGGTCACTGTTACCTCTGTCTTGCATAACAGACAAGTTTTGAAGGTCTTAAGGATGACACATAGCCATGAAAACATTGCTTCTTTTTTCCCCTGATTACATGGTGGTCAGATAGTGCCACTGTAGCTTTTCACTGCCTCTGGTTAAGGTTCAGATCAGGGCATCATCATCATCATCATCATCATCGTCATCATTATTAATATTATTATTATTTTTTTACTTGAGGTAGGTATAATCCCTCAGGTGGTGAAAAAATTTGTCCAGAGACCGTAATTATTATTATTATATCTGCATTTATTAGTAACTTCTAATGCGCTGGTGTCTAATGCACAGGGCATCAACCGATTAAGTGCCGCTCTCTAATGGTTAAGCATCAACTGATGGCACTGTGCAATAGTGAGTGAAGGACTTGCTCAAAGTCCCTACACAGTAACCATGTGAGAGGGGGCTCAAATGCATACTGCCTGTGTTACAAGCCAAACGCTCTATCCATTCCGCTACCGGCTACTGTGCCCCACAAGGGCACACTGCGTAACAATGATGCACTGCCTGACTTCTGCCACACTGCACTGATTTAATGGATGTCAATTTAAGTGCCACTATCAGCTGATGCATTATCATGTTTTATGACAGTGGTGTCAAAGATGTCAGGGAAGTCGAAGAAGTCATTAGATTAGCCGCTTAAAAATTGTTCAGCCATAAAATAAGTTGTCCAGTCTTTGAATTGGCGTGTGATGGCTGCACTTCAGCCAAGAGACTCTTTGGCTCATGAAGGAGGTCCACAACAAATGTGCTTTTCATTTAACACTAAAGCATTGCGGATAATGAGTTGAAATTTGTGGATTTAAATTTGTTTTTAAGCCACTTTGTCTGTTTGTATGTGCATATATCTGTCTTTCTGTACTGTAATCTCAGTGTCTTTTATGTGCATGAGGAGATGCATGTAGAGCACATGAATTCATTTGTATGTGTATATTTGTTTATCTGTTTATGCTTGAGTTTGTGCATATGTGTCTGTGTGTGATCCATCATTTAGAAGCCATATGTTGGGCAGATATAAACACTGTAGTGTAGGACTGGATGCCTTCTGCTGGATGGTCCTCTATAAGTTATTTTCTTCTTCTGAAAGACGATAAATGACAACGTTATGTAGCTGTAGACAGCCAGACTCAGATGGCATCACATCGTACAGAAATATGTAACATTATCACCAGCATTCAGTGCTGTCTTTAGAATGGTATGTTTATCTGCCTGTATATTCTATATTTTCAACTATGGTGAATCTTGGCTGAAATGCATTTATAACAATGAGTTAGTTACACGATGTACAGAGAAAAGCAAGTTTCATGTGACTTACTAGAATATAAAATCCCTTGAGCATTCATTATATAGCGGGTTTGGGAAAGTTAAAGGTCTGACCATTCTGTTCCTTCAGGCATGCTCACTTGCATAACAGCACTGGCCAAGCTGCTAATCTGTTCCTTTAAAGAACCTTAAAAGGTGTTATATAAATATCTGAAATCTTGCATACATTTCTGTTATGTACATTGTTTCTCTTGTTTGGATCACCGTACATTTCTGAATACGGCATCAACTGCCAATCATCAGTGGGTTTTGATAACTTTGTGTATGCTAGGTGTTTTAATCACAAACTTGTCATTCTTCATGAACTCTAAAATTTAGTGCATAAATGTAGACTACCAAGCTGCTAGCTGTTTCATCTAGCACTGTGATATTAAGCAGTTAAAACCTTAGTAACAGAATATGTTATCTAGGTTTACTGTCATCAAAACTCACCTGTTGTGAATATCACATCAGTCAATCAGTCAGTCAGTGGGTCTGTCAATTAATCATTTGTTATGGCTTTAGGTCAGATGAGCGGCCAAGAAATAAGCACTCAAAATGAGTAAATGTGTTTGATTTTTAAAATTATTGATATTAAAGTTTTTGTTGTGAATCTAGGTGAGCAATGCCAGCAATCGTCTGGCTGGAAAGAAGACTGTGATAAAGACACCAAGTGGTAACACTCACATCACCATTTTCTTTGCATTTTTGTTTGCATGTTGAAGGTGCATGTTATGTTAGGGTTTGGTGCACCATTGATGCCTAGTACATAACAATAATGGCACTGTATAGGTTTCCAGATTAGATTAGATTAGATCAACAGACCGCGTTGATGTACTGGCAGTTGAATTTGTTCAGCTAGTGAGTGCACTGCTTTAAGCAACAGAAATTCTGTCTCAGATGAATTCAGAAGAACGCTGTTATCAACCACGCAAGATTGTTGATACAAAGACTGTTCATCAGTATCGTTTTATCGTTTGGTAAAAGCCATGATCTCAAAACTTGTTACTTGTGTAGTATACTTGGTAGGTGAAATTTATTATTTGAAACTGGTATTGTACTGGTGAAATTTATGATTTGAGAGTTGGCTGTGTACTGTATTGATTAAACATGTTGTTGAGAAACTGATACTGTATTGAATTAGTGAAACGTATTATATTCAAACCAGTATTGGATTTGTTAAATCTGAGGCACTTCTACAGAAAACTGAAAAGTTGTGCTCCTAGGTATAGGTGAAGTCAGCAAAAAGTGAGCTGCAACATTAGGACAGTTTATGTAGCATCAACATTCAGAAATAGCTTTTTCACTATAAGGTAGACAAGTGATTTAACAAAGAATCACCACTATGTAAAGCCAACCTGAAAAATGTAACTCCTGACAGTGTTACAATATTATTAAGAGAATATACAGCTTACAAAGATATGCAATCAAGTCACAGCATTAGTGGGTTAAATAGGTAATAGTACTCCAATCCACAAGGTGATATTACTAACTTACTGAATTATTAATTTAATATTGTTGTTTATAACTAATGCTGGGCATAGTTTCTTCACTGTTATTGTTCTGTTTGCTGGCAATCTCATAGTTGTTATTTCATTTGTGTGAGTGATGTCACATGTTTTTATTCCATTATCTGTAATATATATCAGCAGGTTATTAATATTAATAGCACCATGAAAATCATCAGATTAGATTAGATATGAAGATGTAATCTGAAAGATCACTGTTTTATGTATTGTCTATGCAGCAGGTGCTGAAGATGTCAAAGGAAAAGCACTTCAGGAACCATTGTTGCATAACAGAGGCCTTGGCAGTCTTCCAGTTTCATATGCAGCTCTGACTTCAGTTCACCCATCAAATCACTTTGATCCTTCAAATCACTTCAATCTGTCATTAACAGCAATACCTTATAGAAGGTGATGATTAAAATGCAAAGGATAGAGAATCATAATCAGTCGTTCTCGCTTGTGTCATTTCTTTCTCAGCTTAAGACTTACCTTTTCAAATTGCTAAACCACCATAGGCTACCTCTCTGTCTTAGTGGACTGACCTTCTGGATATTCACCTGATTGCGGTTTGGCTTTGGTGCGCCATCGGTTGATGCCTTGTGCATTAGATACCAGCACAATAGAAGTTACTAATTACACTTTCAATAATCATAAGTTATAAATTTCTACAACACTACTTATAACCTAATCATAGGGCACCTTGAGTTTCAGGGACGATATTATGATAGGATCTGTAGCAGATCACAGCAGGTTCTGAAAAAGAGGAGCAAGAGCAGCACTTGGATAAAAACTGAGGAAACTGCCTACACACAATGGAGAGATAGAGACAATGGAATGAATACGGTAATATGGCACATCGAGGAGTTGTATAAGCACAGCAGACCAGAGGATACAGAAATTGAAGAAACCATGGAAGATTATGTGCTTAGCAAAGCTATGTGCTAAACTCACTGAAAGAGGAAGGGGAACCTAAAGATGAATTGAAGAATGGCAACCTTGAATGTGTATACAACACAACAGCCAAGATTTTTTGAACCTAGAAGTGAATGTAACAATAGAACTGGTTAGAATTTGCCAACAGATATATACATCGGGACAATGGTCAGCCCATCTTGTGTAAACAGTGATGTTGCTGCAGAAGAAGACAGACGCAACAGGATATAGTGATCATTGACCCATCTTTTATCTACAGTATTATTAGAGACTAACTAAGATTATGGAGGCAAATGCAAAAGTTATACAACATGTATTTGGGAAATGGTGGGCCTGAGAGACGTAATTGGAGTCCTGAGAACCCTCGAACAGAAAAATCTTCCACATGACTGGGATTTGTACAGTGTGGTTACCCGTGATTCCGCATAATGCGAATTGGTCATGTGTCTCCAAAGCTATTAACTTAACACGCTGTGTCGGTTAACGGGTTGTGCAACAATTGTAATGTAGTGCTAAATATAAGGGCTCACCGATTTACTACCGGGAATATGGCTAATTAAAACAGTGGAGACGTACTCTGGCAGCTGTAACATTCTTTTCATTTCCAACTTGGCATTAGTCGTACAAGCGGGAGGGTGTCGTCTAAATAAATGGGCATGCGACTCAACACTGGGAGGGAGCTACTTAGTGCAGGAGGGATGGACAGGGATGTCTGGGTGGAACCGATTTTAACTGGTTAGGAGGCGGAATCAGCAGGACAAGGCAGGTATGGCCTGACTGGCGTGACCGTGACCGCAGAGAGGTTGACTGGCTGGGAAGCCAGCTGGGTACCTGCCTGCCGTGCAAAGAGGCAAGGAGGAGCTTGGCTGGAGGGAACAACATGGGATAGGGGAGTATGGACGACCGAGTAGCAGATGAGATATATTTCAACATTGTCCCATTTAACGCATGAACTGGTTTACATGCTGTTTCGAAGGTGTATCCCCCACGACTTCGCGTTAACACGTCTGCACTGTACATTGTTTCATGGACTACAAAAATGTTTCAGACAGAGTGAATTGGTGCAAACTCATGCAAGTGCCGAACTCAAAAGTGCTAAAAAGGATCTGAATTGACTGAAGCTTTATGGTTGGAAACTTTGACTCTAAATAAGACAGACTCTGAAAAACCTAGAGGCATTCAAAATATGGGTTTTAACAAACTAATAGTAACATGTTAAGGGGAACATGTTTTGAGCATACGAAATGGCTTTTAACCTTTTTGCTGCAGGGACAGGTAATAAGCAGTAAATCTATAAATTAAGTAAATCTGACGCTTAATTTCTGCTGTTTTACATATGTCATTTCTGTCAGGTTATCATTAACACTCAACCATAAAATTAAATCTTATCTTCACACTTGTTGCGTGGTTCAGGTCGCACAGAGGTTGACTTCTTGTAATGTCTGCCCCACTGAAATGGGTTATATTACTGTGGGCAGTTCTTCTTTTGAAAACGGGATTTGGGCAAAGTTATTCAGTCTTGGATTTTTTCTTATTTATCTTATATGTATTGTCTGTGTTCACAGTTTGGAACAGGCAAATTTGTTCAATCTTGTACCAAACACAGCCTTTTCACTTATGCCCTATCAATTGCAATTCGATGAAAGTATAAATGTGTCATCCATTTCAGAAACATGATCTGGCTAAGGCATTCTGTCCTTATTGACATTTCATGTTTTCTTCTCTAAACTTTTGACAGAGGATGTTGAGATAAAACATCTTACAGAAAAAATTCTCCTCAGTGAACACTGACAGAAATGTTGAAACCTTGCCATCCGTCTTTCTGTGCTACTGTGTTAATTTCTGTAAAAGGCTTTCCATAACAATAGTAGTTACTGATTTAGCCATATTTAAGAAAATCAAATGTTGCTTGAATCTACTAATGAAACCAGCAAAGGAAATTACTGAGGTCAGTAGCAATGAAACCGCCTAAGTCAAATCCAACTTTAGGCTGTTTGACTTTGACAGAATTGCCAGCATAACAGGCTAGTTTTCTTGTTTGTAGAGCCATTTTTCCAGATCCATATCTGACTGCTGCCATGGTTGAAGGTTTTCCAGTAAGTTCTTCCTGTACAGTTTCAAGGCTGTCACAATGTTTCCTCCAGCTTTTTGCAATGGATATGAGGTCTACAAGTTGATCCATGCTTAACTATTAACCTAAATTAAAACAAGTGCTAAAATAAGCTGTTAAGCTAATTAAACTATGGAAGAGAACTATTAAACTGTTAAACTAAGATTACTTGAAATACCTTGGTGGCTCAATTCTTAAAAGATTGAAATTAATGCCTCCCTTTGTTCCAATATGGAATATAGGAAGCTTTGCCATTCACATTTATGCTTCTTTGCATCTTCTTTGCCATTCACATTTACATTCTTTGTTACATCTTGTTGCACTTCTCCTCCTGAATATTCTTCTCCAGTTTCTATAGTCATTCATAATGTCATTCTTGTTCCTGAGCATGTTTTTCCCATCCTAGTGCTGTGGTTCCTACGCCCTGACCTTCTTTGTTTAGGTTGTCGATCCACTGCACCTTGTCCCTGCCACTGTCATTTATTACAATGTCCATTGCTTCTGCACTATTTTTAAGAGGTTCAAAAATATTCCACTTACTGAATATATACCCTGATGCAAACATTAGTGAAATCAATATTTCAGCATCTCCTTGTTAAAGTATTTATTTATCAATACCAGTAGTAGGGCATCTGATGTTAACACTTGTAGTAGTAACTTGTTTGTGA
Source organism: Norana najaformis (assembly GCA_964023275.1). Classification (NCBI taxonomy): domain Eukaryota; kingdom Metazoa; phylum Annelida; class Clitellata; order Crassiclitellata; family Hormogastridae; genus Norana; species Norana najaformis. Next base: position 15,974,303 of record OZ029918.1, read on the forward strand.
TAATAATGCATCAATTTAATAATGTTACTGATAAGATGCACTTCAATAGATTTTATAATATAAAGAAAAAGTAGTATTAATAACGGGTATGTAGTAGTTAATAAAAATCAGAGATACACAAATAATAATTAGTATTAGCATTAAGAAGACAGAATTTCGAGATGAGTTCATGATGGTTTTGTTTTCTTTCTAGCCATATTCTGGTAGCTTTGCCGTACCCACCCTGCACTTAGCTGTGCCAAACATGAGTCCATATCTTGACCTGCCTGGGTAAGATTACCTCTGCTGTGTTGCTGTCTCATGTAATCTTTCATATCATTCAAAGGAATCCTACATGAAGCACATTTTTTCCATTGTACCCACTGCTGTCCATCAGCAGTAAACCATTTGAAATTGCTGTGTCCATAAGACTGCCCTCTATACATGAAATTGTTAATTCTATGTTCGACTTGTGACTGTAATGTGGTCATGTTGTGAATAGTGATCTAAGAAAATTGGTCTTCCTTAAAACTTTTACCATTTTCCATAGGGGACATGTTAATTTTAAATTATGGTACTATATGGCATAGTAGTAACCATCCTATGTAGCCTTTGAAGTGCAGTTCTTGTGCTGAAGAATCATTTCCACTTAAACACTGAGCAAACTTTCCTTACAAGTAATTTTTACAATAATTCATATTTGACATGTAAATGATGAATTGCATGTTTGCCTCACAGTGTTAAAAGGAAATGGAACATCTCCATTGTCTGCCCCTGTTTATGTATATATCTATCTGGACATTTATATAGCACCTTTAAGAATCAGAGGCACAAAAACATGGCTGTCAGATCTAACTGGTGTGACTTGAGATAAGCTGAAAATTTTTTCTGAACTGTTTCCAGTAGAAGATTGTTCCATGAGGATATGGTCCATTGCGCAAGAAAGCACACATGTGCCTGAGTGGCTGTATGGGGTCACAGGTTAAAAGGTCCTCAAGGGTTGCAGAGTCAAGTGTTCATTAATTCAGCTGGCTCTAGACTGGAACATAGAGCTCCCTGGTGTATTCTTTGGCCACACTATCAAGTCTTGCTCAAAAAGGAGAATCTTAAATTTTGGCAGTGATTCATGTGGTGCAGTCATAGATGGCTGTTGGTCAGATGTGCATCTTTCAGCTTATTTCCAGCTTCAGTCTGCTGCAGCACATCTATGTGCTGACCCATACTCATGATGAACAGGTCATCATTCAAAAAAAGAATGCAGGTTAGTCACTGCAGCCTTGGAGATTCAATTTATCTCTGATCTTCTCCACCACTCACACAAAGAACATTCAGAGGCTGAAAGATGCACACACGCACAGAAGCTCTGTGGTTGTCTCCTGACATGCATGTTATATTGCATTTGACTTTCAGTGGTGCTATCTTGTCAGGCTATGGCCAGGACTGCCTTAGAAGCCCAGATGCCTATGTTCTTCAGCCAGTTCAGCCTCTTGCCAGATTTGGGGTTTGTACATTTTTCTGGATTAGCAAGTTATGATAAGTTTGAGGCATTTAGTAATTTTCACATACAAAAATAAATTGCTGAACATTTAAAATGCGCTTTTTATTTCGACTGTACATGAACAGAATTTATGGCTATGACACGCATCACTGATTGAATGTTTTTCAGACTTCTTGGCATGATAGCTGTTTGCAAACACGTTAGTCTTCACTCCTTAATTTCTAGGTCAAATCCACATACCGTGTACACATTATCACATCGGTTGCGTATGGAATGATTTTTCTTGGCATTATATTATTTAATAACATTACTTTACAGGGCAATGTTAAAGTTATGCTTTGATCTACCACGTTAGTCTGAAACACATGGCCCATGGGCTGCATATGACACAAAACTGATATCTTTGGCCTACCATGCTTAAGAAAATATTTTAAAAATTTAATTTCCAAAATATGCTTGAATCCCAAAGCATAGAGCCATTTCAGTTGTCACAATATCTCACTGTGTTACATTCATATTACAGCCAACACTGTTCCGACGTGAATTCCAGCGTTTCAGCCCTTACTAATCTAACATCCGCGAGATCAACGCCCATCAAAGAGATGTAGGAAAAATTGTCTGGATCAATTCTAAAGATCACAGAACAATTTCAGACCAATGTCATCCTCAGCTGAAAGATCTACTCACAGAATTTTGAAACTACATGTGTGCATCAGTTTCAGTGAATGTTATCAGTGACTGCAGGATACCATCCTCAGGCTTTGAGTATCACAGTGCAGACTCAATTACTCAGCCATCTGGAGGCAAAGTCAACAACCTTGTGTTAATGTTATGAGTTAAGAGGGCCATGCTGAAATACAGTAGTGTATGTTCTATGCAAGTCTTAGTGTGGCTAGAAAGCTCAAAGGCATTGGCTGTCTGATGTGAAAGCAATTGCCCTGTAGTCTGCTACCAAATGATTTTGTTCAGTTACTTTGATAGGCTGCATTGCTGTCTTGTTATGGGCAATTGTGATTGTGATTTAATACCAGACAAAGTATATTTCTGGCTACATTAACATCTGTTGTTTCCAGATGTTATTTCAAAGTGTGAAGTTCCTGCATTGGGACTGCCAAGCCTATTGGAACACTTCTTTTCCAAAAATCTTATCCTGATTCTTCCTCTTCTCCTTATCTCTCTTCTCGCTTCAATTTCAAACATCATCCACCGTAGCCGTCCGACTGTCTGAGTGCCTGACTCCTGGATCTTGACCTGGAACCGAACCTTTTTGCCTATAGATTTTGTTTTGACTGAGCGCCTGTGAATAAGCTGATTCCCGCGACTTAGCTTTTGTTGAGCGCTGTAGAAATCTCGAGATTACGATTACGATTACAGGTGTCGCTGAGACAGTAGCTAAGCCCCTGTCGGTGATTGCTAGGCTGATTGTGAAAGGCAAACATCAGCAAATACCATAATTTATCTCGGCTGCTGCTGCTACTAGGTGTGGTCTATTTATCCATTTTGGGAGTTCAGACATATGCAGCTATATAAGTTCACCTGCTTCAGAACTGTACTGCCTCCTGGGCTTAAAGCCTGCTGCAGCCAGCAACTGTTGCCACGTATTCAGGCAGTTGTTACAGCTGATACAGGTTGTAATGACAATGATATTAGCTGGTGCAGCATGTGTATTGATATTTTAAAAATCTTCCATGTGGCAATACAGAGCAAGTTCCTATATCACATGTTAACATATCTCACATGTTACATAGGTAACATCAGGAGACATGCCACAAACCCACATTAAACAAATTTGTGAGTAAACCATTTGCGTGTATATGGGACTGCACTGTACTACTCTTTCCTGGTATTGCTTTATTTCACATCTGTCATTCCAGTGAATTTGCAGCCCAGAAGAGTATTCTCTGACTGCATCCATTCATTTGTTAACCCCTCACCTGGGGAAGCCGTATATATACGTCCAAAAATAAGCTTAACGCATATAAATTCTCCAGTTATGAGGTTAATGCCCTTGTACACATGAACTGATGTGATGACATTTGTAAATATACTTAAAATGCCACCAGAAGCGGCTTCCTATTCACACTGGTTTATCATCAGTATGTTAAGTTACAGTTTTTCACCATACCTTCTGTTTATCTTTCATTCCATAGAAAATAGTTGAAAAGTAAGTTCATCAGGTGGTTGTCTAATATATATGTAGTTTAATCATAAATACTTAATTATTGGGAGACTCTGGGTGAGATACAACCAGGCAAAACAGTTCATTTGATCAGTGAAGTAGCTACATATTTTGGCACCTGGGGTGAGTGATGGCTATCGCCTCCCACCCTCCAACATGCAAGTGTTCTGTACAAATTAATTACACAAACACATAAGGCTAAATTATCCGACATAATACAATCTACAATATGCAAAAACCTAAAACTCTCATTGTTTTCCAAATTTGCACTACACTATTGTTGTGATGTTCCTCTGGTAACTGGCTTTATTGAAACCCCTTAGTAACCAGTTGGGACCTAAGAGGCAGTTTGAGGATTATGCTCGAAAACTATAACACAGTAAGAACAAAAACAGTTATTTTTGCTGATCTGCGTTCTACATGCAAACAATATACAGTGGTGGTTATGGTCTGCATATAACTTTGTGGGTGGCGGGATTGACTCCAGCCCAGTTTTATGCTCAGTGCCACCCGCTTCACTGCCCCTTCTACTTCCAACGTAAAATGTCCATTCCATATCATCTCTGCCCATAGTGTCCATTCTCTCTAAGGAAGATTTAGGACTGGCCGCTTCCTTAATGGAGTCAACACCTGTAAAGCTCTGTCTTGGGATCCAACTCTGCCTCTTCCACGGTCGCCAGATGGGCAAAGATCTAAGGATGGCTTATTCTCAAAACAGGGCTCAATGTTCCTTTACCGGCAATAGGCGTTCCCTTTTTGAATGCCTTCTTTACTACGGGCTATGGCGGAAACAAGGAATTAAAACAAATGGACTGTGGGCAAATATTAGGCATTAAGACCACTAACAAGATTTAAAAGACTTAAACAAACTCGCCAAGCCTGTAGATAAATCATCATCATCTATGGCCTGACCCGCTCCCGAGCGTAGGTGTAACAGTTTCCACAACATACTGCCAGCCGTCATTGTTCTGGGCACGTCTCCAAGCCACGTGAAGTCCGAAATTAAGTGAACGCAGGTCGGACTCCACCACCCTTGTCCATGTGTGGCAAGGGCATTCAACTGGTCTCTTCCAACCTCTTGTAGGGACAGCTATCATGGCACGTAGAGCTCTGGAATGGTCTTGTTAGCTACTGCAGCTGTCCAAACAGCCGAAGCCTCCTTGATTGTATCGTCTCCGACACAGTGATGTGCATCGTGCGTTAACAGACCTCCGCGTTGGCGAGGTTAGCCGTATGGGGAACGCACGGCATTCTTCTAGGGCACCGCTGCTGAATGACATCGAGCCTCGCCTCCAGGTCCTTGTTAAGCGTCCAGATCTCAGCTCCATAAAGAAGGACAGAAAAGCTGGAGTTTGATATTCAGCGGGATGCTAGTACTTCACATTCCTCGTTGAATGTTGCTCATACATTCCATGGCGATTGTCATTCGACGCCGAACATCGGGTCTGCTGCCAAACTCCAGCTTCAACATGAGAACCAAAGTAGGAGAATTCATGGACCAGTCCAACTTTTTTCTGAGACCTGTACAAGATCAAGCGTTGGAAATGGATCCGCTATCGTCTGAAATTTTGTCTTGGCCTAGTGGATTTCGAATCCAAATTTATGTACTTCCTGATCCATTATCTCCTGAGGACAGGACTAAGATCTCCAGCATTTCGGCGAGAATGGCCGCATCATCAGCATAGTCCAGATCTGTGAACAGCTCCGACCCAATACAAGCACCTGGGTGCTTCTGTCTGACTGCCTCATCCATGATCTCATCCGTGGAGATAAATCCCAGTTTAAAAAATTGAGATTACGGTGTCAGAAGAGACGCAAAAATTGAGTAAAGTATTACAACGAGCCTCTGCGTCTTTCCGCCCTAGGCACTTAGATATCGGGCAACGCATCTCCCCATTATCACCTGTCTCTCGTTCCTTCTTCGTGTGTGGAACTCCCAGCCTCATATATGTACCATGAACACAACTTACGAGATTAGTTTACGTACCCATTGTTTCTGTGTTGGCAATTATCGACCAACACAGGTAAGAAATTCTGCTTCGGGAGATAGGATACCCCTGTGGAACTTTATGACCGTGAAGATCCTCTCTCTACCCGTCACTACGTACACACAGAACTTCGTCCCGACTTACGCACAAGGGGGCCTTCCCCGCACTTCAGTCAGTACTCCGATCACTGTGTGTAGCGACAAGCATATAGAGGAGTCGGTATTTTCTGTCGAAACTTTGGTATTATCGGGGTAACCGACCCAGACTATGATGTACCAGGTATTCTCTTTTTCTGCGTTAGGATCCGGTCTCTTATGTATCGGTGCTTCACTTGGTCTGCGTTAAGGTCCTCGGTGTCTTCCTCTTATCTCTTCCTGTCGTTTGAATTTCGACAAAGAGTAGGCCTAATGCGGCCGCGTCTTTTCCCCAAGTTTTGCACTCTTCCCACTATCGTGACTTAGTCTATCTCGCGACTTCGCGACAGGGTGGGGCCGAGCCCTGTCGGATCAACGGAGTCAGCCAGAAATACCATACAGATTGTTTTGTTTCAGTTTCAACTTTCTCAGGAGCGCACAGACCAGTTTTCTCCTACGGCAACTGCTACTCCTTGGATTCACATAGACCTGTCTTCATGTTCCCCGAGCTTTGCACAACCTATATCTTCCAACTATCGTGACTCATAGACCATCTCGTGACTTCGCAACAGGGTGGACCCGAGCTCTGCTGGACCAACGGGAGTCAATCAGAAATCAGACTGATTGGTTCGTTTCGGCTGTGACGTTCTCACAAGCACACTGACCATTTTCTCCTACAGGGTCAATGGGTTAGCTTCTGTAACTTTCCCGTTCGTTTTACACAGACCTGTTCCATCTAACACTAGCGGAACTTCCCCGAGTTTCGCACAACCTCCGCCTTCTAACTATTAAAACTCAGATCGTCTCGCTATCTAACAACAGTTTTGAGGATTTAATATTAAAACCGCATCGATCAGACATGAGTGACAAGATGCTCACATTGCTAATCTTTCTCAAGAGCATTGCTAAATGAGTGCATGTGTCTTATAATATGATCAGTGAAAATACATGGTTGATTATTATTAAATTATTGCTAAACAAATATCTTCATGTTCTTGCAGTAGGCTAGTCATTTGCACGTGTCTTATAACCTTAGTACTCGTATTAGTACTCGTACTTGTACTTGAGACCTAAGTACTTGTACTTGAGACCTAAGTACTTGTACTTGAGACCTAAGTACTTGTACTCGTACTTGTGACCTGGGTACTTGAAACATCTCTGGTACGTTGTAATATCAAAGATTTACTTGAAGATCTTTGGTAATATCGTGTCAGTCTTTTAAAAACTTAATTTATGTTAATCCTAATCGTAAGCTCGAGAATTTCTAATGCGCCAAACGAAATTTAAGTCGCTGGAACCAGCTTATTCACAGATGCTCAGTCAAAACAAAATCGACAGGCAGGAAGGGTTCGGTTCCAGGCCAAGATCCAAGTCAGGCAGGCAGACAATCTGACGGCTGTGGTGGATGGTGTTTGGAATTGAACCGGAAAGTGAGAAAAGGAAAAGAAGAAGAATCAGGATAGGACTTGTGGAAGAGGAGTGTTTCAGTTTGAGTGAAAGACCTGTGCAGAGACTGCAAGAGATGAAGTGTTGGTGAGCTCGTATGATGTGTCAGATAATTGTTGTAATTCTGGGGGGGTTATTCCAGAGGGGTGGGAGAGCTCTGGCTATGAAGCGATTCCAAATTTTAAGGATCAGGTTACAGAAGGGCGGAGCAATTGTAGGACGGAAGTGGAGCGGGTTGAACGAAGTTGTTGGGTTATAAATAACTGACGAAGATAGGACGGTTGGGAGGAATGATGTGTGCTGTGGGTGAGTGATAGAACTTTATACTCTATTCGTTCAGGTATTCTAAGCCAGCGAAGTGATTTGAGGAAAGAAATGATGTGATGGTGTTTGTGGTTTTGGTGACCGCACAGGCTAAAGTATTCTGAATAGCTTGAAGGCGGTTTATTTGGGTGGAGTCCATGTTCAGAAAAAGTGAATTGCAGCAGTCTACGTTAGCATGGACCATGGATGTGGCGATGTTAGATGCAGTTTAGTTATATTGTTACTCTGTTAAAACTTCGTAATGTTAAAACTAGCGCATTATCATTACGATTAGCCCGTGCTGTCTCATCAGAACCACAAAGGTGGCCGATGTTTATGAGAAACCTGTATCATTATTTTTAGGTTGTACATGGTCAGATTAGAACACATTCAATCATAATTTTCATAATCTGAGCGAATAGATGTTTCTGCTAGAGCAGAGAACCAGATGGGCCTAGGTGAATTTCCGGTCTGAAACTGGGATACACGTCAAATTCGTAAATTAGTGGAAATTGTCAAGAAAAGTGATTAATATGCTTCAAAACTGTAGCGATCTCGATAAAATTGGCAGCTTTCGCACCTAGTAACGAATGATTGTAATTTGGATTTGAGATTTCTTTTCTTGAGACGAATTGAGCAGTAGGTGTCGTTTTCAGCGTTTGTTGAGCCTCTTTGATATTATTGTAAGAGCTGTCGAAGTGAAGTCGTGGAATGTCCAAACTGCTTCGTCTGCTTGCCGATTTAGCACGACCGAATAAGGTGTCCGACTTAACAGTTTGTAGGCCGAATGCAGCTGTCGCTAGGAGTGTTCCGAAATTGAAAAATAAGAAGCCTAGCAAAGGTTGCAGATCTAACCACTGTTAGGACACGGATAACGAGCGTATAATTAGTGCGTTCCCAGTAATGTTTTGATAAGTGGCTCACAGACTTCCTAAAATTGATGTATGCATACAAAATGACACATAAGTGCTTATTTGAGCCATTGTCTGTGAAAGTCAAAATATGTTCCGTTACCTTATATTTAGTTTTTTATTCATTCAGTAATTAAGACAGTATTTTCTCTGGTTTGATGAACGGTAGTTTGATATATCGTTACAAAATAAACCATGTAATTGTCAAGCCACGGTATTATTAAGAATAAATTCTGCCCATGCTACAGTTGCAGGTTAAGGTTGTTAAATTTATTGGATTGTCAAGTTCTGTTAAACTGATAGGTGAAACTTTAAGACATGGATCCTAATCTTTGGACTGGTTTGAAAAGTAGCCAGGCTTCCAACCGCTCTGGAGCAGCCAGTGGGGCTGAACTGACCCTTTCACTACAGCCTTCACTGTCTCAACCAGCTATCAATAATGCTGTGGAAATATTTGCCTTTCTTGATCGCCAGCGTCTTGCTTCAGGTAGGACATTATTTTCACTACAGTTTTCAGTCAGATATTGGTGAGTCATAGTCAAAAGATGTTCCAGCATTAAGCTATTTTTAGAAGCTCCTGAAAGGTGCTTTATAAATGTTCTGTTGCTTTGCATTCAGAATTTGTTCTTCTGGTGTGAAAATTCTGTAGCACCCACACGGGTTTTCTTGAAAAAACAAAGAGAACCTTACAATTTTGGAGTATGTTTCATGTAATGAAACTGAATGAATCTTTAAGCTGCTTTTGTATGGTTTTGTCATGTATGTTGATCAGTTGTGTAGCACCACTTAAAAGCTAAATGACCTCCACCACAATCGAACAGTTTGACTATAAATCTGTGACATGATAAATGTGCTAAAAGACCCAACATTCATTTGTAATCCATTTAATGCTTACTTAGAACTGATGTGGCCTCATCCTTGATGCGCAGTTTCTTGTGACAAAGTTAACTGCACCATCTGTGTGTGTCTTACTGTGTCTCACAGCTTGCCTCAATGGAATCCATTCTGAGCACATACTAAATATACTAGCTGTTTCCCCTTCAGTTTTGAAAGTAATAATCAGTCTTACTCCTTATGCATAGTTGCTTAAATGGTTGTGCTTCTTATTTTGAGGAGTTGTTCACCTTTGTATCGTCTTGTCTAGGCTACAATTCTCAAGGATCTATTTGGCTTACAAGTACCATTTCATCTTGGCTACAATCCTCCCTGGCTGCAAATCCATTCGCTTTGCTATGCAGGTTGACCTGGTTGTCCTGCTAGCCTGAACTACCACTGTACAGTGAAATAAGTTGCCTAGCAACCTGCAACATGAACTCTGGTCTTTTTTTCCCTCTTTTCTGTAAGTGCTTGAAAACCATTCTTAATTGATCATGGTTTTCGTAATCGTAATCGTGATCATAAATTTGTAAAGCGCCGCTTCAAGGTAGCCTAATCAATGGCGCTTCCGGCCCGTCATCCCAGAACTGGGGAATAATACGGTCTTCAAGCGCTTACAGGTGAGGGAGAGGAGAGGGAGAGAAGCTCCCGTCGAAGGTCGGCAGGTAAGTCATTCCAGGAAGAAGGGCCAGCAATAGCAAAGCTGTGGCGCTGAGCAGTGGCAGTTCGAGCTAGAGGGACAGAGAGATTGTGGCATTATATAAATTTTATGATTATAAATTGATGAAGTTTTACGGTGTTTTAATTCTTCTTCTGTCCTGTATTTCCACTGTGTGACATAGGGACTTTGTTAGGGTTAGAAATATGAGCCTCAAATAGAAGAGCTCCACAGTCATTAGTTTTCAATGTCTCCAAAGGTAACAGTGATATGCAACCAACGTAAAAGCTACTAATCAGGCATGTTTTCATGTTAACTTATTATGAGCATTATGGTTATATCCTGGAACTGTGCTTCTGAGTATCTACAGGGGTGTGTAAACATGTGTGTTACCTGTACCTAAATCCTTTATTGAAACATTTTGTTGAGGTTAATAGTAATCTTTACCACGAAATGAACTCAGTACTTGGCGAAAATGCAGTACGGCTATACGGATGTAGTGCCATATTGTACCCACATTATTTACAAGTTACACAGTACAGTTTATGTATGCATATATTATAAGCATGTCGTTTGTTTTTGTGTATTAGGTTTGGCAGCGAGTTTACTGCCTCAGCCAGCATTATTAACACCTTCTTACAGTGGAAATGCCTCCTATGGAGCACAGTATGCAACAACCAACAGTCTTTACCATTACAATGGCTTGCCCGTTGCTCAGCCACTACTTACCACTTCTTACGACTGCAGCAACTTGTTGGCTAGTCAACAACTGGCAACTTCGAAGAATGCAAATTTGATAGCTGCCAATCAGTACAAGGTGCCAGCCCAATCACAATCAATGAGTGCTTCTAACTGTTCTGGTTCGTCAAGCGTAGCACATTCTAACAAGTCTACGACAGTACAAAGAGCCAAGAAGCCTACTGGAACTTATTCATTTACAAGTGACCAGCATTCCAGACATGTAAGTGATATCGAAAAAAGCAGTACTTATGACAGCAGCAGTCTAGGAGCCAGGATGGATGGATCAAGAATGCTGAGTCCAACACATGCCTTGCCAATCTCGTGCGCTATGAGCCAGAGCGACTTCATGTCAAGTGATCTGTCTTTCAGTCATATGCTTGACACAGTGACAAGCCCACAGTCAACTGTGTCACATTCTGTGACTTCTCAGACAAGCGCACGTCATGCAACATGTCACTCTGATGCCGGTCGACTTATTCTGCAAGGAAGTGAGTTTGGCTTGGAATCCCTTACAGGAAATTCTGGTCTTGATTTGTCTCATTTTAGTAAGCCAGACACATCCTCTAAAACTTACCTGACAGAAATGAACTTTCCTACCCATGAGTTCTCAATGTCAAACACTGACAGTCAACTCTCTTTCAGTCATCACTGTGAGATAATGAGTGGTAACAAGGAACCTTCAGCCTTGAATTCTGCGCAAACAGCACACTCCCAGCAACCAAAGCAGCATTCGAATGCCGGGAGATCAAGTCCATCGCCATGGTTGACCACAACTCAGTTCTGTCAACAGCATGAGGCAAGTTCGATGCACACGAGCATGGCTGGATTGGCTGGTCAGTCGGTGGCCTACGAAGCTGTGAGCCCACCACCTCCATCTGAAGTACAATCTTTCAGTTTCATTGACAGTCTACATCTCTACCAGCCAGAAGGCTTACAGGCCAAGGATCTGCTGACATCAACATATGAGTTGGCTGAGAATCAGATCTATCTGAAAAATCTTGTTGGTGACATGCCACTTCTTTATGCAGCACAGCCAAATAGTGATGGCAGTTCGCATATACCTTCTGGCCTGACACATTCTTTGGCAGTTCCAGTTGTAGCACCCTCTGGAAATAACAGTTTGGGAGCTGATAAAACCAGGCAGTCAGTAGGAGATGCAAGTGCCATGCGTCAGACACCCGGAGATCGGGAAAGTGCCACAGATCGTAGCAAACGACAGAAGGCCAAACCAAACACTGAAGTAGGCATTGTGTTACCAATGCCACAGAACAAGTCGTCAAAACAGGTGTCTTCAAATCCACTTCTAGCCCAGCATGACCTTCCAGCTTCAGTCGATGCCCAATTACAACAGCAGTGTGCATATGAAACAGCACTTCAGTATGGCAGCAGTTCAATGCCTTCTGTGGGTCAGGTTTCACTGCAGAACTACAAGTTAGACACTTCGCAGAAGATAACCTCACCTGAAGCAGGTGGTCTAGCTAAGCACACTGCTTTGGGGTCAAGTGTGGCCAACCGTAATGAAGTGCCTGGTGATGCACACAATTCTCCAATCGTCTTAACAAATATCACTGGTAATGTTTATGTGAACCAGTATACAATGTTGCAGCCAGGGGGCATGCCTCTTGTGAACCAGGACATGTCCTTTCAGACAATGGCACGGTATGAGCAGATGATGAAAGCAGACCAGGAAAAACCCGAGCAGAAGAGTTGTTCGGTTTTGCTTGTACCCAGTGAAAATGATGATGAATTTGGTCATCTGTCTGTTGACCCCATTGCCAAACAAAATGTTGGAAAGCTGGGTACTGCTGTAAATGCCGTCCACACCGGACCTTCTTTGTCCGCAGTTCCCGTGACGAACCACGTCATTTCGCCAAAGCAAAAGGCTAGTATAAGTGCTTTTGAAAATTCGTACATGAACTTTGTCCAAGGTCACAAATCTGAGACACTGTCAAGTGTTACGAACAGTCCCATCAAAAACAGACCAGTGCTGCCAAAGTACATCCCAGAGATGCGAAGACCACGAACTGACGTTGGCAAGACTGGTTCAGAGGGAGATGAATCTTCAAACAGTCGTAAGCAAACCTTGGCCTCAACGTCAGGGTCAAGCTCTGATGCCACATCTAGAAACTCTAGCACTGAAACGGTTGTGACAAGTACAAATTCTAGTAATTCACATACTGATAGCAGTGCAGTGGTAACGACAATTTCATCAGCTGGCACCACCAAATTTCCTGCCAAATTTTCTCACAAACTGCAAGGTCGAGCCAATTTGTCAGGGGATAATGCAAAAACAGATAGTACAACAGTTCAGGGCAAGGATAAGTGTGAAGTTCCAAAGGAATTCAAATGGAAAAGTAAGTGTGACAGTATTTTCACAATTTGCTAGAGTGGCAGAACACTGTCTTAATGCTAAGAATAAAAAAAGGTCAAGGAAACACACTTGTTTACATTCCTTTTTCCCCTCTGATGGTCATACCACGGTTAAATGTTCTTCCCTACTGTCAGTCATCCTGTAATGAACTGTGCAGACGTCACTGTTGAGGTAGGTGGTTTCTAGTTTACTCCAAGGGGAATAATTTATATGATGCAATGCCTTAAAATACAGTTAGAATTTCTGAGACATGATGACTCTGTCATGGATATCCCTTGTGCAGATATATTTTTGGGATTATATTATATATAAATATATGTATCTTTGAATAGCTAGTGGAATATATGTATTTGTATACTAGATTAATTATTTGCGGATCATTCCATGTCAACTCAATCAGTTTTGGAAAAAGTATCCACCTCACCTTCTCAGATTTTGAACATTTTTGGCTGGTATGTAGATGTATATGCATCATGGTCTGTAAAAGTTTAGACCTTAACCCTTTGCATGCCAGATATTTTAGCCCTTGTGGCCTCGGCCAGGTATTCTTGGGGGTTTTGGTCCATTTCACTCCTTAAGGGTAACACTTTATAACTCATTAACCACTGAAAATAGAGTGCACACTTGAAATTTGTTTAGAAACGGATTTTGAACAAGCCTATGTCACTTAATTGTCTGTATGTGCTTGTATTTTTTTTAGATATAACAATATAAATGTGATTATCTGGCATATGTGTTTCATCATATTGTATTTTTACATGCTGCTGATGTTTTAAATAAATGTTAGTTTCTTCAGTTATTATTATGTCACAGTTTATACTAGATTTTAGGCAACTGTCTGTCATGGCTGGTTTGGTAGGTAAAATCACAATTTTTGATTGCATTATTGCTTCCTCTGACACTCACTTCACAATTGTAGCTTATTATCACCCTAAATAACGTTTAACTTATTTATGCCGGATGAACTCCGGTTCCCTAACCTCCAACTTCTTTAGTAAGTGCCCCTATGTTGTTACAAGTTTGCACCTTTAACACTTGTGGAAAGTTTTCCAATGTTGCAGTTTTGCACCTTATCATTTTGCTTACATGATATTAGTATCGCGTGAAAGTACTCTTCAAGCACTTTCTAATAGTGTGCAGTCCGTTACTGTGTTACATATTTTACATGACCATATTTCAATCAGAAGTCTGTTTAGCAGATTGCAAATGTAAAAAATATTGTTTTTCAACTGCATTTTTGTGATGGAAAGCATCATGTAAGCAAAGTGGTATTAGTATCATATGAAAGTGCTGTTGGAGCCCTTACTAACAATACATTACTGTTGTTATCTATTTTACATGACCATAATTATTTCAATCAGAAGTCTGTTTAACAGATTGCAAATGTAAAAAAAAAACTCATTTTTCAACTGTGTCTTTGTGATGGAAAGCATCATGGAAGCATTATATTAAAGTACTCTTCAAGCCCTTTCTAATGGTGTGTAATACATTACTGTACTACCTATACCACTTGACCATATTTCCATCAGAAGATGACCTATGTTTTACTTTGTGCAATTTTTAAGAGAATCTAGCACATTTAGTTATTCATTAAAATACCTCAGAATGCATCATATTATTCATCATAACCCACAACAAAGCCACAAACTTCTGAGACTTTATATTTAACACCAGCCAACCATTGTTGTTCAAATATCAGTATTCATACTGCCAAAATGAACAGATTGCCATTTTCAATCTGGGCTGGGCTAATGACCAAACTGCAAAGTTTTTACATGATTAGAATCTACTCAAAAAGCTGATAACCTGGTGAATATTAGACAGATGCATGTAACATAATTGCTAAGTAATTCGCAGTGAAAGTGAGATTGTGTGGTGGGGACCATTGGTTGATATGACATGGAATGACCCTTATGCTGATTTGAAAACTGTAAATAGAACAAGATTTTATCATGCATTTCATTTCTATGAATGAATGAATGAATGAATATTGAGAGATTAACATGCCAGGCATCAAAAAAAACTTGAATCAAAGGCTGAGTCACTCACTCAGGGGAAGACAGCCAGTAAAAAAGGAGGAAAAACTGGGTAATAGGTGAATTAACAATATAAAAAGTTTTAATTTGCCGCTTGAAGGACGAGATTGATGGAGCAAACCTGATTGATAAATGAATGTTGTTCCAAATCATGGGCAAGGCCAAACTAAAAGCATGTTCCCCATTGACTTTGCCCACGAAAAGTTGTCGCAGCGTCATTGGGTCATAAGATTGTGTATTGCGACTGGGAACATGATAGTCAATTAATGATCGGAGATAGGCAATTTGCTGGGAGTGGTGGTCAGTAGGTGACTGTTGATATTTTAAAATCAATGCATTTTGAAACTGAGAGCTAGTGAAGTTGTGAGAGAATGCCAGCAGATGAAGGTTACAATTAGGATGGACAAGGCGTGCTGCTAAGTTCTGTAACCATTGTAATTTTCTGATGTTATAAGAGGGAGTACGGAAAAGGATAGAATTGGCGTAGTCAGGTCTAGACTGGACAAGAGCAACGATGATCGTAGCAGCCATATCATCAGTGAGAACTGAACAAATGTGTCTTAAATTAAGGCTCTAAACCAGGAAAAATTGGTTTTGCAGACAGCAGAAACATGTTGCCTAAAGGTACATTTGGCATCAAGAATGACTCCAAGGGTTGTAATGTTTTCTGAAAGGTTCACATTTGTAAATTAATTTGGTGAATGGGAGGAAAGTGATGTAAACGTTGATGGGTGCCAAGCAGAATTGCATCTGACTTGTTGAGATTTAGACAAAGACCATTTTGATAGAACCAGGAATGCAGTGAAAGCACTGTGTCAAGGCCGCCAGATGAGAGGGCGATATATAATTGGGCGTCATCGGCATACTGCAGATGAGAAATGCCAAAATAAGATATAAGATGACCAACAGGAGAAATGAAAGCAGAAAAAAGTATTGAACCAAGCACAGAGCCCTGAGGAACACCATTGTCAAGAGGAGAAGTAGACATTGACTGGCTGATTCAAATGGTTTGAGAGGGATTTGGCAAACAGGATGTGAGCCAGCTGAGAGCAGATCCAGAAATGCCGAAACTGGTGCTGAGCCTGGAGATGAGCATCCCGTGATCAGTGGTATCAAACACAGCACAAAGATCAAGTGAGACCAGAAGTGTGGGTTGGCTAAGGTCTGCAGCACGGTAAATGTTATTTCAGCTGTAAAGCAAGGCAGTTTCCATTGAATGAGATGGTCGATAGGCAGACTGAAGGATAATGAAATTTGGTGAGCCAATGATGTGTGGTTGAAGTCTGGCAAGAAATAACCATTCAAGGATTTTTGGAATATTAATTAAGGCCAGCTTCTTATCAAACCTAAATCTGTAATTCTACCCACCCACAAGCTTGGATGGCCATTTTACCCCTGTTTACTGACTCTTTGATAAAGTCTGAAGCAGTTTCACTGTGAGTTGTAGTGAGTTTGCAACGACGTAGAATGGTTAGATTGTCACTCACCACTAGTTGTCTCTGCACAAACAGTTCTATTCACCACGCTGACATACCTTGTAGACCATCGGTTAAATGTCTCTCATAGTAGGTACTTTAAGCGAGTTCCTTGCAGTCCAAGGATTAGAATCCACACAATTCAATCGTAACCGTCCAAAGGAATAGTTCCTTGAGGAGGTGGAGTTGCACTGTACGAGTCGAAGACGAAGTATTTTTACTGTCTTTCGACTCGCGCCACTAAGTCCATATCGACTCATTTACTTGGACTTAATCCACAACTTTCTGACATTAGTTTCTCGACGAAAACTTTGTCATTTCACAACGGAAACACAGGTTAATTACCTGTAAAAACATGAGCCTTTATATGCTCATCATTCGAGAATGCAGTTCGACTTGACAAGTCCGCAATTGACCACTTATTTCTCGGAGTCACGCCGAATTGCAACGAGGACTTTCCTGTCCAAAATCCAGCCGTGAACTAACTACTTCAACGGTTTTCACAGCGAATCTTCCACCGTCAAAAGGTTTCCTATTGGCCGAAATTATCGTCTGCCTCTTTCACCAATACTTGTAGCGATTTCATAGTCCTTCTATGAAATCTTCGTCTGCTCACTTGTTTACAAAGGATAAGGAGTCGCGTCCAATGTGTCCCCTCATTGGCTGATGACTTCCAACAGCAATGCGTCGCCATTGGTCGAAAATCCCACAAGTAAAATCGCGATTGGCTGGCAATCGAAACATCAGTTTGAAATATCATTCTTAATGACTCGCAAACTATGACAGATTGCGAATAAAATAATCCATCAACATCCACGTTGATCTCTCGTAAAATTAGTTCAGAAAACCATCCTTTGTTCCCCGTATTTAGTATATTTTTAGAACCTATGCTGGCCTTGCTATTTTGATTAGTTTGAACGTCCTAAGCTGGCCAAGTATTTGAGTGAGTAATTACGTTAGTCAACACAAACTCTAATTCTAATATACGCATAACCATGTCAATAATACGCACAGTTCATACAATAGTAAAATCAATTGGAATTGATAAACATAGCGAGAATATATATATAGATTCAGTCTACACGGGTCAAGACCAGGTTTCTTGATAAGTGGGGTGACTGCTGCTGTTTTTAAAAACAAAGGAAAGATGCCGTCACAAAAGGAGAGATTAGCCAATTTACAAATAATTTCTGAAAAAATAGCGGGAGATGATTTTAGCAGAGATGTTGGGATAAAATCAGCAGATAATGATTTACATTGCATAGAAGTAATAATTTTGTGGGCTTCTTGAAGTGTCACGGTTGGCAAATAAGTGAGTGGAGTACCCAAGAACAGAGGATCAGGGAAAACAAATGCGGCTGCAGAGGCAGTGTTAGAGGCAACTGACCGTTTTAAGCTAGCAATCTTATCCGAAAAAAATTTTGAAAACAAAGAACATAATCTGTCAAGCTCATCAGTAGTGCGATGGTGAATTGTTTCCAAGGAATGAAGTAATTGTTTTGAAATGGACAAACTTTCCTTGGTGTTGGATGCAGATGCCAACTGTTAACAGAAAAAGTCCTGACGATTCTTTGCATGTGTTCCACCAGTGGCGCTCAAGTCGATGTCACAAGTGTTTGGCATCTATAGCCTCAGCTGACAGAAACTTAGTGATGGCTTTTGGTGATCAGTGAACAGTGGTACACAGAGGGGCAGCATCCTCTGATCTTTTCATGCATTTCATTGCTATGATGCACGGCAGCTTTGTAATGAAGGGATTTTTCCTGATGTCTTGCAAAGTGCAGTCATACTGTTTCAAGACTTGTCTGCTGCTGTTATTGCTGCTGTTCCAACTGCTGAACTGTTAAAGGAGAAAACAAAAGATTTTAGGCCCAGAACATGCATTGCATTGCAATACACTTACATATGAACAACAGTTGGCATACTGAAAACATTGTGGAACTGTCTGTGAAAATATCATCAGTATTTGAGACAGTGAGGTGGGGGTGTTTCCCAAACTGGTTGAGTTGTCACGGAATGACCCAACAGTCAGTCATGGCCGATGGAACTTTAGCCAGCAAGATGCTGCCAGTTAACAGTTGGACAGGGCTGGTTGAATAAAAGCTGGAAGGATGCTGCCAGACACCAGACATGGCAGGTTGGAAGCCAGACAAGGGCATTTCTAGGATCAGCAGACACTGTCATCTGACATGGTTCAAGCTCCAGTCAGGAGCTGCAACTCGTCACAGCGATGGTTCGAATGCTATCTGGTGTTCATCGCATGATCACAACCTTAGAGACAAAGTCATCTTAAGGACATTTATCAGATGCCAGCAGAGGGTGTCGTCAACTCGTGCATCCTTTCTGGGTGCAACGAGGCGCCAACCAATCGGTGATGGAAGACGCAGTTTATCACTGCTTCCAACATTCAGGATGCTGCTTATGATGGGGAGAGCCATCATGCCAACAGAAAGGGGTTCCTGTAAATAAGCTTGACTTAGTAACTTTCTTTGGTTTAAACCAAAGGATATGTAGGAATTCTTTAAGGGTGTGGCTCAGGGTTGGTATAACTGGTTTTTGAGATGTCTGTAGTGGTACAGTACATTTTCAATGGAAGATTGTTCCAGAAGAGACACCGTGTACTTGCATTATCATGAGGGAGCATGGGGCCAGCAGGTCTCTAGGGGCTGAAGGTGATTTTCGCAGCCCAGCTGAGGATTGGCTGAAGCTGGCATATCGAAAACTTTGGCGAGTAAGAGTCAATTACAGCTGGAAGTTGTTGCCCTACTAATGAATCTGGGCTCCAGTAGTGGCGATGACCTTGGTGCAGCCATCCATAGACAAACATACAGTTGCCCATTGGTAAGGCAGCAGGTTTAGACATAATCCCAAAATGAGACATTATGAATGTAATATTTGCTGTTCAGTTCAGTCAGATTTCTATGATTTCTAAACATTGAAGTCGTTTACCAAATTCCAAACAACCCTGCCATGCTGTACCAAAAGGTAGGCCCCATGCCGCTTGGTTTCCTACCAGTTCCTTGGGTCAGTTAACAGTTGCCTATTATAACTGGGTTCAGTAGGTCTAAATGGCTTGGAGTTACTGTTGACATATTCCCTGGTCAGAGGCCTCCCCTCCACAATTGAGATAATCAACTTAAAGCCATCAGCTGAGCTCCAACCCCATTCAAGAGGACAGACAGAATGATTATTTCCTCACAAGGTACTTTAGATGGAGAGATGCACATGCAGAAATACTGGCAAGAACAACTAATATGATGTTACCATAAATTATTGGTAATTATCTTAAATTTGCAGTATTACATTACCATAAATTGCTGGTACTTATAGTAAGTTACGGGTAACGCTTGAGGCTCTTCGAACTGTAATGCTTTCCACCTGTCCTGCATTTGTCCCTGTCTTGTCATTTGCCGGGCATTGTGCATTTCTTTGTCAGTTTCATGATTTCTTTTGGGTTGCTTTTTGCTTCATAGCCTAGACTTTGTAATGTGCTGTTGGTTACTGAAGGTATAAGTGGTGCTCAGAAAATGCACTTTGATGTTATATTAACATTTGCCTAATATTTCTGAGAATTATCTGTAACTTAACTTTTTACACGATTTAGGGGGTAAATTGTGTATATTAGTTAATATTAGTTTGACAGGACTTTTCTTTTTTCATAAAGTTTGCTTGCACGAGGTGCACTGGAAGGAAGCTGTTAAGTGAAAGGAGTCTGTTTGTTTAGGTAGCTGATATTTGTTTGTGTATTTTTTGAAGAAATGCTGAATGCAGAACCTAACGAAGCCAACAAGCACAGTACTTCTTTGATGCCAGATGCATCTGTGCAGTCATCAGATCAGGTGACTTCATAAACTATCATTAATTCTCATCTAGTGACATTGAAAGTGCTCATTTCAGGCCAGAAATGTCAAGAAAGTCAATTGGAAAGTTCAAAAAAGGCTTAAGAAATAACTTTGGACAGCAGACATTAACGTGGTAGTTGTCAGAACCTACACAATTATCGAGCGAAGTCCGCAAATGATGAACTTGTCAGCCAAAACGAATGAGGTGCATTCCACCAACACCAGCAAATAGTGACCCAACTGCAGTGGTGTTTCTACCTTAATCTATGTTCTACACTTCCTGATTTTTCTTTAGTTCTTATGCCTTTCTGGACTTGTGTTCTTCTGTTGTTCACTGTTCACATTAGCCGGTAATACAATGCATTTATGACACAAAGTATTACCTGTTTTTGCAACCAGATTTGTGTTCTTTCTAATTGGCAGGCTAGCTTTCCTGAAATGCTTTCCTTCGTCAAAGTAATTCTGAGTATGTTTGCATATATGTGTGCAAATTTTGTATGTTTATGTATTTATATATGTTCTTAGATACATGTGTACTGTTATGATTATATGTATATATTTGTATACATGCATGTAATTTTGTTTACAGGAATTGCTGTTGAGGTGTAACAAATAACCATTTCAGATTTGTATTTTGCCATATGATAATAATATTATTAATAAAAATATTCATATGCAAGACGAATTCATTTAGTTCTTATTTGAATAGTAGAATTTATTCAGATTTTCACCTGACTCTGTGATCACCTTTTCTTCACCCACATTTGCCTTTTACCTAGTGCCATGCCTGCCATTCACTTAATACTGTGCCCACCTTTCTCTAGACCTATCGACCAAATGTGAGACATGTTTTCCCACTCTGATCTTTTCTTTGAAACTCTTATTTAATTTGTGGTTGAACTGGAATTTGGGAATTTCTGTGAACGCTTATTTGTATTTATATGTATGTGTGTGTATGTGTGTATCTATTGTATGGTGCCTTTTAAGAACATTGCCACAGTGCTGCACACTTGACTGAATGATCTGAACAGCATGCCCCTAGGTTAAAAGATAGATTAAAAGTAAATGCTGAGCCAAGTTAAATGTAACAGTACATAAGTGGAAGAGAAGGATGACCGTTTGTTGCTGCTCGGCTGGGTGCTCGGTAGAATTTAAGAGAAGTAGCTCCTGTAAGACAAGACACATTGTAGTTGAAAATGATGTTGTTTATTGAACATGCATACAGTGAAAGCTGTCGTCTTTGTCTCTCTGCAGTCTCTTTTGTATTTAGAATGTTTAGTACACCTTATGCCTGCCTATGTTTAACACAGTGTTAGGCAACCTCGGTCTGACTAAGAAGGTTTACGCATAGCACCAGTTAGTCGTAATGATTTTAATCATGCAAGAACTGCTAGACCACCACATAGTGATGTTCAAGGCATCAGTGAAAGGCATCAATGGTCACTGCTAAGCAAAGTTGGTTTGCAGGCAAAGTCCAAGGTAAATCCTATTGAAAGCCAATAGGGAAACGTGAGAAGATGCAGAAACAGCCTACAGAAGAAATGGGTTAAGAAAAAGAAGTTTTCATACCTAAAGGCCAACAATACAGACTCTGCAGAGCGAAACTTTGGTGGAAAGGAGTTCCAGAATCTGGGGTCAGCAACGAAAAAGGCATGCTCACCAAGAGCTGTCCTTGTTCTTGGTGTGGTCAGGGTAAGACCTTCAGAGAACCTGGTTGAGTAGTGACAAGTCTTGGGGGTCAGCATTGGAAGAAGATAGTAAGGTTGGCCAAAATATACAATTAGCCCAGTCTAGGAAATTTTTCTTTCCTATGGATAGCCAGTGCAACAATTTTAGGACTAGAGATATATGTTGATACTTTGGAATTTTAATGATGCCAAGGTGTTTCGGACCTTTTGAAGCTGCATCATGTTAGTTTATGAAATACCAGTAAGAAGCGAGTGACAGTAGTCTAGATGGCTAGAGACCAGGGCATCTGCCAGACAAGCCAAGGCAGAAAAGGGAATGTGGTGCCTAATCCTTCAGATATCTTGAATATGGTAGTGGACTGACCTATTATGTTGAGTTAATGTGGATGCCGAGGAACAGGTTAGAATTAAATACAACACCAAAATTACACTGGTCAACATAGAAATCGTTACTGACTGGAAAAGGCCCTAATGTGTAGCATCTTGGTGTGCTGAACACGAATATAACCATAAAAAATTTTTATTGGCTCTCGTTTTGAAAATATTTCATATAGTTCATTTTTTATGTTTCACCATGTAAATTTATGCAGTAGGACTGCGACAATATCCTAAATAAGTCTAGAATGATGTAATATTCCACCTCATTGCATAATCCCATCATGGACACATCATGCACAGTTGATTACGTCATTTTCTGATGCAATGTAAAACTACAGCCAGTCGGCTGCTGACGTAAGATGACGTCAGCAGTGTACTATATAAAGCGAGTCGGAACGGTTGAGCATTTACAATATTACAGACTTTGTGCGAGACAGTTTAAGTTACTGTTTTATAAAACTATTATTACTTTATCCATTTAGATACAATACAGAACAGTAATGCCTCGGAAGTGCGTAAATACTGTGGACAACTTTTGTTACATTTGTGGGGAAGTGACATTTGCCAACCAGAAGAAAAGTATCACTTATCAAGTCAAGAAGGCATATCATGCTTACTTCGAATGCAAGGTTGGTGACCAAGACAAGCCATGGGCCCCGCATATATGCTGTGCTACATGTACAACACAGCTTTCACAGTGGTTGAATGGCAAAAGACCATCAATGCCGTTTGCAGTTCCCATGGTGTGGAGAGAGCAAAGCAACCACGTAGATGACTGTTACTTCTGCTTGGTTCCTCCTCTTTCCGGTGGAATAACGAAGCAAAAGAAGTCGACAATAGTCTACCCAAACATTCCGTCAGCATTGAGACCAGTTCCACATGGTGATGGACTTCCTGTTCCAGAACCTCCAGCAGAATATATTTTCCTTGATTCATCTGATGAGGACAAGGGTGAGCCGACATGTTCTTCTCCTGGTCCGTCAGCGTGCAGTGATCCCGATTTTCACTGTGGTGCATCATCAACCCCACACAGAATAACACAGGAAGAACTAAATGACCTTGTTCGTGATTTGGACTTATCCAAAAACAAGGCAGAATTGCTAGGATCAAGACTCCAACAATGGAATCTTCTAGAAGAAGATGTCACAATTACTTCATATAGAAAGCGCCATCAGCAGTTGGAACCTTTCTTTATGAAGGAAGGTAATCTGGTATTCTGTTCCAATATTGACGACCTCATGAATGCCTTACAGATCACTCATGACCCACAAGAATGGAGACTCTTTGTAGACTCTTCAACACTGAGTCTTAAGGCTGTGCTTTTGCACAATGGAAACCGTCTTCCATCTATTCCATTAGCGCATGCTGTCCACATGAAAGAGTCATACGATAACCTAAAACAGCTACTGCATTCCATTGACTATAACAGGTACAAATGGCACCTGTGTGGTGATTTGAAGGTAGTTGCCATTTTAATGGGACTGCAGCAAGGATATACAAAATATATGTGTTTCTTGTGTGAGTGGGATAGCCGAGCAAGAGAGTTGCACTACGTGCGGAAGGAATGGACTCCCAGACAAAACATGGCAGTTGGACAGAAGAATATCCAGCATCCAGCTCTGGTCGAGGCTCACAAAATCCTGCTACCACCCCTTCACATCAAACTAGGTTTGGTGAAGAACTTCGTGAAAGCCATGGACCGCACTTCGCCAGCTTTCCGATACCTGCATGAAAAATTCCCTCGACTCAGCCAAGCAAAGATTAAAGAGGGAGTTTTTGTGGGTCCTCAGATTAGAGAACTCTTCAAAGATGACCGCTTCAACAACTTGCTGGAGGGTGATGCGAAACAAGCATGGAATGCTTTTCGTCTAGTGTCTACAGACTTTCTGGGGAATGTTAGGGCAGAAAACTACAAGGAACTAGTAGAAGACATGCTCAAGCAGTACCAGAAATTTCGCTGCAATATGCCTCTGAAGATGCACTTCCTTCATTCCCATCTGGATTTCTTCCCTGACAACTGTGGTATGGTTAGTGACGAACATGGCGAACGTTTTCATCAAGATATCGCAACAATGGAGCAAAGGTACCAGGGAAAATGGTCCACTACAATGTTGGCTGACTACTGCTGGACACTCCGCAGAGATGCTCCCGAACAGCTGTACAAGAGACAGGCAAAAAAATCTAAGAACTAGTCTATGACCTGGTTTTTACAAATATTAACTGTAAGTGTGTCACTATTGGCATGCATTGTGCGATATAAAATTACTTCATTTCAGATTACAAAAAAACTAGAGCCAATTCGGCATTTTCACTGTCATATTCGTGTTCAGCACATACAAATTGATAAGAACTGACTAATTTCATTTCAGTAACATGACTTTTGTAAAAATTTGTTGTCCAGTGTTATGTGTGCCATAAATGTCATGATAAGCCAGTGGCCCTCACTAGAAAAATCTTTGATATATTACGTTACCTTCTTTCAATTCTCTGTCTGTCTGCCTCTCATTCTCATTCTGTCTTGCAATCACTCTTGTTGGCTCAAGTTATGTGACCTACTGTTGTCACTACATGTATATGCCAGGGAAGACTAGACATTCTAAAAGGATGGTCCAACACAGAAGAAAGCACGATGGCATCGAGTCAGGCAGCCAAGTGCAGTGATCACTGACCCAGCTGACTCATATTGGCACAAAGCTCCCTGATGTATGCTGGGGTGGTGACAACCATTGAGGCCCTTCTTGGCTCAAGCTTCTTTATATTCATTTTGCAGCAGGAAACCAGTGCAGTATTTCTTGCATATATTCTGAAATATGCAAGTATTTGGCATGTTGGACACAACTTGAGCAGCACAGTTGAGGATGGCTGGGGCTGGACAACGAAAAAGAGTTAGAGCAGTAATGATCTGGGCAGATCACCTATGTGCAAGGTATAAAGAAAAGTGAGCCCTGTGGGAAGCCACACGGAGCACATTGTTGCCATCGAGGAGGGTGTAAATCCAGTCTGGAGGTCGGCCACTGGTTCGACAGGAGATTCTAAGATGTGCGATTAAGATATTCATGAAGACCCTACACAACTGCCTGTATGCCTTTCCATGTTATGGAAAATCACGTAAAAATCATGTATGAAGTTATAGATTTAAAACATTGAACCAAGTGTGTGAAGCAATTAATTATTTTAGACAAACACAGATTAAATAATGAGTCCTAATTTTGACCCAGTATAGAGTAAATGGTTGGATTGGATGTACCAGCAGTGTGTTCTTTTAGGGTGTAGAGTTTAAATTGTTCACATTGTATTGTGATTTGAAAGAGAATTTTCAGTTAAAGTTGCTGTCTGTTGCTTTTAGGGTATGAAGAGAAGGCTTTCTTCCACCACACTTGAGCCGTCAGATGGTGCAAAGTTAAAAGATCCAAAAACGCAGTGGACTGTGTCAAAAAAGTCAAAGTTAATGCCGTAAATACATGCTTTCTTTGTCCTATTGTAATTCTTACAACTTTATGCTTTACTTATGGACATATACAGCAATTTTTAAATTTTCTCTTGCAATTTATATTCAACCAAAGCATTTTTACAACTTTGACATATGTTATCTGAGCATTAATGTAGTGCATCTTTTAAGAACATATCAGATGCATACTTGTTTATGACTTTGATGGTGAGATACAGAAGTTAAACAGGATCTGTTAAAGTAAGGCACTACAATATTGGTTGGTTAGTACTTTAGGTAAGAATGATTAGAGTAAATCTTAAATGAGGTGACTGAGTTGAACCAGTTGTACATATTATGAGAAAAATTCAACTGATATGAAATACGACGATCAAATTAAGAAGACAACTGAGTTTAGTGTATTTATTTACCTAGTACTTAGTCTTTCCTGTGCAGGTATGCAAATCAGACAGCACAGTGGTTATCTCTGGTGGTTCTGGTCAGTTCTTCCTTGGTCTTCCCTTCCTCTGTTTCCACTAAGGAATCCAGTTCATTGCTTGATTGGCTCTTCTATCTTTGTCCATACGACTTACATGTCCCTCCAATTTCAGTCATCTCTTTCTGATGATATTTCTGTCTTTTCTCTTATAGTTTTATTTCATATTTTCTTGTTTGCCACCATCATTGGCCAAGTTTCTCTTTAAACTGCCTCGTCCGCTTATGTTCTCTCTAAGATACACTTATTTTTGTTGTGTCTGCATCTCCTCTTAACTACTTTATCCTTATTTTATCTCTAATCCTTATTTTCTCTCTATGTTTTTAGTCAGTTCTTGTTGGCCAACTCCACTTTTCCTTGTCTGCTCCATTATCTGCTTAAGAAGTTTCCTTTCATTGTGCTACTTTACATACAAACACAATATAGAATGCACTCACGAATCATAGAGACAGTTACAACCCCAACTAACTTGGCTGTCTGGAACTACCATAAGAGCGGGTATCACGAAGTTAATCCTAGAGATGACATATTATTATTTTAAATGTTGCTGTGTTAGATTAGAAATGATTACTGAAGAGTGTGTCCTGACTTAATTATTTTTTACACTTTTTGAATTAAAGATTTGTTAATTTTGATGCGTGTTGCACTGATAACAGATCTGATTTCATTGTGCTACTTAACAATAACAACCTGCCCAAGGAATCTAACTATAGCAAACAAGACACCGTATAAGGGAGAAATAAACTTCCAATCTGTTAAGTCAAATAAGTCTATTATTAGTGCATGAATGCGGAGAAAACTTGTGCACTCTGGGTCTGAGCATATGTGACTGCAGCAGAGAAAAGGGACCACTTGTCACTTGCTAGATCAGCCGGCAGGGCCCTTTTCACTAATACAAGGAATATTGATTGTTGTCTCTAATTAATGCGACTGCATCTTAAGCTCACTGTGCCAAAAACTCTGTTATGCCACATGCTATATTAAGGCCAAAATATGTTATTAACGCATTGGGTGGAGACAGGTTGAATTTTCGTATACAGTTTTCTGCCAACTGATATTCTGTATTTTCTAAATAAAAGGGCATAAAAGTTCTGCAATTTTACCTGAATTCCTTAAGGCATCACTTTAAAGAGTATGTTAATAATAAAATTCTCAACAAGTGGTTCTTTTTCTCTGCCGTGATCACATATAATTACTGATACAAAAGCAGATTGACTAGCGCAGTGCCGTCTCTAAGGACATGCCCTTGGGGCGCATTGGACAGCTTGAGTGCGTGCTGTGTGCAGCTGCAGAACTTGTTCCATGGCTTTTCCAGGTTTGACCTTGCATTGCGTTATATGGTTGATGTACTTCATTGGCTGCCAGTTTTGCAGCAAATCGAATTTAAGATTTCAACGTGAGCCTGGTGATGCCAGTAGATGGAAATGCCTTCCTACTTGTGTGAGTTTTATTGCTCCAATCTTCGCCCCACAGCCCGAAGCGAAATTGCAGTTCCTTCTGCACGCACTTCAACAATGCAATGTTGTGCCTTTTCAGTGGTTGGGCCATTTATGTGGGCTGGCCTTCCTCTTGATCTGCATGGAATGCTAGATACACCTTTCACCAACAGTTGAAAACTGTTCTCTTTCATCAGGGCTTGGCTGGGAGCACATCTGTTTATGATGTACCTTTGCAAGGTGCTAGATATGCTCTGAATGAATGAATGAATTAATGAAAGATGTAGACTAATGTTCAGGCACTAATGTGATCTTTGTCTGGCACCTCAGCATTAGATATGTGCTATAAAAACAAGCGAGTCTAGTCATTGGACCTCTGAAGCATTCTTATTTCCAGAGACTTTCTTTGTGTCACCTAATGCAAGTAGGGTGGGAACTTAAACAAAACATTCCTATAGCTTTTAAAAATTGCTTCATTACCAACAGAAGGATTAAAAAATGTTGAAAACCCACATTTTTTATTCATTTTAATGAAAATAGTAGAAATAAATTGTGCATACTGGTTCAGACATTTTAAGACGAGGACTGGTGCTTTTGGACTATTCCTCTGTGGTGTGTGTGGGTTTATATGCATGTGTGCTGTCCCAACCTTTTTACACATCTGCTTATTTCCATAGGTTATATGCACACATGGGTAATATCTGTGTGCTGGTTACATGCATGAAATTGTGCCTTTTCTATCAGTTTTGTGATTCTGTGCTTTGCAGTCTTTGAACATCTATTAGTTCTGTCAGCTGATTTACAGTACATGGCCATGGTTTTGCCAGTCATGTTGTTTTGATAACTTAGTTGGTCATCTGTGGAATGTGCTTGAAAATTTTTGTACATTCGGACTTCTACTGCGACCGAGTCTGCATTGTCAGAGTTCATTCTTTAGTTTACCATGGTTTTTTTGTGTTTTTGGACAATATTTGGTTGCATATCATCGAAGCCTCTACTATTGGAACAGTCCACTTTTAGATTCAGAGGTTGAACATGTTCTGAAATGTAAAGGCCAAGAGTCAAGTGGCACTAACTGTCAATCATCGAGAGGTTCTAGAACCAACCTATCAGCTTGTGAAGGATGGCTCAAGAGATATCTGGATGCTGCGTCTTATACTGCCTACGAGGATGGTGGCGTCATCATGTTCTGAGGACTTGATCCACCACCCTCATTCCCAATGCAATGCAGCCCAGGAAGTCTGAACACTGTGTCTACTCTGAATGGGAATCAGTCGGTTGGGCTCTTCGTGTATGACTCTCCTAGTTATCTGAGCACTGTTTCCTTATTGATCTTAGTTTAGTTCTAAATGACTTTGAGATCATTTAGGCTTTTGTGAGGTACTTAAAAGGTGTTATATTAAGTGTCTTGAAAACTGACTAACCAAATTACAGATATAATGCTGCCTACAACCAGACAGCCCTTTCTTACAAGTTGCTTAGCATGACAGCATTTGTATAGCTAGTATTTGCAACGTAGTTTCCACTTCAGTGGTCTGTCTTCCATGCACTGGACGATTGATCATTTCTCCTTTCAGATTAGCAAAAAGTGAGTCTGCTGCTGAACTTCCAATTCTGGTTATAAGGGCTGTGCCAGGAAGCTCGAAAGATGCAGAGAAAAAGCAGCAGCCATCAAATGTAAAGTCAAATCCCACAAAGGTTTGTTTACTAGGTTTTTCATTTCACAGACTTACCAGCTATACAGTCAGCTGCATTGCCATCTGCCAGATTGGCTGGCTTCTAAAAAATCATGCTTTTCATTCAGCAGGAATTGTGGTCATCTTCCATACGGAGACTGACTAGTATTGCCATGACGACATTTCTGATACCTCGGTTTCTTTTACTTCGGTCAGCTACCTATTTCTGTTTGAATTTCTCCCTTCAAGCTTATTCCGCTAGCTCAACCAGGAACAGTTCTTGGCCCAATCTTTCTCAGTGGCTGATCGGTCAGAGGCTTTGAAACTCGATACCCACTTCATTATGCTCTTGACTTGAGACTAATGTACAACATGCTTGCATCTTGCATTCTGGTCTAGCTCACCTTTCCAGATCTCAGTTACAGTTAGAGATCCAGGTCTCTATTACAGTTTATGATTTTGGACTGTGGGTACCTTCTTGAGGGGCCATCAGCTGATGCCTTGTATATTGTGATTACAGACCTCCAAGAGTCTTCATAGTACATGAATTTGGATTCTTCTAGGTATCACATACTGCAGCAAATCCACTTTCGTCTTTCAAGGATCAATTGCATTGTCCCAAGATATCCTAGGAGTCTAAAAATAGTTTTGTATTTGTGTATGTAACACCACATCCTCACTGTAGCATGGGATTTGGGACCCATATCAAATACTGCGTTATGGTGTGGACCATGTTAAATGAAGCGGTATTTTGCAACCATTTACTCATCTATATAGCTGTGCATTTGCAGGTTATAGTGGGCTAAAGAAGCTTTACAACTCAATGTGGTCATGAAAAATTAGGCTGTTAGATATTTACTAACCATGGGCATCACTGGACTTGTAAAGGAAGCCAGAAAATTTGTTTAATCTGAAATTATATTTTGTGATGGAAGCGAATTTGCAATAAATTTTGGTTGAATCCTTTGTATTCTTTTGTTTTGATTTTCTGCTTTCAGTTGCCATGAACTTTAGGCTGTTCTTATGAATGCTATAGATAAATTTATGTGCCACTAATTATTTTAGATCAATAAGTACATGTAAAACACCTTAAATTTTTTATTTGAAAGAAACAATACACAGTAAAAAGTTCTTCCTTTATTTGGATATATTATTCAAGCAGATAAACTTGTCTATTCTGGGCTTGTTAAAAAATTGCATTTGACTTATTCCGTGTGAGATCAACCAATTTCCTAACATTTTCCCACCTTCAACCTTCAGTTTACTGAAAATTTCTCCATGTATCTGTTCACCATTTTGAGGCACAAATACAAAATTTATTACGATATGTCAAAATCTGGCTTAGATATACCATCTTAAAGTGAGGTGGGGTAGGCGAAAATTGGTGTCCGATTTCGCGAAATGTTCTCCGAGGCCATATTCAACATGAAATAACTCAAGAAGTAGAGCAGGTAGAGGCATGATGTTTTCACTGTTGTATTCAGAAGTTATTGGTGACCTAATGAGCCTATAACAATGACTGTGCCTTGAGTAGAGACTTTACTGGACAGCTGTCAATATGCCATCTCAGAAATCGCAAACTGCATTTTCTTCAATTTGCCTGACCAATATGATGAAAAGCAGTTGCAAAAAAATTTTAATCTGTTCATATTCTGATTTAGCAAGTAATGGGCTTCTACTGGATGTATTTTACTGTGGTGTTTATTTACAAATGAAATCATACTGACATGCTAAACTTGGTCCAACTAATGAACGGGGGTCAACTTCACCAGCTGATATTGGGAAACTGACAAATGGGATCTACCTGAACTTCATATTTCTGAAAAGTGCATGCATTGACCTTTCTGGTGATACAAATTTTATCTTGGTGCTCAGAAGCAATCAGGAGTAATGCTTGTTGAATATAGCTCTATTTTCAATGTCGCGACTAACCAGAATGCATGTCTGTTTTTGGCTGTTAATTATGTGATTATTCATTTTTCACTGTTATGTGTACCTCTATAAAAGTTGCTACTTGTTTATATTTGAAAAGGTATTGAAATAAAAGTTTGCAATCAAGTTGACTAGCACATGCTATTTTCTAATATTATTCATTAACCTGTCACAGTTGGATCTAAAGGCGCTCATTCATTTTGTGTGTGTGCCATTCATCAAAACGTTAAGTTGATAGTATATGCACTTGAATCATTGGGAGTGAAGGACTACAAGGATCTCATGTCAAAGTGGTTTGTGATATCCACTCTTGCAACTGCATGATCCACCAGTATGATGCATGTCCTGGAGTGAAGGGCCTTTCTGACTTTCTGGCATTGTTCTCAGAAGCAGACATGAATGACGTAGACACAATTAATTTCAAGCAGTGGGAACAAGCAGATTATGGAGTCAACATTGTGTCAAGGAGTGAGACAGTGTCATTCTTCATTGAAGAACTCTTGAAACAGATGGAGTTGTTCACATCTCATCATTTCATTGCATAGTCCCAAGCTGAATTCCTTACAACTTCAAAGACCACACTAAAAGACAATTCTGTTGTAATATTATTGGATTTTGCTGAAAATTACTTGTTTATTGTACAGGATGCTATCTAAGGACATCACTGGAACAACATCCAAGCAACACTGCATCCCTTCACAGTCTACTACATGAAAGATAATGCTCTCAATACTCTCAGTATCTGTGTCACCAGTGACTCCCTGCAGCATGATTCTATAACTGTTCATGTTTTTCTTTGGGCTGTTTTCAGCTTCATTTCAGAAACAGTGCCAAAAATTGAACATATTATGTACTTCAGTGATAGTGCTACCAGCCAGTATAAAAACTTTAAAAACTTCTGCAACCTTTTGCATCACCAACAGGACTTCAACATCACAGCAGATTGGCACTTTTTTACCGCCAGTCACGGAAAATCACCATGTGATGGCATAGGTGGTACCGTCAAGCGCCTGGCTGCACGAGCAAGTTTGCAGGCTATAAAGACCAACCAAATTTTGACACCACAGCAACTGTATCAGTGGACCCAGACAAACATCAGAGGCATCAAATTCTTCTTTGTTCCAAAAACTGATGTTCTTGAAGATTTTCTGAAGCCAAGACGATAGCAGGCACAAGAAGCAACTAAGAATGTTTCGTATATCATCAAATGCAGTAGGAACATTGATGAGTCCTGTTGGTTCAGTTGCAACAAATGCAGCAGATATGGGTCAGCTGTGTTCGCCAGGGAAAAATGTTGCAGCTGTTTATGATGAGGCATGGTACGTTGGTAACATTGTTGACAAGGATGCTGACAAGCAGCATGTGTTGGTTAATTTTATGAGGTCATTTGGATCTTCTGGGGCATTTCAGTGGCCAAGAAAGAAGGATGAATGCTGGGTTCTACTGGATCACATACTTTGCATTCTCCCAGCTCCGTCAACTACATCAAGTGGTCATCAATGTCAATAAGATGAGGACACAATGAGAAACACAGAGAAACTGCTTCAAAACTTTGCACTGTCTCGTTGTAATGCTAGGGTTCGCATGTGACTGAACTAAGTTGGACACAGTGCACACAAACATTACTGATCAGTAGCTCTAGACTTCTACAGTTTACACTGTATGCTTGTAATTTTATGCTTGTTTCTTTCTTTTATACATACGGCTTAGAAGTACTTTGTTGCACCAAAATGGTTAGTCGCGACATCAAAAATAGAGCTATATTCAATAAAGCATTACTCCTGATTGCTTCTGAGCACCAAAATAAAATTTGTATCACCAGAAAGGTCATTGCATGCACTTTTCAGAAATGTGAAGTTCAGGTAAATTCCTTTGTCAGTTTCCCAAAATCAGCTGGTGAAGTTGACCCCCGTTCATCAGTTGGACCAAGTTTAGCATGTCAGTATGATTCCATTTGTAATTAAACACCACAGTAAAATACATCCAGTAGAAGCCCATTACTTGCTAAATCAGAATATGAACAGATTAAAATTTTTTGCAACTGCTTTTTGTCATATTGCTCAGGCAAATTGAAGAAAATGCAGTTTGCGATTTCTGAGATGGCATATTGACAGCTGTCCAGTAAAGTCTCTACTCAAGGCACAGTCATTATAATAGGCTCATTAGGTCACCAATAACTTCTGAATACAACAGTGAAAACGTCATGCCTCTACCTGCTCTACTTCTTGAGTTATTTCATGTTGAATATGGCCTCGGAGAACATTTCGCAAAATCAGGTACCAATTTTCGCCTACCCTACCTCACTTTAAGCCAAATTTTGACATATCGTAATAAATTTTGTATTTGTGCCTCAAAATGGTGAACAGATACATGGAGAAATTTTCAGCCAAATCGAAGGTTGAGGTGGGAGGGTCTGGTTGATCTCACACGGAATGCCTCATTTGCTACTCACTGCTGTGCTGCTTCCTCTTATCGTAATGCAACAAACTGTGTAGCTGCGTGTCATCTTTAGACTTGATATTTTGTGTTTCGAACCATCTCAAAGCAGTCTTCCACCATTTTGTAGTTTGGCAATTGAGAACAAAGTGTACCAAAAGCTCCTTGGCTTTTAAACTTGCTTAGGCCTACTTGCTCTGATGATCTAGAGGTCAAAGGGCCTTTGTCATCGTCATCATGCTCATTGTCTGAATAGCTGTAGTCAGGGCAATCATTCTGCAAATCATCGTCATCTAGCAGGACAGAATCATGGTAGCACAGGTCAGTTCTACTGTCATAGCTTGTAAAACTTTGAACCAGCTCAGTAATCTTTACCCTTATGTCATCATCAATGATAATATCATTCACTTGTCACCATCACCATCCTCAAGTTCCAAAATGTTTATATCATCAAAGTCGTCCATTTCAAGAGCCTTCAAAACATTCACAGTAGGCCTAAGCAAGTCTAAAAGCCAAGGAGCTTTTGGTATACTTTGTTCTCAATTGCCAAACTACAAAATGGTGGAAGCAATTGTTTTTTGTTTGCTTGATATGGCTGTAATAAATACAATGATACTGTACATGAATTTATATCGGGAAAAAAGGAGGAAAGCCAGTCATATAAGAAATTTAGAATGGAATTGGCTCATCAGCTGGTGCAATCCTTGACAGCTATGCAGACCCTGCAGCTGGAAGCCATCTAGAACATCCTTGAGCTCTGACGTTAGATTGAGGGGCAAACACTTTGTAAACAAAAACGCAGATTTGTAGTGAAAATCAATCGATTTATTTTGTGTAAAACATGGAAAACCCAGTGCTTGGAATTTTTCACTTCAGTATTGAGTCTGCTACTGTTAGATATAAAGAAAATTCTAAACATAACTAATCATGTGCACGAAACCGGTAATTTTCCATTGTGGTTGAAATCAACCGCATCTGCTGCCATAGAGTTAAATGGTATGTTTGATTTTAACAGCTGGACTTGTGGTTGAGAATGTTGGAGTTATGTGATTAAATGCTGAATATGTGTAGTTTTCTTACATTATTATATATACTTACAGGACTAAGCAGTTTGTATTTACCTTTAACCCTTTAACGACCGCAGAAATTTTTTCACCTACCCCCTCACGACCGCACATTTTGGGCAAAAACGGCCAAAAAATAAAAAATTTGAACTTGTTTTATCTCTGTCAGTTTTTTACATGTAGACATAAGGTAAGCACCATTCTTTAGCATTTTATCTCCTCTTCCCAACATCTGTCAAGGTTTTTTAAAAAAGAAATTTTGGGGTACCCCAAGTTGCCCCAAACTATATCCCCCAAAAAATTTGCTATATTTTTATCTTCAAGACAGTCTACAAACATTTTTGAATGACAACATATATAAATTGAGCATAAAAAATGTGCAGAAATTGTTGCCAGATAGAACCAACAGAAATTTTTAAAATATTTTCATAACTGAAAGAGATACAATTTTTTTAGTATTTAGACCGTTGTCATAAAAACTGAAGAAAATTACAGGAAAAAGGATAAAAGTAAAGCAAATTGAACTTATGATATCTCTGTTGGTTTTTGACATGTAGGCATAAGGTAAGTACCATTCTTTAGCATTTTATCTCCTCTACACATTCATCTGTCAAGTTTTTTGGGGAAAATTTGTTTTGGGATATCCAAAGTTGCCCCCAACTGTACCCCAAAAATTTGTTATATGTTTACCTTCAAGACAGTCTACATAAGAATTGTAAGTGACACCATATGGTAGTTAGGCACAAGAAATGTGCAGAAATTGTTGCCAGATAGAACCAAACAGAAATTTTAAAAATATTTTCAAAACTGAAAGATATACAATTTTTTTAGTATTTAGACCGTTGGGTAAAAACTGAAGAAAATTACAGGAAAAGCCTAAAAGCAAAACTAACTGAACTTGTGATATCTGTGTCAGTGTTTGACATATATACATAAGGTAAACACCATTCTTTATCATTTATCTTCTCATCTTTTCCAACCTTTAATTATATTTCTCAACACAACATTTTCTGGGTAACTGAAAACTGACCCACAATCGCCGCAGGCATATAGCGGATGCCATTGTCATCAAACTCCATATCAGTGTGCCACTTGTTCACTTCGTATTGCCAACAGTCTTGTGTGATCCATCTGACACGTTTTATTCATCAGTAGAACCACAACTTTCGTTAATATATGACCATTCGTCGATCGATCGGCGAATTTCTTCCTCCGGTAAACAACGCTTCGCCATTTTGGGACATTTAAATATCCATTTTTGACTACACGCTGGCCGATTTAAATGCCCATTTTGATTGGTTGGTTTTTATATTTTTGAGGTGTTTTCCAGGGATTCCGCTGATGTAATATGGATTAAAATTATACCTATTTGCCTGAATGACGTAGAATTCTAAAATTATAAGGATTACAAATAAACAAGAGGTTACGATATGACTAGTCCCATCTACTACGGATTAGTACCGTGCGGTCGGCTGACGTTACTACCGATTAGTACCGTGCGGTCGGTAATGAGTTAAGCTATTTTATGATTTATTACAAGTTTTTATGGGCAAATCACCATTCACTGTGATCAAAAAATGTGTGTACCTCCTTTGTTTTATCCTGCTGATACACATGCTTGACAGTCATTCTAAGTTACACATTTCACTGGTTGTACAGTGACAAGCAGAACTTCAAGTTCAGCTTGTTGATGATTTACTGGACTTGGGCTGAATGTCAGTGTGATATGAAACTTGATGTCGTATGCTGAAGCATTGCGCTGAGCATGAAAATCCTAAGCTGCCATGTTGGTTTGTTTATGATTACAATCTTTGTGTTAAAACATATGATGCATGCACTACAGTTCTAATTAGATTTTGTCATGATGTTTCTGGTTTATGGCTGTGTGTGACTGCTACTTGATTAAATATTGAACATTTCCTATCGAGTGATGCCTTGATGCCTGTTCTGTCTATGTTTTAGCCTCAAAATTCCAGCAGCACTGTGAAGAAACCCACAAAGTAGACTGGCTTCATACAGATGCAGGTGTCACCTTGCAGATGAAAGTTACTTGCTTATCTGGTCATGTTCAGTTGATTAACAAATTGTTACATATATAAACTGTTTGTCCAAATACAGAACCCAGCTTGTGTGGCTGTTCAATAAAAGGTGGTAGCATTGCCTGATTGTTCAGAGTTGTTGCCTAATGATACAAGAACCCTTAACAAGATCAGTAACATCAAGTACAATGGTCAAGTGCTCAGTGGTTTGCCTTGAGATTTTTCTATGAAATGAAATTGTGCAGAAAGTTTCAATTCATCTCACTGCCTGAAATTTAAATATGCGTATGTAATTGAAGTCAGGTGATTCACCTGATGAAGCTGCTTTGTGTTTAAAGTTGTGTAATGTCAACTGAATTAATCTAATAAATTAAAAATCAGGGCAAGCTGGTTTAAGTTGGTGTCCTTATGCTTCATTACAGGCCTTTACAGACCACTATCGAAGGTCCAAATTAGACTCTGTGCAAAATTCAAGGTCATGTATTTAGAAAGTTACTATAAAGCCAGTTAAAGAAAGCAACTGCCAGATCTGGTTAGAATGTTGTGGATTGTCTAAATCATGTTTGAAACTGGCTTATTCTTTAAAATTCTAGAATGTTTTTAACACAGTGGTTGGGAATTGTTGAAAGCTGATAATCTGATTGTTTCACAAGAAAGTTTTGTGATGACTTTTGTAAAGTCATTGATTTGACTGTATCTAATTTTCATGCATGAAGAGAGGTTAGACTTTGTGAGGAAAGTTGGCTGGTAACCTTCAGTGCACCCATCACTCACTGACAGGTGTACCTCTGTACAGAAATACAAAACATTTATTTGGATTTCCTTAGATTTCTGCATCATTCTAGGTTCAAGACCCTGTATTTTTGCTGTAGCATCGAGCAGGACCCGGCCTACCCCAAATCTGGTCAATAGTTACCACCAATAGTTAATGATTGAATGATAAAATTGCCCATACTTGATATTTATATAGTTGAACGTTCTGCAGTTGTTTGCTCATTGTTGGCACTTTTAGGCGACTTTCATGCTATGTTTGCAGTACAAAGCCAGCTGTTATAAACTGATAAAATGTATAACAAAGATATCCAAGCAGTCACCTGAGTGATGTCAATGACTTTCACTTTGATATTTTTGAAATCATTGAAAAAACCAGTGAACTAACTTGTGATGCTGCTTGTATTTGATGGAATTTTTTTAATGTTTTGTAAATATTTCAGAATTTTGTATCACTAACCTGGTATACCTTCTGTTATTTCTGCCAATAGCACAGTAGTGAAGTATTTTGGATGAAACAAATGTGAAAAATCTCTAGCCAGTAATACTGTACTCTACTGAACTCTGCTTAGCTGAATCCACAAACTAGTCACTTAGAGGCACATGTGTCAATTGTAATTGTAACCAGAAATTTATAAAGTGCCACTTCAAGATAAAATTCATCAGAGGTGCTCCTGGCCTGGTGTCACAGAACTAATGGGGATTAATACGGTCTTCAAATGCTTGCAGAAAAGAGAGGGCGAGAGAAACGGGGAATTCCTGCCGAAGGTTGCCAGACAGGTCGTTCCACGAAGCAGTGCCAACAACGGCGAAGCTGCGCCACTGTGTGGTGGTAGTGCAGACCATAGGGACCACCAGGTCTCCCTGAGCAGCCGATTGCAACAGTCAGCGACCAGGGAGAGCAGAAACAGGGACACAAGTTCCCTTAGGTAAATAAGAGCACAGCCAGCAAGGCAGCTGCGCACAAGGACCAGAATTTTAAAGAATGCGCTTTCGAATTGGAAACCAGTGAAGTTTTTCCAACGTGAATGAGGAGATATGGCCAAACTTAGGAATGCCGGCAATCAAGCAAGCTGCAGTATTTAGGACAGACAGATTGAAGTTGGGAAAGGGAGGAGGATCCAAGACTAGCAAAAGCCATGTTTCCAAAGTCAATTCTGGAGCAGATGCATGCGTGGACTGGAGTGAAAAAGCCTGGGTTGAAAGGGAGCGTCGGATACTGCATATGTGATGCAGGTAGTAAAAGCAGGTACGGCAGACATTATTTATGTGCTCCTGCAAAGTGAGCTTACGATCCAGGGTCACTCCCAGGTTTTGCACCATATAAAACTTTAAAACAAATGATTATTTGTCTCTATTCTGTAAAAAAACATATGCATGATGTATTTATACTTTATATAGCTCAATTTGAATGCAGAAACAGAATGCTATCAACTGTGTATGGAGCAGGATGTGTGTGTCTTTCAGCCGCTGACTCCAGCCATGATGAAATTTCTTTCACTCGTGCACTCGATGCTGGTATGCCAAACACTTGACGAGCAGTGATGCTCAACCTGAAACTACAATAAAAATTAACTAACCAAGTAGCATGAATATGAACTCGTTATTCCTGTGAATCAGACAGCAGTGTGACTAAACAGTGCAAATTTTAAATATCTGCATAGAGGATGACTACAATAAGTATTCATTTTTTTGTAAAGACACATGTTATCAAGGAAATTAAATGTGAAAGTTAATTAGAAGAGAAACAAACCTCAGGAACTTTTGTGGGTTCTTCTGCCACCATTTCAGAATCTGGAAAGTTTCCCCCACAGCTGCTGGTTCTGCAGTGCATTTCAGATAAAGAACTGGTTTAAATATATTCTTCAGTCCACTTGTCGGCTGTATTCCGCCCCGTAATTGGCCAATGTATTTTGCAGCTCCTGGACAACAGTAGGCCTAGTTTTAAGCTTCTCTGCTGTTTCTAAGATGGAACGTGAAATAATAGTGCGATGAGGGATCTCCTCCGAAACTGCAACATTGCCATACTTAGCCCCAATAGAAATAAACACTTAAGCCTAAGCTCAAAATCCCTCACCTTCCATGAAATCAAATGGTTTGATGTCCTTGGCAACCCATGAGACATTTCTGCAGTACTTACGTCTAGCTTGCAAAGGCACTAATTTCGATGTCATAAATTTCTCAATTAGGGTGGTATTTGCACTGTCATGTGGTATGCAGTTTGAAGCATGTCGATTTAAATGTGCCAATCTGACTTTCATATTTCATTATTTTATGGCATCTTAAACAAGACACAAATGGGATATTTTACCGGATGATGCATCAGTAATGGCAGCAAAGTACTTCCACCTTTCAGTCTTGATTCCGTCTTGTTACATAATATGTGCAAACCGTCACTCAGGTGTTTGCAGACATTACTGGTGTCAGTGAGGAAACTGTGTGAAACAGTATTAACACTAGCACTACTACAAGTGGAACTGGGAGCAGAAGCCATAACAAAATTTAACTAATTCAGAGTTTTTAAAACTAAATTTATCATTCAACATCAATAGCCACAAACAACATTGATGTCATTTATGCATCATTCACACATCATTCACATACCAGTGATGTGAACATTGTATAAATATTAGACATTTTAAAATGCTAACTTAAACTTGCCAAATGGACAAAATCTAATGGCAACAAATTGCGACTGCAGTTTTGCACAAGGACTGAGAATTGTGAAAGGCAACATTTTTCCAATAATGCGGGGCGAAATTTCCTGACCCAGCCCACCACAAACTCGGCCCGGACCACAATTCGGAGTGGGCCAGGCCGCCCACTCCGGCCCTGCCCGATGCTCGTCTGTCTTGCTGCTGATTACAGCCTCTTTATGATTTCAAGATTGTTCAGAATTTCGTGAATTGAACTAAATATTTTATTAATAGAATGAGGAGCTAATGAATTTTCTTATGCGATTGAAATAACCAGTTCTTCTGTACAGTTCGTTTGAGTGATTTACTTTGACAAAAGTTGTACCATTGATGGATTACTGTGGTCATGATTGTGCTTCAATCTAAAGATCTTTCAGTAGCAGAGGAGTTTCTAGGGCATACAAACAGGTGTGTTACCTTTACCTTTTTTTACCTTTATGATACAAGTTTAAACACTGTATTACAAGTTGTAGTACCATAGGTCTGCAAAATTGTTCATGTTTACATTACAGGATTTTGAAATGAAATCTCACGATGTTGGGTTACTATTCAGTTCACCTAGCTGTTGGAATTTTATGACTGAACTACTGAACATGGTTATGTTTTCATGAAGGTGTAAATAAGGCATTATATGATATTATAATTATTATTATTATTATTAAATCTAATTGTTTATACTTGTTGAACTACTGGCAGTTGTTTAAGAAAAGACTCATGTGCATTGAATTTGCCTTTGGGTTTGAGAATTCACCCTGTGAATTTAGGGTCAATACTCTCCATGCTGTGGAAAACTGACTGAATATGTATAGCTGTGAGAAAAAGGCATTGACAGTGGACATTAGTTTCTAGGTTTAAGAAACTAATAAACACAGGTAGACCTGAATTCTGTTACTCATGTGTTTGGTGAAAGGTAAGTCTTTCTGTCTTGACTGTTTAGGTGTCCTTGTTTCTGAACCCGTCCTATGTTCAGACTATTTCTGTTGATCTGCTTCAATGTATTGTAGTTTGAGATCACCTATAAGGTACAATAGGTGAGAAACTGGGTGCTACTTTGTTGCTAATTGCTAGGTGGATATCATGTTAACATGATAATAAAGATGGAGAGAAAGTAAGGATTATTGTAGGAATCAGTATTTAATGCACTAAAGTTATCATGCAAAGATTCATCCAATTAGCAGAAAAGATAGATATGTCTGAGTTTAAAGCTTGCTCAAAGCAGCTAGCATGGTTTAACATATAAGATTTAAACCAGCCTGTCTGACAAGTAAAATTCTTAACATGAGCTCTCCTCACATAGCTGCTTCACCCCTGTGGAATAAACTCCCGCCAGAATTACGACAATTATCTGATCCATCTTACGAACTCACTATCACTTCTACAATCTCAGCACAGGTCTTCCACTCAAAACTTAAAACACTCCTCTTCCACATAGGCTCTCCTGATTCCTCTTCTTCCCCTTATCTAGTCTGCAGATCCAATTCCAAACATCCCCCACATTAGCTGTCTGACTGCCTGCCTGACTCTTGGATCTTGACCTGGAACCGAACCCACCTTGCTTGTCAATTTTGTTTTGACCGAGTGCCTGTGAATAAGCTGGTTCTCGTGAATTAACATTTGTTGGGCACTGTAGAACTCTCGAGATTACGATACTACATGTACCTACCTTCAGTCACTAATCTCTTCTTACCGCCCTCCTCACAACCTACGATCTTCAGGTATCGGCCTCCTAGCTGAGCCATGATGCAGAACTGTCCTGGGCTCTCATGTATTCGACACCACTGCAACGAAGAAATGGAATCCGCTACCAATGTTTCTTCGAAGCTCAAACTCATTTTCTTCCTTCAAAAATGCCTTAAAACTCACTGTTTCTCACTAGCTTTCAAGCATCCAGATATCAAACTGTTTTCACCTGGTGACCTACTAACCCCGCCTTCATTTCACATTTCTGTGTGATTTTGCACATGTTAAAATTTTTCTTAATGATAATAGCATGTGCAGACACTAAATACTAGCAAAGATGGATTGTCTGCCAAAAAAACTGTTGAAAATACTGGAAAAACTGCTTTTAACATTGTTAAATGTGAGAAATTGTCTGGCCAATTAGGATGCCATGGCTTTGCCACTGAATGTGAACCATTTTCAGAATAGGTTTCAGCATTGTTTCAGTTGTGGGTTAAAATTAAATCTGATTACCATTTTTTGGTTTTGGTTGAGGTTGGCCACAGCTGGATAATACTGACTTGGTACTCTCATAGTAGCATGTCTATATGTCTATCATACAAAGGAATATTTGTGGCACTGACCATGTTGATGCTCTTGATTTTTAAATAGATGCCTTTATTCATGAAGTTTTATGTCGGGTGTTTTAATGGTATTACAGTGATGTAATTTTATGATTGACTGTATAATTATGTATAGTAATGCATAGAGTAAAAAATACCCAGAATGGTCTCTTGTCAATGACCTTATTTTAATTGGTATTGTTATAGGTGTGATTTGGGGAGTATCAGATAGCTCTTTCTAGGTCTTACAGCTCACTCAGAGTGAGAAGATGTCTGAGCCACATCAGTTTCAGTTGTAGCACCTTTGAAAAGTTGCCTTTAGATGCATGTTTCTTGTTACTGCTATCGTTAATGCACTGGAACTCGTCTTGAACCCCATTTGTGCAAATTTTAAAATTCTACAGTGCACCCGGCATATGTGCTTTACAGGGCTATGTGGATGTATCTGTCTTGCATTATGCTGCTTTACATTACTGCATGACATTACATTAGTTTCATGAATGTTGAACAGCTTAAAGACCTATAATAGGCATTGGATCGTTTGAAAGGAAACCTGGAACTATTCAGCTTTGTTGTCCATTATATGTGAACAAGAGGCCAAAAACCAGTTAATCACTCTTTCCAATCTCAGTGCTTGACAGTGAGCCAAGAATTTGTTGTTTCTGTCAGTTTTAAAGGCACAGAACAATCGTTCA
The DNA here is from genome assembly GCA_964023275.1 of Norana najaformis. Classification (NCBI taxonomy): domain Eukaryota; kingdom Metazoa; phylum Annelida; class Clitellata; order Crassiclitellata; family Hormogastridae; genus Norana; species Norana najaformis. Next base: position 16,017,756 of record OZ029918.1, read on the forward strand.
GTTGAACAACTATTTAATCTCTGTATGGCTCATTGTGGGTATGCAAACTGAAGGTGTGGGGCTGGGGTGAAAATTGGCTTATAAGCCTATATATTGTGAAAGCATGTGACTGGCAGTGTGTGAATCAAGATTTCAGAGCATCTCTGAGAAAACTGCATTTTACTAAGAACCGCCTTCTGTGTGAAACTTTATCAGTCTTGTTGGTTCAATGACGCCACTCTTCGTAGTGAGGAGGATTGCCGTTCATCTTCATATGTCTGTCACTCAACATCATCCTCGGCCTTTACTGCAGTTTTATTCTGCACTCAATCATATTTAGGCTGTATGCAGCACGACGTTTACCAGGTGGAAGTCATACTTCTCTGCTCTGACCCATGTATGGGCTGCTCTCTCCTCAGCCCTAAACTGATTTATTCCAGATCTGTTTCAACTGTCCTGGTCCATTTGGTTCTTGGCCGTTTACTGAAAAATGCAACCAGCATTCTCAGACAAAAGCAAAAACTTGTAGGCCTAATATTGCCGTTCTTGCCCTGAGCTCCTTGTTGGTGACACATGCTTTGGTGGATCTCTAGTACGTGTATCAACCGGAGACATCTCATGTCTGGTTTCTTGTTAACTGCATCAGTGGTCATCCACATCTCAAAACATGCAGCAGCACTGACACTATGTTTATGTTCAGTGGGCTGCACCTCTGCTTGTCTGGTCTACCGGATTCTGTTTATCAGTGGAGACCGGGAAGACATGGCTATCTCAATCAGGCATTGAATCTTAGGTTTGCTGCAGGCAACAGTCTGGCTTCCAAGACCTGTGAAAAAATAGTCTATCTCCCATCATGACCTCCCTGACTTTCTGAATGTGTGTTCTTGGAACAATACATCTTTGGTAATCTGGTTCTAATTAGTATTATGCCAGTTGAGTTCCAGTTCCAAGCTGATGGTTCTGTGGAGTATGTGCAGCATGTCCAAGTGTATGATGCCTCCTTGTTTATTTAAACTGAATCATTATTGTTAAGGCCTACATCAGAAGAACCAATGAAGTCCAGATTTTATCAGAGAAGGAGCAGAGAGCAGCTTATCAGAAAATATGCATCTGAAACCTTTATTCATGTTCAGAACTTTGATTTTGACAGATGCTGCTTAGTATCTTTTGAATTTATCATACATACTTTCAAGTGGCAGTAAATAGAATTATTTATTGTAAATATTTAAGCTAATTTTCCCCAGGATATGAAGAAAATTGGTGCAACGTTAAACAATTCTGAAGCATTTATGTAACTTGCTGCAGTTTATCAACATGATTTAATCCTACAATAGGCCAATTTAGAGTCAAACAACTGTTCATAATGCTTCACAAGAGTTTTCTTAGTGTCAGCAATGGTTATGTTAATCCGAATGACTGCTGTCACTACTTTCCCCCATGGTTTTCACATTACATGGCAACTGTTGAATAAACTACTTTGCATCAGGCCTACAAAATCATGCTAAAATCCGACTGTCATTATGTTTCAGTTTCTTAACTAATAACACCACTTTGTGCATTCTTTCAGGTCCCAAGAATGTAAGGACATAGGCCTTCTTTTGTGTTTTTATTACGACAGCTGTCTCTACTATCACTGAACATATTCCTGAACTGGATCAAACGTTGTTGACTTGTCTGTTGGTCATTCCCAAATAAGCCACGAGCAACTGAGGTGGAAGGTTTGTATGCAGGCTTCAAATATTAAGTGAAGTTAAAAAATATGCTGTTTGCAGTGAAACATGACATGAGCTGGGATTTTGCTGGCAGCTGAGGCAATTTTGCACGAGTCATCAGGAACATGAACAGCTGGTCTCTGATCTGTTCAGGCAATGTTTGATCACACTCCCTGCAGAAGTGTTCTCTTACAGGAAAAGTCACTAACAGAACTGAAACGATTCACTTGGTGGACCAGGGTTCATGAATAATGAAATATAGTTTTTTTTCTGCACAACAGTCGCAAAAAAATCTCTACATCTTTGACATCATTGATAGGGGGTCGTCCATAAAGGACGCCCGCAAAAGATGACCTGCTTTGGACCCCTCCCTCCCCTTGTCCGCATCTGTCCGCATTTGGCCTCCCCCTCCCCCCTTTGGAGACGTTCGCACTCCAAAGCCAGTAAACAATGAAGACCAGCATCGTGAAAAACGTCATTAATAAACTACTCATTCTATCTTGTTTAAAAGAATCTCACAGTGGCACCATACATGGCAGATCTAAATAGATGTGACTTAAGATAGGTTGAAAACTTGAAATGTTTCTTTAGCTGTCCGCAGTGGAATAGTACTATTGATAAACCAGTGCAGTACAGAGTGTCTGCCATTTGACTGAAGTTGGTGTTTAAAGCATGGGTTGCATTTAATGCTGTGTACATCTACCAAATTTATATGCGGACGTCCGCATAGGCCATAACCCTCCCTCCCCCCTTGTCCGCAATTGTCTGCATTTGCTTGACCCCTCCCTCCCTCCCTCTTTGCGGACGTCCTTTATGGACGAACCCTGGGGAACTCTGTAAGAAGTGGTGGAGCATTAATATATCATCATCAGCCGGGAATAAGTTGGTTCCCGTGACTTAGCTTTCGTTGGACGCTATGTAACTCGAGATTACGATTACCATTCTCAAATAAACCGTCGTCAAAGAATCGAGGATGCTGTTGCCCGTGCAATCACCAAAACTGCCAAGCATATCACATAACACATAGATATATAGATATATATTTATTTATTAGTTCTCAAATCCCTTCATTGGCATAAGGTTCCTAAGTGCATCATCCACTACAAAATTGTATCTCTTACCTACAATGCCCTTCAAACTTTCAAACTTCTCAATCCTCTTACGTGGGCCAGCTATTCACTTCCAATCGCCCAGATCTACTCGCTCTTCCTCGTACCCTTCTCTTATCTCAGCCTCCAATCTCCTCCTAACTCAAAATAGACGACCGTCCCTAATCTGCGCGTCCCCAGCTCCTTGGAACGACCTCCCGAAAGAACCCCCTGACAATTTGCTGACGCCCGTTTCTCTTCTGTCAGTTTCATGGATAAAGATTAGCTTTTCATACTAATTGATTTGTTTTCATTGAAAAAGAGTAGCTTGAACAGTTTAGTGCCAATACGTTGGATTCGTTTTCTTCTTTCAAAGCACTGGTTTAATGGATGCGTAGGCCTACATCTTTTTCTAGGCCCACATATCTGAAGCAAATCTGAGGCGTGGGTGAATGCTGGCTATAGACCAGGACGAAGTCAAGCAGGGGCCAGAGTATAGTAGAGGGTCTTGACAAATGATCTAAAATAACGTACTAGTCTATTGGCCAATCCTGTCTTTTGTGCCGGACGCACATCAACTTAAAGTAGGCCTACATGCTCCCACTACTGAAACATGAAAATAGGTTCTTGTACAAAGCCAGTTTTAGAAGACAACAGCAGCCTAGGAGGAGGAGGAGGAGGAGGAGGATGCAGGGTTAGCAATGTATGACCATATGACGGAAGGTTGGCACTTTTGGCTTTAGCAGTCAAGCATGCTATGTTAAACTTGATATGCCTTTCAACAGGAAGTCGATATAAAGCTGATAAAGGCTATATCTAAAGCATTTGATGACGAAGATTTGTAACAACCCTAGCATGTGAGTTTCGAACCATTTGGAGTTTGTTTAGATTTAAAGAGGATATATATTGATGTGCATTATGTATATTTATATGTATATGTATCTGGTCTATTCAGATCAGATCCTGTGGATTGGCCTACACAACGCAATTGATGTAACACACAGTTGGGTTCAGTACAAATCACTGACATCGGCGTCTAACCAACCACGCACATTTATATCATTCAAAACATGTTAATAAACATGTAAATATTTATTAACTAATTTGACCTACATGTAAACTGCTTAGAACTGTTATCAACAGAACTATAATATACATCTCGGGTAATGTAGTTTACATTTACGTATAGTGGGAGGGATTTTGTTGTCTCACTGAAGTGTTCTGTTGTAGTCCTTTCTTATTAAGCTATACAGACATCAGCGGCGGCAGCAGCCACAGAATGATGGGCTGCAGCGTCTGAAATCTTCGTCCTTCGTCTGTTCGTCTGCGTCTACCATCTGTTGAGTCGTGTCTTCGCTTGCTGAGGCGTGTCTTCGCTTGTTGAGGCGTGTCTTCGCTTGCGACCCGGTCCGTTCCAGTCGGCCGCCTGCTTAAGCGCTGAAGATCAGACAGACAGACAGATATTAGGCCTTTATTATAATTCAGCCGCAGGAGGCGCATACTTCAGACATGCCTTAAATCTAGGCAGATGATACTGGCCACGTGTCCGTGCATAGCAGCAGTTGAGTGTCGTACACACAGTGACATCTCCGTTATAATCTCGCTTAATAAGCTCGACTGAAACTTTCTCGCACCATCGAGGGACTACAACGTTTAGCCTTACATTACGACAATAATTATTTTTATCAGGCCAATATATAATTATCTGCATTATGCAGTAGTTTTTACAATTAGGCGAGTAATTGGGCCTATTTGACAAGGCGGACAGTGGATGATAAAGACACCTTCGAGGGTTCTGAATGATTCTGGGCTGGAGACCATGGGCCATAGGCCTGCGGGCTACTTGGCGTTCTGGGCGACCAGATAGAGATGAGCTCCTCCTTATAATCAACTTTCGAATTTTAATTACAAATTATTCCTTGCGCATTTCTAATGTCATGTCTTATTTTACTTCTTTACCTATTTTTCACCTCTCTTCTGCTGGACAGGCGTATTTGTCGGCTACGTGCGGAAGCCGATCTTTCATTCGCAGAGATGATCGACCCGTAACTATTCAACTCTCGGCTTCATCATCAACCCGTCACGTTCTGTTAGCATCAGATGCAATCTTCTCACTCTATCGTTTGAGTCGGAGTGCAGCGCGATGCATCGCGCGACACTTAAGCGATCCTAGCGCCGTTTCAAGAGAACAGGGCTGGACAAGGACCGCAGTGGATGGTTTCGGCTTCTCCGAAAAGAGCACCTCTTCGGGGACAAGGAGCTGTGCTACTGGGAGAGTGATCGGCCGCCACTTGAAGGACTGCCGGTGGCTCTGGAACGATATGTCAGTGCTTCGGGGCTGTTCCTTCACCTCGCAGCGCAGAGTCAATCGTTCTCAGCTTCGGCCTTTCACTCAAAACTCAAAACATTCCCTTTCACAGATCGTACCCTGACACCCCTTCTTCCTCTTATCTCTCTCTCTCCCCTCTCCAACCCCAAACACCACCACCCCGTAGCTGCCACGCTGTCTCTCCGTCTGACTTTTGAATCTTGACCTGGAACCGGACCTTTTTGCCTATCGATTTTGTTTTGACTGAGCGCCTGTGAATAAGCTGGTCCACGCGGCGCGGCTTTCGTTTGGCGATTACGATTCTCCGCAGAGCACTACTTGCGTAACTCAACGTTCCCTCGTGCCCGCCCTGGCCTGCCACGTCGACAGTACTTAACATTTTGTTTTGACTGAGCGCCTGTGAATAAGCTGGTCCACGCGGCGCGGCTTTCGTTTGGCGATTACGATTCTCCGCAGAGCACTACTTGCGTAACTGAACGTTCCCTCGTGCCCGCCCTGGCCTGCCACGTCGACAGTACTTAACATTTGGAACCGGCGCTCTAGTCCGTGTAAGATTACACATCTGTTAGGCCTAAATTAAAAGCCTACAAAATCGCGCTGTAGAGAAGACAAGAGACTGAAGACATGTTAAACTCAGGCCTATATAGTGTTAGATAGTGTCTCAGTCGCCTTCGTCTATAACAAAACCTACTTTTAACCCCTCCGCTTGTCAGCATTTGGCATTAATATCCCCCTCCCCTTTGCGAATGTCCGCACTCCAACAGAGTGCTAAGACCTAGATTAGGCTAAATGTTGTTCTTGCAGAGCTAACTCTGCTACGGGATGGGGTATTTTTATGCTACCGCGACCAGCAGAAACTACTTAGATCCAACGAAGCACAGAATGGCTGCTGACTGTTTGAAGTTGGTGTTTAATACACAGGCTGCATTGAAATAACTGTACGTACCAAATTTCCCAGGTGGACATACACAGTCTTTGCATAACCCTCTGTCCTTGTTCTCGTTCCGGTGGCCCTAGTGCCGAAGCGACAGTCCGGCTTCAGGAAGGGACATTCTACGGAGATGGTCTTGTTAAGTCTCATGCCGGATTCTGTGACGCCATTCAGCCTGAATGTGTCAGGCAGCGCGTGCTGTCTTGGATGTAAGCTCAGTGTTTAACAACGTCGATCACGGCATCTTGACCACGCGTCTCAGAACTTCTTACGCAATCGCTGGACGACCTTTGGACTGCCTTTGCTCCTTCCTGAACGAATGGACAATGATGGTGATAAACTGATAATTGGCTCGGACCGCACGGCTTGGACACCAGTTCCATTCGCTTCTCAGCAGGGCTCAGTACTCAGGCCGCTCCTGTACATTTTGTATCTGATACAGATCATCAATGCTTTAGGAGTGCGGCTGCGTCAGTAAGCCCTGTATAAACCAACTGTACTTGCTACCTATCTGACGCACTTGCCTATGTCTTCCATGCAGGGCACTATAGCGGAATTACAGAAATAGATGTCTTCCCATCGGCTGCGGCTGAATCCAACGAAGGTCTGGTGTATTTGGCTGGGCATTCATCAGGTGCGGTCTAAGATTGATGACGATTTGATAAAGTCGCGATTCTCTGATTGGAATTACACTGGCCAACAGAAAATTTTTTTTTTCTTGTTGCCTTCGGTTTTAGACCTGTTCTTGGGGTAATTTTGGGCGCTGATTCAGAAAATGTCATTGGATTGAGTGCATCAGGTCTAGTTTCTGATATCGTCGATTTTGTAAAGAAAACCCAGTCCACTCTTTAAACGATGTCTTTGGCAAAACTAAAATGTCATAATAAGCTTTATTTATGGCTAATTATAATTCTTGCTGTTTCATATAATGCCTACATCCTTATAATGTAAAATCAGCATATCTTGCCACGTGCTGAGATATTGCTGATTCAACGAAATAACTATTTCGTAGCCTACAGCTTACTCAGCACTAAATTCATGGCCTCATTTAGAATTTATTTGTGCTTATACAGCGTTTCATGGTTTCGAACTATGTAAATAGATTATGCTGAAGTCAGCATTTATAGCCTATATAAACCGCCTCCTGAAAGCTAGAGCAGCCGCAGTCATCTTAGGGCATATTAAGAGTTGGTCGCAAGAACAATCTGTGAATGTGAGCATTAAATAACTACATGTTCTTACTATTTTTTAGGTTAGTCATTTAATTCCTCAGATGCGAACATCCTTAAGGTTAGGGCTACTTCCAGACGGAGCTGCATTAACCATCCAGACATATTCTGCTACATTTGTGGGGAATACACACTAAAAGCAAACAGGAAATCGATTTCTGAGTTTGTAAAAAGAGCATATGTAGGTTATTTTGGTGTCAAACTTGGAGATCAAGATAAGCAATGGGCTCCTCATACAGTATGCAAAACTTGTATTGAACAATTGCGCCACTGGACAATTAGAAAGAGAAGCTGCCTGAAATTTGGTGTACCGATGGTTTGGAGGGAACAGATAAACCACTTCGACGACTGTTACTTTTGTATGGTTAATATCATAGGCATCAATCGAAATAATCGTCACAAGTTGTCTTACCCTGATACACCTTCAGCCAGGAGACCTGTTCCGCATTCGGATATTGTACCAGTTCCACCTTTTCGCGAACTACCTCAGCTCTCAGGCGATGAGACTTGCATGTCCAATATCGGACAAGATGACGAAAGTGAAGAAAGTGGGGGCAGTGACAGTGATTTCCAATCAACTTCACACAGTGAACGTTTTGACCAAAAAGAGTTGAGTGATCTGATCAGGGACTTAAATCTTTCCAAAGAGTCCTCTGAATTGCTTGCGTCCAGACTAAAGGAAAAGAATGCACTTCAGCCTGGAACGAAAATTACAATTTATAGAAACAGAGAAAAGGATTTGCTGCCATTCTTTACCGAAGACAACAACCTAATATTCTGTAATGACATCAGCAACTTATTGAAGAAAATTGGTCTGTCGGATTACAGCCCAGATGAGTGGCGTCTTTTTATCGACAGTTCAAAACGTAGTCTGAAATGTGTGCTTTTAAATAACGGCAACAAATTTGGTTCTATTCCAATCGGTCACTCCACCAGGATGAAAGAAGAGTACAATGCCATCTCTTTAGTACTGGAAAAGATAAAATACAAAGAACATCAATGGGTAATTTGTGTAGACTTGAAGATGGTAAATTTCCTCCTTGGTCAACAAAGTGGCTACACAAAGTATCCCTGCTTTTTGTGTCTTTGGGACAGTAGAGCCAAGCATGAACATTGGACAAGAAAAGATTGGCCTTCGAGGAAAGACATGGTGGTTGGAGCTCAAAATGTAATCAAGGAATCTTTGGTGGCACGAGATAGGATCATACTGCCACCACTACATATAAAGCTAGGCCTGATGAAACAATTTGTCAGGGCTTTGATTAAAGAAGGTTCATGCTTCGAATACATAGTACACAAGTTACCAGGAATTACAATGGAAAAATTGAAGGCTGGAATCTTCGATGGTCCACAGATCAGGCAACTTATGAATGACCCACTTTTCATACCATCAATGAATGAAATCGAATCTTGTGCCTGGTCTTCCTTTGTTCTTGTAACTAAAAATTTTCTTGGCAACAAGAAGGCAGACAATTATGCACAACTAGTAGAGGATATGCTTCTTCATTTCAACAAGCTTGGCTGCAACATGAGCATTAAAGTCCATTATCTCCACAGTCACTTAGATCGCTTTCCAGAGAATCTTGGTGACTTCAGCGAAGAGCAAGGTGAAAGATTTCACCAAGACATCAAAACAATGGAAAATCGATATCAAGGAAGATGGGATGCACACATGATGGCAGACTATTGCTGGAATATTATGCGCGATTGTTCCGGCAGATGCCACACTCGGAAATCGTACAAAAGGAGCTTCTTCGGTGTCGAATGACTTGAAATTTTTACAACAAACTTGTTCTGTTTGGTATCATATAAGTACAGTTTCAGGTACTACCATTTTCTTTTAAGTATTTGTATTATTATGTTTATTTAGTGTATCACATAATAAATTGAGCACTACATAATTATAGCTATAGCCTTATGTTTTATGGGCGAGCAGAGGCAAGGACTGGTATATGGCATAATGTTCTATATCTCGAAAACTAGACCTGCTGGGAGAAAACTGGTGCCTTTTCTGGAATCAGCAGGTCAAATATACCCAGAAACAGTTCTAACATTTGAGGCAACAAATTATGTGTTGGCCAGTGTTATCAGTTCGTCCTCCGCAGCCTGGATGTGTTTCTGGACGGAGGTTCATTGATGGCTGATTACGTGAACGTCCTGTGCAGGTGCTGCTTCTATCAACTGCGCCAGAAAGGCGCAATAAGGCGTCATAAGGCATCATAAGGCATCATAAGGCGTCATAAGGCATCATAAGGCGTCATAAGGCATCATAAGGCGTCATAAGGCATCATAAGGCGTCATAGGGCATCATAAGGCATCATAAGGCGTCATAAGGCATCATAAGGCGCCAAGAGGCGCAATCTGTCGTTCAGCCCTCATCTACTCATCCGTCCTGGCGCCCCTGGATTAATGCAGTTCAATCCTTGTAGTCCTATGAAAGTTCCGGTTGCGACGGCTCCAGTCCGTACTTAACTGTGTCCCTCGAGTCGTAGCCAACGAGACGAAGTTTTAGCTTCTTTCGGAATACACACTTCCTGTTTCTGAGCGAATATCATTTCTGAGCGAAGATCATCCTGCTGGCACGTGAATCATTTGTCGGCACTGCCCCGGAATATGTCAGAGAGCTCCATGTTCCAGGATCGAGTCAGCTGAATCGACGATCGTTGCGCTCTGCAGCCCATGGAGATTTGGAGAGGCCGCACTTCAGCTGGAGCCCATCTGTCATGTGCTGGACAGTCATCAAGTTCAACAAACTTCTTCAAACTGTCTTAAAACGCACTTCTTTCAATCTGTTATATAGTCATGTGTGCAGCACTTTGTAAAGCACTTAAAAGACGCTATATTAAGTATTCTGATATATACATACAGAGACCTACATATATAACAATTACTGTTATCAACTATAATTAGTCGTATTATTATTATGTATATCATTATTAATTACTATTATTAATATAATTAATGTAATTATTACATAATTCTTATACTAGATTATAATTATATATTGTACTTATATATTAATTTATTATAATTTGTTTTCAACAAATTTTTCTAATAATTAAGCTCCAAAGTATTGACCCCAGAGCTACTGTAACACCTCCAGTTTGCTTAAGGGTTAAACGTGCAAGTATTTCGTAAGCACGAAAGTACAACTACAGGTATGCGTGAATGTGCGCATAGTTGTATTCGTTCAGGTAGACCTATGTGGATAGCGGTCTGCCTAGGCCTATGTGGATAGCGGTCTGCCTAGGCCTATGTGGATAGCGGTCTGCCTAGGCCTATGTGGATAGCGGTCTGCCTAGGCCTTAGTGTGCCGTCATATCTGTGTCCAGTCTCATCTAACCCCACACAACAACGAAGAATAGTCTTGAGCAATCTGTATTCCTCTGGCCTTTATGTGTCTCGCAAATTCTTCTCAACGCTACACCAAGATTTGATCTCAGAAGAGAAAGTGATATTTAGGCCATCGACGGCTCCGGTAGGTCTAATTCGGAGCTTTCGAACAGGCCTACGTTTGCAGGTTACCACAAGTATACCTGTAGTCATTGGTAATAACCAAGTGGACTGCTTAGTTATATGACGAGCTGCAATGGGCTAAGTTGTCTTTCTCTGCGAGGCCTCTGTCAGCGCTCAGAGGTGCATTCGATTTGTAAGTTGTGCTTGTGCTGCACGTCCCAGTTTGCACAGTCTCAGTGGAACGCAGCATTATCCAGGCCATTTACTCTGACTGTCAGCGTAATTGTTACCAATGGCTTTTGAGCTGACGGCCGAAGCTGTTTGTGGGACCAATTAAGTCGCAGCTCATTTCAGAGCTTTTCTTGCCAAATTCTATCGTCTAGCCGTCATTCCTGAGATAAAGTTTCGAATGTTTGGCGTCAGCCAATGACAGAAACACCGAATAACGAATGAGCATCGGCTGAAACTCCAGCACAGTGCACAAGCAGCACTACATTTGCCTGTCGGCGTTCAGTTCGAATCTCGGTTAGCCAAATGAAAGTATAAGTTCACTGCAGAATGATATGTTAAAGCAATAAAGAAAGAAAAATGTCACATGAAACAGAGAAAGCAGAGGAAAGTTGATTTTGAATGAAGGAATAAGAAGGACTGAACGCAGAAAGAAAAGATGAAAGGCAAAGAAGGCAAAGCATTTGCATACATAAGAAAAATAAGAAGAAAAGGAAAAGAATAAAGATCGAACAAAAGAAAGGAAGGAATGAAAAAGAAAGGAAAGATAGAAAGAACAAAGTATAAATAAAAAATGACTGATAAAAGAAAGGATAAAAGGAAAGAATGAAATATAATATAATTGACCCATGGAATGTTTTAGCGTGTAGGCCTATACAAAGAAATAAGAATTTAAGAATAATTGAAGGGTTTGAAGAAATGCATGAACTAGTCAATGAAAGAAGGGCGTGATGGTAAATGTAAACGTACATGTTTTTCTATAGCGAACCTGCTCATTTCCTAATGAAATAATCGGGTGAGATCCTTCACCACTGCTGCCCGTTTGAATGAGGGCCATTTAAGGTTCCCATGTACGGACCGTGCTAGCTCGAGATGCAAATCTCTGAAATAAGCCATGACCAGGACGCCAACTGATATCCTGACGCTCAGAGGCGCCTTGGCCCACGATTTAACCAGTTGAGCCAACCAGGCCAACGGGCTGAAGGAAAGGGGGGGGGCAATGAAACCGATGTAGTCGAGAGTATGAAAAAAGATGAGAGCGAAAAGGAATACGAGGAAGAATTCGAGACATAGGGAAGAAAGAGAAAAGAACTGACTGACTGACTGACTGAATGAATTAATTAATTAATGAACAAACGAACGAACGAATGAATGAATGAGTGGATTTGTACGCGTAGAATGCATGAAAGGCAGAATAAAAAGAATAAGCGAAGCCAGAAAACAGAAAAGGAATCGATAGATTCTTGTACTAAAATAGGCTAATGTGCTGATGTACAGATGTTTGCGATTTGCTGGTGATTGTGCCTACCCATCAGTTTAGATCCGACGCTGTGGGCGGCCACATATCTGCTTCCGTATCCGGCGTCGAACTGGCGCTTGTTTCTATGACAACAAGAAGCAGATGATCAGCGATGTAGAGACAACATTATCGTCAAGAGGACTTCTTGACAATGATAATATGATGACATCTATAGACTGCTAACACTTAACGACTTCTGGGCGGGGTCATTGTTGACCGAGGATGCGCTGTATCCGTGATCGAGTGTGTCAGTAAAGTGTGTCGGGTGTCGGGTGCCGGGTGTCGAATAGCATCCAGCTCTGCCTCTGCAGCTGTATGTCTTGCAGATGACTTGGCAACAATCTACGACGGAAACCAACAACAGATGGACTACGCCTCTCCCCAAATCGGGGTTTTCTGCCCCCGAGACTTTTCAAGAAGTCATCAGTACATCTGTACAGCATTGGTCCTCGGTTGACCCCTTGTAAGGCGTACTGCAGCTGAGAGCCAGGGAGAGTGCACTGAAGATCCGATGGACATATCAACTTGTCAAACGACTTATGTCTTTATGACTTGATTTGGCAATAGTCTGACGTTGACTCAACCTCTACAGGTCAGATGAACAGCTGTTTGCAACGGCCATATCCACATACATGCACAACTAAAATATGCACTGACGCACTCTATCCAACTCAAACGCGCATTAGCCAAGTTTACACAACTCAGATGCGCGTTGGCCAAAATTAATCTGTACTGACCGAATGTATAGAATTCACGTGCATTGATCAAATGTACACAATTCAAGTGTGTAGGCCCTATTTGTCAAAGCATAAACTGTTCACCTTTCTTGGCCAGAAGACGATTGGGACAGGAGAATCAATTGTTGGATTAAGCTCATTACTGCTCTATGCGCGGGAATTCCTAGTGATTCTTAGAGAATCGCTTACACTGGAGAGGCAGGCGCCCTCTGGACATACGTCTCCTGTGCAGTGGAGAAGCCGACCTCCGTCGTACTCAGGGCATCGGTCTGTCACTGAACGACGTCGACCTCTGCCGTTCAAATCCCAGCAGAGGCCACTGCAGGAAGTTAACAGTTTGTTCAATTGATAGACTGGACGGCGATTTAGCCACGAGATCTTGACCACCAACTGAATACATTGTAGTTGTATTCTGCAACTGTCAGCGCCACGCAAAGGCTGCTTCAGAGAGATCAGCTTATTAGTGACGAGCGTTCATAGGAAATAGGAAATCAAGTCCGCAAGAACCAGGTTGCTTGGTCAGCTTCGGTAGCACCACTTACGCTGTCTCTCCTCAGGGGTTAAACCGAGGCAGATAGTGTATGTGATGCTACGGCGGAAATCGACTGTGGTGGTCATAGAATGGTTCAGGAGCGAGTGCAGGGTAGGACAGCTTGAAAAGTTCGGCTTTCAGTCTTGAGAATGATCGAGGAGAGAGAGAGAGAGAGAGAGAGAGAGAGAGAGAGAGAGAGAGAGAGGGAGAGAGGGAGAGAGAGGGAGAGAGGGAGAGAGAGGGAGAGAGGGCGGGTGGAAGGGAGCTCTGACTGACCAATGCAGCTGGGGATGAGCGAACTGGCGGAGGTGTTTTGGTAGTTCGTTGTAAAAAACTGGCGCAGCAATGGTTAAGAAGCGGTTATGGCGACCGACAGAGCCGACGAAAAGAAATTGACCGGCTCAGGAAATGAACCATTAATTATCTTTCCTTACCAGGAACAACACATGCACCTGCAGGCATAGGAGATGCCAAAGGGAGCAAGACACTTACTCGGTCTCGATGCTTAGTTGAGACCGCAAGAATGACGTCAGTTCTTCGAGGACTTGGAGCGTAAGAAACGGATTGACAAGCCCTGCGTTAAATCTGAAACATGTTGTCAATGGCAGCACAGATTAGAAAACTATTCAGAGACCTGTAAATATTTCATAGAAATAGTAACTGAGATCTGATCCATCAGCTAATAAATTAATATCCCATTGTTATAACCTCCTTTCTACTTGCCCCTAGTGTATAGCTAAGTATGTTGTTAAAAAATAGATCAGATCTACTTAAGCTTTTAGGCCTTAATCTCTCATTTTTATTGTTTATGATCGATTAGAATGAATCGGCGCCGATTGTGATAATGAAATGTCTACGCATATACAAAGGCATAGAACGTGCATGTTTAGATATTAGATATAGTAGATATGTTTAGATATTAGATATAGTAGATATGTTTAGATATTAGATATAGTAAATATGTTTAGATATTAGATATAGTAGATATGTTTAGATATTAGATATATTAGATATGTTTAGATATTAGATATATTAGATATGTTTAGATATTAGATATATTAGATATGTTTAGATATCAGTAACTGATAATAAATATCTGTGCATACATCTACATGAATTTGTATTGTTGGATGTTTAATAAATGCAAGTAACATAGATCTATGTAATTTTAGTTTGGCAAATATTATGATCAGCTCCTTATACATGTAGTATAAAAAGTTTAACTGGTCAAATATACAAGTACTTAAAAATGTCATCGAGTGTTTTGCTTTGAAAACAGTTCTTTCCCTGAATCTGTCACTGTTACTGCTATTTCTACGCGTTCTTGTCGTTCTTGGGGGAATGACAGAAACTACTGTCTGTCTGTCTGTCTGTCTGTCTGTCTGTCTGTCTGACTTTCTGTCTGTCTGTCTGTCTGTCCGTCATTTTCATCATTGTTCTGTCATTCGTTGATGATCTTGATACAACGCTGTTGTCTTTAGCAATCGCTTTTAAACAACCGTCGACATCGCCGTCCGTGTTTTGTCCGTCCTTCCGTCTGCCCATCTCTCCTTCGTCCGTCTGTCTGTCTGTGTCTTTGCCTTTCTGTCTTTGCCCCTCTGAGACTGGTATTTAATCGGGGCTGCCACCTGTTGTCGTCGGCACCGTCGGCTGCTGCTGCTGCGGCGGCGGCGGCGGTTGAGGCGAACAGAAGGATGAGGCAGGACACGCCGAACGACCCGACGACGACTCTTGACATCTGCATCGCAACGGATGACCGATTGTCACGCACCAGAAGACACCTGTCGTATATGACACATCACAAAAACATTTAGTGTCACATGACCGTGAGGCCACCTGCTCGTCTCGTCGTGCAGTCAGAAAGCTCTCAGACAAATTAAGCCTTCGCTATGGCCAAGATGTTAATAGGGATATTCATTGCATGTCGTAGTTATTTAGTCGCCAAATAATAGGATCTTGAGTTCTAATTCTGGTGCGTCGTATATAAAGCAACATTAACAATTTGATGCAACGTACCGGTATTTGCATTTTAGACAGAAGAATCCAGTAGTTAAGAATCGAGTAGGACGACTTTGGTGACAATGTGCATGATGAGGCTACTACTCACTTTAGCTGACCTTAAATGTCCTTAGAACATCGGTGCCAACCAATAGGTTAGGCCTGTATTACACTGGATCACAACGATTTTGCTACTGAAAGTAATGCATGTGCCTTATATTGATTCAAATGTGTTGATTCCAAATATGAAGTCTGAATCTGCCCAGCACGTCTAGATTTTAAGTTATGCATGCATTCAAGTAATGACGTATGGACTCGTTTTCGGTTATGTCTGTACATTCTGTTGTATGTGTCTCCACGATTGCTGCCAGTGATACGTGCATGCCTGCAAGTGTCGCCTGAAATATTCCTAACAGCAAGCCTGCAGCAGCCGTTAGACATGATTGGACATGTCAGCGAGCTGACGTCAGCATCAATACCAGTATATAAGGCGAGATTGCGTAGAACGAAGGTGAAGTTTTCTTATATAGCTGTAGCTAGTGTGTGAGATTTAATTTTGAAATGAATAGGCGAGGCTGTGTTAACCATCCAGATAATTTTTGCTATGTTTGTGGTAAATATACTCCTTGTGACCAGCGCAAGAAGTTAACTAAGAGAGTGATGATTGCTTACAAGTATTATTTTGGATGTCAAATCGGAGACCAGGATAAAAGTTGGGCACCTCATGTCTGCTGCACCGTGTGCTACTCTGGGCTTACACAGTGGCTGAATGGCAAAAGGAATTCAATGCCGTTTGCTGTGCCTATGGTGTGGCGCGAGCCAAGAAATCATCATGCAGACTGTTATTTCTGCAGTACTAAAGTTGCTGGATTTTCAAAGAAAAATAAGTCTAAAATCGTTTATCCTGATTGCGAGTCCGCTCTAAAGCCAGTGCCGCATGATGAAGAGAATCCAGTACCTTTTCCGCCTGCTGCGGGTGCTGATGAAACGGACAGTTCTGATGGTAATACAGAAGATGACGTTACTGTTTATGAATCCAGTGATCAAGATTTGGAAGAGGGTAGGCCGCATTTGATAAGGCAAGGTGAGTTAGATGATCTGGTGAGGGACCTATCTTTGTCAAAGGAGAAATCTGAACTGTTAGCCTCCAGACTAGGGGACTAGGGGAGTGGAACTTGCTTCAAAAAGGTACCACAACATCACACTTCCGTTATCGTCGCAAACAGTTAGCTACATATTACAAACTGGAAAATGATATCTGTTTCTGTACTGACGTGAACGGTCTCATGCTGAATTTAGGTTGCGAATACGTTCCTGATCAGTGGAGACTGTTCATAGATTCCAGCCAAGCGAGCTTGAAAGCTGTGTTGGTGCACAATGGTAACGAAAAGCCGTCTGTTCCTATAGCCCACGCTGTAGGCCTCAAAGAGACACATGATTCAATGAAACTCATTTTGAAAGTGATCAACTACTCAGACCACAAATGGAACATCTGTGCGGACCTCAAAGTGGTAGCACTTATTCTAGGCCTACAGCTGGGGTACACAAAACATATGTGCTTTTTGTGCTTGTGGAACAGTCGTGATGACAGCAACCATTACAAAGTGAAACTGTGGCCTCCTAGATCTGAGCCCATTGCTGGTCGGCACAACGTGCAACACGAACCATTGGTTGATCCATTGAAAGTGTACTTACCACCACTTCACATTAAACTGGGCCTCATGAGGAATTTCGTAGTGGCAGTGGATCGTACTGGACAAGGCTTCCAGTATCTGAGAGATAAATTTGGAGCCGTCAAAGCTGATGCTAAGCTGAAGGCTGGAATTTTTATCGGGCCAGAAATCCGCGAACTAATGCGTGATGCTGTATTTAGAACCAAGCTCAACCCACTGGAATTTGCCGCTTGGGATGCATGTACGTTGGTGGTGCAAAACTTCCTTGGGAATCACCGAGCTGAGAACTATGCTGAACTCGTTAGCAACATGCTAACAGCATATAAGCAACTCGGCTGCCGGATGTCACTAAAAATACATTTCTTACATTCCCATCTGGATTTTTTCCCACCAAACTTGGGTGATGTAAGCGATGAGCATGGAGAGAGATTCCATCAAGACATCTCCACCTTTCAAGCAAGATATCAGGGCCACTGCAATTCCAACATGATGGGCGATTACTGCTGGTTTCTGCAGCGGGCAACAGCGGCCATCCACAAGCGCAAGAGCAAGTGTCTAAAGCACTTTTGAACTCGTATAGAGTTAAGCTAGAGACAAAATTTCGAAATGTATGCTTTCATCTGAGTAACATACATATATTTATATTACATTTTAAAACATATTTTAATTTCAAGTTATAAAAGAATAACATTTTGTTTCTTGTTATGAATACTCTGAGTTTGCATAATTACACAGTTATAAGGAAATACTAGTTCTGTAAAGAGTTTGCATAATTATTAGCATGTATGCTGCATATCTTAAGATCCTAACGTGCTACACAAAATCTGACTTCAGATTTGGAATCAGCAGATTCGATTTAGTGTAGTACACATAACATATGCCTAGTAGGAGGCGAAAACATTTTTCGTGTGATCCAGTGTTATTAGCCTATCATGTAATCCGTATAGAAATTAAAAGAAATTTCGTTAATCGTGGATGCTATTTATGCTTTTACTAATCACCGGCATCGGTAGACCAATTAAGATTAGTCTACGTAGATAAAAATGGCTTAACTTTGATCTGAAGCGAACAGGTTCAAAGTAACAAACGAACGATGAATGATAAAGGGTAGGATGAAGGAGTAGAGGAAATAAAGAACGGAGTGAACAATGGGGGACGAAAGGATCGAGCGACCAAATAAATAAAGAAATTAATAAAGAAAGAAAGAAAGAAACAGGAATGCGTTAAGCACACAAGCAAATGTCAATACGACTGTTGGGAAGAGAAAGTTAATTCTAGCCGTAGCAACATTTTCCCAATAGGTACATCTAGTTAAAAAAATAAAGGCAAACAGCATAAATGGAATCATTGAATCTCTAAGGCGGATTCAGATACGATCCACAGAGTGGCGCAGCTACTTAGACCCTGATGGACCTCAAAGCGGAAGCGACACTGTCTCGCAGGGTCCGAGAACGAAGTCGACGAAAGCATCGATTCGTGTCAACAGAGCGTAACGGATACAGATTACATTCATATAAAATTCATGGCTCCGAGAGGAAGCCTCTCTTATCCCATCCGATGCTCGCTGAGCACATTCACCTTCCTTCCTTCCTTCCTTCCTTCATTCATTCATTCTTTCCTTCCAACCACCTTCTATAGCTGATGATGACGGAGGAGCTGAGCACTTCAGTTTGACAACCAAGCAACCTGGAAGAAGCCTGGCAGACAAGTCAGTGTAATGATATATATATATAATACTCATTAGTTCGGTCTGTTTGCTTGTCTCTTCATTTGCGTTTATTAGGAAAAATGTCATAAAATAAAAATACGAAATCAGACACAGATGCCAAATGATACGATGCTTGTCTTACAGTGTTAAAGATGGCGCACTGAACTCCAAGGGGGCGTTGTCAAGAAATTTGAATTTCTACAGGTTCTGTCTACTTACAGTAGGTCGCCTATATAAGAGTTTGAACCATGGCACAGGACGAATGCTAAGTATAATCATTTGAAAAGGGAATGCAGAGGAGGGAACAGACAAACAGAGAGACAGACAGACAGAGAGACAGACAGACAGAGAGACACGGAGAAAGAGAGCAGAGAAAACAACAGTGGGTGGATGAAAAGACCTAGATATAGAGGCAGTTGACAGACACGGATAAAAAGTAGAGCTTGTACAGTAAAAGCAAACTAGTAGAAGGGAAACCATGGCAGCAGAGTAGAAAGGCGGGCCAGTCACTTAGGCAGAAATATGACGTGAATTAGACAGTTATGTTTCATAGAGAACTTTAAGAAATATGTCAAAAGCCGGCATTTAAGCAGGCGTGTTGTATCATTCAGAGTGAGAGAGGGAGATTTGTGGGCGCCGATGCCTTATGAGATCAAATGTCTCTTTTGCTCTTTCGACCGACCGATGGATAGGAGCTTATTAGGAGCCGGACACAACGGGATCGGACTGCATTAGGGTCCGGTTGCGAGCGACGCCTCTTCATACAGGTTAATGCATCTGCGTCCCACTGGGCCCCTAACCGACATTAATAATTCGGCCATTGTGGTCGCTTCTTATTGCGCCGAAAAGAAGAGGGAAAGGGAGCAGAAGACAGGACCTGCACATGGATTAAATAACGAGTAGACAAACGAGGAAGAAGCGAAGGCGAAGACAGGATTCGACTGGTCAGAAGGGTGAGCGTTGCAGAGAGATGCGAGAGGAGAAATTTCTCGGGAAAAATAGTCGAAACAAGTGTCGAACTTTGGGATTGGGGTAGAAGGTGACAAGGTGAAAATGCGGGTCCGTTTTAGTGGATAAAGATCGACGACATACTTGATAAAGAGAAAGGGTGCCTGCATTAAGTAGAAGATCAGGTCTGACGGTTGACTGAAAGTAGCACGTGAAGAATGCATGCATGGAAATATGCAAAGTAAGATACGTGGATGAAATCCGGATAAATAAGTGATGACGGGTATTATGTAAGCCAAAACCGTCACATTCAAGTATTGATCCAGCTGGAGCCAAGCTAAGACTAGATGACTTATCAGCCGAAATAAATCTATGTGCTTCTGTTCGTCTGTTAATATTAAATTCTATTCTATAGGGGCCAAGTCATGCGATGAGCATTATCACAAAGCCATGTTGTCTATTTCATATTATTGGCTGTAACCAAAACTAGATAGGAGAAAGCAGCGCCTTAATCCTGGATTTCAGCGCTGATGCTTGGATTGGCGGCATTTTCCATTATGGTCTTCTTGGTCGAGGTAGGAATGGTGGGACAGATATGAGTTGGCCTCTTTGGTTAAACTGTTGCTATACTTTAAGTAATAGAGGCTGAACGAGAGTTGCAACAATAGGCCCCTATTACTGGTACGAGAGCACTTTTATCAGATCGAGTAATCAACTGCACACGTGCTTAATCTTTTGAGCACTCCAGTAGAATAGAATATAAAAGGGACTATTTGATAGCAGGATCCTGCTATCATAATTATAGTCTCTTTTATTTTTTGAAAAACGTTTCCAACCGGAGACTCCAGCATTGATCTTCTAGGCATTTACGAATGTGAGCTTGTTCGGGTAGTTTGTAACTTGCAGATTGCTCGTGTTCGTTAACACAGTAAACAGCCATCCACTTCGCCATGGCAGACAATACTGGTGCCAAGTGAATCAGCCACTTCAATTGATGACATATTTATTTACGTTATTATCTGCCCGAAACCACATTTACTTTATTTTACATTAGGCAGACTAAAAATGCAACCAAAAACACAGTTAGAACAGAAAATTAAAATTACAAAAACCATTAGAATACTCGAGCCATCTGTTCACGTTCACTGGATACCGAGGACTGTGCAGACGCAATGGATAACGAATTAATTATCTGTAACACAAGGTTCCAACAGACAGATTGTCGTAAATGGACATGGCGTTCTTGCGATAACAAATCCAGAAATATAATAGATCTGATATTAATCAATGTGCGATGGACAACGTCAATACAGCAATGTCGGACATTTCAGGGCGCAGATGTGGATTCGGATCACAGTTTGGTGATTGCAAACAGCAAAATAAGACTGTAAGCACGGTTTTGCTAGCCGGTGAGGCGTGACGGGATGAGGGCGTACACTGGATGTGTATATATGTGTGCACAGTGATTGGGGGCGTGTTTATGTGTATGAGAAGAACGTGTCTAGAAGAATAAAAGTGTCGGTAACTGGCAAGATTGGAGTTGTCGTGTTCGAGAAAATGAAATAACAGTTCACATTTGGTGGTTAGAGCGGCGGGATACGAAGTCCCAACCGAAGAGAGAACGAGTCGAGGAAACCGAAGAATATAAAGAGGAACGTTGATAAAGACGAAGAGAAGAAGTCGCAACCGGAGAGAAAACTAGGACGTGGACTTGAACGAGAAGAAGCACAGAAGGTGAAGCTACGCAGAAACAACTGAGGACATGTATAAAACTTATTTGTTCGGCACGAAAAAAACACTGGCCGTAAAGGTGAACTCATTAGACGAATATCACCTGAAGTAAGCAAGTAAGATGGAGCGGTTATCGACGGAAAAGCAGAGTGATATAAAGAAAATGTCGTCTGACAGGCTAAAGCAACTGCTGTTGAAAGCGGGGTAGGCCTATAAGGAGAAACAGACGAAGGACATGACACTCGAGGCTTTGATTGAGACGTTAGCTGAAGTATGGCTAAAAGAAGAAACTGAAGAAGGAGCAGTATGTGGCATAGTAGAAAAAACAGTCGAGAAAACACCGGCACCGATGTCTATGGAAGTATTTCTGCAGTGGATGATAATGAGAGAAGAGAGAGAAGAGAAACGAAGGAAGGCGGAATTGGAGTTGCAAAGGGAGAAAGAAGAGAAAGCAGAAAAGGTTCGCAAAGAGGAATTGGAATTGAAAAGACAAAAGTTTGAGTTTCAAATGGAACAAGCACGAAAAGATCGAGAAGAGACCGAGCGGAGGAGAATGGAACAACAGATGGAGATAGAAGAGAATAGGAAAAGAGAGCGATTAGAGCGTCTGCAACAGATGGAAGAACAAAGAGAAAGAGAATCAACAACAGAAGTGGAACGTATGTTAGAAAGAGAACGGGCGGAATAAGCCAGACAAGAAGATTTTAAATTAAAGAAGGAAGCTATGGAAAGGGCAGAAGTGGAAAGGCAAGAACGCATAGAAATGGAACAAAAGAAAAGGACACTGAAAGAGGCGCATCTGAAGGAATTGGCTGAGGAACGGGAAAAGCGCAAGAGGCAGACAGAGTTATTAGAAAAGAAACAGCAAGAAAGTGAAACGTTGTTAGCGAAGGTCAAGAAGATAGGAGATGCCATGAAGCACGTTTTGCCGAGCATGCCCTTTGACATGATGGAAGTGCCATTATATTTTGAGACCGTGGAGAACGTGTTTAACAGTTTTGACGTCGATGAAAGATATTGGGTAAAGTTGTTGTTGCCAATGATGACGTCAAAAGCCCGTACTGTTTTGAATAGATTATCATATGCGGATATGGAAGATTACAAAAAGGTCAAAGATCATTTGTTGAAAGAATTTAAACTAACGCCGAGAGATTACAGATCTCGATTTATAGATGCTAAAAAGATGGCAGAAGAAACGTACATGATGTTTACAGCTAGGCTCAAGAATTTGCTAAACTATTACGTCAGGAATAGGAAGGTGGAGAAAGACTACGATAAGTTATTTGATCTGTTTGTGGCAGATAAGCTAAAAGAGACTTTACCACCAGGTACAATGCACTTTGGTTTGTCGAAAGAGGGAGTTGAATGTTTTGAATCTAGTGTAGTGGCGGATTTAGCTGATATGCATGTAAATAACCGGATTGGTACAGGTGTGTAGAACAAGAATAACTATGAACGTTGGGGAAGCAACCAAAGTCCGACGGAGAAATGGAGAGGAATTAAAGAGACCGGGGGTCAAGGGTTTGACAACCAGTTTAAAAAAGAGACCAGACCAAATTTTCCAGTGGGTACGGAACAAAAAGAACCAGTTAAGTATGGACAGACTTACCATAGGTCGTCACAGAATTTTGTCAGAAGAGATGCAAGTGGTCTTTTCAGAAGAACAAGCGGTAATGAGCAGAGAAGTGAGATGAAACGATGTCACGGATGTGGATCCGGTAAACATTTGGTCAAAAATTGTACACTTACGAGTACGAATAGCAATTATGCAAGGAATACAGGAAATACAAAAGTGAATCAGATGCAAGTGATTGACGAGACTCAGATAGATGGTGGTGAGAATAATGCAGATAATGCACAAGTTAATCGAATTAAAGTGATGAATATGTCTGATAATCTACAGAGCATATCACATCCACTTGTAAAAGGAGGCTATATTATGTCAAAAGGAGAAGTTGAAGAGAAGAAAGAAGTAAAAACTATCATGAAAGTGGAACTACAAAAGGAAGAATTAATGGGTTCGGAGAGTCATGAAAACATTACAAGGAAAGACAGGATGTCAGCGTTGAGTGTTCTCATCACACTCCTAGAAAGAGCACTGGACAAGATCAAGGAAAATTATGGAGTATCGGTCGGCGGCATAAGGATCAATAATCTTTGCTTTGCTGACAATATTGACCTGATTGGAGAAGACGAACAACGATTGGAGCACTCAGTGCAAACTCTGAACTAAGAAGGAAAGAGATATGGCCTTACCATGAATTTTAAAAAAAACAATGGCATTTGGCAAAAAGAATTTAACAAAGAAGATGGTCGTGGACGGCATTCAGTTGGAAAATGATGGAATGTTTACATACCTTGGATGTAACATGACATATGACTTGGACAGTAGGAAATAAATACCAGTCAGAATTGCAAAGGCGACAGCAACACTGAAAGCTATGGATAAAATCTGGGAAAGCAAAGCCATAAAGCTGGAGACAAAACTGAGCGTTCTGAGAACATGTTTTCAGCAGCATGTTACATGGATTTGAGGCTTGGATAATAACGAAAGACGTTGAAAGAAGGATACTGGCCTTCGAGAGAAAATGCCATTAGAAGATTATGAAAATAGGATGGACACAAAAGGTGAGCAATGCAGAACTATACAGACGGATACATCTCAAAGAAAACTTGATGCAGAAGGTAGTTCAGAGGAAACTGGGATTATTTGGTCACATATGCAGAATGAGCAATGATAGGAAGATCAAGACATTAGTGTTCGGAATGGTGGATGGACCAAACAAGAGAGGACGACCCCATAAAGAATGGGTAGACGACATAATCGAATGATGTGGAACATCACTCCAGGAGCTGAGCCACGCCCTACTGGAAAGACAGCAGTGGAAGAACATAATGAGAATGACATCGAACACCTACGGGCATTGTACCCATGGTTTATGATGATGATGATGATGATGATGATGATGATGATGATGATGATAAATGCTAGGAAATATTATCTAAGCTCTTGAGCATATAGGCTACGGGGATACCGTCATCTCTTAGCAAGAAAATCCCTATTAGTGTGTTGCTTTGCCGAATCCATATTTTGTTTCACTGCAATATAAATCTATTGTCTGACTGTCAAACTATTCACTCCGACTAAATAACTGCGCATTCTACAGTATTGCCTATGTGGATACCAGCGAGGAGCATTGAATCCAAGGAAGTATAGGATATCCAACTGGAGGGTTTGTTAAATTATACCTGGGAACATAACCCCACTAAAAATGAAACCATAAACAAGTAAACTGTGGAAATATCTCTTTATAGGACACATTCGAAGACAAATAGATTTGATACAATACAGTACAGTATCTACTTAGCATTGAGGGTATAGGATGTTCAACCAGAGAGTTGGTTGATCCATACTAAGGAAAGTAACATCACTGAAAAAAGGAACCGTATATGGTATAAAGGATGGTAAATCTTTTAAGGTTACATGTGAGGACTAATAGGATTGACATAATGCAGTATACAAGATTTCTACATAACATTTTCCAACTTAAAAGAAACCAAACTAAACTAGACAGCATGTTGTAATTTAGAAGTATGACAGAGCTACATAGCTACGCAGTCAGTCAGTCAGTCAGTCAGTCAGTCAGTCAGTCAGTCAGTCAGTCAGTCAGTCAGTCAGCTTCTAAATTAAACCTAATCTAATCGGTTCCACGCTTGTTTATGTTCCGGTAATTTACAAAACTCCTCAAAGCGGGGTCCTGGTCTCTTTCACACGCGACAACATGCAGCAAATCTAACAGCAATAGGACATCGTTTTAACCTTCAAATTACCTTCAGTATACTACATAACCTCTCGTTTATCAAGCGAAACAGAATGGAGGGCAGAATGGGTGCCAGGTGGCATTATATTCCACGGACGCCCATTGGATTCCACGTACGCCCATTGGATTCCACGTACGCCCATTGCATTCCACGGACCGTCACCCATCCAAGTAGAAACCAGGCTTAACTTCATTGTACCTATCAGCGACGCATCAGTGTTCAGCGCTGTACATTCTATGTCGACCCACTAGCCTCGTGCTTAATAGTTATAGAATTACCTGCTAAACCACAATTTAAAAAAAATATGAATAACTGTATTTACTAGTACGATTACAAGAATAGATTTCAACTCTGATTCTCTGCCTCCCTCTCTCAAGGTAAATGGATTCTCTG
Source organism: Norana najaformis (assembly GCA_964023275.1). Taxonomy (NCBI): domain Eukaryota; kingdom Metazoa; phylum Annelida; class Clitellata; order Crassiclitellata; family Hormogastridae; genus Norana; species Norana najaformis. The sequence goes on from OZ029918.1 coordinate 16,043,550, forward strand.
GGTGAGGAAAGCCGTTCAGAAATCAAATCGTCCCGTCGTTTCTGGAGCTAACGGCGTGATCGCTTGAGCAGACAGCCAGCCATCCAGACAGCTCAACAGCTGCCAGCAGCCTATAGCGCCTAAATCATTCAGCTCTTAAACTTCTATATTTATAACTATTGCCGTAGAAAAGTTTAGCTCGGGCCTCGACTGGATCTGTGTAGAGAATGTGATAATTGGCTGCTACTGACTTCGAAACGATTCCGACAGCGACTGAAACCATGCAGTTTATAATTGCGGCGCTATAGAAGTCTTCAGAATATAGATTATATAGAGGCAACAGAATAATGTAAGTCTGGAAATATCTGAACGAGTAACAAGAAAGTAAAGCTGATATTTGAGAGCCCTCAAATATTATCTCAGATGGATGATTTTTGAGTTGCAAGGCTCCTCAACGACCGTAAGAAACTTTGCATGAAACACCGCGACTCGAATCCCGGACTTACAAGGACCTAGTAGAGCTGCCACATTATAAGCATAATTCGAAGGTATTTGTATTATATTATAGCTGATATATAAATTTTGTCCGATCAATCTGTGATAACAGGCGTATTAAAATATGAGCGCTTTTACATAAAGAATATGAACACGAAAAAAGTAAATAGATGCGAATAAATGTTAGGGTTTGATGACTGACTGACTGACTGACCTGTGAAAGACTTGATTAGCAGGATGCGTAGACGCGGTCCGATTGACTTCTGCCTCGGTCAGTCTCAGGACCGGACTTATATAGCGCTTGGTGAGTCACACTGAGACTCGCCTTCTTCTCCCTTCTGCTCCTGCTCCTTACGGTTACACTTGTGAACCCACATAGAGCACCTGTCAGTCTGATTATTAAAGACGCCAGGCTCCATCGACTCGAATATCGTTACTTCAAGAGACCTCCGTTCTCCACTCAGAGAGCTTCTCCCACTCTTCGCCTCTCCGCTCAACCGGGCGGGATTATGAATCGCGACGCTATTTGACAAGAGCTTAACAAATAGCGCACAATAATTTCGCATCGTTGAAGATGAGCAAGGACAAGGCTTGGCACGGTGCTCTCAAGGGGCGGGGGCGGGGCGGGGGCGATGGGCCGGCTTTCGACGGATCTCTAGTGACCTTTGGCTTCTCTCACTCCTCGTGCATGGCGCTTGAGCCTCGCCAGAACAACGGCTTCGTATTTTTAAAGGGGCAAGTGCATCTGTCGAGCAAATTAGCATCGTAAAATATTCCTCTTGTCTGACGTTATTCAGTCATGCATATCATGAATCGGAACGAAGGTACTGGAACTGCTTTGCATGCTTTTCGAACCCAGACTAAAGTAACTCAAGGCATCCATTCGCACTAAAAGCATTCTTTGACAGCAATTTACTTTTTGGTAAATATGTTTTCCTTCCATGAAAAGGCGTGTAACACTTATGCATACGATTGATTATGCTGAGCATTGCACTCCGATTGTTTGCAGTAATTACTGCTATTTTCTGACAGTGTAATGTACACAAAATAATGCTCAATCATGTTAGGAAATTTCCTCCGGACTTCATTTATTACATCTACAAAATTTACACCTAGCTATAAAATATAGCATATGTATAAGTATTGCCTGCGTATGCTGTATATTTTTGTATAGCCATCCGAGTCGGCGATCGTTACGCTTAGGCGCATCTGCTTAGATCTGTCGCGTTACTCACGTGTAGCCAAAAGTGTGCAGCGCTTTTGAGAGGTCCTTAAATTAAGGCGCTATATTTTAATTGTCTCGAAAAAGCCTTGTAGGCTGGAATAAGGCACTCGTCAGGTGATATTAACTGCATTTCCTGTTGGTATCTGGTGCGGGTAGACACAGTTTATCATCAAAGTGCAATCGTCCATGGCAATTTATCTTCACCTGGCCAAATATGCTCAAGTCAAAACATGTAAATGGATAACACGCTTATAGCATTGATTTTCATTTCAACGGGTGCAAACAATCTTGGCGATTCAGTTACTTATTATTAAGGCGCTCGTTTTGGCGCCACAGACGATCAATGGGTTTCTCGCTTTACTGCGATTCGCTAAAACAGATTTAAGCAATGGAGCGTTTTGCGTCTGACCGATAGATGCCTAGCTGTAGCTGTCTCGGTTTTCGCGAAAATTTAGCAGATCTCTTTTAGCGAGCGCATAGAACAGCGGATGGGGGGGGGCGACAGATTTTTCCAGAAGGAAACGAGCGGTGCACTTAAAGCACTTCTTATGAAGAACAGTGGGCATGACATGTGCTCTTGTGGACTTCCACTGGGTGTTAAAAGAAACTCCAGTCACACTCCACAGGAGGACTACCTACGTCTTAAGAAGACAGACTGGAAGGATTCAGACAAACGAGAACATAGCCTCAACAGCAAAATAATCTAGAATCTGGAACAACCGCCAACAGTCAACTGAAACTAAAGGAAACCGAAGTGATGTTCGGCTAAGCCAGTCTTGCTTTCTTTAAATTAGCGTTACTGTCAAACCATCAAAGGTCATTATAATATGAGAATTGACTCCAAAGATTAGGTCAAGATTTAATAAATTTCTGTGATGAATTCTGACAAAACTCATATTTGAGAAGCAAAGCACTGGGCAAATAGGCGCAGCAGCAGAACGCCATGATAAAAGTAATCATTTGCATTGTTTTCATGTACACTATTTAAATGGTTTCTTTTATCTTGGTTATCGTTTTCTTTTTTTTCTCTGTTTCATAAACATTTGTTGACAAATTAACCTTATCGTGAATAATTTTGGAATGAGAGTGTTTTGAACGTACTGAAGTTAAAATTCGCTGCAGTTTAGAATTTTAATTTGCAAAGTTTGGACTTGAGTTTGTGTCTGGCGTGGAAGCAAGACGTCCTGCTACAGACCATCATTTTACAGCTTTCAACATTGCGCAACATTCCTCTTTCACAGATCCTATCCCGACTCCCCTTCTTCCTCTTATCTTTCTTACCGCTCCAATCCCAAACACCACCCACCGTCGCTGCCACGCTGTCTCTCTGCCTGACTTTTGGATCTTGACCTGGTACCGAACACTTTTGCCTATCGATTTTGCTTTGACTAAGCCCCTTGAATAAGCTGGTTCCCGTGACGTGGCTTTCGTTGGGTGCTGTAGAAATCTCTGGATTACGATTTCGAATACGATCATTGTACAGCTTGGAAACATCGAGGCTACTCACCATGACGGTCTGACATTGAAACGAACTACGAGGAAGAATCTGTTTTCGCTGCATATCTGGCATCCACAGTCTTAGTGAGCCGGCCCATCAGAACTGCCGCCAAAAGCTGTCAGAGACGGGGTAACCAAAGACGTTGGACTGCGGCGGCTTGGGACATGAATGTCCGAAGCCTTGGTGAAAAGCACAGTTGACGCCATCATCTCGACATCCTCGTTGCGGTTGAGTCATGATATCAAACTGCCTCGGATGTCGCGCTGATGTCCGATATTGGAGTTCACAGGACCGGGAAGCTTTCGGCCAGAGCCTACTGGACAGTCGGCTACCTGGTCAACATTTCCTCCGCAGAGCTGTTCGACCTATATATCTTATGCGCTCGGTTCCATCATCATCCCCCTGCTTCTGCCGCATTCTGTTAGCATCAGGTGCAACATCTCACATTATAGTTCGGCTCGGAGTGCAGAACTATGCGCAGAGCAGTTAGGCGAGCCGAGCATCGTTTCAAGAGAGCAAGGCTCTTGCGGAAAAGGCACTCTTTCTTGCAGGATAAGGAGTGGTGCTACTGGGAGAGTTTGATCTCCCGTGACTCAAAGGACAGCCGGCGGCTCTGGAATAATATGTCGACGCTTCTAGGCGTTCGTGCCCATGGCAGATTCCCCCTCGATGTTACCTGCGCTACATGATAAGAAAGTCTCAGATGTCTGTAAAGGGACAGAGGACTACTTAACAACACACAACACAATGGTGAATGATGAAGAACTAAAATCGCAACAGGATTCTTCCCCGCCAAAAACAGGCGCACCTGACCCCATCCGAACATTCCTTCTGCACGAATTCGTTGATCAGTTGTTCTCTTTGCGAGTGCAGCTCTCCAATTCGTCGCTAGCTGAAGGATGTCTTCCAACTGGTCAAAAGGACGCCACTGTTCTACCATCGTTGAAGAATCCTGGACTGGATCCGAAGTATATAACCAACTACCGCTGCACACAGCTAGCCAATGTGCAGCGCTTTTGTAAAGCACTTGAAAGGCGCTATATTAAGTCTCTTAATACATACAGTACATACATAATGGTATTCATATCATAGTATATGATGTATATAACGCGTAGGCTACATTATGTTATATACATTATATACAGCAATGATGATAATGATGATGAGTTCTGTGCCCGAAGACAGGTCCACTGGCTTTATTGCCACCCGGGGAACAGACGAGTGGGGTGGTTTCCCGTTGCCTTCCTCACAGACAATTGTGGGTGAGCAACTTGTCCAAGGGCGCTACGCAGTGATTTCAGGCAGATTCGAACCCGCAACCCTCCGGTTAGTAGGCAGCGATATACAACTTTATGAACTGTTATTATGCGTGCCTTATGATATTGCATATATAGACAAACTGCTCCGCTGTACAGCTATAGATACGGGTGGCAATTAACATATAGACAAATAGATATAAGGCATGAGTTAGGCCTACATAAACATAGCATAAGTTATATAAGCATAGCATGAGTTATATAAGCATAGCATGAGTTATATAAGCATAGCATGAGTTATATAAGCATAGCATGAGTTATATAAGCATAGCATGAGTTATATAAACATAGCATAAGTTATATAAGCATAGCATGAGTTATATAAACATAGCATGAGTTATATAAGCATAGCATGAGTTATATAAGCATAGCATGAGTTATATAAGCATAGCATGAGTTATATAAACATAGCATAAGTTATATAAGCATAGCATGAGTTATATAAGCATAGCATGAGTTATATAAGCATAGCATGAGTTATATAAACATAGCATAAGTTATATAAGCATAGCATGAGTTATATAAACATAGCATAAGTTATATAAACATAGCATAAGTTATATAAGCATAGCATGAGTTATATAAGCATAGCATGAGTTATATAAGCATAGCATAAGTTATATAAGCATAGCATGAGTTATATAAGCATAGCATGAGTTATATAAACATAGCATAAGTTATATAAGCATAGCATGAGTTATATAAACATAGCATGAGTTATATAAGCATAGCATGAGTTATATAAGCATAGCATGAGTTATATAAGCATAGCATGAGTTATATAAACATAGCATAAGTTATATAAGCATAGCATGAGTTATATAAGCATGGCATGAGTTATATAAACATAGCATGAGTTATATAAGCATAGCATGAGTTATATAAGCATAGCATGAGTTATATAAGCATAGCATGAGTTATATAAACATAGCATAAGTTATATAAACATAGCATAAGTTATATAAGCATAGCATGAGTTGTATAAGCATAGCATGAGTTATATAAGCATAGCATGAGTTATATAAGCATAGCATGAGTTATATAAGCATAGCATGAGTTATATAAACATAGCATAAGTTATATAAGCATAGCATGAGTTATATAAGCATAGCATGAGTTATATAAACATAGCATAAGTTATATAAACATAGCATAAGTTATATAAGCATAGCATGAGTTGTATAAGCATAGCATGAGTTATATAAGCATAGCATGAGTTGTATAAGCATAGCATGAGTTATATAAGCATAGCATAAGTTATATAAACATAGCATGAGTTATATAAGCATAGCATGAGTTATATAAGCATAGCATGAGTTATATAAGCGTAGCATGAGCTATATAAGCGTAGCATGAGTTATATAAGCGTAGCATGAGTTATATAAGCATAGCATGAGTTATATAAGCATAGCATGAGTTATATAAGCATAGCATGAGTTATATAAACATAGCATGAGTTATATAAACATAGCATAAGTTATATAAACATAGCATAAGTTATATAAGCATAGCATGAGTTGTATAAGCATAGCATGAGTTATATAAGCATAGCATGAGTTATATAAACATAGCATAAGTTATATAAACATAGCATAAGTTATATAAGCATAGCATGAGTTATATAAGCATAGCATGAGTTATATAAGCATAGCATGAGTTATATAAACATAGCATGAGTTATATAAACATAGCATAAGTTATATAAACATAGCATGAGTTATATAAGCATAGCATGAGTTATATAAGCATAGCATGAGTTATATAAACATAGTATAAGTTATATAAGCATAGCATGAGTTGTATAAGCATAGCATGAGTTATATAAGCATAGCATAAGTTATATAAACATAGCATAAGTTATATAAGCATAGCATAAGTTATATAAGCATAGCATGAGTTGTATAAGCATAGCATGAGTTATATAAGCATAGCATGAGTTATATAAACATAGCATAAGTTATATAAACATAGCATAAGTTATATAAGCATAGCATGAGTTGTATAAGCATAGCATGAGTTATATAAGCATAGCATGAGTTATATAAACATAGCATAAGTTATATAAACATAGCATAAGTTATATAAGCATAGCATGAGTTATATAAGCATAGCATAAGTTATATAAGCATAGCATGAGTTATATAAGCATAGCATGAGTTATATAAACATAGCATAAGTTATATAAGCATAGCATGAGTTATATAAACATAGCATGAGTTATATAAGCATATCATGAGTTATATAAGCATAGCATGAGTTATATAAGCATAGCATGAGTTATATAAACATAGCATAAGTTATATAAGCATAGCATGAGTTATATAAGCATAGCATGAGTTATATAAGCATGGCATGAGTTATATAAACATAGCATGAGTTATATAAGCATAGCATGAGTTATATAAGCATAGCATGAGTTATATAAGCATAGCATGAGTTATATAAACATAGCATAAGTTATATAAACATAGCATAAGTTATATAAGCATAGCATGAGTTGTATAAGCATAACATGAGTTATATAAGCATAGCATGAGTTATATAAGCATAGCATGAGTTATATAAGCATAGCATGAGTTATATAAACATAGCATAAGTTATATAAACATAGCATAAGTTATATAAGCATAGCATGAGTTGTATAAGCATAACATGAGTTATATAAGCATAGCATGAGTTATATAAACATAGCATAAGTTATATAAACATAGCATGAGTTATATAAGCATAGCATGAGTTATATAAGCATAGCATGAGCTATATAAGCGTAGCATGAGTTATATAAGCGTAGCATGAGTTATATAAGCATAACATGAGTTATATAAGCATAGCATGAGTTATATAAACATAGCATAAGTTATATAAACATAGCATGAGTTATATAAGCATAGCATGAGTTATATAAGCATAGCATGAGCTATATAAGCGTAGCATGAGTTATATAAGCGTAGCATGAGTTATATAAGCATAGCATGAGTTATATAAGCATAGCATGAGTTATATAAGCATAGCATGAACTGCATGGCATGTTCAGTGTTTACTTGCGTGTCTAAGGTGATTTCATTGATCCTCATACACGTTTAAAGCCATTATTATCTGCCCATTATGCCTGACATGCTCTCTTTTTCTTTCTCTCTCTCCCCCCTTCCTCTGCCTATTTGCCTGTCTTGATCTGTGTCTTGGTCTTTCTCCATTAGCACAAAGCACGCCCAGACTGCACTGTTGCGCCTATCCTAGGCCTATAGGTATACATTTACACGAGTGTGCATTACATTGTCCTTCACTGCGCAGTGTATAGGCCTTGTATGTATGCCGACGGGTAGGCTTATGAGTGTGCAGCGAAACCACGTGTACGCTGTTAGGACTTATTGCCCTGGTAACCGTACATGTCTCCCGCATACACGTATAGGCCTAAATATGTACAGGCCCGTTAAACTAGGAGCCGAATTGTTTGTACGTGTGTAGTGAACTCGTGTGCTTAATAACATTAAAGTCGTCGTTCAGTTGGTAACTGTACAGACACTTCAGACAGAGTACGAAGACGAGCTCCTGCGTCTAACGTCGCCAATAAGACGAGTCTTCCTTACGAGTGCGCACGTTGGACTATCGGACTAGAAAAGCAAGATTGACTGCATGAATTAGCACGGCATGCATGTAATATATATTCATATGGATATGGATGTAGTTCCCAGGAAACGTATTTTCTTCTCTTTGCATATCTGCGTCTTGTAACATCTTCTTCTCGACCATCTAAGTACATGAAATGGATCAGGTAGTTCTCTATGTTTCTCAGGAAAAGCTCTAGGCTATCGTATTGTCAAATCTGTTCCCTTTCGATCTGTTCTTTGCTATCCAAATTTAATCTCATCCAAAATTTCAACAGCGCAACACAATAAAATCAGTTTGAACTGATTTAGGCCTAATCTTAGTTGAGTTAAAGCGAGTTCCAAGGGTCAATTACAGATGAGACTCGATCTATGGCGTCAGATATGCATGATCACTCGAGGCATCCGATATGCATGATCAACGAACCATGACGATTCCATCTTTGAAATGCATTCCATGGTTGCTTAATCCGCCGATTCTGTGTATATTAGATTATTTGACAAAAGGCCGATATGGCCAAAAAGACAGTTGAATAAAAGAGTTATGGCGCTTTATGGCGCTGAAAAAAGCATGACTTTTACTACAAAAACATTGAAACGATAATTAATTTAATTAATGTTAATCGACCACTTTCCCTGTTCGACGGAGGGATCTATTTTGCATATGATGCATCTGCAGGGTTTGAACTTCGAACTGCGCGGCTGCGAACGCCGCCCATTGCATTTGTCCGTTGGCTCAATGACTGGAAGACGAGGTGACAAGAAGTTTCCAGTCAGTTCCAGTTGGAAATGGTAGATGAACGGAAGGGGAGGCAGAGTGGGTTGATGCATAGCACAGGGCATCAACAACAACAAGTCATACGACGACAGTCGTTACGACAGTCAAAACACTGACGACGACGGCGATGATGTTGCAGTTGAAGCTGACGATTAAGACGACAATGGCAACAAAAATAGTAGCACTGATAATAAGATTATGCTTTTTATAATTTTGACGACTACAATGATATGGTAGTGTTGTTGTTGTTGTTGTTGACAAAAACGATGAAAACGACGACGACGAAGCACATAGTGTTGATAACAATGACGATAACACGAAGACACATGACAACAACGATGGATTTATGATAATGATGTTGGTTATTTATGATGACGACGAAGACGATGATGATTATGCTTTCGTTGTACTGCATTAAAGATGATTTTGCAATTGTTGTGTCTTAAGGAAGCAACAAGAAAATTCATCTTGGAAAACATCTCGCTACGAACAAATAACACGGGGTCAGTATTGTCAGCTGTACTACTACTAATCCACTGCTGCATCTATTTCAGTCTTTTTAGTAGGCCTACTAAAAGAATACTTCTACAACTGTCTTTATTATAGACTACAATACTGTAATAATTGGGTCCTGATGCTACCGTAACTCAACTGACTTTGAAGTTTGAATACCGAAGTCCTATCACTTACCTACAACACTCTTCAATCTTCCCAACCCTCCTATCTTCGTCAGTTATTTACAACAAAACCGCTTCGTTCAACCCGCTCCTCTTCTGCCCTAACACTTCTCCGCCCTCCCGTCACCTCATCCTTAAAATCTGGTAATCGCTTCATAGCCATAGCTGCCCCACCACTCTGGAATAAACTCCCCCAGAACTGCGACAGTTTTCTGACCCATCATACAAACTCATTGATGCTCCACCTCTTGCAATTTCTGCTTCGGCCTTTCACTCAAAACTGAAAACATACCTCTTTCACAGATCCTATCCTGACACCCCTTCTTTCTCTTACCTCTCTCTGCTCTCCAACCCCAAACACCACCACTCGTAGCTGCCACGCTGTCTCTCCGTCTGACTTTTGGATCTTGACCTGGAACCGGACCCTTTTGCCTATCAATTTTGTTTTGACTGAGCGCCTGTGAATAAGCTGGTCCACGCGGCGCGGCTTTCGCTGGGCGCTGTAGGAATCTCGGAGTTACGATTACGATTACCACGATACTAACACAGATAACAAGATAAGAACATCGTCGGCGTCATTGTCTTCAGTTCTGTCATGGCCGTTGTCGTCATTTTATTAATCAACGGATAACTTGTCGAGACTCCGTCGCTGGTCTAGGAAGAGGAAGACGTCATTTCTGGAGGCTAAGAGGACTTCAGACGAATGTTTTCTAGCGACGAAATCAGGCCACTGGGCTAGTCAATCAGCTATAGGCCTACGGAAACCCTTGAGCTGTTATCAGTCGCATTTGACTAGTAAACTCTTAAACTCATAATTTATTAAACAGTCCAACAATTTGTAGACCTATTCACTCTTAAAACTATTTTTCGCTAAAATTGTCACTAACGAAGCTATAGAGTGCATTATTGAAGCCCGTTTACTGTGACCTGTATTCAGATACTTGTCATACACGGCCACATTATACCTGTCTGTCTTAAACAACATGTATGTCTTTCAGCGTTCCTGCGACACTAGTTATAGCCGTTATAGCACACTATGCTGAAGAGTCGGCCTAAGTAAAACTGATTTAATTATAAAACTTAAGGTTGTAGTTGGAACTGTATAGTGTGTATACACGAGGCGAGGCAATCAGTTCCCCCAAAGAGTAACATCTGCGATACACCTAATTTGATGACAGCAAGATGAAATCTGTGAAATTGCGACGCCGTATTACTATGCAGCATTTACTGTGTCGGCCGCAATGGTGGTAGCGGCAGTACCTTGGGGTGACTTGGGGTGACCTTGGAGTGGCGAGTAATTGTGACATAGTAAATGCAGTGACGTCGATTATAAAGCTTAGGTGTGATTATTTTCTTAATAATGCAGGAAAAAATCTAAAAAGAAGAAAAACAACGCGTTTGGAACAATTTGCTTCAAGGGATTTGGCCAGGAAGCTTCCAGGAATGCACCGGTAGGAAGAGAGGAATAATGAAGTCTGATTCTTAGTTGTTGAGTTTTAGCGAGTCTCCAGTTACACCAAACGACGTCTTTCATGCGGCGACCAGCAGAGCGTCGATCAGTTCATCAATCAATCGCTTAATAACATTTTTTCCTTTGAAACAAGTAATCGTTCAAGAATCATATAGGCCTAACTACCCACCCAGTAGGCCTATTAAATCAACGAATAAGTCAGTCAGACAGTCAGTCAATCAGTCAGTCAGTCAGTCAGACAAACAAACTCAGTGTCAGTCAGACAGATAATGAACCAGTTGATTGAGTGTAGTCGTATTGGTGTGTTTCGATTGAATTGGATCAGTACGTGAAAGTGAGCAGTCCAGAGGGACTGGATAAGGCAGAGGTGGCGAGGGAGATTGAGAACGTCTGGACGCTGATGATGGACTACTGGCAGATGAGAAAACCGAAGCTCATCATCTCAGTGACCGGAGGAGCCAAAGATTTCGACTTCACCAACAACCGACTCGTCACTTGCTTCAAACGTGGACTCATCAAAGCAGCCACCTCGGCAGGTAAGATACCATGCAATTTATCCATCTCACCATTCAAATACCGAGCCTTTAATCGACCTTTATGCGCAGACAGCGCCGAAGAAATTCAGTGGTAATGAATGTGAATTCGATGCATCGACCGTCAACGGGCGACGGATGGACCGTCGTTGCAATGCTTTGTTGGCAGAACAATAGAGATCAGTGAACCCTTCTTCGGCGCACCTTCATGTCTAGGGTCTCCTGTGTGACAACTCGAGTGTTTGTTAATACAACTAGACGTCTAATTTAACACCTTTAATTAGCTTTACTAAGTCAGCTAGATGTCAAGTCAAACATCAGCTACAACTACGAGATTGCTGAAAGTTCATCTGTTTCCATCGCTAAGGCAAACTCAGTGCCCAGAGCCATGCGTGTATAGGCCTACGTCATAGAGTATTTGTACAGTGCATTTACGCATATACGTCACACCCGGTGCCATCTGCATTCATTTGCCTACTATTTTCACGATAGATTGGCGCTATGCTGCGTGTGTTTGCAGGCGTTAACCTTTTTCACTTTACTACTAAAACGAACTGTAACTATGACTGGACACTAAGAACACGTGGCTTATTTTAGAACAGAGTTTTTAGGGATTTCTATAAATGGCGCTATAGATGTTCAGATGAATCGACATAATCTTCTACGTAGACATACACGATGAAAAGGAAGGTAACTAATATCCTATAGGTTTTAGGTATGGTAATGCGGATTCAGAATCATTACCAGTAGTGTTCGTATGATAACTGTGGCAATAGTCCTTAGAAGTTTTGTCCCTCTTTCGTTCGACCTTTCATAAGAAGTGCTAACGGGGTAACCGCAGATACCGCGAAATCTGTTGAGGTGGAAAACGTGTCTTTGCATGGTTCTACCACAAACTGTCGATTTCATAGAAGATGTACCGGGAGTCGAACCCTTGGCGTAGCCAATGCGTGAATGATATGCGGATGGAGAAACGATTTGAAGAAGAAGCATTTGGCTGCTAGGAATATATATCGGCGGAGGTCGTCTTCGGTGTTTCAGATGCGTGGATAACGACGGGCGGAACGAACGCAGGAATCATGGAGATCGTTGGAGAGGCGGTTAGAGAACACATGTTGAAGAACGGAGCCTTCGAGCAGAATGTTGTGGTGCTTGGCATCGTCACCTGGGGCATCATCCTTAACAAGGCTGTTCTCAGAGATAACAACGTAAGTGGCTAACGAGATCGATCTTAAGCAGCAGCAGCAGCAGCAGCAGCAGCAGCAGCAACAGCATCAGGAGGTGGATCCCCTCTAAAGCTCCATGCTCTGGTCGAAGTCCTTGGCGGTCAGCACTCGGTCAGAATAAGGGATTCTGTTCCTACCCAGTTCTATCTTGGTTCTAGGCTAAGCTATGAGCATAAACAATTGGTAAACATATTATCTAATACACACGTTTCTTTATCCAATCGCTCGCTAATTCAATCATTCGTTCATTTGTTTGCTTGTTCGTTCGTTCAGTTGTTCATTCATTCATTCATCCATCCATTCACTCATCCGTTCGTTCGTTCGTTCATTCGTCCGTTCATTCATTTGTTCGTTCGTTTGCTTGTTTGTCTGTTAGTTCAGTCGTTAGTTCATTCGTTCATTTACTCGTCGATCCAATCATTCATCCTTTCGTTCGTTCGCTCATTCACCTATTTATGCGGTGAGTTTGTGCGTCATCTCCAGAATCAGGGTCGATTTCCGTGTGAGTACAACTTCAGCAGCATATCTCAGATCCCGAGCGGCAAGCATTCCGCTCTCCTCGACCCAAATCACACGCACTTCGTCCTCGTCGACAGCAAGAAGGAAGAGTTTGGCGGAGAAATCGACTTCCGTGCTCATCTCGAGGAATTCAGGAACAAACGGAAGACGAAGGACGAACTCAATGACTCCGGTCAGTCTATCCTAAGACAGAAGAGGAGGAGGAGGAGGAGGAGGAGGAGGAGGAAGAAGAAGAAGACAGCTCTTTCTGCTTCTTGTGACTCACCTGCATAGAAGAAAATTAAATGAGGGCAGTAATCTAGAGGCGCTCATCTGTTTTAATATTACTATCTTCACTAATTGGAATCACAGCTGATTACACAGAATAAATTATCACTATTCATGGAAACGAGGCCAAACTCAGGCGGAAGAATTCTATGGCCTTTGTCGCAATTTTTTATTACGATATGCTCAAGAATAACGATAGAAGACAATAAGTGTGTGCCATATAACACATCACGCCAGACGACGACGATGATTACAATGACAACGAAGCATGATGATATAATGATGGCGACTACGACAAAGATGATGATAAATAACACCGTGGAACAAATGTTTGTTTTTGTTAAATCCTGGGTAGTAAGTGTTATTTTCTAATTGCTTATGCCTCAAAAGTAGAGAAAATGGCTATTATTCCACACAGTTGAGTTGAATCCAAGTCACACAGGCAAAAGGCAGACACGTTAGCCATTCAACAGCCCTGCCTCCATAATTTGTAACCGCTAGATAGTTGCAGACCTACATACTCTTCTTTCCAGCTGAATTGCTGCCTCCTGTAAGAAATCTGCGATAGCCATAGTAGAAGCTCTTTCTTGTCTCGATGAACATCTGGAATTTGTTTCCTATCCAGTGCTTCCTGTCCCGGTGGTGCTGCTGGTCGTCGAGGGTGGACTAAACACTCTGAGGACTGCCTCTGAGGCCATGGAGAAGAACATGCCAGTCGTCATCATCGAAGGATTCGGAAGAGCAGCTGATCTGGTTGCTGCGGCAAGCCGAATGAAGTAAGTAAGATAAATCGAGCACCTTCCACAAAATAGCCGTCAATCAGCATGTCCAAGCATAGTTAAAGGCAGTTACATCGATCGGCTTCGACTCTTCGCAAGAACAAAGAGGTGAAGCCTTTCGGGAACCCAACACCGTTGCACCTGCCTTCAGCGTTGAAAGCAAAAGTCTTGGACTGGCGAAGACCAGGCGACGTGCGCCGTGCTATAGAAAACCAGTAGCCAAGGATGAGGAACGAGATTCCTACAGAAACAATGTCGCATAGACGGACGACTTAGGATTCCCTTTCGTTTTTTCCTTTTTATTCCGTCTCTTCTATTTGTATCCTTTCGGCTATCTTTTTCTTTACTCCAGAGCAGTTAAGACCCGAAGGTCGCAGCGACAAAAAACACAAGGACGTTTCACTGACCGGCAGAGGAAACTGGAGAGCAAGGGTCTTAACATGAATATCAATAAAACACAGACACCATGGTATGCTCCAAAATGGATGAGACACTTGTGGTCAAGGACATCGCAGGAAATGCAAGTAGAAACCTTTAAATATCTTGGGTCGATAATGAATGTTAAAGGAGAATGCAAACATGATGTTAAGAACAGCATATATGGAAAACTTATTGAGTGCATTATGCGATGTCAAAATGCCGTTTCAACTCTAAGGAAAGGTGTACAAAATAACGATAAGACCAGTGATGATATTCGGAGCAGAAGCCTGGACACTGACGAAAGAGGAGGATAAGCTGTTGGAGAGAACGGAGATGAGAATGCTGCGATGGATACTTGGAATCTCACTGAAAGACAAGAAAAGGAATGAGCATATGAGATAGAAATTGGGAGTGGCATGTATATCTGACAAGGTACGAGAAGCCAGGTTGAGATGGTATGGTCATGTGATGAGGAGAGAAGAGGAAAAGTGCATTAAAAGAATTATGACAGCAGAGGTTTATGGACGCCGCAGTCGGGGAAGACAAAAGAAGAGATGGGGAGACATGATTCAGCAAGATCTAAAGCTCCTCAGACTGAAGAAAAAAGATACCGGAGATAGAAGCAAATGGAAAAGAAGGATTCATATGGCTGATTCCTCCCCTATGAGGGATTGAATTCCAACCAGAAGGAGAGGGAGAGAATAAAGACCCAAAGGTCCTAGCAGCAACGTCTTATGTTGATGATTTTGGAAGAATATGACATTATTTCCCTATGGGCTTCGTATGTCCTACATGTGGGCCCATATGCAGAACATACGAAGCCCATATGGGAATAATAATGCCATATTCTCACCATATCTTCAACACATGATGTTGTTGTTGAAAGGATGAATGCATTCCTGTACAATTGTAGCAATTGTTTCGCTTGCTTTCAGAGGCCAAGACACAAGAATGTCAAAACGCGACGAAGAAGAACTGAAAGAAATGATTTTAAAGGATTTTCAGTCGAAAAAAGCAAACAACGACGAAATAGTCAAAGACGCCATGAAGTTCATCAAAACTCTCCTCGATGACAAAAAGAAAAATCTCGTAAGCCTAGAAAATCAACATCAGTAACATCGACACAATAACAATGCTATAATAACAATAAGAAATACAGTGCGAACATGTTACAAAATTCGAGTTTATCTTTAAATTCTTCTTTCACAGATCCTATCCTGACTCCCCTTCTTCCTCTTATCTCTCTTTCCCCTCCAATCTCAAACACCACCCACTTTAGCTGTCACGCTGTCTCTCTTCCTGACTTTTGGGTCTTGACCTGGAACCGAACACTTTTGTCTATCGATTTTGTTTTGACTGAGCGCCTGTGAATAAGCTGGTTCCCGTGACGTGGCTTTCGTGGGCACTGTAGAAATCTCAGGATTACGATTACGATAAATCAGTAGAATTAGGTCTACATATAGTTATATTCAATTCAACGGACCCAATAATTACAATGCTAAACCTATAGAAAAGGTTTTGATTGACACTTTGGCCACAAGTCGTGACTGTGAAATGTGAGCAAAGGCCCTTATTCTGTGAATTTTCAAAAACCTGCTTTCTGCGACTTTTAGAAGCAAGAAGATTGGATGTAAAATTACGAAACTCTTGAGCCCTTAACAGATAACAGGTTCTAACTTAAAACGAAAGAAATGCTTAAAGTAACAATCGCTGCATAACTGTCTCTTATAATTTCTGTAATTCAGTCACAAGGGAAACACAAGATCATAGTAAAGCTGACTGCGTCGACCGCATTTCGTGTTCATCATAAGCTCAGATTAATTTTCATGCCATTGAGCTAAGACTTCAGCCAAGTCAGACCTTTACTTGAAGGCGCAGACACTTTTCAGAAACATTATAACAATATCTCCTTTTCCTTTCGTTACAGTTGACGATTTTCCGACACGAAGACGAGGAATCGAACCACGACATCGACGAAGCGATCATCAACGCCGTTCTCAAAGGTACTTCAGATAAACACAGGCGTATCTGAAATATATTCTCAGATATTCTGAGATATTTCCTAAAGGTGCCATGTAGATGTCGAGATACATACGCTGCCTACAAGGGCCTTAATACTTATGCTCATTATAGCCCCTGATACTCATTTAGTACAGCATTACTAGAATTGATAAGTTCATGAATAGATATTTAGAGAATTTAAATTTGCAGCACTTCAATTTATAACTGCATTAATCTTTCATCGACCAATATCTGAAGAGATTTGCGTTTTCTTCCAGCAAACAGCTCTGATACAAAGATCCAACTGGAGCTAACGCTGGCTTTTAACAGATGCGACATTGCCAAAGAAAAAATATTCACTTATGAAAATAACGAAAACTGGAAAGTAAGTTTCCCCAAAACTACAACAGACTAAAGGGAAACGGGAGCCAGATCAAAATTATTCAGACTATTAAGACGGACTAAAAATCGATTTAACAACGACTTTGAAACATGTCCAACGTTATGACATGTAAAGCATCGTATCTAGATTTATTTTAAGCTGGTGATTTTAGTGCAATTAAGAATTCTTGTGTGGAAAGTCTATCAGATGGAAAAGTAAAAATGTGCTAACTTTAGGAAAGATGTCTTCTAAAGCAAAAACTGAAAAAATAATTATCCTGACATCATTGTGTCATAAGTGATTAGGCCTATCAATCAGATAGTCAATAACGTACCCACACTGAGGACCAGGTTTTTGCCTGGTCTAGATGAAAACAGGAAGAAAAACAAACTGAAGCTCTATTGCAAAGACCTGATACTGGAATTATCTACCTTGACTTACCAGAAAAGTCACTGCATAGTAGATGAACGACGTGCCAATAAACTCAACTGACACAAGCAATCATTGAATTTCTGTTCATTGGCTGTTCAATTATCAGATGCTGGATCTAAATGAAGCCTTGTTCAAGGCTCTTGTTAAAGACAAAGAAGAATTCGTTAAGCTGTTTCTTGACTGCGGAGTCGACTTGAAGTCGTTTCTGACGGTTCAGAGACTTAGAAAACTCTACGAAACAGTGCGTATCCATTTCAGGCAACGGTCAGTTACATAGAACAATTGGATTCAGTCCAGTAGATTATACCTGCTGTTCGACTCAAAGGTAAGATAAGGTAACATCCCCTTTATTACTCGCCTTTATCAACTCCAGAAGAGAATACCGACAGCCGTTGTTGATTGCTTGTGTAGATTTTAAGGCGACTTTTGATTCTGTAGAACGCAAAGTTCTCTGAAAATTGCTCTTCTGTCTTTGATTTCCCCGAGAAGATTGTGGACTTTAAGAGAGAGCCTCACACTGACATTATGAGCGCTGTGCATATTGACGATGTTACTTCAGTTTGGTTTAGAGTAGAAAGTGAAGTACGACAGAACCTGAAAACTTGTCCTGACCTGTTCTTGCCGCCATTGGACCAGTTTGTCCCTTTCACGAATCGTTCCTGCGCCGATTGTCCCTGCGACCAACTGTCCCTTGCCCCAAACTGTCCTAGAACCGAATTCTATAGACTGTGCACATCACCAACGCAGAAATACACAGGCGCACGAGACAGGCCTCTGTCTCAGAGAGGATCAAAACTAGAAGACCCTGGATGTTTGGGCACTTCGCATTGTTCGATGGCAGGTAGGATGACGCTAGGGCGCTCCGAGCCTTGATTTCAGCCCTCCCCCGAGGACCTGAAAGAGACCAATCGGAAGACCAAAGCACACATGGACCCGGACGGTGGAAGCGGAACTTCAACCAGTTAACTTTGGGCTACACACAACCTGGAGACGAGCCCAAGACCGCGACGGTTGGCATAGAGTCGTGGAAACGACCACGCTCTGGTTAGGGCCACGCCATTGATGACGATTATGATGACCACGACGATGACGATGATGATCATGATGATCATGATGATGATGATCATCATCATCATGATGATCATGATTATGATCAATACTAGTCCACAGTGGACAAAGACTTGCTGCTGAGGTTGAAGGATAATTCGGCTGATACGCAAGTAGGCTAATGTTTTATCATCGACCTTCAATATTAGGTTAATAATAAATTAAGTTTATTTTATGAATCAGACATATTTAGTCTGTCTTGCGCATAACACCTTCACGTTATTTTGAGCGATAATATCTATCGAAGCATTTACAATGTTAACAGTTAATCAATTAATGCCAATTTATGCCAATGTCTCGTTTATTTTAGCTTCTTTTCCCCTCGCAGGGAATCATATCCGATATGGTCAAGAACACGATGCGTGATTTACAGGTCGGTGCGACACAAACTGGATCGACGCAAGAATATCACATGCTATTTTTATCTGCTAATTGGTTGATTAATTGACTAATTGCTTGACTGACTGACTGACTGATGGAATGATTAATTGATTGATTGATCACTGACGATGACGGCACAACATCCCATTTACTAATATCTGATTATAATGTATTAACAAGTATCAAAAGTTGAAGCGGAGGACAACCGGTCGCGAAAAATAGATCAACGAATTTCTTGCAACAGATTTAAATGAAAATGATGATCAGGGCGGAAATGCAAATGTAGCTGTGTCAATAAGCCACCAGGCTTGGAAAAATGTGAGACCAGAGAGAGATAGAGAGAGAGAGAGACAGGCAGACAGACAGAGAGCAATATTTTATAAACAGAGAGGGACAGAGACAGACGAACGTACTAATAAGAAGACTTTCTGTGTGTGTAGGGTTATAGCCGAGCTTATGACTTACCCTTGCAATGCAAAAATCATCTCTGTGAGTTTTAAACTGTAGGCCTGGACCATAACTAAGTGGTTCAGTGCTGATACAGCAAAACGCTCTTTGTGTTAGTTCTCGGCCTTAGTCAGTGGTCCTGTTTTTACAGGCACAGAAAACTGCGAATGTATATAAGCGTTTTCTTAAGTAGCCTGAGAAAGTCGAGTCGTTTTGATTGCTGTAGGAACGCTTGGTGACACCAATAGACGATTTCACACATACTTAGTCGTCTGTCCTCGTCGGTCGACCGGCCTCCTGGTGACCATCCTGTGTCTTACATAAATGTGAAGTAGATGGCGTAGTATACGACTATTTATACGATATCAGCATCTGTGTAGCCTGTGCACGAACTTAATCAAAGTTCAAACGATTAAACCAAGCTTGTGTTTCATTGGTTCGTATTCTTTTAGCAAGACTGGCTGTCGTACTTCTGCTGTAAAGAGTCGAGCTTTGTCCAGCTGAAAGGAGCCAAAAATCTGCTCGAAATCGCCGCTAAAGTCATTAACCTTTTGACCGATGACCAACTGAAAGGCCTCTACGAAGGTCGGATTTGGTCGCGAGTAACCGTGACATTTTATTTGAAGGTAAGATAAGGTGACGTAAGGTAAAAGAAGGTGAAGGTAAACTATGGCTAAATTAATTAAGGTAAAGCCATGGAAAGTAAAGTAAGGAAAGGCTAAGTAAGGCCATGGAAAGTAAGCCTAATTGCCGATTTATAAGCATGACCCGAGATTGAGTGGTATGTTGGCTGATGCACAAACATGACAAAGGCAACTGAACCAAACCTGTCTTGCGAGCTTGTAACTGAATTGTGAGTTTCACATGAGGTCGCCCTCTGTCACGAAACGGCAAATTGTGATGAAAGGCAAACGCATGAGCAATGTGCCATGGAGCCACGCATGAGCAATGTGGCATGAAGCCACGCATGAGCAATGTGGCATGAAGCCACTCGCTGTGGCAGACAGTATTGAATTAGGAAGTATGCAGGGCTGCTGTGTGGTCGCTCTTCGAGATTTGCGTAGGCCTACTATAACAGACTGCGTATGTTACCGTTGGGCCAACTGAATTTGGAAACCAAGTTCAGATTCCTCAAATTCTAATCTCTTTATGTAAATTTTGCAGAAACGCATTGCGACGTACAAAGATATAAGCTAATCAAGTATTTTAGAAAATCAACTCTCGTCTTTGCAACGATCTACCACTACTTCACAAATTCTTCCGTTCTTCCACACTTCTTGCTGTCTAATAGGCATCAATTATCTCAAACCCTCTCTTTATCACTCCTCAGGCTTTCCATTCAAAACTAAAATTTTACCTCTTCAAGATATCTTACTTTGTTCCATCCAATCCGTCGCCTTCCCTTTCCTCAACCTAAGCACACCCATCGTAACAGCTTCTCTGTCTCCTTTCCTCTTTGGTCTCCCAGCAACTGGATCTTGTTCTTCACGCGGTATCTCTGGACAAAACCTCTCTAACTTGAGCTCATGAATACGCTGGTGCTCTGCGCTTAGCTGTAAAGTAGCGCTAAAAATTCCAATTTATGATTACCTTATCAACATATTTTTGCTGACAATTATGACTGCCTCTATGACTGCCTCTATGACTGCCTCTATGACTGCCTCTATGACTGCCTCTATGACTGCCTCTGTGACTGCCTCTATGACTGCCTCTATGACTGCCTCTATGACTGCCTCTATGAATTGTTGTTATATTTCGTTGTTGTTTTCCAGGACCGAAGTTCGTAGTTGAAGACGATGGTATTGGCCAAACGCCTAACAACGCCCGGACTCTTTCTCACACTAACCCTATGCTTATGGCAACCGATGTAAGTGATGGTACAATCATGGCGACATTTAACGCAGGTGACGACGCAAGAACCGTAGAATCATCAGGTATGTATGTATGTATGCATACACGCATGTATGTGTGTATATGTATGTACGTTTGTATGTATGCTTTTATGTATGTGTGAATATGCGTAAGTTTTGTATGTATGTATGCCTTCTTGTAAGTGCGTATGTATGTAGGCCCCTATGTATGTATTGTATGTACGTTTAGTGTGTATGTATTGTATGTATTTTATGTATATATGTATGGATGGGTGAATGTGGTGTCGCGCTGCTTGTCAGCAAGTTTTGAGTGCGCGTTTGCATAGGAAATTTTCATAAGCCATCGGGTTTTTTATTTGTGTTTGCACGCGCTGATCTCGTGGTTACGTCTGCAACGCGTCAGACTATGGCTGGATGGTGTGATTGGGACTGGCCCTGCGGGCAGGCTGACAGATGTCAATATTGCTTCTGACCGACACACATTTTATCACATGAGCGCTCGCGCGAAAAACAACACTTCTACATTGTAATGAGTCAGCGGGGTTTTGGACAAACCCACAGTTGCGCAATATTGGAAGACCGGTCCAAACCAGTTTGTTCTGATCTGTTGTCTTAGCGGGCGAAGGTCTATATAAGCGGAGGCAAATGCATCGTTAAGCGAGCTTGAAGAATTGTATGACTTGTCTGTCATGTGCTAAGTTGAAAGTTTGAGTTAGATATGTTGTTGATAGGTTCGTGCGTTTAAAACTGTGATGATTCAAGTACTGTTGTGACTGAACTGTTCGATTAGTTATAATTTAGAAATAATTTGTGTCTTTTCTCGAGTTAACGCTACGCCACGCCTCTGGGAATCGACGGTTCGAAGCCTGATCATTAAGAACTGCGAAAGAGCGTCGTCAGTCTATATGTTGTAGGCGTGTGTTTCAAGACACTAAGCAGAGGGCCGTTTAAGTAGCTCTCAAAAGTGCTGTGAATGTCTCTGAAGACCTATCCTATCAAGCATGCGCCGCGGCTCTCACCTGGTTTGAACAAACAACGACCTATTCAATGACAGTTTCCTAGGAGTCGTCCATAAAAGACGCCCGCAAAAGTTACCTACTTTGGACCCTTCCCTCCCAACTGACCGCATCTGTCCGCATTTGGCATCAGCCTATCCCGCCCTCCCTTTGCGGACGTCTACAGTCCAAGTGAATACTAAGGCATAAAGGCTAAGAAAAATAAAGTCGCTAACACTTCATACTCATGGCTGCCTCTTGGGCTAACTTAAGGCACTGATCGTCTTCTCTTCTGTGCGGACCTAATGATTCGGTTGAGCGCACGACGAGTTGTGAATGAACATCAGGTAAATTAGTAGGTAATGCATCTGATTTTCCAAACTACTTTCGTCACCCAGACCTTGTTCCAGACGAATTTTAATGAGCGCCAAAAGGAATAAACTTCTTTCTGGACAATCTCTCTTCCGAAAATGTCCATTTACGAATACGCATCTATAAGTGAAAAACCATTGTGGTCGTCAGTATCGGTCTCCTAATCCGTGTGTCTAATCTCTTCAAAAACATCGTCATCTTATTCATCGTCCTTTCGTTTTTCGATGCCAACGTCGACCGCAATTTGGTTAACACTGGGTCCGTTTTACATTGTCTCTAGTCGTATCCTGGTGTATGCTGCGAGTAATAAACGAAATCATCACCTATGCTTTTCTTACAACATCAGTACTTTCAGCATTGTTTTTATGGTTGAGCTGTGGTGGATGGCGCGGGGAGATGCGAGCTCAAGAGTGCATTCACTGATGTGCTCAGGCAGGCAGAGGGGTATCTGCTTCAGTGCAGTGTGTCTATTCTGTATATATATATATATATATATATATATATATATATATATATATATATATATATATATATATATATATATATATATATATATATATATATATATATATATATATATATATATATATATATATATATATATATATATATATATGTCTCTGTTTGTAACAGGTTTATAGTCAGTAGTAATTTGTTCTTTGAAATGGTGATTGTGATAGGCGATAGATGTTCATCTGATAAGAAAGATTTTCATACGAAGAGAAAATGAAAACAGTGTTCTTATGGTTGATGCAGAGATAGGCCACGCCATCTCGTGGAAAGTTTATAAGCGGCTTTATGGGTGATGTTATTCGACGAGATTAGGCACTGACAATTACCTTACTTTAATTGATCGATCGATTGTTTGTTTGATTCATTAATTAATTAATAACTTCTATAGCGCCAAAGTTTAATGCACAGGGCATCAACCGATGGCGACCCAAACCCCAAGCCTTAGTCGGGTAAATACTGAGAAGGTCAGTCCACTGAGACCGAGAGACAGCTTAAGGTGGATAAGCCAGCTGAAAAGGTAAATCTTGAGCTGAGGCCAAAATTACTGGCGGGACTGTCAGAACGAACAAATGCGGTAAGGGATTTGTAGTTTAGGTCCAGCAAATGAACAGTTCTAGTTCTGAGTACAACCAGGGAAATACAATCAGATGAACTACTTGAATAGTTTTAAGTCTGGGGAAAGTTGATTTTAAGTACAGTGGTTTGCTACAATTCATTCACAGCCCCAATTTAAAACAGTTCCTTCCTTTTCCGGATGGGACTCCAATGGAATGATTAAAGCACAGGGATGATATGCTTATATCTCGATGTAGACCTATCAGTCATAACCCTAGCCAAAGAGTTCTGAACTCTGGAGTTGCTGCATGTTTGACTTTGTGATACCAGTAAGAAGTGACTTATAATAATCGAAACGACTGGAATCCAATGCATTTGCTAGCGATATCTTTGAAAACTCAGGGTCGTAACGCATTATTCTGTTTCTAAATAAATAAATTTAAGAACTTCTATAGCGCCACTGTAGTAATGCTTGCGCAAGCCAAATTCCATGGTGCGTATGGTCGAAAAGCCAAGAAGTGAATAATATGTCACGAATACGAATGCATATAATTATGACAACTTACGAATATTAGTTACATAGTCAGTAAAAGACATAGCAGAGTTAAATAAAAACCCAAGTTACGAGCAGCAATTTTTTAGTTTTGAATCACTCAAACTTTTTGAGCTACTGTGGAGTGCCTTGTAGCAGAAATCCATTTTCGCTGGGTAAGGGACGAGTTTACTAGTCGTCATCGAAGAGCGCACCTCATGAAAAGCAGTAGATCGCAGATGCGCAGGTGAATGACAAGACAAATCGTCAAACGAAATGTACAGTAATTTCGTTATCACCCGAATAGAAATCATATACCAGTGAATGATTAACGAGCAGCGTACTTAGTGGTGTATAGGTCTAATGTAAACAAACGAGCTAATCTATATTTGAATCAGCGTGTAGTTCACCTGTACTTTTCCATGCCTTGAATTACCTGAACTTACCTTGCATGCACGTGATCTAGTGAAGAAGCCAGACTTCGACTATCCGGAGCGCGAGCTATTCATCTGGGCTCTGCTCTTCAACCGGAAGTCGATAGCACTGACCTTCTGGAAATACGGCAGAGATCACATCGGGGGTGCTCTGATTGCTGGACTCACGATGAAGTCACTTGCAATGATCGCCGGCAGAGAGGAGGAACTCGACCTCGAGCAGGAGCTCAACACCAGCGCACAGTAAGACTAACTAATTGGTGCTGCTCTTAACTTCATCTCGTGTAGGCCTACAGCTGGTCTGTAGCCTATTCGTGGACTTTGTCAACATATCCAAGTTCTTTTTATTTGGAGGTTTCTACTGAAATGTATTCATTTTTATGTTTACATTATTCTTCTTCTTTCTTGTGGTTCTCTGCCTCTAGGCAGGTTCATACGTCCAATGGCGCCATTCTTCACGGTGCTGAGCATCTCTTTTCAGTCCGCTATATCCATCCGTGATCATCCAGTCCAGCAACATCTGTCTAGGTCTTCCTCTTGTTTTTCGTCCCTCCATTCTTCCCTCGATAATAGTTCTTACGAGTGAGTCCCCTCTCATTATGTGGCCATTATGCGTGATGTTTATTCTAGTTTCCTTGTATATTGTCATTTCGTTGTTAAATTATTATTATTATTATTATTGATATTATTATTATTGATATTATTATTATTATTATTTCTGCATTTATTGAGCGCCACTATCAAATGAAAAAGCATCATTCGATGGGTCGCAGGAATTTTGAGTTAATGACTTGCTCAAGGTTCCTACACAGCAGCCGCCTTAGGCGAAACCGAGCTCATACTCCTGCAGTCGTTAAGAGAGCCGAGCGCTCTAGCCGTGCCGCACGATGTCCACGAATAAACTCTAAACGTACAATTCACTCAGTTTTAAACTTCTGCTGTTTCGAAATAGTAAACGTATAAGCCAACGTAAGTTCGAAGCTATCCTAAATTTGTATTCGTAGGTAGGCCTAATTAAGCCTTCCGTTCAGAGTCATCGTTTAGTTATTATCATGGGGGGGGGGTGCTCACAAAAAAATATACAGGAGAGGTAAAATATGAAACCGCTACACATCATGCTGGCCTGATGTAGGCCAAACATGTCCAGTCGTCAATTCCAAGAGGGGCGTCGCCCCATCTTGCCCCTATGTTCGAGAACTCATGGTTATTATGTTGGATTCAGTATTTGCGTTTATGGTAATTTTCCTTTGCGTAATTTTTAAAGTCTGTTCATTAAAACGTACAGCTTAGATATCGCTCATTTAGGCGTAATTACACTTGTAATCGTTTATGGTTGCTGTCATGTTGTGCGCTTAGAGAGTTTGAGCTGATAGCAACCGGAGTACTGAACGAGTGTCATGTCAAAGACAAGCAGATGTCACATGTGCTTCTGGTGCGTGACCTTGACATGTGGGGTGACAAGTCGCTCTTTGTTCTGGCCGATAACGCAGAGCAAATGGACTTCATGGGGCACACCTGTTGCCAGTCGAAGCTCAACAAGAGCTGGAAGGGAAAGATGGCGCTCACGACCCCCACCTACAAGGTCAGTACGTCACTTTCAACGTCATCGTCATCGCTGTGACTCTGCCACTGTATGAATATCAAGATAAGTCATTGAAAGTCTGGTGCCGAGAACGTAGCTTATAAATGGAAGACGGTCAACAGGATAGCTGTTCCTATTAGGCCTAATTAGTTAGCATTAGGGCTGGAGACAGAGACCCGGCTCTAGTGCATCGCACCGCGTACAATTACTTGGCTCTTGGAAAGCCAGTCCTGCCATTCCCTCTCCGTCTGAGTTTGGGAGGGACAAGCCACCGAGTTACCTCAAAAATTGTTAATGTGACGTTTGCCTACTACAATTGCAACGTTGAAAAGTCATTAGTGCGAAACTGAAAGCTCGCAAAAGCATTAAAACTAAAAAATTCAAAAATATCTGGAGATAAACTGAGAAGGGTCATCAAAAATCTTGGAAACTAAAAATGTCCTAAAATCACATCCTTGCCCAGTAGTTGCCTCCCCTGCCGTTGTAAACTTTCTGCTCAGCCGTTGCACTCGTGTTGTGTTGCATCTGTGCAGATCATCATCTGTTTGCTTTTGCCATTTCTCGTTCACTCTCTCATCAAATTCTCGACGGAGGATGCAGACGACTCAACCTCTTCTTCGTCGTCGGCCAATGAAGTGGCGCCACACAGCGGCGGCGCCTGGTCTGGAGGAGGAGGTAGTGGTGGAGGAGGAAGGGGCGACCAGAGTGGCGCCGATTGGAACAAGAAGCAGAAGAGACGAAGAAAATTAGGAAGGATCGGCTTCTTTAAAGCACTCTATTTTTTTGAGACGACACCTGTCGTCAAATTCTTCTACCACTCGGTTAGTTAGTCTTCTCGTCATTATAAGGCGCTGTATCTTTCATGCAGTAGGCCTAATAGCCTAATGTGCTCATATGCCTATTTGATGCTATGCCAGAAGTAAATTATAATTATGCAGAATTAGACCTGCAAATTAATTAACTTGAGGTTTTCCGAAGAGCTGCTCTTGAATGCAGCAGATAACAGTAAGTCATATACGTTGGTGAAAGTGCACGTGAACCAATGGGCGATTACGTATTGTTCATTTGCAACTGGTGATATGCGTTGTTTCAGCTGTCCTACCTGGTCTTTCTCGGTCTGTTCAGCTTCTTTGTTCTGACCGATCTTCAGCCTCATGATCCATCAGCCTTCGAGTACCTCGTCTGGGCCTGGGCGATCACTATGTTCCTCGATGAACTCAGACAGGTCAGTTTATGTGGCGCAATCTGCCTAATGAGTTGAAATAAAATATTTGCAGTCTTGATGTTCTTATTTCAGATGAAAGAGGCGTTGGCGGAACAGAAAGTTTGCATCTGGAGTATTCGCATTTTGCGTTAAATAAACTTCTAAACTTTTCCTCATTAATCAACATATGATTCGCTCAGAGCGTGCGTGTATCCGTACCTGTTCCAACGGTGGCGCTGCCTGGAAAATTAAAGAAGATAATAATCTATATAATAATACGATTAGAAAATGCGATATGGACAGGGACAGTGTCAGGGAAGGGACAGAAACAGGGACAGGGATAGGGAGCGGGTGGGCCTACATACAGTGAAGGATTTAGCTATAGGCGTGGGGTAGCGGTTCGCCGACTGTGCCCCTCTTGGTTATATATGCCGGCGCCCCAGACCAGACCCGTGTATGGTGGACTGCCAGAATGTGAAAATGCTCTTGACCCCCACACACAAGCAATCCTGGAGGCGCCACTGCCTACATACAGACGTATGTATAGGCTATCTGTATAGGCTGTCTGGCGAATAAGAGAGAAAGGGAGAAACGGAATCAAATGGGGATTTTCCCAGAAGGGACAAATTGCAGAAACAAGCTCCAAATGCTTCGCTCACGATAGGCTATCTAAAGCCAAAACAGAACTGCCAAAGCTCACACGATCCATAGTCTGTACCCTGACCGCCAAGGGTGTGATGAACCATTGTCAATATACCCTAGGCAAGTTAGACGCAAACACACGTCTATCCCAGAATGGTCATATATATATATATATATATATATATATATATATATATATATATATATATATATATATATATATATATATACATATATATATATATATATATATATATATAGGGCTATGAATCAGTTTGTCATCGCTGCAGGTAACCAGATTTTGACTAGTTTTCTTATCTGAATGGTTAATTAGTGTTAATTTTAAGCCATCAGCCATATTTATCTAAAGCGGATCGATGAGCGATTTCTTTTAGAGAAATGGTCAGATAGGCCTATGGGCCTATATATCTATATGCCCCGACTAACGTCACTACCATCGCCCCCCCCCCCCCACAGACGCTGCAGGGCTAGCGTACATCTTCGTGTCTGCTTCCAGATACTTGCGTCTGAAGCAATGACTCTGAAACTGAAGTTCTTGGACTACTTCACAAACGTCTGGAATCAGTTTGATCTGTTCGTGTACACCCTGCTGGCCATTTCCGTAATCCTTCGCTATTGTCTCGGAGCGGATCAGTTCATCTGGGCCAGAATGTTCTACGTTGCGACGCTGGCCCTGTTCTATCTGCGCTTCCTGCAGACGTTCTATGTCTCTAAGAACATTGGCCCAAAGGTCATCATGATCCGCAGAATGGTAAGTGGCGATGTAGATTTAAATATTATGGAAATATACCTATGACTCCTGGTTAAAAAAACAAGCAGACAAGTCGACGTTTAACCTAGGTTTCGATTGTTATCGCCTGTTTCTATTCGTCATTTTAAGAAAATAAAATTAATATTTTTATGCTATGTACAACACAACTTTTTTAAAGCACTATTTTTATGCCAAAAGAGTATAGGCGCCTCAGATTCAGGTTATAAGTGCTTTAACTAAAATAAATAAATAATAAATAAATACTTCGTAAACTGAAGGCACAGTTTAAATGTGTGATAATGAATTAATTGTTCATTTACTTATTTTCTTTTATTAAGTTTCAATAATGTCAGTTTCAAAGCATCATTTTCAATATCTTCTTCCACCTGTTCTAGAAACACTTTCCTAATTATTTATAGCCAAAACAACTCGTTTCTTTTAAACTTCGCTTCTGGGGAATTTTATTTTTAATATTTAAAATGAACATCAGAAAGTGATTAGACATTGTTCTAACTATGAATTAATAAAGAATTAATTTTTACTACAGTTACTTTTCCAAAAAATATTAACATGTTCGTTATTTTGTTTCGTGATCTCTGTTTTAGGCATTGTTTCCTATATTAGTTGTTTTGTTTCCTACACAAATATCTGTTTTACCCTACCAGCATGCCTAAATGGGGCCTATATAAGGCCCATACACCTATAATTAGGGGACTCTTATTGGGCCAATATGGGTCTCATAAAATGTGTATGGGCATGCTGGCAGGATTGATCCACTGATTTATATGCTTTCAACTTTTTAGAGCTCTCTAACTGTGGCACTGTTTATTTCTTTCTGTTGACGTTTCCATCCTAGAATTTGAACTCGGGTTGGCTGATGGATAGAAAAGGGAGGGCTGGAGCCTGAAGGGACTCCCGATTCCCTGTAGAATACCCTATCTCGCCCGCTGATATCGTTCGCTTCAACGCAGTGAAGGGGTTTCAATGGGCAAAAGGGCTGAGGCTAATTCGAGTAATAGAAGCGTGCGCTACAGCCAAGGCCACTGAACAGGCAGCACCCTCTCCTGTTTGAGAGATCACGGTTCGATTCCGTCTCTATGTTCTTCTTAGAGCTTCGGCTTACCTTTCTTCACCTGTATCATCACCCCGATTATTCTTACTCCAGGGTAATTGGGAAGACAGGCTTCTATAGTAGTTAGGCGCTTGGTCAGAAGTTCCATTTGATTCCCACTGGCCTCTAAAGTTATCAGACACCTCGATAGACGTTCCATCTGGCTAGTGGTCAGCTCAAACTGACAGACTGATAAAAATTCAAAATGTTCGTTGAAACTCTTAAATTTTTTGACTGTCGTTTCAGACGTGCTATTGTCTCCGCGACAGCAAGGTCGTCACTATACACTGTGTCCGGAAAAATTCCAAGGCTTTACGGTAAATATGAAAATAATTAGTAAACATTAATCGATTTTTAAAATTCCAAAAACAGTTTAATCCTGAAATATTATTTGCACTATAATTGTTGTTTTGGCGTAAAAATTTTATAACAATTTTGTCTTCCTCGCTGAACGCCATTTTTCTAGCAACTTTCTTTACAAAATATAAAATTCAAATACGTCACTGTGACGTAATTTTAAACGGGGGCCGTTAATAAATTACAAAGAATTTTGTTGGTAATTATATATTTCAGGATTAAACTGTTTTTGGAATTTTAAAAATCGATTAATGTTTACTAATTATTTTCATATTTAACGTAAAGCCTTGGAATTTTTCCGGACACAGTGTAGTATGTGTGCTGAGCTCCTGAGGGTTCGAATCTCACCATCTAAATTTTGAGGATCTAAATCCTCTCCCTCGTTCTCTTGATCCTAGTCGTACATTTTGATGATTTAAGAAATTGACTTATTTCAAGTGAACAGTCGTAACCTACAATTAGCTGGGATTTCTTGCCCAAGTTTCAAGAAAGTCTCAAATCTACACCACGTACCTTGAAAACAATTTGGGCGATAGCATTTACCCATGCAACTTTTGGTAGATTTCCACCCAAACGTCGACAATCTGGGTTCGAATACTTCGAGCCCTGATCTGTTTGTTATAAAAAAATTTAAGAATTCCTCTTCGATCGGAGAACCTTCGACCAGACTTGATTAAATCTTGCCTACGGACCATCGATTTAGCAAAAGATCGCATGCACCGTTAGATCGATACCCAACTAAGTGCAAATAAAATAATCCCTATCACATTTATACCAAAGATCTTAGAGTCTAAGACTCTAAGATCTTTGTTTATACGTTAATATCAGAAATTCAACTCTTTAACCTCAGTAAATCAGATTTTTACCATTGCCTCGAAAATCAGCGCAGGCGACGTCTCTTACATTTGTCTTGGCTCTTGTTGCAACCTTGACACGATTCCTAAGCTCCTGATTGGTTCAAATCCGGGCTCTGAGTGCAAAGGTAGCCCCACAGCCAACAGAAACCGATATTTATTTAGTGCATTTGTAACCTTTGTCATCTACCCAGAAATACCAATACTTTGAAGAATTTAAAGGCGACAAATCTTGTGACAAACCCTGTCACGTGATTACTACAAGCAGGCCTACTACTTTTGCTCTTATATTACGTGTTATACCGGAAGATGCATGTGTGTGTGTGTATTTCTATTCAGCTGACTGACCTCCTTTTCTTTATCCTGCTCCTGGTCGTGTTTCTGGTCGCCTATGGCATAGCTGCCCATGCTCTGCTCTACCCGAACGCGGCCCTCAGCTGGAACATTCTCCGCGATGTCCTCTATATGCCCTACTTCAATATCTACGGAGAATTCAACCTAGAGGAAGTCGGAGGTAGGCACTTGAGTTCTCCCGAAATCTTTTGTACGATACCTTTGGACAATAGATTTGACAATTGCTTCCTCGTGCTTCTCACAAAGTATTTACTCGTTTGTATAAGCTACCTAACCGAAATTACATATTGTTATCCAAACTATTTGACAGCGATGTCTAACAAAGTTAATCTGACCTAGAGTTTTAGAAATAACAGTTTTTTACAATACTTCTTTGTTAATTCACCAAAGTTGTCAATAGAAGTCTTCCATAAAATCTTTTTGCTCAAATAGACCTCTGCACCTATGACTTGACCTAGCTTCGATGAATTCTGATGAGTTCTTTTCTTGTCTAGCATCGGAAGGCATACGGAAATTTTACTGGCATTAGGAGGATTGAGTAAATCGACTTGCATTGGATTTGAACGCCGTAGTAAAATGCTCTCTAGGCCTAGATGCGTACATCTGAATGCTGAATAACTGCCCAAAAGTATAAATAGGCTGCTTGGAATTCTGGATGCCTGTTGAAGAATCAACCTTTTAGCTAAAGCTAAAGTTTCTTGATGCTTGATGAAGAACTTGGAGAATCGTTTATACCGATTGCCGAATTATTTGTATGAGACTATATGGCACTATGATATGCGTTCAGCGAAGTTGTAAAAGGGTTCAAGGATTGATTAAAAACCAACCTGATGTCTAAATGCAGTGGCATCTAAAGCATTTCTAATAAAATTGCAACCACTCTTACAACAGGTTACTAGTGTATGTTATATTGAAGTATTCTCTCTGTAGACATAATTTATATCGTCTGCTTTGCTTTCTTGCTTTCTTTTAGTGATCTGCTTTCTTTCTCAAAGCTTTTATTAAGAATTTTAGTTATCAATCAAAGATTTCCTTGTAAACGTGTAGTTATAGCTTCCAATGTATTTTTGTTTAATTCACAGAAACATGGAAGTCTTATTCACCTTTCATCTTTAGAATTAGTTAGCTTGCATAGCTTGCACTAGTGCGCTTGTCTAATTTCACTGAAGAGGTCGCGTTTGCCTATATCACCATCTCTTATATACCATGAGCGATATCAATCGTTCTTAATTCTTTTAGCTTACGTTAAGCTGATGATTGCGCTTATCTGTCTAACTGTTCGTTTCTGCTATCAAAGTTCATAGTTGACTGGAATCGGTTTGCACTGTGCACTTGTATAGGCCCCTATGCACTGTTGGTTGGAAATCGTGCTTAGCATTTGCAGACCGGCTCTTCCGCTGCCTTTGATACGGCGTTCGAAATGATGTTGCTTGTTCCAGTTCGAAGACCTGTTGCTATTCTTTCTACTCCTTATCGTTTTCGTTCTCGGATACGGCGTAGCGGCCCAGTCCCTGCTTTACTCGAACTCAACGTATTCATGGAACATTCTGAAGCTGGTCTTTTACCGGCCGTACTTTCAGATTTTTGGAGAATCAATGATCGATGAGATGAACGGTAAGCGATTTAATTTAATCGCCAACTGAGTAAAAATCAATCTGTGTACGTGAACACGAAGCAGACACTAAGAATAAAATTTCTGCAGTGCTCTGAAACTGAACTTGACACGCCAACTTTTGCACAGATTGATGCTTATTGATTGCACTCACTTTGTCCAAAATATCTGACTCCATCATGAATACCGTTTTCTAGCATATACAAGCTAAATGCAAATCAGGTCACTTTCGCAGAATCAGATCTCGTATGTCTGAAACTGTTCTTGTTTTATTAGAAAATGCTATGGTTTCTAGCCCATTTGACTATTGTAGCTCACTTCGCATTGGTATCATTGGGACAGAATTGCGCAAACAACAAATGGTTCAAAATTCTGGCCAGAGCCATAACAAGGACCCCAGCATATTATGTGGGGCACGATAGCCCCCCCCCCCTAGAGCGCTCGGTCTGTTACGCGGAGACTAGGCAGTGGCGGATTTAGCTACAGGCGTGGGGGCGGTTCGTCCCTCGCACCCCTCTTGGTTACATACCGGCGCCCCTCAGACCAGACCCGTGCATGGTGGACTGCCAGAATGTGGCGCCCCTTTGGAAATGCTCTTGACCCCCACGCAAGCAATCCTGGAACCGCCACTGAGAGTAGGCCTACGAGTTCGAGCCTCTTCTGAGACGGTTACTATATAGGGACCTTGAGTAAGTCCTTCACTCGCAACTGCTCAGCACCATCAGCTGATGCCTAGTCATGAGATAATGGAGTTTAATAAATGCAGAAATAATAATAATAATAATAATAATAATAATAATAATAATAATAATAATAATAATAACTACAACAGCAGCAACAGCAGCAGCAGCAACAACAACAACAATCATATTGCATTCATAACACTGGAGGCCCATCGAACAACAAATCCAGTTTAAAATCTGTCTTATAGTTCACGAGTTATAGGCCTACAAATAAATCAGCCGAATTATTTCTGCTTCTTGCTTACTCCAATACAGTACCATCAAATATTGCACTTCATCCACGGACATACTGACTCTTGTTCGACAGTGTCAATGTATCTCTTCAAAATTTCTCAGCGCCACACAAAAGCCGTGTCAGGGCGACCAGCTTAATCACCGGCGCTTTATCAACCAAGTCCACAAGAGCGAGGTTGTTTGATTAGCTTCGGTGCCAGGCCATGATCCGGGCTTAGGGGCAATTGCTGGGTGTTGGGATGTCAGGCGTTCTTGGTGACTCGTCCAGAGCTTTGTAAATCGCTGCTCAGTTCTATGCGATCTGTCAGTTCTTAATGCCATTCAGGTCTAAACTTAATGCCATTCAGGTCTAAACTTAATGCCATTCAGGTCTAAACTTAATGCCATTCAGGTCTAAACTTAATGTCATTCAGGTCTAAACTTAATGCCATTCAGGTCTAAACTTAATGTCATTCAGGTCTAAACTTAATGCCATTCAGGTCTAAACTTAATGCCATTCAGGTCTAAACTTAATGCCATTCAGGTCTAAACTTAATGTCATTCAGGTCTAAACTTAATGCCATTCAGGTCTAAACTTAATGTCATTCAGGTCTAAACTTAATGGCATTCAGGTCTAAACTTAATGTCATTCAGGTCTAAACTTAATGTCATTCAGGTCTAAACTTAATGTCATTCAGGTCTAAACTTAATGTCATTCAGGTCTAAACTTAATGCCATTCAGGTCTAAACTTAATGTCATTCAGGTCTAAACTTAATGTCATTCAGGTCTAAACTTAATGTCATTCAGGTCTAAACTTAATGCCATTCAGGTCTAAACTTAATGTCATTCAGGTCTAAACTTAATGTCATTCAGGTCTAAACTTAATGTCATTCAGGTCTAAACTTAATGCCATTCAGGTCTAAACTTAATGTCATTCAGGTCTAAACTTAATGCCATTCAGGTCTAAACTTAATGTCATTCAGGTCTAAACTTAATGCCATTCAGGTCTAAACTTAATGTCATTCAGGTCTAAACTTAATGCCATTCAGGTCTAAACTTAATGTCATTCAGGTCTAAACTTAATGTCATTCAGGTCTAAACTTAATGCCATTCAGGTCTAAACTTAATGCCATTCAGGTCTAAACTTAATGCCATTCAGGTCTAAACTTAATGTCATTCAGGTCTAAACTTAATGCCATTCAGGTCTAAACTTAATGTCATTCAGGTCTAAACTTAATGCCATTCAGGTCTAAACTTAATGTCATTCAGGTCTAAACTTAATGTCATTCAGGTCTAAACTTAATGTCATTCAGGTCTAAACTTAATGCCATTCAGGTCTAAACTTAATGTCATTCAGGTCTAAACTTAATGCCATTCAGGTCTAAACTTAATGTCATTCAGGTCTAAACTTAATGTCATTCAGGTGTAAACTTAATGTCATTCAGGTCTAAACTTAATGCCATTCAGGTCTAAACTTAATGTCATTCAGGTCTAAACTTAATGCCATTCAGGTCTAAACTTAATGTCATTCAGGTCTAAACTTAATGCCATTCAGGTCTAAACTTAATGTCATTCAGGTCTAAACTTAATGCCATTCAGGTCTAAACTTAATGTCATTCAGGTCTAAACTTAATGTCATTCAGGTCTAAACTTAATGCCATTCAGGTCTAAACTTAATGTCATTCAGGTCTAAACTTAATGCCATTCAGGTCTAAACTTAATGTCATTCAGGTCTAAACTTAATGTCATTCAGGTCTAAACTTAATGTCATTCAGGTCTAAACTTAATGCCATTCAGGTCTAAACTTAATGTCATTCAGGTCTAAACTTAATGCCATTCAGGTCTAAACTTAATGTCATTCAGGTCTAAACTTAATGCCATTCAGGTCTAAACTTAATGTCATTCAGGTCTAAACTTAATGCCATTCAGGTCTAAACTTAATGTCATTCAGGTCTAAACTTAATGTCATTCAGGTCTAAACTTAATGCCATTCAGGTCTAAACTTAATGCCATTCAGGTCTAAACTTAATGCCATTCAGGTCTAAACTTAATGTCATTCAGGTCTAAACTTAATGCCATTCAGGTCTAAACTTAATGTCATTCAGGTCTAAACTTAATGCCATTCAGGTCTAAACTTAATGTCATTCAGGTCTAAACTTAATGTCATTCAGGTCTAAACTTAATGCCATTCAGGTCTAAACTTAATGCCATTCAGGTCTAAACTTAATGCCATTCAGGTCTAAACTTAATGTCATTCAGGTCTAAACTTAATGCCATTCAGGTCTAAACTTAATGTCATTCAGGTCTAAACTTAATGCCATTCAGGTCTAAACTTAATGTCATTCAGGTCTAAACTTAATGTCATTCAGGTCTAAACTTAATGTCATTCAGGTCTAAACTTAATGCCATTCAGGTCTAAACTTAATGTCATTCAGGTCTAAACTTAATGCCATTCAGGTCTAAACTTAATGTCATTCAGGTCTAAACTTAATGTCATTCAGGTGTAAACTTAATGTCATTCAGGTCTAAACTTAATGCCATTCAGGTCTAAACTTAATGTCATTCAGGTCTAAACTTAATGCCATTCAGGTCTAAACTTAATGTCATTCAGGTCTAAACTTAATGCCATTCAGGTCTAAACTTAATGTCATTCAGGTCTAAACTTAATGCCATTCAGGTCTAAACTTAATGTCATTCAGGTCTAAACTTAATGTCATTCAGGTCTAAACTTAATGCCATTCAGGTCTAAACTTAATGTCATTCAGGTCTAAACTTAATGCCATTCAGGTCTAAACTTAATGTCATTCAGGTCTAAACTTAATGCCATTCAGGTCTAAACTTAATGTCATTCAGGTCTAAACTTAATGCCATTCAGGTCTAAACTTAATGTCATTCAGGTCTAAACTTAATGCCATTCAGGTCTAAACTTAATGTCATTCAGGTCTAAACTTAATGTCATTCAGGTCTAAACTTAATGCCATTCAGGTCTAAACTTAATGTCATTCAGGTCTAAACTTAATGCCATTCAGGTCTAAACTTAATGTCATTCAGGTCTAAACTTAATGCCATTCAGGTCTAAACTTAATGTCATTCAGGTCTAAACTTAATGCCATTCAGGTCTAAACTTAATGTCATTCAGGTCTAAACTTAATGCCATTCAGGTCTGAACTTAATGCCATTCAGGTCTAAACTTAATGTCATTCAGGTCTAAACTTAATGTCATTCAGGTCTAAACTTAATGCCATTCAGGTCTAAACTTAATGTCATTCAGGTCTAAACTTAATGTCATTCAGGTCTAAACTTAATGTCATTCAGGTCTAAACTTAATGCCATTCAGGTCTAAACTTAATGTCATTCAGGTCTAAACTTAATGTCATTCAGGTCTAAACTTAATGCCATTCAGGTCTAAACTTAATGTCATTCAGGTCTAAACTTAATGCCATTCAGGTCTAAACTTAATGTCATTCAGGTCTAAACTTAATGTCATTCAGGTCTGAACCTAAGACACATCTGCTTCAACTTGTTTATTCACCATAGCTTGAATTCTGGTTTCCATGACCTGTTTAATTTCGACCTGGCGCATACGGTTTCACTTGATGCGCCTTCGACTGATGTCTTGTGCATTACAATAACGGCGCTATAGAAGTTATTAGATTACAGTAGATTAGAAGGCCATCCATGCAGAATCCTCCACATTACCCTCTACACAACTTACAATTAAATCAAGATTATTAGGCCTGTAAATTG
The DNA here is from genome assembly GCA_964023275.1 of Norana najaformis. Taxonomy (NCBI): domain Eukaryota; kingdom Metazoa; phylum Annelida; class Clitellata; order Crassiclitellata; family Hormogastridae; genus Norana; species Norana najaformis. The sequence goes on from OZ029918.1 coordinate 16,081,552, forward strand.
CTGTAATATGTCGCATTATTGTTGTTTTTTCTCTCGCTCAACATTAACCGTCTATATGAAAGTGTAATGATCAGAATAGGCCTAAATGAAACTCATAGCTGACAAAATATCCAAATAACTTTACAGTCCGCTGAAGACACCTCTTTCTGTAGCCACCATCTCTGATAGACCTGTAGCACATTCGAAAATATATCATTATTCAGGATACAACAGTGGCTGCTATATATTCATCTACTGCATACTCAACTACTTTCTTAATTGCCAGATTAAGTCCGTTGTAGAGCATAAAATGGATTACAAATAGACACCTTTTAAGAGATGATTTAGTTCTGTTCTTTCTTACTTTATTCTATTCTGGTGGAGTGTATTTCCCTCCAATCCATTTCAATCAAGTTAGCGTCAACTTAGCTCGATTCTAATCCAAGATCCTCCGTTCTGGCTGAATCTGTTCCGGTCTGTTCTATTTGCAATATATTTGATGCGTCGTCAGTGGAGATCAAGGCGAATCAGAAGATGGCTTCTGACTGTAATCGCCGTTTACTTGTGTCTTGATTCTAAAGGTGATGTGCCAGGATGTACGAACAATCAGACGATCTATGACGATCCGAACTCTGGAATTCCAAGGTGTCCCGAGCAGTCTTGGCTCGTCATGATCTTCTTTGCCGTCTACCTCATTCTCACCAACATTCTCCTCATCAACCTCCTCATCGCCATGTTCAGGTATACTACGCTAAGCCATGGGTAGGCCTACCTCTAGAGGCTATTCCCTGACGAAAGAGTGCTAACTGTAGAATTGAGTAGGGCATAACAATTATTCAACAATCAATGCACTGAGACACGTGGCTTCATCCCAGACAGCTACATTCATTGGGCCCACAGTGGGTCCGCATTATGTCAATGGTAAATGAAAATTTACATGGTGGCCATTGGTCGCCAGCTGTGGGCCCAATGAGGGCCCACATCGAACATGATTGTCTGGGATGTAACTCGCCAATAAGGTATATGAGTGGTAGGAAGCTATGTAGATACGTGTTTTAAGAGATGTCTTGTTGTTTTTCGTCCAGTTACACGTTTCAAACCGTCCAGGATAATTCGGAGAAGGTGTGGCGATACTATCGTTACGGTTTGATCAACGAATACAACGAGAAACCGGCGCTCATTCCTCCTCTTATCATCATCAGTCTCATCTGGATTCTAGCCAAGTACATCTACTTGCGGTGCTGCTTAAAAGCCGACAACAAAAAAGTTTATTCCAGCACCGACCTAAGCAAGTAGCCAGCTGCACTTAGCACAAGCATCGTAATCATAATCGTAATCCGCGCATGTCTTTAGCTCCCAACGATGTCTAGTCGTTCGAACCCTGCAGTTTATTCGCCAGCGCCATTTGCTCATGCTGCACATTAGTAAATGTAGCGACGTCATACATAAATTAGCTTACGCTTATTGATTCGATGCGGTAACATGATGTCGTTTATTTAGTCAGAGACGGTTTCATTGTAACTGGAATGTAGTAGTTCTAATGTTTAACGACATCTTATGGCATCAAAGGCCGTTGACGTCGCTCTCCTCCTTTATCCAAGCTTGGGACTGGCACCACCCGACTAAAGGCAGTGGCGGAGTTTTGCAATTGGAAATTTACATCACGCCTATATAACCATTCAGTAGTCCGCCAAGTAAGCGTTTACACGAAAGTTAGGCGTATGTGTCCTTTCAGTTTTCGAACTTGCGACGTGTCCTCTTCAGTCGGCTAAGATGTGGAGCATATAGGATTCCATTCACCACTGTGCAACTGCATGTACTCTGGTAATGTGCTGCCATATTGCTTTTGCCACAGGTTGGTTCATCGTGCCTCAGTTTTCTTATCTTCAAGCGTGGTTGTTATTTATAACAGAGAAGAGGTTGGACGAAGAGACGAATCGTCGTCTGACGGCCTTTGAACACGCCGGAATGGAGAATTACTTCATCCGAAAACGGAAGGAGGACCAGGACCTCATCGACTACAAGGTCGCTACCACTTCACTCAGGTATATAACCGAACCCTGATTAGTCATTATAGATCGATCGAGATGATCTGGAGATCCATTTGCGGTCGACAGGGTCTAGTTATATAGACCTACCCTGCGAGCTCATGCAGTTGTATTGGAAGTTTCATTGGCACCTCGCAGTAGACGTAACTGAGAAACTGAGTTGTTGGCTTACTTACTAAATGATTACTCCTTTTACAGGTTGGCTGGCTGATTGGGTGATTGACTCGCTGATCAATGACTAAATTTTATGACTGTCTTGTGAATTAATTGATGATCAATTGACTCCTCTTCTCGATTATTGTTCACTGATCAAGTGCCAAAATATCTAACTTGTTTGTTACTTTGGCCCTAACACTGATGTACACGGTTGACACTGCAAGTTAGTAGATTCACACGGTGAGCCCTCCTTCACTCTCCAAGGTAGTAGTTCATAATTTTGAGCTCCAAACTAGCACGGCTGGCAGTCTTTTAGGTTTTCTCGCGTTGGTGAGTTGCCCACTAGCTGAAGTCCTTGCTCTCTTCGGAAACACCTTGTCTTCATTTTAAAGCTCACTGCGGTGTTTTTGCGGTCTTCGTTGTTTCTTGTCAACTATGGCCCCATCGGTGGTAAACTCCCGAAAGCTGTCCTATACCTCCTTTCATTAACTATTTTTGCCTGCTGTTTATGCATTGACACCGTACCTCTTGTTAGCCAGATACTGGTCTCTTGTCATTCACGGTACCTCTTGTTAGCCAGACACTGGTCTCTTGTCATTCACCGTACCTCTTGTTAGCCAGACACTGGTCTCTTGTCATTCACCGTACCTCTTGTTAGCCAGACACTGGTCTCTTGTCATTCACCGTACCTCTTGTTAGTCAGACACTGGTCTCTTGTCATTCACCGTACCTCTTGTTAGTCAGACACTGGTCTCTTGTCATTCTTGTCAACTTAAAAAAATACTAATGACAGTGTTTTTCTTCTATTGTGTTCCTTTTCTCGATTATTGTTCACTGCCAAACCGTGAACTGATTCACTGCGAAGACTGGACTGTCTAGCATGCAAAACGTTGTGGTTATCATCTAAAAAACTCTGTGGTATACAAGTGCGTATCCTTATTCTCATATTCACTGCTGGTGACACTGAGCCGAATCATGGCCCATCGCTCTTAAACAATAAACATCATTCAGTTGTGTCCAAATCTTGTAGAAGTTGATTGCAAACTCTCGCAGTTCCTTTAAGCCCCTATAGCAAGTTACTGTGAAGTCACAAAACTCGGGCATTGACGAGTTAATCGTAATCGTAATCCTGAGATTTCTACAACGCCCAACGAAAGCCACATCACAGCAACCTGCTTATTCGCAGGCGCTCAGTCAAAACAAAATCGATAGGCAAAAGGGTTCGGTTCCAGGTCAACATCCAAAAGTCAGGCAGAGACAGCGTGGCAGCTATGTTGGGTGGTGATTGGGATTGGAGCGGAAAGAGAAATAAGGGTAAGAAGAGGGGTCGGCATAAGATCTGTGAAAGAGGAATGTTTTCAGTTTTGAGTGAAAGGCCAATGCAGAAATTGCAAGTGGTGGAGCATAGATGAGTTTGTATGATGGGTCAGAGTTCCATGCTTAGAGTTATGGTTAGCTGAGATGTCAGACCGTTCAACAGAAGGCCTAATGTTACTGCATGCAACGCTTGCAATGTGACCAAACCAAAGACTACGCCTTCATCGACTGATGTTGATAAAAGCTCGTAAGTAAAGCCTTTCTCGCAAACTCAGATTCCCCAATAAGCAAACTATAGGCAGCTGCCTAGGGGCCCCGCAGCGTCAAAGGCCCCAATCCAACAGCACCTACAATTTTGTACAGCGTCTTATCATTATAAGTAGTTGGGAGTTGACTTTTTATTTGGCTTCAGAAAGCTCAGATTAGCATGCAAGTTTATGGAAAGGCAGTGGCGGATGGGACTTCGCCCCAGACCCCACCTAGAGGACTCTCCCATACTCCATCTGCCTTCGCAAAGCCGCTTCACGATGGGGATGGAAAGGCCCCACATTACCTAGTGTCCAGGGGCCCGACTGCCCTTAATTCGGATCTGCTTACTCGTAATTCGGTGTCAGTAGTATAAGTTTTCTATAAAGAAACTAATTTTTGGGGAAATGTTCTGGTAATTTAGAGTAGAAAAGGTGGCCCAGGATATTGAATATGTGAAGGAGACGGTGACTACAGCAAACACAGAATCACCCGCAGCAGGAGGCTCAAATTCAGCGTCTGCTATGATGAGAACCACAAGTGCACTTAGGTAAGTATAGACCACGGCGAATAGCTCTAGTCACCATTGTAAACATATTAACATCAACCACAGAGTCTGAATTTGTCGAACGTATCTAATCTAATCTAATCGAACCAGGAGCACAGATATGTGCTTCGGGTTGACGAACACTGCACTCTGCAGCACTCTACTGGCTTTGCTGTTACTCCCTCGCTCCTTTCATACGATCCGACCAAGTAGGCCTACTTGGAAGCGCAACGATTTTTCTCGTGCACTGGAATTCCCATCCTCCTGGAACAATCGATTGCAGAAAATTTTAGATGAAGTAGCTTAAAGAACGTTTTCAGGTTATTTTAAGATGCATCTTTTGAGATTTATCCAAAAGGCACATAGATATGTCTGTAGATACACGAAGATACATACATTCATATCATATCGTATCATATATATTATATACCATATACACAATATCGTATCATATCATATATATTATATACCATATACACGATGCGTGTCATACATAGACAAATAGATTCATAAACATATAAATAAATATATATAAATTTAAATAAATATATATAAACATATAAATAAATTGTATTTATTTATTCGTTTATGCATGTGTGTACATATATATTTACTAAATACATATGTACACACAATCAGTCATACATATACACACATATGTACATGACACATACTGTAGCGATTCTCTGTTCGCATTTCATCTTCATTAGATGTGGTAGTTTGTTTATAGAGATTATATAATGCTAGGTTTACTGTAGATATGCATGCTTAAGTATATAAAGGCCAGCATCTATATATATTATATATATATAATATGTACATATATGCATATATATATATATATGTATCCGTATGTTTAGATAAATAGGTGCCAGCATCGTAGGGCATAAAATTATCAATATTAGACTGTGGGGCAGCTGTACGCAGTGCTTGGGAAACTATACAACAGAGGGGCAGCTAAAGAAATTTTGAAATTAACGGTTGACGCTGTGTCGTTTGGTCAGAGGCGGACGACTTTTACTGATGCGCGGCAAAGGGTAACCCTGTTTTCTTCAGTTGTACGGAATTCGACGAAGTCCTAGAACGTCGCTCGAAAAGATCCTTCTTAAAGTCCGGATCGATCGAAAACGAACTGTGAGATCAACAGTTATATCGAGGGTAAACGATTCGTAAAGAAATCGGATGATTGTTGTCTTTGTCGTGAAAGCGAATGATCGGAGTAAGTTCGATTGAAGCTTGTGTAACTTCGAAGAGAAAAGTCGTTAACTTTCACACAGAACTATCATATACATAGTTCGATGGTGAAGTTTGTGCGATTAAGAGATTTGTTGTTGTGTTGAGTTTTGATTGGCTGGCATTTAGTTCACTCAAAACCCACCAGACTATGTTCGACATCAGAGTAGATAAGATCAGCGACGCTTCAAAGTAAATAAGAATCTGGTCGGACGAAGTACGGGAAGTGCCGGACATTCGCCAGTTACCACTGCAATCGGAGATCCTACAGAGTAAAATCTATAAGCAGAAGTGAGATCAATTCGCCTAAAGAAGTCTATTGCTAAAACCTACAAAGCAGAAAGACAGTTGGTGTGAGCATGGCCATGAGGAGGTCTTTTAAATTAAGTATAATATTAATTCTTACTTTATTCGATGTTGGCTTAGGTAGGTTTGCTTAAGAATAGGCTTGACCATTGGCAGTATTATTCATAGATGTCACAAGGTTACTCGTTTGCAGTTTGAATATGAAGTATTTCTATATAACTGAAAGAACTAGTTTATTACTGACCCAAATATAAACATGCTCAATTGCTACAGTATTGCTGTATCACCAATGTATTCGTAAGTGTTGAGGCAGCGTAAACACCCCCAGATGTCATACATACATACATAGATACATACATATGCATACATGTATATAAACATACATACATACACACTTCTCTTCGTACACTAGCCTTTAGAACTTAACAAATCCAACACTGAATCTGGTTATATATAGTTATGAGTTGCCAACAGGCTACAGAGTGAATATGTGCAGTCTGTGTATACGACGTTCGCTTGCTTTTGCAGGTTTGAAACACATGATCAAGAACTCCAGAAATTTACAGATAAACTGAAAAAACTGGAAAACCAAATGGATAAACTGGTGGAGATGGTGAATGACTTGGTAATGTGTTCAAATCAGCATGGCCGGACCGAAGCATTTCAGCCTATAACTGTCACTCCTCAGACGATCATTATAAGGGACTTTGAACATGGGTCGAGTCTCAGCTAGCTGTTTCTAGCTTAAGGATCCTGACGAAAAACTTTATATTACATTAGCACCATTTTGTTAATTTCTCAATAGCAAGCTTATGAATTTCGCTATAGACCTTTCTTTTCTGTTACTATAGTTGTCGGCCTTGCTATAGTAGTTTCACAGCTCACTTAAACTCATCCTCCTTTATCTAATGTCGTCGAACATCAAGTGATTGTTTTAAACCTCACTGCCTTTGTAGTGCCTTTATTTATTTCAAATTTCTACATCAGACTTCAATCAACCGTCTTGCATTCACTTTCTTTACAGCTTGTCTTACCTCAGTCTAGTAATTGTTTTGTGATTCGTCTTTACTCTTTAGTCGGCCCAATCCAGAATTACACTGAAAATGGTGTAGACCCTACATTAGGCTACATATATATACATTGTTTTAGGATCAACAAGCTTGAAAATTGGTCAAATATTACATACAATATTACACGTTATGCATTATTCGTTATCCATTATTTCTGTATTTAGAAAGTGCCACTGTGAAAAGACAAAGCTTCAACCAGTACTGCTGAGCTACTGTTTGTGAAAGACTTGCTCAAGGTCCCTACACTGTAAGTCTTGGGGAGGCTCAAGACTTTACACTGCATTACAAAGGGAGTGCTCAGACACATCAGAGCACTCTTTCAAAATAGATATGGGAGTGGTGTAAAGGAGAGAGCCTTTGTTAGGTGACAAAAAATAAGTGGCAGAAAATTGGAGCCACAATCTCAGGTAGGCTTGAGCCTGCACACTGCATTACAAAGCAAGTGCTCAAACCAATCAGCTCCAGAATCACACAAATATATGTAAGCTCTATATAAAATATATACATATGTATTTACAACATATGCAAGCTAATAGCTGAGTAAATACCATACTGTGCACTGAGTGAAAAGAAAAGGAAGGCACTGGCAATAAATTATACTGTTCACATTCATAAGAACTGTACCAGACAGAGTAATATTTAGCATCAACGGCTACCATGTGACTCGTGGCAAACCCTCGTCCACATAGCTCTAACATTCTGCATTTGCAATTCACAGGCATCAGGGTCAGTAGTCTCTCTCATGCTCTTCAGTGCTGAAACATTCAGTTTCCAATGAAGCAAAGCATTTGGGATGGAGAAAACTATAAATTATATGAAATATGATTAGTCTCATCTGTCAATAAGATGCTTTAGCAACACTGGCTGATTTATGTTCAAATTCCCTGGTAATAAATTTAGGGCAACATGACTTAATGCAATTCGGCATTATTTAGTCAGAAGGCCTCCAGCAAAATCTCTGCCTGCATGACGAACGAATGCTCCAATGCACAGCCATGTTACCATTTTTTTAATTTTCACTTCTGAACAGATACATGATGATTCAATATCTCCAAGTTAAAAATCCAATATTTTGCAACTCTCTTGATAATTTGCTTGCAACAGATACCTTAAAAGTGTTTCATTTTGAATCTCATTTGACCATAAAACTAAAATGGCAGACAAGAAATTCCAGTAACTGCCTAAAATGTACGTTTAAAGCCCAATAAATTCGCTCAAAATGGTTTTACTAAGCAAATCTAGGACATTTATGATGCATTTTCAATCATAACATAACATAACTAGAATTTTAACTGGTTCAGTAGCCGAATAATCTGTGTCAGAACCACTGCAAATTAACAGGGAATGCTTAATAGCCAGTCCTTAGTTTCTTCTTAAAAGCCGTGCCAGTGTCCACTGACACAGTACTGTCATCCAAGCCATTCAACAAGTGTACAACTCTTGCACGAAAAAACATTTGCAGGCCCTGCCCCAGACCCTCATATTGGCTCGCACTCTGCATGCGCCATGTGTCCCCTGTGCAGAAATCCTGTATTGGCCATAAGAGACACACTCCACTAACTCCTAGTCAAGGAAAGAATTAAGTTAAAGATTCTCCTCCGGGGACGAGCCTCTCTGGTCGAATCTGTCCCAGCATACAACAAAGAGCTATTCGTTCTAGTCTCGAGTCAACTGGGTCAGCGATTGTTGTGTTCTGCGGCCCGTGGAGATATACAGGTGCCGCGCTTCCACACATCAACTTGAGCCCACCGTACCTTCTGCATTGGACCCTCTGCCAAGTGTGTTTGTGTACTGTTTGTGTACTTTACTCTGTTCAGTGTGCATTTTCAAACTGTCGCACTAGAACACTGGAACACACTAGATAATTTGAATAATCATGGGTGCAGTGCTTGTGTGAGGTACTGAAAAGGCGCTATATTAACAGTTCTGACATACATAGATGCCATATATGTCATGGTGTTTTTGCTTGCTCACCAATGGATGGAAGAAAACAGCTGGATGACCTATGTAACTCAAAGGCCTGCCTTACCTGCACTTATTAGCAGTCAATGATGATGATGATTATGATGACAACGATGAACCTGAAACCCCTTCCTAAAGGGGATAGTACATATCCTACAGAGTCAGAGTCTTTTATATAATAAAAATCAAACTTTACATCAAACTTACAGACAGTTTTTGCATTATCACGATAAATATTCAGTTTAAGATCAACAAGAATAGAAAACCATACGATACACAATCTTTTTCCCAGAAAGACCAACTTATATAGCATTAATAAAAATAAATTAAACAGTTTACAATGTCTGTAAGCATGTAAGACAATTAGAGTCATTTTATCCTTCAGCGTCTGCTGCTGCTGCTGCTGCCTTAAGAAATGATACCAAGTCAAGCAATATAACACGTAACAACATCACTGGCTTTGTGATCAGTTGCAAATTGAGTTAGACTGTGGTAGCCAGAGACTATTTTAGATTTTGGTATATGGCAGTTGAGACTATAGCTAGTAAACTTCAAGAAGTTCACAACCACACTGAAACCTCAATATAATGCACTTCTCTATAATTCATATGCTGATGCTGCACACTGCATTTTAATGTAGTCAACCATTTATAAAGCACTAAATGCACAAAACTCATAACTTGCATTGGATATACATTATTAGATGTCAGGTCAAGTCTATGAAACTCTATTCCCATATGTTCACTAGAGTGAAAGCTGTCGTACTCTAGATATGTTTATGTATATATATATTATATATATATATATTTAAACGTTATTATTTTTGCATTTATTAAACATCACTATCTAATGACTCTGCATCAATCAGTTGTGAGTGAAGGACTAACTCAAGATCCCTACACAGTAACTGTTTCAGCAGAGGCTTGAACCTGTACTCTGCATTACAAGTTGAGTGCTCTAATGAATTAGCTACCATAAATATATATATATATATATTCATATATATGTATGTATATATATTATATGTATGCATGCATACTTTGATATTCATTCAATCTCATTAACTGTCAACTTTAGGTGCATCATTGATTTCTGATGCTCTGTGCCAAAGACTTCTCGTATAATCTGCTCTGTGCTTCAGCACCAGACAAAGTCTTCATCGAAAACTAGATCGAAATGTATATCTGGACATTATGCTGTCTATTAAAACAAAACCTAAGTCATATTAATACAAAGTGCATTTTAAAAAAACTTAACAATTAAGGTGAACAAAATTTTCAACAGCTGAAATTTATAATGCAGCACTGCCGTCATAACAAATCATAGCACATCAATGTCATTGCATCATAACAGCATTTTAACACATCGAAATTCTTGAACACATAACACTTGCTTTTAGACCATAGTTTCTTATGCTGCCGGTTTTCAATGTGTCAGTGCTAGAAAAGGTGCATGGTGACCAAGTGGCCAATACGTCAGTTTTTAGCCACTGTGACCTGGGTTAGGAGCAGTTGTGAGAAATCAACATAGAAAGCATTGTTGAGCTGTGTGAAACTTCAGTAGACATCATGTTAGATCTGAATATCTCCTTGAATCAAATACACACTAAAAATTACTATAAAATGCATGGTTGTTTAGAAAGCAATTATTTCGGCATTACCAAATTTTGGCTGTATTATTAAGGCATGTGAGTAATGACAAACCTGTTACATCAGTCTTGTTATCTTCAGACCAACATCTTGAGGTCCCATTCCACTACTTCAAGTTTGTATGGTAAGTCCTAATCTTTGTAGCAACGTGTACAGCTAAATTCTTGAGAAGCAGGTAATGAAAAATCTGACGGGGCCATGTCAAAAGAAATACTGAGGGTGTCGATGAAAAGACAGAGCAGCATTACAGAGACTCTGCTGCAAACAACCTTAAGCTGTGATCACGTTATATTCAAGGCTGACATAAAACAACAGATACATATACTACACTGAAAGATTAGAAGTTGAATTGTGTGAATCGTTTGGGTTCCAAACTTTTCTACCTGGCACCACAATTTACAAAGTGAACTTAACAATTTCAATCACTGTACATAAAATGCTTTAACAAATCATAGCAGAATTTTTGGTACTAGTCTTGAGTATTGGATGTTCTGTCATGATATAAAAGCACTTTGAAGATCTTTATAACTGCATAATCATAACATCGCCTTAGCATCATGGAAATGTACTTATATCATAACAACATAAATAAGACATTGCACCTTTACTATACAGTAACACATTGCTATGACTTGCCAAAACATGTTACAAGATGTTAAAATTGCAATCCTGATTCAACAATAAGTAGGTCATCAAAATGTATCATCATATCGAGGTTTCACTGTACAAACAAAACCTAAAAATAGCCCATGAAGATCCAATCAAATCAAAACAGAAAAAATCTGCATCATAAATTTGCATCACAGGAATATCGTAACTTTGCACACATCAGCTCTCTATCAGTGTATCAGTGAAATTTAACAGTAAAATATATATATGAATTCAATTAACTAAGTAAAACTAATAATTTAAATATGAATTGTTACAGTTTAATAAGTTAATGGTATTTACATGGTCCAACAAATGTCCTAGGCATTAAAAATGTTGAAAACTAAAGCAGCAGCATCACTTCATACTTGCCATAACAATGATGAACAGCAAAAGCTGTTAAAATATTTGACCCAATGGCGCAGTTGAATAATAAGTTACTCAGATATCATGTATTATCCAGCAAACTATATATGCTTGAATTTGGAAATCATGTTATGCAGCAACAACAGTTTATTAATGAAAAATTTTACATATCAATTACCAGAGGTTTATCCTAGTCAGTGCAACTGTTTTGGTCTTTCAAATAGTGGGGCTTACATCTGAAATCTTAACCAGACTTACCAAGTTTTAATCTAATCTAAGCTAAAGACTTCTATAGCGCCATTATCATAATGTCCAAGGCATCAGTCAATGGTCACTTCAAGTGAAATTGAATTAAAAAAATCATTATCTGTTGGAGAAGCCATCTTGAATTCCCACCAGTCACAGAAACTAGAAGTCAAGCTACATGGTGAGTAAGCAAGTTGAAAGAGACGAGTGTTTAGACCTGAATGACATGAAAAAATTGACAGAATGAACTGAACTGGGCAGCCTATTCCAAAACTTTGGACCAGCTGCCGAGAGCGCAACACACTGTTTGGGTACAGGTCACACGAAGAGTCACAGTGTCCACTGATCGAGTGCAACACCTGTTAGTATGAGGTGTGAACATGGAACATAGACATGTCGGCTGATTTAAATGTAGTACCTTGTGAACTATAAGACAGATTTTGAAATGAATTCTTTGCTCAGCGGGCAGCCAGTGCAGTGAATGTAATACTGGCTTAATAGGCTGATATTTAGAAGTCTTTGTTATGGCTTTGGCAAGAGAGTCGCAAGAGAGTTTTGAACCATTCATAATTTGTGCTCTCTTACTGATACCAATAAGAAGTGAGTTACTGTAGTCTAGTCTGCTGGAAACCAACGCTAGTTGGATTAACACTGTTTGAGACAGAGATCTGATTCTACAGATATCCCAAGGGTAAAATTGAGCTGATCTGCATATGGCCTGAACATGGTTAGAAAATGACGTGGTGGAATCAAACATCATGCCAAAACTGCCTGCACATTCAGTATGGTTATTAAATAAGCCACCCAACTGAACAGACATAAGGCAATCAAACTGGCAAAGTTGTTGGCTTGTACCTAGGAAAAGAAATTCGGTATTAGAAGGAATCAGAAGAAGTTTATTAATAGTCATCCAAGATTGAACATCGTCTAAAACAGAACGAAGTAGTTGAAGGGCAGGATCAGGCGTTAAACTATCAAATGAATTGAACAGTTGGGTATCATCAGCAAACAAATGGTAGTCAAGAGAGCTACTAGTAAGTAGTAAACCTAGTGGAGTGGTATATAATGTAAACAGAAGGGGGCCCAGCACAGAACCTATTGGAAGACTGCAATTCAAAACAGTGGGTGCAGAAGTGAGTTAGTTTATACGAACTGATTGAGTATGATGGTGTAGGTAAGATGCAAACCAACTGAAAGTAGATAAGATAGAACGAACCATTGTTCGAGATGGTGAAGGAGTATATTAAGATCAACGGTATCAAATGCAATAGACAAATCAAGAAGAATGACAGCAGTTACTTTTCCTTTATTCGTGGAGCTGATTATGTGATTTTGTATAGTAAGTAGTGCAGTTTCACAGCAATGGTATTTGTGGTAGGCAGATTTGAAGAGAAGGTACAAACTGTGAGACAAGAGGTGACAGCTCAGGCAATTAGCAACTACTTTTCCAGGATTTTGTAAATAAAATGGGTGGTAGAGGTGGGGTGATAGTTTGACTGATCATCAGCAGAAAGAGATGGTTTTTAAGAAGAGGGTAAACCAAGGCATGAGCAAAACTGGGTTAAAGAAGACAACCACTTACGAGAAGGCATAGTGATGGCTCTTTTGCAAGAAAGTGGCGCAAACAATGACAGGATACAACCTGATGTTGTCACAACTAATGTCTGCAAGATTTTCGCACCAAGTTTGCCCAGAAGACAGTCATTCAAGCCTATGCTCCAACTTCAGCAGCTACAGATGAAGAAATTAATATTACAGTATCATCACAGCAGAGGATTTCAATGCAAAAGTCGACAGAGACAACAATATCTGGAGAGGCACCATTGGAAGACACAGAAGGGAGATATGAATGACAGCGGGAGAAACTCTTCTTGTTCTGTGCTACAAATTACCTGAAACTAATGAATACATATCCTGAACAAAAGAAACCAAAGAGGAGATGGACATAAACATCAGCCAATAGAAACACATAAATCGATCAACTATAAACATAAGATGGAGCTGAAATATGACAAACTCCAGATCATTTTATGCTCAAATTGGTTCTGATCACAAAAGACAAGCTAGTAATTGTCAACTTGGAGATGAGGCTAAGAAAAGGAATCCGACCAACAGAGAACATCAAGTGTGATACCAAAAAAGTACAAGAAGAAGACAGATTTCTTACAGAAATACAAAGAGGAGATAGGAAGGAATTTACAGGTAAGTTATAAAATAGCATAAAAAACATGTGGCAATACATACAACAAAAAAGGCAAGCAAGAGCCAACAACATAACTGGATAGGCTGGTAAAAAGCCTAAAGACTTACGGATATCAGACAAAGTGCATTGAACTAGCAGAGGACAGAAAAAACATAGCCAGGCACCATACAAACACTACAGACCGGAAAAATTCAACTGGCTCACCAGAGATATCAGAAGAAAACTATAGACAAAAATAACTGGATGGAAAAAAATGATGTTCTTAAACAACACAGAAGAAAAGATGGTCAACTTTTTCAAGAAGAAGTGAAAGATGCCATCAACAAATCAAGACAAATAAAGCACCAAGTATGGATGAAGTCACTATGGACCTGCTGCAAGGAGGAAGAGAAACAGTTGTTGAAGTTATGCACACTTTCGTTACAAAAATCCAGCAAGATGATGAAACATGGAAGACTGGTGAAAATCAATAATCGTCCCAATATACAAAAGAAATGGAGTTCCGCAAGGCTACAAGAATTATAGAGGTATTTGCCTACAGAAGAGTGTCCCAGAAAAATATTCACCAACATGAACAAAACAGAAGGAAACTATATGCCAAGAGAGCACTTGGAGAAGAACAATCCATGTTCAGACCAGGAAGAACCACAATTGACCAGCTACTCACAAGACAGATACTTGAAAAAAGCATTGCACACAATCAGAATGCCTTCATCAACTTCACAGACTTCAAACAAGCATTTGACAGTGTATGGAATGATGGAATGTGGAAAGCAATGCAAAATGCAGGACTACCAGAAAAACTTATCAACCTTGTGCAAGAAATATACCAGAAATTTTTGAGTGCGATGAATAAAGGTAACAAAAATTCTTCCAGATGAAAACAGGGGTATGTCAAGGATGCATCTTGCCACCATACTTATTCAACTTAGTACTAGAGGCATTAATAGCACTCAGCCTAAACACCACAGAGGCAGATATCTAGAGGCACATTGAACATTCTTCGATTTACTGATGACACAGCACTTTAAACTAGAAATGGAACATAACTACAGCATATTGTGACACAGATAGACAACACCAGTTTGTGCACAATTGGTTGATGTATTGTGGATTGGACACCGGCGCAATAGAAATTACTAATTACCAGTAGAAGATTTGGATTACTTATTAACACAGAGAAAACTAACATAATTGTTTTTGAAAAACCAAGAGATGACAATTAACATCAGCATCCGAGAAACAGGTAGATCAATTTGTCTATCTCGGAGGTCTAAGAAATGCAGATGGTAATAGCGAAAAAGACATACAAAGGAGAATTGGATGCATATCACAAGCATTCAGAAGAATGGCCAAGATATGGAGATGAAGGAAAATAACAAGGAAAACAAAACCAAGAATAAATCTTTGAGATGATGAAACAACCAGCTTTTCTACACAAATCCGAATGCTGGACAATGAGAAAACAAGGTGAAAAAAGAATCCTCACAACAGAAGTGAGCTGGCTGTGGAAAATTGCAGGAATCTCAGGACTTCAAAAAAATCAGAAATGATGGAATATGACAATTCTTGAATATGCAGACAACTCTATTAGATAAAGTCATACAGTGAAGACTCCAATGGTTTGGTCAAGTGGAAAGAATGGCAGCTGACCAAATCCAATACAATGCATTACATGCAAAATGCAAAGGAAAGCGAAGCCAAGGAAGACCACGACCATGCTGGGTAGACAGTATAAACGAGGACCTAACAAGACTTGGGTTAAACACGAAAGCAGCACTTAATATGACAAATGACTGAAAAGAGTCGAGATCAAATTATTCACACCCATCACCGTCAAACACCTGGCAAAAGGAAACACTGATGATGATAAATCTGAGTATCCATGTGTACACTGAAGTCACCGGTTGTTAAGTTCAAAAGGAAAAATGACCAGGAATTCAAGGAGTGATTGGAATTCTGTGACAAAGTCAAAAAGTGAAAGAGACGGAGGACATAAACATTAACAAAGGTGGGGCCCTGTTTTCCAGAGTCCAGGACAGGGATAAGGATTCTGAATGACTCTGAGGTTGGAATTGGTGCAGTGAAGTGAGCAAGTTTTAGCTGTGACTTATGAAAGAAAACACCTCCATCACCCAGTCCATCTGGCCAAGGTTGATTTAGGAGAGAAAAGGAGGGAGGTGTTGCATCCAAAATGAAAAAATAGTTTGAGTCAAGTTTCATTGAGAGCAAGCACAACCACAGGATGATCCAAGATGTAATTTTTGAAGAGGAGATTTATTGCAAATAGAATGGATGTTAAGGTGCCAGAAATTTATTGTTTCAAGATGGCAAGGACTGGGGTTTAGATCATGCCGCAAAAAAGAAGCAGCAGAAGGTAACTAATGCCAGGCAACTCCTATGAGTTTTGGACCCATATGTAGATTTTGAGAAATGAGAGGATTGCAAAGGAACAGGTCAGGTTGTAAACAGACAAGTGGGTATTTTAGACATGGCTGGTTGGGTAAGATAAAAGGAGTAGACATCAGAGGGATGGTGAAATAAAATAGTGGAGTGTCTTCCAACAATGCCATAAGGCAATGGCTGGGCAATTGATTATGCATGTGTGAACAGCGAACAGAAAAGAAGGACAACGATATATATAACTGGGATGAAAGAGGTGTATAGTGTCATGTTACTTTGAAAAAATGTAGCAAGGACAGCTTGTGAGAAATGAATTTCTTGATGAGCATAAAAAGGCCAGTCTGAAAAAAAACACAGTGAGTATTACAGACAGAGCTTACATAGTCTAAAGAAGACAAGTCAAAAGATCTTCAGCATATGATTATCATTAGCACAGCGCAATTAAAGGGTGCCAGGTCTTTGTCAGATTTGGAGCTACGTTACATTTCAGCTAAAAGAACAGGAGGGGCTTGCAGTGTGTAATAGAACTGTAAATGAAGCCAAGTGCTTTGAATAAATGAGCAACAGTGTAAGAGAACAAGTGGCCAGCGAAATTATTTTATAAATTGCAAGCATCATTAGGTCAAGATGGAAAACATGAAACTTACTCTAAAACATGCTATTTGGTTCTAAAAACAACTTAGCAGCTCTAATGAAACAATTCTTAACTGAGTTACCCAAACTATGGTGCAGTGTTTTGCAGCTCTTTTGCTGATGTAAGACTTAACTGCCAATTATCTAGCAAAAGCAGTTTGAAATCTGTGGTCTTTGTGGGCATTGTGGAACTCAGAATATAAATGGTACTAGAGGTTTGAAGCCATGTTTTGAGTTAAAGGATTAAGAGCTGACTGCAAGCCTTAACTTCAAACCGTTATGCAATGATCTCATTCACAAACATGCATCAAAGGCTAAGGAAAAATTGAAATAGCAATTACATTTATGCAGTAATAAGGAAACACAGACCATGCCTACACTATTTAGAATGATTCTCATTCTAAGATAATCCAAACAAAATTAGCTACAGATTCCACCACAAAAGTTGAAATAAATGAATACCAGTAAATAAAACAAGTCTGGATTATGTGTTTATTTAACACAGAGAAATGATTGTTTGAATGAGAGAGAGAGACAGACAGACAGACAGACCGACAGACCAACAGACAGACAGACAGAGATAGCAAGAGACAGGCAGAGAGAGACATAGACAGACAGACAGAGCTAGATATAGATAGAGACAGACAGACAGACAGACAGACAGAGAGACAGACGGATGGACAGTCAAGCAAAGGGAGAATAAGGGATATCTGAGTCTTTGCCCAAAGTTGGTCTTAAGCTTTGGCTGAACCAAAAGGAACAGTTTTGTGGGGCTTTTCTGATTACCACTAATGTCTAACAAACTGCAAAGCTCTTTTGCTGATGTAGGACTTAACTGCCATGCTGATCAGTGATATGTGCTTGCTTTTTAAGAGAGGGTTGCAGGTTTGAGTCATAATTTTTAAATCTTGGTATTGGCCCTGGACACTAGTCATATTTCCAGTGCTAGAGAGATAGACATGGCCACAGATGCCGCCTCATCGACAAGGTCTCCAGGGTGTAGGCTGCCTCATCCAACACAATCATCAGACCATGGTGGTCGTCTTAGGGTTGCAGCTGTAGATCGAAGCACATACTTAATAATATTAAGCAAACTTGGTAAATTTTCATTGGCGGCATGTTTCTAACCATATTCACCAAAAATCACTCAACACATCAGGACCTGAACACCAGATGCATTGATTCAAAGGTCATTCAAAGGCCTCTGACCATTGCAGCCTGTTCAAAGGACACAAATGCCCTGTGAATCGGCTGCAGTGGTGAAGCCCAGCAGGAGGGTTCAAAGGATATATGTCCTGTAAGTGTCCATGCTAAGTTCATTTTTGTACCTTGTGAATCCTTTAAAATCTGATAAGCTGCAGTACACACCAAATAACCAACCATCTCCCAGTAACTCGGCCCAACTCTCAAAATCCAGCCATCCAATATGTGAATTGATTCAATTCTATCTAGACAATATTAGAAGCTTATTTTATTTACCAGTAAAAACTATTATGCATTGAACCCATGGCTTATTTGTGAACTGTGACATTTAATCATGTAAACTCTATGAACTTGATTGTGAATTATCAGCTTATACAATTTGATCTCATAAATGGTGACTTGTGTAAATATTTGAACTTTAATCGTATGAAAACAGATCAAGCAATTTGATCTTCATAGGTACAACAAAACTTACAGAAGCTTACTTCATGTCAAAACAACAATAGTTTTTGTCAGGTCATAGCAAAATTCTGATCAATATGAAAAACTTTCAAATTTGGTAAACAATATGACAAAAAGTGTTGTTTTACCCGACGTTTATCAGAGCCATGGTGAATGAAATCTTTGCCATTCACTGGAATTAAATAAACTGATAATGTTTCAGGTCAATATGCAAACAGAGCTAAGTAAGAAGAAGAAATAAAGTTTGCCAGGAAGTGTTAGTGCCACAGAAATCCTGAAATATCTCTCCATGGAAGGAATCTGAACAATAGACTCTAAGGGCTGAAAGTCCAGAATGATTACAACATACTACTGCACACATAAATTACCCAAAAACTTGTCATGCTCAAAGTAAATGATTTTTATTCATGCAGCAACAAAGATGAATAGAATAAATGTTAAGTTAACTTTGCAGTCAATTTCCACTTGCGCATCATGGCAAAATGCTAGCTAGCTTCTCACATAATCTAATGACTCCTGTAGCGCCATCATCACAGTGCACAAAACGTTCATCTATGGTAGCTCTGTGAGGAGATAAGGTAGTCAGGCAGAGATCTGACTAATCCCAACCCTCCCATCCACCCACCCACCCACCCACCCACCTGTTCCAGCTGAAGTGATTAATGCTACAGCTTGATCAAGGCCAATGTTATTTTACAGTAGAGAACAGAGTCAGTGATTAAGGCATGAGAATCTTCCTACATTCACAGACTTTAAATTAAGTCACAGTTTTAAGCAATTTCCTACATTCATGAATGTCCTCTTGTGATCCATTTTCAATAATTTGATAATAATATCTGTATTCAGTTTGAAAGTGAAAATTTTGACATTTTCTCAGCATTCAAGGCTCATGTAAATAAACTTGCATAAATAAATCCTTATTAACAATAATAATTATTAAAATTAACAACATAACTTGGTTGACCATCATGTGAGATAGATTCAACATGAAACCAAGCAAAACAAACTAACAGCAACATAGTGACATGTGTCAGGTTCAGCCACTTTGACTTATGGGACTCTGTTGTTTAAATTAATTTGACAACTGCAACCTATTCTCAAGAAATTTGCAATAAAAAACTGGAAATAGAAGTATGTTGTTTAAATTAATTTGACAACTGCTACCTATTCTCAAGAAATTTGCAATAAAAACTGGAAACAGAAGTACCTATTCTTATCACACAATTCATACCAATAATTACCTCAATTTAGCCAAACCAACCACTGTTCACAAGCCATCATTTTAACTCAGTCTAACCAATAAATGTTGATAAATTTCCTTCCTAACAAAGTCTAACCACAACAGCTGGTCTTTCAAAATCACTCTAACCAATGAATGTTTACAAAGCAACAGACCAATCGTAGCCATTCAAACTACACAAAACAAATTAAACTAGACCAAATAACCATTCAACTACAACTGGCCAATGAGAGCCCTTAATCAGCTATCCCACCGGCCACCCTTATGAAGGAAAGTCAACAACACACTGGGCTCAAATGCAAATGTAATGTAACCAGACATTTATATAGTGCCTTTTGGGAGATTCTCAAAAACAGTTCAATTGAATGTTGATTTTATTATTATTATTATTAATTAGTAACTTCTAACATGTCGGTATCTAATGCACAAGACATCAACCGTTGGTGCACCAAAGCCAAGCTGCAATCAGATCAGTCAGATCAGTATATCCAGAAGGTCAGTCCACTAAGACAGAAAGGCAGCCTATAGTGGATAACCAACTTGAAACAGGTAAGTCTTAAGTTCAGAACAAAGTGACACAAGCAACTGAGCAGAACGAACTGTTGATTTGAAGTTTCATCATATACATAGTTTCCTAATACAAGTTACAGAAGGGCATCTAGACCAACAGCATCAGTGTTTTATGTAGAAAACTCATTTTTGAGATGAAAATACAATAATAAGCTACAGTCTCAACGTCTGATTTGTCTTGAATTGCATCGTTTTGCAAAATGCGCCAAAATCACTGCTCCTTCTTGTTCGCACGATAAGAGTATGCAAAAGTCCGACAGCAAATCTGCCCTGAATGTCTGTTTCACCGAGCCACAAATCCAAAGTTTCTTGATCTTACGATCACAGGATCACAATGATCACACGCCATTTCATCAAACTCGGGAAATTTTGTTTGCAGAAGCACGTGGTGCTTCATCCATTCTGACAGCCCTCAGTTACATGTCAGGAGCAGCTGATTCAACCATTGAGAGAGTACTCAATGCAGAAGTCGATGTTGCTATTCACTTTGTGCCTTTAAGGATGATCCTCACTAGGAGAAAAGAGATAACAGATCATCGTTGTTGTTGCCATTGTTGTTTTCACCATTGCATGTGTTGTCCATTGGTCCAAGGTAAGACAGCAACTCTGTTGGATCTCCGATATTGTCAGGTAACAACTGTGGAAGAACCAAACCACAGAATCGTCATAAAGTTTATCCTTCAGCTTTCCAAACAGCATGTACAAAGTATTTCAGCACCAGTAAGAGGTTCTAAAAGCATTGGTCATGGTTCCAGATGCAAAAATACAGAAATACATGCATACCATATGTGTGCATGACTATTTGTTTGTTTTAAATGTTAACATCATCTAGGCCAACAAGGTGCATCAATGGGAAATTCTTGAAAGATGCTACAATTATATCTACATAAATACATATTCATACATACATGCCAGTACATACATATCAGTACATATATAAATACAAACATACATACATACATACCAGAACATACATACATGTATATACCCATGCATCCAGTATTTGCATGTCTCCATACACGGTCAAACAGCTAAGAGTGTTAACAACTCCAAACTTGACCATTATGTTGCAACATATATGCACTTACATCGAGTACCTCCTGACTTTGGCTGTCACTGTCCATCATTGAGGCTGGGTCAAAGGTCAACCTGAGAGACAGATCGGCCTCTGCTGCCTTTGTGCCACTCGAATGAGTGAAACAGTCATTGCTAGATGGCGCTTGGGATCCTTTGCTTTCGTGAGTCCCGTTCGACCCGGCGAGGGTTGGGTCGTAGGAGTTGTGCGTGGGAGGGCCAACACTACCCCCACACAATGCAGATGCATTTGAAGGGGTGTGTGGATTTCCAACAGATGTTGATGACGGGGTGCCTGGGTTGGCATGCCGTAGCTTCATGCTGCCCTGCTGTCCATCCAGGGGTGTTCCCGGGGGCCCAAGATGGCCCTCCGAGTAGCTCCCATGAACATCCAAAGGGGTGTGTGGATGCCCAGATTGGCCATTCATTGGGGTGCGTGGCAGTGATCCCTGACCATCCAGTGGGGTGGGTGGATGCATCAGTGGGGTATCCAGGCATGCAGCATGTTGATGGATCGCTGTAGATGTCTTTTCACTGCCTCCCCCTCCTCCTACTGATCCTCCTCCATTTCCACCTGATGGGCACATAAGGCTGTCGCCCATCTGTGACAGAGAGCTCAGGAAGTCTGGACTGCTGCTTGGAGGGAAACAAGGGTTTGCACCAAGGTTTCCATCGCTGTACTGACTGCCATTTGCACCGTTGTAGAAACCGTGACCTACAGGAACACAACATCAGCCCACAATGCTTAAAAACTGAACCAGGCTTCTCTTACAGACTTTACATCTAAATCTTCTTCTCAGACCACTTCTAGAGATAAGCTAGTACTGAATGTTGGTGCATTTGTGAGTCAGTGAGAATTCAGTTGGCAGTAAAACAGAAGCGTAAGCTGGTATTATGCATACAGGAAAAGTATGTTTCCAGTTAAGTCTGAAATCAACAATAAATGAGCCCAAATGACAGAAGGAGTCAATCAGCTGCACTTCAACTTAAAACCAACTCTTAATAAACACAAACGAAAATCCAGGCAAGTACTTGTAAAAAGAGAAGCAGCACTAAACGAAATCTGTCAAAGGGGGTAAGCTACAATTTAAATGACAAAGTGCTCAAGTAAAAGGCACTGAGCAATAAAATAAAGAAACTCCTTTACTGTATCTGGCTATTTAAGTTTTGTGAAACAAGAATTCACACTGAGTCCACGAACTGTCAGGTATGCTCATCAGTTTAAAGTTTTGTCAACATTTGTTATGCCATGCCAAGCCAAGCCATTATATGCACCCATGCCTTTTGCTACAGTCAAGTACCACATACGAAGTGTATTTTCTATTCAAATTTCAACCGATTATTGTACCTCAGTTTCACTAACCTTGGGGTGAAATGGGATAAAGTAAAGGCTGGTTAGAGTTGTTGGTGGAAAAACTTGAATCCTGCCAGGTATTCATTGTTGGAAGCTTCATGCTGGAAGGTGAAATGGCCTTTTTCCACCTCTGAATGCACTGATCTGGAAACAAATTCAAACTTACCTAAAGTGCTTTTAATTCACTTATAAGACAAATCATTTCCTCATTCCTAATCTAATAACCAATCAACCGTGGATCTGCTTTCTTGCCCTCTGTCACAACCAGACTAAAGCTGAGACAGCTAATGATCCATGCCAACAGCAGACCAAAGTCCTAAGCAAATCCATTCATTAACTTGCAACTGGATGGGCACAAATTTCGTTTAACAGCTTGTTGTCAGTCATTTCTCACAGAGTCGTAGGCAGATGCAGAACAATGAGTTCATCAAACATCTGACTCAATATGAGCAGCTCTAAAACACAAGACATGATCTA
Organism: Norana najaformis; assembly: GCA_964023275.1. Taxonomy (NCBI): domain Eukaryota; kingdom Metazoa; phylum Annelida; class Clitellata; order Crassiclitellata; family Hormogastridae; genus Norana; species Norana najaformis. The sequence goes on from OZ029918.1 coordinate 16,104,944, forward strand.
GTTTTGAGTGAAACTGTTTCTTAATCCAAACACTAGAACAGTGGAGGGATTCAAAGAAGCACTATGGTTGCTGTGTGTTCTAGTAAGTACTAGAGGCAGAGCGTCGGATTCCTGATGAACTGCGAAAATCACAGTTTCTCTAACCCTAGCAGCTCCTCACCTTTATCTTCTTCCTTCGTTGTTTTGACAGGAACGGGCTTCCAACTAGCAGTCGTATCCACAGTCACTTCCTCAAACTGAGTCCCAGCTAATGTCTGCAGAATTCCCCAGATGTATTGGTCAATTTCTAAGCCTTCAAGCAACGCCGGTTTGCTGTGAAAACAGACAGAGACTTGTCTTTCAATAAACTGAAATTGTAATTGTAATCCCGAGACTTCTACAGCACCCAAAGAAAGCCACATCATGTGGACCAGGTTATTCACAGACACTCAGTAAACACAAAATCGATAGGCAAAAAGGGTTCTGTTCCAGGTCAAGATCCAAAAGTCAGGTAGAGAGACAGCATGGCAGCTATGGTGGGTGGTGTTTGGGATTGGAGTGGAAAAAAAGACAAGAGGAAGAAGAGGAGTCAGGAAAAGGTCTGTGAAAGAGAAATGTTTTCAGTTTTGAGTGAAAGGCCAGTGCAGAAATTGCAAGCGGTGGAGCACAGGTGAATTTGTATGATGGGTCAGATAGCTGTCGCAGTTCTGGAGGGAGTTTATTCCAGAGTGGTGGGGCAGCTATGGCTATGCAGCGATTACCAAATTTTAAGGATGAGGTTATGGAGGGGCGGAGAAGTGCTAGGGCAGAAGAGGAGTGGTTGAGTGGAGTGGTTGGACTGTAAATAACTCACGAAGATAGGAGGGTTGGGAGGATTGAAGTGTGTTGTAGGGAAGTGATAGGACGTTGTACCTGATTTGTTCAGGTATTTAAGCCAGTGAAGTGATTTAAGAACAGGAGTGATGTGATGGTGTTTGGGGGTTTTGGTGACAGCAGGGGGTTTTGGTGACAGCACGAGCAACTGCATTCTGGATGGCTTGAAGGCGGCTTATTTGGGTGGAGCCTATGTTCAGGAAAAGTGAACTGCAATAGACTAATTTAGCATGGACTAAGGATGTGGCGATGGTTTACTTTTTTTTAAAGTCAAGCATAGGGCAGATTCTGCATGAAGCAAGAGTGGGAGAGATGGGTAACATGATCAGAAAAACTGAGATTTGGTCAAAGATCACACCTAAGTTGCGGACAGAAGAGTTAGTGTTAAAGGTGCGCATGGAGGCAGAGCCCAGGCTGAGGGATAGAGGGATCTGAAATTTTCTTGAGCTGGTTGTGTAGGCCTATAAGTATGAATTTGGGTTTTGGATGGGTTCAAGCACAGGAGATTAGATGTCATCCAGGAGGAGATCTGTGTAACCATATGAAGAAGATGATCTATGGAGTCATTGAAACCTTTATGTTGTTTTTTTAGTGTTTTGACCTAGAATCCTAGAGAGAAAGAGATGAACAGTTGAGTGTCATCAGCATTGGGGTGATGATCGACATTGCTTGCTTTTATGAGTTAACTGAATGTGGTATATATAGTGTTGAGGAAAAACAGAAGAGGTCCAAGAACAGAGCCCTGTGGAACTCCACAAGTGAGAGGGCATGATTGGGATGAGGCTTCCAATAATTTGATGGAGAAAGAGCGGGAGGAGAGATAGGATTGTACCCAGAGGAAAGCAGTGTCAGTAAAACTGAACCAGGTTGAAAGTCTTTGGAGTAAGATATTGTGGTCGATGGTGTCAAAGGCTGCTGAAATATCAAAAATACAGAGGCAAAAGACTTGTTGGTGAGAGATGGCAGAAACAAGCTTTTTGTAGAGAGAAGTGAGTAGAGTTTCAGTTGAGTGGCATTTAGTAAAACCAGACTGGCATGGAATAAGGAGGGAATTGAAGCTAGATATAAAATCGGATATGTAAATGGAATTGTAAACATCCTCCTAAGTTAGGGAAAATGTTAAATGAAACAAATGGGGGTAAACACTGTATCAAAGTTTTTTCATCATTCTCTGTAATATTCCTTATTTAAACATGGTAATATTATCATCTTTCAAAATCTCAATAACAAGTATAAAATAATGAAAGCACCAGCAGTCACAACTATTTATTTGGGGAAAAATTCAAATCAAGTTACGAAATAGAATTAAAGCTGGAAGTTAGCAAATAAATTAAAGATTTCACTTAACAAAATAGATAAAAACTGGAATCCTACAAGGAATTAATGTTTTAATCTTGATGCTAGAAAGAAAAATCACAAAAAATACACAGAAGGTACTGAGCACAGATTAATTATAAGAAAACATAAAGTGGTTAGTTAACATACTTGCAGATCGGACATCTCCAAGTACCTCTATCACAGTTGAGACGTAAATAGGATTCTAGGTCAAAACACTAAAAACACAATATAAAGGTCAAATATTTTTTCACACCAGTGGATGAGTTAATATAAAGTATTTGGTAGGACATCTATGTATTTGTGAATGGATGTATGTAGGCATGCATGCATATATGTAATTATGTGTATATGTATGTAAGTATGTATGCATGCAAGTATGTAATATATGTAAGTATGCATGCATGCAAGTATGTAATATATGTATGTATATGTGTGTATACACGCAAGTATGTATGTATATACATATGTATGTAAGCTAAATAAGGAGCACTACACAGAGTACCTGTCCATTGCTCTCTGGGGAGCATAACCTCCCTGATACTTTGCAGACACTAAATGTTTACATGTCTATAAATTAAATCTACATTAGTATAATATATTACAGTTATTTTACAGTTAGTTAACAGGTTCCATTGAAAGACCTCATAAAATGTGTATAACTTAACCAATTCAAAGACGTGAATCCAAGTCAGTTAGGGAACCAAGTATATGGCATGAACTGTTAACATGCCAATATATTTTGCTCTTATCTGGAACTGAAGATGGCATTTCTTTGGTCATTTTGCAAGAGATCTAGTGGATAAGGAACACTGGGAGCCCTATGGACTGCAAGGAATGTCATCTTTAAGGAATGAGAATGCAGATGAAAAGTCAAGTCAATGTGAACAGGACGGAATGTCTTGGATGTCACACAGAAGGACTTTTGTGGCTGGAGGATATCACAATGCATCACAGATACCACTGGCTCTGATTACCACTGAGATTTGCCATGGATAAACAGGCAGACAGACAGATAAAGAGTCAAACAGGGTGAGAGATGAGAGACAGAGACACAGACAAACTAAAGATAAACAAACAAAGACAGAGAAACAGACAGAAAGAGATGTGCTGATTATTCCATTCTTGGATGGCATGGTTATTGTATTTAATTGGACTTCTTTTGGTAAGTCAGACATTAAGCTATTACCAACATTCAGTTCTGCTTAGCATCAGCCCTAAGTTTTGACATTTCTGGCCTCTTATTGTTAACCTGATGTGGACCTATGAGCGTTGCTGTGTTGTGGGATATGATTCAAAATATAAAACACATTTACGCTAAATGAAAGCATAATGAAATGTATGCATAGCCTTGAACGCTTATCTGCATATAGGCACATTTATATCTCACATAACATAAGCAAAGTCATTGGCTGATGCATTGCACATTTTACAATGGCACTAAAGCTGCAAATTATAATCATATGCAGAGGAGGAATAAATAACTAGTACTGCAACATCATTCAGGGTTCAAGTAAATGACAGGCTTGACTAGTAAGTTGGTTGGCTAGCTGCTGGCTGTTTTCCGTCAACGCTTATTCACTCACCTGTATGTGTTTGCAGTCATGACCTCTGACAGGTAGGGCAATATAATGGTATGTGATTGGACATTTCAGTGACACCTTGATTGCTGTCTGTTCGACACCTTCCTCTCTCAGTGTCTGATTGCTGTTTGTTACCGGCTGAGCTGTAAAACTACGCTTAACTAAACACATAACAAACAGTTCTGCACAAATTACACTCATCCTAAGCTTCCTCTCTCCATCCATTACTTTATTTTCATCATCAGTCTAGTCATCATCAACGCCGTCACAGTCATCTTAGCTGTCATCATCATCATCCACATCATTAATATTATAGTGATAATCATCATCATGGTCATTATTGTCATCAACAGCATCATTATTTTTCACACAATTAACATCATTGTCGTCGTCGTCGTCATCATCATTGTCATCATTGTCAACATTATTTTTATGGTTGAGCAGTAGTAGATGGCATGGAGAGAGAGGAACATGCATGAGGCTTGGAAACTCATTCTTTAATGTGTTTAAGCAGACAAAGGTTGTGGGCTTGACTGCAATGTGAGTATACATGTTCTGTTTGTATATAGATTTATAGAAGGTCAGTAGTAGACAGTTAGTCTTTCATACAGGTCACTGTTGACAGGTGACAAAAGATGCTCCTTGAAATAGGGATTTAATGCAAATCAAAATGAGAAACCATATTTGTATTCTGATCAAGAGATAGGTGACTGTATCCTTTTAAAAATACTATAGCTAGCGTTTAGAAAATGAAGTTCACTCAATCAAACAGGGATTGACAATCGTCATCAATACCACTACTGCCGTCATCATCGGCATCATCATTACCAACATTAATTTAAAAAGTTAACATCATCAGCAAAAGAATCAGCATCAACATCATCACTACTCATCAGCACAAGCATAATCAGTAATATAAAGACTTAATATTTGATTTCACCACTACAACTGCTGCCACTACCACTGCCACTTAGTGGAAGTGGAATTGGTAAACTATGACCTCCGTAGTAACTTCTAATGTGCCAGTGTCTAATGCAGAAGGCACCAACTGATGGCATTCCAAAGCCAAGCTGCCATTAGCTTAATAGCCAGAAGGTCAGTCCACAAGACAAAGAATCAGCCTATGGTGGATAAGCAATTGAAAAAGGCAAATTTTAAGTTGATAACGAAATGACACAAGCAAACGAGCAGAATGAACAGACACAGGTAGGAAGTTCCAAAATCTAGGTCTAGCAACCAAAAATGCCCATTCACCAAGAACAGTTCTAGTCTAAGGTATGACTAGCGAAAGACAATCAGACGACCTAGAAGAATAATGGTAAGTCTGGGGAATAAGGACTGATTTTAAGCATCGTAGTTGGCCAAATTTCAATGTTTTATGAACTGTAATGAATCCTTTGCTGAAAAGGAAGCCAATGGAAAGATTTAAGAACATGGGTTATATGCTCATATTTTGAAGTATTTGTTATGGCTCTAGCCAAGGAGTTCTAACTGCTTGAGTTTCTGCATGTCTGACTTTGTGATACCAACAAGAATTGAGTTACAGTAGTCAAGGCGAGTGGAGACCAACATGTTTGCCAAGGATATTCCAGAAGGCATGCAGACATAACACTTAATCCTATATATGTCATGAATATACACATATGACAACTTACAAATACCATTTACATAGTTGGTGTGAAACTTAGTAGAATCAAATATAGTGCCCAAGTCACAGCAGTGGCTAGTTGCTTAAGGGATTGCATCTCAGCGAATCATAAGGTAAAAATGTAATAAATGCAGTGGTAGGATGTACTTTTTGTGATGCAGTGTTCAGCAGGAAGAAGTCTCTTGCGGAGTAGACCATGAAGAACAGACTTTACGCTCGGTCGATGGACCAGTTGCAGGACGAACAGATGCGACTGAAACACATTCAATATTCAGACCGTTAGAAAATGACTTCCTCATTAACTTTAGAAATATGCTAACTTGTTCCAGTCTTGCATGTGTGATTATATGGTCTTTGATTGCCTGGGGTTCTGTAATATCAAGACAGGTCAACAGCTGTATCTTCTCACGTGAAAACAGATTTTCAGGAATCAGACTTTAGAGGTAATAATATTGTTTTCCAGTGGTATTAATATTTTGGATGGTACAAGATTTTCCTTGACATTCTTAATTTCACAGATAAGTTAGACACCCAGCTGGTAATGTCTCAGTGACAGCTGAATTGAATGAAGTTAAAATATTTTAGTCTGGAAAAGCAGGTAAGCTCATAACAGGTAAAGTCAAAGATGCTATCAAGTAGCTGCACAGTTACCAATGAGGCTCAGAGTTGAAGGATTTTTCAGCTGAAGCACAAACTTCACAACATTCCAGTTCCATAAGGATCTGCCTACTCCATAAGACTGAAAATTCAACAGGTATTGAATACCAACCAGGGCAGAGGTAAAAGGTCAATATGTTCTTACAGGGTCACATCAGTAACAAATAACTGCTACAGTTTGTACAGGGTATCAGCAACGAAGCAACAGTGTAGAGTGTATGCTACGCACACAGCAACATGCCGTGACTGTAATCTGGATCGTGTTGCGTCCTGGTTGGCAGACGTCCTTCAGGTAGAGCGGTCGATGGATCGACTTGTTGTCACCTCTTTCGATTGTCAGAGGAGTGGCATTGACGCTGACTGTGACAGAAGCCGGCCAGTTCGTGTTCATCTGGTGGTCCTCATGGTGGAAACACTTCAGCTGGAGCTCAAGGTCTGGCCTGCAAAAACATCCATGCATACACGAACTACTAACTGCTTCTGTGCATCATCTTAAGTAAATTAAACCAAATTCAGGTGCAAACATTAGGACACTTCTTTAGACTCCACACTAGACCAACTAAAACAACATAGCTGTTTTGCTTTTAGAGTTTCCAAAGTTCATTTAATGTGTCGAGCTAGTTTCACAGCAGTGGTCCATTCAGCTGCTGTGTTATTCTGACAATAAAGCGAGACAAAAGCAGGCAAATGGCCCAAGACTCAGCTGCTGAGGCTGAAGCACCAATGCTGGAAATGGTGCAATGTATGAAGCCTCTGAGTCAAACTTCAAAAAGCAATTTTAAATCCTGAAAAATAGCAAAGAGTGGAAAGAGATGCTCATGGAAAAGACATTTTGCAGAATCAATTCTCCCTAAGAATTCTCAGTAAACAACTTATGATAGATTATAAATCAGATGAAAAAATTTTCCCAAGAGGATGCAGTTTGGAAGATGAACACACCTCCACATAAGTGTCTGATATACGGAGTCTCGCAAGTGGAAAACATGGTTGCTGACAGCAAGGTTGTGTTCCAATCGGAAAGATGGAAGCACGACTCCATCACGAACTGGAAACGTCAGACGGAGGTCTTCGGAGTTGGCTTTCATCACCATCATTGGCTTATTTGGCAATGGGTCGACCGAGGATGAAACGTATTGTGGTGCCGAAGTCATTGCGGCGGGAGTCATTGGTGGTGTCAAGTTGTCAAATATTGGTGATGTCATACTACTCATCTGAATTGACACAATTCAATAACTTGGCAGTTGAAACAAACAGTAAATACTACAGTAAATCATCTTCTGAGTAAGTTATGCAACAAGGGAAAGTGAACAAACAAACACACAAACTTTAAATAAGTGGTTGATAAAGCAAGAAAAGTGAAGAGAAAAAATCAGTTTAAAGGTAAAGGTTCTTGAAAGACAAAGATAGGATAAACAAACTGTTCTCGGGTTCTGCACTGTGATCACTGATGCGAGTCAAGTGGCAAAAACAGACGTAGGTGAATAGAATTTCCAGGTGGGAGAGAAACCAAGACCCACCGGATAGTTTTGCATACTGTTGAACTGTGAGTTGTAACCAAGGGAAGTGGGCCGACACTGACCAGCGGCATTGCCTGCCATCCCTGGCTGCATGAACCTCGACTGACCACCGCAGTAGGTTGCATTTGGTTGGCCTGGGGTGGAGCCATAGTTGGCCATAGGCATTGGCTGCTGAGAATGGACAAAGCCCGGCTTATTCCAGCCGTACTGTGATGCCATTCCGTAGGACTGTCCTCCAAAGACACCCTGAACAGAATACAACCACAGACAACTTAGGAAAAATTACAGTCTATGCAACACACGACATCAACCTACAACACATCATTTCACATGTGAAGGCAGGTGGAAAGTCCTTTCTCTTACCATCCGATCTTTCCATGGATGCTCTGCAGATGATGTTCTCAATTTAAAGTCAGGTTTGCTACAGGATGCTAACATTTTCAAACACATGACCTTTGGGTAAACCATGCTAACCAACACTGTGCAGTTCAGTCGCCAGTGACCCATGAAGTGTTTAAAAGTTGTATGAGTCAACTTTAGCCAAGTACAGACAAAATTATACATTATATTTGATGTAATCTATAAGAATAGGCAGATATCTCCGTTGCCCAAAATAGTTGTGTGAGCATGCTACTGCCTTGGCGTCACAGAGCCAAAACATGTGTCAGCATCGGTGCCTTTCGTACCATGGCTCCCAGGCCCCTGTCAATCGCATAACAATATGAATAATATAATTATGCTACCAGTAATATCATATAACAATAAAGTAATAAAATGGTAAAGTAATAGAAATGATCACGGAATAGAAATGGTAATTGTACCTCAGACACAATTCCTTGAGGGCCATTCGGATAGGGGCCTCGCTTTGATTGCATGTACTGTTGAGGGTTGGGGTAGGGTGCCGGGCGGCGTTGTGGCCCATAGGCACCAGACTGCATCACCAATGACCCAGCCTTCATGGGCACCTGGCCTCCACACGGAACTGGGCCACAGTGCAGGGGAGAAGGGATGACCCCGGTCTCGACTGGACTCAGGGCCTGTCCTGCTGGAGCCATTGATGGGCCATGCATGCCATGAGACCCGGGGTGGAGTGACCCATAACAGTTAGACGGATTGGAATTGTACGATCGGCCATACTGTTGTAGGCAGGCAGCACTCATCTGTAGAAGACAGAAACAACACAGTTGGCTCATCTATTAAATGACAAACTGGACAGGTAGGGCTGCCACAAGTAATCATGTAAAAAAATCAAGCCAAAAAGAATCAAGTAGTTTTTCAATGCTCAAGTACTCATAAGCTAACAGCTATGTTCTTTATTAAATATTTTGGTCAACTAAATGTAAATTCAGCTCAAATCTTCAAAGGAATGCTTTCAATGCCATCTTTTATCAATTTCACTTGGATTTTTGGGATCTGAACCCAGGACTTAAGAGGTCAGAAGCAGTCTATTGCCTGTTCTGCCACCAAACCAACTCTTTCATGTCTCATGTTAAAGCTCTATCAACAGTATGGCTCACTGCTTGTGGTCCTTCTTCCTATCTCAAATGTCTGATTCTGTTCTTTCCCAAACACCTGACTGACTCACAAATGGTTATTAGGCCAAAGCTAGTGAACTTCATCTTGTTCATATATATATATATATATATATATATATATATATATATATATATATATATATATATATATATATATATATTATATATATATATATATATATATATATATTAATTGAGAATATATTACACAGTATATAAATATATGCATGCATGAGCAGCAACATAATTTACTGATAAAACTCATGAGTATTATTATTATTATTAAACAGACACTTATAACGTGCGCAATTAACAACAGCCTCAAAGGCGCATGCAACGACCCTCAAAAAGTCCTACCAAGTAATATTGAGTAATATCATGAGAGATCTATCATATAGATCAATAGGAATGCAGAGTAATCTAGGCAGACCTATTAAACATGTAAGTGTTAAGCTTCTTTTTAAAACTTGTTATTGGAAAAGTGTTATGGAAGAGCACTTGGCAAAATACTTGATAGAGTACTCAAATCCAAAAATACTCAGCAGTGGCACCCATATATAACAATAACCAAAAACCATGGTGTAGCACATGCCGTTCATGAACAATTGAAAACTCTGCTTTTACTGGAGGCTGGGATTGCTTCAGTGCAGATATACATTGCAGTGCTGTCTTTGCAAGCCATACTTTACAAATGAGGTCAGGTTATAATGAGTTTACAATACGTAGCTGAACTACTTTTGTGATCCACGTAGCTGACCACCTAATATCAGAATTCGCATCAAAATGAACAGTGTTACAATCTGGAGTCTCTGGTGCTATATAAATGCTGCCTTTTGTCTCTCAGACATGTCTTACAACAATTAATGAAATGCATAACATTTATAGCACCACTTCAGGATGGAAAAGCAGTGGTTGAATCTGGATGGAAATTTCTTGACAGATGGTAAATCACCCGAGAACTGACCAGGCTTGATGATGCTCAACTCTATTTTGCTCACCAAGCTGCCATGTAATACAGCGTAACGCCAAGCATGCACTTGCTCTCCTATTCTAAAAGCACTGGTGATGAAAGGCACATAGATGGCTAACCTGAGGTGCGTACTGGTTGGGGGGTACATTGGGCTTTGGTTGGTCACTTGCTTCCAAGCATATGACAGCAGCTGAAGCAGTTGCTGTCACAGCAGCTGAAGCGGTGCCAGCAGCAGCTCCTGACAAGGTGTCTGGCGATGTAGAACCACCCTGCGTACAGTTCATCCGTGACCCAGAGCTGAAACCACTGCAAAAAGAAACATATGACAAAAGATAGTTCTCAGCACACACCTGTACAACATTCAAGAGTTACCTGATAGAACGGTAGAAGCGGGCAGCACATTCTATAACCTGAGACCATCCACCAAGAATGAATGAGTGCCCAGAAGAACAATATACAGGTTTGAAATACAGCAAAAGTCAAAACATTCTAATATTTGTAAATTCAAGGGGTAGTTTATGCAAATCAGTTCATGTAACACATGTGGGCAATGAGTTCTGATGCTAAGTCAACTAGAAACCAGTGCATTAGCTCAACTAATATTGTAGAATATCCTATGTAAGTACACGTATATGTCTAATCACTTATAAAGCACCTTTTAGGAACCTCTCAAAGGCTGAACAACAACATGAGAAAGCCTGATTCGGCAGATGTGTTTCTTCATTTGATCTTTTCTTATGAGGCGCAAAAGCCACAATGTTCTGTTATTCAGTAAACCAAATATCCACCAAAAATAATAATGCTTATATTTAAAGTATAAAAGAAATCTAACAGATAAGTATCTTGAATGTAGTTCTCACTTTTGCTGATTGTAGACCGTGCCAGGCGTTTGCCGGTTGTAGGACAGTGTAGCATTGCTGTAGGGAGGCTTTTGCATCGGATGGCTGGTGGCAGTGAATCCGGGTTGGACAGATGAGTTGTACATGGCCTTGTTGGTGTAGGCTGCTGGCAGTCGGCTGTTTGAATAAGGACTTGTTTGCGAGGTCGGGGTCATGCCCCCCCAGACAGTTGTCACTACAGACAACGACTTCTGAGACTGGGGAACTGATGACCAGTGTTGCAACATCTCTGGGCTGCTGCTGCAAATCCATCACATAACAGCAGTCATAGGAAATGCATACTGCAAGAGCACTTTCATTGTGGTTATAAGTCACAGGTAAAGTATAGTAAGAGCACTTTTATTACGTCCTTAAATTGACATCAGTCCTTAGTCTATCTTTGGCTGTGAGAACACTATGCCGAAATCGAGACATGAAAGTGGCTAGCCAACAGATCAACATTTTCTACATGATAAAACGCAATGCAAAGTGAAGGAGTTGCCAATCTGAACACCTTGGCAATTCACCTCTCTTCAACTGCACCTAGGTTGTAATGCTACTGCACCATACAAACTTAATCCTAATGAAAATCAGTCTAGGGACTTGGATGCAACTGATATAATTATAATGCTACACTGCAAACTCTGCGCTTCATGAAACACAAAGTCAAGAGAAGCAGCTTTCTAAGCAACAAATGTTGACATCCTGGCTAAATAACAAATGATGCCTATTTATGGCTATGGCCTCGCTAAATAACAAATGATGCCTACTTATGGCTATGGCCTGGCTAAATAACAAATGATGCCTACTTATGGCTATGGCCTAGCTAAATAACAGATGATGCCTACTTATGGCTATGGCCTGGCTAAATAACAAATGATGCCTACTTATGGCTATGGCCTGGCTAAATAACAAATGATGCCTACTTATGGCTATGGTTTGTCTAAACATCAAATTATGATGATTTATGAAGACAATACTATTACACAACAAATGATGCCTATTTACAGCTATGGTTTGGCTAAAACAACAAATAATGCCTACCACTTGCTAAAACAACAGATGATACCTTATGGCCATGGCACGGCTAAATGACAAATGATGCCTACTCACGGCTATGGCTTGGCTAAAACAACAAATGATGTGTATTTATGGCTATGGCATGGCAAAATAAAAAATAATACCTACTTATGGCTATGGCTTGGCTAAAACAACAGATGATGCCTATTTATGGTACAATATAGCTCAACAACAAATGATGCCTTCTTATGGCTATGATGATGATGATGAGTTCTCTGCCTGAAGGCAGGTCCATTGGTTTTATACCGCCCAGGGATGAAATGAGTGAGATAGTTTCCCATTGCCTTCCTCACAGATAATTGTGTCGTTGAACATCAAGCAACTTGTCCAAGGTTTGAACTCACAAACCTCCGGTTACGAGACACAGACCATACCACACCACAACATACTACACTTATGGCTATGGCCTGGCTAAATAACAAATGATGTCTATTCATGGTTATGGCTTGGCTTAGACAACAAATGACAACTACTGATGACTATGGTATGGCTAAACGACAAATAGTGTCTACTTGTGGTTAAGGCTTAGCTAAAGAACAAATGATGCTTACTTAAGGGTATGACACGGCTAAATGACAATATGACATCACACAAAGGCATTACAACACATGAAATGTAAAGTAATCATGTGCTTGAAGAAGGCATACATAACAGTCTAGTAATTAAGCATGTGGGACTGTCAATCCAGAAGTTGTAGGTTTACATCCCAAAGCAGAAAGATATTTCAAGACTTCTGTTCCACTAGCATCCCCTAGCAAACCTGGCTATAAAATAAGTACATTCACTGTACACTGTTGGAAACTCCACCACTGCCATGTTTGGGTGTGCCAGTCCCAAGCCTGGATAAAGGAGGAGGGTGACGCTACTCATCTTTGTTAAACAGAAACTACCTACCTACAGTGTTGGCAGGCGGAGGCAAGGAAGATGACTAGCTACCAGCATCCACGTGATTAAGCTATGAAAACCAAGTTGCTAACACTTCATAATCATTGGCTACCTCTGGAGCGTGGCTTAAGAGATTACACTTCTTCTTTTTCGTTTATTTATATTCCATCTTATCTGCTTCAGTTCATCTCATTCATTTAATCTTTTATGACCAGCTTCTAGCATTTTTTAAAGTGCAGAAGTGTAGTAACAATGTTATGAAACTTTGACAGATCTTTCACATCAACGGCGGCTCCTGTTTTTGTTGAAGTGTAAATGATTGCACCTTGCTTTAAATTGCCTAGCCTTGCCTTATCTTGGAACACTTTGTTTTAATGCTCACACTGACTAAGCAGTTTGTAAAAGTGTACAATACCAAAAATCTCAGAAGTTCTTGAAAGGTGTTACATAAATATTCGATTGCACTGAGTTTAATTACATAAAACAAAAACTAAATACAATTAGCAAAATCAATACACAACACAAAACACACAAATGTAGCACTGTGGATGACAGCGCATTTGGAAACCCATCATCATCATCATCAAAAGACACTCAAAACAAGGCAGTGTTAGGCTACAAGAGTCAGAAAAGGCACACTGACACACAAAAACCCTGATAATTTAACAAATATGATGTCCAATAATAAACTGTAGAATTATTACGGGATCAAATATAAGAGTCACTAAATACAGCTCATTGATCGTGATTCAGCATTAACTGCAGAACAGTGGTCCAAATATTGGTTGACTACTCATGGCAACAAGCCAATCACCAAGAGTTCACTTAAACAAACATATTATAATTCCAGTAATACTTAAATGTAGCCAAGTGATCAATACAGGCTTAGAAGCATTGACGTAAAGAAATACACCGTGCCTGTAAAAAATAAGTACTTTCTATTTATCCCATTGTGAGTACTTTCTATTTATCCCATTGTGACCAAATATCTTGGATACAGAAGTTCATAAAGCAGAATTCTTACGTCCAGAAAGCATTAGATCTTATATGTAGGAGGGGTTATATTGCTTGATTCTATGATGATTCAGATGATACCTGGACATTTTTCTCTAAAACCGATGACTTATTTGTAGGTCTGTATTAATGCATGGCTCACAATTTACTTATGGGGTTGGAATGTGGAAACTATGCAGAGAAATGCACCAGTATTTACAGCTACTGCCTTTTAGTTATTCTTTAAAGTTTAACAAGAGCCATGAATACAAGTAATGATAGAGACGATAACAAAGGACTTCCTTTTTCTGAACTCAGTGTAAATATTGATGCTCATTTATGGCGACGCATGTATGCACAGTAGACGGTGTTTGGAAATGAATAGCAAAAGACTGCATGAACTTGATGCTCCGATGACTGATTCACAATCGATTGGTAGCGGCTGCCACCGCTGTCTCTCTCTCTCTATCTCTCTCTCTCTTTCTTTGTCTGCCTGTCTCTTTCTGTTTCTTGCTCTTTGTGTCAACTGATCTGCCTCCTCTTTCTGTCACTCTTTCTGTTGGTCTCTGTCTCAGTCAAAGAGGAAAGACCATGAACTGGCTAAATGCTCCAAGGCACAGCCCTAGGAAACCTATAAACTAGTAATTGGAAAGGCAATCTGAACCTTTAAGTTGTAGGTGGCATGCACATAAAAGAAACAATGGTTGATCATGCAATGTGTATTGAGCTTTTTGTTCATTTGTTGTGATAAAGGAGTCCACACCAATACTGTTTCCAGATGAATAAGATTACACTGATGTGGCCTTGACAAATCCAAGTCCCAATCAGACTATTCCGGCATGATCCTCACCTGGCGACTCCACAGGAGGCCACTGTTCACTCATTATACCCCTTACTGTGACACACTGGGTAAAATTCAATTGATGGCCGCTCTTAAGTAACACTGCAATTGAAGATCGTAAGTCTATTTACACAAAGAATCAGCCAAAAGCTGGGAAGCGAGTGATGCCTGTATGCGGCGTAAGGTAGGCAAGCTGAAGAAGAGTCAGTTTTGAGCCGAGCGATTACTGTAAACTGGAGACTCCATTAGCATTGTTACCATCATTACTTACAAGGTAGTTGATGGTTGTGACACAATACAACAGCACCTCTAAGAACTTCACAAAGGTGCTAAAAGGCATCAGTAACTGGCAGTTTTTATTATTATTGGTTTTGACTAAGGAAGAACCCAATATAATTTAACAAATTTGTCATTGTGGTGTCAAGTTGACTGAAAATCAAGCAGTTCACTCTTGAAGCCAAACAGGTTGAGGTACATGAGGGTTTAATCTGCAAGTAAACCATACACCTACGTGATAACATGGTGATTTACATAAACGACTGAAAAAAACATAGGGTCAATTAAAATATTGTGTCCAAATTGTCTGCAGACCCATTGTGATTGGCAGAGGACACTCCATCTGACCTCTAGCAATTACTAAAGTTCTTGCAGGCTTTGACTTGTAACTACAAAATGATGTTCAGTCTTTGAAGGGTCCCGAAGGACCATACTGCATGCCATTACAGATAGCAAGTCTCTGAAAACAGAAGCAAGGCATTGCAGAGAAGTAGATGTGAAACTGCCAAGGGGATTAATTACTTGAGTGCTATAAGCATACAGATGGTAGGTAGTCCAGGCAGCAACACACAAACAATGCACCGACTGGAGTAGTATTTAGGGAAACAGAGAGGAGTCAAGATCAGGACTAAGAACCACTATCACATGGTTCTAACCTTGGCCAATCCAGTGGCCTCGGAGACAGCTGGTGATGAAGAGATTTGATTGATGAAACTGATTGAGTGCCTATTAGATGCAAACCTGCTACGGATGAAACCAGTAATTCAACCCCAGAAAAACAATGATGATGTTAGTTTATATATATTAGTGTAGGTTTTATTACTTAGTTTGTTTGAACTATATTCAATCACTTCTTTTAACTTGTTCCAACTATATTATTAATATGTAAGGCTGGTCTAACTAATTTGCACATACCTGTCATAAAAGGAGGCCAAGAGAGGGAGACAGTTAGGATGGACAAGGGCAAGAGGCCTGGTTATCTAGACCTCCTTGAGAAGGAATATAAAAGGAGACAGAGAGAGAGGGAGACACAAAGGATAGAGCGGATCCGCTGATTGGAGAGTGGATGGGGCAGAGAAGGGTTGATTTTGATTGACAGGTCAAGGAGAAAGATGAAATGGGATGGGAATGGAAGAAGCTAAAAGATTAGGAAGTCAGACAGAGGGGAATCTAGTAAACTGACGGTCAAGCAGACAACATCCAGAAAACCAAAGATTAATCAACACATGCATCTCATAGATGGATGGACCACGTGTATTCATTGACTGAAGCAAAACTCTAAGTTTTTTTGTAAAGGTTGTTGTAAATACATTGTAAATACCTTTTTAATGTACAGAACATCAAAAATACATCTCACTAATTTTGAATGATTCACAACCCATCAGCTACAGTAGGCCTAAGTCCTTGAAGGCTAAGCCTCTGAACTTCAGCACCACTCACGGACAAGACAATGAAGGAAGACACTTACCGTCAGTTTCTTTTGTAGATGATAGATGAACATCAAAAATCATTTCTTCCAGTACAAAGGCCAAAGAGAAGAATGTGGTAAGAAGCTGGATAAGACATTCTATCTATCATGATGCAAAATTCAATAGATAGCATGCCACATTGACTTCAGGGAAGAAGAACAGTTTTATTTCATGTTACAGAGGTTGATAGATTTGGCCAAAGATATCCACACTAAGTGGTAATATTCAAGCTTGTCACTTCTGCTTCCAATGTTGCAACTTCAAAGCATTATATGAAAAGCGATTTTTTTACTATGTTCTTAAATCCACAAGGACCCATGGCTGTCTGCCCAGTAACTTTACTGCTTTGCTTCAGTTGAAAAAAGCCTTTATTAATATTATTATTATTATTTCTGCACTTATTAAGTGCCAACTATCCAATGGTTAAGCACAAATTGAGGGTGCTGAATATAACATAATAATATAATAACTGTGAGCAAAAAATTGCTCAAGGTCCCTCCCTATATAGTAACCTTCTGAGGGGAGGCTCCAACTGGTACTCTTGGCTTTAAAAGAACAAAAGCAGCCAAAAGCACTCCTCGTTTATCATCCCTAATCACTCATAACTTAACAGATCTGTTATCAACAAAGGATCTGAGTAGGAAGAATGCAGATCTAGGAGAGAAATGTATTGAAAATAGACAGCAGGAAGAGAACTGAAGGTGCAATTAATTGAATCTCATTCAATAACTTCTGCACTCCAGCATCTAATATGCAGTGAATCAATCAAAATTTAATAAATTTTTGCACTAAATATATAATGTGCATGTATTATCACTATAAGTGTAATCACAAAAATGAATGAATACTTGCATCAGGGTTGTGGCAGCATGAGCTGTATTGGTCTGATCAGCATTAAAATGCAGATTTTAGGATCTGACTACACCTTCAAGTACTACAGCACACATAATGGGTGGTTTATGATAATGAATCATTACCTGACCCTAACTTGTTACAAGACAAATGCACCCTTAAGTCTGGTAAAATCTATAACTCAGGTTGGGCACAATTGCTCACCTCTGTGGGGAACAATTGAATACAACTGTGCTTGAAATTTTCTGTAACTCTCACTTTAATCACATAAGGCAAACATCTGAAGTACACGAAATACCAACTAGAAGGATCATTTTGGCTTATCCTCTGAGACATCTTATGAACTGAAGGTGCAAGAGGAACAAGAGAAATGTGAATCTGTGTTGTATTTATGCTACTGTCAGTCATATCTTTGGTTACATAAAACAAGGTTACATCTACTATTTTAGATCAGCAAAAAAGTGACCATTCATGTGATTAGGTACTTGAAGCAAATTCACACAGTAGCATTTGAGGGATGAGATTAGGTAATTATTGACTTACTTTTGCAGCATCACATGATTCTGCATCATCGACATCTGCATCTGCATACTACTGGTGTTGCCGTTATTGTTGTTGTTATTGTTGTTGTTGTTGTTATTGCTGGCAGTGGAGTTGTTCGTGTTGGCTGTGTTGTTTGGCTCCACTTTATGATGTCTCAACAGAAGCAAACGACCCAGTTCTTCACACCAAACTGACAACAGTCCTGTCAACAGAAACAACACAAATGTGTTTTCATAGGCACAGTATGTGTATGCCAGTGTAATTAAGCACATTTGCATGCATGTATAAATGTATGTATCAATGTTCCCTTTAAGCTGCACAAGTGCATGCACACAACTTTTGAGGATAGCAAACACACAATCATTTTCTGCTAACACACAAATTTCATGAATGATCATATTATTTTAAAGTTAAATTTAGCTCAATGTTACAGCTGCTGGCATGTTTAGCCTACTAAGGTTTCCGTGCAACATGTTGCAAACCCAAGTGGCATACCAGCCTAGGTTTGAACAGACTTACAATCACATTCATCTGGCCCACATAATACACTAGGCTACTGAGCTGGCCACCAGTTCCCACCGGTGTGCATGGGCTACGAGCCTTATGAACAGGGTTATCCAAATTCTGTCCTATCCCTTACCTATAACACACATCAACCCTCCCAAACCTCCTATCTTCGTCAGATATTTACAATCCAACCACTCCGTACAAACCCCTCCTCTTCTGTCCTAACCCTTCTTCACCTTCCAGTCACCTCACCCCTAAAAATTAGAAATCGTTTCATAGCTATAGCTGCTCCAAGCCTCTGGAATAAACTCCTGACAGAATTATGACAATCATCTGATGCATCATACAAACTCACCAACACTTCACCTCTTGTAATTTGTGCTGGCCTTTCATTCAAAACTAAAAAGATTACTTTTCCAAAAATCTTATCCTGATTCTTCCCCTTATCTCTCTTCTTGCTTCAATTTCAAACACCATCCACTGTAGCCGTCCGACTGTCTGCTTGCCTGACTCCTCGATCTTGACCTGGAACCAAATCATTTTACCTATGGATTTTGTTTTGACTGAGTGCCTGTGAATAAGCTGGTTCCTGCAACTTAGCTTTCATTGGACACTGTAGAAATCTTGAGATTACGATTACGATGGCCTCTGTGATGGATATTTTGTGATAAAGAGGTCTAAGCCTGACTGCCTTCTTCACTAAGATCATAGTGTAAAAGTATTGTAAGAACAGGTGACTGAAAACAGTGTTGAGATAAGTAGTCAGAGTAACTATTCAAATAGAAGAGTAAATAGGCCCTGTGGGAAACTATTTTAATAGTATTTAAAATAGTAAATAGCTGTGAACTATTGCAAATACCACATAACTATTTAAAAACTATTTAACTCTAATCGGTTTCAGTTACTGATAATTGTTTAGAATGCTTTAATTTTCTCCTGTATTAACATTCAGTTAATAGTTCTGGTTGACTATAAGTAAGAGCAACTGTTCAAAAGTTTCATCAAATTTTTTTCTTGGTGAAAATTAGTGTTGGATTACAAAATGGTCTCTCTACTGGAGCAATGGATGGAATGCTTGTGAAAGCACTAAACACTTGATTCATTGTTGATTGTCCTGCATTTCTAGTTCATGTGACTAACCTAATGACCTCTAGTATCATAATGCCCAAGGCATCAATCGATGGTCGCTTCATGTCAAAATCCAAAATCATAATCCGTTGGAGAAGCCGGGTCAAATTCAAATAGGCCAGAGAAACCAGAAGCTAGGCTACGCTGGGTAAGCAAGTTGACACAGATGAGTCTTGATTTTAGACCTGAATGACATCAAAGAATTGAGAGAACAAACTGAAATGAGCAGCAAATTCCAAAGCCGTGGACCAGCAACCGAGAAGGCCCAAGAGCCTAATACAGCTCGGGTATGATGCACAGCAAGAGTCAGTGTCCATTGACTGAGTGCAATAGCTGTTGGTATGAAGGATGAGCATGGAACATATACAGGTCGGCTGGTTTAAATGTAGAACTTTGGGAACAATATTACAGAATTTTAAACTGGATTCTTTGCTCGATGAGTAACCAGTGTAATGAATGCAATATCGGCGTAATATCCTGGTACTTAGGTTTTTTTGTTATGGCTCTGGTCAAAGAGTTTTGAAACATTTGTAGTTTGTGCAGATCTCTCTTTGTGATGTCAAAATAAGAAGGGAGCTACAGTGAGTTACAACTGTCAAGCTTGCTGGAAACTAATGCATTAGCTAATGGAATTAAGACAGTATTAAGATAGTGATGAATCATTGAGATACTTCAAATGAGGTTCCTCTGCCTGCAAAATAGATAAATCATCAAAGAAGTAATCACCATTACAATCCAAATTGGATGGCACTGCTCTGTCACAGTATCCTCAGTATCATGTTGCACTAACACTTCTAAATACCATTTCTTTTGACCTCTTTAATATTTCCACAAAAGCTGTTGAATGATAGTTGAAGCACACTGAAGCACATTGGTAAATTAAAGCAACAATTGCCAAGTTGGGCTCACAGTAGCTTAGAGAATGCATATAAAGGAGAGATGATTTCCAAGAGCTGTTAAGCAAATATGAAAACGTTGACACAGCCCGTATGTTCAGCGAATCTGTAACCAATTGGAATGCAGGTTTCCAGAAGACGAATTGCCAAAATGGAAGGTATGTGAGTTATGCTGGCAGAGGCCAAGAACTGTGATGTGAACAAACGGAGTTTGCCAGATAAGCAGTACAGTTTTGTAGGCTACTTGATAAACTGATGACAAATATAACAGTCAGGCTTGCAAACAGTTGTGATTTTGTATATATTAGGATTGACAAATTTAAGACAGGACTGATCAAGACATTTGATGTTGTAATGACTTATATCCTAAAGAATGAAGAACTGAGCAAGTTCACACAGCATTTAGATATATGTACCATCTTCCTGGCATAAAGTGTGGAGTGTGAGTACAGCTTCAGCCTTAGGAATCCAACGAAAACATAAATGCTTGATCGACTTCAGGTTTACGACATGGAATGTCTAATAAGAATTAAGACTTTTTATTTCTGGTCAAACAATCAACAGGGATCTTGTGTGTGCTCACTGGCAACTGCATAAATAAAAACCAGAGACACTGTAATAGAAGTCTAGCGTGTCCTTATACTTTTGCTTTTATACAACGTGATTTATAGCCTGTTAGTTTAGGCCCAATAGATGTGCAATCTTACATGGAACAGAGCGCAGGTCCCAAATGTTTTCGCCCCACGTGGCAGGCCAGTGTGCACTTGGTGAAACAAAATTAGAGGAAACATTGGCATGTATGTATGTATGAATGTACATATATATAATATATAAGGGTGGCCCTTATTTATATGGCAAAAATTAATTAAAAAGCAATATTAATTCTCACCTTTTCAAGATATTCCTTTTTATAAAAAATATTACATGCAAATTTTGAGCGAAAAATTTTAATATTTGCAGGTAGTTCAATGACCCTAATGTTTAGCCATATAGCGTAAATGGTAGAATTGAAAACTGTTTGCCATCAGTTTGACTAAGCCATGCAAGAAATCAAGCTGCAATGAAAACTACTGTCTTAGTGTTTATTTAACAGTCTCAAACTGATAAGGAACAGTTTTTAAAATCAAACTACTGTATACTGAATGTATAGTATACAGTATGCTTTTATGGTTTCTTAAGTAGCGTTAACTTTCTCGCATCGGGAAGTTTTCCAGACTCTGTTCAATACCTTGAAGTGCATACTGCAACTGTTCTTCACTCTTAAAGCACCCTGTTTGTGCTGTGTCCTGGATCATGGCGACACCTCGCTTTGCATGATCATTGGCGACTGCTAGGGTGCTGATGATTGCCTCTGCAGCCTTGAACTCATCCATACTGTTACATGTATCAGGGCCTTTGGTTAGGAATCCAACCCAGCATTCCAAATACAGTTCTGCTCCACATTGTCACAAAATCAATAAGAGTCTTATGTTGTATCATCGCCAAACCCACCTCTATGCATTTCAATGGGTTGTTTACTCCTTCTTTCTCTGTTGATGCTTTCAGCATGGCCCGTTTTGTGGTCAAGTCTACTTCTGGATCAAAGAGGTTGAGAAGGATCAAATCCTCAGAAAGATACCATAGTTAACCAGCTAGCTTACGTGAAGTAGCTGCTCTGATATCGCGATCAGGGTAAGCATCAAGTTGCTGCAGGAAGAGCAAGTCATTCCTAGCTGCTTTGGAAGCCACAGATCCCAGGAACCAGTACTTGATGTAAAGTTTTGCGAGAAATATGTTCACATATAGCAGTCCCCAAGATTCTTTTGCCAACAGTTTGAACTGCGACATGAAGAGCCAAACTTTGATACTACATATTCCTTTCGACATCCAATGAGCTTGATGCATCAGCCCAGGGGCTTGGGAGTTTGTCCCATGATTTGGCGTTCTTCCCAAAAAGACAAGCAATAGTTGGAGTAGTTCGCAGTAGTCCTAACGGGTAGCTGATACTGCAGCTGCTGTTCACAGAATATGATGACTTTGTCTTGGATATTGATGGGCTCAGATGAGGTGAAATCATCAGAGAAGGCATCGATGTACCTTTCTTTGTTGATGGATGACCACTGTTCTTGAAACAGTTTGAAGACAAGGACTTCTGGTCCATGGCTAGGCCCCATACATACTCCAAAGGTGGCAGCCAAAACAAGTTCCATGATATGGTATTGATAGCTGAAATGTAGAATAGGCCGGTCCAGTAGATGCTCCAGAATGACACAGGCACCTGATAGTCGGCCAGTGTTAGAGCTGGTTGTGTCAAAACACATGCCCAGACCAAGCCTTCCAGGCCCCATTCTTGTATTCCGTTGTGCACAGCTTCAGCCACAGCTTGGCCAGTCCCTGTGAGTATCTTTGGGATTGACAACAGTTTCTTCTTCCCCATTGTTGAAACCAGAATAGGCAGCCTATGCACTTTCTCTTTCCCTGTCAAATCAAACGTCAGCTTGCTATCCCAGTAGACTCTCAGGATCGTGTTTGGTTTGAACGCCTGTACAATGCCAGCAGCCGCTGCTTTTCAGTTTTTCAATGTAGATGCTGGATGGTTGACCTGTTAAGTGCAAGCGCTTCTGGGTCTTGTCCGAAAGACCTAGATGTTTCAAAGACCGTCAGCGTATCCTCTTTCTTCATCTGTTTCTGCAGTTGTTGGAGCAGTGCCTTGTCAACTCCTGTCATGCAGCCTGTCGTCCCTTTTTCTGGTGTGATTCGAGGAAGAGCTTTTCTTCTTGATTCTTGATGAGCTCCATGGGGTTAGCATGCACAATGTCAAACAGTTCCCCAATCCTGTCTAAAAAAGTAGTTTCTTTGACTGTCTGAGTTTGGGACTGACGACTCTTGTTCTTCTTCAGCCTCTGCCATTCATAGAATAGTTGCTTGAGCCTTTTGATTGAGTGTTGGCGATGTTTGGTAGGAATTCAAGCATTAAACCAGAAATCTGCAACTCACTGTATGGTATGGATCACTGCTGTTCGGATATCCTCTTTCAGTGTCAATGTGACGATGCATAAATGGCCAAGGACCTGCTTCTCCGACAGTAGTTTACTTCATTCTATCCCTTCTGCAGGGCTAACCAGGTAATCTTGCGAACACGTTGCCATCTTCTTTGGCTCAAACCATCTCTTTTGTCTCCTGCTGCAACTGTTCTCGGTGGGTGAGTGTCAGCTTTGACCATCTTATTCAGCTCTGTTTTGTCTTCTTCAGCTCCGAATGTCTCTCAGTGAGTGGATGTTCATCACATCTGTTGTGGCTACTTAACTGTCTTACACAGGCAGTCAGTCGCGTGTGCAAAAGGACACATGTGCAAAAGGACACATGTGCAAGAGCCATGTGCACTGTGCATAAGAGTTCATACCATGCTGATTACATAGTAAACTTTGGCCCCCATGAGTGACCTCTAAATGCTGATCATCTGCTTCAAATTTTACAAAAAATGTTTCTTACTGAAATGAAACCATTTGAGAGGGCGAGAGTTACAAATTTCAAAAATGAGAAAATTAGGGCCACCCTAATATATAAGTATGTATACAAAGACACAAAACCACGTCTCATGCATCTCTTACACCTTCAGCACCGCATTGTGCATGAGCTCAATATAAGCCATTCTAAAATGGTCCATCTAGCTGCTATTCAGAGCACTTCTTATGCTTGTCATATAATTATGATGTCATGGAGTCCAGGAAGTTTCTTTGTAGCCGAGGGATGCTCACAGAATACACTTTCACTTGTAACTCCAACTTCAGTTCTTGCTGCGTTGGAAATGCTTGGTCCACAGGAGACCGAAGGATGGCAATGAGACAATGAATAAGGACGCTCACCAAACAAAATGATGCCCATCCTCAGACAGGCAGCTCCATAACAAGCCACATTCAGACATTCCTCAGTCTAGCTATCCAGTTGTTGTCATAGGATTCGTTGAGTCGACAGTCAAGGTCAGTGGATGCTGATCCCTTTGGCATTGCCCCCAAGTTCTCTGACCCACTGTTGCAGGACCAAAAGCTATCATTTTCCAGAGGTGTTTAACTTTGGGTTTGCAATGTCTGAAGCTATGGTAAGTGAGCAGAAAGCAGACAGCAGAAAGATGCACAAAACGTTCTTTTGTGGTGTTTGTTTGAATATCTTTATGTATTTGGTCACTCTGTCTCTGAGTGTGTGCTTCTGGATTTAGTTAGTTCTTGGGTTTTATGTGGATTTTATGCAGTTTTGGACAATGCTGTGACACCTATTATCTCCAGTGACCTTGGCTTCCACCTAATACTACCAGTGCCCATGCATTCCACATATGGCAACCCATTTGAACAGTGCAGAACCTGAAGTCACATTCACCATTTAAAACCGGGAAATTGTAGCTTCAGTTCTGTGACCTTTGGTTTGGCATTGTTTGTTTTGGAGAGGTAGGCATTTTACAAATTCTCAGGACAACACAGACCTGGAAACCTGGGGAAACTCCAGATAAACTATGCTCAACGTTTAACTCTGAAGCGATTGGTCATTGAGTAAAACTGTGTGCTGTGAGCTCTACATTTGGCTCATGGTCATTCGTCATCTTCAGCACAGTTTGAGCCAGTAACTCAATATATGAGTCAGCTGTTCACTGTAGATGGAAATTCATTGGCCAGTTTCTACGTGTCTGTGTGAGGCTGCCAGCAGAAGCCAGCTCCTACTACACGAGCATCATTCATGTACAGATGAACTTGTGGTTCCTACATAACTCTAACCTCAGATAGGTTAGTAAGAAACCCTTTTTTGAGGCACTTAAAGGTGCTATAGAAATGTTCAGAAACATACATACATACACGCCCTTATAGGTTTGTGCATGATGTATTTATGATACATGTGTGTGTATGTATGGTTTCACTTTACCTATTGTGGTTGTTTGGCACCTCAGTCATTTGAGTTCCTGGCTTCTACCATACTTTCATTTCTGGCAAAAAACAGGTATCGTCTGTGACTATTTATAGTTCACCACTTATCCTTTTGACTGATTTTATTATTGAATTTCAGTCACTGTTTGAACATTGGATTTCCTCCCATTCCGAAATAGTTATTATGGGTGATTTTAATATTCATCTTGATGTAGCTAGGCATTGTTCTTCATCATTTCTTGATATGTTGAACACATAACAAAGGTCCTGCTCTGGATGTCCTGAGAACTTGTTCTTATTCACAATTGCTTCAGTTGGTTTCTCCCTTTGAGTCATATATGTTTCGGATCACAATGCAATTTTCTCAAAGGTTAACTTCCCATTTAAACCACCTCCAAATTACACAACTGTTAGACTTCACTCTTAGCATAAAATTGATTTAAATAAACCAAAGCATGATATTTTAGCGTCTCTATTATGGTTATCTCCTGCTCAAACACTGTGCAGTTCCAGTCTACTTTAACTGAGCTCCTTGATGGGCAAATGCCTTTTAGAACCAAGAGAGTAGCAGAGTGCAAACTACAACCTTGGTTTAGCTCCATCATTTCTGAAGCTATGCACCACAGAAGTCAGTTAGAGCATTGGTGCTTCATGCTCATCTTCTTTTGGACCACATTAAGTTTTAGCAACAGTCCAAACCTGTGCCAAAACTTGTTTCATCTTCTGAAAGTTCTTCATCACCAAAACTTTGTGTATGGCTTTGAATAAGTTATTACCTAGACAGAATTTAAATTCATCATCTACAGTGTTCTTGGCTACTCAAGAGCTAACCAGTAAACTGACCTTTGCAATAGTATTTCTGGTATGAGGCTGAAATTTGTTGGTTACTTGGTATATGATGGTCTGCCCAATGTAAACCAATTCAAATGGTCTATCCAAAGTAAACCAATTCATGATATTATGACTGATATGGTAAACCCATGACATAGTCTAGTGTACATTACATTACACTGTTGTATAGAAACAAGGTTACTCAACTTACTTACCTCACAGTTATCAAGAAGCCGTGTGGCTTCTTCTAATTGACTGTTGTGTTTATATAGGTTGTAACTGGCAACAGGTAACCAGGCAGTTGATCTGTTTTTAAAACACCACAGTATAAACAGGGTCATTGGCCTTAATTCTTAAAACTTCCTCACAACACAATAAATTTGCAGGAATTCAAATGCTAAATATACAAGCACAAGTAGTTCACACCTACGGGGTACTAACTGTTGCCACACAGGCTGCTTTCAAGGCAAACTGCTTTATGCATATTCAATCTGCATCCAGGTGTGTAATAAGGCAAGCATAGTGATAGAATCCTCATTCAATTTCAGAGTATCCAATTTCCAATGGCAATGCTACTACATCATTCCAATTAGCAATTATCAATGAGCAATGATCTTGTAAACCAGATCTTTTTAATTGGCCTTCTGACAGCCTGGCATCAGTCCAACAAGCCTTTTCTGACTGGATGCATTGTTTGCTTGAAAGGGTAGAGAATTGTGGATATAGCCAAAATGACCTTGACATTCATCCCACATCAACAAACTATAAGAACATTATTGAAAGGTCAATAAGTAAGTAACTAATGCATTTGTTAACATGCCATATGTGCATCAGTTGATTACATGCTAATCAATAATTATCAGATCATCAATTTCATTATCAATACTGTTATCATTACCAATGTCACTCTCATCATGAAGATCAGCAGCAGCCTCAATATCATCATCAGCAGCAGCAACATCAGTATCATCAGCATTATCATCACATTCATCATCAACATAAAAATAGTCATGTCTGCAATGTCGACAATATTGCCATTCTTATAATCAACTGAAGTTCAATAGTACCTTCTTATAACAGAACTAAGACTATAAATGCACTACATAAATATTCAGTTACTTTATGCACACATTCAAACACTCAATCACTGCATATGCACATTCATCGCATATGCACATTAATTGCATATGCACATGTACTTATGCACACATTCAAACACTCAATCACTGCATATGCACATTCATCGCATATGCACATTAATTGCATATGCACATGTACTTATGCACATATTCAAACACTCATTCACTGCATATGTACATTCATCGCATATGCACATTAATTGCATATGCACATGTACTTAAGCACACGTTCAAACACTCATTCACTGCATATGTACATTCATCGCATATGCACATTAATTGCATATGCACATGTACTTATGCACACATTCAAACACTCATTCGCTGCATATGTACATTCATCGCATATGCACATTAATTGCGTATGCACATGTACTTACAAACGCATGCAAACAAACTCTGTTTCTTCATTTCTGCTTTGCACTCATTCCACTCATTTGCCTTTCAAACAAATCTGCTGTCTTTGCTCAACTGCCTTTTGGATTTCATTCCAGGAACCACACAATTCATTCAGTTTATCTAATTCACACTGAAATAAAGAGGCAACATGGTCCTGAGGAATGAATTTTGTTCTATTCCTACTGACGAAAGCGGCACAACAGAAATTCATTTCTCTGCCAATAAGGAAAGCTGGTGCATCACACATCCATCAAGTCACAAACAAGTGCATCCCGAAGTTTGTTTACGTCTTTGTGCTTGTTTGCATGTATGAATGTATGTATATGCAGAAGTGTGTGTCTGTGTATGATGTATATTTATATAAATAAACATGTTGATGACAAAAATGAAGTGAAGTTAGGACAACTGTCCACTTGAAAGACTTGTCAACCACCTTAAGAAACGCCAGATCACTTAAATTATGATATGGCTAAAAGTATGAAGTGGCTATAGAGGAAGCCAAGGATGCAGTATAATATCCTGAGAAAAGCCCAAGGACTTCAGCATCAGCTCTGCTTTTCTACCCTTCTTCCCTCCTAGAAAGACTCGTACACTGTCAACTCACCTTCCACAAATCATCTGGGGTGTTACTTGACACTGAAACAAAATGCATTGTAATGGAACAACATAACTTATATAGCACCATTTAGGAATGTCACCCAAATTAAACTTTGGTCATGGTGTAAATCAGGCCCTTAATTAATCACTAACTGCTGTCTGTCTGTCTATCCATCTGTCTGTCTGTCTGTGTGTGATCTGGTACACCATTCATTTCACTAAGCTCCAGAGTATGATGTAATGCATGTACAGTTGTATATACACATGGCGCTATAGAAGTCACTGGTTGGATAAGACGAGATTAAGAGACATAGTGTAAAGAAGATGCACCAAGTACTGTTTGCTTCTCAGTAGTAGACAAGCAGCTCGAGAAGAAGGAGAGGAAGAATTACCAGACAATCCAACTGTAAGAGATGGTGGCAGCTTATTCCCTATGTAGGTTAATGTAGCAGCACAGTCTACAATTGACAAGTCTCATCATCGATCAGCTGCATACCAACTTCGACAAATTAAATGATCCAGTGCCGCAGCCTCGGCACTAAACGCACAAGACTTTCTTAGCTGAGCAGCCGCGACTGTGACAAAAAGCGACTGATATAATGAAAATCACGTATGACTATGACTGTTTATATAACTCAAACATCACACACACACAGATGCACTCAGTCCTTGCTCACAATCCAAACCAAATAGTATCAGAGGCTGTGATTTGTCAATAAAACACGGCAGGCCTCAGAAAAAAGCGTCACATGAATACATTGCTGTGCATTAGTGTCGGCCGATCGGTCTCCTGCATGGCTGGCTGGTGAGGCATACTGATCCACCAGTGAGACTAGGCCTACATGGGCAGGCAGGCAGGCCTTAACGTGGCTTCAATCATTGGTCATAACACATTGGAACAAGTTGTGTAGGTGTATGTTAATAAGGCCTGAATGCTTCACTTCAAGGGAGTCACAGCAAAACGGGATGGCACAATAAATGTACAACCACCATCACCACCTGCAAACCAGCCTATTGACAGCCCAACAGTTCAGAACATACATGCATATCACGCATCAGCAACTCTCCATTGTGCCTTTGTACCAGTCCTCCTCCTCCACTGCAAGCTCTGCTGCACCGCACCCACTGCCGCTGCCCAACAAACCTGATAACATTATCATGGCACGATGACATCCTAAATACTCCAGCTGTAAATTTCACTCTTCAAAATATAGGGTTATTCTTAAGGAAACCCTCCCCAGCCAGGGTCTTCAAAGCCCATACATAATAACTCTCCAATCACACCAACAGTAACATCAGGTGTGCCAATAGGCAATGCTACTGTGCTATACAACACCTCTACAAAAGTGATTATGGTGTCATCCAGTGCTCCTTCTATTAAAAACTGTTACTGTTGCAGTAAACTGTCCCTGTTATTCTGAAATTGCTAGTATTAGTAAGCAATTACAAAGGCACTACGGTAAAGACTTTCTGCATTCATGCAATTCACAGTAAAGACTTTCTGCATTCATGCAATTCACAGTAAAGACTTTCTGCATTCATGCAATTCACAGTAAAGACTTTCTGCATTCATGCAATTCATGGTAAAGACTTTCTGCATTCATGCAATTCACAGTAAAGACTTTCTGCATTCATGCAATTCACGGTAAAGACTTTCTGCATTCATGCAATTCACAGTAAAGACTTTCTGCATTCATGCAATTCACGGTAAAGACTTCCTGCATGCATGCAATTGAGAGAGTCACGCACAGTAAAACTTAACAATTTCATGGCACTTCACAGTAAAGGAAAACAGCATAATCAAGGGCACTTAATGAAATCCAGGAAGTAAGTGCATTTTTGATGGGTCACTCAGTTTCTGGCCAATGTTCAGAAAGGTCAAGCCAAGAAAATAGGCCAGTGCAATAAATCTATGCCAATGCGTATGGCTGGAAGCACAGCCATGTTAGGTCCTGATAAAAAAATTGTTCAGAAAATAGCAAATTTTGTTGTAGAAATACTTTGTGCTGTCTGTTACTTAGCCAAATGATGGGTACACTGCACCTTGACTCGGAAACAATCTCCCTCCTGATTTTCACAAAATCTCTGTTCCTCTATCCCTTCCATTGTTCACCCACCATCAGCCGTCTCAAGCCCTCTATCTATTAATCCTGAGGTGTTCCATTCAAAACTGGTCTGACCTTTTTAAGAAATCCCACCATGATCCATTGAATCTCTGCCTTCCCATTTCTCTCATCTTAAAAACAACCCACCCTAACAGCTCCTTCCCCCCTTCTCTGTCTGATCTTCTAGCAACCGGACTTGGTTCTTGACAGGGTATCTTTGGACATCCCCACTGACTTGATGCAGCGCTCATGAATAAGCTGGTGTCCTGTGCTTAGCTTTTAAGTAGTGCTTTAGAAATTTCAAGCTTATTAGTTTTGGATCTTCAATGAATTACCTTTCTCAGACATTTAATTTCTAAAGCACTAACTGGCAATTATCCAATGTTTGAAAGAGATCTGTGGAAACTAATTAGCAGAAGCTACACAAATGGCAACATGTTGCAAAGTAATTCTTGGAGCCTAGTGAAAGAACTCTTTTTATATCATATTATAACTGATGAATAGTCTATGAATGATTATGTGGACAATGCTGATACAGTGACCCACTAACGGAGGGCCAGTCTTCTTCCTGTATGGTTCACTTTCATCTGGCCTCCCTCGTTTGAGGTATTTGGCTTATTATATAGATGTAAACACAATTATCACTTTGGAATGGCTCATTGGCACAAATGACTCAAATAATCACAGAGGTGGATTCGTGCTGCCATATATTTTGAGATCCAATTCAATCCACGATTGGAAAATTAATCATTGACTGTCATTTAGCTTTTGAGCATCAGCATGCATGAACTGATGCTGAGTCTATTCTAGCTACAAAGACCACCAGCTACGAACTAATACCAATTGAAGCCATGGCCAATTCCTATTATAAACTAAATGCAAACATCCCTGTACTATGCCTGTTTTTAATATATCTTAAGTATATACAATTGAAACTTTAAAAGCTCATAAGAACAGCTAAATAGTGCTTCAAATAAATCGCTTAATTAAGTAGACTAATCAAGAGAAGGCAAATACTATTGAAAGCTGCTGAACAGATGATTAGTAGGCCACATATTGGTTCACTTTCTCTGAGGTAGCTCCAAATGATGATTACAACCATGACGGGTGATATAGCATACCCCAGCCTGCCAGCCAGCCATCCAGCCAGCCAACCAGCCAGCCAGTCACCCTGCCACACATACGTTGTCCCTCAGACCATTCAGAAACAACCACGGTTTAAATCTCGCCAGACTACAAATAACCGGCTTCAGTCCATGATCACCTCAACTGAGACATTGTTCCACCGCCCCTCTCCCGCAACCCTTCTGTCCCCAATACAAAGCCCAGCTACTAACTAAGTGATATTAGTTATACCCGTCAAAAGCCGCCGCCATTTAGCAACAATACCGACCCAAGCAGCAGCACCTGTGACACCGCCGCCTGTCAGCCCCCGCCCTCCCAGGCTACACCCCAGACAAAAGACCGGGCTTGCACCTGGGCAGATATTTCGCCTCTTTTCGTCCGCCGGTCTGTTTGTCCGTCTGTCCATCTGCCTATCGGCAGGTATACCCGTCTGTCTACCTATGGGCCGCCCGTTATAACAACCAGGGCAGAACGGTGGCACTCTGACATGCTTTCCTGTCCTCAGAACCCAACAGAAATCATTTAGTCTGGCGGAGACTAGCAGGTAGGCCAAATAGGCCAAGATTTTCACCAAATGTGTCCGTCTTGAAGAAGGAGTCCTCTTGTAGTCTCCTGGTCACTCCATATGAATCTGGGTCTTAAAGCCACCACAGTCCACAGTGCCATCCCTGTTGGTCCAATAAGGCCTTCCAAAAAGAATAGAGGGTGCTACTAATACCCACCGTCTGTTCATGGGTTAAACAGCCTATGCATGCATGTACATACATATGTATACATGTATGTATGTATAATAATATGTAAGTATGTATGTATCCGTGTATAACACTACACTACTACTACTACTACTACTACTACTACTACTACTACTACTACTACTAATAATAATAATAATAATAATAATAATAATAATAATAATGATAATAATGATAATGATGATGATGATGATAATAATAACAATGACGATTTACACAGTATCGTAGCACGGCCGAGGCTGAAAAAGGTTGCTGTACATCATGCGTGAGTACTTCTATGTGTACGTGGATATTAGTACAGGGCCTTTTAAGAATACCCTCTCGAAGGCTCTATACTTGGAGCTGACATGGAATGTACCTGAAGTCCAAGAATCACTCAGACACCAGTCAAGTTGCATGGCTTAAAAATAAACTGCTGATCCGACTACTTAGAATTTATATAGCACCACCATTATCATATGGCAACAATCAGTGGTCGCCTACAGCCCAGGATGACAATGAACACAAAGGTCTAGAAGCTAAGAAGCAGCTAAGAAGTCCTGCGAACTGGGTTCAAATCGATGGTAGATCAACTGAACGAGAGACGTGAATGACAATAAGAAATCCACTGAATAAATAACGATGTCTCCAGAGATCTGGCTAAGCAACTAAATGCAAACACTTGCCATGGATTACAGAACTTGTAATCACGTAAACATGTAAAGATGCAAGATAAAGCAGCAACATGCAAACATAGAGGGGATTAGCTGAATTATTTAACTCTACGAAACAGAGACGTTTATGACATTACCTAGAGCTGCTAATTTGATTAATTTGACACCCAGGGCTCGAACTGGAACTGAATGCAAATGGGTGCACTCAACGAATTCCCAACATAGGTCCTCACTCATTAACTTGCTCATTCACTTGCTCTGTCTCCCAGCTGCTTAAAGCAAACAACTTGAAACACGATTTGCGAGATAGCATGTAACTCTATGGAAAGGAAAAATTACATTTGGTGGCATATGATTTAGAGTATGGGGTATTGTATAAGAGTCTGTGTTATGGTTGGGTCAGCATTCTGTTTGTGTCATAAAGACCAGTGTTACGGAGGGTCAGCCATAAGTTTAAGGTTATGTTAGTGTTAATGTTAGTTAGTTTTGATATCTGCAATGTACATGTTCAGATCATTAAAAACAGAAATACATATATCTGGGACTTGTTTTGGTCAAGGTTAGAGTTCTTGGTAGGGCTTCATTATGACTTGGTACTTAGCTTGCTTCTGTTTGATCTGGATTCTTACTCCACTACATATGTTTAGTCTGACCATTTCCTTGGACCTAATTCATGAGCACATGGATGACAGTGAGATGACCAGTGAAAGGTTCAAAATGTCATGATTGCAAAGAACCTGAGAGCAGAAAAACAGTGGGTCACTGGAAGCAGTTGAAGACTGTCATGAAGCAGTAACTGAATCACAAATGAAACAGACATCAATCACAACAGAAACAAATAGCAGACGCCAGAGGAGGATCCACTGCACATAATAAATTGAGCAATACCTAACTGATCAATCAATCCATATTCAGCAACTGAAAATAGAATCACCTAGAGTACAAAGAAAAACAGAGCAAGGCAAATCATCTCCAAGACCAAGGCAGGACTGGACTGGATAACAACTCCAAAAACTCTGATGACAGCAAATTCAAAACAGCAACAACGGGTTTAAAGATGATTAGATGAAAAGGGAGCTAAAAATGAATGAGATGATTCAGAGACATTGATCTGACCTATTGTTACCAAAATTCCAGTTGACCAAATCTGTCAAATCCTAAATGATGGTTGCTCAAGAAATCACCAATGTAGTTGTGTACTGGACATTTGTGGAGTGGCATTATGACTGACTGCTAACAATATGTCTTGTATTTGAATCCCAGCGCATCAAGTGAAATTATGAACCCCAAGTCAAACCAATTTATAGAAAAGGGCATATTTTTTACTGTTTTTGTAGAAAAAGAACCATTAACCATTTTCTATTACTCAAGATCGATTGATATTTGGGACCCAATCTTGATTAATGCATCAGAAGTGAGCAATTACTTTACCTTTAACCAGGTGGTGAACAGGTAAAAACAATAACAGTGACGATATTGGCAAGTATGCATAAAAGACAGAGGTTGATATTTTCTACTAAATAACACTCAATCAATAGATCAATCAGTTGTGCATATTTTAGGATCCCACTTGGCATCTCTCAGATAAATCATAGCAAGATATTAATATTCATTCTTATTGAAGGCGTCCCCAGGTATGGCCATATAACTTCCTTTATACAGGACACTCTACACTGGCTTCCCATTCAGCAGCGTATCCAGTTCAAGATCCTAACGCTTATGCGTAATTGTCTCGTTGGCTCTGCTCCATCATATCTTAGGGACTTCTGCATTTTGGTCTCCTTGGTTCCAGGCCGTAGCACTCTCCGGTCGGCCTCCCTTGGACTTCTGACTGTCCCTCGTATGCGCACTGCTACAGCACAGTCTAGAAGCTTTGCCTATGTTGGACCCAATAGCTGGAATCGCCTTTCCCCAGAGCTCCGGCTAGTATTCCTCAGTTTGTCTCTTCCGCAGTTTCGCAAGCGCCTGAAGTCTGTATTATTTGCCAGTGGTCTCACTAGTTCGGGTCGGGAGCGCTTCTGATGAGTCTATTCTTGAAGTGGTGCTTTATAAATGGCAGATTACAATTACAATTACAATTCATTCACTAGACAAGTACTGTATAGGCAATGCCAAAGCTCACCTTATGAACACTGAATAAAGTTCACTGATATTCGTTCTGCCTCATGAAATCAACCACACACTAGGCAAACATACTTTCATAAAAACAACCGAAATCTTAACTATGCAGAGACATACCATAGTTCAAATTATTCCAAAATGTCAATCAATTAAGACTGTCAAGTTAATCTTAAATTTGTGCCAAGGTCAGAAGCAATTCTATTTCTCTGAATTAACACTCAGTCATTGTCATTATCATCACTGCCGATTTGCAATGAGGAAACTTTAGATTAAATTTCAGTTAAGACAATTTAACTGAGAACCAGCCATGGGTAGGAAGTATTAGCAACTTCATTATCTTTGTCTCAGCATATGTACTCAATTATTTTATCATGGGTGGAAATTGAAACCCGGCCTCTGGATTCCATTCTTAAAGCATGCTATACATATACATACACACAAAGATTCATACACAGTCATACTTCAGTTGGGTGCATGCATGCCACACATTATTACATACATGCAAACATGCACACGCACACACACAATCACATGCACAAACACACACTCACATGCACAACTCACACACAAACATCATCTATTACTATTTAAGTCAATTTTTTGTTGAGTAGAAGATAAGGTAACTACAGTAAATGCACACAAATAAGCTACATAATTAAACATACTGAAAGCCATGCAAACATAAATCAGCATGGCCCTCTTAACCCCCTTTCCCCATTTCGTTTATACGCGGTCGGTCTCAGTGACTTTACCTATTGACGACCATGCATAAACGGGTCCGCAATGTATTACTATTATACTGACACAATAGTTAACTCCATGGTGTACTAGATCTTTTTAAAGCTAGTCAGTAGGAATGATTGAACGTTGCCACTGCACTGAAGATAGCTACTGCATAGTTATTATATTAAGGAGACTTAATGCTGCTACAGAAACAGATAGTTGCTATAGTACACTGAAAATGAGCTGCTAACGTGAAATGCACAACTGCAGAACAGAGTTACTGCGATGACTCAACTGTCCTTATGATAGCATCATGAGTGGTAAACTTATTTCCGGCTACTAGTACATATTCTTCATGCATTAGTACCAATGAGTAGTACTGTGATTTTGTCACAAACACCAAGCCTCGAGACTTGCCCACAAAATGTGGACAGGTGAGACCAAGAAGAGACCTTTGACATTCTACCTCGAGACCGAGTCTAGACCCGAGATGTCCTGCCCCAAGACCGAGACGAGACCAAGATGTTGGCCAATCTGTCTGAGATGAAACATTTGGTATGTCTCGATACAGTCTCAAGACTGAGATGTCAAGACTGAGACTACATCCCTGAATCCATCTACGTTGCTATCTGACATCATAGGTCACGTGAATCAATGACGCCTATGATCTCGAATAGAAACCAAAGCGCTTCACATACCACACACCCCACCCTTATGACTATCCAAAACGAATAACAGTTATCCGTTACACAAGTACCATTTCGTTGGGAAACCTCCAAACTTTCCATTTCAATGCATTGCACTGCATGATAAAAACTATTGCAAGGGTGGGGTGGATGGCCTGTGAAGTGATTTAGTTTTCATTGGGGTTGAGTATGTCATTTCTACTCACGAACTTGCAATGGTTCTCACCTTACCATGCAATGCATTGAAATGGGAAGTTTGAAGGCCTATAGCTGGGATGTGGGTGATTGTAACAGTGATGTTGTTGGTGTTTTTGGTAGTAACGTGGGTAAGGAGTATGGTGTTTGATGCGCTTCGATTTGATATGGGGATGAGCATGTAACTTTTGCTGGAAAAGTTTCATTGAGATTGAGTTGATTAGTGTGTTGTCTAATATAAATATGAATATGTGTTCTAACTTCACTTGGCTTTGACCTTTGAACTGCGAACCACCTTACTGAATTACGATGCCAAAAATTTTACCACTTCCAACTGGCTTATTTATACATTAATTATATTCTAAAGATACACTCATAGAATTTTCCCACAGTTGTTCCTAACTGACCAAACTGAGCTACTGCTCCATTCACAGTTATGTAGTCTCGACTCCATGTGACACTTTCAAATGCAGAAATTTCTTTCCAAAAATAGAACTATGCTTGTATGAGGCAACTTAACACCACTTTGTCCCTCAGAATCACATTTTGTCCTAAATTTAATTGCATGAACCTAATGTAATTAGCCCGGGATCCCACTAACACGCATTAATCACAATATTTCTTTGCTTGGTGAGTTGTCTGCCTTCTCAACAGAACAATTATTTACAAATTCGCCTACCCATCCGGAAAATATTTTTCCACGGAAAAGATTTCTCACGTATTCAGTGCAAACTTTCATCCTGGCAACGGTAGTAGGCATGGCTGGAAGGATTTTGTAGCCGGAATTTATTTCGCAATACACCTGTAACTGGCGCCCCCCCAGAAAAGACCCATGCATGGTGGACTGCCAGAATGTGTAGCCCCTCTCAAAATGGTCTTGCCTCCCCATCACAAGCAATCCTGGAGCCGCCACTGACTGCATTCTCAATTTTTGCAACCAATAAAGTAACTGAATCTGAAATCGGTAGTTATAAACAGTCATAATATTAATTATAAATTGTAATAATTAGAGTAATGCATAGTTGTCAAACTTCTCGACATGGACAAGTGTTTAAAAGCTTTTTTTGAAATGCTTGTTCAAACATCTTTTTCAGTTTACACAGTAACCCTGGCGCATATTAACACATCGCCTGTTCTTATGTAAATATATGCATTGTATGTCTTATACAGGCGTGTATGTTAAATGGATTCATTTCAGTTGATATGTAGTCCTGAGCTGAGAGTTTAATGGCATGATGAGATTCCGTATAGGTTGCATTTAATCAATGTGAGTGAATGAAGGAGGAAGGAAGGAGGGAGCAGAGACAGGCAGAGAAGTATTATCTGTCCAGATAAAGGGAAGTTGCCTGCTCCCTCCACCAAGGATAATAAAACATGTAATAAATTACAGGGCTACAAAACATTATAAGACAGGACCAGAAACAGGACCACAGTGTGTGCATGCGTTTGTGTCTAATCTTCTCCGTAATAATAAACTATGCTGCACAACCATACCTTCACTTATTATACTAGCTCCAAAAAAACAATCCACCTGCAAATATTGCACATACCTCTACACACATACATAAACACACAAATTTATATACAAATGCATGCAATATATGCACAGGCAGTGTTCAAATATACATGGTAAGCAAATGAAAATATTATTAACATTCACTATATACATACATTTTATGATGAGAGATGTATATATCTTAACGCATGCAAAGACAACTAAAGTGGGTTGTTTTAATGCCAAACAACATCATGTGTGTATGTTTATAACACTATTAGGCTTTCGGAAAGCTCTCAGATAAAACAACTCTGCTTGTCTTTCTGTCTGCCTGTCCTCCGTCTATGCTTCTTTCTGTATATGCATGTCTCTAACAGTCCGCATTTCACACCCTGCTTTCTTTCTGTCTACCTCTCAGTTTTTCTGCCTGTAGGACACACTTCAATAGACTGTCACCCCAATCTCAGGTCAACCAGTTTAGTCTGTGTCTGTCTGTCTGTCTGCCTGTCTGAGTCAGCCTGTGCATTCATCTGCATGGTAACGTTAGTGTTCCTCTTTTCCTCTTCCATTTTCCTCCTTTTCCTCGCTTCTCTTCCTCTTGCACCCTTCCAAATGTTCTCTTCCATTTCCATCTATGTGTCTCTTTGTTTGGCTCCCTGTGAGTTTAGATACTCTCATAGGTACTTCTCTGTCTTCCTAATAATTATGTACCTTAGAAATGGGTCAGTTGGTCAGTAATTCCTAAAGTCAGTTGGTCATTCAGCAGTCCATCATTCAGTGGGCAGTCTTGGTCTCCAGACAGCTGTTCTGATGTCTTTAATCTTGTTCTCAGTCTTGGAAACCTATTGTCTTGGTCTCAATCTTGGTCTTGAGGTCACAGTTGGCTTTTTGGAAACTGTCTTGAAGCAAAAGTCTTGTTCTGTCTTGAACAATTGGTTTCGATAAGTATTGGGCAATACTTTTTGGTTTCTTGTGCTACGAAATTGGCCGTGTCTGACAAGAACAGATAGTTCAGAAGTCAGAAGATCAATTGCACTGAAAGTGCTGAAAATTAGTCTTTCTATCAGTGTTGATGCCACATGTGCAGCTCTACCCTTAATGGTTCCAATTCGTTATTGAAAGTCGTTTGAAATCAGCAACAGTTTGTTTTTGGGAGCAATTTGCAATTTGTTTCTAATTGATATAAGTATAAACATGTATCATAAAAACACATGAAAAAATGAGTTTTGTACTTACAACTTCAAATTATGAAAAAACAAAAGAAATGGTGAACACTTGTTTTTGGTGTAAAACCACCAGAACTGTAATGATGAACCATTTCAAATTTTATGATCTTTATTTATTTAAATATTGGTATGGAATAGTATTGGTGTTGAAATCATTTAGTTAATTTTAGACTTGTTTGAAATATTTAAATCACTCAATCAATAAAAAATTTTAATGTCACTACAATAAAGCAAATCATATAGGTTGTTGATGGTTTTTCAAAAATCAACAGCAAGGAAGCATGTGGGATAATTCCTGAACTGGAAATGATAAGTTCTGGACTTTGTGCATTTGGATATTCCCAGTGCTGAACTTTTAATGTAATTCTTACCTAGCCACAGCGCTGTTCACATATGAAATTCATAATTTAATTTTAAAATTTTTCTGTGGAGTATGCATAAACTCTGAAAGTCGCATGATTTCTTCATAGGCTTGAAATTGAACATTTGTAAAACATGAAGAATGTAAACAGAAGAAACTACATTAATCATCTTTAAATCCAAAAACTGGTAATTCGAAATATGGGCCAAACCACTTGGAAATCAAGCAACTAACTTGGCTTTTTGTGAAAATCCTCATCTTTAAATAAATATTGATTGTCTTTATCTAAAGTGGAAAGCAAATACTTTTGGAAATGTACTGCTGTACTAAAGTCTTCAATTCCCAGTCTGCAACATACCATATCCGTAGTAATACCAACTACTAAAGAGACATGAACACAACAGACAGTATTAAACATTGTTGACTTAGTTCTACCCAATTTGAGAGTCCATCTATGAAAATGAGTGACTTATGTCCACCTGCAAAGAGACCAAAAAGCCCTGTCTTTTCAATTTCAAATTATAACAGTGCTCCTAATACAGAAAGGAATTTGACGATGTCATTGAATTCAACTGTTGCGAAGTATCTCAAAACAATTTGTACATCAGTGCCTAAGAATACTGCTAATGACATATGGATAATTATAAGGAAAAGAATTTTGAGATTCCCTAACCCATTATTGGGAAACACATTTAGCATGCATTAAACTTCAGCTCATATAGAAAGTTTTAAGTCATGGAAAAGATTTTGCACTTCTAATGTTGTTTAAGATGATTAAGCTCAAAACTTTAAAAAGATGGGACTTTAGTTTTGAATGGAAAGCCTGAGGAGCAATAGATAGAGGGGCCTGGGACAGATGATGGTGGGTGAATGACAGAAGGGGTAGAGGAAAGAAGAATTCATGAAATTCAGGAGGGAGATCATTCCAGAAAGCCAAGTTCATTTTGGTATATGGATAGGTTACAGAACTTAACAAGAGTAGTTACTGGGGATGGGCAAGATTGAGGTAAGCATATGAATGGGTAAAGCGGGTTGATAGGATGGAAAAGAGTTTGTGGAGATAAGCAAATTGGGAGTATTGCAAAGATTTATAGGTAAGAGAAAGAACTCTGAAATGAATCCATTTGGGGATTATCAGCCAATGGAGTGATTGAAGTATAGGAGTGAGATGGTGATGTTTGGGCATTCTGGTGACACTTTGGCAAGTGAATTTTGGATGAGTCGAAGATGCTTAATTTGAGTGGATTCAAGGTTAAGGAAAAGGGAATTATAGTACTAGTCAAATCTGGAAGTGGACAACAGAAATAGCAATGGCAGGGGCAGTTTTAAAATCGAGCATGGATCAGATACAGCAAAGGTAAAAAATATGAATGTCGCATGTGTGTGAGAGGTTGGAGACATGATCTGAAAATGAAAGTTGTAGGCCAAAGTTGATGCCATGAGTGCAGGCAGGTGAATTAGAGGTTTTAAGTGAGAGTTCAGAAATTAGTTGATAGGGTGGATGGAAAAGTCAGGGATTTTCTTAACCTAATCTGGTAGATCCAGAATGATGAATTCAGTGACAAGAGAATATTTAAAGGTGAGGGGAAGTAACCAATAAAGGCAGAAAGGTTGATTATTTTCATATAATAATATTTAGTTTCTAGCTATCTAGACATCTGATATAGCGCCTTTTAAGTTCCTCAGCTAAAGCACTCACATTCTTCGATTTGAATGCCTGAAGGTAAGAGTAAACCAAGGGTTATTCTTGTGTGTGATGTGTTTGGTAATGAGTGCACATCAGAATCGAGGAGGCTGGTGAGTGTGGTATTGTAGCAAGATAGGAGATCACCAAGAGGAGAGGGAGGGATTAGAACAAGTTGGGAGCTGATATCTTGCATGAAGTCTTGACGGTCAGTGGTGCCCAATCCAGAGGAAAGATTGAGAAAGTAGAGCAGGACAAGGAAAAGGCTTGTTTCCAGGTCAGCAATGATTAAGAAATGATCTGTGATGTTGACAACAGAGCAAGACAGGTTAGGATTGGCTGATGAGAGAAGATTCAGGAAGTCAGAAGCAAGAGGGTCAGATGGGTTTAAGTTAAGGCAATAAGATCAAGTGGCTGGCAGCAATAGACAAGATCACTGAAGATGACTGAATTTTTAGGGTTAACCAGCGACCGAATGTTGACAGAGTACAGGAATTTCTTGTTGGCAGATAAAACGAATGAAAAGCAAGTGGATTTAGGTGTTGATTGGCTTTGTGGGCCAGGGCTGGGGTTGACATTACCACAAAGTAAAATTACCAGCAATGTTGTTTGAAGGTATTAGGCTGATGCATATATTGATGGACGGTCAGTGTAGCGATCCTCCCTTTTATTCGCGTTTCTATTTGTTGAGTTAAGCTTAGCTACAGCTGACTGACTGACTTACTTAGTGTGTATAGTAGTTTAGTGTAGATGGTAGTAGTGGATTTATGTATAAATGCTGTAGTTGATATAGTACTGTAGGCAGGCCAACTTATATGAGTTATAGCTAAACTATAGCAAATGGCCAAATTAGGTAGGAATAGGGTTTTTACTCAATCGTATGGGACTATGCCATGCCAGCACGGCAGATGTTAGTCTACATGACGATTTTACCAAAGATAAATCATACACAGCGGATTTGAAAATTAAACAGCTGCTGAACAAAAGAACCTTAACAGCCACAAAAGAGCCTGATGGCCAAAAAAGAGCCCGATGGCCACAAAAGAGCCTGATGGCCAAAAAAGAACCCAATGGCCACAAAAGAGCCTGATGGCCACAAAAGAGCCTTAAATGGCCACAAAAGAGCCTGATGGCTACAAAAGAGCCGAAATGGCCAGTGAAAAGAAAAAAAATTGCAGAAAATATATAAATCAGATATTGAAAAATAGGCTTTATAGCAACTGAGAAGAGCCTTAATCGACACACAAGAGCCATAATGGACAGTGGACGGTCTTCAAAGTCTGCCCATATATTTACTTTTATTCGTGACTCACTTCAATGGCTTCCTGTCAGTCAACGCATCCAGTTTAAGATTCTTATCCTTATGCACAACTGCCTTCTAGGCTCTGCTCCGTCCTACATAACCTCTTTTTGTATATCGGTTTCCTCGTTGTCTGCCCATGCCTCCCTTCGCTCAGCTACCCATGGTCTCTTGGTAGTCCCTCACATCCGCACTACAACTACCCAGTCCAAGAGCTTGCCTTTGTTGCCCCTTCCAGCTGGAACTGCCTTCCTCTTGAACTGCGGCTTCAGTTACTTAGTCTCTCTCCTACCCAGTCTCGCAAACGCCTGAAATCCTTTTTGTTTGTTCAAGTCGGGAGTGCCACTGTTTCCTAAGTGGCGCTTTATAAATGTTCGTTTACAATTTACAATTCCAAAAGGAAGAAAACCAACAAGAAGTCGACAAAAGTGCCATCAACCAGTCAACAGAATCCCCTTCGCCTGCATTTGGTCTCTCAGCCATGTCATGCTGCAATTAGTTAAAAAAATACATACATTACCTACGGAAACAAAAATCTTAAAGGAAACGATTAGAAGAAAGAAATGAACTTATGGACAACGTCAACAACATTTTCATATCGAAGACGTCAACGGCCTTAGTTGCCATAAGATGTCGTTAAACCCATGGACAAGAAGAAGAAGTGAGTCAGGGTTACATTCGTTGGTGCACGTTAAGCTAGACATGTAGATCACCTTCGAAACCTTCGTATGTACGTTCGATTTGTATGCGTACATGTAGATGATCGATTGTTTGTATACATCAATCATTCTTCGCATAAGGAGTTGCCTTAAAGTTTAGGAACTTCTGAAGAAACGTTGAAGTTACCTGTTTCCCCAAAGCAGCGTATCGGACAGAGGAACAAGTAATCCGTACAAAGGATTGTATTCGAATCAACGAACTTTTCGGTTGATACTACAAAGCGATCTGCATAGCGCAATCGTACTTTGACGAGCGAGTAACATACGTTTTGTTAGTCTGGTCATCCAGTTGATGGAATAAACTGGATTTACCTTGAACTTTCATACTGTGGCCTGTTACTCGGTCGGGCT
The DNA here is from genome assembly GCA_964023275.1 of Norana najaformis. Taxonomy (NCBI): domain Eukaryota; kingdom Metazoa; phylum Annelida; class Clitellata; order Crassiclitellata; family Hormogastridae; genus Norana; species Norana najaformis. The sequence continues at coordinate 16,148,743 of OZ029918.1, forward strand.
AACTGCTCATGGGGTGGGGTAACTCTAGCCCAGTTCTACGCTCAAAGCCACCCGCCTCACTGCTCCTTGCACTCTCACTGTACAATGGTCTTCCCGTATCATCTTTTCGAATAGTGTCTGTTCTCTCCAAGGAAGGCCTAGGATGGGTCGCTTCCTTAAGGGAATCAATACTGTAACTCTCGGTCTTGGAATCCGACTTTGCCTCTTCCGCGGTCGCCGGATAGGCAACGTCCTGAGGATGGCCTTTACTCAGAACAGGGTTCATTCCTTTACCGGCAATAGTCGTTCCCTTTCTGCGTGAGGACTTTCTCGTAACCACCTTTCTACATCTTGTAACTCTCCCATTACCGCCAATATTTTCGGACACCAGTCGTTTTCTCGGTTCCGAGAACAGGGAAGTCTTACGAAGAGCCTCTGTGTCTTTCCGCCCTAGGCACATAGATATTGGGCGAGACATCTTCCCATTATCACTATCTGTCTCTCGCTCCATCTCCGGGTACTTCCGAGAACTTCCGAAGCAAGTTTCCATGTCAAGTCTCTCTGTATTGGCAATTATCGGCCAACACTGCTTCAGAGGATAGGATACCCCGTGGAACACTCAAGAGAAGGTCCCCTCTCTACCCTCTATAAAACACAAGGACCTTCGTACCGACCTACGCACGAGGGGGCCGTTCCCCGCACTTCAGTCAGTCCTCTGATCAGTGTGTGGCGACAAGCATACAGAGGAGTCAGTATCTTCCCGTGTCGACTCCGGTGTTATCGGGAAACCGACCCGGACTATTTTGCGCTGGGTATTTTCTTGGTCTGCGTTAGTTTCCGGTCTCTTATGTACTGGGACTTTACTTGGTCTGCGTTATGATCCGTGGGTCTTCCCGTATCCCCGCTGTCTGAATTTCGACCGGGAGAACCGCGGCCGCGACTTTACCCGAGTTTCGCACAACCTGTTATCTTCCAACTCTCATGACTTACTCGATCGTCTCATGACGTTCCAACAAGGTGGGCCCGAGCCCTGTTGGACCAACGGAGCCAGTCAGAAATCAGACAGATTAGTTTGTTTCGGTTACGACCTCCTCAGGAGCGCACGGACCAGTTTTCCAAATGGCACGGGTTTCTCGTACGGCAAATGACACCCACAGACCTGTCTACTCGTCTTTCCCCAAGCCTTGCCCAGCATCTGCTTCCCAACTATCGTGACTTACGTAGACCGTCTCACGACTTTCCAAAAGGGTGGGCCCGAGCCCTCCCAGGTCAACGGAGCCAGTCAGAAATCCGACAGACGGGTTCGTAATGGCTGCGACGTTCTCGGGAGCGCACTGATCAGATTTTTCTCTTTTTCTCGGTCAAAGGGGTAGCTTCCGCAACTTTCCCACTTGTTTTACACATACCTATATTTATTTCTCACGAATGGGGTCTTTCCCCGGGTTCTGTTCAACCTCAACATCCACCGTTGTGGCTCAGACCGCCTCGCGATCTACGGCAGAGTGGGCCCTCACTCTAACCGGATCGACGCCATTAGCCAGAAACCAGACAGTGTTTGTCTCGGTCGTCCCGCCAGAAGCGCACAGATTAGTCTTTTCCGTGGACTCTCTCGTCCGTATATTTTATCGTAACCGGGACCGTATCGAACACGGGCTTCTCCAGATGTCACCCTCATCCGTATTTATTTGTATACGCTATGAATTCGCTCAAAGAACGTTATCAAAACACTGTAACTCGTATATGTGAAAGCATGCATCTATCCTTCACGACAATAGCAAAGCACCACACGACACTGTTTATTCAACCCTCGTTTCCTATTTAAGCTGGTTTGCTTATATACTAGCACGTTTGATAAAACGTAAATAAAGGTGTCTAACTGTTATAATTACTTGCCTTAAAACAAACATTTTAGGGCCTATAAATTTCAACAATTTTGTGCCTTACTTTACTAAAATTACACTAAAAACTTTGCATGACCTAATTTTTAAGTTATTATTATAATAAGCTTAAATTTAATAAAAATTAATTCCTTAAAAATCCTATGCAGCTAACGCTGCCGAACCATGCACACAACCACAGCACTCAGCGACTACCTTTTGCGGGTCATAACTACTCCTGCCTCATACTCAACAGGCTTGCCTTGTGGCCAATCCGCCACAGTACAACATAGTCGAAGAATCACAAGAAGAAATGGCGTATTTCCTTCGCCTGCTCGAGGACGCCTATCAACCAAGTTTGCCTAGAAAGGGACTTAAATGGAAAATCGCACTTTCCTAGAACGTTTCCTTGAAATCAACTAATCACCACAAGAACTCAGGCCTGGACAATCCACATCTCATCAAAGGGAGGGAAGAAATCTAATTACTTCATTAATTGCTATAGTTAGTTTAGCAGTTGGCCTGAAGTAGTAGTAGAATGTGGTAGATGTAGATTGGTGATAGTAGAATTGAACTTGAACATATTGTCTGAATTAACAATTTATATCTATAATAAAACTGTTTGTTCACTTTCAAAACTATACAATTAGTTTTAACGAGCCAACATTGCGTCATGATCAATATCTTAAATTTGAGATTGACAACATAGGAATTGGGATGTATGTATATTGACATAAACTGTTAGTCACTTGCATGTACCCTTTCCCAAGGTCTTATAGTAGGAGAGGTCAAGCCCTCTAGTGATTAAGATTCAAATAATAATCTGTCGCTTAGGTAGTAGATTTAACGGTACAACCGGTAAATTTATATAGAGCCAGTACAGTGAGTAAAGAGAGATAGAACAGCAGGCGATAGAACTTAAATGATTATGTTGCAGAGTACTGGTGGATGGTGTGAGGCTGTGGGTGCAATGGACTGAAGGGATTTAGTGCAAAGCAGCAGAGTAGAAGAGGCGATTTTAAGCAGTGATCAAGATGGCAGGCTAAAAAAGATGCCATGTGGATCAGAAATATACATGGCAAGTAAACCACAAAGGAAACCAGAAGAAAAACAAAAGGTGACCTAAGCAGCAAAGAGGTGATTCAAGGTTGGATAGACAAAACAGAAAACAATCTCACCTTGTTATTTAAAGTGTGAATACAGACAGTTTAACATAATAGTAGAATGAACTAAGAAAATAGAGTTTAAAGCAGACAGCAGAAACACAATGCTCTATGCAGCAATGCTCACCTTCTATTACCTTCTTCTATTACCTCGTGTTGAGGTGAACATTCATGCAGACCTTTCAACTTGGATGAATTTTTACAAACTTTAAAAGAATAGTAGTCTACCTTGAAGTCTTTTGTGTCTATTTCACCACTACTCTGCTACTTTATCATGGGTTTCGCTAACACCTACCTAACATGTGGTTCTCACTAACATGCGGTACATGGACTAGCTAGTACGTTGTTACTGATGTCTCGAGCGTTAGGCCATCTCATGTCAAGTTAGAAACTGTCTATCAGATAAGTTGCCAAAGTTCATATACAGATAAGTACGTATATTAAATTTTATCATTTTCATCTACTTTTGAGCAGTTCTGTGAAAGCGGGATTTCTGGAAACTACCTGGCAACCCTGCCTTTCTGTTTCCTTTTGATTAACAACATCTGCGAGACATGTTACACATATTCGCACTTTTGCGCTATCGTTGATAACGTTTATTTAGTGACATCGTTATATCTAACTGATTGGCGCAGCACTAACATTGTTTCCTAGATTGGTAAACTTATAGCATTGGGACCGACATGCTCATTCAAAAAAGGCTTGGCTTATAGTTGTTTAGGTCTGTCATGAATGGTTGTTGTAGGTGTGTCAAGAAATAGACATCCATTGTGTGAAATATATATGTAACATATGCAACCCACATTACTATGTACATGTATACTGTTCTTATATCAGACTGATATTATTAAACGAATGAGGGAACAGCCCCCAATACTATAAGTTTGCCCCAAGATTTACCGTATTATCTCGGATATAGTGCGCACTCGTGCATAATGCGCACCCCAATTTGCAACATTTATCCTAATGTAAAAATCTTAGTACCTATGTATAATGCGCACGTGAAGTTCCGCATGCCCATGTAATAATTATCATACTTACTTACTGAAGTCTGACCGCTCTAGAACATATAATTATATCTACTGAGTAAAATAAACAACATTCGGTAGCATGGCTTTCTTTTCATTTATTTCTCAAACACAACTATGCACTCTGATTTAAATTATGAACATGTTTTAAAATCATATGTTATAAAATTAGCTACCAAATGCAAATTAAATAAATTAAACCAATAAGATGTAAGGCATCTCAGCCGACGTAAACTTCGTCTGTTGCCTTTGGTTAGTGCAAAAGCGGTCTTTACGCGTGATCGGCGTTTACCTAAACATCTAAGTACTTTGTTCCTATGTATAATGCGCACCCAGACTTTCAGCAGACTTTTTTCGGGAAAAAACTGCGCACTATACCCGAGATTTTACGGTATATAATATTTAGAAATTCCATAATCTTAGCCTAGCCATAATATTAGAAATGGCAGATTGCAAGCATCGACGTTCCGACTCTGTGCAAGAAAAACTAGCAGCTATAGATCGCAAACATTGTGGAGAAACTTGGGCCAAAGTCTAGAAAGATCTTGCTATTAATGAATCTCCCTTCCGAGGTTGGCTGAAGTACTTTTGAAAATACATCAAATCTAGCTCAAGCAAAAACGCGTATGCTATTCCGATAAACTGAAACTGAACCCTTTTGCCTATCGATTTTGTTTTGTCTGAGCACCTGTGAATGAGCTGGTTCCCACGACTTCACTTTCGATGGGCACTGTAGAAATCTCGAGATTATGAATGCAATAAACCAGCAATAGACAAACCCATGCATACGAGGTTTGCTCGAAAGAGGCAAAAGGGAACACCAGTAAATGGCCCAATTCTTCAAGCCAAAGCGACGATATTTGGAGATCTAGCTGGGGAGAAGTCATTCCCAGCCAAGGGTTTCAGAGTCCTTGTTACTCATGCGGACTCTTTATACATATTAAGTAATATATAATTCACTCTGCATTGGTGTGGGCTCTTGTGACACGAATGTATCGTCTGTGGAAATAAACCAAGTGAGCGCTCACGTGAACTAATTTGAAACTATTCTTTTTTCATGCGCTTTTACTGGTAACAATTAAGCTTTTAACATTTTAAATTATACTTTTAAAAAGTTTTCATGACTTTTATTTTAGCTTTTTATTAGTTACAAATTATTTATGCAGCCCAAGTAAACACATAGGCTAATTACAAGAGTGCTGAAAAGATATAGGCCTATATGTATACAAATACAAGTAGGCTATATGCTAATATAATAATGCTAAGATATTCAGTGAATTCCGGTAGCACGCGGTTTAGAAAGCTTGACTCACGACATCTGTGTGCTACCGGGCTTGTCCTGTATCAGCTACTAAGGCTGTAAATAAGCCAATATTATCAATTAGGGATATTTCCAACCTCATGTTGCTTCTGAAATGAAATGACCGATTTGCTCTATAAACAAGGTTTGGTCTTAGAATGGACATGTTTACGTTACATTGAATAGTACTATTAAGAAGACTAGGAGAACTGTATACACTGACTTTGACTCCATTCTAGAAATGGATGAACTCATCTCTTCATCACTTTAGTTCACATTATAATGACCTGCACCACTAGATGACTTTAAAACTCAGTCATAACCTACCTTGACCTCATTCCGAAAGCATCAGTTTAACTGCTATGTTTAGTTGTTTACTTTATTTAACCTGCTATTGGTTTATCCTTTTACACTTTTTTGCCCTTGTTTGCCAATATCAGTTCTTTAATCACAATATGCTGGTTCCTAAAACTTGACATATTTCACTACCAGTTATAGATACATACATTACTTAATATATAAAGAGTCCACATATATACATATATATATATGTATGTATATACAGTATTAAACATCAATCTAGTTAATTAGTTCCACAGAAGGTGGTCTTGTTTGTTTCATCTGAAAGAACAAACTGTGCATTATTTGTACTGTATTTTCTTTTTTTCTTGGTTCTTGGGTTCTATTTCTTTGGTTTTGCATACATTGTTGCTTGTTTAGTTTTCATTTCACATGTTCTGGTCTAGATTAAAATTTTTTGCTTTAAGTTAATATCAAGTACTAATTTTTTGACAGGCCATAACCTTACGCTGCCTGCTGTACTGTGAAAATAAGTATGGTATCAGTCCATATTCTCATCAACCTTTATCTAAACTATTATGATCTTAATTAAAATGCCTTGAAAAATGGCTTAGAACATTTAATGTAAATTATGTTCTATCGACCTAACATTTGGTCAAATGACTGTAACATATTTCTGCTGTTCTTATGTTTATCATAAATCCTGCCTGGGTTTCAATAATTATGTCAAATATGTGGCAGCGAAAGATTGGCTTTGTTACTTGTTGCATAGCAGTTTTCCATAGAATAATATAGAGAAACATGTTCATAACATGTGCTAGTATAAACATGTTAATAAATAATGTCAATCTGGAATCAATGACATATAAGGTTCTTAATCCATTCATTCTATTTAACGATTTGTCTGTTGCTCATGATGTTAATTATAATCCTGACCTAAATTATCATGGTGCTTTATCTAAAAATTATATAAATAATATTCTGATGTCAATTCAGTAGCATGTTGAACCACGAATCCTTAATTAACAATATAAATTTGCTTCACATAAATATCCCCAGTTTCTTAAAAAATGGATAGGATTTACAAACTTATCTCAGTGGCATCAAAGAGAAATTTGATATTATAGCTTTTCTCAAACTGGTCTGACACTGTTACTGAATCATTGGTTGGTTTTCTGGATACAAAACAATTGCTTTGCTAGGTCTTGCATATCTGGCCGTGGTGGTGGACCTGCTCATAGACCAAAATTTTGAATAAAAAATTTAACAACGGATGATTTGACTGATCGTCAGCATTTGTTTATCAGGATAAAAATACATGAGAAACTTATATAATTATTGGTGTCCTTAATCGACCACCTAATTTGAACCCTGCTGATTTTTGGTGTCTTAAGACATTTTACTGCTGAAACTAAATAAGTTTCATATTCCTTATCATCTTTGTGTTGATCATAATTTTGACTTACCTAAAGCGGATACTCATGAACCCACTGGAAATTTTTAAAATAAATTTATTGACCATGGTTTTCGGCCCATGATTGATATGCCCACTAAGATCACCTTGGAAATGGCTACTGTCGTTGATAATATATTTAGTAATGTACTTGGCTCCAACGGTCTACCAGGGATTCTTTATGCCGATATTAGTGATCGTCATCCTATTTTTCAGTCTTAAGAAAGTCATGCTAATAAGGGTAGAAGGGATAAAATTACATATCGGGATAAATTTACAATAAATCTGGTAAAGTTTATGGGGTTGATGGAGTGTTAGTCTTGGGATGATGTGCCACTTGAAACTAACAAAGATCTGGCATATATAACTTCTTAAGCATCCTAAGTAATGTTTATGATACAAGTTTTCCAATTATGACAAATCCAGTAAGTGTTTTACAACAAAATTACAGCCATGGATAACTTCTGAAATACTAAAATCATGTAAAACAAAACATAAGTTATACAGACACTTCCTTAAAACCCGTTTAGAATCATTCTTAGGTAAATATAAGCATTTCAGAAATAAATTAACTAGAGTACTTTCCACAGGTGAAAAACAGAATTATATTGATAGGACAAGGCTGGCTGCTGGCAGTATGTATCAAACCTGGAGGATCCTTAGATAAATTCTATCCCATAATGAATTTTTAATAAATGAAATCAATGTGAATGATAGATTAATTAAAGATCATAAACAGATTGCTAATCATTTTAATAGCCATTGTCTTGATAGCAACTGAACTACATAATGGTAAACAAAGATATAGAAATAGCGTAAAGATCTCCAGAGTTCTATCGGGAGCGGATGCAGATACGGATCACAACTTGGTAGCCATGACAGTCCATCTGCGATAAAATTCATTAAGAAGAAGAGGAAACAAGTAAAGAAATAGGATCAGGAAAAATCAAAGACTAGAAGTATAGAACTATCAGAAAAGATTGAGAAATACATAGTAGAAAGAAGTACAGCCACTACAGAAGAAAGATGGAGAAGGCTGAAGGAGATTATTACTAAGGAAACATTAGAAACAGTGGGATATCTAAAAGGACCATCTCCTCGAAAGCCAGAAATGCTTCAGGATATGGAAGAGAGGAGAAAATGGAAACATTAGAGTATGGAGAAAGCTAAAACGGAACAGAGAAGACAAAATAACAAACTACAAAGAACAATAGAGAAGACCAGAGAAAAGTGGTGGGATGACTAATGTAGAGATTTTAAAGAATTACAAAAAACGAGAAGATATGATCACGTGTACAGAAAAGTGAAGAAGATGACAAAGGGTCAACCAGAGAACGTGGAATAGCATAAATATTTAACTAATTTTTGCAAATTATTGACACTGTAGGTTTTTCATTATGCACTGTCTCCTTTATGTGTATTCATCTGATGGGGAAAGTTTAATAAGCATACTGAGCTTTTTTCCCCATTGGGACATTGTAGAATGGTATGATAATAACAGTTTTCATTTTCTGGATCATATTTTTTCTTGTTAACCTAATGCAGTAGTTCAGTAATGTTCACTGTTTACGTTTACTCTTTTGCAAATAAAGATTGATGATTGATTGATTTATTTATTGATTGATTGATTGACTGACAAAGAATCATTGGCAGCCAACAATAATACATGCAAATATACACAGAGACAATCATATACACAGAGACAGACAGACAGACATACACATGGACGCACCTACCATTTATCACACAGCATTGGCAGAATGCTTTCCACCTCTGCAACCAGGTTTTAAAACCTGGTGCACCATGGAGCCATGGAATATGTAAGATTAGATTAGATCAGATATTAGATTCACTGTCGTTTGCTACCAGAAATTGAAATCCAAGACAAAATAACAAAAACAGTCATGACACTGCATGATGATGCTTATGCAGTCAACAGTGGTGATGACAACAGTGACACACAATGATGATGATGTTAATGATGGTGGTGGTGAGGTGGTGGTAATGATGATGGTGGTTATGATAATTAGGGTGATTCAATATTCAGTTCCTAAACATTCTCATGGTAAAGAGTTTTAACAATGCATTCACCAAGCACAGGCAAGCACTTCAATTTCTGCATCATTCATTTCCAAACTGGTATCAGTCATCCAAAACCTCAGCTTAAATTTGTAGAACATTAATACTTTTCTATACTGATACAATAATAATAATCGCATGTACATGATTAATAACACAACTGGGAGGCTTGGACTGGGAAGAAGAAGTTGAGGAGTTGGAAATAGAAATAGGAGATATTAACGAAGAAGAAATACGAAGGGCAATCAAGAGTCTGAAGAATGGAAAGGCTGCAGGAAATGATGGAATAAAAGCCAAAATGATTAAATGAATGGGGGTGAGATAATGTCAAAAGAGCTAACAAAGTTGCGCAACAACGTATGGACAGGAGGAAGAGTACCGATGGCATGGCGAGACGGTATCATCATTTCGATCCACAGAAAGGGAGATTTGAGCGAATGCTCAAATTTGAGAGGCATCACTCTACTGTCAATTGCCGGAAAGGTCATGGCCACAGTGATGCTGAATCATATGAGGATTGCTGTAGACAAACAGCTGAGACAGGAACAGGCGGGGTTTAGACCGGGGTAATCCTGCTGTGAGCAAATTTTCACATTTAGACAGATAATTGAGAAGACTCTAATGTGGGAGGTTCCTGCATTGATTAACTTCATTGATTTAAAAAAGGTCTTTGATAGTGTTCACAGAGAGTCACGGTGGAAGATAATGAAGCGTTATGGAGCTCCAACTAAGATAATTGATGTCACCAAGAGCTTTTATGATCGCAGTCAATGCACTGTGAGAAAAGGAGGAAAGGTGGGTGAGTGGTTTCATATCGTAACTGGCGTGTGTCAGGGATGTGTTTTGTCACCGATGATTTTTGCCCTGGTTGTGGATTGGGTGAAGTCGAGAGTGATGGAAGGCAGTAAAACTGGACTGAAATGGATAATTGGCAATAGGTTAAATGACCTGGACTTCACAGATGATATTACCCTGTTGGATAGCACTTAGAAAGGCATGAAAGAACTGACGTCTAAAGCCCAGGAGGAGGCAATGAAGGTGGAACTTACTATCAATCCCGGAAAGACCAACATCATGAATATAGAAAAATGGAATGAAATAGACAAGACCATGATTGGTGACAAGGAGATTGAGATCGTGGATGATTTTTGCTACCTTGGTAGCTTAATAACAGCAAACAGCAGCTGCTACAGGGAGGTATGGATATGCATAAGAATGCTGGTTTTGGGAGACTTGAAAAGATATGGAAGAACAATTGGTGCAGTTTGAGGACAAAGATTCATTTGTATTAGGCCATTGTACACTATTAAATGGGTCAGAAACTTGGCCGATGATGGTGGCAAACAAGGGAAGACTTGAGGCAACCCATCACAGATGGCCGAGAAGAATTCTGCACAATTTGTGGCATGATAAGATATCAAATAAAACTATAAGAGAAAGGACTAGACGAGAATATAGAGAATACCATCAGAAAGGCAAGACTGAAATGGATGGGACATGTAATTCATATGAACAGAGATAGGCGAGCCAATCAAGCAATGAACTGGATTCCTGAAGGGAAAAGGAGGAGGGGAAGATCAAGGAAGAACTGGCCAGAGACCATCAGAGACAACTTTGGGTGTTTGGAGATGTCGTGGGATGAGGCAGGAAGACTGGCGGTTGACAGAGATGAATGGAGAAGCTGCATTGCCTGATGTGCAGACCTGCACAGGAAGGATTAAGTACTAAGTAAGTACATGATTAATAATAGTTTGCTGAATAATAATTAATAATGGTAATAAGAAAGTATTAATAAATAACCTTTCCTGGATCAAACAAACACTACATGCACATGAGTCAGAATGTGACATTTTGAAATCTACTTATGAGACAGCTACAGATAATCTTCACTAAAATAAATAACAATGATAATAAGAAAATGAAATAAATATAGTACATAGGGAATATATATATATATACATATATATTATATCGTAATATAGTATAAATACAAATGAAGATAAACGAGCCATAGCAACCCAAATAATAATAGAACAGAAAAATTAATAGTAAAAACAATAATTAAGTATTGCTAATGTATTTTAGCAACCAAAAAGAGCAGAATAATAACAATAATGATGTTTTATACTGTAAATCAATGAGTATAAATGCATTCTGGTGTGTGATAATAATTGAGAGTAGAAAGGTCTTAGCATTTTCAAGTCAGCTGCTAACCTCACATGGATTGTCAATCAACTGCCAATCTCACTAGAATCACTTACTCAGTCTCTCATGTCATTTTGACTCAACTTTAGACACCTTTTTCAGTTGGCTTATCTGCCACAGGCTGCCTGTTTCACTGGATTGACTTTCTGGATATTGACCTTTCTGCAGCTTGAATTTGGTGTGCCATTGGTTGATGCCTTGTACAATTGACAGTGGCGCTAAAGAAGTTTTGAATTAATAATAATAATAGTAATAAAATAATAATAAAAAGAAGAAGAAGATGAAGGATATTAATAATAAGAATAAGAGAAGAATAGAAGACAGAAGTAAAATCCTGGGGTAGAAGACGTAGAGTAACAGGAAGTCCATTCCAGAGGGTTGGGCCAGCAACAGAGACAGCACGATGCTGCATGATCAAGGTGCAAGCGCGAGGCACTAATAGATTACCACTAGCAGCAGAGCGAAGAGAAGCTCGTCCCAAATTGGACCGGACAGGTAGGCAAAGCTCCCTCAAGTAAGAGGGGGCAAGACCCAACAAGGAGTTCCAAACAAAGATGATGACCCTATAGTGGATACGCTGACTCATATAGGAAGCCAGTGCAACTCATCTCGCATGAAATCAGAGACATGACCAAACCTAGAGATGCCACCAATAAGCCGTGCAGCCGCCCGCAACACACGTTCAAGGCACAAAAGCCGTACATCAGGGAGTCCAACATATCAAGAAGAGCAGTAATCCAACCGGCTAGTGACAAATGCATGAAACAGAGTCTTAGATGAGGTGACAGAGAGAGAAAGTGAGACAACACGCAGTTGCCGTAGCTGGTAGTAGCAACTACGACAAAGGCAATGTACCTGAGTCTTAAAAGAGAGCTTCTGATCCAACTCAATGCCAATGTCATAAACAGTGACTGAGTAGGTGATGTGAGGAAACCAATGTGTATTGAACTTGATTTAGTCAAAGTTCAGTATGCACATGCACATTTGGTTGATGGTCAGCCAAAAAATGAGTCATGTGCAGCATTTCTGATTTGCTGTCTTTGAGGAAGTTAGAACGTGTAATTTATCATCTGAAGAAAGATTCAAAGAAAGCATGTAGTCAGAAACTTTGCAGCCATGTTGGTAAATTAACAAAACAAACAAATTTAATTAATTCATACAGGTGAATAGATGATGATAAAAGGTGAAGTTAAGCACTAACAACTGATCCACATCTTCAAGGTAACAAGGCCAGTGACCTTAGAAGCAATGAATACAACAAATTTAAGTATCATCAATCACAAAGTTGAGAACTTCACACATTTAGTAATGATCACTTTAAACATAATCACAATAACAAATTCTGAAGTGAAGAAGACGAAATCTCACTTGCCTTCAGTCTAATCAGGTCACTCTAGAAACTGGTCATAAGTCCATACATGTTGCATACCAAGTGATATGAAGTAGTTCTAGACTTGCAGTCAACTTGTTTCAGACAAAGACTTTGACGAAGACTTCCTCATTTAAAAAACAGTTACAGTAAATAGCACTCTGTTGCTGCTCTCGACATTTCAACAGTTCACCTTTCATGCCTTCCTGTGTGTATTATACAGCTAGCTATCATTGCTTATTGTATCCATTGCTTATTGTATGACTGCCAGACAGGCTGGAAATGCAGTTAGCAGTCATGGAACGTAAAACATAGAAATGAAGCGAACGGAGAATCTTATTCAGCTCTTGCCGTCTACTGAAAGTAACAGCATTTAGCCATCTCTTCTAGGAACCGTTTGGTCCCTCCCTCCCTATTTACTGCCTCATGTTATCCCACTGGCCGGCCATGCTACCAAGAAACACAAACACACCAACATCCAAACATACCAAGAAACAGACACACCAACGGACACATTGTCATATTTCTCTGTTTCAGCCAACTGGTACTCATTATTGTACTTTCTAATACTCCACCCCAGGAATTATTTCTTAGAGAGAGCATCATTTCTAAGTACTTCTCTGCCTTTTCCCCACCCATCTTCTCAATCTTTCTGCCCTTCATCTGCTGCTTCCTCCTCCTCTGCCTCTTTCTGCTCCTCCTTATCCTCCTCTTGGTTTCTCTTTGTCCTCGCCTTCCTCTTCATCAGCTTCCTCATAATTCACAGTTGTTTGGCTTGAGTTCAGTTTATATGGATGAAACAGTGATGCTTGGCAGATCAGACAGACAGACAGACACAGACAGACACACAGACATGCAGACATGCAGATGTGCAGAGAGACACAGACAGACATAGGTCAAACTAATACCGAGTTGCACTGCTTCTTGATGCCACAGCTGCTTAAAACAGGACTGCCAGCATCTGCAACATTTCAGTCATGCTCAGGATAACAATAAAGAGGATAATGACTTGCACCACCTCCACCACCACCATTACCTCCACCACCATCACCATCACCTCCACCTCCACCACTACACCACTACCATCACCTCTGCCTCCTCCATTACTTTCAACTTCTATCACATCAACCATCACCACCACACCTTCACCACCACCTTCACCACCATCACCACCACCATTACCTCCACCACCACCATTACCTCCACCACCACCACCACCACCACCACCTTTACCCCACCATCTCCTCCACCACCACCACCTCCACCAGCAAAACATCATTCCTGGGACAGTGAAACACAAAGGACAACTGCTCAAAACGGCATTTATAATAAATAAATTACCATACCATACCTTACCTCTCATTCTAGCTTTGTGGCTTCTATGGTGGTGAATGGGTGTATTTATTGTGCAGCTACATTAAGTTATCTTAGTCTTAAACAAGCCATGAGGCACCAGAAAAGTAAAAGGAAAGTAATGCATAAACCAAGGCACCTACATAAGCTTTAAAGAACCTGGTATCTATGTAACATAACAAGGAGGGGGACCCCTCTAAACAGACCCAATAAGTAGATGGCACACACATGTATCATTGCATATGTGGCTGCATTTGTATACACCAAAACGAACTGATATGCAGGTAAGGTCAGGTGTGGTTTTAGGTCAAGATCCAAGGATCAAGCTGGTAGTTAATCAGACACCTACAGTGGATGATGTTTAGAATTGGAACAGTGAGAGAGGTAAGAGGTAGAGAAGCAATCAGAATAGGATTTGTGGAAGGGGGTGTTTCAGTTTTGAATGAAAGACTCAACAATTGTGAATAAGCTGGTTTCTGCAAGTCAGCTGTCTTTGGGCCCTGTAGAAATCTCGAGATTATCTAATCCAACCTAATCTGAGCTTAGAAAAACGAATGTAGATACGAGCGAGATCGCATGCATGCTACATCGAAATGATTCAATGTGACTGCTTCCTGAACCGGAAGACATGGCAATCCGAAGAATGTCTTGTGCTTGAGATTGGCGTTTGTAATGAATGCGGAATAAATCCAGTCCATCTCGCTGATGCCTGGCCGTAGTTTTTTCCGAGTTTCCACACCATTCACTTGTATTAACCTATGGAAGCCTTGTAAGACTTTTACTACCTCTAGATGATCAAGTTTGATCATCTTTTCGGATCACCGATGCGAAGGCTGCTTTTCAATTCGTAGATCATACCAGTTGCCCAATCGGTACTCGCAATGGGCGTTATGTTCCAAAGGCAGGGGCAAAATCAGCCCATCTCACTGAAACGCTGAAACAAGCAGGATATGTGGCATACTTATAGGGTCAATCCAGCTCAACTCAACCAATTCCTCCCACCCGACCATCTCAGAATTGGCTTAAATTTTAACCACTTGATGCAAGATGTATTGTATGGAAAATCCCATAATTATTCTGCGATATTTAAAATACTTTCCAAGATATCGTTGATTCCGTGACCCCACCCTCCAAAGGTATTTTTGCGAAACTTCGAGATGTCCACTTTTGAGAATTGATATTTCTAGGGCTGTTGGACCACTTTAGATGATTTTTTCTTCCTATACAGTTTCTTGTGCAGATTACAAAAATATAATAATTATTATTGTGTGTCCTATGATTTCAAAAGTGCCTTCATATTCATTTTATTTCTAAATTTTGCAATATTCAGTGATTAGTATCTCCACATGTACCAGGCACAATGCAATCAATTTTTGTATGTATACTGTCTGTATCGCTGGCAGTTACTTGGCAGTTTGACTTGATTAAAGGAGAAGGAAATGACCATACAGTATATTGCTGCATGTATATGTACTGCCGTTTGCTATGCAAATGAGACAAATAATTTATAGTGTAAACTTGTGTACTGTGTGTTAATGAATTTTGCATATTAATTTTTTATCATTGGAAGGCATGACAATGACATTGCTGCATATTAACTGATTTAATGCATTAATGAAATGTGCATTACCAGACTTTAACTGTACCAACGCATACTGTGAACATTTATTTTGGCAGTTGTCATTCCTCATTCTAATTGCAATATGGATCAGGAACTCTGAACATGGTGTCAACTACCAAAACCAGGAATGGACTCCACTCGTTTCATTAATTATATGTACTATAGCATGCCACTGGTGACTTTTCTTGCTATTCAGACTATGTATAGCTATTCGGCTATACAGACGAACTTGTTGATTCTAAGCATCTCTAACATCATTTAAGCTCACAAGGGAGCACCTTCAAAAGGTAATCAGAAGGTTCTGTGAAGATTTCTGTTACAATCATACTAAACCACATGACTTGCACTACTGAGCATTTGTCCAGTTCTAAACAAATTGTGATTTAAATTCAAACTGTTTTTGATAACCAGGAATTGACTTTATGCATTGCAAAGGCTAATATCTTTTTTCACTTCTATTTTTTTAGTGTTTTATTATTATTATCATTTCAATTATTTATATGGGGTCACTAACAGATGACAAGATGGCACTAAGCAAATGCACTTAAAGGACTTGCTCAGAGGTTTCTACAACAGACCATCTAAGGGGAGGCTGGACATAGCAATCCCTTGATTCAGCAATAACCTTGCAACATGAAGATTTCTGGTTCAAACCTCTTTCAGTTGGTTATTGTGTAGGAACATTAAGCAAGTCCTCAACACATAACAGCTTAACAGCAACAACTGTTACTGGATGTGGCACTATATAAATATTGTTAGAGCCGACCTATGTTTAGGAGCCGGATGTAAGGAGTGGTTGTAAAATGAGCCGTTTCTTGGGGGCGTGATTCGTTAGTTCTGAGAGCTTGGCTAGTTAAGTTTGGTAGAGTCAGACGTGACTCTGTTTTGAAGTTAGTTGTGCCAAGACTCCATTTAGTTAAAGTAAGTAAAGATCCTCGTTGTTTTGAGGAACCTGTTAGGAATTCTGTTAGCTTGTTTCGCTGGTGGAGAAGACTTTGACTTTGGGCTCTGAATCAGCCATCGTTGTTCTTGTTGGTATCAGATACTCTTATGTATAATTGTAACCTCTTGCATTTGTAAACACATACTTTTATGAAACCCAAGCGAGTTGTTAAATTTACTTCTGGACAACATCCAGCAATATAAATATGAGAAAAAAATCTATGCTAAAACCTGACTCTACAATACAATTGACTGTATAACCAGTTATGCACCACCTCTCCCATTTTAATACTAAGAATTAACAACTAATTATTAATAAGTTCTAAATTTAAAATATCTCATTATCAAAAATCAACTCAGTGAAGAAAAGAATAACTGAGAATGAATGCTTGTGTCAAAAGTCCTAAATTCTAGACATCACAAAAACTGTTCTGTTGGTCGCTGCTTATGCACAAAATTGAAAGCCAGTCTATTTACTGAAGCACACTGCCACTAAGCCAGCCTCTTGTATATGATTCAATTGGCAAATCCACAAAGGGATGGATAAAGGGACGGATGGGCACAGGGACGGACGGACAGTGGGATGAACAGGCAGAGGGATGGACGGACAGAAGGACGGACGGACAAAGGGATGGATGGACAGACGACAAGTTTCTTTTAATTGTATTAGGGTATTTAAGTCTGTAACATGAGGAAAATACGAAAGTGCAATTAACAAGGAAGTGTCAGCTGATGGGAGGAAAGAGCCAGTCAGCATGCTGACATACTCCAGACACAGCACCATTGCCAAAAGGTTGAGAACCAGCGTACAAGAAGAAGAAAGACAGGGCACCAGCTGAGTAGTCTAATACAACATATCGCAGGCTGCCAGTAATTAGAAAATCAGTATGACTCAGGCCTCAGGAAAAATGATAATACTGCAGTATAATTATATGCATAATCAAATTCATTTAGAATGAAATGTTTATCGGTAAGTAAGCAGTGCTCAGATAATTACTAGAGAAGTCACTGGCTGGCAAATGCACACATGCAAAGCTAAAGAACTCTCAACCAGGGGCATACCTGGTGGGCCTGATGGTCTAGGTACCTGAGGCCAAGATCATCACTCTTGGAGTTTGGATAATTCCGATGAGATGTTTTGGGCATATCCCGCCCAGATTGATCGGTGACTCTAGACTATGCTCAGTTGATAGACATGAGTATCATACAACAAAGAGTAGCACATGTTACCCAAAGATTCTCAATTTTACACAAAATGTTTCAAAATGCGTTGGCTTCCTAGACCCTGCTGGGAGAGCTTACGATGCTCCCACAGACACCTAGTCATTACAGGCTTTGAGCCTTCAGTGCACGCTGTCCTAGACCCATTCAATTGTCATCCAGATACTGGACCTTCCTGGCTAAAAAAGTTGTTGTCACCACTGTTCCCATCAAGAGCTGCTAGTTGACACCATGCTCAGAGTCTGGATTGCAATTCATCAAGAATTAGCAATGACAGTGGCCAGTGAAGAATGCAGCACAAAGTTACCTCAAGGTTACCACACGGTTCAGCATTCCCTTGCAGGTGGAAAAATATCCCTAGAACAATAAGTCTGTGCAAGACAGGCGTTCATCACCAGCATGCTTGCTGATTGGTCATAAAATTTCTCTGTGGCTGATGGTCGACAACGCTCCAAAGACTCTCCTCAGACATAGGTCTGATGCCTGACATTTTCTAGAGGGAAACTGCCTATGCTTTATAGGTGGACTGGTCTACATTGCGAACATACATTGCTCACATTCACCAGCCACTGTCAAACTCTGTCAGAAACGTGCAAAATCTACCACAGAGACGAGAAATAACTCTGAAATGCAGACTTGGTCACAGCAGAAGTCAAGAATTATCAAGCAAATTCTGCGTGTGAAGACTAATCTATCAAATTGACAACACAGGCAAAACAACTGCAGAATATAACAATCTTTTAGTTTAAGATAGAAATGTCGCATGTCTCATTGCCACTGAAACTGGAATAAAGAAAATTCTTGTGGTTACCAGGGCCGGTTTAACCACTAGGCGAACTAGGCGGCCGCATAGGGCGGCAAATTTCTGGGGGCAGCAGAAAAGCTATATAAAGAGACAGTTTTTTAAACATTGCCGCCGTTTTGCCACCATTTATTAATAAATGAATTATACGAAAATTTAAAAATTATTAAGTGGCATATTTTTGTTTTATTTAGAAGTAATGATGATTCGTAGATGAATATAATGAACGATGATACTAAATTAAAGATGCAGCATTCGGCTGCATTCCTGTGTGAAGGTTAGATTAACTTAGCTAATTTAATATTAATTAGTTATCGCACTTACCGTGGGTAAGTGCGACAGGTTTGCCTAGGGCGCCAAATACTCTGGCGCCGGCCCTGGTGGTTACTATCATATGTACGGAGTATTTTTGTGCAAAACACATTTCCTGAAGTGATGTATATAGTGTACCATAGATATATGATGTCACTATAACAAACAATTTAATAAATTTAGATAGCTTCCAAAATGTACAGCATTATGTTATCTGTTGTGTACATCCATGACCACTGACTTGAGCAGGAACTTGACCTGATTTGATACTTTGCTAGTTTCCCTGCTGCACCTATTATGTAGAGCTGAGAAAATTATGCGATTTACGTTTACATTATATGATATATACGACAATGACCCAAACATTACATTTTGATTATAACATGTCTTTACAGCAACCCATCATCCCATGCACAGTACAACATGGGCCCCCATGGGGCCCACAAGTGATTAATCTGGCCTCAGATAAAGGTGTGACCATGTACAGGATTTAGTTGAATCTTCTGATTGAGAAGCAAAAACAGTTTAAACCAGATCAGTTCAAATTTGTAACAGTATACATTTACACATATATATAATCATACAGTGGCAGCAATAAAGAAGTGAAATAATTACAGTCATGATTTACTATTATTAAACAGCCATTTGTGCAGTGTCAGTTGCAGCTCATTTCCAAAGTATAGGACAATAAATTGGACACAGGAATTAAATTTCAGCACTAGTGATTTGACGGCAATCGAAGTCCAGTGAGGGAAGACATGATGTAGTCACATGACGCATCAGCGTCATGTGTGCGCCAAGTGACATCAGTTAGCCATAACAACAGCAACTGAATTATTCAGAGAAACATAACACCAAATTCTGTAATATACATGCATAACAAAACAACACAAGAAGGAATATTTATTAAAACAGACAAGATGAGCCTAATAACAGTTTGGACAGCGCTTGTCTCTACATATGCATATGAACATATAATATAATGACTATACAGTCAAGTATAGATTTATATAGCACCATACGAGGTTTTCATGAAGGTGCTACCTAAATGTCCAGATATGAACATGCACTTGTATATAAATGCACGTGTGTATGTATGCAGTACCTTTGGACCCTATAAACCCTACTAAGTATAATCAACCAAAGCAACGTTGGATGACAGCTGCTCTTTTAAACTTTTGCAAAAAAGCAGTCTTATCTTAAAGAGCTTTCTCATATAAATAAAATAAAATTTATGAGCCACAGAAATAAATTTAAGTAAATCAGAATAAAAGCTGAACAACAGTATTTTGCTAATAAAATTACTGCTAAAAACTTGTGAGTAGTGTTTGACAGCTAATCAGAATGGGTGAACTGGGTAAATCTGTTGATGGTCTTGGCCTTGAGGGGAGGTTGCACAGCGACGCAAATTCCATTGTACATAAATTTAACAAGTTTATCACTGATATTGGCCAGTAGTTCTTCTTCTGGTTCTCTACCCTCAGGCAGATTCGAAAGTCCCATGACGCCACTCCTGTCAGTGCTGAGCTTCTTCTTTCAGCCTGCTGTATCCGGCCATCATCATCCATCCAGCAGCATGTGTCTGTGTCTTCCTCCCCTCCATTCTACCCTCAATGACGGTTCTCAAGAGTGAGTCCCCTCTCAATATGTAACCAATCTATTTTCTCTGTCACCCTGTTATTGTAGCTATCATAGACCTTTCTTCCCCAACTCTGTTATGGGCTCCATCCAACTAACTTTTCCCATCCTCCGCCAAATCCACATTTCGAAGGCCTCCAATCTCTTGATGTTCTCCTTTCTCATGGTCCATGTTTCAGATCCATACAATACCACGCTCCATATCAGACCTTTAATCATTCATTTCTTTAAGTTCTTGTTCATTTTTCCTCTCAGTAACTCTTTTTATTTTGAGAACATAAGGCCCTTTTGTGGCCGTTAAGGTTCTTTTGTGGCCGTCAAGGCTCTTTTGTGGCAATCAAGGCTTTTTTGTGGCCATTCAGGCTCTTCTCAGTTGCCATCCATATAACAGATTATTTCACCATTAAAAACAGAACAATATTTTTACATATATACATATAGAAAATTTTCAGATACATTTTTAAACAGGCTAAAACAAATTAATTACAGAATTAGTTTTATTTACATCACAAATGTTTTGTCAGGGAGAATATCATACATACAATCGAAAAATATTTACAGATTATATTTACATTGGAATAATCCATTTTATTTAAATGACTCTACCTTTGTTGATGCTCATCAAGATTTTATAAACCTCTAGGTAAAGATAACGGTTACACAGGATGTTTTTTTACAGTAAAGTCTAGTCTCTTTTCCTCGCATTTTTGTTTTAGTATATATGAAATATTCTGTTTTTTACAGTTTAATAATACATGTTCAATTGTATCAGGTACCTGACATTGTATACATAAGTCTTTGTATGCATTTGGTTCTAAGGATTGTATGCTTTCTATGCAAGTTTAAGTAACAATAATGAAAGAAGAGCAAACCATAAGGGTAGCACAGAGAGGCACCCAAAATTGCTAAATGCATTGGTGTACTAACATGCTTTTGATATGTTCTATCCCAAAATATATTAATTAACCTGCAATATTTGTTAATTTATCAATACTTGTCCTACTGCAACCTCTAATGGCCCTCTAATTTCCTTCTCCCTAATACGTTTATCTATATTACAACAACATGTTCTTAGAATTGTTGCTAAAAATTTGTATAGAATGGATATTGAAAAGTGCTTTGTTTAACTAAATATCTTAAAAATTAACTCCATTAATAGGCTTCAAATTTCTGTGTTCAGGTACCGCTATCAACAAAAACTGTTGTCATTAGTCTTTGATGGCTACTTTCTGAACATTTCCGATTGTCACTCCCACTGCATTAGAGTTCAAGGAAATTACTACATGGCACTTTGCTCATACTGGTTTATTTAATATTAAAATCTGCTGGTCTGTCAGTCTGGAACTTGCTACCAGTGAACATTCAGCAATTACCAAATGGGAAACTAATTAAGAAGTAGATACAAAATCTTTTAAACACATGTATTAACTGCTAAGTTGATTGTATACAGTGTTCTAGTTTTCTGAAGTTCTCACAGAAATGGACTGGTATATAGTTTTTTATTTCTCTTTTTGTTTACAGTTGTGCACTTATGATTTCATTGAGTAGAGAACAGTCCTGCACTTTATACTTTGACTGCCATCTAACTTTACTTTGTGCTAACAGGCATCTATAAATAAGCAGGACTCTGGTCCTTTCTGGATTTGTCTTTTGAATACCAGTTAATTGTAAACTATCTGCAAAATGCAACATATTCCTTGTTATGTTAGCTATCAAACTCTAAGTCCTTATGTAAAGTTTCACTGTCTATGCAGTTTAATTTTTCATTTTATTAAGATACCCAATAAATAGTAAGTAAGTAAGTAAGAGATTTGTTAACACATCATGTGTCCATCTGCTGAGTGAGAAGTAAATACATTAACATGTCCCCTGGGTGCCTTTGTATGCAAATGACCAAGTCATGTACATATTTGTCTTAGCCAGCTTTTCTGGAGATTTCATTGATGGCAGACTCAAAAGGCATATATATGTGCTCCAATTCGCTACACCCATAAACACTTACAACACCTAGGCACAATGACTTAGGTTGGGTCATAGTTATGGTAAACATTAACTTGCAATTTCTCAAAAGTAGCTGCAAAGAGATCAACATCTGTAACAGATTGTAACATTTTTACTATTAGTCATAGAAACATGCCGTTTTCACTTATATTCAGCAATTCCAGCCCAACCCAATGCAGTATCAATCCCAGTTTTGATAATTGCCGACTTTATGATGGTCTATTTAAATAAGATACATACAAGCATTTATGTATACACAGAAATACACGAATATATATGTCTGTGTGAATGCAGTAGGGTGCACCGGTAAGGTCTAAAGGAAAGACTGTGCATAAATATCTATTGTAATAGATCAGAGATAACCTGTGTTGGCAATATAGTTACAAATGATGACAATGCCACAACCTACAGCTGTGGAAAGGACAACACACTCAATCTTTCATCATCAGAGCTTTGCTGTGACCAATATCTGCTCCAAGATGTGCACATCAGCATTGACAAGAAGTGCTCTAATAAACGACCTGGCTCAACTCAAATGACTGCGACTTACATACTTCATCAGGTTTTGTCTCCTACTCTTCATTCCAGAGTTCTCTTTCAGCACTACTTTATGATTGAAGATTTCCTTCTGATAGAGGTCAAACCTCAGTTCAAGGTCAGTGTCTGACAAATGTCAAACAGCAAGTCAAGTCAATGTTCATTTCAAGATCAAAGGCTAACTATTGTCAAAAGGCTGTTCAAGTCAAGCTTAGTTCTAGATTAAAGACTAACTATTCTTAAATTGCTGTCTTTGGAAATAACCTTCTTAAAGTAGCCGTGACTTTGATTTCTGGCACCATCTACCCTGCGTATCTAAATCTGAAATTCTGATTAAATGCCCAAGAGCATTTAAATGTAAATGCAAATCTCCTAAATTTATCAGTGCCACACAAAAAGCCTATAGAAATTTTGTTTCTAGTTTCTATAGCAACCTTACTACTAAGCCTGTCCAGTTATGACTCTTGAAAGAAACATTCATTTTAACCATCATTCCTGAACTGGCAATAGGCAGGTAAATATAGATATATCTGTATGTATGCTAATATATGAACACTTGTATAGCACATTTAATAATCTCACAAAGCACAAGGAACCACAAAACTGTCTAGTGTATGTTAATTTAAAAAAAACAATTTAAGTACTTGAATTAATACAGTGTTAGATAGACAGATAGATGTTTACTGTTCCAGATTCAGAATAAACACTGCAAATGTAAATAATATAAATGCTTAAAATGGATGCAAAGGTCTATCCAAAAGGGGCCTGCTAATTTAGGGCAGCCTATAACACAATAATATATAGATGGCTAATGCCTTATATACGAGCAGCTAATAAATTCTTAACTAAAATGAGAACAACATCGGTCCACAAAGAAAAGAAATAGCATACTACTTTGGCAAAACTAAAATTCAAATAAATTTTAAAAAATGTTCAGTTGCAAGAATCAATTAGATACCGAACAATCTGCTTCTTAAATAAATACAAATTAGGTAAAGATCATAAATTCTTAGGAACTGAGTTCCATAATAACGGGCCTGCATATTTCAAAGCAAACTGCCTTGTATTAGTTCTGGCAAAACTGTTATATGTAGATACATCGAGATCTTGTAGAATACGTATGACAATCAGCAACACTCTTAAAATAATTACTAAATACATTATGGTCATATCTAAACATGAACAAGGATATTTTATACTTATTTATAAGTTCAAACTTCATAATATTATAGCCTTTAAAACACTGTTCAATTTAGTCATTCCATGCAGCCTCCCGGTGATTATTCTTATCAAATGTCATTGTAAAATAGATAGGCATGTTATTCTGGAATGGTAATTAGAGGCCCAAATGAGATTGCAGTATGTTAGATATGGATAAATTAATGAATAATAAAAGTTTAGCAAAATGTGACTTAGCAAAATGTGACGAATACAAAAAATATTCCAGTACTTTTTGCTATTTTGCAAGATATATGATATATGTGGTCTTTCCATGCGATATGGCTGTCATTATATACCCAAGAAACTTACATGAAGCGACCTTAGAAACCCAATATCCATCAATACTACTACCCAGGTCCGAATCAGATACAGATTTCTTATGTGAGGAAAACAGAATAAAATTGGTTTTCTTTAAATTTAACGATAGCCTATTAGAACAAAACCACTCGGTGATTGAAATAAGCTCTCTGTTAGCAGTTTCAAACAATGCATCAAGTGATTTGTGTGTGAAAAATACTTTGGTATCGTCTGCAAAAAAGTATGAAATGAAGTAATTTAGATGAATATGGAAGGTCGTTAATATATATTAAGAATAATAGAGGGCCAAGAATTGAACCCTTGGGAACTCCACAGTGGATTAATTTACTTTTAGATAGGGCGCCACTGCACAGCACCTGTTGCTGCCTGTTATCCAATTAACTTCTAAACCACATAAGTAGTAGCCCTCGTATTCCATAGAATTCAAGTTTCTTTAATACTATCATATGATTTACCATATTGAAAGCTTTGGCCAAATCTAAGAAACTTCCAGTGGAAACCTGCTTACTATCAATGGATTGAAAGATTTTGTCATGTAAATGCAATAGAGCCATATAAGTCGAGTGACCAGCTCTAAAACCAAATTGATTAGTGTGTAGTGTATTCATTTTATCAATAAAATGATACAATCGTTCATACATAATTTTTTTCTCAAAGTTGGAAAAATAAGGTAAAAGAGAAATAGGTCTGTAATTGCTGATATTAGATTTATCTCCTGATTTGAATAAAGGCATAACTTTAGCCCCCTTTATTCCTTCTGGCACAATACCAGTTTTAAATGAGCAGTTGATAATTTCAGTTATTACAGGGGCAATAATGCCGATTGTTGGATTAGCTAATTTAGGACTAACGTCTTCTGGTCCAGTGCTATGCACTGTTTTTATGGAATTGGAAATCAGCTCAGTAATCCATGTAGGCAATAAGAGAAACGAACTGGGAGTGGGTGTTTTAAATAAAATTCACTGCTGGAATCAGATCGCAGAACATGGACCATATCTCCCGTCGTCCATACACGAGCAATCTTTTACTCCTTAAAAAGCATACTATCATGCGTGAAAATCTCAGTGTTCTATTTTATTAGGTATTCGTTGATATATACCGAATGTCAGGATGGCTGTCGAATATATGTAGTGAGCGTCTGGGAAGCAGGACAGTGTTTCGCGTCTGACATGAGGTGGATTTGATGGTAACAGGTTTGTCGCTTTGTCCTCATGAAACCCTATGGGTGTGTGAGATGTCTTTCTTGTCCAGAGTTAAACCGAGAGCATCTCTAAAGTATCCAATGAAGGTGCATTGAGTTTCCTTATGGGTCTGATTCAGAACGTTGTTGGTAGGAGCCTCAAGGGCAGAAACATTGAGTTGAGTTCCTGAAATTTGACTGCTGAAGGAGACAGTCTCTGCATACCGTATATATCCGACTATAAGTCGATTCAAGTATAAGTCGAAGTGTACTTTTTTGAGAAAAAAAGCGTCTAAAATCGACGGCTCGAATATAAGTCGAATCCATATATACAGCCTTATAATATGGGCCCGTCCATATATTATGTATGCAAAGAAAATTATATTTTCATACCCCTCATATATTTAACAGAGGGAGCTTTCTTCGGCTAGCATGCAGAGACTGTGTGGGGAATATAATTATAAAGGGCGACTATACGAATATGGGTATATATGTATCCACCCCATATTTACAAAACCATATGTACATAAGGTACATGTATACGGTTTTGTAACTGAAGAAACTAATTTATCGGGTCGGCTTACACCTCTTAGTACTGCCTGACTGGTCAAAGATGACATCCAGATGGCGATGGCATTGATGTGAGGGCGAGTTGTCTGACCTGCATTCCACTAATTTTTCAGGGTTCTGTCAAATCTTGCTATAGATCTGCGCCCCCTGGCGACCTGTGTGGCTTCAGGTCTGTATGTCCGACTGCCTGTGACTCAGTTCCCTTGGTTGACCTGGTTCTCAGCACAGAATAGCTGCACATGACTTTTATATAATGTAATAAATTCCATCGGACGACTATAGGATAATACAGTGTTATAAATAGGCTGTGGAAATTTATTTTGCGTACGTACACATTTTGTCGAGACCCACCCCACGCCATACGCACCCATACGCAAAATCGCCTAAATCCGATCACCCCTCCCCTCTCACTGTGTACGTAATATATGGATAGGCCCTATACAGAATTTCTGGGAAGAGTTGGTAGCAAGCGAATTGAATCTCCGGGATCAATCAAGAGGACCAATCAGCATATTGCAAGCAAATTTCACTATAGTCCTATAAATAAATATTACCAAGTGCATTTACAATGGCATATAATTTGCAATATTCAAATATCAGAATGGAGTAAATTATTTCATTTCAGCCAGAATCACTTGTCTTTAATCTCTTTGAAATATGATCTCTGCGATCGCTTCTTATGAGACTCCCCATGCAGCGACTTTCCCCTTTCAAACGGTTTATCAGCTAGACTCACAGCCCGACTCCCTCGTTTTGCACACATCTCTACACCTATGTTAGAGGTCTTTCTCTTGCTTGACATTACTGCGCATATCCATGATATTTGATTTCTTTTGGCGGAGGTCTCAGCAAGCGATGATAAAGGACATTGTTTTCGACGCATGAAATATATTGTAGAAGTACCGGTATATAATAACATTGTTATAAGAGAAGAATATTTTTTTTGATCTATATGTAGTCAGTAATTTGTTGAAATGTGATTTTTCTTGAAAAACGATATAAAAAGAAAGACAACTAAAATAAAATGAACGTTTAATTTTTAAGGCCATTTTTGTAATGTTGAATATTCGGTCCGAAAATCTTCCGTCTATTTTTTCTCTCAATTATAAGTCAAAGACTTTTTTCGTAACCCTGAAATATACATAAATTTCTCGACTTATAGTCGAGTTTATACGGTAAGATGGTTCTGGTAGACCGCAGACAACTAAATAATCTAGTCTTTGTTCATTTTTGATCCTGTCCAGGTGTGTTTTTAGTGTGTGGTTTTCCTCCATTAATGATTGAATTTCTCAGTCAGCAGTAAACATTAGGCATTAATTGTTTCCACAGCAATTTTCTGAATAGTTTGTTCGATAGTCGATAGAAATTTAGTGAACATTTGTTCCAGGATAGGAGATAGATGATAGGTGAGGCGTACAACGAGGGTGTTAATAACCCTATCATCCTGAACAAGGTCAATTAGTTCATCCAATTTAGTGCCTTTCATCTCTGGCTAGCATAGTCTGTACGCAGTAAATGTAAATGTACATGTTTTTCTATAGCTACCCTATGGCCTCGACTCTGTTCATTTTTTCAGTAGGCAGGGACCTGAAATGGCATGGAACCCATTCAAGTTAGCAGCAAAGTGGTGGAGAATATCAATCAATAAAAAGTCTTTAAAAAGCAATAAGGGTTGAGGCAATACAGTCAAAGTAGAAGACCATGCACTGTCAAGTGTTATGGTCTAGTCTATGCAAAAGGGCTGTTTGAAAACATATAGTGTTTTCCACCCTCTTGCCCCGCCGCTACCGAAGCCGCCACTGCCGGCACCATGCCTCACAGCTTGCCCACAAGGCCAGTGCAAATGCACTGATTGCCTATCTCTATACTTCTGCCTAGATGGGGTGTGGTGTTTTGCACATTCATTTAGACAAAAGTTTCACATGGGGTGTACCACATGGCACAATGATGCTGGCAAAGAATAACTGCCCATGGTTGCTGATTGGCCTGATGAGAACTCTAGCTGTGAGGTAGAGGTGGGATAAGAGAAAGGACTAAAGGAAATTACTATGGCAGTTTTGCTCACACTAACATTCAATTGTTCAGTATGAAATGTATCGGTCCTTCAGTTGCAACGTGTTACCAGTGAACATTCATATGTTGCCTACTTTTAAATTGTTTAAGAGGCAGATGTGACACTTACATCACTTGACTGCTAATTGAATTGTATACATATAATTCTTAGTTCTTTTTCTAAGATTCTGATGGAACTGTCCAGTTGATTGGAATTGTATATAATTACTATTTTCAGTTTCATTTTAAGTACGGCTTGTACACTGTTTACTTCAGTTTGTTCATGCGTAGAAGAACTGGATGTTTTCAAACCACTCTTTTGCATCTACTGGTCTTGATGTTAATGAAATGGCCAGTTGATCTGGAAGGCAGCCTAATGGATGTCTTAATTTTAAATTTATTGTCATATTTTAATTTTAAATTTATTGTCATATTTTTGCATAAAATTGTCTTTTAACACTTAAATTACACTGGCCAACAGAAAAATTTTTTTTTCTTGTTGCCTTCGGTTTTAGACCTGTTCTTGGGGTAATTTTGGGCGCTGATTCAGAAAATGTCATTGGATTGAGTGCATCAGGTCTAGTTTCTGAGATATCGTCGATTTTGTAAAGAAAACCCAGTCCACTCTTTAAACGATGTCTTTGGCAAAACTAAAATGTCATAATAAGCTTTATTTATGGCTAATTATAATTCTTGCTGATTCATATAATGCCTACATCCTTATAATGTAAAATCAGCATATCTTGCCGCGTGCTGAGATATTGCTGATTCAACGAAATAACTATTCCGTAGCCTACAGCTTACTCAGCACTAAATTCATGGCCTCATTTAGAATTTATTTGTGCTTATACAGCGTTTCATGGTTTCGAACTATGTAAATAGATTATGCTGAAGTCAGCATTTATAGCCTATATAAACCGCCTCCTGAAAGCTAGAGCAGCCGCAGTCGTCTTAGGGCATATTAAGAGTTGGTCGCAAGAACAATCTGTGAATGTGAGCATTAAATAACTACATGTTCTTACTATTTTTTAGGTTAGTCATTTAATTTCTCAGATGCGAACATCCTTAAGGTTATGGCTACTTCCAGACGGAGCTGCATTAACCATCCAGACATATTCTGCTACATTTGTGGGGAATACACACTAAAAGCAAACAGGAAACCGATTTCTGAGTTTGTAAAAAGAGCATATGTAGGTTATTTTGGTGTCAAACTTGGAGATCAAGATAAGCAATGGGCTCCTCATACAGTATGCAAAACTTGTATTGAACAATTGCACCACTGGACAATTGGAAAGAGAAGCTGCCTGAAATTTGGTGTACCGATGGTTTGGAGGGAACAGATAAACCACTTCGACGACTGTTACTTTTGTATGGTTAATATCATAGGCATCAATCAAAATAATCGTCACAAGTTGTCTTACCCTGATATAGCTTCAGCCAGGAGACCTGTTCCGCATTCGGATATTGTACCAGTTCCACCTTTTCACGAACTACCTCAGCTCTCAGACGATGACACTTGCATGTCCAATATCGGACAAGATGACGAAAGTGAAGAAAGTGGGGGCAGTGACAGTGATTTCCAATCAACTTCACACAGTGAACGTTTTGACCAAAAAGAGTTGAGTGATCTGATCAGGGACTTAAATCTTTCCAAAGAGTCCTCTGAATTGCTTGCGTCCAGACTAAAGGAAAAGAATGCACTTCAGCCTGGAATGAAAATTACAATTTATAGAAACAGAGAAAAGGATTTGCTGCCATTCTTTACCGAAGACAACAACCTAGTATTCTGTAATGACATCAGCAACTTATTGAAGAAAATTGGTCTGTCGGATTACAGCCCAGATGAGTGGCGTCTTTTTATCGACAGTTCAAAACGTAGTCTGAAATGTGTGCTTTTAAATAACGGCAACAAATTTGGTTCTATTCCAATCGGTCACTCCACCAGGATGAAAGAAGAGTACAATGCCATCTCTTTAGTACTGGAAAAGATAAAATACAAAGAACATCAATGGGTAATTTGTGTAGACTTGAAGATGGTAAATTTCCTCCTTGGTCAACAAAGTGGCTACACAAAGTATCCCTGCTTTTTGTGTCTTTGGGACAGTAGAGCCAAGCATGAACATTGGACAAGAAAAGATTGGCCTTCGAGGAAAGACATGGTGGTTGGAGCTCAAAATGTAATCAAGGAATCTTTGGTGGCACGAGATAGGATCATACTGCCACCACTACATATAAAGCTAGGCCTGATGAAACAATTTGTCAGGGCTTTGAATAAAGAAGGTTCATGCTTCGAATACATAGTACACAAGTTACCAGGAATTACAATGGAAAAATTGAAGGCTGGAATCTTCGATGGTCCACAGATCAGGCAACTTATGAATGACCCACTTTTCATACCATCAATGAATGAAATCGAATCTTGTGCCTGGTCTTCCTTTGTTCTTGTAACTAAAAATTTTCTTGGCAACAAGAAGGCAGACAATTATGCACAACTAGTAGAGGATATGCTTCTTCATTTCAACAAGCTTGGCTGCAACATGAGCATTAAAGTCCATTATCTCCACAGTCACTTAGATCGCTTTCCAGAGAATCTTGGTGACTTCAGCGAAGAGCAAGGTGAAAGATTTCACCAAGACATCAAAACAATGGAAAATCGATATCAAGGAAGATGGGATGCACACATGATGGCAGACTATTGCTGGAATATTATGCGCGATTGTTCCGGCAGATGCCACACTCGGAAATCGTACAAAAGGAGCTTCTTCGGTGTCGAATGACTTGAAATTTTTATAACAAACTTGTTCTGTTTGGTATCATATAAGTACAGTTTCAGGTACTACCATTTTCTTTTAAGTATTTGTATTATTATGTTTATTTAGTGTATCACATAATAAATTGAGCACTACATAATTATAGCTATAGCCTTATGTTTTATGGGCGAGCAGAGGCAAGGACTGGTATATGGCATAATGTTCTATATCTCGAAAACTAGACCTGCTGGGAGAAAACTGGTGCCTTTTCTGGAATCAGCAGGTCAAATATACCCAGAAACAGTTCTAACATTTGAGGCAACAAATTATGTGTTGGCCAGTGTTATCAATTTTGGTATGAAAATGTTTATTTTCTGCTAATTTTGAATTTATCTGCTGCCAAGATAAGTTTTAATTACTTATTTCTTGTTTTGTATTGACATATGTGTCATTCATGCTGCAGCTGTCAGCTGACCTTTTTTCTGTACTTCATAATCTGGATGGGCACAGCAAGATCCCAACCACAATCTCTTAATTTTATGGTTTTAGGTCCACACTAACCTGACTGGCATTCTTGTATATTTCTATGTTCATGAGTTACCCATGAACTGAAGAACTGTTCTTTTCTTATTTAGGTGACACCTTTTTACTTGCTGTTTCTCTTTTCCTCATGTTTTGAATTTCTCTGACTGTTCTTATGGCGGCCCACTACATTGTTTGCTTTTATGCTGTATATTGTTCCTGTTTATGCTCCTTGCCAAATCTAGTGGAGACACTTCTGTTAATGCATTCACACATGCATCACTGTGGTCTGGTCTGTTTTTGAACTTGGCACAGGCCCATTCATTTTTACCTGGTTCCTGGTGCTGCTTTTTTAAAATTCAGTCATATGTTTTTCATGATAAAACCAGTGACCCATCTATGTAGTTAATATATCCATGTTGACATTGTAGCAAGAACTGTACTTCCAAGTTGAGTGAAGTGAGGACAGTTCTGTCTGTTGGGACTCTTAGTTGATGTTACTTATCTTTGTATTTTATCTAGAGTTTGACAGTTAATAAAACATTGCACAAAATAACATGTGCTACTGCTATGTGATACCAGTAAAATTAATTTTCAACCTGGATGAAATGCAGTCTCATGTAGAACATTTCTGACTGGGTTGTCTTTGTATCTGCTTCTGTTACTTCTTTTGGCTCATTATATTGAAATAAATCCTGGATCAGTTAGACATCACAGAGCCTGGATATATGTCAATTAAACATTTGTTGTCTAAAAAATATAGCTGCAGCTCTACATCAGTTTCTTTGTGAGCATTCCTTTACATACACTTGCTCTTGATGAGACCTGACATCAATTTAGCACTACATCAGCATTATTTTCTGATCTCACCACTCCAAGCCTCTCTCATTTATAGCAACAAACAGGTATTGCTTGTAAAAATTTATCAACCACCGTCCCTCTCTTGGACTGAGTTTTTGAGTGAATTTCAGTCACAGCTTGGCTATCCGATTTCTTCTGAAATAGTTATTACGTGGACTTAACTAATCACTGTTTTTCAGCATTTCTTGATATGTTACAAGGGTTTGACATGAAACAGCTTATTACTTTTCCAACAGATAACAAAGGCTAATGCACACACATAGAACCAAACTAATGACTGGTTCAGGGTCAAAATTAATCACAAGCAACAGCCAATTTCACTCTGTCATTTTTGGTTCATTAACTTTAAGGAACATACAATTGGAACACATGTCAGCAACTTACCCAAGCTTTCTTTTCCGTATGCAAACTGCCCATGTCTTAAACAGAAGTCATTTATGCCGTTTCGTGATGACTTGTTAACTAACAACTGAGCAATATTGATTTTTCTGTCATTATGGGTCAAGAACTGCAACAACTGTATCCTTTGCTGGTAATTAATGTAAATGACAAAAGGGGGTTCATAGCATCTCGGAGGGCGTCTGGGATTTAGTCTTCAAAACAAATAGAAGAAGACATATACACAGGATATCTCCACACTTAGGGGGACTTCGACCTCTATCATACAGACTGGAAAAGAAAAGATTTGAGCAAAGCCATCCTATGGTACTCTAGCAGAAGGAGAAACAAAGGAAGACCATGACTATGCTGAATAGACAATACAAATGAAGACTTTCACTAAACATGAGAGCAGCACTGGATTACATAAATAATCAAAAAGACTGGAGATAATTTATTCACACTCATCTCTACCAAATGGCTGATGTTAGGAACTGATGATGATGGTGATGATCCTAGGGACTAAGATGAAAATTCCAGATATCTCTATCTCCATTCAGCCCACCTAGGTGAACCAAGAAGATAATCTGTGAGCATGGTATCGTGATAATTAGTCAGCAAGTTTTGAGTGTATGCTTGCATAGGAAATCTTCATGAGTCATCAAGTTATTGAATTGTTTTTGCATGTTTCGATCATGTGCTGGATGTCAGGTACCTAACATGAATTGGGGGTGGTGTGATTGGCTGGCAAAGCCCTTCAGACAGGCAAGCTGAATTCAGCAGGAATCACTGATGATGCATATTTTATAATGTGGGCACTGGCACGGCCTGTGTTGTGATGAGTCAGCAGATTTTTGGAAACCCATGATCCCCAAATATCTGGAGGTCAGCCTAAACCAGTTTGTACTGATCTGCCATCTTGGCAGGAAAGCAGACGAAAATGCATTGTTAAGAGTGTGTAGATTTAGTAGCATAGAGCATGAAGATTTGTACCACTGGTCTGGCATGCACTAAGTTGAAAGTACGGTTACAAATGTTGTTGATAGATTCGTGCATTTAGAAACTGTGATTATTCAAGTACTGTTGTGATTGAACTGTCTGATTAATTATAATTTAGAAAATCAAAGACTGTGTCTTCACTCGAGTTAACACTTCACTATGAATAGGGCAAGTCGAAAGATTGAAGCCCGATCATTGACAACTACTAAAGATCATCGACAATGTCTCTATCTTAATTCATCCCACCTAGATGAACCAAGAAGATGTCCTATGTCCATTCATCTCCCAAATGAGTGGTTAACATATAGGCTTTTCACCTTTGCAACCTGGATTCAAATTCCTGGCCCATTATGTGAAATTAATATAGACCCCATTGTTGAACTGCATGACCTCGGAGGTCACCACCTTCTATCTGAGATCCTTCTCCTTGAGTCCAATACACAAAGGAATTTTCTTCTGAGCTCACAGCTTCTACAGTTCACACAGCTGCTCTTTTAGAACTCTCAGTTTCAGCCCATAATATAAACCATTTCAAGTTCATCATTAACATTACATCTTGCTCAGATCCCCCACTTTAACTTGGCTTAAAATGCCACTCCTGACCTTGCCACACCTGAAAAAATGCTGTAACTGTTATTCAAACGCTGCATATGGGTGCATTTATGTGTGCCTGTGTTTCTGTGTGTCTGCATGTTTGAATATGCATGTACAACTGTGTATCGGCATGAACATCGCAAATCTCCAGAACAGTAAGTGACTTCAAACTAAACATTTTAAATGCATTTAGTTAATCAAGTACAATTAAAATGACTCTGAATGGCATTTATATAGAGAACCTATACCAGTTCTCCGCTATGACTATGTTTTGTTACCTTGGAGAGTAGCACTGTAGTCACTTACCGGCCGACTTTGGAGTAAGTTTGTCCCTGTGTGCGGCACAAACAGCTAAAAGACGATAACCAAGGTCAAGGTCATAGCCAAACTGACCTGCAACCTGACTAATGATCTGTAATAGTAAAGTAAACCAACCACAGAATAAGTCCAATATCTAAATGGAGCAAGACTTCACACAGTCAACAATTGCCATCAGAGCATGATTTCGAGAATTTAGATTTTCACAATGCCATCGCCCCCACTACCTTCTCCACCAGCACTACAAACATCAACATCAAACCCACCACCACCAAAAATACCACCAGCACCACCAAAATCACCAACTACGTCAAGTATGCCAATAAACCTGTTAAAGTGATACCCAGTTTCATACAAAGTCCAACAACAATCACAGAGGTAAAGTAAGAATGTTGAAGGGCAAAAAACTGAAGAAATTTAAAAAAGAAAGCAAGATATGGAAGGGAAGCAAAAATACAATACAATAAAAATAAATCCAAATAAAAAAGGTTGAGGTGTCCATGATTTGTACCTACCGTTAGACATCCCATGAGACGTTGTTCAAACTGCCACTGGAACGCACGTGTGTCAGAGCACCACTCAAGTAGCTCACGTGCTGCGCTTGGATAAGAACTTGGAGACAAGAGATGCTTGTAGAAAAAAAAGACAGAAGAATTACAGAATGAGATGCCTCATGAGGACCTCTGTAACTTCATGTCAACACCTGTCAGGACATTGCAACAACATCTTCTATAGCAAACGAATCAACCCATGTCTCGTAATCCACAAGCAGCAACTGAAAGAATCATTAGTCAGAAAGGGAAGTGGGACAAACTCACAGTTACATGAAGCAATTGCTAAAAAGAAGAAGACAAGCTGTCCTTTGAGGTAATCCCAAGAGGGTTTAGCAACTTTGTTTTTCTTAGCCTCAATGCATGAAGCTGGGTGGCCAGTCATCTGATTTTCCAACTAAAAGTATTTGGTCAGAGTACTCACTGTATAGCTGAGTTTGATAGAGGGCATAAGTGGAAGACATAAGACACTTTGAAATGTCTTTCAGCCCTGGCAGGGCTTTGAACTGCTAACCTCCAGCATGCTAAGTGCTAGACTACCATGCACCATCCGCCCACAAAGTCATGTTTTGTGCTGGCCAATATCATTCTGGTAGATTTATCTCTGGTATCTCAAAGGCCCCAGAGTATGGTTAAAGAAATGTTTTAAATATTAGCCAATTTATACTTTCAAACTACTCTTCCTCAAACTACGTATTCAAAATGATACTGTTTAAATAGGTTAAATTGTAAAATAATGCAATGTAACGGAGATCCTGCATGTCACTTAGGCAGAATGTGTTAACAAATCACAAAACTGCACCACTGTGTACAACAAAGCCACATTCACCACACCCTCGCTGTAACATGCATTGACATAAAGTGAATTTTGCAGGTATAACAGGTTGCTGCCATGGATCCCAAATTTACCAATGCATACATATATGATCTTTGGAGGAAAAATTAAGATAGCACTGATATGGTAACATCTGTCCTGATGGAAGCACTGAGCTTTCTTTCCTCGTTGTTCACTGAGCTGATAGTGGGTTACACACGCTTGTGTAGGAGACCAAGATAGCTGCTACAGAGCATCAGCATCGTATTTCTGTAAGACTTTTGCCAGTACAGAACTCTCAGATCCAAGGTAAGTCAAGATTTTTATTCTACCATTTGTGTAGTTGTGTCACCAAAATGATTTATTTAAGTCTCTAAGGACTATAGCTAGACCTAAAATGCAAGACAAATGCATGCAAGAAATTCGTTTTCTTTAGAAACATCTCAAAAATTTCTGAAAAAAGGAAAGGCCTACTCTGTGAAGGAGTTGATTCAACAGGACCGGAAGTTAGGTTACAAGTTGGTTTGGTTTTAAATTCTGCTAGTTAAATTTTCTATTATACGCATTTTTAAATTAGCTTAAATTTTATAAACTGATAGATTTAATAATTAGTCTAGTGTTTCATTCAGGAAGTATTTTATTTCAGCCCATTTGGTCTAGTATATTTGTATTTTATTTAACTAGTTAGGCAAGCCTTCAGTTTCCCCTACTATTGCCCATTTATTCACCCCACCGGCTTGTTTACTTTCCTGAACTCCAATGTGTACAGCAAGCCCCTCCTTCTCTTTAGCAAAATTCTAACATAGGTCCGTAACTAATAAAGGCCTGACACCCTTCAATTGCATTGACCCTGTGAGTCGGCCCATAATCTACAGATTCTTTACTTGTCTCCTGCAGAGGCTCCTTCTTTTATCTCACACTTATGATTTACGTTTTTAGGATTGGCCAGTTTGTGCTTATCAGTGAAGCCAACTGTTTCTCTGCAAGTTTTCTGCCTAAAAGCGAAATATCAAAACAACAGAATAAAACACATTTCACTGAATTTATTAAAAATTGCTTCTACTTCCAAATACAAGTTTGAATTAAACACAGTTTTCCAGATCTGCCAGCCTCCATTCCAAAAGGCAATTCGCAATTTTCAAGGCAAAAATGAGGAGGAAGACCAGGAGCAAAACAGCAGGAGGCAGAGGAGGAAACAGGAACAGGAGCAGAAGCAGATGGTGAAAATGCAAAATGGAGGATGAGGATGCCTAACGAGGATTTTCTGAAGTCCAGCTTACCTGAAGTCACTTCAGTGCTTTTGAGAGGTTCATAAAAGGCGCTATATAATTATTCATACCTATACACACATACATATCAGTAGTAGACAATGTCACATTTGAACATGCTGATGTAGCAGGCGGTGACAGATACCTGTTGAATACACTGAAGTCGGTCGTTTGTTTGTTGAATGTGTAGGTCAACATCACTCATATTACCCGGGTTAACAGACGACCACTGTGCCAACGCTGACATCATTAATATACCACAAGACGACAGCTTCTACTGGTCGTCACTGGTGCAGCCAACTGACCACAGTTCATTGTTCCAAGAAACTAACTATACAACAGAACACAGCAACATATCTGTACTCAACTATACCACAACAACTACATTATCATATCCTTTCACATGTGCAACTACCAGCATCATACATTGTTGTATGTACAACTACCATCATAATACACTCTCATGTGTACAACTACCAGCATTGCATGTTGTCATATGTCATTGTCATCATTATCATCCTACATGCATGGTCAGATGTACAACTACCATCAACATATGATGTCATATGCTGCCTTCATCATCATCATTGTCATCACCATCATCACTGTCACCAGCAAAGTTTCAATCATTATACATGTCTTTCTTTGGAACCAGGAGTTTCTTAACTTTCTTTAGCATATATGAAGCAGAAAAAGCAGGTTGACTTCAAGCAGTCATGATGGCCAGGTCAAATACAAGCCAAGGTCCAAGGAACCAAAAGTCAAATACAAGCCAAGGTCCAAGGAACCAAAAGAGCAAGCAACTGAGTTATGGGGAAACCTGGGATAAAGAATATAGCTTTTCAAAACATAATCATAATGCATTTGAGTAACTGTGAACGAAGTTTGAGGGGCCGTGGAGAAATTATTAGTAACTGCTGTAGATTTATCGGCATCTTGTTTCATATTACAGCAGTGGCATGATAGAAAAAAACAATGGGAAATCTTATAGAGTATTGTGATTACAACACAGTATGGTAAGAAAAGGAACGAGTAGCATGTACCAAGTTGTTGTAAGGGAGCGTTATCAAATTTTGTGTGTAATATGTAACAAACGTCACTGAACTTAGGTCACTTAACTTAAATGACTAGGTTCAAGGATTTCACAAGTGATTTTTTATTCATGAACACTGAGCTAGTCATTTTTAACGAAGCATTATGACATTTCCACGATGATAGCAACACACAGTATCCAAAGGATTCAGTGGTAACTGCAGAGAATTCATATTCACATTTTACTGTCCAAGGGAAACTAATAAAAAGTGAGCCAGGTATTTTGACAATATACAAGAGTAATAAGACTTTCAGACAAATTAAGCAGAGGTTCAAAACTTGTTTTCATTATTACTTTCATTAGTGTTACTTATTATTGGCCACTATTTAATTTCAATCTCATGAGTGTCACTAGTAATTATCTTCAACACTTAGCAGAGATCTACTGCCTTATTCTTTTTCTTTCAGTTCAGTTCAACCATTCATGCATTGGCACAGTCAGTGAACCAGAGACAGGTTTTTGTCCACGTCATAAATTAAATGTGACAGACAGCCAAAAACTTGACAAAGAAGGCCATACTCTTGATTACCCCAGGTTGATGGCAAAATGGCTTTATAAACTGTAGTGTGTTTGAGCAACTAACTATCATCTGCTGGGTTTAATTTAGATAGATTTAAGCATATTGCATTAGTCATTTGGTACACAGAGGATGGGCGATGGCGTTGTCCATGAGCAACTGGATGGTGGCATCAGAAATGCGCTTCCTTTCGTCTGGCACCGCTTCTGCCTCCGGCCAGCCACGCAGACAGACGCAAATTTGGAGAGGAACTGAATGAAGCCTTAATGGAGTGTGAGTGCTGAAACATGTAACTGATATTAGGGCTCTGGCTGTTGCTTGTCTGGCATGCTCTGCAGCAAAGATGGCTGGCAGAAATTGGATATCCCGTCATTATTCCGAGTCAATAGCCACGATGCAAAACGGTGACAGGAAGCATTTATAAAGCTCTGTGTGATTGAGATTTTGTCAGCCACCAAATCATACGAGACCAATAAGCAAAGCTATTTAAAAATCCCACATCAGAATATCTGGCTCCTCAAGAAAACACTGAGTGACAAACAGGAATGCCGTCTACAGATGTATTCTCTCATAATCAATATGAAAAAAACTTACCATAAAATGACAATGTAAACCCCATGTATATATAAAAACCATAAAATTATACCGTTACGCACTACGCAAATTGTGGCAGTTGCAGTCTTCATGGGGCAGGGTGACTCCTGCCCGATTCTACACGCATTGCCACCAACATCACTGCCCCTCTTACCCTCAATGTAAAACAGCCGTTCTGTACCACCTCTGCCCAGTGTCCATTCTCTCCAAGGAAGGTTCAGGATTGGCCACTTCCTTAAGGGAGGCACTACTGAACAGCTCTGTTGCCAGATCCGACTCTGCCTCTTCCACGGTTGCCGGATGGGCAACGTCCTGAGGATGACAAAGGAAAGAACAGGGTTCGTTCCTTAACCAGCAGTAGTTGGTCTCTCTCTTTTCACATGCATTCTTAACTATGGGCTTCCTCTTCACCACCATTCTACAACTCATAACTCTGGAACTACTGCCACTGATATGAAACACCAATCATTCTCTTAATTCCTTGGACAAGGACGTAAGTAAGTAAGTAAGTAAGTAATACATTTGTTTACACGCCATAAGTCCATAGACTGAGCAAGGAATCGTAGGCGTGGAGGGGACACAGTGGTTAGACAGCAAAAGCAAGACGATACAAATAGATCTTAAGCCGCTTTACGAATGTGTCTAGCGAGATATTGTCGTGAGTAATGTAAACAGGAAGACTATTCCACATAGCTGAAGCAGAATTGCTGAATCCGCATTGTAAGAAATCAGACCGATACTATCTTATGTCGGGGAAAGATAGAACGTTTTGTGTAGCTGATTGCAGAGATCTGGATGGCTGGTAGCGCTGTAAGGATGATGACAGGTAAGCTGGTTGATTGGTTGAGAGTCTTACGCGTAAGTAGAGCTATCTTGTAGGTTATTCTAGAGCTGACAGGCAGCCAATGTAGATTTGCCAGTACAGGAGTGATGTGATCAAACCTTCGTGTAACTGTCACCAGACGGGCTAATGAGTTTTGGACATGTTGCAGTTTGGCGATGTTAGACTTTGTAGTGCCGTACAGCAGCGAATTACAGTAGTCGAGTTTTGCTCTTACTACACTACAAGTGACTGTCTTCATGAGCTCCGGTGGCAAGCACAATTGAACATGATGCATGGCTTTTATGTGGTAATACGATGCCTTGCAGATAGTGGTGACGTGCTGGTTAAATGTTAGTTCTGAGTCGAGCGTTATCCCAAGATTCTTAAATGTTTCTGATAACGAAAAATGTCCGTCTTATGACATGTCTCTGTGTCTTTGTGCCTTAAGCAAATGGTACCAGGCAAATGGTATCCTCTGTCCGATTCCTTTCATTCATCATCATAGTCTGAGTAGGTAAAGCTGCTTCCTCTTTGATCATTGCCAGCATATATCGTCTACCATCAAACTCCATTCAAACCTTCTATGACGAATTTTCGGACATGATATCCACAATTACTGCCAGCAAAAATGATCGTCTACTCATTTGTGGCGACTTTAACTGTCCAGGCAGTGATGGAAATCATACTGACCATGGGTTAGACAATCTAATATCATTTGATCTCAACCAGCATGTTTCAACTCCAGACTGTTGTGGAAATCTGCTGGATTTAATAATCACAGATAATCCTGTGACAGTTAGAAATGTTCGGGTCAGTGATGCTAGCTTATCTCTGACCATAGTCTTATCATTGCTACAGTAGCAGTGAGTACATCCAGCTGTCCAGATGCTTTTTCTTTTCGCCCAATGAAGCAGATTAACACAGTCAAGTTTGAGCAGGCACTGTTCAACACCAAACTGTTTTCAGAACCAGCCCAGGCAGCAGATGCTTTTCTAGAGCAACTCTCTACCATTGTTTTAAGGGAGCTGGATAAAGTTGCGCCTGTTTGTACCAGCTTTAGAAGACCTGCCAAGCCAATCACAAAATGGCTTTCTGATGAAGCAAAGCAGGCAAAACATGATCGTCATCTTCTGGAACATTGGTGGAAGAAAACTCTGCAGGAAAGCGATCAAACTGCCTACTGAAGAGCATGCAGGGTGTCTAACAAACTAATCATAACATCTCAACAGCAGTTCTACCATAACCAGGTGGACATTGCCAAAACTTCTAAAGACTGATGGAGCATCATAAAGAAGCTGCTTCACTTCTCGAGCAGTTATTGCAATGAATCTAGTGACCTTGAGGACAAAAAGCATTGTCTAGGCTTTTCAAAATTTTTTGGTGCTAAAATATCTAACTTAAAATCTGCCATACCAAAGCATAGGTCTGGGTTAGACAGGGCAAAACTGTTTTCTGGTGTCAGACATCCTGGTAATGAGTTTTGTACCTTACCTCCCATTACAGTACAGGAAGTTTCTAGACTCATCAGAAATGTTCCATCTAAATCATCACAGCTGGACTTCATTCCAGCTTTCCTTATTAAAAAAGCTAACTTGATGAAGCTTCAAAGGGTCCAAAACACCTTGGCCAGCACCATCACAAAAACCCCAAAGTATCAAAATATATCTCCAGTCCTAAAATCACTGCATCAGTGACACATAGAAAGGATAATAATTTTTAAGACTAGGCTAACTGTCTATAAGGTTCTACATTTAGCCACCCCCCTGTGGTCTTTCTCTCATGCTGATTCCCAAGACCTACTACTCGACCAGGTCCTCTCACTTTGACCATACCGAGGACAAGGACAGCTCTTGGTGAGCGTGCCTTTTCTGCCACTGACTTTAGAGTCTGAAACTCTCTTCCGGCAAACACTCTCTCTGTACAGTCAGTGTTGGCCTTTAGAACTCGACTAAAGCCCCATTTTTCATGGACTCATTTCAAGCTGTTTCTGTGTCTTCTTGGATTTCCATCTTGGCTTCTGGTCGAAATTAATCTGGAATTTGGAATGCACACCAACTTTGCTTAGTGGTGAGTTGGTGACCATTGATGCCCTGAGCATTATTACAGTGGCACTACAGAAGTTCATGGATTGCTATTTGGTATATCTGGTTCCTCAAATAAATGCCTTATAAACATGTCAGAATTTGTTGCAATGAGACTAACCATGCATTTTGGCTAACCATTGTTGTCTGTTGGATTCATGCCTTAAGTCATTTCTATTCCTCTGCTCCCATCCAAATTACAGTCTCATGGCACACATCCAGTACACATACAATTCCACTGGCCTGTGTTTTTAGTGCCAACATCGCGCGGTGGTCTTCCAAGAAACCAGTGCTATCATAAAATTGTGATCACCAGCTTATGAAAAGGAGTTTAGCTAAAGGAGCAGCCGAGGGGAAGAGGACGAGGAGGGATCGAGCAGATGACCAACTGTGGAGACAGCGCATCCGCGCGGTCAGTCATAGATGCATATTCGGCGCATTAATGCATAAGTACACGACAACGAGGAAGCCGATGAGGAGACAAGAATATGCTGAGCAGTGTGTGTGACGACACTACTTGGCATCGGTGGTTCCAAGGGCCAGCAGCAGCAGCAGCGGCGGCGGTAGCGGCGCCAGAAGCACACGTCGACTTGATGTTCCATCAAGACAAATGTAGAAATAATAACACAACTCATCGGGACGTTGGCCGCGCGGGAAACATTTCCTGGCCGTCTGGTGGTGCCAGATGCGCCTGTCCGCTCGCTCAGTCGTTCAGCCCAGTCAATCAATACAATATCCACTGTCTATTTCTCTCGATTTCTGGCAAATGCTAATCTATCGC
The DNA here is from genome assembly GCA_964023275.1 of Norana najaformis. Lineage (NCBI taxonomy): Eukaryota > Metazoa > Annelida > Clitellata > Crassiclitellata > Hormogastridae > Norana > Norana najaformis. The sequence goes on from OZ029918.1 coordinate 16,192,208, forward strand.
TACAGCGGAGAAGGACGAGGAGGAGGGGAAAGGGGGAGAAGGAAGAGGTGGAAGAGGAGGAGGCGGTAGCCGAGGAGGACCGTTCTGTCGCCACTCCGTCGTCGAGTGGCGGTATTACAGCCGGAGGCATGCATGCAGACTGTTTGAAAGTATCTGCCTCAAGGACATGTCAATTGATGTTGGATTATTATGTGCTAGGGAGAGAGACTGACAGACAGGCAGACAGGCAGAGACAGATAGACAGACCCTGGAAGACTGAGCCTCAGAGGTCGGTGGTGATTTACTCTATGACACTTAAAGCCTACAACTGTTAGATCTTCTGGCATAAAGCACTGGGCGAATGAGCATCAGTCCACTTTGAACAAATTAAGACTTAAATTTTATCATTCAGCTCAGCTTCCACTGAAGCACATGTTCCATTTCTTCGAGCAACCAAATTTACAGCTGATCATTTATTTACGGAGCCACTCAAATCTTTTGATAGAAAGCATGTAGTGTCTCAAAGGATAAGGAATTTTGCATGTACAATGAAAATAAACTTAATCTTTGGCAAGTGTTACTGAGCTCAAGAATCAACACTACAAGCACCTGAGGACATCTTATCTGCTCTCTTATCTGTTATGCAGCTGTTCTTCGGAAATACAAGACCGTGATGATGTAATATGCTTCTGATCACCAAAGGTGTCAAAGGTGTGTGTGGTGTTGTATACTGTAAGTGTTGTATGCAGTATAAGTTTTTGAACTTCAAAAATGACCAAACACTGCAAAAAATCTGGCAATGTTTCAGGAGTGCAGCTGTGCAAAACAAAAGCTAAAACAGAACTATAGAAATGTACCCAGCATATCAGGTTACATAAAAACTCCAAGTCTTGCTTTCTGAAAACCAGTAACATCTAATGCAGCCCTGAATGGTATCACACAACACCCAATTATCTTTGGTTGAGAGTACGTTATTACGAAGTGAAATTATCAATAGTCAGTTTGAAATCCAACACAATTGTTAGCAAAGCCAACCACGCAAATTACTCTAGGAATAAATGGAAATCACAGATGAAGTCTTTTTCAAAAACCACTGAATTGAGTTTCATAACAAAGCATTTCAATTAACCATACAAGCTCCCAAAATCATTGATTAATTTTCTGTTATTCCAGTTTATTAGTAGAATCAGTTTAATCACAGCCAATATCACCTAAAACCCAAACTTGCTGTTAAAGTAGTTATTACATCTATGTTGCCCCATGTCTGTCCCTCCCTTCCTCCCTCATAAAATGATTAACATTCCACAAAAGACAAATAACAAAATGCTGACAAAGACTGGCACGAGGATTGGATTACCCCCTCTGGGGAGGTATGAGGGCCCACACAAAATTTTCAATGGAAGCCATGGTATACTGTGCATGGATGGATGGCATGTTGTAAAGATATGCTATAAACAGTGTATCATGATGGGTCAGAGCTGCACTATACTGTGCTTCTCAACTCAGTAGCCAGGCTTGTACAACAGGTAACATTAATGGTATACATGTTGGAGGATTATAAATCTTTTCAATTTCTTCTTATACTGACAGCATATATCTGTGGCAGGTAATGTAATGTAAAACTGAAATTTCTCAGCACCACAGAAAAGCTGCATCAGGGAGACCAGCTTATACACTGGCACAATGTCAAATCTAGTCTGCAAAAGGTAGGTTGTTGAGTCAATTTCAGTATGAGGTCAGAATCCAGTGGGACATGATAGTTTGAAAAGTTCAGTTTTCAGTCTGGAGAGAGGCTCTTCAGAAGAGATGGCAAGAGGAGGTAAGACCACACACAGCTGTGTACATGCCTACGCCTACATGCTTCTTGAGCCAGAGGGTGAAAATTAAGGTGGTATGGGACAGCAAAAGCCAAAGGTACAAAACCCCCATAAAAACAGTGTGTCTGGAGAGCCTGGTAAGCTCTCCATCATGGTCCAGGGCAGAATCCTGGAAGCCAACACATTCTGGAACATTTATAGTACCAAACTGAGCAAATTTAGGCTAGATTTTTTTACTGTTTTTTGTAACAAATTAGTTAACAAATATGATTTGAAAGTGTTCCTCATGGTGTGATATTTGTTATCCATCAATGGAGCAGTTAAGAGTCACAGATCTGGGAAGGGGTGCAACTAAACCATCTCTATACAATCCCAAGAGTGCTAGTCCAAAGCCTAAGAGGGTCAGGATGTACATCGTAAATAGTTACCACAAAAGTTTCTTAATGTCAATTTCCACATTATAGAGACTCGATCTTTAACTTTCTCCCTCTTTCTGCATCATAAACTAAATATCAACGAAACTATAGATGCATCTAAAAAATGCAAATGAGGCATCACCATAGAAAACACGTTGACAGAAAAACATTGGACCACAACAAAAGAGAAGTATGGTATGCAAAGGTAGTTGGTTACATGGTTGACTTTTTCATTTTTGCAAGATGGTCATGGTGCAATCATTCTTATATAAAATGAAAACTAATGACTTGATCCTATGAAAAATAGCTACAGAACACAATGAATTTTGTGTCAGTTTATGTCACTGCAGGAAATGTTTCGACTCCAGTTGGGTCCCTTGTCAGCAACATATGCAATCGCACATTTTGCTAAATAATGAATCAGGCTCAGCTCTGACCTGAGGATGGAATTTGAAGAGGTCTTGCTGTGTGTTATTTCAGTAACATTTAGTGAAAATTAATGCTTATTTTGACAGTGTCACTATACTACCATTGCCTTGACCTCTCAGTTACTTAATCTTCTGCATTCAATCAGGGTCAAACATTTTCACTAACCTTAACTGCTCATAAATCCAACCTTGTATGCAAATAACAAATTATTAATAAAAACCACAAAAAGGTTGGACACTATTTCAACCAGTGACATATGTCACAAAAGTCTATAATTGTAAAAAACGGAATGGGAATTATTGTCTTAAGGCAAGGCAAGGAAAACAATGACCGACACCTACTGAGGGTACAAAAGGACCGGCTGCAGTGTAATTGAGCAGTTGGAAATCTTCGTCTGATTCAGCATGAGAAGAGTTGAATTGCTGCGACCGGGAATAAATCTCGCGTAAATCTTCATTTTCGGGTATTAGTGGTTTACATGGTTATTTATTCAGGATAAGAAACTTGATTTTTTTTGAATGCATACGAAGTTGATATTGATATAAGGTGTTTATAATCAATGAGAAGATTAAGTTCTGTGTATGACTTAAATATTTTTAGTTCTTGGACCACGATATCCTTTCAGTTGGTCACCAGTGATGACAGTGTATGTGTGACGGGACGAACAGTTCTACCTGAGATATTTGAGGGAAGTCCATTTTTAACAGGTATTATCTAGATGAGTTTTGGGACAAGATATCTATCTGTTCACTGTCGTTCTTAAATGATGTGTCTGTGTAAAGCGATGACTAATTCTACCCTAGAATTTGGCTCGGACAAGTTTACGCAACGCTACTGAAGATTTTCTTTCTTTTTTGGTTTTGTATGATGTTGAATCATACTTGTATAGACCCACATTCTATTTGGGTTGACAAATATGATTTATCTGTGAAAGAAGAACTTTGTACATAATGAATTTTGTGTACATATATAGGGTCAGCATGTAAATAATATCGCTCATATTTGGTTGTTGATACTTTAAAGGAAAAAACGAGAAAACATAAATATTTTAAAGTGTTGTAAACAAAAGCGAAATTGTTCAACAGGCCAAGTGAATTTATTCAGGTATTTACCTACAGCTAGGGCAGTCACTATTAGAAAGAAGTTGAATCCAATCTCCATTTTGCACTGATAAAAGTGGGGTCTGGTGAGAGACAGCACTGTGTGAAAATCATTCAGCTGAATCCGAGGTATGGCATTATTTTATATAAAATAATAAAATTACAAACTGAAAATAGCACTATGTATGCTATGTTATAGATGCTGTTAGATCGGATTAGATTCCATACGGGTCAAAGGCATCAGTCTTGCATTTTCATTTGACAATGTTGCTCTCTGACATCTTTCCGAATGCAGCACACAATCCAATCAGAGCATCATGTAACCCTGATTGCCAATATAATCGCATGCACCACTGATGAACGATGATTTGGCTCTCTAATTGCACATACACATGCCGACACACACATACGCCCACCTACACATACCCACACACAACCACAGACATGCCAACACACACACGCCCACACACACGCCGACACGCGCCGACACACACACGCCCACACACATACATGCACAGGTAAGGGCGGCAGTTGTTTGCCGAGCTAAGTGTTTCCTCTGTATTTAGCCAAAGCGGGCTAACCATCTTGTGCTGACCTGATTATATGGTTAATAGAGAAAGTGTAAGCAGCAGAAAAGAGATCAGTCCCTGGTGCAACACAATCATCGGTCAATGACAGACCCATCAAGACCGAGTCAGAGACACGCAGGAGACGGACAGACACATTCACCCAGTGGACTCAGCATGCCAACACGATTTGTGCCGCCAACCAACAATATGGCGTCATCGAGTGCGCCTACTGATTGAGACGCCTCTTCAGCCACAAGCCCAAAGCGCCCAACAGAGCCAGAATTAGCTTCTGCCTCTGATCCATTTCTATGGAAAGCACTTTCTGCATTTAATCCACTTTGAACAGATGATGATCGCAGTCGATGTGGAGTGTTGTATCACTACAAATGACGCTAAATCACGGCCAGATATGTTTTACATCTTTTCTACATTCCACAGTGTTCACCAGATATTTATATAGTGCCATTCTTCCGTTAAGTAATGTCTGTCCATTTATTATTGCTCTTGCCACTGGCTACTCGGTCCTTGGAGGCGTAGCTCTGGATTTTCTGAATTGCATAAGTAACAACACAGCATGACAAAGTGAACAACTGGGTTGCATGTCAGTTTTACAAAACCAGTTGTGAATTTCATACCTGCATAGCCTTCATCTAGACACACAGGTAAATGGCAAAAGAAGCTATGCTACCTGAAGTTGAATATATCACAATGTGCAAAGGTATCAGTGTGCAAATACAATGTTTTAGCCCTGCATACCAGCTCAGGTTTTCCAACTACACATGATGTAGGTCTGAAAATTATTTCGCTATTTAGCACTGGGTTTTCTGCTCAGGGAACAAGGAGGACATTTACATGGTACCATGTGCAGCTGCTGATTCTGCATTACTGATGATGATGACGACAACACTGATGATGATGATGCCACAGCCGCCGGTGATCATGATAACAATGATTTAAAGAATAGCAATGGACACCGTGGTTTAACTGCATTACCAGTGTTTCTCATTCGCTGCACATTTTGAAGTTGTCTTTATTCTCCCTTTTACAGTTATTTATCTTGAAAAAAACTTTAGTGGTACTTTTAACTAATCCTGAGGCATCATCAGTGGTGGCACTTCAGGCTTACAATGACTCCACTCACCAAAGGTTATCTGCACTTCCATTTCTATTTGCCAGCCTGTGGTCACCATCGGGGACCATTTTTCCTTACAACTGCCTGAAGCACAACTCCATAGTTCTAAGCTACACATGATTCACACGAAGACAGACTCCCTCTTTCATATCTCTTTGTTACATTTTACTGCTTCACACTCTGATTAGTTTTGTCCTCTTCACTTTTTGGTTTCAAGGAAGGAAAGTTGATTTTGCTCAAGTGAGGCTTAATTACAAATACACGCTGATTCTGGTCCGATCCCTTTTGGTGCACTAAGCCCTCTTCAACACCAAGTCCACTCAGGGCAAACAGACAAAACTACTTGGATCCAAGGCATGTAACAAGGCATGTTTATTCTACTTGCTGAAAGTGATTTCACTAACTGTGACAGCCATAGCTAACTGCTCTAGCAAAGCCTATCCTGGTAGTGATAATGACTCCATTTATGCTACACTGTAGCGCCTTTACACATACATGTATAAACCAAATACATAAACACATATGAACATATTTACCTTTATTTCTGAAGAGAAAAATTGGAAAGCCAATCTAAAATGGGTAAACCAAACTGAAAATATTGTGAAAAAATGTGCAAAAGTAGGGCAATAAGGACCTGAAGAGTTGAGAATCACAGATGAGAACAGCCAGAAGTCATGTAAACCGGCCAGAAAAAGCACTTGACTAAAAAGCAGTTATGTACACAACTTGAAACCTTTCATATTTGCTCTGGAAGTATAAATATAACTCAGAAAGGTCAGCATCATTGGCCATTCAGCTACTATCACATGGTAGCTGCTTGGCTGAGGTCTCGCCTTGTAACATCAAGTGTGTGGGTTCGAGCCTTCTCTGAGAGGGTTCCTATGTATGGACCTTCAGCAAGACCTTCTCTGAGATGGTTCCTATGTAGGGACCTCGAGCAAGACCTTCTCTGAGATGGTTCCTATGTAGGGACCTCGAGCAAGACCTTCTCTGAGATGGTTCCTATGCAGGTACCTCGAGCAAGACTTTCTCTGAGATGGTTCCTATGTAAGTACCTCGAGCAAGACTTTCTCTAAGATGGTTCCTATGTAGGGACCTTGAGCAAGACCTTCATGCACAACTGCTCAGTGCTATCAATTTATGCTTTGTCATTATAAATGCAAAAATATAAACAAACATATTTATTTTGGCAGCCTGAAAGTAGTCTTTTGGCTCTCAAAACAAACAGACACCTTAACCATGATAACATTATTGGCCCTCTTCCTTAAATCCTGGATTCATCAGTGATCCAAAAAGTATTTGTGGATCCACTTGGAAGCTCTTGGCTCCTTGGCACTCCTCACTTTGGAATACCTAGCAGTGCCAGTGGTAAGAGGATTTTGCCTAATGTTGCTAACTGACAGTGATGTGTTCAGAAATTCTGGGCCAGAGGTAAATTCTGTGATGGGGCATCATAAAAGTAGTTCCATTTGAGTCCATGGGTAAGCTTTGAGTCAACAACTGCATGACTAGTAAACCTCTAGGTAGTTCCACAGTAAAATGCAGTACACATATCATACAAGAAAATGGCAGAAAAGATGGAAAACAGACAGATTTGTAAAAGGAGAAGTTTCTGTCTTCAGCATGAGGCCTACATTGGCAGGCCCCATGCTTAAGACAGAAATTTTTTCCTGGTCTCCTGAACTAAATATGCCACTGCTCACTTATGATGTTCTATTTTTGGAGTTTATTCTGCAATTGTCATAGCTAATCATCTAATCAAGTTCAATGATGTTCATATTATTAATCCTGTTATTTATGCAACTGGCTGATGATTTTTAAGCACACCAGTCTTCTTTATTTAAGCCTTGTGCTTGTATTCGGATGCTTTGTCAACATTCTGACATTTAAGCAAGATGCTTGTGTCCATTGCAAGCAATCACTATCCTTTTGTGTTCACGGACAACTCACATTAATATTCTATCACACAAAGTCACTTTCCATATTGCTCTAGCACTCGACCATCAGCATTTCGCTGAGTAATTACTGTGAAACGGCTGGACATACAAGCAGTCAACTGGCTCTCTCTTGATGCATGGAGGCATCTTCATTGCAAATATGACACTAATGGAAAACTAGTCAAGGTTATTTACTTGAGCAGGCCAAACAGACAAGAAATTGACTGTCAGCCTGGCTTACAAACTGGTCCGCTATTATTCCTTTTGATATCACCAGAGGGCCAGACAAATGACCGCCAACCAGAAAATGGATTGCAAGTACTGGTCGATATATTTGATATTGGCTGGCAACGGGTAAGAGGCAATAAGTCGAGGAGGCTGATGTGTCGCCCAAGCGGAATGAGTGTGCCGTGCAAAGTAACCTAATCGACTGAGACAGTTGTGGGGTCGGCAGCAGTACCGGAGGAATCAAGGGCCTGGCATCATTCCGCCAAGACAAAGGGAATCACATTGAAAAGATGGGCCCTTCTCCTCCCTCCACTGCTGTGTTAAGACCCCAGCCAAGACCTCAATGAAACATCACTGCTATCAGCAGCAGCAGCAGCAGCAGAAGCAGCAGCAGCAGAAGCAGCAGCAGCAGATACAATGACGGCCACAAACTGGAGAAGGAATCGATGCTGAAAGATGGCAATTATCGACCACAACAGCAACAACAATGCCTCAACATTATCCGTGACAACGACAACAACTACCACCCTAACATCCAGAAGATTAGCCACCACTCTCAAGTTAGCATTTGCTTAACTAATCTCTTAGACCCACAGTCACATGCACATTATTCATCAGACAAACTCTCACACCTTAAAATGCCAATTCTTCCAAACCAACCTAATAATAATCATAAAAAATTATTATTATTATATTATAACAATAAGACAGGTTATTTTAGTAATAATAACATGCCTTGTAGGAACAGGTTAAGCAAATCCATTTGAACGAGTGAGTTTCTGACATCCCATGATGAAAGTAAAATCTCTGTAATCAGTAATAATTTAATGGTTTTTACCTCATATCAAATCAGTTTAAAGTTTCATTCAGCACTGTTATTTACCCAAAAACCAGATTTCTTGCATTTCTCATAAGATTTTGAAACAGCATCATTGTGAAGAAAATTTGTTCTAAGCGCACATGTAAGGGAGCACAATTACTCAACAATGCAATCTTTTTGCATAAATAGAGACAGAAATCAGTGCCCCGTTTTTTTCTATTAGAACAGATAACCCTTCAAACACTGGCAGGTGAACAGTTTGCTGCAACATATTGTATCTACAGCAATTTCATCAGCAATATACTGAAGATCAGTGGCATAACGGGCCAGGTGGTCCCGAGGTCCAAGCCCCTGAAGCCAAAACCATCACTCTTGGGATTCGTTTAGATCTGATGAGATATTATAGGTGTACCCTCACTGATAGGTGACTCTTGAGTTTGCTTTGTAGATGGACAGGAATACCGTACAATAAAGAGTATTTTTTCTAGACTGATTTCAAATACTTGGCCTGTTATTTTGACACTGAATCACACTTGTGGCACAATCAAAGTAGGCCTACAATGCCATCTGTGTAAATTTCTCTCACAGACCCAGCTCTGAACGCAGGATATAGCAGTCAAAAGGTAACATATTAACACCTCTGTCAATGTGCAAACTCTGTGGCATCCAAAATTTATTGGTAGTTGGCCTATGGCTTACTGTCTCTTGTCCTTCTTATATAAAGTTTCTGATCTTGTTCTTTACTGACTGTTTCTTTAGATCTGACATAAGGTCAAAAGATGAAACCAAACTATAAAATTCTTCAGCACAAGCAGGCCTGATAGGCCTGCAAAGTCTGCATTACAATAGCCCAAACATGATGAAGGAATGGACAAGTGTTTGTGTGATCCACTCATCTGCTCTGATTATGAACCAAGTGTATTACAAGTTTATACTCTGATGGGATTAAATACGCACTAACTCAGAGTTCCTTAGTTGCTCAAAGTATGTTCAGACACTACCCAGTGCATAGCCTATTTGAAGATTACACAGAAAATATACCCCACGACTGGTTGGATGGTTTAAAACCATCTCACACTGAACCACACCATACAGAAATTAATCACTGTCATGCTACTGTAGGTGCTCTGGTTTTGTGGCCACTACCCAGGAACAGTTGCCCCTTCCTAATGTAAATGGAGCGATGACAATTTGTATAGCACTGCAAGTACCAAACTACTTCTAGGGTTCTTTACTGCCCCAATTGCAGGCAAAAATTACTAATACCAGTTAGGTGAATCATCAGCAGCTTCATTATTAACTTTTTCGTCATGCAAGTTCGTTTAAATTAGAACTGCTGCTGCTGCTGTTTCTACTGCTGCTGCAGCTGTATCTAGAAGTGGCGCTACAGAACTATAGAGCTCCTCCTTCTCTGCCATCCGTGATGCTATAGACTCAGGACAAGTCACCTTGTTGGTTCTTCTGGATGTCAGTGCTGCATTTGACATAGTGGACCACTTGCTGATTCTACTCAGTACTTCCTACGGAACTGTTGGTCAGTTATTGAAATGGTTATGCTCTTTTCTGGATGGGCAGACCATGTCAGTGGAAATCGGATCAGACAGATCAGAATGGACACCAATCCCATATACTGACCCACAGGACTCGGTCCTTGGGCTGCTTTTGTACATCTTGTACACAGCTGACCTGACTAAAGTCATCACAGCTCTTTATGCCAGGGTTCACCAACACACTGATAATGCTCAGCTGTACTTGACATGTAACCCTTCAGATACACCAGCCTTTATATCAAAGGTACAGGCCATTGTGACACAAGTACAGACCTGGGTGTCATCGAACCAGCTATGTTTGAGTCCATCAAAAGGGCAGTTCATATAGCTTGGCTCTCTACTGGCACAAGCAAAGACATACAAAGATAGTGGCAGTATTCCCGAGCTGGGAACCACGACATGTCGTCTGGAACCTTGATGTGCTCCTGAATGAAAGGAAGACCTATCAGTGGCAGCCCAAGTCAACTGTCTCTGCAGGTTTTCTATTTAAAAACAGTGCCAGATCATGGTCATGTGGCATAATTTAGTCCATGTCAATGTTGTGACACTTGTCCATTCCTTCATCATGTTTGGACTATTGAAATGCAGACTTTGCAGGCCTTTGCTGTCAGCTTCAGTCTGTCCTGAACTGCATTGCCCAGAACGTGGCCAACTTGCCAAAGTTTTCTCATATCTCAAACTACATGCAAAATACACTGCATTGGCTCCCGGTTGAGGTGAGAATTAAATTCAAGGTTCTCCTCATAGGGCAGACATCAATAGGCTGTTCAGCCCCATATTACATTGGGGTTTCTGGTCCTGCCCTGAATTGGTTTGCTATTTGTCTCAGTCCACAAACAAAGTCACTGTATTTAAATGACAATTATTTGGCCAATGCTTTGCTAACCTGTGGCATCCAACAGGTTTTGTTGCTTGGCCCTCTTCTATTTACAATGTACACCACTCCATTAGGTACACTACTTGGCATAATTCACAAGGATATCATTTCTATTTGGACAATACTCAAATTTATATTTCGTTTTATATTTTGAAGCCAATGCAAAGATTTAAGTATATGGGTTATATGCTCATATTTTGATGTAACAGTTATGGCTCTCGCCAAAGAGTTCTGAACTCCAAAGTTTCTGCATGTTTGACTTTGTGATACTGGTAAGAAGCGAGTTACAGTAATCAAGGTGACTGGAGACCAATGCATTTGCTAGAGATATCCATGAAGGGGACAATTTGATATACTCAGGAATACTGTTTCACACCACAGGTTTGGCAACTGCGAAGGAGTGTTCGAATTTTATTAAAGTTCTGCGGAAGTGTAGTTGCTTACTCACAGATGATCATAGTCAGTAGACCCACCACATATCCGCTGGTCAAATGCAGAAGTCGAGTAAATAGTCCAGAGCACCGCGATTTAAAGCCTTGTATGTCATTAGACACGGCTTGTAAGTGATCTGCTGCTGGACATGAAACCAATGAAGATTGTCCCGTAGCAGAGTGGTGACATGGTCAGATGGTATGTTGCAATAAATTAGATGGGCAGCAGAGTGTAACACAGACTGAATTCGTACAAGTTGGAAGGATGGCAGACCCACCAGTAGGCTGTTGCAGTAGTCGACCTGGGAGACCATAAAGCTGTTGACCGGCTTAGTAGCCGCCAAGGTAGGAATTTGTCTGTGTATGGATTTTATTTGACACAGCTGATAAAAGCAACCTTTGACGAGCTGAATGACATGGGTCAACATAGTCAGATAGAAACCAAGGTTGCAAATGGTGCGCACTGGGTGCATGTATCCCTTGGGGAGAGCAAAGCAACCCTTGTCGATAAGAAGGTGATGCTGCAGTGCACCACAGAAATTCTGACTTCAGTGGGTTTAGCCTGAGGCGGTTTGATGACATCCAGTGGGAGATCTGTTCTATACACAGCAGTACTCACTGCTTGAGATCAGTTGCCTGCAGTGGGTTGCAGAAAAAGGAAGGCTATGTATCATCTGCATACAAATGACGGAGGAAGCCATGTGCATGTATGATGCCCTCCACATCAGCTGCACATAAGACGAAAAGAAGTGGACCAAACACCGATCCCAGTGGGATACCACAAGTGACCAGTCACGGTGATGTCTCTACCTCGGCAAGATGAACTGATTGTGTTTGCCCAGTGAGGTAGAACTCCAGGCATGTAAGGGTCTGAGCCTTGACCCTGAATGAACAGGACAGTCACTTAATTAGAATATCACGGTCTATGGTGTCGAAAGCAGCTGACATGTCCAACAACGACAGAAGCGCCAGCTGCCCCAAAATGATGGCGTCAATGATTTCAGAAAAAACCTGAGAAGTGCAGTATCGGTAGAGTGGCCGCGCCTTTAAGCTGAAATTGAGGGAGTAATTGATTTTCTGTCAGATAATCAGTCAGCTGTTGATGTACAATGTGCTCCAGCACTGTTGGTAAAGTATTTAACAAACAGGCAGGTAGTGTTCACCTATACTTCTATAGGACTGTCTAGTATCACCAAGATTTTCTGCCAAGGTTGTCTGGTCACCTTTGATTACTCTGACTTCGCTCAATTCAATCCAGCTTCACTTCATTCAGTCCAAGCTAATTCGTCACATTTTTACACTATTCATTCCGATCCATGTCCAAGACAAAGCTCAAATGCCGTAGGGGAAGATTAAGTGCCAAAGAAGATCATTACATAACCCCAGATTAAGGTCAAATGCCCTAGACAAGGGTCAAATGTCCTCTTACACCTCATCTGCTTCAGCTTAATTATGGACTGGAGCTTGACTTCTTCATGTGCTGACAACTGACATTGTAAAGCACCCTAGAAGTAGCTCACTACTTATGATGCTGCATAAATTCCTCTTGAGCATCTGATGTTCCTCGTGGACATTCAGTGCTCCTCTCGGGCACTCAATGCTCCTCATGAGCATTTGATGCTCCTCTTTGGCATATGACCTTCCATAAGCTAATCTAATGACTTCCATAGTGCTGTTATCATCATGCAAGAAGCAACAATTGATGGTTGCTTCAAGTGAACTCATAGTCCAATTCATAATCCAATAGAGAAGCCTGTGTGAAATCCAACAAATCAGAGAAACCAGAAGTCAAGCTTCAGTTGATAAGCAAGCTGAAACAGAGCTGTAAGCTGTAATAGATGAGTCAAATGCCCATTTGGGCATTTGATATTGCTCTAGGGCATATGACTTTTGTCTTGGGCATTTGATGCTTCTCCTAGGCATTTGACCTTCCTATTTGGCATTTGATCTCCCTCTTGGACAAATGATGCTCCTCTTGAGCATTTGACCTTACTCTTGTCCTCTTGGGCACTTTACGCTTCTCTTGGGCATCTACCATAACCTTCCTCTTGGGCATTTGATGCTCCTCTTGGGCATTTGATGCTCCTCTTGGGCATTTGATGCTCCTCTTGGGCATTGGCCCTTTATCTTTTCCTTTTTGGCATTTAACCTTCTTGTTAAGCATGGTTCATAAAATGTGATCAGATAATGTCATAAAACATATGTTCTGTTTTAGTTTCATTAACTACTCAAGACCATTCAGTCATATCTGATAATAATTCTGAAGTACTGATGCACCAACAAATTTAACAATTTTAAAGTCAAATAAACAAAATTCAGCAATTTGACTACTCTGCAGCAGAATGATTGCAAATTGTGCATTTTATAACATCACATTGGAAGTTAGCGCAAAACAATCTAAACATTGTGCTGATGTGCAAACATAAATACACTAACACTAACAACCTTAGTGGTATGGAGCTTAGTGGTATGGTAGTCTGGTCAGTGGTGGTTCACGACTGCTTTTTCAAATGGCAAAGGTTACACTTCTCACAAGACCAACAAATTTTTTAATTTCTGTTTGCTGGCGCCCTCTAGTGAACTCCATAACCACTCAGTCGCATATGCCTCTGCTATGAATATCGAGTAGCTATAGGGCCCATAGCTAAGGTCCCAAACCAAGGCCCATGTCCACCCCTTGGGCACCAGAATGGATCAATGTCTTTCTGCTATATGGGGAATGATAACCTGGCCACAAGTGAGACAGACACAGACGTAGACAAGGGCATAGGCTATGTGTCGGAGATCCTTCATATGGTAAAACACTGAACAGCAACCATCTGCATTTTAGCAACGTCCTTCCTTCTGTCGGATCTTTCTGCTTGACGAATTTCTTGGCTGGCAGTAACTGCATTACTCACTAAATAAATCCAGTTGACTCGTTTAACCAATCGGTTGTACAATCGTCCCACTAAATTTACCCTCACAGCACCCGGCTGACAGCATGGGGCACAGCTTCAGGAGGAGGAAGAGGAGGTGGAATAGGAGGAGGCGTCAAAGAGATATCGGATGGTGAATAGCAATGACGCCCGGTTGATGTTAAGAAGACACAGATCTTTGTCTGGTGGCAGAGGCTGCAGCAAAAGCTCCATCATGTAAATACCAAGCCATGCCAATTGCCATCTCTGTTGTCTACAACCGGTGCTGTTCAGATGTCCTTAACTCAATCATGCCCATCTTCCTCCATAATCAATCACTTTCGGAACCCAAACCAACCCACTCTCCATCCCTCTATCATTTCCCAACCGTTCCCAGTCAAGTCCAGGCCACAATTAATGTCTGATTCGCCCGCCAACTTAACCGCACTGGGTAGAGCATTACAACCATCACAACAAATGACGACGACATAATAATAATAATAATAATAATAATAACAATAATAACAACAATATTTATAATAATAGTAGTAGTAGTAATAATAATAAAGTAACTTCTGATGTGCCAGTGTCTAATACACAAGGCATCAACTGATGGTGCACCAAAGCCAAGCTGCAATCAGGTCAATAGCCAGGTCAGTCCACAACACAGAGCGGCAGCCTGCGGTGGATAAGCAATTTGGAAAAGGTAAGTTTTAAGTTGAGAACGAAATGACACAAGCAACTGAACAGAACAAACAGACACAGGAAGGGAGTTCCAAAATTCCGGTCCAGCATCCGAGAAAGCCCGTTCACCAAAAACAATTCTAGTCTTAGGTATGACCAGACAAAGACAATCAGATGACCGTGCAGAATTATGGTAAGTCTCGGGAATGAGGACTGATTTTATGTACTGTGGTTGACCGAAGTTCAATGCTTTATAAGTCATTGTAAATCATCACTGTAAGTCCCAATTTGAAACATGTAAATTTTGTACACGTTTTTCTATAGTGACCATAAGACCTCGACCCTGCTCATTTTTTAAGGAATCGATTGGGTTAGATCCTTCACCACCAATGCCCATCTGAAGGGGTGTCATGTCATTTAAGGTCCTCGTGTGCACACCTTGCTAGCCCAAGAATCAACTCTCTGAAATCTGGCCACAGTCAGCACCGTAACAACAGAAACAAATGCAATCACTGATTTTGGCTTCTAACATTTAGAAACGAGAGCAAGATATGGGTTTGCTTCTGTTATTGTCCGGGAAAGTGTCTTCATTTGGAGATAGACTGAAACAGTGCTTGGGACAGTTCCCCTTCCTTTACATGTCACATTTTGGCAGTAACCCAAGGATTGGCAAGGTATCTGTACTCCCTATTTCTTAAAACTAATGAGATCCTTAACTCATGATCACAAGCTACACCAACCTCATCTCAATCAATGCGATTTTACTACTCGCTGGGACACAATCATCAGCATGGCTTCAGCAGCCATCCTCGTTGAATCATTAATATTGGACGAGGGCTGACTGACCCCTCTCTGCCTCTCACTTGTTCTCCTCTGTCTCTTGGCCTCCCAGTCCGTCCACAAGTGCACTTGTACTGTGCTCATCCTACCTTGGCAGATAGTGGCTGTGCCAAGTTGAAAATTGTGATGCACTAAATAAGAGCCCTAGAATTGCATGCTCAATCAGAAGGTGTGCGACAGCTTACCAACTGGTCAACCAATTAGAAACCCGTCTACTGCCCATGATAATCAACAGGCGATAACTTTCCAACTCTGGGTTTAAGAAATGTCAAACTAAGAAACCTAAGCCCACACGACTCTTGTTAATTATGCTTCAACTGATCACGATCCTAATATTTGCGGATGGAGAGGACAATTCAGCCTAATGCACGTGGCCACTTAGGACTATGATGATATATATAAATATATATAAAGACTTCTATAGTCCCATTTCCATAAGACATAAAGTGACAGTTGCATCAAAGTAAGTCACAGTCTAGTCTAAATCCATAATCAACCATTAGACAGACCAGGTCTGAGTCCAAAGGTCAGATAAACCAGAACGAAGACTATGGTAGATCTGTTGCAAAAGATTATTTCCTTGTCTGGACGTAAATGACAAAAAGAATTTCGCAGAGCATACAGAAGTGAATTATCAATAAACAGACCAGGGAAAGAGAATGCACAGGTGCTATCATATGATTTCAGTGGTCCCATGATCCTTTCGAATATTTGCAATTTATTCTAAGACGACAGGCCTGCAGTTAATAAATTAATAACATATGTATTTACATCTATATACATCAATATAATATAACATATGTATTTACATCTATATACATCAATATAATATAACATATGTATTTACATCTATATACATCAATATAATATAACATATGTATTTACATCTATATACATCAATTTAATATAACATATGTATTTACATCTATATAATAATAACATATGTATTTACATCTACATATATCAATAACTGCACAAAATAAAATGCAGTAGGCTGACAGAAAAGTAAGCAAATATGCAAGCAGGCAGGTAGGCAGACAGACAGACAGACAGACAGGAAGGTAGAAACTGAAACATAGTGCATTAGGTACAGGCAATATGCATGTACCCCATAGAAGTCATTCAGGTAGGTCACAGTAAACAAAAGATCCACACAGAAAGCTCAAGGACTGCTACAATGACTATTTATATATACCAATATCAAACTTGCATGTATACATATAATCAAACAGTATATTCATAAAAAAGTATTGAACAATTTGGTGCAATATATATATATATACAAACACATAATATACAGATTCCTCAAATGTGGTAGTCGATTGCATTTCCTACTGTTAGATCGCTGTAGTTGCATTTGTCTCAAGCATAAGATCATTCAACTTCAAGCAAAGCCATGGCTGCAAATAACACCGCTTATGGATGAGTGCAATAAAATATCCTAGAATACCTGACTTTCTCAGAATCTGCTGAGAGTTCTACTTCTTGATCTGAAATATGGCGCTCCATCAAATCAACCGTAGTACTCACTGGTGCTTTTGGTGCAAAAGCAGTAGAGTGAGTAAAACAATACAGAGATCATGGCACTAAAAACCTCATTGCATACAGCAGGAACTGAAGCAGTTGTCATTCTTGTAAACAAAAAATAGATAAACACATAGAGCTGAATGGGAAAAGCAGAAGCTGCATCCAAAAACGACTCCTTCAACCTACATCACCAGTGGTCCTTTCCACACCTGACTGACAGCAAAAACTAGACAGACAGACAGACAGACAGACATACAGGCAGGCAGGCAGGCAGACAGACAGAAAGGCAGACATACAGATAAAACGACAAACTGACTGAGGCAGAGAAGGACTTGTGAGACAGAGCGACAGGTGCTAACATAAAATCAACAAGGAATTAAAGGATGAAATGACTGGTTAGAAGCAACCCATGCAGCATGAAAAGGATGTTTGTTTAAGTTTGGAATGTTGAATTTTTACATGTTTTTAATGTTTACATTACATTGTGAATGTCTCCACAATGTTGTTAAAATGTTAGTAAGCAACTGGTTAGCTAACAAAGTTTTCCTAACTTTGTAAAATGTTAGTTCATGCTATAGAGGACTCGTCGGCACATAGATTGAGCGCATTTTGTACCAGGTGAAAATGGCAACACCTAAATACAAGCCTCTTTAAAGCAAAGATCATTTATTTAACCCACAATTCACAAACGATGCTTTAACATTGCCAAAACACTTCTAAACAATCGGTTAGGCAAGCAAAGTTTGCCTAACATAATAATAAACATTTGTACATGATTTTACTCTGTGCAGTAGACAACTAAATGTTTGCATGTAGATTGCTTGTGTTTTGTATCACGTGAACATATTAATGTATAAATACGAATATGCTACAAGGACTTTTTAGATTTACCAATACCAAACATGTATGTATACCCATAATCAAACAGCACATTTAGAAAAAAGTATTTGAATAAATACGAGCCTTTTCATCCACAGGCTATTTAATGTTACAGTCACAAAATTTTCGATTACGTTGCAGAAACATGTTTACATATTCAGTTAGGCTACAAAAGTTTTTGTAATGTTCCTGCAATGTTTGTACAAAATTTTAGCTTATTCTATGTATAGGCAACTTGTTTTGACATAGATCAGCTGCATTTTTTATGCATTTTTGTGTGTGCATGCGTGTATGTGTGTGAGTAGTTGCTGTTTAATGACACTGTATCATAAGTAAAGATGATTAGCATCCCCCTCCTACTTTATCCAGGTTTGGGACTGGCACTACCCAACTTAGGCATGGTGTAGTTTTTGCATTTGTTCAACACAGTAGCATTTATATATAAGCCTCTTTAACATAAAGACTATTCATTAAAGACCAACTCACGAATAAAGTAATGTGGCAAAAACATGCTCAATAGATTTGTTTTGGGAGTTAGGCTAATGTTAATTAAACATTTGAACAAAATTTTAGTTTATCCAACAGACTAATCTAACCTAATAGAATCTAAGCTAATGATTTCAGTAGTGCCGTTATAAAGGCATAAATCAATGACTATTCATAATGAAATCATAATAAAAAATCATATACTGCTGGAGAACACAGGTTGAAAGCAGCTTTTGTAGGTCTCTGTATATTTCTTGTGTTTCCTCTACTATAAATGCTATTAATTTTCTCCCAAATTTACTGTTAAGTTGATTTCATATTGCACTACTTGATTATTTCTTAAATGGTTATTGTACTTTCCTCCTTACTTTTTGTGTGCGTTGTTGTTGTAAAGTGTGGGCGTTTGTCTTGAGCAATGAAGATCAGTTTGCTTACTTGATCACTTGATGAGTTTGATCCTATGGTCAAACTCAGCCAGCTCACTGATGGCGCTATAACAGAACTTTTGTTACAGATGAGTGCCACAAAAATAAAATGACGAAACAGTTTACAAGGAATGGGCAGCTATTTATATATTGCATGTCAGAAATTTTGAAAAGTTGCAGCATTTTTGTAAGCAGGAATTGTATAGTTATGTAGTATTTTCTGATACTAACCTGTTAAACTGAATATAGCACAGAAGTTAAGATTATGATTTGACCTTAGATTAAGACAATGATGTAGGTCTATGTATGTATGTTTGTGCATACATGGCTATCTATATAGCGCCTTTTAGGAACCTCATGTATGGTAAAACATGGCTATCTAACAGTTCCAAAAAGTGCAAGTTTAAAATGTTTCTGGAGCTGTTTCTTTGGGAAAATAACGTATTTTCAGAGGAAGATTGTTCCAGAAGGCCGGTCTGATACACGAGAAAGCACGGAGTGCCCAAATAGTCATATGGAAGTGTGGGACTAGTATGTCTCCATGGGCCACTGAACGCAATGATCATTGACCCAGCCCACTCGAGACAGGAATGCAGCACTCCCTAATGTATTCTGGGGCGACACCAACAAGCGAGGCTTATACCATGAGGAGAATCTTGAAAGTGATCCTGTCCTTGACCAGAAGCCAGTGCAGAGTGCTTCACATATAGCTTGAAACATGTGAGAATTTCGGTAGGTTGGCGACGGTTCTGACAGTGCAATTCATGACAGATTCAAGCTTACTGAATCTGTTTACTGAACCTACCGGTAGGCAGAGGTCTAGGCAACTCAGAATGAAGGAGCGGACAATAATCATAGCAGTGTTGAATGATAAATTCCGTCATATGACTCTGATCTGAAGCATCTGGTGAAAGCAGGACCTGCAGGTAAAGTTGACATGCTCCTCCATGAACACTTCTGCATCCAGAAGCACTCCAAGGCCCTGGAAGACATGTTTTCCAGCCCAGAAAAGCAATCACCATTGTCTCTGTGTCCATCATAGCACGAGCCACAATAGTGGTCCAAGGACCGAGTCCTGTGGGACACCGAATGGAATGGGTGCCCATGCTAACCTGTCAGAGCCAATGACTACCAACATGGTTCTCCCTTCGAGGAATGAGTGGAGCCAATCCAACGGCTGTCCACTAACTGCATAAGAGCTGCTTAATCTGGTAAGCAGGATGTCATGGTCCACGGTATCGAACGCAGACCACATGTCCAAAAGAGCAAGCAGTTTATAAATGTCAATACCAATATCAATGGCATCAAAGACGGTGGTCTAGTGCGACACAGTGGTCTATTGGTAATACGTTTGGTCAATGATCATGCAGTTGCAGGTTCAACTACATGTAATGACCCTGGACAAGTTGTTTGCACACACATGTCTCTGTCACTAAGCAGTATAATTTGGTACCGATGGAAGCTTGGAAGTAAACTGCAAGTCCCACGATACACTGGCCCTGTGTCCAGGACCTTAAGATTCGTCCACTGCTGGCTCAAGGGCTTAAGAAAAAAGAAATGAACACCTACCCTACATTCCTCATGGAGCATGGGAGATTTACTTTTATTTGGCAGACATCAGAGATGATTCTCGGCAGAATCGTTTCTGTAGAATGGTCCTTTCTGATTGTAGATTTGGCATTAGATTGCACAATTTTAAATATCACAATATCTGCTGCACAAGTACTTTTTCAATAAACTTGGAAAAAATGCAAGGTTTGAGATGGGCCATTAGTTTTTGATGTCGTCCAGGGATCCATTCTGGGCTTCTTAAGTAATGGCTGTATAATAGCACGCTTTTGACCCTCTGGCAGGAATCCTTCAGCCAATGAGGCATTGCAGGGTTGCACCAGGCACAGAAGCAGCTTATCGACAAATTCTTTCACAAGGAAAGTCGGGATGGGGTTTAGCATGCATGTTTTAGATGATGAAGACAGAAGAAGCGATCTTAATTTGATGTCAGTAAATTTGTCAAACTGATCAAAGCAGTTGTGATGTTTTCTGGTGGAGCTGAACCCTCTGTATCTCGTCAGACATTGGAGACTTTTTTATTAGTGGCGAAGGTAGTCATCAGATAAGAAGAAGGGTTCCTGTGAGCCACGAGATCTGCCCAGGAGGGCTGATGAATCACACCAGAGCCGCCAGCTATCCTTAAAGTCACAGGCGATCAGACTCTCCCAGTACTGCTGTTCTTTGTTTTTTTTTTTATAGAAATTCGTGCTTTTTCCAGAGAAGCTTGCTCCATTCGATTCAGTCTTCTTTCAATCCACTCATTCTGTATCAGCGCTCAGCACACCTGACCAATCAGCGCATCGCTTTGCAGTCTGTGACAAACCAGGAAGTGAAATTGTTACATTTCATGCAGGCTGACCATAATGGAACTATGTCATCGATTATGGAGTGCAGAGATGTTTCATACAAGTTGGTAGTAGTAAGACCAGTTTCTTCAGAGATTTGGCAAATCTGGCTGTTAATTAGATGTTGATGAAAAATTTCTCTGTCAAGAGACTTCCACCCTCTGAATGTGACCTCTGTAACTAGTGGAGTGTAGTGTAGAAGCGGTATGTTGTACTTCATAATCGTAATAGTAATTCCAAGATTTCTACAGTGCCCAACAAAAGCCACGCCACGGGGACCAGCTTATTCACAGGCGCTCAGTCAAAACAAAATCGATAGGCAAAAGGGTTCGGTTCCAGGTCAAGATCCAAAAGTCAGACGGAGAGACAGCATGGCAGCTAAGAAGGTGGTGTTTGGGGTTGGAGAGGAGAGGGAGATAAGAGGAAGAAGGGGTGTACTTGAGTAGGCCATGATCAGAAATGGATGGAGGCTTGTGATGATTTGGTCCAAACAGCCACCATGGGTAAGGGTCGACTCACTGATGTGCTGCAACAGGCCAAAGCTATTAATGAGCTGCCTCGCCTGCTGCGCCCATGGACATCTCGGATCCCCATGTGGATGTCAAAATCACCCATCACAAAGTGTAGAAACAGCATGTCTCTTGTCCGCTGTATGTGGCCAGCATTTCCAGGAAAGTCATAAATCCTTGGATGAATGTTGCAGATGGTGACAGCAAACCAGGTCAGTAGATAGCGGTGATGGTAAGCGGACCCCAAAATGTAGAAAAAATACCAGGAGGATCTTGAAGGCGATATAGATCTCAGCAAGTTAGATCCGCTTCGCCCGCAATTTCAGATGGAGCCGATCTCTGAAGAGCAAACTTCAGCATGTTCCTACAGCAACCATAATATCTTAAGTTGTGACTGGCAATGGCTTTGGCAATGGAAGTAGACTTGTCGCACAGACTTCTGACATTCCATGTTCTGAGCACAGGTCAGCCTGTGATTTACGGTTATCGCCTGGTGTGCACATTGACTGTTTTAAATTACTACTTCGCTTGGTCTGCATCAGCAGATTTCAATGCAAACAAAGTCTGTTTTATCATGTGTACAACTGTATGGTAGCCGCAGTCCAGCTGCCTCAAACAGTTGGCCGAACGAAACACAGTATATCTCGGTAAACCATCTAGTTTCAATGAAAATTTGTCCAAATGTTTGTACAACATCGGCAGAAGTTTCTTTTCCAAGATAATACCAAAGGTTCGTTTAAGTTTGTCCACGAAAACTCTCAAAAACAGCAAAAAATTGCACGAGATAGCTGTGGTTGGTGTAACTTGGCTAGTGGTACCACCCTGATGATAACAATGATGAGGATATTAATATTTCATTTTTGCTTACTCCCATTTTAATTCTGAGGCATCCTTTTTACTGTGGGCATGGTAACACCACCAACAACAATATAAACATGACGATGATCAAAAACGACGAAGATGTATGTTAATGATGATGATGATGACGATATAAATTTCAATAGCTGCAACTGAATGAAGTTTGTTCTTTGAATTTCTATAGTTAATAACGAGCCAGTGACTGACTGCAAATCAGTCAATTCCAGAAAATTAGTTAGAAGAGGAAACCAAAGGAATTAAAGGAGAACTGATACAAGTGGATCTTTTTGCTGATTTTTAGGATGACAACAGTATCTGCACAGCTGACAGAATGGTGAAAATTTGGCCTATCCACCATAAAGCTTTTTTGGTCAGAACTTCTCTGTCATGTCATGTTCAGATTACTACATGTGCAGTTGTTTGCAGACGGTTTAGAATTAGATAAGATGAAGTTCGATAAGACAAGATTAAATTAGATTAGATAATAGCATATACTGGCAAAGCATTTAATACATTATTACTGTTTCAAGGGCAGCATTTAAAATTAGACTGTTTCCAGGGAAATACTGATGCCTTTTCTTACAACAGAACAGTCAATGCAGACTGTTATACACCATCTCCTCATTACAGCATAATCCAATATAACACGAATTCAGCTGTAGCAAAGTTGTGGTTGTAGCTTCCAAATTTTTCTATGAAAAAACTATTTCCACTACAGCAAGTGCTAGCATTCCACTGTTCACACTATATCAATATGCTATAAGAGAGTGACTTTGACAGCACATTTAGCTGCATTTACCAAGTATTTACGTGTTCTCTTTGAGTTTCAAAAACAATAATACATGTGCAAATAGATTTCTGCATTTGAAAAAGAGATGCTAAAACGCAATGGTATGATCATAAAGGCGTAAAATTCAGCCCTATAATAGGATCTCAGATAGTTTTTGTATCTGTAAAGCTGTTCAATTAAGAATAAATTACATGCTATTTTATGCCATCAACTGGTGTTTTAGTGAAACAGACCATGATTTAGGTACAACAGAATAAGCTTTCAAGACGACTGATTGCTGCAGGCCAACTAACAATAATAATAATCTCAGAACTTTTATAGTGCCACTGTAACAATGCTCAAGGCATCAGTCATTGTGACAGCCTTACAGTAGATGATGCTGCAATTGCTAGGAGACCAGATAGTTGATGCTATAAAAATCTCAGCGTTACAGTTAGAAAGGTTTTACAGTTTGTGAAATGGCAGTAAAAGAGCATAAAGAAGCCAAAAAATTTACAAGATATATGTAAAAATGGCAAAACAAATCTGCAGAAATATTTTAATCCATTCTAATTTAATACGTGCTCTAAAATGCAGAGATGAAACACAGCAGACAACTAGATTGCTACATTTTCTGTTGTAATGGCAGTTGATTTATTGATAAAAACAATCAAAGTGCAAATTATATCTCAAATATATTTTAAAAGAAGATCTACAGCTAAATCAAAATGCCCATGTATAGTAAAATTTTTATTATAAATTAGCCACAGATGCCATGTGTTTGCATTAACCATTCAAAGCAATATTTGGTAACAGAATTTGCCCGTTGTCTGATGATATCAATGTGCAGAATGACCACAAGTGATTTATCCTCCCCAAAATCTCTTAGCGAACACTTAAGTACATACAATTATATATTTACCAATCCAAGCAATATTTAGGCGCATAATTCAACCATTGTACAGTGTTCTCACTGCACAAAAAGATGATCATGTACAATTTTAAGTCCCCAGAACCTGCAAGAATACTCTAAAACACAACTGTAACTCATTGTGTGTACTAAATTTTATAATGCAGTATGTGATATAACACAGTAGCGCATACGGACCCCTTGTTCTGTGCTATAGCGGGTTGAAGGCATATAAGACAGAGGCTACAGTTCTATCTTGTCAACCATCATATGCATAACAGTCATCCAGCACCATGCTATCGACATAATAATTGCTGATTTATGTGTAGAAAACTACATTTAATAGTTCTTCATTGAATGCCATGTAAAGGCTCCCATAATCAGCAGTGCTGCAATGCACACAGTTACTGCCACAGAAACACAGCAAATATTAAAGCAGAAAACCTTCAGCTGCAAAGTAAGCGTTCTGTGGGTGACGCAATATCACTGACACATGCAAACAGCAAAAAGTAAATGCCAACACCTCGACTTTACTTCTTTTCAACCTTACTCCTGTGTCAAATGACCAGTAGTAGGACTTTAAATGAAATGTCACTTCATGTCTCCATCATTTCTATTGCGTCAACCACAAAACTCATTCCTAACATGTAAAGTTTATCATATTAATTTTAGAAGAACTTTACAAATTATGCACAAACTATATAAAACTACCAATTACACCAAATGACATGGAGATGAAAAATACAAATTACCTAACCATGTAATAATGGATATTTATTAACTGTGTATTTGTCTAATTTTAAGATTACTGCAACTAATTGCATACATCTAATATAATGATTGCTATGGCTCTAAATGTCTGATATCTATCAGGGCACCTGTGGCAGAAAATGCTCAAACTGAAATTGCTGGGATGGCACCAGAACAAGGATTCAAAGTCCAAGGTCTCCAGTGAAACTGGCAAATCAAGCATGAAATTCATCAGCACAAGTGTGGTTAGGTGGCTGGGGCACTGTTTTAGTGCCTGTACTTGAGTCAAAAGGTCATACAAAAAGCATCTCTGTGTGATATTTATAATTTAAATGTAATGTAAATCACTCAGGACCACACAGAAGCTGCATTAGAGAGACCAGGTTATCTTTTGCATGGATCTTGTGTGTGTCTTGTGTTTATAATTGTAGGCACAAGTAGGTGTATGCTCAAATGTATTCTTGTTTTTGGTTTGACTGTTTCTCATCATATTTGTATGTGTATTGTTATGGTAGTAGTCTTCCTGTGTTTCTTAGTTTCTTAGATTTCTTCGTCAATGGCATCAAAGACCAACTCTGCATCCTAAGACAAATGGGTGCAGAATAAACCTGCCTCCTTAGTTGCTTTTCCTTCTGTCCCTTTGTCCGTCAGTCAATCCGTCCGTGTGATAGTTGGTCATCCATTGTCCCACTTAATTGGTTTGGCTGTCTTGGCATTCTGTTTGATTCGTTATCCAAGTCTTCTGCTGCTGCTGCTGCTGCTGGTGGTGCTACTTAGGACATCAAAGTTGTTGCCGGCTAACACTCTGACACATTCCCAACCTCCATGTCTTTGGCGTCTGGGTCAATGAGATTCTCCTTTGAATGATGCTGATGTCATTAGAGACAGCATTTGTCAGGTCTCTTCCAACTGACTCATGACCATCACTGACCATATTTTCATTATTTTCATACACTGCCCTTGCTCCAATCTCTGCCTTTTGTCACATGTCTGTCTGTCTGTCTGTCTATCTGTCTGTCTGCCCGTCTCTAGTGGTTAACTGTTTGCAGCATGTGTACAGTGACTGTGTATTCCACAAATAGTTTGGCATTCTGCTCCAACTGAGTGTAGAAAATGGTCTCATGCCTGGATTGTGGTCTGATGGTATCTTTGATATAAGGTATTGATGGCCACGGAAGTCTTTTCTGAACTGAAAGATTGCACTCCTATCTGAAATTATGGCCACACAAGATAAGACCTCACAACACAGTAGTGTGAGCTGAATGGAAAAGCAATACATCCGATCATCGCCTCAGACAAATGACCTAAGTTGCAGTAATTGTGATATTATTGCAGACTTTCCGTATTACTAGAATATTGTTAGCCCTAGCAAATTATGTTTATAGCAAGTTATTTTTTTATTGCAATTTTAACTTTTTGATTGTGATTTTCACTTGAATGCTGCCTTGGGCATTATGATAACAATGTTATAGAAGTCTGTTGCTAGTCACCAGCCAAAGACAGTGACTAAGACCGACAGAGAAATTGTATATCTCACTGCAAATAAATAATGGGTTTATTGGCCTGTGGAATAATGATCATATGACGACGATGATGATGATGACGATGACGACGATGATGATGACGACGATAATGATAACAATCATAATAATCAAATAATAATAATATTAAAAATAATAAACACAACGGAAGAAAAGACAAAGGTGTCTGAGACTGAAGCACATATCATGAATATCATCATCTATAATTCAGAATTAAGTACCATGGCTTCAGCATTTCCAGTGCTGCCAATCTTTGACCAGCAATGCACACTGTGGTTGCGGCGCTAAGCGGTGGCAGTTCGAGTTAGAGGGACGGCGAGATCGCCCTGAACTGACGAACGCAGTGGTCTGTGGCCAGGAATAGAAGAAAGGGGGACGCAGAGCTCCCTTAGATATAACGGAGCACAAGCCAACAAGACAGTTCCACACGAGGGTCAAGATTTTGAAGAGGATATGGTCATGTATTGGGAGCCAATGCAATTGTTCCAGCATAAATGAAGAAAAATGGCCGAACTTAGGAATGCCACCAATCAGGCGAGCTGCAGCATTCAAGACAGACTGGAGTTGTGCAGTGTAGCAGGATCCTAGGCCTACGAGGGCGGCATTGCCAAAATCAATTCTTGAGCAAATAGGTACTTTGAAAACTATTAGATATGCCTTAAATTGGAGTCTGTGTTCAATAGGAGGCCAGTGCATTGATTGCAGTATTATTAATTATTACTATTATTAATCAGATATTTGTATCACACTAATTTATGAATTTACCTGAAAAGTGATAAGTCTTCAATTGTTTGTGAAATCAGATAAGAGAAAGAGAAAGGTCCTGCAATGCTGGTGGTAGTGAATTCCATATATGTTTTGGTAAGTTGGGACAAACAGTTGCCGGAGGAAGCTGATCTTAAGTTTGTCCAGGTTGGATCAAGTCAGCAAGGTAGCTCGGCGCTAGACCATGCAATGCTGTGTATACAAGGACAGCATCTTTAAACTGGACCTAAGCTGTAAAAGATAACCAGTGTAAACTTAAAGACATAAAGACTGAAACTGGAGATCTTGGAGGAAGATGAAGAACACTGCAAGCAGCTACACCGGCTATAAGGAATCATAAAGGCAAAAGAGCCCAGGTTAGATAAGACAAGCATGGGGGTTACGTATTGAAATTTGGCTAACATTTGTGACCAATTTTCAATCTGTAACCTTAGGTAATGCAAAAACATATGGGTAGTTGGATACTATTGCAAAATTAGTAAAAACTGTACAGAATAGAAAGAAATTTT
The DNA here is from genome assembly GCA_964023275.1 of Norana najaformis. Classification (NCBI taxonomy): domain Eukaryota; kingdom Metazoa; phylum Annelida; class Clitellata; order Crassiclitellata; family Hormogastridae; genus Norana; species Norana najaformis. Next base: position 16,220,238 of record OZ029918.1, read on the forward strand.
GAATTTTTAACATAAAACAAAACCATTAAATATTCTAATGAAAGTCAAGACATTGGCTGATTTTGTAATGTGATAAGAAATGTTTACCTGCATAACAGCAATATAAAAAATTCCTAAAATATAAAGTATTTTATGCTTAAAAAGTGAAAATTATGTCCTAAATTAATTACTTGAACAATTTTTGTCTTCTGGCTTTGTTTGATACAGAAATTAAACATTACAAGGTTCATTATTGAAAAATTTCTAATATTACAGTAAATATTCTTTTTAGGCAAGAAGCTAACAACTTGTTACTAACACTGAAAATCCAAAAAGTTGATAATTTTATGCTAAGGGAACATTGAGTAAATTAGAATCATTTCAATTAAACTTTAGCACTAATTATATAAATTTTTAAAGCAAAAAAAATCTGTACAATTGCTGTTACAACTGAAGCACAGTCAGAGAGTTTTGCTGAATTTCATGCTTTACAGCTCAAATGACAGAAACAAATTGGCCATAGGCTACAACACGCTAGCAATGCTTTGACTCACATGGTTGCTTTGGTAGAAATATAGTAAGTAATAATATACAAAATTTCACAGTTCATGAACAATTAGTGTTATTGGCTAGAAAATAGAAATGACACACATAAATGAACTGACACACAAGAAACAGCAAAAATAAAATTTTAAAGCCCAATCCTGTACAGATAACCAGCAGACAAGCAGTAAGATTCAAGAATTCAAGGTGTCTAATATCTGCTTTTTCACATGTGTCACATCTAGTTCCCAAGCCAGTAACATTTGTTCCTAACTGTGAAGGTTTGGTTAGAAACCATAAAGTAGGTGGCACTGGGTGTTTAACCCTGGAAAAGTACGAGATCAACTAGAGAGAGGAGGTGGAAATCCCAGTGGTGTCTTTTATTCCATCAGCTTCTGCCACTGTCAACAGAACCCCAGGAAGTCAGAGAGGACTAAGAGCATCAGTGACACTGGCTCCTGATCCCAATCACAGGAAGGAGGAGGAGCAGGAGCAGGAGCAGGAGGAGGAGAAGGAGAATTTCTCCCAGCAATCAACCAAAGACAACCACAACCAATATGGCACATTCTGTTTGCAGCTGGCATCTGGAAAAATCCATTTATGACACCCCATGCCATCGGTATGCCTGTCCAGGTATCCATCCATCCGTTGGTCACTCGTTTGCTGTTGCCTCACTCCTTCATTCATTCATTTATTCATTAGTTCGGCTTGTCTATTAACGGGGCTTGCTAGTTCGGTCACACGATCAATCACGGAATCCTTCCATATCTGTCTACATCACGGGCTTGCCATACACACACACATACCACCTCTTATGGTACCATCTACATCATCATCATCATCATCATCATCACCTTCCTCTGCTGCTGCTGCTGCTGCTGCTGCTGCTGCTGGTCTGAGCCAACAGGCCAATCCATCAAGCAAGCATTTATTCCAACATTCCTATACATCACATTTCATTGAAATGTCTTCAGGAAAGCCTCAATTACACTGAGCCAAAGGAAACGATGATGGCCGAGATGAGCAAGTGAGCACTCGAGGATGCTTCCTGCTCACTGCGTGCTCAGTAAACCCAAGCGAGCAAGCAAACAAGCGATGGCTGATCCAGTGAAGATCTTTTGACGTGGTGCACTGTTTGTCATTGGAGGTTTGCTAAGCTGTCATTAATCACCCATCCAGGAAATCTGGCCAGTGGTGCCAATTTCTGCTGAATAACTACACCATGCGCCATTTTATTTCCTCTGGCACCAAGAGAACTGCCACATCACACTCAATTAGTGACAGCACTTATGTGACATCTTCAAATGCAAATGCGACATACACTATATGTGATAGTTTAGGCAACACGTAGAAACAGATGGTACAAGAAATCTTGTGTCATTCAATCAGAGTATCACAGTGTTATGCATATACGCACGTATCTGTTGATTCATATAGCACATTTCAAGGACCTCTCAGAAGCTCTCTAAAAGGTAAGTAAGTTAGTAACTAAGTAGCTTTCATTTGCATCTCACAAGTTTACACATACACATATGCATTTACATCCAAATAAAATTAAGAAGAGTTTATCATCTCGATGACCAGTTGTCCCTGAAGGCTTGCTTTTACGGTACATCAGTTTTAATAACTACTACTACAGCTTTTACTGAACATGATTTATTACTCATCTTTATTGTTGTACAGCAGTGGAAATATTCTGTTTGTGTCTATGTTTCTATTTATAAGTTTCTAAAGTTTATGACTGTCATTAATTAAATGCACATTTTTCTGGGATCCACAGCTGCATCTTCTAGACCAGCAAACACAGAATTTTTGTTTTACAAGAGGCAGAACTACTCAGAACAGCAAAAATTTACTATTTGCTTCATTGACTTCTTATGTATTTATATGGTGCCAATAAATACTGGCAACCATAGTGCGAAGCAAGACATGCTCAGAGTACCCAGAAAGTAACTGTCTCAGAAAAGATTTGAACTCACAGACTATATTATTGTGATCAGCAAAAACAACAAAATAATTTCTGAATAGCATGAAAAACAACTGTTAAATAATAAATAACAGCTGTTGATTAATAAAACAGTTCAAGAAACATTCTCAGCTTATCTTTTGCAAGCATCTTGTTAGATGTTTCAATGCCTTTCAGGGGTTCTAAAAGTTGCTGTATATAATTAGGGCACCCCTTAAAATAAAAGTTGAACATCTCACCTTCTTACCCCCTTAATTTGTTCCATGGATGAAAAATATTGTGCAAAAAATCTGTTCATTGTACAATTTTTAAGGGTGGCCCTCTGGGTTCCAATTCTTTGGGTTTATTATAAAGGAACCAAATAATGTAAAATTGGTGTTCATAGCATAATTTATATTTAGTCTGCTATTAACTTTTTAAATGTCAAACTGCTAGTTGAATCAAAACTTGTGCAGAAAGCTGAGGCCAGAGTTCTATGCTTCAGTCCCACTGACTGTTCACTGTGACCACAAACTCATGGAGGACTTGACTCTCCAGGTATGTGTTGACTGACTCCCAGTTCTCACCTCAGATGTCAGAGTAGAACAGTTACTTGGAGTACTCAAGTTATCTTCAGAAATAAGGGAAGCCCAGGCAGCTGCAGTCACCTGTTGTCTGGACAAGTGGTGTCTGGCAGATCACGTTGAGACATTGTACTCTCACACAACAGCATCTAATACCAGTCATCACACAGGCGCATGTTCCCTCACTGACAAAAAGTCACAGAAGGATCTGCTCTTCATGACATGTTGCCACTATGTTATGGAGTTGACTGTCTGAGCTGCCTTCAAGAAGACTCTAGAGGTATCAAGAGCACCAGAAGAAATTTTCGTATTCAAAAGATGTAAGGACTGGAGGCAGTTTGTGGATCACACTAACTTCCACAGATCCTTTGATGAGGCAGTGTTGTCCAGCTCTTGATCTAACATTTTAGATGTTCTCAAACACAGCTAGAAGCAGAACATCCCCATGATGACTACAGAGAATTTTTCTAACTATCACTTATCTTCCTTGGAGGTGTGGCTAAGCAGAAATTAACATCCAACTTCCAAGTCCCATTCATCATGTAAGATGGATGGCAAAAGACATCTATGCCATTCAAATGCGACTCTTCCATGGTCAGTTCCAAATGACGGTTACAGAAGAAAAAGAATTCGTGAGCTAGCCACTTCCTGTTCCAACTTATTTGAAGGCTTGGATTACTGTACCACTGGCTACAGAAGTACCACTGACTGACTTCAAGCTCACATGACAACTTCTCATATCCCCACAAGCTGCTGTTTATCTTGTCAGGACCAAGAAGCTTGTACCTGACCAAGAAGCCAAATGGGTTGGCACTCTTTGACAGTAGAATTCCTCCTGAAATGAAGGAGATGATGTTAGCCATCATGGAGGACGTACATGTAGCCCAAGCTTTCCTTCAAAGCACCCTAGGGCTGACTCAGCTGCATTTCTTGGCTGCAGGGGCTTGGAGTTATTCAACATATCTGACTGCATGATAATGTTCGCTGGTTCGAATGTTTGGATGCATTCTTATTCAAAGATCTGTCTGAATGGGAAGACGATGACTTAAAGTTGTAAACAGAGTCTGCAGATGTTTAAGGCACTATCAGTTGTTAAATAAAGAGCTGAGAGAGGCATGGCTCTCACTTATTCAGGATTTGAACAAGAAGTTAACAAAAGGAGAGAAGCAGCTTCAATTTCTGGTCATCAGTGAACACCAGAGCAGTTCCCAGCTGTGCTAAAAAGCCTCTTGTGAGCAAGTCAGTGTCACAATGACATCAATGGACTGGACAACTGAGTACTATGTTGCTGAATAACAATGAATGAAATCTGACATCCTGAGTTCAAGTTTCTAACTCAAGTTAAATTTAATTAGCACAGTCATGTTGTTATACCACTTCAGTATTCAACATCAGCTGACTCACATAAACAACTGATCATATAAATACTTTTATAAAATATATATCATACAATAAATGTTGTTAGATGTATTTTGAAAGTACAACAGTCTAGAAAGATGCAATTCAAGAAATTTCCTTGTGACAACAGTTATTTTGAGTAGTGGCAAAAAACATGTCAAATTCCAATCAGAACACTAAAGAGCTGCATGTCAAACGTTCAGAGCTTGGTGCCACCCTAGATGTTTTGCACAGTGTATTTTTTCTATATATGGCACATATTGGTGGGGAGACAGTTACATTTTTAAAGTTTATTTTTCTATATGACAAGGATCACCCTAATATAGATGCTCAGATATACAAAATATACATGATCATACCAATGACTTGTTCATTGCTACTTTGAATCAGCAGCACATTTTGTCCTCTTCAGATTCTAAGAAAGGCTACTCACTTACTGAAGATCCAAAGTCAGAAAGCTGGAAAATTAGTGCAGCACAAGTAGAACTCTGTTTAATTGGGAGACAGCATTCAAAGAAAATGAATGTCACAAAGTCAGAAGGATCGGAACAGACCACTGTGGTTATCCACAGTCGTCAACAGGTCCATAAAAGGTCAACAGTAAATCTCTGAACAACAGCAGCTTTAATACAATTCTAATGTTGCATGTATCAACTGATGCTTTTCTCTAGAATTGTGGCCTAATGACAGATGATTAGCTTTGCACTGCCGTTTCCAGGGTTCAACTCTCATGGCTTATTGTGAGTGTGGCAACATTTAAGTAAGTCTGTCAGTAAGCCAGTAGTTTTCATCAACATATGATAAGCACAAATCTCTGTGCAATGTGGTAAAGTAATAATAAATGTGACTGTGCCTGAGAAAACCCTCACAAAGCCTGAAAAATTAATTTATGAGAAATGCATTCAGTAGGCAAGTAGACATAAAATGGGTCAAAATGAGTTCCTTTCATATTATATTTATTGTTGTGGTAGCTATCAGACCAAGTCTTTAGTCAGAGTTTCACTGTCAAAGAATTTTCATTTTAAATTTTGTTATGATGCCCCAACAAATATTTAATTTAGAATATCCTCTTGGTGCCCTCATTTGAAGTCGTGTTCATCGATTATTATGCAAGTGACCAAGACATTTAAATATTCACCTTAACCAGTTTTATGGAGATAGTTTCAAATAGTTTCTTTGATGGCATCCCCAGCAGCATAGGTATATGCTCCAAATTTACTACACTCCTAAACATTTACAACCCCAAGGCGCAGTTACTTAGGTTAGGTCGTAGATATGGTAAACTTTAACTAGTAAATTTCTCAAAAGTAGCCACAAAGAGACCTATATAAAAAAACTCACTTTTTACTATTTGTGATAAAAACATGCAGTTTTCACCTAATTATTCAGCAATTCCAGGACAATCTAGTGCAATATCAAAGCTAATTTTGATTTTTTCTGACTTAGGTTTTCTCATGAATGTTCACAAATAGTACTGTAACTTGTAGAAGTCTAGTACATGAAGGCATCAAAGGCATCAAAACAAATATGAAAATCAAGTCAGTCCAGACAGATAGACAGCAGACAGATAGACAGACAGGAAGGCAGACAGACAGATAGACAGACATGCAGACAGACAGACAGACAGATTCTGTGGCGGGGAAGCCTATTGGAAGAGCCATGGAAGACAAATAATCATTCACGAAACACCTCTACAACCCTCCATCGAGGAGAGTCTTGTAGAGACCTTGAGCAAGTCCTTATAAGACCCACTTGCACAGCAGCACAAGCCAGTTGATGCCTAGCCATTATATAGTGGTGCTATATAATTAATGAAATTAAAGACATCAAATACAGTCAGCTGTTATAAGCCATGATCAAATGTGATGCAGGACACTTATTATTAAAATACTGGTCAGACAAATAACTGCAACAATTTATACTGAAGAACAGACATTATCTGAGAAAAATCTGGTTGAGAACCGAACCCAGTGCCTTTGATGTTGGTACATTTTTTGGCCACTGGTCATTGTTCAGTGAACAGACACATACACACACTTGCTAGCAGATGCACTCAACAGAATTTATATCAGTATTAAATCATACAACGCATGCACACTGCTTCAAAAAACTCTCCCAGTTGGCAAAGTGCATTAGTTAATAAAAACATCCAGTGCAGTGAATACCTATACTGATGTTAATCTTAGCAAAACATTCAGAAATAAATTCTGATGTGGCTGCTTAAGAAACACATTTCAGGCATCAAGGGGCACTGAGTACGGGCATTGTCTTGTCTGGATTTAAAAACTTTGTCAGAAGACATTTTCAACACAAGGTTTCCAAAATGCAATATATTTGTAGGCTCAATTAGGATGCAATTGTAATGTAATGCACTTTGCATTTATATACTGCCCTGTACAGTGCACTACTTGCTTTGACAAGTAGCTGGGTAAATAAATTACAAATACCTTTAAAAAGCCTCTCAAAGACATTGAAACATGGCCATCAGACAGAACTAAAAAGGTGTGACTTAATGTAGGCTCAAAACAGAATTAAAGCTTTGGAAGGCTCGATGATGCTTTGGATTATTAGAAGAAAGATCTATTAACAATGACCATCTTGCAAACACTTTGGAATGAAGATACCCAGTGACTTAGTGTATTCACAAAATGTGCTATCTGTGCGCTATCTTCACCGTTTGAACTTCTGAAAGTGCAAACAACGTTATGCCTTGCAGTGAAAATTTCTGTTTGAGGTACTTTCAAGAGATCAACTCCTATCTACTTTCACATTATTTTTTCTTAAGTGTTGTTTTGTCACATAAAATTCCAAAGTACTCAAAGGGTCAGTCAGTTTGTGAGATTTTAGTTTTAACGTGCAGTAATCCCATAATTAAATAACTTTCTGTTACAAGTTTTAAACTTTCAACTTCTCTGGAACACCAGAATTATGATTCTTAAAACACAAAGCTTTGAACTTGTCTGCCTCCAATTTGACGGTAGTCAAAGAAGAAAAACAAACAACAGAAATTAACCACAGAAACTAGTAAGTATCGCACAATACCAGTCAATCAGGTATCAAACCTTATCTGATTTCTGTTTGATGGGGTGACAATCAATTTAATTTAACACATAACCTCTTCAGTACCATTTCCATAGACTGCACTTGTTGCCCCTGGAAATACAGTTCTGCAAGAGAAAAAGCATACTGGCATACATGTGCTCACAATACACAATACCAATCATAAATTGTAATATTAGTTGCTACAATCTTGTAACATCAGTCAGAATAAAAATTTGTGTTGACAATTGTAGCCCAACAACGACAGCACATTTTATGAACACACTTTTTATTAACGCAGCTTATCAGCCCAAGAATAATGTTTGCACAGCAAGTGATAAGTGCATTTTAATGCTTTATGTAACATGCCTTTATCTGCCTTTAACTTTTTTCAAAGCTTATGATATCAAAGCTTATGATTTCAAAGCTTATGGTATCCACCACAAGTACAAAGACATAACAATTCTTTCTGTTCCTTCTATGAAGGCAAATTTATCAATATTTGGGTACCAAGGTATGCATCATAGATATCTGACTTGATCTATGGTAAGTAAGTAATGAGCACTGGGTGAATAGGATTAACAGCAGCAGTTGAAAGGTGCATCCCTGGGGGTCGTGGATGAGCTGATCATAGTAGGAGTTAAGCTAGAACAGCATCGCAAAGAACAAAGCATTTTGACAATACAAAGGATGAAGAGCATCAGCCACTGCCACAAAGACCTCAAAAGAAGTACAGAATGCGACAGATGGCTTCAAGTATTTACCAGCTATTGGCAGCAGAGGCTGAAGCACAGCCACCAGTGATACACAGCCCACTGTCGCTTCAGCTGCAATACGCCAAAAACACAATGCATGCCCAGTCGCTAGGAAAGGGCCGCGGGTGGGTGGGAGATGACACGGTGCATGGGGTGACGTCTGCACTGACAGCCAGGACAATTAAATCTTGATCATTATAGACCTTAATCGTTATTTCTTCTGCACAAGACAAAACGTAAGATTATATCCAATAAAATTCAATCTTGCAAAAAGGTTCCCACCAACTGGGCTTCACTTGGTAGAACTAAATCACGGCTTGCTCTTTTTGACATTCAAGAAATGATTTTGGCGAAAAAATTGCACAGCAGTAATAGCAAGAACAGTAACAAAAACCCATTAATTCTGTAACCCAGTATTAATGGGTCAGTTCAGCTTGAACAATGCTGATGTCAACAGTTTAATGTTGTATCATGTCTACTCTATTGTCATCAAGATAAGAAAAATGGTAGAAATGGCAGACTGCTTATGTGTTTGGCTTTCAACTTCCATGTCCAGAATGTCAAGTGAAACTAACAATTTGTTCCAAGCCATGTAACCTGGACAAAAGTTGTCCAGTTGTTTGACCAGAATGTCCTATTGGAAGAGTCTTGCACTAAACATTAGCACTTTACCATCAGAAACAGCTCAAGAAACATTTCCAGTTTATCTAAAGGCGCATCTTTACAGATCTGTTTAACAGTCATGTTTCAGTGCCTTTGTAAAGTTCCAAAAAAGGCATTACACAAAAGTCCAGATAAATACACACTTGTGCACACACATACATGCTGTTGTCATGTTTGTGCTTGAGTTAAAAGATCCTTCAACTCCCTTCCAGGACTCTGAGAACTAAAGATGATGGACAAAGATGACGTAACAAATAAGCAATTATCTTCAAAGGTAAAGGTAACACACACGTCCAGAAAGTCTCTTACCTTAATACTTATTCCTAAATGGATATGCTTCTTCCTCACAAAAGGAACTTGCAGCCACTGTTGGTGGGTGACATAGGCATGCAATTAGATCTGCTTCAGTAGATAAAGGATTCTGAACTCTTGCAAGCACTTCAACTTTCTACATCAGTTGTGAGTCAGAGCAAACAGGTGTCTCATAAGAAAACAAGAAGAGATTAATCATCAACACAGGCAGAAGACAACAGCTGAAGCCACAACTGACAACTGACTGATAGCCATGCACTGCATGAAGTACTGGCCCAACCAAGCAATAGAAACAATAGATCTGAAAACAATTAAGCTGTTATGAATTGACTGGACCAAACTGTACAAAAAGATTCAGTGATTTAGGCACTGGATATCATTAATTATAAATAAATTACAGATTTCAAGATATGATTAGGGTAAAGTATAAACAAAGATCTCTTTATTAAACAGAATAACAGTTAATTAAACATTTATGAATGAATAAATTAAACAACTATAAATAAAACAGGATAAAAATAAAATATGTCTAGATATAATTTAGGTCTGGACCCTTTTCCAAATTGCTTATCCACCACAGCATGCCTTCTGCTTGCATTTACCTCTGGGATCTAACCAGGACCTGTCTAATGGCTGCCAACCTGTTAGAGTTTGATTGTCATGTTTGAGCCTGAACCATACATGACAATCAAACAACATATCATGCCTCTGCCAACTTCACTACTTTACTGTTTTGGCAGCTATTTAATCACACTAACAAAAATCGTCAAAGTTTTTCTCACTAATTTCATAGATTTCTAACATACATTAGCTATTTCCTTTTTAAATCCATTCTTTTACTTTGGAGTAGCATCATTAAAAATGCACATTTCATAAAACATGTAATATAATATTTTAAAATATTACAAGTGTGAATTAGCAAATAATCTTCTAGATTACTGAAAAATTAGCCTTAGTTCACATAAGCAACTCCAAAATTGACAGATGGCAAGGATTTGAACTTGATGTCCATGCCGCCCTTAGAAGTGCTTATGGGCCTTGCTGAGTGATGCTCTGTGCCAACAAGCAGCCCTAATTTGATCAGGATGTGTATGCAACAGAAGACTCTTAACAGGTGGGCAGCCATCAGGAAGGTTCTGGTTAGGTCCCAGAGGTAAAAGCAAACAGAAGGCATGCTGTGTTGGATAAGCAAGTTGGAAAACGGCCCAGACCTAAATTACATCTAGACATATTTTATTTTTATCCTGTTTTATTTATAGTTGTTTAATTTATTCATTCATAAATGTCTAATTAACTGTTACTCTGTTTAATATAGAGATCTTTGTTTATACTTTACCCTAATCATATCTTGAAATCTGTAATTTATTTGTAATTAACGATATCCAATGCCTAAATCACTGAATCTTTTTGTACAGTTTGGTCCAGTCAATTCATAACAGCTTAATTGTTTTCAGATCTATTGTTTCTATTGATTGGAGTGCATGGCTATCAGTCAGTTGCCGTCAGTTGTGGCTTCAGCCGCTGTCTTCTGCCTGTGTTGATGTAATGCACCTGACGCCTTTCTCTATGCCCAGCTAGATGTGTCCCAGATGTAAATACAGATTTTAGGGAGACTGTGTCTGCCCTGAAGGAAATGTTTGCACCGATTATACAAATGACTTCATCCAAAATATTTACAAAGATTATACAAATGACTTCATCTCAACCTTTTACCTTAGCAACTGCATCAAGAGCTCAACAATAGACTTCATCCATCCAGTCAGCCATTCAGTCAGTCAAACTGCAAAGCGCAACTCACACAATGATGAGGAGGAGCAGGAGGAAGAGGAGAAGTAGGAGGAGGAAGAGGCAAAGGAAGAGGCAAAGGGGAGGAGAATCATTGCACTCAGTGTTTACCATGATAATATCACGAAATGTCAAATATAGCAAGAAGGAATCCATGGAACGAAGTCAAATTAATTAGTTAAAATATGTTCAATTCACACTACAAGAAAGAAGTCCACTCGTAAAAACCATCACAAGAGATGTGCAGAAATACAACATTTGCAAGACAAGAAGAGATCGTTCCAGTTCAGCCAACCATTATTAGATCTGTGTGTGACATGTAAGTGACTGCAGACTAAGAGTTTTCCCTTAAACATAACTCCAGTCAACTTTAGGCATCACATACACATCTTTAATGTTGTTGATCAACAGGCAAGAGTAAAACTGAATTTGACACTATTTTTCTATGTAGTATAAGGCAATGTTGCAGAGGGAGAAGTGTTAGTAGCAATTGTGAGAATCAAACCAAGGCAAGTTACCAGAGGCAAATGGTGCCATGACTGAAAAAGATGCAATTTTGCATGGAAGAAATAGATATGGCTGCAATTTCAATTGTTGTGCTTGAAGTTGTCAACCTTGATTATCAGATTTGGCGTAATGCTCCTTCTACCTTTTCTTTGCTCATGTGTAACACTTAAGAAGCAATACAAAAATTTGTGAGCAATGCACCAAAGAATGTAATGATGTTGGAAGCACCATAAACTTGGTATTAATGTGCAGTGTGCAGTGTTCCTATACTTTCTGTAATGTAGATACAGAAATTAGATTAATATTTAATATACATAATTTCTGACAATATTAGTCTAAATTAGTTTAATCTGATTTTCCATGCCATTTATTTGCAAAAAACTTGTAATAACAGTGTATATTTTTCATTAATATTTTGATTTCTTGTGAGTGCTGGTCTCACAACTGTGCATTCCTACAAGAATTCAACCTGGCTTCTCCAATGAATTATGATGTCGATTATGACTTCACTTGAATCAACCATCAATTGATGAATTGGGCATATTGATAACGGCGCTATAGAAGTCATTAGATTGGATTATATTAGATTAGCATGCCACTAAGTCAAATTTTAAAGACTTTCTTAGATTATAAAATAACAAATAGGCATAACACGTAACAACAACAGCATAAACTTATTCTTTGATTAACTTCTCCACACCAATTTGTAATAGACCTCAACTTCAGGGTTAAAGTAGCGCCCGACATATTTTAGAAATTAAGTTCTCTCACTGTTTCTGTCTCTCCATTTAGGAAAGAAATATTTCTGCTGGTCACTTGCTTCATCAAGAATGACACAAGTTATGATTAATTTCAGCATCATAGAACACATCCTTTCCAGTGTGGAGTCTTCACTGCTATGACAAGTGGCACAGATGCAAAGACTAAGTCTTGGCCATGTGACAGTAGTCTTAGTCTTAGCTAGAAAAACATATTCCGCCTTTGCAAATTTTCCTGATTTAGTGATGTACAAGGTTACAACATGTTGCTCAAACTGGACAATTAGAAGAAAAGAAAGTCAATTTTCCACTGGGACTGCTGCAGAGTGGTTTGGGGAGGACAATTTGGGTGCTAATTAGGATCAGCTGAGTGATTCAATTACAGTCAATAGCAGTGCCAGAGTTAAGTACCAGGCAATTTCCATATGAACACAATCCACCCATCCACTCACCCACACATAACTGGCCTAGGCACCTAAAAACAATTTGCTGGAAGAAGGCTGGGTAATCCACCATAGGTCTAATTAGTTGGGGAGTTAATGTACAACCTCATCCACAATTGAAGGGTGGAGTAGTAACTGTTCACTTACCATCAACGATTGTATTTGCAGCAGCGACGGCAGACTGACTCAGTCCAGCAGCTAAAGGTCCACATAGGCCTCCTCTACCTCCGCCGCAGTTCCTGTCCCACGCTCACTCGCTCCTTGCTCACTCATTGCTGTCCGTCCGTCTGTCTTTTACTTTCGTCCACAGTTCAGTCACCAGCAGTCCATGGTCTTCCTCTACTCCTCCTCCTCTTTCTGCATTTGGTCGTCTCAGTGGTGGCTCACTGTCAGCCAGGCAAAGCAAACGATATGTGTCAACAGCAGCAGCAGCAGCAACGGCGGCGGCAACGGTGGCTGTGCGGCAGCGAGCCAGCAATTATAATGAAACAACCAGGTCCAATATGAATAGAACACTCTGAAATTGAATTATGAGAGCTGGTCCGCCGCTGCCATTGGCACGGGCGCTGATCAATAGGATGACATGTACACTGTATACGATGACTACGCTGTTTCCCTGCTTACTTTACTCCGATCATAATGGGAGGCAGATGTGCACATTCACATCAAGTCAGGCATCACTCAAAATATGTTCAGATTTGTCCTTCTGTAATAGACAAATAAGGAGGTGGAATGTTAAGTAAACTGGGGTCAGGCTCTCTGTGTCTGTGTGTCTGTGTGTCTGTCTGTCTGTCTGTCTGTATTTCTCAAGTCCATCAAGAATCACATTTACCAGAGGCAAGGCAGCAATTGATCAAGAGTAAGCAAGTATGCAGACTCGCAAGCAGCACAGCTTCAGCAAATCACTCATTCAGAAAATCATATACAGCTATGCCTGCAATAATTAGTGAACAGCAACGCAAAGATGTCTGGATGTACCGCAGATGAACAGGTAAGGTAAGGAACTGACTCCATTGTCAGACAATCCATCAACTTGACAAATTTTCCTGCACCTAGCACAACTCAACAGTGAGCTGCAAGTTTCAGCTGATGTGGAATTAAACTGAGGAAAAAGAAGTCAAAGTCCAGCACTTTACAGCTTAATAAAATCATTCTTTTGAGACTGTAAGTGCTATCTGAAGAAAACTACTTAAGTTTACAAGAAATACGGCTACTGCAATTGGATATTTATATAGCACTTGTTCAATAAAGCTACTCAGAAGAAAATACCACACAGCTGAAATTCAGAAAATTTCAGCATTAAACCATTAAACACTTGATCTGTTAGGTATGTATGCTTAAGCCAGCCAACCAAAAGCAACCACATGTGCTCATTCTGAAATTACCATAGTGCAAATGCTTATCCTTTCAATTTGTCATTTGATTACGCTGTCTGATTAAAGTTTCTTCACAGCACTGCAAACTAACATCATACAGGCTCTTCTGTGGCAAAGCATAACTTAATTAAGCATTCGATCATAAAGCTAACTCACGGGAACCAGCATACTCACAGGCGCTCAGTCAAAACAAACTCAATATGCAGGAAGGGTCAGATTCAGTTCCAGGTCAAGATCTAAGGATCAGTCAGGCAGGTTGCCTGTTAAGACCATTTCAAATGTTCTTAGCATTTGCGCAGCTTGACCTTCTAATTTAATTTGATGTACTTAACATCTGTACGGTACAGTAGTACAACGCACTGTAAATTTAATGCATACTCACTAACAGTAAGATTTAAAGCAGCACTCTGACAGATTGTCATTTAATGCACTTTGGCAGAATATCATTCACATAAAGCACTGTTGTCACTTAATACAGTATAATAGAATACAATTTGACACATTTACTGGATTAATAAATTTAAATTTAACTGAATGCAAGTTCATGCAATATGACCACAATGTAGTTTATTTCACTCTGAACAAATGCACCTTAATGCAACGTAAACAGAATGTAATTTAATTCAATCAGAACAGGATGCAATTTATCGCATTCTGATCACAGTGTAAATTAATCCTCTTTGAACAGAATGCAATTTCATTCACTCTCAGAGGTGGCCTGGTCAACATGGTTACCAGGAAATTCCCAGTTGGCCTCTGCCAAGCCAAAGTTACTTTGCCTCTGGACTTTAAATTTTGGTCATTTATTTCTTTGAGGCTCAAATAACTTTTCTGTGCATTTTATTCATAATATTTCACAACAAATAAGGTCAAGCATGCAATTTTAAACTTAATACGCCACTCAACAGGAAGCCAGTGAAGTGCACAAAGGCGATCTAATGCATTTGATGAAGAACAAGTAACAACCTTAAAAAAAGAGTTTTGAACCTTCTGGAGTTTTTTTACATTGAAAGATGAATTATCCACCACTAGAAATTCGTGGATATTTATACCCCTACCCCAGCTGCAATGCTATCTGGTGAATAATATGAGAGCAAAAAGAATGTTTACAAATGGCTATCTAAAAATTAAAAATTTTATTTCATGATGTGTTAACACGCAAGGTATTTTAAGTTCATTAATAAACATTGTTTACAAAATTTCAACATACTGTCAACAAATTTTATATTATTAATAATAACAACAACAGGTTAATTATAGTTCCACATGAAAGATACAGCTTTATTCTGATATCGATTTGCACTTGATCAACAAGCCATCTAGTGAACAACATAAGAACTAAACAGGTTTTTCTGTGAAAAGCCATATATAAATGTAAGGTCTGCTTTCATAATGCATTAAATTTAAGGGTCGTTGATATCATTTAACAAATTTCAACATAAATGTCATTTAACAAATTTCACACATTAATATTAACATATTATTAATTCTAATAAAGGAATGCTAACTGACCAAATCCCACACAATGCATTACATGCAAGAAGGAAGAGAAGCAAAGAGAAGCAAAGGAAGACTATGACTATGCTGGCTAGATAATATAAATAAGGTCATGACAAGACTTGGACTAAACTTGGGTGGTGCCAGTCCCAAGCCTGGATAAAGGAGGAGGGCGACATCAATGGCCTTTGATGCCATACGATGTTATTAAACATTGGAACTACTACTACTACTTGGACTAAACATGAGAACAGCATTAAATCTGAAACATAACCAAAAAGAAAGGAGATAATTTATTTGTGCCAACTGCAGTCAAATGGTTCCTGAACTGATGATCTATACTGCCGATCTAACCCAGGTCATCACAGCTCTCGTTGCACTGGTTCATCAATATGCCGATGATGTGCAGATATATGCGACTTGCCATCCATCTGATACCACAGCCTGTGTCTCGATGGTCCAGATGGTGGTTACCACTATACAGAAATGGATGTCCTCAAACCGACTTCGGCTGAACCCGGCGAAAACACAGTTCATCTGGTTCGGCTCTGGGCTCAAGATTCGGGACGTGGATTGAGATATGATTCTGGCAGCATCTTCGAACTGGGTCTTGCTGCGAATGGTTCGTGATCTGGGTATTTTGTTGACAAACAGCTGTCGATGGCAGGCCATATTAATTCACTCTGCAGGACTTGCTACTATGAACTGCGTCAGATAAGGTCTGTACGTCGAAACCTGTCCTATATCGTGGCTGTCACGCTCGTCCATTCCTTCATCATCACGCATCTGGACTACTGCAACTCCATCCTGGTCAGCCTGCCTAAATTCTGCATCCATCAGCTCCAGTCTGTCCTCAACTGTGCTGCTCGGCTCATCACTGGTATGTCCAGATTCTCGCATATTTCCACCTACATACAAGACACCCTACATTGGCTTCCAGTTGAGAAGAGGGTACAGTTCAAAATATTCCTCATGGTCAGGTCCTCGATCGTTGGCTCAGCGCCGGATTATATGAATGAGCTCATCAAGCCGGTTGCTGATCAGCCTGGTCGACAGAGACTACGATCAGCGACACATGGTCAACTCATTGTACCGCGTTCTCATACGTCTGCTTGGGCGGGCCGCGCCTTCTCCACTGTGGGGCCGTCTCTCTGGAACACTCTTCCACCAGACATCTGATCCCTTGATTGTTCAACAGTTCAAGAAACATTTTCTGCCCGTCTCAAGATGTTCCTATTTAGAGACCGTTAGGTAGCCGTGCTGCAGCGCCTCTGTGAGTTACTTAAAAGGCGCTTTACAAATTTAGTGATACATACATATATACATACATACATACATACATGATAATGATGATGATATGATGATGACGATATGATGATAATTAATAATAACAGCAACAAGTTTTATTACAGGTCCACATGAAAAACACTATTTCACTTAAATATTGATTTTTACTTAATCAATAAGTCCTCCAAAAAGCTGAACATGAAGAATTAAATAACCTGATATGTTGTAATTCAGCTGTTTTAGCAGAGCTAGATGCAACAGAACTTAGGAACAGATTTCAGTGCACAGCAACAAAAAACTGGTGGAGCATTCTATATTTTGAATGGTGCACCATTCAGCTCAACACTGGCGAAGCATTCCATCTCTCAGTGATGGATCATTCCACCAAGAACTCGTGGAGCATTCTACCATTCAACAGTGGACCATTCCACCTTTTTAGCATTGAACCATTAGACCAATACCTGGTGAAGCATTCCACCTTTGCAGTGGTGGACCATTTTACCACCTGCAGTTGGTCGTTTGGCTTCACCATGTCGTGATGGAAATTTCATTAAAATATTGGTGGATTCCTGTGACCACCAAGATTTGTGGAACTTTCCCTGGATTTTTTAGTGTGTGGGCACATATGTTGACTTGAAGGCCGTACCTGACCTGGTGGACAGGAAGGCACTCGGGCATTTACTCCGAAACTTGGGCTAAGTTTATCGATCTCATGCATGTCTTGTATGCCAACACCCTAAGCTGTACCTGAGTTGAAGAGGAAACATCAGGCTGGTTCAGAGTCGACTGTGCAGTAACACAGGGTGATCCGATGGCTCCAGGGCTATCTCAGCACCAATGGATAAAATAATGGAGCTCATGGTCCATTGTGGCATGGTGGGTGCCATTATCAAGCAGGAGGTCTTCACCATCCAAAACTATGCTGATGATATCTCTGTACTGGTGCACATGGCAGAAGTGTTACTCCTAGTGCTGGAAATTACGGGCAGGGAGGCCAAGGTCTTTAGCCCGGAGCTCACCTGGTAAAAGACCAAGATCCAGATCACCACAGGTTGTCCCCCTATATCACAAGTCTAGAACTATTGCCCCAGAGCAATAAAATATAAAATAAAATATATAATAAAAAGCATAATGTTCCCTTTGTTGGCAATGTATGACCAGTTTTCAAGCACTTTTAGACAATGCATGAACTCAGAGTACTCAAATTTACATACCTTCTACTGATGTAACCAAGTGTAGTCGCTTGATTAACTTATGTGCCTATTCACCCTTGGATATGCCGCTATACTACTCTCCTCTATTACAGCTCCCATAGCTCTAGCATAATTCGATTATGCTTTGTCCCAACTCTGATCAACCTCCAAAATATGATACCCACTTGTAAAAATCATTAAAACATTATTCTCCTATTAATCTGGCAACTTCTTTCACTATAACCTCATTTAGAAAAATGTAATTTTACTGACACACTTGGAACAGTGCATTTCCCATTGATATTATTTCCCACTGATATTATTTCCCATTGATATTATTTCCCATTGATATTATTTCCCACTGATATTATTTCCCATTGATATTATTTCCCATTGATATTATTTCCCATTGATATTCTAATTGTTGTGGTACTTGAGCTGCACAACTGACAACTGTTACAACACCCATCTGTTTTTTCTTGCTAAATTCTCCATCAATCAACTTCTAATCTAATCTAGTAACTTTGATTGTGTATCAGTATTCACCTTGTAATAAGCAGCAATGTTACCATTTGTGTTACATTTACCTGCAAAACATTCCTGCATAGCCAGTTGGCAAGTTGTACTCTCCAAGTTCAAATCTTGATGCATAAGGCTAGATTGGCCAAATGTTCATTACTAATGAGTAGTTATTTTTATTTTGTGTTTCCTTATAACTTTAGAGCTCTGATAACTAATGCACAAAGCATCACAGGATGGCATGAATGAAGCATGGCAGCATATTGGATAGAGTGCTTGGCTTATAACGCTGAGAGTACGGGTTCGAGCCTTGCATCCTCCAAGATGGTTACTGTGTAGGCACTTTGAGCAAGTCCTTCACTCACAATTGCTCAGCACTATCGATTGATGCTAAGTCATTAGATAGTGGTGCCTAATAAATGCAGAAATAATAATGAAGCAATAGTGCATTAACGGCTGCTCCAGATCTATATGGCCTATGCAGTGGAAATCGCAGTGTATGCTCAGTCTTACAGATTGCATGTTATATGACGCTGTGTCATCGATGCCAATATCAGAAGAATTCTCGAGCTTTTGGCTGTTGTCAAAAAGGGTCAAAAGAATCAGACAAAGTTCTATGCAATGAAAGACTAGCAATGCCGACAGTACCCAAGCAAGCAACAAAAAATTATACCACCCCACCAGTTTAACACTGACATAACAATCTTTTAAAGAGTGGGCCATCTAACATTGTTCGACATCAGTTTCCTGGTGCTCTATTCCCAGCACAGTGTTCACTTCACTATAGGTTTGTGTCTATGAAAACTTTACGAATGAGCTATGAATCGACTCATGCATTGTTCACAAAAACCATTCATACTTCACTTATAAAGTTCTGCTGCATGGTCGTCATAACTTTGGTGTAATACCATATGTTGCATTAGCTGTTTTGCAGAGTCAAGACGTTTTTGAGTCATATTACATTAAATATTCTATGTTCAACTAACATTAGAAAGAAGAAATGGATCTGCTGCTGCTGCTGTAAGTGACGGCATTTCAAGGAAACACGCTGAGTTTGTAAACCTTCTCACCTAATCCGTTAATCGACATGAAAGCCGGTCTTTGTTGACCATAAAACTCATCTTACCAATCATCGAAACATTCAACTTTAATACCATCCATCAAATACATGCCACAGAAATGAACAAGTTCACCCATGCATTCTTATCTTGCTGCTCACCTTAATCACAGACAGTTGCATGTTGTGCATCTCATCTGGTGATTTGTATGACACAAATATTCTATTGACAACATATCAGCTGATGGTGCTCCAAAGAAAAAATGCTCAAGCTCAGATCAGGAAGATCACTTTTAAATTAACATTTCAATGGCTGTGACAAAATGGCAGATTGGTTAAGGGCTCATCTTGTAATTCAGAGTGTGCAGCTTCAAGTCTTCTCTGAGACCATCATATACTGAAAAAGAACCTTAAGCAGATCCATATGAACAAATTTTAAGCACTACACATACATACAAAAAGAAAATGTTGCCAGGTTTTGAGCACCCGAGGAGTTTCTCTTCTCAAGAGGCGCTACATGCCTATTTACAATTAAGAGTCATCTGTTGCAACTTGCTTCCCCCAGCACAGCCTGACTTCTGGTTTCTCTATCTATAGGAATTTGATCTGGCTTCTAAAATGGATTATGATTTTGATTATGAATTCACTTGAAGCAACCATCGATTGATGCCTTGGGCATTATAATAACGATGCTTTAGAAGTCATTAAATTAGATTAGATTACATTATATACAAATACAACTCGTGTCCAGCAGTGGCAAAGCAAAATGGAAGCAAGTGAAATGCCTTTCACATTTTTCAGAGTTTGCTTGTGATTTATGCAACTGAGAGACATTGTGTCTACAAATCAAAGTGACTTTCTGTCACCTAAATGACATCTTGAAGAAGTGACTGGTGATCCTTCCACTTTTTGCACATTGCTTCTGACCCAGGCAACACATTTTTGAAAACAGCAACTGATGAGGGTGCCAACAAAATAAGTAATTACTTTACATTAACTTACTTTCAGGCAAGCATAAGCATACATTAACGCTCCAGAGCCTTAACATTAAGAAATTTAAAAAGCAATAAGTTTAATATTCAAAACTTACACAAGTAATTAAATTTATAAAATTATTTAGATTACCTTATGTCTTCATCAACTTATATGTTAAAGATTCCATTTTAAATGAATGTCATCGTTGTCATGCACAAGATGAATTTTCTGATAAAGAAACTGAATTGAAACAGTTCTTAAAAGAGCAAGCGTGATAACAGGCATGTATATCTGCAACACCTAACAGATTGACTAATATGCAGAGAGCTGCTGTAGGATAACAAGTTACAGACCCTTCTAAAAATTCATTAATATAGTGACAAGAAACTATGACATTTACAACAATCAAAAAATTACTATAGCAAATTAAGAATAAAAGCGATTCTAACTATGCATATCAGATGACTCAGACATTTAACCATCACAACAGACAATATCTGAATAATTAGATTAAATCTGATTCGAAAAATTTAGATAAGTCAGCTGAAATTCAAGGTTTAATAAAATGGCTGTCAAATGGTTTTAAAAATATTAATGCTTTATTGGCCAATAATAAAATCATCACAAGGATGACATCACCTGTAATATTACCTAGTTGATGTTATCAATCGTAGTAATACAACTGCTAAAAACACTATAAAACATGCTTCTTTCTTATTAGGAACTTGATATTAAGCTAATATAATTGTAATGTCTGAAGACCAAAGTGTAGGTGGCTTTGATGCTGTTCACAACTCATAAGGTGGCTTATTTCCTTGACAAAGCTTTAGTCATGGTATAATCAATACTCTACAAAGTGAAGTATGTGCCTCTGGGCCAGTAACCTTGTTCATGTTCTTCTTTTCTGTTTTTCTGCTTCTATTGTAAAGTCCACTCTTTTGGTGCCAAAAAAAGCTACAAGCTGTTCAACTACAGCCAGAAAAATGAAATTTAACTGTACATACATTGATGACTTATCAGGTTCAGTTAGGGCAGATCATCCCAGGCCAAAGTCCTGTACTCATCAGGTTCAAGGTCAGAACCATTCACAGTCGATTTCAGAAAAATTCAAGGTTATGGCCATAACAATCAAAGATCGAGGTCAAGAACTGCTTAAGGTCAAAGAGAAAATCAAGCAAGTACAATGTCAGAGCAACTCAGGGTACAGTCACACCCTTGAGGGCCTAGGCTTTATAATTTTGTACTGGAAAAGTTTTAGAAAAACAATTACATACTTTAAAATGAACACCACTTCGTGTACTTTTTCGAGAACATTTTTGGCCTTCATAAAATATAGTACTGTAAATCTTCAAGTATAGCATGCCTTCTTGCAAGAACAAGCACCTGCACTTGCCAAAAATTATCTAAGAAAAACTTCTCTACAACATGTATACTTTTCCTTCAGCTTTCCATACTTCTATTTTGTAAGTGGTTGAAAACCATTTCGCTCAATCATGGTTTTGTGTTATCTGTCAGAAAACCCTCTGATGAGTTTCTCTGAAACAGGCTCTGTATTAATCAAGCAAGCATAATGTCAAGCAAGTACAATGTCTCTCAAACAAGTGCTATAGAAATCTGTTATCACAATTACAATCCTAAAGTTACATGTTTATTACACATAACTGCTGTATACCCTGTGCTATTTATAAAGTTATTCATGTGTAGACTTAGCTAATTACGTCTATCTTGCCATTTTCACCTGGCATGCAAAATTAAATGTTAAAATTACTTGAGTATTTGTAGCACCAAAACACTCAGATATTTATTATTAAGGGTCAGCCTCATTAATGCGCAGATGTTGGGAGTCAAATTTATCATGACCGTGTGTGAATGGCCTGTGGATTAATTTTACGCCTTGCAAAGAGCATGATAGTATTGTAAATAGAAACTTCTATAGTGCTGGTGTCTAATACACAAGATATCAACTGAAGGTGCATCAAAATCAAGCTGCACTCGGGTCAACAACCTGAAATCAGTTGGAAGAAACAGAGAGGCACCTCCATGGTTGAAAATCCAACTGAAAAAGGTAAGTCTTAAGTTGTGACCGAAATGACCCAAAAGTCTGAGAAGAACAAAGACATGCAGGAAGAGAGTTCCAAAATTTAGGTCCAGCAACCCAAAAATCTTGTCCACCAAGAACAGTTCTAGTTTTTGGCACAACCAGTTAAAAAGACAATCATATAGGCCTGGGTAATGAGGACTAATTTTAAGTATTGCGGCTGTTAATGTCTATAAAATATAAGCCCCCATTTGAAACAAATCCTGTCTAAACTGGCAGATTTGATTTAAGATTTAAGAACAGGAATTACAGTGTATATGCTAATATTTGGGTGTATCAGTTAAGACTCTAGCCAAAGAGTTCTGAACTCTTTGGAGTTTCTGCATGTTCGACTTTGTGATACCAGTAGAAAGCAAATTACAGTAATCAAGGCAACTGTAGACCAATGCATTAGCCAGAGATATCCTTGAGGATAGTGGGACATAATGCCTAATTCTGTATATGTCAAGAATATACATGTATATCACAAGTACCGTTTACAGTCGGTGAGACATAGTAGAATCAAAGCAACACCTAAGTTATAATTATTATTCTGAATTTATGAAGTGCCGTTATCTAATGACTAAGCATCAATCGATGGTGATGAGCAACTACAAGTAAAGGACTTGCTCAAGGATCCCACACAGTAACTATCTCAGGGAGGCACAAAACCATACGCCCCATGTTACAAGCCGGATACTCTAACCAACTTGCAGCACAAGTCAAATCAACCACTAACTCACCCAGTTTTACTGATTTAAGCCACTATCTTTAAGCCATTCAAACTCTTTAAGTTGCTGTATAGTAGTATCCAGTAGCAGAAATTCAGCTTTTGAATGGTTAAGGAGAAGTTTGCTAGCCGCCACCCATGACTGCACCTCCTCAAAGGCAGTGGACAACAGCTGCAAAGGTGAGTGACCAGACATAATGTCAAAAGAAATGTTTATCAGTACTGTACTTAATGGTGTGGTACTCAATGTAAACAAAAGAGGACAAAGCACAGAACCTTGACAAACACCACATGTTAAACAAGCACTAGATGAATAATGACCATTAAAATTCACTGACTGCGTGTGCAGATTGAGAAAAGTTGCAAACGAATGCACGACAGGACCAGAAACCCCATCCCAATGCTGAGGACAATGCAAAAAAGAAAATGGTCACCAGTATCAAAAGTAGTAGACAAGTAAAAAAAAACCAGTGTCGTCACCACATCTTATATATAGAACACATGACGTCATTACGAAAGAAGGGCAGATTCTGTTGAATAAAACTTACAGTATGCAGACTGAAAAGGGGAGATTAACGAGTTGAAAGAGTAATGGATATGCATACAATTCACAACTACCCATTCAAGAATTTTTCTACAAAAACCAAAGTTGAGATAGGTCTGTAATTAGAAAAGTTTCCAGGATCCAGAAAAGGTTTCTTTAGCAGAGGAAAACCATGGAAAAAGCAAAAGCAGACAGGAAGGATCCCTCGTGAAATGATAAATTGATAATTAATTAATGTAACAGTTGCGCCCAGGACTTGAAAGCACTTGCAGAAAAGAGATGCAGGAATGGTGTCAAGGTGATAGCTTCTGTTAGGTGAGAAAAAGATAAGTTTGTGAACCTCTGCAAGAATTGTTGGCTGAAAGTAGTCTAAGAAATGAGATAAAGAATTAAGATGAAGAAATTTATCCTATGCAGAGGAACTAACAAATTTCAGTCTTAGGCCAGAAATTTTTTTGCAAAAAAGGTTCTGAATTTACTGGCAATATCATAGGTAGCCAAGCACACAACACAGGATAAATTTAACTTCTCATGATGTAATAACTTATTTAAGGCCAACCACAAGGTTTTTGGTAAATCAGAACTTTCAACAATTAAATTTGATAAAGAGGCAGATTTAGCATATGAAATAAGTTTTCACACAAGTCTGCACTGCTGCTTAAACCTAGTGCGATTTGCAGGAAAAGGAGAGTGGCACCAACAATGCTCCACTGACTCCTGTAACTTCTAGCTTCAGATATGGAAGAGCTGGACCAAGGTTGTGGTGTGTGCTCTACCAACTCTCTTAGTTCTAAAAGAATTTTGCCTGTCAAGGAGCTCAGTT
Organism: Norana najaformis; assembly: GCA_964023275.1. Lineage (NCBI taxonomy): Eukaryota > Metazoa > Annelida > Clitellata > Crassiclitellata > Hormogastridae > Norana > Norana najaformis. The sequence continues at coordinate 16,245,027 of OZ029918.1, forward strand.
AAAATAGTCTGGAACAGCAGAACCAGTTCATTAGCTGTTTGTGCTGGAGGTAACCATAATGGAGATTCATACATATCATACGTTAGTATAATTAAATAATTTTCTGCCAACAGCAAAATCTAACAATTTTGCAAGTTGGAGGCAGTTTAAATGGGAAGTCAAACTTTGAGAAAATGGCAATATGATCTAAAAGATATGTCTCAATGGGAGTGACCAAATGAAATGAATCAGAACGAGTATATCAGGACAAGTAGGGTATGACCTTTGTCATGTACTGGAAAGGTAATGAGCTGTTTCATGTCAAACTCTTCCAATATATCAAGAAATGCTGAAGAACAACGACCAGCCACACCAAGATGAATATTAGTCACTCATAGTAACTGAATCAGAAGGGAGGAAATCAAATATTCAAGTAGTTAATGAAATTCATTCAAAAAGTCACTCTGAGAGAGGGGTCATAGGCAATAAATGTTCACAAGCAATCCCTGCTTGCTGCCAGAAATAAAAGTAGCAGCCAGGACTTAAAATGAACTGGGTACTGGAATAGATAAAATTAACTTATGCAGTGGAAGATATGACCTAAATGAAAAGCAAGTCCCCCACCTTTACCACTACACTGAGGCTGATTTTGGACAGAAAAATTGGTGAAGTAACACCAGAAATGAATGCTTATGTATAATTAGGTTGAAGCCATATCTCATTAAGGGCAAGTATATGTAAAGAATGCTTACAAAGACAATTATGCAAAGCCACAGCCTTATTTTGAAGGGAACAAATATTTAATTAACCATTATTCAGACTCTGAATTCTAACTGGTCCTGGATTTATTTCAACATCACCAGCCAAAAGAAGTAACAGAAGCAGATACAAAGACAGCCCATGATGAGCAGTCAAAGATGCTCTACATAAATTTGCATTAAAAACAGGACGAAAAATAATATACAGTCATCACACAGCAGCAGCACATATGACCGAAATGAAAACACAGCAAGTTGGCATAATCAAGGCAAGAGCAGACAAGACATATCTTTGGACAGAGCCATCCTGATGTAATTGATTCTCTGATGTGATAGAAACACAGGTCTCCAAATTCTTGCTATGTAGGGTTGAAAGTGAAATTATTGTCCAAAGTCACCCCAAATACGTCTAATGCAAATTCAACAAGGGAGATGAACACAGGAGTTGACATGAGCAACATGTCGCTGCCTCAGAATAACTTGAATTTATTGCCAAACGATTAAAGCAGAACTATGAGGAGAGGCATTCCTCAATTCCTACCTTGCCAAGCTAATCATTCGTGATGAAGAGATGTATTACAAAGTGATTAGCAATGGGGCTAAAAGGGGACATGAAGATGGCAAATAATAACGGGCCAAGGACACCAGTTCTGCAGACAGAAGGATGAGATCAAATGGTACCAACAGCTTTTTGCTTACCAACAGCTTGTCTTGCTAAGACCTATTGCAAATGTAAGAAAATAGCCAGTTTAAGGTGTTCTAGAAATACCGAAGCTTTCGCCGAGTCTGGAAGTAAATATCTGGTGGTCTGTTCAGTATCAATACATGCATATATGCAACCTATTGCATTATTTATAAAGAAAACATTAAAATTAGTGTAATTAATTAAACTAGTGGCTTTTTGTCACTGCTGGTAAATATGCAATTTTTCTACTTGTCTTGTTCCATACCTCTGGTCATCTATGAGTAATGTACCAAAAAAAGATGAACCTTTTTAATTACTGCACTTCATGCACAAATAATTAGAATGAAACACTGAGTCATATACGCATGCCACAGCCCTGGTTTAATGCTGTTATTTCTGAAGCTAGGCACCACAGAAGCTGGTTGGAACTTTGGTGGTGCCTTTGTTATCTTCCAGCCGATTTCCCAGATTTAAACATCAATGCAAACTGGTGCAACAACTTATTTTATCTGCCAAATCTGCATATTTTATAAATTTAATCTCTGAGAGTTCTGTTTCACCGAAGTCTATTTGGATAGCTTTAAATAAATTATTACACCATGAAAAGTCAAACATTTCCCCTAATATGTACTCGGCTACCCATGAGCTTGCCAACAGATTTCCTGACTTTCTTTGCAGATAAAAAATTTCAGGTGTTAGGTAAAAATTGGCTGGTTTCTTTGGATTTGATAAATTTCTTCATCCTACGTCTATGCCTTCTGTCTTAAACTGCTTTCAGCCAGCAACACTTGCAGTGCTTCATACAAAACACTCATCTTTTCCTCACCAAACAAAAGCTCTCTCCTCAACAGTATTCCTACATCCCCCCTGAAAGAGTGCTTTGATCCTTGGTCCAAAAGCTACATCTATTATTAACTTCTCATTGGATGAGAGATCCTTTCTGTCTGACTTAGTTTTTGACCATGGTGATTTCTCTAATTACAAGCCTCATCTGAACTTTGAACTTTGTATAAAACTTTCTTGAACGGATAGTTCTGAAGCATATGCAAATTCATCGATCTTCAAACTCACCAATATCCTGCTTTAAGTCAGCATACCATAAGTTTTGCTCTATGGAATACACACTTCTTGCTGTTCACAATAACATCATATGCTCAATGGACATCAGCAGGTTCACAGCACTTGCTCTTTTAAACTTGTCAACTGCTTTTGATACTGTGGATCAATCATTTCGTTTGCATTGCCCTCAACACTGGTTTGGGGTTTCTGGTCCTGCACTAACTGGTTTGCTACAGATCTCAGTCCACAAACTAAGTCACTATACTCAAATGGCAATTGGCCAATGCTTTGCTAACCTGTGGCATCCCAAGGGGTTTTGGTATAATTGGCATAATTCACGAGGATATCATTTCTATTTGGATGATACTCAAATTTACATTTTGTTTGACAGTTTGTTATGCCATTCAGTTGTGCAGCTGTTGTCCACTGCCCTTGAGAAAGTGCAGTCTTAGATAGTGGCTAATAAACTCCTCCTCAACCTGTCAAAACTGAATTTCTGCTTTTGGGCACTCCATAGCAACTCAAAGAAGTCTGAATGGCTTGAATGTTTAAAACTAGGTGATGACTCACTTACTGAGTTGGCTGGTTCTGCTTGTAACCTGGGCATTGCATTTAACTCTACTAAGTTCCTCACCAACTACGTGAACGATATTCGCAAATCGTAATCTATGCATAATTGCATATTCATGACATATGCAGAATTATGCATGATGTTCCTATGCCTTCTAGGATATCTTTGGCTAATACACTGGTGTCCAGTTGCCTTTATTACTGGAGCTTGCTTCTTTCAGGTATCACAAAATCAAATATGCAGAAACTCCAGAGAGTTCAGGACTTCAGAGATTAGAGAACTCCTTGGCTAGAATAATAACTATATCCAGATATGAGCATATAACCTCTGTAATTAAATCATTGCGCTGGCTTCCTGTTCAGCAAAGAATCCATTTCAAATTGATGCGTTTGGTTTTCAAAAATTGAAATGCAGCCAACAACAGCATTTAATTCACTCCTTATTCCCCAATCTTATTGCTATTCAATTAGGTCATCCGATTGCCTTTCTCAGGTTATATCAAGCACCAGAACTGTTCTTGGTGAATGATCTTTTCAGTTGCTGGACCTAAATTTTGGCACTCTACCTGTATCTGTTCATTCCACTCAGTCGCTTGCATCATTTCATTCTCAACTCAAAACTTGCCTTTTTCAATTGCTTATCCACTGTAGGGTGTCTCTCTGTCTCTGTATGTTGAACCAATTGGTTTGGTTTTGGTGCACCATCAGCTGATATCTAGTGCATTAGACACCAAAGTCTTGTGCGTTAGACACTGATGTCATAGAAGTTAATAATAATAATAATAATAATAATTATGTATTCAGTAAGTCCTTGCATGTGGTATCTGCAGGTCAAACAGGAAATATTTAAACTTAAGTTAATTTTTTAATATAGTTTCCATTTTAAGCATCAAACCATTTCAAAGAAATAACGCATGATGAAAATAAAAGTATGAGTACAATGTAGTGACTTTAAGTGGTTAATCTGATTGAAGTGTTCATAAAATATTTCAAAGGCACATGAAATTAGAAGAAGAACATTACTGGTCCACCAAATGTATAATAACAAGGAGTTCTGAACACAATTCTAAATGCCTCTGATTTGCTGACAGTGAAACATACAAATGACTTCCAATGGTTAGAAAGCCACAATGTTGGAAGTGACTTAAGAGCAGTGTGAAAGATCAGTGGTGTGACTTCAAATTTTTGGTCTCTCACAGATTACTCAAATGGCAAAAGTTCATATTTAATCAGGCTCTGATCAGGCCCTGTCACGGTCAAGATCAGCAGTCAGCATGAAGGCGGTTACAACACCCGCCTGAGGTCGCCGTTATGCCATCGGATAACAGGCGAGGGTCTTCGATGAGCCTCTCTGGGGATAGAGACGTGAATCCCCCACAGACTCGGACAACGACGGACATGTATAGAGACAGCAGTATAGTCGTGAATAGACACCCCGTATACATCCAACGATCCCAGGAGAAGGGGACCATGTTCGGTGGACTTTGATAAAAGGGGTTTGCGCTCATGCAAGAGGAGATTAAGACTCGAACGAAGATCAGACAGAAAACAGCAGTGAACGCGAGCTAAGAAGGACTCACTGGATCGAATGCTAACTTTCTTTCCGCTAGTTTCATTAATTAATATATGTTTTATTAAAATATCGCTTCGTACTAAGCGAACCCATCACGTCTTGTTCCTGCTACACCAGAGGGGAATCAAGGACGTGACAGGCCCTCTCTTTCCAAATTCATGCCCAGGACCCGTGCAGTTGGGGCACCCTGTGGGCCCATAGTTATGCTAATGGGAAGAATAAAAGAAAAAGGATAAAAGAAAGCAGCTCATAAAATCACCAAACACAGAACAGTTGAAGATCTTCTCTGCATCCATGATTGCTTTGGTGTGTCTTCTTCCTTGATAATTGCGCTACAAGATTTAAGACATCTCTGCACAGACTGAAGAAGAGCAGAAATGGCCAACCAGCACAGAGGATAAACAGCTCCCAGCAGGATCCAGTTGAAGCAGTACAAACAAGACTTGGACCCCAATCCCTGTGTGTATGGCGATGCTCCATGCAGACTCCACAGCAGAGGCAGTCAGTGGTGTCAGTTCAAGAAGGCAAGGGCGCTATTTGACGCTGCAGGACAGGACAGTCAATTTCCTAGATACATATCAGGGAATTGGTGCCCAAGGGAAAATGGTTAATGCAAGTAGTAGTTCAACAACCTAATACGTAATTTCGTCTGCTCAGAGGAAATGGAATTAACTGTTTCTGGATGAATGAGACTGATGCCAACCCAGCATTGAACTTTTTGTCTGTCTAACCTTTTATTGTTACCGTCGCATGTTTGATATAATTTCAAGGTGCAACTGTACCTCTACCAGCAGCAGAGCAGCAGCAGCAGCAGCACAGTCATGATGCAAGACACAAAGCACAAATGAAATATTGATAACCCTTGCCAAGTTACCAGCCACACTGCATTAGTGGAACGTGTGACAATTTATAATGCCGGAGACTTGATGAGTTCATTAGTTATACTGGCTTTCCTTAAATATTCGGCAGCACTTCAGGCAAATGCAACAAGAAGCACAGGTCGTTGTTTGTCGACTTTTGATGGCCCACTGCTGCCAGTCATTTGTCAGCTTTGCTTTCAGCAAAGAAATTGTTTTCAAAACTCCTATTCATCAGAAAATCAGTGAACCATGATTTCTCCTGTTATTTCTTCATTATTTATGCATTCTCAGCATTCATGCTCTGTACAAATAAACCATTTAAATGCACTAAATGCAAAATCATCATAATTTAACTTAATTTTTAAAAATTAAGCTGAGTGTAGAAGCAAATGCCCCTTAATGACATCTAATCCTCTGAGTAGATAACTTTAGGGCTGCAACAAAAAATCTTTGAACCAAATAGTGTCATGCACTGAATTAATTTTTATTTATCCATTTACCTGTCACCATAATTATTAATAAGCATTAGTTTTACTAATGACATAGTTTTACTATTGCTGATAGGAATGAAAATTCAAGAAACATAGAGAAATGACTATCATAAGTCTGGAACTGTCCTCTGGTCTCCGTTTCCACAATTATATGATGATTCTACACAACTCAGCAAAAAAGGTCCTGAGGAATTCTCGCCCCACTTTATCAATCTTTACAATCTTCCTATTAATGCGTTTCAGTCATGACCATAATAATTAATAAGGCGACCCGAAAACTATCTATATCTCTGAATCATCGTAAACTTTATCACCAACAATGTGATAGAATTAATTTGGTCTATTGCGTCTAATCATACTCTGCGCTGAACGGAGCGCGGCTAAGTCAGGCGACAGAACGTCGCCGTAATATCACAATAATCATCCATCATTTGAAGAAGCAACTATCAAATTAAATCCTGGCATGAAACAAGACTCCAATCAATAACCGGCCACTCAAGAGACCAAGCCGCACCGGCGGGTGGTTACAATTTTCCGATTAAAGCTGCCCTGGCATCCGCAGCGCATGCAGCATCACCAACACTGGGCAAACCACATCGGTTTGGCTAACAGTATGCATCAAAATTAATGATAATAATGACATACTTAACAATAATGGGAATGCCAGCACTGTTTCTTATAGAACTGTTCATCGTCCACACAATATCTCAGGTAATAGACATCAATCTGCTTCGTAAAATTGTGTGGCGATCACCAGAAATAATTAGGCATATCTGACCTGTTGTTACTTACATCCACCAGAAGTGGAACACCAGAAGAGAAGTTATTACAATAACAGCCACTTTAAAGAAAAACAGATGTTGTTACAACACAACTGAAACCATAAAAAACATGCTATAATCCAAAACTAAATCACAAATTCAAACTATACTCCAAATTACGTCTTTAACACTGACCCTAGAAAACAGAACAACGAACTATACGAAACACAATTTAACCAAACATAGGCCTAAGTTACATGACCCAAACAGAAATTCATCGATAACCTAAACTGAAATTCATCGATTTAAGACGACATACCCTAACACGAGCTGTATCTACAGGCTGCTCTAAACAGGTGCGATTTGACTGTGAGTCCGTCTAGGGCAATACATAGAGATGCATGTCAGCAACATTGAGAGAAAATGTTACAGAAAAATCCTAAGGATCGGATGGACTCAGAAGATTAGGAATGAAGAGGTTTACGAAAGAGTGGCTATAACCGAGAATCTACTGCAGAAGGTTATTCAGCGAAAACTTGGATTGTTTGGACATATCTGTAGAATGAAGGATGACAGAAATATTAAGACTCTGATGTTTGGAATTATGGAAGGTACGAACAAGAGAGGCAGACCACATCGAGAGTGGGTGGATGACATTGAGGAGTGGTGTGGCGCGGACTTGCAGAGACTGGGACATGCGGCTCAAAACAGAATCGAGTGGAGACACATTGTGAAACGGGCATCGGACACCTACGGGCATTGAGCCCACGGTTGTTGATGATGATGATGAACATTGCGCATCGTATGGCAGTTTATGAGCGCCTTCACGTTGGCAGTAATGCTAGTTTGCTAATCAGATGCTTGTTGCACTAAAGGTGTGCCCAGTCACTTGTAGAGTGCTGCGCACAAGTGCCAGTGTGTTGGCAGACTGGGTCCTGACCAATAAAATGCAGACATAAAGACAAAATAAGAATGACCAGTGAATGCGTCTACAAAAGCACGGTTCTTATTTTTATACGTAACGCTGTAAACACCTGTCAACAGCGCTACAATTTACATCTCGCTTATGCTTCTTTGTGCTACCCTTCGTTTGCGATCACTTTTCCATTTGCAATGAAATATGCATAACATACAATGAAAATTTTCTCAAGTGCCACAAAACCCGTCACATGTGTCGGGACCATCTCACTTGCAACAAGCACTAGCCCGAATCAGACGCAAAGCCAAGAAAAAAGTCGATGGCCTGCGAATCGCACTCATAAACTCGAGATTTCTACAGCGCCCAAAGAAAGCTAGGTCTCGGGAAACAGGCACTCAGTCAAAGCAAAATTGATAGCCTGGAGGAGTCAGATTCAGTTCCAGGTCAAAATCCAACGGTCAGGCTGGTAGACAGCCAGACAGCTACAGTGGATGGTGTTTGGATATGGCGCGACAACTACTAACTAGTTACTTGAATAGCTGCTCAGTGAGCTTTTAATGTATAGGGTATCAACCGATGGTGCTCCAAACAAGCACCAGCTTAGATGAACCTGAGTGTCAGTTGATAAAGAAACAGAGCCAGCCCACAGGGTAACTGTAATCTGGAAAAGATAGATCTATATACTTGACCTGTAGGCAATTCCAGATCATGGCTTCAACCTCTACAGCTTTTTCACTAACAAACTTGCTCACTTGGTGGCTAACTTACATAACGCCAACAGCTCGAATCTCGGCAAGATAAATCTGTACTTATACAAGGTCATCTTGCCTCCTCTGAGTCCACAACACAAAACGGTGGACAATCTCTGCTAACAGCACTAGCAAGAAATGACTAAACTGCACAGGGTCAGGTAAGATTCATAAACTGACTATAAAGTCAGATGATAAGAGAAGCGCTTGTCCGTGACTTTTAAAAGCTCCATGTGAATGCTGCTACAAAATACAATTATCATGATTTGTGGTCTTATAAAATTCAAATTGTGCTCCTACCTAGTGGCAAAACAACTTATGGTGCTAAGCAACTACATCATTTGCTCAAGGGTCTTACACGGTGTCCAGGTTTAACCCGGCATCAACTTCCACACTGTAAGTTGCAAGACTGAGTGATAATCAATCAGATCACACCCAAATATAAAAAGGTGCCAACACTGATCATAACAGCTGTACTAACCTTAATCCTAACTTTAATTTTGCCTTGTAATAATCAGAAACTCTGCCTGTCTTAGCCATCGCTTAGACAAAATCAAGAAAGCCAGATTACTCACAGGCGAATGAGATGTTCAGATGCACAATGGACTGCCAATGGCAAATTGTTAACCAAAATTCCGTTTGATTTAATGGTCACTGAGCAGAATAAGAAAGGCAGCCTATGGGAATGACCATAACCCTTACCTGACCCATCGCAATTGTACCTTTCACGCTGCACCGGCCAGCAGCAGCAGAGGAGGAGGAGGAAAAGAGGAGAGGTGGAGAAGGAGGAAAAGAGAAGGAGGAGAGAGACAGATATTTGTCTTATCGGCTGAGACGCTGGGAGAGATCGGAGTGGGTCTGTTACTATTCTCCATCTGAACAGTCATAACGATCGCATGCTAAGTGATATGTGAAAGCCGACTGACGCTATAATCTGCATAGCGTATTGATGCCGAGCAGCTACGTCTAGTCTTCGACTCCATCAAATATTTATGTCCCAGAAAATGACAAGGATAACAGAGTTCATATTTATGCTCTTCAGAGAGTCCCTGTTGCACAGCCTCCTCTACATCAACACTACAATCTCTGATCACCCATACATGCATTATGAACCAACAACAGCTTCATCCTCCTACTTCTCCCAGTCCTCTTCCTCCCTTTTCCCTTTTTCAAGTCCTCCTCCTCTTATCTTTTTTATTCCTAGACCCCTTCCCGCATCCTCCCCTCCTCCTTCTGCTCTTCCTCCTCCTCTTCCTTCTGCTACTATGCTCTGCACTCTCACTCCTTTTCCTACTCCTAGTCTTTCTCTCGTACTCTTTCTGATCTCCTAAAACTCTTCCCACGCCTTTTCTCTCTCCATTATCTTTTCCTATACTCTCTCCTTCTGTATGCTCACTTCCTCTTGTTTCACTTTCTCCTTCTCTTAAGTAAACCCGCCATCAGCAATCAAAAGAACAATATGAAGATTATGTTTATAGTAAAACAAAGATTACAATTACACAATGACAACTAAAATGGCAGCTAAATTTGTACTGGCTGCCCACAATTTAACAACCGTATTTAATAGAAAGCCTGCAAAACAGACAAAGTTTGCACGGTCTTCGTGTTTATAACTGTACCAACTGTTGATAGTGGTGCTATGCATTAAAGTAGTATTGTGTACTCTTATGCACTGCATGGCAATTGTAGTATTAAATGGTAGAAACAGAATCAAATATTCCCTTGTTGACAGTACGATAATGTATTAAATCAGTACTTAGCACTCTGATATACTGTGTGGCAAATACAATATTAAATGGCAGAAGCATTCAGCGGAAGAATGGCAACGACTAGAAGTTGGCTACTTTAAATAGGTGTTTTCCACTGTCTAAAGTCTACAACCAAATCACATAGAAAACACTGGGGCTTCTTTTTTTGTGAAAGAGTTGTAGACTTGTCGAATGGTTTAGGAGATGGCCCTGTCTCAGTAGATACTATCAAAGCTGTGAAGAATTGGCTGTTAAGCATTCCCTGTTAATTTGCAGTGGTTCTCCTCACTCTTATGCACAATTGTGTTGCTGGATCTGCTCCCCTTTGCCTCAATGACTTCTGCACTTTGGTATCCTCATTGCCGGGCCGTAGCACCCTCCACTCAGCCACTCAGGATCTCCTGTTTGTCCCTCGCATGCTAACCCCCCCCCCGAGGTCCAGTCCAGATTCTTTGCCTACTTTGGTCCCATTCATCTCTCTCTCTCTCTCTCTCTCTAATTGTGACTTGAGCTCCTTTCTCTCCCCCTCTCAGTGTTCCGTAGGCGCCTAAGACTGTACTGTTCAACATCGATTCTACTTGTTCAAGTCGGAAGCACCTCTGTTGAGTTTATACCCTAAGAGGAGCTTTATAAATCTCAAATTACAATTACGGATTACATGTCTTCTGAACCACTTAAAACCTTTGTCATGTTATGTCAAATAGTCCCAAATATTCCTTATTGACGGTATTAATAAAGAAGTACTTAGTACTCTGATGTAATGTGTGATGAATGTAGAATTAAATGGCAGAAATAGCACCAAATATTCGGTGACATTAAGCTGTGATAGTAGTAATATGTAGCAATTTAAATCAGTTCAGAATATGATAGAAAAGAATCAATGAGATCAGTCAACCATGACATCAGTTGTCCAGGCAGCTGGGCCCAAGAGAAGGTACAAACTATCAAAAGCAAATATAAATATGACATCAGACATTGTGCATGAATGCTAACTGATCAGAAGCATATATTTAAATCTGCATGCTAATTTTCATCATTCAAAGGTGCATATTTAAAATGTATGCAGCTGTCAATCAATCACAAACAAGCCAAAACCAAATTACTCATCGTCATTATATCACAAAAAATTCATACTTTATCATGGGAACCACCAGCTGACACCACATCAACTCCCCAGCATGTATCAAATGTGTGGCAGCTAGGCGTACTAACCTCAGGCACGTGATCAACATGATCAGAGCATGCTCAAACCAGTCAATAATCCAATGACTCATTGTTATGAAATCAAGAAACTTTCTAATACAAATGCACACTGAGAACTTGCTGACTAATCAGCATGATATTACATTCACAGACAATGAAATCCTTATCAAACACCTCTCTTCTGCATCTGGAATCTTTGGAACTGCCCTTTCTTGGATCAAGTCATATATTTCCTCTTGTTCATTCATTCTTAGTCTTCATACCCTCACCAGCAGTGTTCCTCAGGGTTCTGTTCTTGATACAGAAGTCCCCTCCTGTTCATTATTTACTCCTCTCCACTGAGCAACTTGATTTTGTTTTTCTCTGTTGATCATCACCTCTGTGCTGACAACATACAGCAGGTCATATCCTTCTCCCCTCAGTCCTTCTTAGACACATTAAATTATCTTTGTAACACCATTGCCAAGACATCGGCCTGGATGACTGCTAAGTTTCTATGTCTGAACCCATAAAATCAGAATTTCTCGTAATCTGCCTCTGTGAACAATTAAACAAACTAAACTAACCTCTGAACCTTTCTCCAAAGGAATGCTCACAGCCTGCACCCAACTCATTCCTGGTCCGTAATCTTGGAATCATCTTCGACAAGAACCTTACCTTTGCCAATCCTATCAACCAGCTATCTCACACTTGTTACAAGCATGTCTACATGCACATCAGTTGACCTCAACCAACTTTGCCTCACACTTGATTGTAAACCTGCTTGCACATTAGCTACCTCAGTTGTTTTCCTTCAAACTCAACTATCGCAACTCTTTTTTCTAAGAAATTGACTCATTTCAGCTAGGCAGATTGATTGTTGTTTCGAATGTGCACGCAGTTTAGGCATAACTTTTGATTCCACCATGTCTTTTTCTGACCATGTTTAAATCCGCATGCAAATCTTTTCATTTTCACATAATGGAATACTCTTAGAATTAGATCTTACATGCCTCAAACTGTTTTGGATTCACCAGCAACTGCTCTGGTTTCTTGTCGAGTGGACTACTGGAACTTGCTTCTTGCTGGTAATGCTAAAAGAGATATGTGCAAATACAAGTAGTTCAAAATTCTCTTGCCAGAGCCACTATGGGAACGAGTAATGCATTCATTACAATGTATCCCCACTGAGCTAAGAATTCAGCTTAAATCTGCCAAATTATCTCTGCTCCTTGCTCACTGCTTGTACCAGCAAAGATTGCACTCGATTGCACTCAACAGATAGTGCTGGCTCTTAGGTGTTCTCGGTAGTTGGCCCAGCTCAGAAATTCATTGCATAGTTCTACACATTTTCTAGTATATTTCAGAACTAAACTTGAAACTCATCTGTTTCAGCTTGTTCACCGACCATAGCTTGGCTTCTGATTTCTCCCACTTCTTAGATTTCAACCTGCCTTCTCTAACGGATTATGATTTTCACTATAAATTCACCTGAAGCAACCATCGATTGATACTTTATGCATATGATAATGGCACTATAGGAGTAACTGATTTATCAAAATCTGCAACCATTCATTAATTTATCCTATTCCAGTTGTTTGAAATGAACTCCTGAGACTTCTGTCATTTCCCTTTTCACCTATAAAATGTGAGCTTTCCTTTGCTGGCCCTCTCTGCTGGAGAGTTTCATGCCAGACTGAATACCAAACTTTTCACACTATACTATCCTGCACTCGCTCCTGGACCATCTTACTACCACTGTAGCCATCATAATCACTTTCAACCTTATCAACAGGTGATCTCCTCTGGCCTGACCCCTCTAAATCTAATCTGACCCTGAAACTGACCCAATAACTTGGCTCTTGTGGACCTGAATTGACTTAGCACCCATCCATGAATAAGGTGGTCTCCCTGATTCAGCTCTGTGTGGTGCTGAGAAATTTTTGAAATTTACAATATGTTATATACTGGATTGTTGATAATGTTATCTTTGTGATGGCACAGATACTGAGAAATTCAGCTGCAGAACATTTGAGTGAATAAAGAATGGCAGTAGTGAAGTTTCCATTAGCAATAACAATAATGATAACAGATCATTAGCTAATATTTCCAAGCTTCAGTCTGTTCTCAATGCTGCTGCCCATCTTATTGGAGGCGTCCCCGCTAGGTATGACCATATAACTTCCTTTATGCAGGACACTTTGCATTGGCTCCCCATTCAGCAGCCTATTCGATTCAAGATCCTAACTCTTATGTGTAACTGTCTTGTTGGCTCTGCTCCATCATACCTTAGGGACTTCTGCATTTCGGTCTCCTTGATTCCAGGCCATAGCACTCTCCAGTCGGTTTCCCTTGGACTCCTGACTGGCCCTCGTATGTACACTGCTACAGCTCAGTCTAGAAGCTTTGCTATGTTGGATCTAACAGTTGGAATTGCCTCTCAAGCTCCTCAGTTTGTCCCTTCTGCAGTTTCCCAAGCGCCTGAAGTCTGTATTATTTGACAGTGGTCTCACTGGTTTGGGTCGGGAGCGCCCCGATGAGTTTATTCTTGAAGTGGCACTTTATAAATGTCAGATTACAATTACAATTAACAAAAACTTGGTTTTCATTAACAATAAGTGTAACTGAAATCCTGGCGATAATGATAACAAAATAAAAACTATAACTCGAGAGGCAAAACTATGACTAGAACTAATAAGAATACTCACTGTATTAATAATAATGAAAATATATAACAAAAACCACAACAAAAATTAACAATAAACACTTGTATGTGCTCAGTAACCTTTTCTTACTTACTTGCCACTTTATGGTGTGGTACTTCTAGTGTGTTTACATCCTTGCTTACGTCTATGGTCCGGTCAGGTGACTTACTTTTGGTGTTTGCTGAAATAAGCACAGATAACTCCTGTAACTCTTGTCATTACCATAAATTAAATTTAGAGGTGGACTTAGGACAGTTGGTTTTAAGGAGTATTTCAACTAATACCGGTAGCAATTGCTGTAAATTTATTGTTTGCATTTTAAAACATGGTAAAGCGCTAAATATAGGACCACTTAATGGCAAACCTCTATCAAAGGTACTCTTGCTGGGAACACATGGTTGTGCCAGATTCATAAACATACTTCAAAAGAATATTCTCATTATATGTACCTGTAGACTTATTATACTGAATCTTGACTTGGAACAGAACCTGACCATCTGTGCATCAACAATGTCATGTCTAATTGATTGCATGTGAACAAGCTGGCTCTCATGACTTAGCTTTTTGGGACACTGAAAAAATATGGAGTTTACACTTACAATTAGCCAATTATTAAAAAGTAATTGTGCCTTGCAAACCCTTGAAATGGAAACATTCTTGAAATGAATAAAAAGGTATTTTGAAACACCCTTAGAAAACTTTAACAACTACACCTAACAGAAAATAATTTTAAGAACATAAAACTAGAAGTCAAAGGTTTTAGTTATTAATAACTAAAACTAAAACTTGAGAAATAACAATAACTAATTAAAACTAAACTCATGATGTAGAAAAAATAAGCATAACTAAAACTGAACAGATAGCTAAAACATCATAGTATATGGCAGTGCAGGAACCTAAGTGGCCCTAGCACTAATAAAGTCACTGGCCCATGTGTATACATGCCAGTGACATATGGATGTCCAGCTCATTAATGAAAACAACACATAAAAATGCTGCTCAACAGCAGCTATGCCATAGAGAGATGCTAGAGATGGGTGCAACTGTGGATTTATCACAGAGTGCCCTGTCTGCTACCTCTATCTGACATACATCCAAAGAAAGGACTGTACAAACAAATGCATAATAAACTGAGAGCAGACAGGAACAACAACAGCTCCGTCATATTATTCTGACATAACAACTCTTCAGCTCCTCTTTGATGCTCTTATTGCTGTCTGATTTACAGCATTTGCCCTTAAACATTTTAACAATCTTCTGTACTGAAAACTAAATGTTAAAGCTTGCATTAAGTTGATAACTATCAGCCGTTTTTGCTGGCTTTCGTGAATAAAGGATTACATTCAGATTATAATCCAGAAGATTTTTTCTTTTATATAGCTTGATACTCTACTGCACACAGTGTGACTGAAATACATAAAGCAGCGAAAGCAAGCATCTGAAGATGATGCTAACAGACAGATAAGATGTCAGCTGGAAACTTTTTTCTATTGCCTGACTCACAAGTTATTGCAAAGTGCATTTACAAACACATCTATTGGCGGATTTTATGGCCAAATGCCTACAACACAGTAAGTTTGCATCAAACTGAATACTGCCTCCAGTATCTCCTTGCAACAACTGTCCTGCTGACTGTGAGACAATGCATTGCACATGTTGGCCACATTTTGATGAACCAGGTGCCACAAGACAACACACTATCTGCCAGTCAGGTGGTGCTGTCTGCCGTGAACTGTCGTGCTTCTTTATGTGATCGACAAGCCCTGAATGCAAATCTTAAATGCCACTTGTATAAATAATTCACCAAAGCTGTTTGTTGCCTAGCATGGGAACCTAATATAAAATCTGAGGCACATTTAACTCTGCTAAGAAATTATCAATAGATATCTTTATACATAAAGCAGAGCCTCATTGTGGCATCTTATTAAATTATCACTGCAAGATTTTAGGTTACAGCAGAGACCAGCTTCTAATTCAATATTTGGCAATACACCATTTAATGCATTATAAAGCAGCTGTTCATTGAAGGGGAAATCCTAAATCAAATCTCTGCCTCAAAGCTAGACTCTTCTAGCACTGATTCTCAAAGCTCAAATCAAAGTCAAATCTTTTACCCAAATCTCAAATCCTAAAAGGCTGAGTTTCAAATTAAATTTCAAATCCCCCTCTGTAAAGAATAAACAGTTTGTCACGAGCAAGTCATCTACATCAACTATCAATTTCTCATTGCTTGAGGGATCCTTCACATCTGCTTCTGTTCATGCCATAAGTTCATCCCCTGCTAAAGAAACCTCTCGATCCAGGTGACCTGTCTAATTACATACCCACCTCAACTTTAAATTTTGTACGTAAAATTCTTGAACAGGTAGTCTTGCAAGCTCACCTGTCTTCCAACCCATTAATCTCTCCACTTCAGTCTGCATACTGCAAGTTTCATTCAACAGAATCCCCCTTCTTGCTGTTCCTAATGATATCGTCTGCTCCACAAGATATCATCTGCTCCATGGATGAGGGTAAGGTGACAGCGTTTTTTCTCCTTAATTTTTCTGCTGCCTTTGATACTGTGGATCACTCTGTCCTTTTGCATCATCTCCATCACTGGCTTGGGGTTTATGGTCCTACCCTACCTTTGTCTGCTACTTATCTCAGCCCACACACTCAATCAGTATATTTAAATGGACATTATTTGTCTAATGCTTTGTTGACATGTGGGGTTCTGCAGGGTTCTGTACTTGGTCTTCTTTTGTTTACATTATACATCACACCTCTAGGTACACTGCTGGACAATTACTCACTAGGATATCATTTCTATGCGGATGACACCCAAATCTACATTTCATTTTACAGTTTGTCCTGTCACTTGTCTGTGCAGCCCTTGCCTGATGCCTTTGAGGAGCTGCAGTCTTGTAATTGTAATTGTAATTGTAAACGAACATTTATAAAGCGCCACTTAGGAAACAGTGGCGCTCCCGACTTGAACAAACGAAAAGGATTTCAGGCGTTTGCGAGACTGGGTAGGAGAGAGACTAAGTAACTGAAGCCGCAGGTCAAGAGAAAGGGATTTCCAGCTGGAAGGGCCAACAAAGGCAAAGCTCCTGGACTCAGCAGTCATAGTGCGGACGCGAGGGACTACCAAGAGACCACGGGTAGCTGAGCGAAGGGAGGCATGGGCAGGCAACGAGGAAACCGGAATACAAAAAGAAGTTAAGTAGGACGGAGCAGATGGCAGTTTTGGATGGCAGTTAATAACTTAACCCATCAAAGACTGAATTTCTACTACTGGGCAATCCACAGCAACTTAAGAAGTTAGAATGGCTTAATTCCTTACAGCTGAGGGACTCACTCTTTCAGTTGACTGAATCTGCCCATGACTCGGGTGTTGTTTTCGATTCTGTCATGTCTCTCACAAACTATGTAAATGGTATTCTTAAGTCATCATACATCATACACGTATATTTGTGACACAAGCAGAATTAGGCGCTATGTCCCCATATCCTCCAGAATATCTTTGGCAAACCATTATTCTGCACATTCATCTGATTATCTCTCTCTGGACATACCTTGGACTAGAACTGTTCTCGGTGAACAGTTTTTGGTTGCTGAACCTAAATTTTGGAACTCCCTCCCTGTGTCTGTTCATTCTGCTCAGTCACTGCTGTCATTTCATACTCAACTTAAAACTTACTTGTTTCAAATTGCTTATCCATCATAGGCTGCCTCTCTGTATTGTAGACTGACCTTCTGGATAATGACCTGATTATGGCTTTGATTCACCCGATACTGATAAAATTACATGGTAGCCTACTGAGCGCTCGCCTTGTAACATGGAGTGTGCATGTTTGAGCCTCCCCTGAGACAGATACTCATTCATTCGTTCATAACATTTATATTGAACCCATCAAGTTGTATACCCAGAGGTTACGTGTTGGGATCTTGAGCAAGTCCTTCACTCACAACAGCTCAGCGCCATCAACTGATGCTTAGTCACTAGATAGTGGCACTCGATAAATACAGAAATAACAGTAATATTACTGGCACATTAACCAACCAGTTATTTTATTACACATTTCTGGTTCTTTACAAGACTCAATCAATAAGTCTTGATACCTTAGTGTCATAAATGTAAATATGATACAATAGGAATCCGAAAAATAAGGCTGATGCATTCATTAAAAGACACAAGACATGCAATACTAGCAATAATTCCTAATTTTTTACACATAAAATACATAAAATACATATACATGCATGATACACCATGTATTTTATACTCTTATATTTAACCATCTGCTTTTTTCATAATAAACAACTAATAATACAGTAAAAAGCATACATTATTATCTTGCATTGTATTACTGTTAGTTTTAGTATTAAGCAGATAATTCTTTTATGTCAATTTAATTTACTGTTTTCAACTGTAAATGTGCAAGGCATATTTGTGAATTAAATTTCTGCCTAGGCTAGGATTTGAACACAGAACATTTGCACTGTTAATTAAACAGAAACTGCTAATTACACAGAAAGATAAAGTTTAGTTACAGAATGCAAAAGAGAATTTAATAATGCCCTCATAGACAAGAAAACTTAATTAAATCCAAGAAAAAACATGTCAGTAGAACAGTGACATTTTGAGTCCTTTGGCAGCACTTTAATAGGTGCTTAAAATCACTATATACATTTGGTTACAACATTATGCAGACAGAAGTTGGACAGTTAAGTTCAGGCTGCAACAGAAAGCTGAATCTAATGGTTGATCCAAATCTAAGACTGATTAGACTGAAGTGCAATTGGAGAGAGCAGCGTGATGTGAATATCATCAAGTTGGACTGCTAATAGCTATAGTAAATATTAATCCCATGACTAAACGACGTCTCAGTTGTGCTGTGGACTAGATTTACACATGATAACATTCATCATCCAGTCTATGGCTATAAGGCAGATTGAGCCTTGATTAATAATTGCTCCATACTCAATGGCCATGGCTCCGGCGCCTGGATGGCCATCCTGCTCTGCTCGGCTGCCAATAGCCACTGCATGGCCGCCTCTGCTGTTTCTGTTGCTGCTATCCTCTTCCTTGTCTATGTATCAATGCTTTGACGGCTCCGGTAAATCTCTTCATCTCGTCTCCGACTACCAGTCTGATTGGGTTGTCATGACGACCGCGGAATTTATCGCTGCAACTCGCCAGAATGGTTCATGCACATAAGGAAATGCACAGCACACCCCCACCTACCCTGGCTCAGCCAATATACAAACCTCACCTCGTGTGATACGAACCAATAATAGAACACAACTGCAGTTTTTAGGATGGTGCCTGTGTATTTCACTTCAACTATTAAACAGGAAGGAAAGTTCATTCGACAAAACACTTCCACTTTGCTGTGGCATTTTGTTCCCTAGGCTGTTGATTGGCATTTGCATGCATCTGATCTCCCTGGTTTCAGGTTTGCCAACTGTGAACATAATTTTGGCAATGTTGACTAAGCACGCATTTCTACTGAAAATTTCCATAATGTCAATGGTTTATTGATTTGTTTGTGTACATGCCTATCACATGTGTGCTACTGCCGGATGCACTAGCTATCGTTTGGCATTAGTGTGACGTCAGCTGGCATGAAAATTGTTGACGTGGTGGTGATGCCTAATCTGGTTGTTGACTTGTTTGTAATTGGTCGATGTTCGCGCAGATTTTAAACATAATATCATGCTTCTGATTGGTTGGCATTCACATATAAATTTTGAATGTATGCTTCGTACTGGTCAGCATTCGTGCTCAATGTCTGACGTTAGCAGTAACTGTTTACTTGGTGGGAAATAGACTATAAAAACGGACACTGATGCTTTGTTGGCACAGCACAGCAAAAAGATTTGGTACATGTAGTCAGTCATGTTCTCCGATGCTAATTTGAGTCACAAACGTTGTGACAGATTCCTGCATTTATGAACTGACGAATCATGTACTGTTGTGACTGAACATTTAAATCAGCAAAATATATCTCTGTTTCATGCTCAACTGTCATTTTGCACTCGATCAATGGACATTATAACTCTTGTTGTATCTTGTTCCAGGACAGTGTTGGGTTCTTGACAGGTCTCGGTTGCAGATTGAAATTCACTGCCAAGTTCTTTTGTCAGCTTTTTAACTAACACTCAGGTCTAAATTTAAGACTTATCTGCTTCAACTTGATTACTCCCCACAGCCTAACTTCTGGTTTCTCTGATGTTTTTAAGTTTGACCTAGCTTTTCTGATGGATTATGCTTTTGATTATGATTTCACTTGAAGCAACCATCAATTTATGCCTTGGGCATTATGATAAAGGCACTATAGAAATCAATATATTAGATTAGATTGAACTGTTTGTTCATTTAATTAATACACGACTCAAATTCAAAGATTCTGTCTTTTCTCAGGTTAGTGCCACATTAAAGATCGGACAAGTCAACGGTTCAAAGCCTGATCATTGACAACTTCGAAAGATCGTCAACACCAACCCGCCAGTTTATCCCAGGAATCTCCCAAAATCAGCTTTTGCCTCCAGCCTCCCAAAAATCATTTCCTGGGTGATAGTAATATTCCATTTTCTGCCTTTTCTGTGTTTAAAAAAAGTTGCTAAATTTTGAAACTGAAGAGATGAAATTTATTAAACTGTTCAGGAAGTTTTAACCTTACTTCATTCTGTTGAACTTCTTATCAAAAAAAGGAAAGAATCAAAACAGTAAGCACATAGACCACAGGAAAAATTTAATATAAATTTAGATATATACACTGTACAAGTTTTCTAAAGATTTCTAATTCTGTGAGAAGCAGAAGTGCAGCTAACATCTGTGCATGACAGATTTGATGCAAGGTGGTGGTCAGAATTTTTCCTAGAGGAAGAGAGACAAACTATGGAAAATAAATGTTACATTGTTAGGGTGGTGGCTCATTTTGTATCATATCAAAATGAAATTGCAGCTGGGAGTCTTGAGAACAATGCACTCCTTGACCCCTAGCTGGGTTTCAAGAATTTGGCTCAGACAGTGATTAGTGAAGCTTCTCTTGGAATTGCATTCTCCAGAGTTGGCAACTCTACTGGTTTTGTCTTTATTATGCATTCTTTTTCCAATGTTGAGTTTTTTAATATTTCCCAAGTTAAGCAATGACATTTGGTAGCTGTGTTTCTCAGACCAAGCATCTGTAAAGATTCCTTAGTCATTCCAGATTTACTGTTGCCCTCTCACTACAGGTGCGTTGATTTCTCATCGCATTTTCAGTCACACTCCTCTGACTTCCTAAGGTTCGGTGCAGCTTCATGTTTATAACAGCAGACCAACACATCTCATCGATACCAGTTCAACCCCAATGCAAAAGCTGACACGTAAGACTAAACTTAAGTTTCCAACCCTAAGACTCTTAAGATAGGAACTCTTGAGCCTTCTACTGTGGTCATTCCCCAAAGCCTGAAAACCACCTTGTGCAATGGTCTGTTGGCAGTGTTGTGACAGTTTCCTAGAAGTGGCACTACTGCACTATATAAGAAACTGTATTATGTTACATTACTCAAAATACACATAACCCGGACTTTATTAATATCCCTAAATCTAGGTTGCCCAGACCCAACGACAAGCAATAAACCTCACTAACCCAGCCCAGTGCAATTATTTCTTTGCATTCCAGTGTCACCGCTAACACCAGACATGCCGCCAGTCTTGTACTGTGTCAATCTGTTTTCCCATCCCTTAATTACGTTTTCTTTTGGCGCACATCCTCATCCTTCTTGTCCTCTTCCTCTGGCCAATAAAATGTCAGAGTGTGAAGAGATCCTTCTTCCTATGCCACAAAACAAATCTCAAAATGGCATTAGCTGATGGGAGGACATTATTACGGATTTCCGGATTTCCAAGTAAAGTGATATAAAGGGAGCAAGCATCCCTGCACCACCGTCGCCGCCGCCGACCACTCATTTGAGGCTGCCACCCATTTGCTGAGTCACCCGGCTGCATTGGCACACTCACTGGTCGTCATCCAGAGAACACAAGCAAATGTTAGTAATGCACAACATTTCAGCAACTGCTACTAAAGAAACCACCGCCGCCGCCGTTGCTGATAGAGATTGCATCTATCACACATTGATATACAGACAGGACAAGTAAGTCTTTCCCACTGTACCTGATAACAACTGCACAGGCTGCTCCTATCTCAATCACCATTTGCAACTGACATGATTATGTCACCTCTTCATGCCCTTAAAACTACGAGCACATGACAAACACTACATATACACAAAAATGGCATACACTTAAATGTGTGCTTAAATGAAAGACTGTTTCAGTTGTGTAGAAATGTCACTTCTGTCAGCCTTTTGTGCAATGCAGTTATGCTCCATATTCAAAGCTTATTGCAAACCCTGGGAGACTACCATACACAGAAAGTGTCAGTGACTTCAGTTTCTAAACTTTGGTATATAAAGCATGAATCATAATCGTAATCGTAATCTCGAGATTTCTACAGTGCCCAATGAAAGCCAAGTCACAGAAACCAACCTATTCACAGGCACTCAGTCAAAACAAAATAGATAGGCAAAAGGGTTCGGTTCCAGGTCAAGATCCAGGAGTCAGGCAGTCAGACAGTCAAACGGCTACGGTGGATGGTGTTTGAAATTGAAACGAGAAGAGAGATAAGGGGAAGAGGAAGAATGTGGCTAGTACATAAAATTGCATGGGATAGCAAGATGTGAGGCCTAAAGACTGTGCTAATTCTAGCATTCAATTCAATTTACTCACTTTATAGCTAAGTTGACCACAGCATCCTTCTTAAACTTTTTTGCAGCCAAGGACCTGCAAAAGTGCCTTAATTCTGCTTATGGACCAGTGGTATGAAAATGATGCACTCCAGGAGTGACAAGACCCTTCAGGGCAGAGATGGTTAAATTGGAAAAAAACAAAACATTAATATGAATAATGGTGACTGACAAGCAATACTGAGTCAATTCCAGGCTCAAGCATTGTTCTTAAGTATTTGACATCTAACCTGTTTCTATTACTGTGCTGCAAACTGGAATCCACAGTAGAATGACCGGTGACCCCATTTCCATGTCAGTGGGCCACCACTTTAAGAACCGCAGGGCAAAAGAGAACTAGAATGGAATAGCTTTTGAAAGGTGCCTTAAAGGCGCTAGTTAAATGTTTATATATATATACGTGTACACATACATGAGAAATATCTCTGGTCTTGCAGGGAACTGAATCATTGACCTCTTTACTGGCAATATAGCAAGCTAACCACAAGACTATTGTGACAGTCTATCAAGAACATTTTTTACCCAAATGTTTGCACCCACTTAAAATTGCTTTGTGTAAGAGTGCTGCGAAATGCTGAAATAATATTAATAAATAAGACAATTGACATCTCTTTCGTACAGAGCCATAGTATACTGCTTAATACCCCCGCCTGAAACGAATACTACATCAATAAATGCAGAGCTTCCATTATGCAGAAACATGAAGCACACAGCAGCCGGTCCCTATTCAATGCTCTGGCTTCAAGGGATGCCTACAAAAGCAGCAGATTGCAAGCAGTGCATATTCTGGCAGGGATTCCATTACGGACATTAGTTTCCCAAACACGGTCTACATTATATCTCTAGCTAGGATATTTTCTCTAGAAAAAAGTTCATTGAGCTGAAAGAAGGCTGTAGGACAACTGCTTAACAAAAGTCAAGACTTAGGCTACATCTGTTTGGCTTGTCATTTACATGCAAATAAATGAAAAGAGCAATGTTACAGCCACTGATAAACCTGTTAACTCTTGGGTTGCCAATTTCATATGAGCTCAGAGATATATAGTTCCTATCAACCATGGCTCAATAAATGTAAGTCAGCATTTATACAAGTAAGTAAATAAGAAATATACTGCATCGTTTCGTGAAACCCCTCAGCTCTACTACTCCAGGTATGACAACTCTGAATCGTCACTGAACAATATGTTGACAGAGTTCAGGCTGAAGACAAAGAAGTTCATGTTCAAAATTATGAGATAACTCAATCTAGAATGACCAGTCATCTACTTGTACTAAAATATAGTAGGGTACAACCAGACAACCAGTTGCACATGAGCAACACATATAATTTGCCTCATACAGTGCAATATGCCAACTCTAATTCAGCCTACAAATATACATGTGTAACAAATAATAATTAGGCTTCACTGCATTAAACCATTTCTATATTAGGTGTCCTTATGGTCTTCAGGTCAGAACTGGTTGTCTTGGCCTAGTAGTATCTGCCATAAGGTAAACAAATGGAGCAATGTGACTAGAGGTGTCAAAAGTTTTACTAAAATACACCCCAGGTACCCGAGTCCATTCTGAGCAGGTAGTCAACTACCCGTCATGCCGTCATTGGATAAATAATTTAATGTCACATTTCTGACACAAGTAGTTTGAGTTGAAACATTAATAAATATATTTGTTGGCATAGGCAAAATCACTTATATAATTTTCTTAGACACATTTCTGTGTGGTAAAATTCAGGTGAAATAAAAATGTTGCATTTTCTAAATTAAAGATCTGCAACACTAGTTGTGTCATGCCTTGTTGTTTCATATTTCTGATAGTATCAATGTTGTTTCATATTTTTCATGGTGCCAGCATACTGTTAATAACCCCACCCAAAGTACCCAAAGATACTTTATATAGAAAGATACTTTATGCCACCTTTAAGAGTGTGTATTTTAGCCTTTTTCCTCTCACCCATCAAGTTTGTAAAGTCTTGTAATTTACATTTCTTACATAATGATTCAATCCATTGGGTCACATGTGTTGCAGAGACTGCCATAGCCTAACTTCTGAATTCCATGAACTGTTTGGTTTTCACTGAGTTTCTCCAATGGATAGTGATTTTTGACTATGATTTCATGTTATTTTCACTCTTACTACTTGTGGCCTTATCATTTTGTGCCATAATTAATGTCATCCCTTTTAATTTCTCCCTTTCATTATATTCATTTAAAAAGAATACTGGTTGTAACAGCAAGTGTGTTGAATGATATCTTTTGTGCTGGAAATACATCGGTTACATTACAAATCATTTCTATATAGCAGTGTGAATGTCTATGCTCCAACATCAAACTGTGCATCCATAGTTCAAAACTACGGTGGAAGGCATAGAAAGTTTTACTCCTGCTTCATTGTATTATATACATTAACCAAGAGTAAAAGCTGCAGCTGCATTGTATTATATACATTTACTAAATGTAAAAGTGTACAATGCACTGTTTCCAGACCCTAAATTAAAATATGGCACACTTTACTGGCAAACAGCTCAATCAATAAATCCTGCAGTTAAACAAATAAAAGATTAAATTTTAGGTCTGAGAGTTCAAGAGAAGTAACCGAAATGTTTCTGCATAATACACCTTCAGTCATTTATTTATCTTTGTCTTCAATTCTGTGTATGCTCAACATGCCTATATTATTAGCTAAAGATAATTTAAGTTATAACCAACTTCTATATCCAAAGGAACCTAATCTTATTTTCAGATGTTTGTAAAGCTGCTTTTACCCAATTCAGCATTTAAATATGCTTCATGACTTGTATGGCCTGGGTTTTCCAATCGCAGAACTGCCATGTATTCCTTCTGTAATACTATGTGGTACTTTCCATTTGTGCAATCCATTTGTGAAAACTGCTAGATCCTTCTTTCTGACTCATGGATCATTTTCATTGAGATAATCTTTGGCAAGAGTAAAAACTCAAGCAATCTTCTCGTGTTTTGTGAATGGCAACCATGGACATTCCTTACACCAACATGCTTGAAAGTTTTCCAGCTGCTAATTGCTAAAATGGCAGTTTCCACTTTTGTTTGGATTTATAGGCCATGGCTGTAGCTCTTCAGAAATGGTTCATTAGATTTATGGCTCAGCTTCAACAAGGCAAACCTAGTGCTTAAATTATTTGGTGATGAGGGGGCTCAAGCCCAGCTGACTTATAAAAGTTTGTACCAATGAACATCAGTATCACTGCATTCAAAATCTAGAGGTTTCAAGTCCCTACCTTCCAGAAGATCTATTAGTGAATACTATCATAGCAAGAACAGTAGTATTTTCAAGGCTAACCTTTGGAAGGGTCAAGTCCTGAAATTCTAGGGTCACCATCACAAAGAATCCTGAAACAGCATATAAAATAAAGTGTGATCAAAACATCAAAGCAGGCAAATTTGGCTTTGTTGCGCTACTCAATCAGTTAAAAACGTTTCCTATCATGTCTCTTAAAATTTTTTATTCAAAATTTTGTTCACATTTTAAATTTCTTGGCTCAAATTTTTTATGTCTGGGGAGCCACAGGGCTTGAAAAAACTGTGGATGTAAAGAGACAGAAACAGAAACAGAGACAGGGTAAGCAGAAGAAATAAACAGAGAGACAGAAACAGAGAAGCAAAGGAAGGTACCTTATTATCTCAAAGATCTCCTGTCAGCTTAGACCAGGGGGCCAAAGACAAAATCTCATTAATAACCAAAACAATGAACAATAATTTCATTAGCCTACCTTAAGCTCAGATACCAAAAATTCACATTTTTGCAGATTTTTTTGTACTAATGGGATACCTGACATTGCTTTTGCTTACACAAGTACTCTATATATTAGCAGGGAAGCAGTTCACAATTTCTGACATAAAAAAAATCAATATTTTGAAAGGCTTGGTTGGCCGGATGAATATTCTGAAAGGCTTGGTGGGATGGATGAACCCATTTGGCGGGCTGGTTCATGGCCCGTGAGTCGTATGTTGGACAACCCTGGCTTATTGCAGTGCAAATTGCAATGCAAAGTTTTTTTGTCATTCCCAAGCTCTAGGCCAATGAGCCATGACTAAGAACTGCACAAACAGAACAAAAAGACTGCAAAAAAGCTTAATATTTTTTAGATGAATGTCATTTGGCAGATGGTATGTTACCTAGAAGCAAGTGACTTTATGCCAAAGTTAGCCAGGCTCATTCATTCTGACAGGCTTTGACTATTGTAATTCCATCTCTGCAGGCCTGTCAAAGAACAAACTCTCAGCCTCAGTCCATCCTCAACTCACCAACCGACTACTGGCCAATCTGCTCAAGTTTTCTCATACATTGGATAATGAGAGACACCACCTACTGTCTCCCCATTTAGGAAAGAATAAAGTTCAAGATTCTCCTCCTACAGAAGGTTTTGTTGGTCAGCTTTGCCCCAGCATACATCAGGTGTCTCTGTGTTCCAGTCTTGAGTCAACCACTTCAGCAATCATTGTGCCTTGTTTCCTGTGGAGATATGAAGGTGCTGCACTTGTGTGAATCAAACTCATCATGCCTTCTTCTGTGTTGGACCTTCCTTTTGGAACAATGTTCCATTATATGTATACTTAATGTTCCATGTGATTGTTCAAAAAGCATTTTCAAACTACATGAAAATACAAAGTGTAGTTAGCTAGTCATGTGTGCTATGCTTTTGAAAGGTACTTAAAAGGCACTATATTAAGTATTTGCAGGAATACATACACAGTGCATACATAAGGGTTGCTGAAACAGCCTCACTTACTATATATTAGTAGAGACACAGACAATTGCCTCTGTTGCATGTATATTGAATACAAGACTTAATTTTTGAACTACTGCTTGTTTTGGCTTTTGGTCAACATTTAGAATAATGTAAAATGAAGTAATAATAATATTGGCAGGGTATAAATTCAAAAAAATGTTGGAAAAGATCATCCAACACACTGATGACTTAATGAGGGTTGTTTATGACATTTCTGAGTTGTCAATTGACTGGGCTTCAAAACATCAACTTGCCCTATTCAAAGCATAGCATTAATCAAGTAAAGACATACATTCTTTCATTTTATAAATTATAATTAAAACAAACAGTTCAATCACAACAGTACTTGAATCATTAGTTTCTAAATACATGAATCTGTCAACGACATTTGTTACTCAAACTTTCAACTTAGCATACATCAGACTAGTGCTACAAATCTTTGCTCTCTCCTTACATAACATTTTCATCTGCTTATAAAGGCCCTTCATGCCAAGATAACAGACCAGAACAAACTGGTTTTGACCAACCTTCCTCTATTGTGCAATCATGAGTTTTCCAAAAGCCACTGACTCATCACAACATCAGCCACATGATGTGTATTTTATCACATGGTTATGATAAAATACACATCAGCAATAATTGCTGCTGTCAGCCCACCTGCCTCTGCCAGGCAATCATACCATCCAACCACATGTCTGATGCACAGCAGTCATAAGAACCTGATCAGCGAGTGCAAATGCAAATTAACAACCCAATGACTCATAATTTTCTAGGCAAATGCTTATTTAAAACTCACTGACCACCAAGCAGTGCATTATTACATTCACAAAGGTCATAAAAAATCTAGTTAATATGAAGTTGTCATCAAATGTCCTGTGATATAAAAGAAAAAATGTTTCAGATTATGCTATTTATCATCTTCCTTGCTTAAAAAGTGAGAAGGGAAAAAGATGTGTCCCTTCAATAGCCCAGACCAATCAACACTACTGCATCCTGCTCTATGAACTTCAGTTGACAATTAAACAAATGAATGAATGAATGAAAACTTTATTGATTCCAAAAGAACAAAAGAAACGAACAAATACATTGACCATTGTATAGATTGTTGGGATACAAATGGTAGACCCAAACGAGACCTAAGTCCCGCTAAATTAGGGCCGCCTGTTACAAAACGATTCATGTGGCGACAAAAATATTTAACAGATATTAGGTACAATTGAACTATAAAGAAAGTCTTAACTAAAACTTAACTAAAAAGAAACTAAGAAAGTGGATCACCATTGTGATCTCTATGAAACTGAAAATGAGTCATAACTGTGACTTCCAGAAACATAAGTAAAACTTATAGACTAAACAGATATGAGCGGTATAATCAACAGTCTAGTGATATTATTAGGAAATTATGCAGATGTTTTTTAAACAAATACAGACTAGGTAGGTTACGGATTTCTAAAGGTAATTTATTCCAAATTGACGGACCAATACATTTAATGTTAAAGTATCAAGTGTTAGTTCTTGCAAAAGTACCACAAAAATTATCCTGAAATCAAGTGGAATAGCTATGAAGTTGGGAGAAATGTATAAAATAGTTGTCAAATACACAAAGTAATAATCTTCATTCATAGTGATACATGAATTCTACGATTTGAAATTTATTTATATCATCTATCTTTAAAATATTTAATATAAATATTTAATATTGAAAATAGACTATTAGTGCCTTCTCCACAATGTTGTTTAGCAACAATTCTTATAGCATGACATTGTAATATTAATAAACCCTTTAGGTGAGAGGAATAATTTGTTGCCCAGATAATATTAGAAAAGGAAAAAGATAGGGATATATGAGAGAGAAGTACAAGTTTAACAATATGGGTTGAGGTAATACATGTTTAATGCGATATAAAATACCCAAACTTTTACCAATTTTCTTTGAAAATTTGGAGATATGCATGTTCCATGTAAGATTATCAATAAAAACACCAAAACATTTACAGGAATTAACTTGTTGGATTTGTTGATTGTCAATAAGGACGTGTTGTTCTTGAGTAGGCATAATTTTTCTTTGAGAATAGAATAATATAAAATACGTTTTGCTTAAGTTAAGAGAAAATCTATTTGCCTTAAACCACTCAGCTATTAATTCAAGTTCATTATTTGCCCTTTTAATCAGTATATCCAAAGATTTATGAGATAAGAAGATATTAGTATCATCAGCAAATAAGATGAAGTGGAACAGGGTAGAGGAATTTGGGAGATCGTTTATATAAATTAGAAACAACGGTGGGTATAAAATTGATCTTTGTGGTACTCCATATTGAATAGGCTTAACGATAGACCGGGCACCATTACATAAAACCTGTTGTTGCCTATTGTTGAGATAGCTTTCAAACCATAATAATGGGATCCCTCGTACACCATAAAACTCCAATTTGTTTAGTAGAATAAAGTGATTTACTGTGTTTAAGGCTTTTGCTAAGTCAAAAAATATTCCTAAAGATATTTTATTTTCATCAAAAGCCTGGGAGATTTTAGCATGCATATCTAGTATAGCCATAGAAGTAGAATGGTCAGACTGAAAACCAAATTGATTTGGATATACATGTAGCAATTTAAATTTTGTAATAAAATCATATAAACATTTATACATCAGCTTTTCAAAATATTTTGAAAAGAATGGAAGAACAGATATTGGTCTGTAGTTATTCACACTTTCTTTTATTCCCTGATTTAAAAATAGGGGTAACTTTTGCAACTTTTATTCTATTAGGGACAATACCAGTGAGGAATGAACTATTTATTATTTGAGCTAGTGGTGTAGCAATAAGGTGAATAGTAGGTGCTGCCAAGTATGGGTTAATTTCATCAGGACCAGCACTATGAATTACTTTTAATTAGTGTGATATTGCTATAAGTTCTTCTGCAGAAGTTTGATATAAAGCAAATGACTGAATAGGCAGGTTTTTCAGAAAACTTTGAAAAGGAGTTTTTGATTTAGGAATCTTAAGTGCTAGTGAGTGACCAATAGTTGTAAAGTAATCAGTAAATTTGTCTGCAGTGGAATTGGCATCAGTCACCTTTATCCCATTAGTATCTAGACAATCAACAATTTTATTAATATCGCTTGTTTTGACGAGCGAGCGAACGACACTCCATGTCATTTGAATGTTGTGTTGATATTTAGCAAATTTGTCGGCATAGTATTGTTGTTCAGCTGCAATTTTGATTTTAACAAATTTGGATTTATTAATATCAGTGGGGTTCTTAAATGAATACCCTTAAACTGCATGATGTATGCATATTGCAACTCTGAGGTGCAGCATTATCAGATTCAAATTGTGTGGCACCTTTCTAAGTACCTCTCTGAAGTACTGGGGTTCTTTTGAATCTTTTGGCAAAAATGCAGACACAACAACAACTTAACAACAGGAACACCTCTTCATGCAAGTTACACTGTACATAACAATCCTGGGCTCAAATCCCGGATTTTAGGGTAGAAGGTTGAAACAGGATAACAGAGTCTAAAAGGATCATTAAGCTGCCAGACTTCCATGTTGTTGTGTCTGCATTTCTGGCAAACAGTGAGACCTCGTGATACACTGGAATCTGAATCCTCTGATGATACATTTGGATCTTAATTCCCTGCTGATGAACTGGTATCTGAATCCCACGACGATAAACTGGGAAATGATTCACTTGAAGATGAATTGGGATCTCAATCCTCTTGTGAGGCTTATTACTGAAAAAACAGAGACAGATCAGTTGCAAATGATGCGCAAGTTGTGTATGTGATGTAAACTACAGTCTGGAAGTTATTAAACCAGTTTAATCACGATTAATTAATAACACGAGTGTACTGTGCAAAATGGTGTTCACAGATGATTATTAGTGACTATACTTCAAAAAAACGAATGTCATGCCACAAGCAATATGTGCACACTGGGTTGCAAAAAGTGTAGTACATGGCTCTACTTTCTGCAGTTTACTGCAATGCAGCAAAGCTGCAATCTCTTGACCATATTAGTTCCTTATGGATTAAATTCCAGTAACTGGCACTTTGATCATTATTAAGCTCAGCAATGACCCAATAATCAGACAACAAAATTAACTTGGTGTGATCAATAAATGCGAAATTCAGATCCACAGAGTAGGACGTGAAAACGGAAGCTAAGGCATAGTTGGTGTGACATGCAGCTGCAGTATGTTTACCTGTAATGGCACACAATCGATTTGCCAATTAGACATACGCCATTTAAACACAAGAAACGTCGACAGACTCAGCAAAATGCGACCTTCGACGTAGCTTCTGCCTCGACAAATACCATCAATGTCTGTCTATACGTCCGTCTATACTTCCGACAATGCCTGCCTGCCTACCTGCTTGCCTGTTCTTACTGCTGCCGCCTTAACAATCACTAGCAGCATAAAAGGCATCAAGGCTCAACAAATCTGTGTCTACCTGTTGCAATTCAATACCTGCACAAAACGTAACCCATGGATTCATCAGTGGAGGACAAATGAGTAACCCCTCCTCCTTTCTCTCTTCACTCCTCATGATAACCAGCGGCGGCGGCCCTGGCGGTGGGGTGGGTTATGCCAGCAGCTGAGCGAGTGAAGAAGGGAGGGATGCACTGAAGAAATGTTCACTACTCATCCCATTACACTTAACAAAGCTAATTATTCTCTGATTACTAACAACGGTTCGTGGCAACGCGTCATAAATGGAGAAGTGCAGAAATGTAGAGCACTGTCTTCCACTAACACAGAAAAGGGTCTGGAAGCGAACATATCACAAATTTGATTATGTCATCGGATGACGCTTGGCTAAAGCGCATGCATACAATGTATCGCAAACTCCATCACTAACTCTGACTGTTCAGTGATGTAGCTGTTGGCCCAAAGGGCCTAGTATTTCCCAAATCTGCAGGTGAGAGGGCTGGTTCAGTGGGTCCCAGAGTGCGCACTTAAGTACTCCTACAGGGGCTCAAATATCCCACAGGAATTTCCGTGGGGAGTTTTTAGGTTTGAAACGTCAAGAGATAGAGGCGTTCATCCAAAGTGGATAATGATTTCAAGTTAATTTATGCAGACAGCACTGGTAATTGAGACAATATTCAATTCATTTCCAAAGTGATGTAAGTCCAACATTTCTAAGATTTTTGAATGTCCATTTCTCAAGCAGATAAAAAGCATTTTATTTCCTCTCCTTAGCCCCTATCAATCAGCTTACCATGAAGCATACTCCAACTGAAGCAGCTCATACCTTTGCACTGGATAAACCCTCTCTTCTACTCTGTGCTTTACCTTACAACTGCCTTTGATACTGCTGCTTCTTCTCAAGTTTAGCAAATGTCTAGCATCTCAAAAGCTGCCTCAAACTGATTAGCATTTTACCCCTTTAATCAATCTCAGCACGTGAGTATTGGCACTGCTTGTGAGTTCTTTCCACCCTCTCTACTAGACCACACTGTACACCTAAGTATCAACATATCACTCCAATAGTCCATTCCTTGCACTGGTTGCCCATCGAACAAAGAATCCAGTTTAAAATCTGTTTTATAGTTCACAAAGTACTACATCTGAATCAGCCAACCTGTCTGCTCCATGCTCAACTGTCAAACCAACAAATATTGCACTCAATCAATGGACACTCAACTCTTGTTGTCCTTCGTACCAGGACAGTGTTGGGTTCCAGAGCATTCTCAGTTACTGGTCCACAGCTTTGGAATTCGTTGCCAAGTTCTATTCGTTTGGTCAGTTCTGTGATGTCATTCAGGTCTAAGCTAAAGACACATCTTTCAACTCGTTTACCCACCGCAGCCTGGCTTCAGGTTTCTCTGACCCATTGGAATTTGACCTGGCTTCTCCAGCGGTATATGATTTTTGACTGCGATTTTGCCTTTAAGTGACCATCGAATGATGCCTTGAGCATTATGATAACTGTGCTATAGAAGTCATTAGATTAGATTTAAATTAGAACTGCTTGTGGGCCATTGTTGTTTCAGCTATTCAAATGAAACAAATCCTTGTATACAAAGCATCCAACGAAAGATTGTCTGCATATAATTACACGATGATGGTGTCTACTAAAGAACATATAACTTCTGCCCTTGTGCTAACGCTACAAAATGTGGATTTTGTTTGGTTTTTGGTAATGCTTCTTTTTAGGTCGTTTTGAAGTTACAGCAGCATGCTCATTATGCACAGCTTCTCACTGCTCTAGCACACACTAATCAGTCTGGAAAAGTGGATCTGCCAGAGTTCCTCTCTTCCATGCACACATGGTTGTACTTTAATAAGCTCACCATAAATTTGGACAAAGAAAAGCTACCTTGTTCGGCTGATGCCACTGATAGCATCAACTTTCTTGATAATTCTGGAAAATAACCTCACATTTCAACTTCATGAAGCAAACCTTTGCAGTTTCTATCAAGTCAACTCTTTTCAAGAGCATATCACAAACCATAGCCTGTTGTCTTGTCTCTACACTCCTTGATTATGCCAACTTTGTCTGCTCAGTAGAACTTACTGTGATAGGCTTCAGTGCATCCAAAATTCTCGGGTACTGTGCTGTCTGCACCTCCTTAAGATAAACTTATTAAGCTTACTTTGTTAATTAGGTTGTCTTCTTGTAAAATGTAGGATTCAACTTAAACTTGCCTTAAACCTGTGTCGGCCCTGGCTAATAGGATTAATGGGCTTATTGCACGTAAGAATGCTTTTGTTTTTGAAAGATCCAAACGCGGTTCCAGGGAGATGTGGTCTGAGGTCAACCGTCTTTGGGGCGCCTCTAAGAATATCCCGTACTCTGATTGTGGCATCACCGCCAAGTCCTTGAATCAGTATTATAGGGACATATCGACTGATCTACAATATACCTCTCCCCGCTTAAATCCACAATGCTAGTTAGGACCCATGATGTCTTTGATGAATTTATAATTTTTAAACTGCTTGATTCGGCTGGGCAAACAGCCACAGGACTTGATGAGATACCAGTGTGGTTTCTGAAAAACACTGCACCCATCCTGGCTAAACCCCTCACTTTTCTTCTTGACCAATCAATCATTAGATCCTATGTTCCACCTCAGTGGAAAAATAGTGTCATCACCTCTGTTCCCAAGGTTCCGAACCCTACCTCATGTAGCGATTTCCGCCCAATATGTATAACTTCAATTCTCTCTCGATTACTTGAAAAACTTATTGTTCGAAGATTCTTCTATCCTATTCTTACTGAACAATCACTCAATCATGAGTTCTTTGACCAATATGCATTCCGACCTACTGGTTCCACGTCTGCAGCTCTTATTTCTATTACTCACCATCTGTCTGAACTGCTCACTTCTAACCAATATGTTCATCTCATATCCCTTGACTTCTCAAAGGCCTTTGATACAATAAGACATGCCTATCTCGCTGATAAACTTGCTGATCTCGCTATTCCTGATCACATTTACAATTGGATAATTTCCTTCCTAACCAACCGACAGAACTGTACCAAATTCAATTATAGTGTCTCTACCTTAGTTGGCATAAATTCCAGTATTGTTCAGGGTTCGGGTCTGGGACCAGCGAACTTCCTAGTTGCCATATCCAAGTATAAGCCTTTAGCACCCAACAATAGGTTATTTAAATACGCTGATGACAGTTACCTTCTTGTACCATCCTGCAATAGCTTGATGGTTCAGGCTGAACTGGACCATGTTGACCTTTGGGCGGATAAGTGTAACTTAAAACTTAATCATAAAAAGACATGTGAAATGATAATTCACCGGCCAAGAATGAGAAATCAGCAAATAATTTTACCTAATGTGATTCCCGGTTTAACCAGGGTACCAGAGATGACAATATTGGGTGTTACCCTATCGAGGATGTTAAATTTTGATTCTCATATTGATCGGATTCATAGTCAGGCGCGTCAGTCTTTATATGCCATACGAATTCTTGTATCACATGGCCTCACTGGCCCTCGGCTCTACGACGTTGTCCAAGCCACAACACTGGCCAGGATGCTGTACGCCTCTCCCGTGTGGTGGGGCTATGCTGGGGCACAGGCTAGAGCTCGGCTCCAGGCTCTGATGCGGAGACTTGTGCGTCTCCGCTATCTTCCTGGGAACTCCCCAACGTTCGATGAACTCTGTGGCATAGCTGATGCTCGTCTCTTTAAAGCAATCTTGAACAACCCAAATCATGTCTTACATCAGCTACTCCCACCAATTAAAACCCTCAGTTATTCCCTTCGGCCCCACACCCATGATCGTATTATTCCTCCTGCTGACAATCTAACGCGTAAATGTTTTATTGTTAGGATGTTGTATGAATATTAAGTTTTCTTGTGCTCTTAAATACTTGTAAACCGATGTGCGATTAGCTATTGGTTAATAAAGAATATACTTACTTACTTACTTACTGTCGTACTTTGGCATACACACACTTTCTCAAAGTCTGCCCTCTTTAGGAATGGATCTTAAGTGGACAAAGAGGACATATGCTAATTCCACTCTTAATATATTCAGGGACAATGTTAGATTCCTGTACTTTCTTAGCAGCAGGTTCAACTTTTTGCAAATTGCCGCCTATTTCTGTCCACTCTGTAAGATCTCTCTAATGTCATTCTGATCCAGACTTATCATTTCCAGTTTGCTTATCCAGCTTAACTCACCTTCTGGTGTCTTTGCTGATCTGCTGTTATGCTATTCAGTGTCAGGTGTCAAACAAGATTCTGTGAAAAAGATTCCATACTGCAAGTTAGAATGTTTATTCAGTTTATTCGTGTTCTTCCTTGCTATGTCACCTCAAGCCAGCTTCATCACATCCTTCAAAATGGTAGAGAGCTAAGGGGTAATGCTTTTACCTTTTGTTGAACTTTGTCCAGTAGCAATGATGAGAGGTTTATACAAGTGCTATAAACATTCCTAGATAAATTCATACCTTGTTCATCATGTGCAACTATCCACTTAACAGAACTGAAAAGATGTTGCAGCTGTTTGTCATGTGTGCACTGCAGCCAAAACACACTGTAACCTCAGAACTGCACATTTGCAAATGCTGTAATGCTGTAATGCCATAAATGAGCAACTATGGCAAATACTATAAGAGAAGCTTCTTTCTCTGGATCAGCTTTCCCCTTGTTTTTCATGAGCAAAACGTTTGACATCATTAGGCTTTTCCACTGTAAGCATCAATTCATAACTAAATACTTTGTGAGAATTCTTACTCAGTTTAAGCATATAAAAACATACATCAGAAGTTCCAGAAAAGTGTTTTTGCCATATGCATCTGATATCTAATCATAAAGGCATGAATCAATCACTTTCCAAATCCATCAGCTCCAGATCAATCTCAATTATTCGTTGTAGGTCCTTGTGATAAGCATGTGCAGCTTAGCAGTACAAAACAAGAACTACAGGTACAAGAAACTGAACTTGGTTTATTTCAGGATTAACTGATGCTACCAATATTACAGTATAAGATACCCAAAACATGTCCAACGATGGTTTTCTTGTTCTGTGATGCAACCCCTGTTGAGAAAACCACCTCTCTTCACCAACTGCCTAACAGCCCAGGTCACATGAGAATGGTTAAGACTAAATTCCAGCTTGCATTAGTTTGTCATGTGTGCACTGCAGCCAAAACACACTGTAACCTCAGAACTGCACATTTGCAAATGCTGTAATGCTGTAATGCCATAAATGAGCAACTATGGCAAATACTATAAGAGAAGCTTCTTTCTCTGGATCAGCTTTCCCCTTGTTTTTCATGAGCAAAACGTTTGACATCATTAGGCTTTTCCACTGTAAGCATCAATTCATAACTAAATACTTTGTGAGAAT
Source organism: Norana najaformis (assembly GCA_964023275.1). Lineage (NCBI taxonomy): Eukaryota > Metazoa > Annelida > Clitellata > Crassiclitellata > Hormogastridae > Norana > Norana najaformis. Next base: position 16,282,442 of record OZ029918.1, read on the forward strand.
TCTTACTCAGTTTAAGCATATAAAAACATACATCAGAAGTTCCAGAAAAGTGTTTTTGCCATATGCATCTGATATCTAATCATAAAGGCATGAATCAATCACTTTCCAAATCCATCAGCTCCAGATCAATCTCAATTATTCGTTGTAGGTCCTTGTGATAAGCATGTGCAGCTTAGCAGTACAAAACAAGAACTACAGGTACAAGAAACTGAACTTGGTTTATTTCAGGATTAACTGATGCTACCAATATTACAGTATAAGATACCCAAAACATGTCCAACGATGGTTTTCTTGTTCTGTGATGCAACCACTGTTGAGAAAACCACCTCTCTTCACCAACTGCCTAACAGCCCAGGTCACATGAGAATGGTTAAGACTAAATTCCAGCTTGCATTATTCTATTTGAATACAGAAAGCTGCGTGGTGAAGTGCAGAGGATGCTACGAAAGGACAAGCAGGCAGAAATGGAGACTTTGTGCAGTGAGTTGGAGGAAAATACGAGGAAGGGTAATAGTAGACCAGTTTTCCAAACGGTAAAAAACCTCACTAAGCATTTCCTACCCTGCACAACAGCCATCAAAGACAGGGACGGTAGGAAACTTGTAGAACCAGAGAAGCATTTCCTACCCTGCACAACAGCCATCAAAGACAGGGACGGTAGGAAACTTGTAGAACCAGAGAAGGTGAATCAGAGATGGAAGGAGTACTGCAAAGAACTGTACGACGGAGATGATGAGAACATAGAGATTGATGTACACGAAAGGGAACCTCCACCACTGAAGGAAGAGATCAGACGAGCCATGCTCAAATCAGCCGCAAGAAAGACGCCAGGCCCAGATGGAATAGCCGTCGAACTGTTAAGGTTTGGCGGGGAGATGACCTTGACCAGGTTGCATGAAATCTGTGTAAAGGTGTGGGAGACAGGAAAGTGGCCAGAGGAATGGACTCAGTCAGTGTTCATTCCTCTCCCTAAGACAGGTGACTTGCTCCACTGCGAGAATTACAGAACCATTGCATTGGTCTCACATGCGAGCAAAATTTTGCTGAGAGTCATATTGGAGCGGATACAAACTAAGCTCGAAGATGAGATCGCTCAGGAACAGGCTGGAATTAGACCAAGAAGAGGCACAAGGGATCAGATTGTAAACCTCAGGATCATACTAGAGAAAGCAAGGGAAAGAAATCAACCACTGTACTTTTGTTTCATCGACTTCACAAAGGCTTTCGATATGGTACAACACGATCAACTTTGGCTAACTATGCTCGAGATGGGATTCCCAACTCATCTGGTTCAACTTTTTCAAAACCTGTATAGACAGCAACGTTCCGCCGTTAGGACAGACAATCTCATGTCTGCATGGTTCAGTCTTAAAAAGGGAGTCTGGCAAGGATGCAATCTTTCTCCGTGCCTGTTCAACATACTGGCAGAACAAGTGATGCGAAAAGCACTGTAGAGATTTGCTGGAGGCTTCAGAATTGGGGGTAAGACCATTAGCAATCTCAGGTATGCCGATGACATCATCTTGCTGGCCACATCACCAGAGGAATTATAGGTGTTGGTGAGGCGTGTCGAGAACGCTGCAAATGAATGTAACATGTTAATCAATGCGAAAAAGACGAAAGTAATGGCGAACATAGACCAAGTGCTTGAGATCAGCGTGATTGGTGGAAGGCTAGAGCAGGTGGACTCTTTTGTGTACCTGGGAAGCAATGTGAACAAGGAAGCAGAGTGCACGGGAGAGGTGAAGTCGAGGCTAGCAATGGGTATGGCAGTCATGGTCAAATTGACAAAGATGTGGAGGAACAAGTCAATTAGCACCAGGACCAAACTGCGGTTGATGAAGACATTGGTGTGGCCAGTGGCAACGTACAGATGCGAGGCATGGACGATGAAGAAAGAAGAAGGGAAGCGTATACAGGCGTTTGAGAACGGATGTCTTAGAAAGTTGCTGCGGATTTCATGGACAAAAAAGCTGACCACAGAACGAGTCTATCAACTGGCTGGAACAAAAAGCGAACTGTTGGGACATATTAAAGCGCGCAAGCTGCGTTACTTCGGTCATGTAATGAGACACCCTCAGGACACTACTGAAGCTGGCGTTATGTTGGGTCTCGTCGAGGGAAATAGAAGACGTGGAAGACCAAGAATAAGTTGGATTGACATTGTCATGGCATGGACTGGCCTGTCGGGCACGATGATGGTGAACGCTACGCGCGACAGATGGCGTTGGGAGAGGATAGTCCGTACATGTAGTCAACTGTCGCGAAGCGACGATGGCGTTGTGACATGACATGACATTATTCTATTTTCTTATAATGAAGCATTCTAGTTTTTTTAAAATTTATTTGTCTAGTTGTTTATTGCACTTATTATATGTGCAAGGTTAGTAAATCTGAATCTGAGGTGCAACACAAGTGTGCATGGACAACTTGTCCAGGGTCATTACATGAACTCAGCAGGTTCAGACCCACAATCATTGGATTACAGACCCAGCATGCTACCTAACAGACTGATGTGCCATGTGTATTCTATTGTTTTTTATATTCAAACATTATTCTAGTTTCATATAATCAAGTTAATTCTATTATCTCTTACAATTCAAACATTATTCTGGTTTCTTACATTCAAGTAGCAAAGATCTTTAAACTAAACATGCAAGCATCTTAAACTAAATCTGACCAAACCTACTAATTTAAATTATATTATCAAAACTCAGTCTGTGTTCCACTATAAAACTGGGGTAAAATAAATGTAAATACTAATAATTTATAATAATACATATCACTTGCTTGGTATATCCAAATTATGGACATAACTCACGCTCCAAAGAGGTCAAAGTACAACATCGATCACTAATAATAATAATAATAATAATAAATAGCAACTTCTAACGCGCTGGTGTCTAATGCACAAGGCATCAACTGATGGCACACCAAAACCAAGCCACAATCAGGTCGATATCCAGAAAGTCAGTCCGCAAGACAGAGAGACAACCTATGGTGGATAAGCAATTTGAAACAGGTAAGTTTTAAGCTGAGAACGAAATTACAGAAGCGACTGAGCAAAACGAACAGACACAGGGAGGGAATTCCAGAATTTTGGTCCAGCAACCAAAAAAGTGAACTACCATTAAGATATTTTTAAACTGTGTACAGTTTAATCAAATAGACAGGATTTGCAAATTAAACTAGTAGCACCTTTTAAAAACCTCACCAAGACACTGAAACATGGCTATCTAATACAGCTAAAAAGGTGAGTCTTAAGATAAGCTTAAAATGTTTTTGTATGTATATACATATGTGTTTATGTATTATTATATGTATGCATATATAAATGTATGCATATATATATAGATGCATGTATATATGTATGTATAATAATAATAATTAGAAACTTCTAATGCGCCGGTGTCTAATGCACAAGGCATCAACCGATGGCGCACCATGTACATATGTACATATGTATATACTTTTGTGTCTGGACATTTACAAAACAACTATTAAGAAGCTATCCAAGTAGCCAAAGAAATGGCATCTATATCTATAAAGGTGCAACTTAGGACAAGGTGAAAAATTTCTGGAGCTATTAAAGCAATATCTATATAGATTATGTATTACATTACATTGGTTGTGACCTGTGGGTAAGCTGCACAGCTGAACTTGTAGTGACTTATTGTCACTGCCTTTTTCATAGCAGCTGTGGGCAAACAGTGAACCCCAAGGGGCTGACGGATGGACTGAACGACTTCAAGTACTTATCTAAATGTCATTTTTTCTAACCTAAACTCATGTTCTTTTGCTCAAACTAGAACTAAAGGTTTCTCTATTTTGACTAAGATATTCAAAAAATAAAAACTTGGCAATCTAAAAAATATACAAGTATTTTTGACTTTGTATTCATCATGGTGCAGTATACAGAAAAGATCAGTTGAATGACAGAGTGTAGTGGGGAAGTGAAAGAGTGGGGTTACAAATGAAAGAGTAGGGGTGGGGCAAATAAAGAGTGGCAGTGGAGCAAATGAGAGTCTAGGTTAGCCAAATGAAAGGGTTGAGCAACTCAAAAAGTGGGGTGAGGAAATGAATGGTCCTGGGGAATTGAATCAGTGGAGGTTTGAGGAAATAAAAGAGTGGGATTTTGACAAATGAAAGAGTTGGGGTGGATAAAATGAAAGATTGGTGGTGAAGAAAGTGTGGTGTACATTATTTTTGTAAGATGTGTTATTTGTATAAAGGTGCTTTCCTTCATGTAATTGACTTCTCATCTTGTGGCTAACCTAGGGTAGTAAAGAGCGGGGTTTAAAACCAATGGTCTGACTGCTAGCAGGTCGGTGAAAAGTCACTGGTAAGAATCCTTCAAATCTCTTCAAAAGATATTGGTTAGAATCTTAAAATAATGGAAGCTTCATTCCTGAGAAATCTTGATGTTGCTGTGCTTTTAAGGTTGATTACAAAAACTGGTACAAATGTCTTCTTAATAAAAATAAAGTTGGCAGAGTAACACACAGAAAATATATTGAACTGCTGTTATGAAATCTGAGTGAAGTGGCTCAATAACAGTCAGTGTCTTATTAAATGCACAAAACATTCGCTCATTTGCTCATTCATTCATTCATTCATTGAGGCCAGACAAAAATGAAAAGAGGCACCATTTTGCTGACTTTAAATTAAATTATTTTTAGAACCACAAATGAAACAGATTTCTATAGCTGCAATGACAACTGCACCGCAAACAACCATCTGTATTGACCATTACTGGCAGCTTGATAACTTCAGAAGTTATCACCAGATGGTGATAGATAGCATATTTACGAAAAATAATCCCAATCCCGTAGATAGCACAAGCTGATGGAGAAGGGTAAACAAAGGCTCGGCTTCTATCAAAGCTATCAAATCAATGGCATGATGTGGACACTGAATAGATCCGAAAACATTGAAATTAAAAACTTAAAGACAAGAAAGGGAGCCATAAAGAGAAAAGCTATCTGTCCCAAATTAATTCAAATACTGCATTTTGGAAATGTTGACAGAAGCATGGGCAGACCCGAAAAGTAAAGCCCCTAAAGCTAAGAGCTCTTTGAACAAAATACATCATTTTGGGCTATCTTTCTTCCAATAATTTTATGGTTTTACTTTGTATTCTAGTTCATATTATGCAGCTTGATACATGATGTGCTGCACAACCTAATAAAAGCCAACATTTTATATTCAGTTTTATATTATATATTTCATATTATAATTATATTATAATCTTATATTACATATTTTATGTTTTATATTCACTATATAGAAGACCCACTGAGAGAATTCCAGGCAAGAGAATTTAAGGCTCCCATAATTAAATTGAAATTCTAAAATCTAAACTAACACAACTGTTTTCTAATATCTATAGAGGTGTGTAAATAAGCGTATGTACTACTAACACAGGTTTCAGTTCTAGCTAGTACTGGGCAATCCACAGCAGCTTAAGAAGTTTGAATGGTTTAAATCTTTAAAACAGGGTGACTCACATGTTGAATTGACTGAACCTGCTGGTAACTTCGGCATTATTTTTTATTCTACTATGCCTCTCACCAAGTGTGAAAATGGTATTGGTAGGTCATCATACATGTATAATCGAGACATTGCAGAATTACATGTTATGTCCCTATGCCCTCAAAGATATCTCTGGCTAATGCTTTTGTCTTGAGTTGCCTTGATTACTGTAATGTGCTTTTTACTAGTATCAAAAAATCAAATAAGCAGAAACTGCATAGTTCAGAACTTACAAAAAAGAGATGCCGCATTGGCTCCCGGTTGAGGAGAGCATTAAATGCAAAGTTCTCCTCACAGGGTGGGCCTCGATAGTCAGCTCGGCACCAGAATGCATCAGACAGCTTCTTATTCCTGTCTTCAGCCAGCTGAGCCAACAAACATTGCATTCTGGGGCCATAGAGACCTGCTAGTCCCGTGCTACCATAATTATGATGGTTTGGGCTCACCACGCTTTCTTGTGAAACAGAAATATACTTGATATATGTTGAAAACATACTCCTGGAAAAATCTTCCTCTGAAGATTCAAACCCTTCCTCATCAATAGCTCAAGAAAGATTCTTGAGTTATCTTAACACTTTGTAATACTTTCTAGATCTGTTAGATAGTCATGTTGCAGCACCTAAGTGTGGTTCTTAAAATGTGCTGTATAAGCACTGCTGATAATACATAGAAATATACATATATGCATGCATACATACATAAAATAAAAAATCTGGATGAACTTTAAAATGCATCTATGACGCCATTAATTTACAGGGAAACCAGTGCACCAAGGATCAATTTGCCGGAATTATGCCACCTAATAAGTCTCAATCCACCAACCCATCAGCCACCAGGTAAACTAAACGCTTGCATCTGCTACACTTGTTAAAAAAGCTCTGTCATTATCTAGCCACCTTGCTTGTTGGTCGGTCGGTCGGTCAGACTTTCGTACGGTTGGACTGTACGTTCGACCAATCGACCGATCTGCTAGACTGGAGATTATTATATTGGGATGTGGCGCTGGGCTCTGGCCGATGATGAAGCTGATCAACAGAGAGGAGTTACATTCTCAGTCAAGGAAAATTCGCTCAGCTCACTTAACAACAGCATAAGTGTTAGTTTTTGCTCTGTTGTTTACAAGAGGTATTTTATCCAGATGCCCGCCCGTCTGTTATCAGTGGGAAGGGGCTGTTCGGCCCAAGAATTTGCACGTAGCATAACACAGGTATATACCGTCAAACAGCAGCAGTCAATGGATATCATCTAGCTTGTTACTCCACAAGGGCACAGATACCCGGGTATAGAGACCGCTGGCCAAAACAGACAGACAGATAGATAGGCAGGCGGATACGAGGCATATCCGATGCCTCTTCTGCTATGTTCATTCGTCCTATTCAAGGCACTGCTGGCATCCAATATGCAAAGCTGTGGAGTTCTTCCTGCATCTGATACCAAGTTCTTTGCACACACTGCTCTCTTGCAAAACAAAACCGACTCAATCAGTCTTGATCCAAGCAGAAAAAGTAATTCCATGATCCAACACAGGCCACAATAAGTCAACAGCCACTGACAATAACAGCTGCTGTTTCAGAACAGAGCAACAATGACTGGGTCAAGAACATTCATCAAGCTTCCCCTACACCCTCATATGCCCAGATACCAATTAAGTATGTCTATATCACTGAGAAGTTGTCTGAAGTGGTGATATATAACAACTGTTTTACACTATTTTCCAAATGTAAGCACATAACTGCATAAGTGGTTGCATTGGAGCCATGCAGGTTGAAGTGCAGGATTCAAAGCTGTGTGTTGGTTGAAATATGCACCTAAACATCAAGTCAATCTGATAAAAGAGGAAGTTAGCTCTCAACTGTTAGGTTGCTACTGTGTTAAGCTAAAACATATCCTTTAATTCAAAACCTGCAGGGCTGTTAGAACTATATATAATAAATGTGTCATGACCTTCACTTTCTCCTCTAATTAAGTATGTATGTATGTATGTTTGTCTCTCCCTGACATTAGAGACTATCGACTGAATTCTCCCAACGCGGATTCAGCATTTCTGCACCAGCTGTCTTCCTGTTTACATTACTCACAATAAAATCTTGCTACACATACTCGCAAAGCGGCTTAAGATCTATTTGTACCATCTAGCTTGTGTTGTCCAACCACTGTGACCCACCCATGCCTATGACTCCTTGCTCAGCCAATAGACATATGGCATGTTAACAAATGCATTGCTTACTTACATATGTATGTATATAACTGAGCACTCCTACTGCACCTTCTAAGCAACTCTTGAAAGCACTAGCCTGAATGATGTTAGAGTTCATTAAAGCCACTCGACCTTGTTCATTCCTTCATCATAATGCGCCTGGACTATTGCGGTGTTATCTTCGCAGGCCTACCAAAGTCTCAAATTCACCAGCTTCAGTCTGTCCTTAACTGTGCTGCCTGGATTGCGGCCAACTAGACAAAATTCTTGCTTATTTCAAACTATATGCGAGAGACATTGCCCTGGCTTCTGGTTCATGATAGAATTACATTCAAGATCCTCCTCTTTGGCTGAGCACACTGGACAATGAAGATTTTGCTTCCCGAACACTTTTGGGCATATCCTATAGATTGTGAGCTGCTGACCACGAAAATCACTTTTAAATTTTCCTATCATGTACCGTTTTTGGAATGGCCTATTTTTGTGATTGAGCTTGAAATGATAGCCTTCTGAACACCTGCATGGTTTCAGTTAATTCATAGAGTTCCTGAAAATATCCTACTTTTATCTAGTTTTATTAGCAGCTTTAGAACTGTTAACAGACAGGTTCAAAGATACCTATGTACCTCCCCACAGAAAGAACTGAATAGTCCAATGACGGGTGATCAGCAGAATAACTGGAACAGCTTCAGACAGCAATGAAGCAACCAAGTGACTAACCAGGAAATGTGATAGTGAAAAGCCGGCATTTGGCACCTGACAGTTATCTGTAAGCATGCCAACAACGTTCCCAAACAGTTGAGATGTCTAGGCATTCCTATCCAGTGTTTTCATTCCACTGTGATATCTTCTTCTAATGCATGAGAAAAGCCTGGCATGTTATGCATGAATCCAACCATCCAACAGCACTCTCTCCGCCACCCTGCCTCCTTTCTTCCCTCACTCCCTCCCAAATCAACATACCACCAAAGATAAATTACAAAGGCAGCAGTGCACACCTGAAGATGTATTCGTTTGTTTTCTAAACTTCAACAGCTAACAACAATTCAACTTACATTTCAAATTCCAACATCTTCTACCAGAAGCATGGCAAGTTCACAACTCAATCTGAGCATATCACTGGCTGTCATGCTGACATTTGATCAAACAGATCCTTCAAACCTACGAGTCAACGCCTACGCATAATTATGCCAAATTATAAATGTGTGGTTGATAAAGCTTAAACTACTGTACGACTGTTTACAGTGTAAAGACTTGTTTCAGGTTCACCTGATTTAGCTGCTTAGCCCTTGGTTTTATTTTGAAGCTAGATTTGTCTTCAGATAGAGGCAAACTTCAGCCAAAAGTTTCATCAGCATCAACACTGTGCTTTACACGGCATGTTGTCAATACATTACAACAGATTCTCAGAGGAAATGCAAAACATTAGCTCAAGCCATTCCTTGTCAACCTTCACTAACTGCTAAATTTAAATCCATTTACAGTGCCCTTTTTCTTGACCTTGGTCATGCTACAGTACTGTGCAGTCTAGTATTGAGGTCACCAAGCATGCCAACAAGGTTTACATTGTGCTAACCAGTGTTTGAAAATAATAAAATATGTGCATTCATGTAAGTGCACCAGCTGTGTACTTGAAATTATAAGATGCTGTCTGTCAAGCTCATTCTCACCAAAGCATGAAGAAATGATTTACTATGATTAAAATCAAATGAACCTATTTACTTCTCTTCCTCTTAGAAATGAAAAGATAAACTACAAAGTACAGGAATTACATACAGAATGACGTAAAGATACAGATATTGCTTAATAGTAATGCATAGCTAGTTAATTAACATAAGTACTGACTTAAGTATTGACCAGGTATTTGCAAAGACATAGCCATATAGAAGTAGAAAGTGACTGTACTTAATATACTCTTATTATACTCTAACCTTATTATACTATAAATCTTATTGTACATTTATTTAACTATCTATCACATAACAGGCAATGAATCAAAATGGCTTTTCATAAAACAGTCATTGATTACCAGCAACTGAGAAATTTCTCCCAGGAACATTGTTACTCTCTTGGCCAGGTAGGCTAAGATTATTAGATAGAGCCTTACAAACATATAGGTCAATAGCCTGCCTGAAGCTGATAAACACAATTATGCTCTTGTCTGCAGCTACACTCAGTGTTACCACTATACCGTCTTCCCCTCAACAGTAAGACTAGGGAAACAACTATCCCCTTCTCCTTAACCCCACAAAGATCCACACTACTACTGTTTAATTTTTGTGCATGGTAACTATTGACAAACATAAAAATTACCAGCAACTTTGATTAATAGCCTTTTGCTTGGGAACCTACAGCGGCTGCAGAAGGAATGCAAAATATGTAACAATGGCCATAAACCTAGTGGTGTTTGTATTAGACTGGAAGGCAGTGGAATATGTGGAACACTTCTTACATTCTGGTGGATATCATTAACAGGAAAACCCATTATAGACAAAACTCTGCCTGAAAACATTTTTAACACAGAATACACCACAAGATTGATCCAGTCAGTCCAGGTCTTAAATCCCAGCACATTCCTTTCTTGTACTCAGGTCTGTAAAATAGATAACCAGCAGTGTCAGCCAATTCTGGGCCACTTCAGTTCCGCTGTCGCTGGCTCCTCCTGATGATAACAGCTGCCTTCACTCATCAGTTCTATTTGAGTCTATACTATTTCTATTCCACATCATTTACTCTTTTTATCATTAGTTGTTTCACTTGAACTATCAAAGCCTATTCAAATTGTAACAGGAATGATTACAGATGACACTTCAAACTTGACAACCAAAAAGCTTCAGGCACATTTTTATTGCCAGCTAATGAAACATTGTTACTGTGTCAAAGTGTCTTAAAAGTTGATCACACTGTAATAGAAAGAAAGGCTGTTTCATCTTTTCTGCAAAAAGGATTGTACATTTTGAGCAAAGTTGGCTGTCAGATAGAGGGCAAAAGGTGGGAATAGGATGCATATATTCTGCATGACAAGAGGGCTAAGAGAGGTGCCACAGCAATCGGTACATGGGCGTTTCATAATTTTTATCAACGATATAGATGCTGGAATTTTATGTAAGACTTCTAAGTTTACAGATGAAATAAAACTGTGTAGAGCAGTGGTTGATGAAGAAGAAGCAGAAATACAGCCAGTGTCTCTAAGAAGAATGTTCAAATGGTAACAGGACTGGCAGGTGCTTTTTAATGTGGAAAAGTACTTTACTATATATATGGGGAAGAGAAGCAGCAACAATGGCTAATTCAACCTTTTGTATGATCAAAAAGATAATAGTCAGCAGAGACAAGGATACAATATTTAGGTTGTACAAATCACCGGTGAGGCCAACGTCGGAACATTTCTCCCAGATGTGGAATCCATATCTGAAACATGACATAGAATACTGAAGAAAGTGTGGAGGAGAGCTGCTAAATGATTTGGGGTAATAAGGATCTTAGTTATGAGAAAGGTTGAGAAAGTGTGGGTTAAAAATACCAGATTAAATGTAATCTGAACCACTTAAAACCCATGTTATGCTACATTATGTTATGTTATGTAATGTAATGGTGCTGTGTTATGCTATGGTATGTTTATGTACTGCAAGTAACTGATGGTTAATTAACAGCCCACAGATCTATTTGGCTGAGGCAGAGTTGTCTTCAATTGGGTCAACTACTGCAATATTACATGCACTAGCTTTACTTGCTTTTGATTTGCACAGTTTCAGTCTAATCTGAAAGCTGCTGTTCAGCTGGTGGATTGGCACAGCTTCTATGTTTGGCCCTATGTTTGGTTTGAAAGTCTTTCACGCATGACGAACTGCTTTGACCTCCTCTGGACAGGAGAATGGAATATAAAACTTTCTTTTTACCATACACAATCGTTTGGCTGGTTGGGCCTCAGCATACGTTTTACTTAGCACAATGTGCAATTATGTCTCCTCACTTTCTGACTGCAAAACTCTTCAGTCCATTATGCAGCGTGAATTGTTTGTTCCTCACTTATAAAAATCCACCGTGAAACATCCCATACAGCCACATTCACTGGGCCCACAATGGGCCACTGATGGAAACTGGTGGCCTCATGCAGGCCCAATGAACATAGCACTAAAGGATGGGATTTACTGTGGTTTGAAAGTCACTCTGGAATAGTCACCAAAAGATTTGATATAAGAACTCTTGAGTCTTCTTCCCTAGCTTATTTAGGCCACATAATTAGGAGAATTTTAACCACATTAGAGTCTACTGTTAGCATACAATGCTTTTAGGAGTGCAATTAAGTTATCCTGAGTAGAGTGTATGAGCTAAAAATGTAGTAGACCATTCCTGATTTCCTTAATTTAATTTATTTAAAGTTTATTTTGAAAAATATTAAACAAATGCATGATCAGTGTTACTGTAGCTTCAAAATTTGTTGCTTCAGGAATGACAGTAGTTCAGTAATAAAAAAAAATTGTAAATTGTAAATTGTACACGTGTTTCTATAGCGGACATATGGCCTCCACCCGCACACAGGTGAGATCCTTCACCACCGCTACACGCCATTTAAGGTCCCCATGCACGGACTGTACTAGCCCGAGATTCAAATCTCTGAAATAAGCCACGATCGGGACGCGAACCTGGGATTCTCACGCACCGAGGCTTCCTTGGTGTACGCGCTTACTGATGTAGCTAACTAGGCCAGTACATGTGTGATTACTTGATCTCAAAAGTTAAAGCGGTTTTTCTGAAAACAAAGTCAGTACACATGTAGCTGTGGCCATAGACAGCCATTGCATGGCTAAATTTCAGATGGAAATGATAGTTCTTTGGACAGAAGCTGCTAGTTCTGCAGGAGACCCATCCAATGTCCCCAGTGGAAATGTCAAACCTTTGAAACATCCAGAAATAAAAACCTGACAACAATTAAAGTTCGACATTGTTGGAACTTTTGAGTTCATCAGAACAGGCATCTTGACAGCACAACCAATTTTGTGCTAACTTCATATAAACCTACCGGTAACTAAAAATGTAGCATTCCATCCTTAAGTAGATGACCAATTTCCATGTTCCAATACTGAACAAAGTTTGATTAAAATGGGACTTAATAAGCTAATCAAGGGCTTTCTTATTTTTGAATTGTTTATGGGTAGTGATTGCCTTTGTCACCAAGACGTTTAACTGCACATCCTCTTTCTTTGTACTCATTATCTCCAGATCTCAACAGTCCTCAAAGAAAGCTAAGCTTCAGAAACCTATTCACAGGAACTCTGTCAAAACAAAATTGTTTGGCTGGTAAGGTCAGATTCGTTTCCAGAGGTCAGGCAGGTAAACAATCAGACAGCTATGATGGATGGTGTTCAGAACTGGAGCATCAAAAGAGGTAAGCGGGAGAGGTGGAATCAGGATAGGATTTGTGGAAGAGAAGAGCTTTCAGTATTGAATGAAAGAGCTGAGCTGAGCAGAGATTGCAAGAGGTGCAGTGTTGGTGAGTTCATAGGATGGGTCAGATAATTGTCATAATTCTGGCAGGAGATTATTCAGCTTGGGCTACACAGTGATTTCCAAATTTTAAGAATGAGATGATGGGAGGCCAGAGAAGTGTCAGGGTGGAGTTGGGAGGGGTTCAGTAAATTGGTTCAACTGTGAATAAGATAGAAGGGTTGGGAGGATTGGAGTGTTGTCAGTAAGTGACAAGACTTTGTACTACATTTGTTTGAGTATTTATAAATTTTTGTAATTGCTATTATTATCATAGATTTATATAACACCCCTAAGAGACTCATCAGAATTGTTCTCAACACAACAACACAAAACCGCAATTAAACAAAATGGTTATCAAGCTATTTTGGAACAGAGGTAAAGAAAGACCAAGTCACAGGTTGCCAGGCAGTCTATTCCAGAAAGCAGGACCAACCACAGAAAATTTCTATGCTGCACTGTGGAAATTTGGGCCAGTGGGACAATCAAGTACCTTGTGCAGCAAAACGAAAAGATCTACAGTAGTTTGATGTGATGATGCTTGGAGTTTTAGTGACACCACAAAAGAGCCTTCTGAATAGCTTGAAGGCAGTTCATTTGGGTGGTGTCTACATTCAAGAAAAGTGAATTGCCTGATCTAGTTTAGCCTGGAAGACAGATGTGGGGGCGATGGTAGATGTGGTTTTGAAGTCAAACATGGGACAGATTCTGAGACGGTCTTGTATGTGCATGAAGAAAGACTGGGAAAGATGGGTGATATGATAGAAGCAGCTGAGGTTTTGGTTGAAAATCACATCTAAGTTGTGGACAGAAGAATTAGTAGTCAAGGGGTGGGTGGAGTCACTGTGGGGGCAGAGTCCAGGCTGAAGGAGATGGATGGGTCAGGAATTTCTTGAGCTGAACATACAGGCCCATAAATATGAATTTGGTATTAGATAGGTTCGAGTACAGAAGATTAGATGTCATCCTGGAAGAGATTGCGTAACCACATGAAGAAGATGAACCATAGAGTCGTTGAAACAATTCACAAAGAAAGAGATGAATAGTTAGGTGTTATTAGCACAGAGGTGACAGTCAACTGAGGATGCTTTAATGAGTGAGCTGAGTGGATGAACAGAAGAGGTCCAAGAACAGAGTCATATGGAACTCCATAAGTGGCAGCCCATAACTGGGATAAAGCTACCAATTCATTAATGTCAGCTCCATTAGTGGAACTCTCAAAACAGTGGTTTGTTATGTCAGTTTTTGATAGAGAACTTTCAAAGCTACTTATAGACATAAATCAATATTAAGATTAGAATGTCGACAAGGAAAAGTACTTATCTGTAAAAGAGAAGGTGTGTGTCACCTTGGTCTTTACAAAATCTGAATATCCAGTCGTTATGTTGGAGAATATTAGTTAAACCACAAAAATCATGCTTTTGGCAGATCAGATGAATAGTTAGGAAGCTAGAAAACAGAACACTTATGTCTACTACTATACCAAGTGTTATCCTCTGTTAACCTCTTTTAGTTTTTTCTTACAATCACCTTATTGATTGACATTAATCACACTTTCCGGTACTCTATCCTAAGAAATGAAATTAAACAAAGTTGAAAAAAAGATGCCACATCATGAATAAGGGTCAGCCTATTTATCAGTCTGCTGCCTAAATCATTTTAGAAGCAATCACCTTTATTCTGGTAATTGTAATTATAATTGTAATTAATAACTTCTATCATGCCAGTTTCTAATGCACAAAGTATCAACTGATGGCACACCAAAGCCAAGTCGCAATCAGGTCAATATCCAGAACATCAGTCCATTAAGACAGGGAGGCAGCCTATGATGGATAAGCCAACTAAAAAAGGCAAGTCTTAAGTTGAGGACAAAGTGACACAAGCGAAAGAGCAGAATGAACAAACACACGAGAGTGTTCCAAAATCTAGGTCCAGCAGCTGAAAACACTCATTCATCAAGAACACTTCTAGTCTTAGGTACTAACAGAGAAAGGCAAACAGATGACCTGACTGAATAATGATAAGTCTGGGGAACAAAGACTGATTTTAAGTATTTTGGTTCGCCAAAGTTCAGTGTTTTATAAACTGTAAGCCCCAATTTAAAACAAATCCTCTGCTGACCAGGAAGCCATTGCAAAGATTCAAGTAAAGGGATTATATGCTCATATTCTGATGTAGTTATGGCTCTAGCCAAGGAGTTCTGAACTCTTTGGAGTTTCTGAATGTTTGACTTTGTGACACCAGTACGAAGGAAGTTACAGTAGTCAAGATGACTGGAGACTAATGCGGTTGCCAAAGATGTTCTTGAAGATATGGGGACATACATATATCACAAATATACATGTATGATGACTTAGAGATACCATTTACATAATCAGTGAGAGACACTGTAGAATCGAAAACAACATCCAACTTATGAGCAGCCTTCAGCCAATTCAACAACTGAGTCACCCAGTTTCAAACATTTCAGCCATTCAAACTTCTTGGCGAATAATGTAAACAAAACCAAGCACGGAATCGGAAAAAAACAATAGATGAATAATTACCATTTTAATACACTGATTGAGCGCATGGATTGAGATAAATAGCAAACCAATGCAGAGCCGGGGAAGAAACACCAAACCAGTGCTGTGGACAATGTAGAAGAAGAGGATGATCCACAGTATCAAAAGCAGCAGACAGGTCAAGCAGAACGAGTGCTGTCACCCTACCCTTATCTATGGTGCATGTATCATATAACTGATGTAATGGTTGGACTAAGACATCAAAGCGCTCTTTCAGAAGAGATGTAGGAATGGTGTCCAGGAGGCAGCTCTTGTTAGATGAAGAAAAGATGAGTTTGCAGACCTCTGCAAGGTTTGTTGGGTGAAAGTAGTCTAAGACAAGAGGCAGAAAACTAGGATGAAGAAATTTATCACATACCAAGTAACCAACAAATTTCAGCCTTATGCCAGAAATTTCGTCTGTAAACAAGGTCAAGAATTTACGGGTTAACCCTCTGCATACAGTGAAAACTATCAGGGTTGATCTATCCACAAACTCATAAATTCATCGGCACAACAGAATAGGGCTGTATGATAGGATGTAGTTCTGGAAATCTGCACACAAACATGCACATGCACATGCCCACACACACATTCAGAATCGCTCCATCACTAAAGACAAGAACTAAGCTGGTATTACCAGCTTTTGTCATATTGATTTCAATCCCTTATCTTTTAACACCAAATCATACTCAGTACTATTAGATACCAGCGCATAATGGTAATTCCTAGTGTAAATTCTGAATGAGGCATTGTCAACAAACCGTGCAATATTTAAAGAAAGGCTGTTCAATTTTAAAACTTTCAATCATTCTTTGAGGTGACCTTACTTCACCAGTGCTAAAACGTCTCACAAGATGAGATCACATAAAATGAAATCAGACCAGACTCTGCCCAGAATTTGTGCTGCAATCAGACTTTGCATTAGTATCTTGGTAGTTCCAATCAAATTAGATCAGATCCAACAGTCAAGGTGCCCTTTTAAGCAAACCTGAGTATTTCTCTACTTTCTAGCATTTAAATTCTTAATGCTCATTTTGTTTCATAATGAAATTCAACAATTATATCAGTGCAGGCCCATAGTGCACACCCACCTCCACCTGCTCCAGACCAGCATATCTAAAACTGGCAATCACAGGCCTGCAACTGGTCTTCGCCTGTCACAGGACTCGAGCACAGCCCAGTGCTGCTACATACACAAACTCCATGATGTAGCCAGAATATCATGGCTTTTATGTAATAGCGCCATCCAACAGTTTATTTGTGATAGCAGACAGTGTTGTCATATTGTACAGTGCGGTCTACTGCATGAAATCAAACAGGTTTAGGAACTCCTAAAATGCAATGTAACATGCATGACTTTTGAATGATAAACAGTTGCCATTTGAAATATACCAGTAGTCCTAATTAAAAACTGCACTGCTTAACATTCTGCCTAGTATTTTCTGTTCTGACACCTTAAAAACCATGTATCATGGTAGATTTCAGTCAACTGAAATGGAAATTTAACCACAATTAAATATTTTTAAACTGAACAATAGCACTATCAAAGTCACAATACCAAATTTTAATATCAACAAGATAAACAAATTTTTGTTCAGTTATAGTTCAAAACAATCAGTTCATCACTATTACAGCACCCTTTTCCCTTTTTTAAGCCTTGGTCATACTACAGTGCTCTATAAATCATCTTATTATTATTATTAATATTTATTGTTTTGTATTGTTCAAAGTAAGATAAGTTAATTAAGGTAATCAACTAGATTTCCATAAGTCACAGTTCCAATTAATGGCTAAAACTTTAGCTAAAGATCAGGCATGACAATAGCAATCTAATCCTTGGACAAATTTTCATTAAAACTGAGCATTTCTGTGAAGTACATCATGTACCAGGACTTGATGAAGTTATAAATAAAACCACTTCACAAAGTCCAAGTCAACTGATGCTGATTATTTCATTGGAAAATGAAGGGGGTCGATGCCATAAGGTCGCTATAGAAAAACACGTACATTTATATTTAATTTTTGTACTCAATGCTAATCAGAAGTTTACATGAGGTGTATATAGTTCTGCTTCTGAAACCATAAGTAAGTAAATAATTGGTTGTTGAGACTCACTCAAAGAGCAATGCAGCTCATGCAAATGACCGAAGTGCCTCAGTAACTGCAGACAGAATGTAACAACTTGTAACCATAAACCGACTCCTTGCAATCTATATCATAACAACGTCTGATGTTGTTCTTCCAAGTGAAGACCTGTCCCTCCCAGAGCAACCTCCTCTTGCATCATTTCTCTGTGCAGTAAGTTGGAGATAAATCTGCGAGTATCTCAATATTAGCTACGTCTGCCTTGCTGTCCATCTGTGTGCGTCTGGCTGTGCGTCAGTGCCACGGCTTCAGCGTTTGCCTTCTCCATCAGCCATGCATTCATAGTTGGCACTCTCTTCATCTCACCCACCCGGCCATCAAGATATGCCATTCAGCTGCTGGGCTGCCGATAGGTGGCGCCCTGCCTGGTTCATCCCAGTTGCAGCAGCAGCAGCCCTGATAGATGATACACTATTTTATAGCCTGGCAAACTGTGGC
The DNA here is from genome assembly GCA_964023275.1 of Norana najaformis. Lineage (NCBI taxonomy): Eukaryota > Metazoa > Annelida > Clitellata > Crassiclitellata > Hormogastridae > Norana > Norana najaformis. Next base: position 16,300,787 of record OZ029918.1, read on the forward strand.
TTTAGCAAAGATCCAATATTTATCACCTTTCAACTACTAATACCAATTCCCCAGACATAATAAACATTAGGCAAGGTCCACGCTTTGTGTATTCAATATCCTCTGCACTGAACTATGATATTATCTCAAGCGTACTGTGGCCTGGCCTCCTCAGACACCCAGCACACCAACGAAAATAAGGCACAACATCTTATTTTTGCATGTAACACAGCAGCGGCGTCCGTGGCGCAGGCAAGTATACCTTGGCTGGACCACCCACAAAATGGCTTCCAATTCTCCAAAGGTCAGAAAGCAAAATGAATTTGATGATAACCAATCAGAATCAAGATGAAGACTCCTGAAAAATTATGAAGGAAGGAGGAGAAATGATGCTGCAGTCCAAGCACTTGAATGCTGAACTACTAATTCAGAGGTCAAAGGTTTGAATCCCTCCCAGGAAAGAAAATTAATGTTCATAGGCCTATCTTGTCTACTCAGCTGAAACTAGGTACAGCAGCAGGCATGTTGCTGCTGCTGTTGTAGATGATGATGACGATGACGATGGTAATAGGAACTGGAGAATCACTTTCATATTATGCACTTGCTTACAGAAGAAAGCAATTACCAGTTTAATACTGCTGGTCATTCAGTTGGCCTAAGGAATTAATCCAATTGACCTCTCTCCATGGTGTTAAGCTAATGGTACGAGGAGCTTAGACTCGATGACTGCTTGTGATAATCCTAGGGGAACCATCTGGCTACAGTGGATTCCCAAAATATCATAGGATGAGGAGTGATGATGATCTAAAGGAAGCAAGAATAACCAAAATGAACAATGAAGCCAATAGAATATTAAGTGACTATAGCACTCGTGCCCCATTGCACTAGGTACCAATCAAATTAAAACCCAAAAAAGCAATTACAAACACTTCATAGATCCTGGCAGGCAAAAGAACAATGTGACCAGCTAAAACCAGAAAACATTTTCTGAATATGGGCTAAAAAAATTACACAAAATTGCCTATACAAAACGAGAATCCTGCAGGAAGGTTAACTTTAGCAAATAATTTAACTAATAATCTAGCTAGTGAAATAATCTACAGCTCACTTTTTTTTAAAGATGCTTTATCTGCCATATCAATAATTGCAGATTAATGTCAAATCTTGGTACAAAACTATGGAACAATTCTTATAAACGAATTACTGTTAATTTAAAACAGGGGCCAGGTCTCCTATATTAATATAGCTTTTTACCTTGCTCCCCTTACACTGTTCCTGTGTGCTTGTTACTTTCCCTATACATCTATTATGAGTAAAATTAATATTTTTATTAAAAATGCTGTCTTAATACCATTATATTATGGACCATCTATTTCAGCCAAGGTTAAGCTTAAGATATCAGCATGGGTTTTAGAATTGGCATTCACCTTGTTCTGAATTTTTGGAACTTGTTAACAACTGGTCTGTTGTTCTAAAAATGGGTTAAGCACCACTTATTTCATCTATAATGACTTATATGCCTCCCACAAAACTTCTTTCTAAAGTTGAAACTTAAGGCATCAATGTCTGCCTGTTTCTTTGGATTTCTTGTTTTCCAAGAACTTATAAAGGCAGTAATATCTTGAGTTCCCTTTCACACACTAGTCATAAGCAAAGCTCCCAAGGTAACATGTAAAAGGAATGGCAAACTATTTTCTTTCATTGCACATGTTCATGAGATGGTACTCAAATTATTGACAACTTCCTAAATTAAAGAAAATTATTTTATATGCATGAGTTATAACCTGTGCACATGACACATCACATTCTAATCAGCACAGATGGTCCTCACAGTTATTGGCAAACCTAGTTCAATTATTACAATGTGAAAACTCCATGGATATCAAACATCATTCTCAAACTATGAAATTCGTGTGCATGACATATTAACACTTTTCTAATGCATATTAACTCATGTCAGTGACTTATTGGCTAATAATAACTATAAAGGTAATAAAAAAAAGCATCTATAGCACCGCTGTAATAATGCCCAAAGCATCAGTCAACAATCGTTACTAAGCAAAATCGTTGTGAGTACCAACTTCCAGACTAAGTCTGGTCAAAAGCCAAGAGGGAAATCCACAAGGACACAGAAACAGCCTACAAAGAAAATGAGTCCAAGAAAAGATGTGGCCAACATAGACTTTGCAGAGCAAACATCTGCCGGAAAAGAGTTCCAGAGTCTAGGGCTTGCAATGGAAAAGACATGACCACCAACAGCTGTCCTTATGCAATCAAAAATTGCAACTGTGTATGTGTGTAATCCGAAATTGGTATGGCACCTCTTCAAGAGAAACTATTCAGAGGCACTGCCTGCACTAGCTTTAATGTTGTTAACTGTCATTGAGAACAGAACATTCATCCATTAGTGAATATGGTGCAGACAACTATAAGAGTCACCAGTGGCAAGTTTATGCACACACAGAGCCCTACAAACAGATTCCCAACTAGAGTTAAAAGATGACAGCATGTTCAGAGTTCCCAAAGCATGTAGCATCGAGGATGAGGAATGACAATGGGCGATGTGATCCGCTGCTGATGGCTCATGGTTGTCTCACTGTCCAGCAGCCCCTTATAGATGGAAGATGATACTCCACGAACTGCTGGATATGCACCTTATAAACAATGAGTCCAGTCGAGAAAATTATTCTCTTTTCTATGGGTAGCTAGTACAATGATTTTAGGACTGGAGATATATAATAATAATAAAATAATAATAATTAGAAACTTCAAATGCGCCGGTGCCTAAATAAATAAATAAATAATTAGCAACTTCTAATGCGCCAGAGTCTAATGCACAAGGCATCAACTGATGGCACACCAAAACCAAGCCACAATCAGGTCGATATCCAGAAGGTCAGTCCGCACGACAGAGAGGCAGCCTATGGTGGATAAGCAATTTGAAACAGGTAAGTTTTAAGTTGAGAACAAAATGACAGGAGCGACTGAGCAGAACGAACAGACACAGGAAGGGAGTTCCAAAATTTAGGTCCAGCAACTGAAAAAGCCCGTTTACCCAGTACAGTTCTAGTCCAAGGTATGACCAGAGAAAGACAATCAGATGACCTTGCAGAATAATGGTAAGTCTTGGGAATAAGGACTGTGGAATTGATACTGTGGAATTTAGTGATGGCACTGGCCAAGGTGATTTGGATCAATTGAAGCTTCATCAAGTAAGCTTTAGAAATGTCAAAAAGAAGTGAGATACAATAGTAAAAATGGCTAGAGACCAACGCATGTGCCAGACAAACAAGGCAGTAAAAGGAATGTGGTGCCTAATCATTCAGATATCACGAATGTGATAGTGGGCTGACTTATATATTGAATTAATGTGTTCACTAAAGCATAAGTTAGAATCAAATACAAAAACTACATTACAAGCTGCATAACAGAATTGCCCAAGTGTAGAATTCAATGATTTAAATTTCTTCAGTTGCTGTGTAGTTTAAAAAAGTAGGAACTCAGTTTTGGATGGATTTAAAAGCAGTTAATTTACTGCCATCCAGGACTGCACTCAGTTAACAACCTCAGATAATAGAGCAAGAGAGCTGGAAGACGAGGAATTATCAAAGGATTTATAGAGCTGAGTATCATCAGCATTCAATTAATGTTTGAGACCACTCTGACTCAGTGAAGTATTCAGTGGAGTGTAGTACAGAAAGAAAAGAAAGGCAAGAATAACAGTCCTGATGATCATCACCAACAATGATCCTCCAGTGAAGATAGATCGAATGTGAGGAGTAAGATAGGAATGAAAGCGGTTTTAGGGTCAGACCTGATACTCCAAACCAGTGCTCCAGGCAATGGAGCAAGATGGCATGGCTGATGGTGTCAAATGCAGCACACAGGTCAAGAAGAGCAAGTGCAGTTACTTTACCATTATCTCACTGGAGTGAAATTTGCATTATGCTGACTGGCAAGGCAGAAGTAAAGTATTTGAAGACCTAAGTGCCCCAATCACCATTTAATGACACATTCAAGAAGTTTATAAATAAAATTCAAGTGAAAAATTAGCAGATAGTATGATGTAGTGTCAGCATCCAGAGATGGCTTCTTCAAAAAAAGATTAGCCTAATGTATGGGGGAAACATGAAGAGAAAGAGTTCTCAGCCAGTGACTGATTAACGTCAAGATGGTGGTACCGAGCACATCAAAACGCGTGTGAGAAGGTGAGTTAGAATTGCACCTAGGAGGCACTGTTTATCAGAAGAAGAGAAAGTGAGTAACCGGATTTTATCAAAAGTTGCGGGAATAATGGAATCAAGAGTGGGTGGCAGGGAGTTTGAAGATTAAAAGCCGTATTTAGTGAAAAGACACGGATGAACAAATACCACAGAATTTTAGTCTAATACTGGATATCTTGTCATCAAAGTTAATGAAAGCATCACCCAGAGCAGATGATGAGGAAGCTTTAGTAGCAGGAATGGTGTGTTCATACAGAGTACCTTACTGAGGGTCTTTCGAAGAGACCTAGGGAAAAATGAGTTTTCTGAGATCAGGTTTGTAAGATATGTGGACTTGGCCTTGGTAACCAAATTACAAACGATTTTATGTTGTTCCTTGAAACTGAATAATAGAAGAAAGTCAAGAGCGACACCAAGTGTGTTTAAGCTGGCTACAATGGCATCGAGATTGGACAATTTCAGAATTAAACCACAGCTTTGGGTTGCAGATGGCAACCCTTTTGGATTTCAGAGGAATGTGCTTATCGAACAGCTTGGTTACAGTAGATTGGAGTTGGCATGAGAGGGCATTCACTGATAGGTTCTAGTCATAATAAGGAAGCGACGCAACTGCAATTTTTGAAGGACTGTGTATCTAGTTTATGCCAAGCCCAGAAAAGGATAACAGTGTAATTTCGTGGAGGTTTGTTAGGAAAAGCAAGTGAAGCAGTGACAACAAGATGGCCAGAAAGATAAGATTCCTTAAGTAAGATGATTTGAATTATGTTATAATCAGATCTTGTCACCAGGAGGCTAATAGTAAAGTGCTGCTTTGAACAAAGGAAGTTACGAGCTCATGGAATGGAGTAGATTTGTGACCATTTGTATCAACTTGCATAGTAAAGTTGTCTTTTGTGCAGGTCAGTCGAAAAAGAGATTACAGCCTTAAAAAAGCCTCAAATTTGGTGAAAAATCTTTTAGTGAAAGTGGTGGAGGTCAATATAGATTTAGAAGTGTGACGTATTTGTTGCTTGACTTCAAAGAAGCCATCAAGGTCTCAAAAGATGTTGATAGTGGTACTGGAAGCAGTTAATTTACTGCCATCCAGGACTGCACTCAGTTAACAACCTCAGATAATAGAGCAAGAGAGCTGGAAGATGGCGGTGGTACTGGAAGGACAGATCAACACATGTGGGATTTGTAGATTTGCAGATAATACAGAAAATATGTAGAGCAGTGGTTCATGAAAACGAAGCAGAAACACTGCCAGAGGATCTAAAAGGAATGCGCTTATGGTCACACGACGGGCAGAAGCCTTTCAATTTGGAAAAGTGCTCGGTGATGTATATGAGGAAGAGAGTTTTCATATGAAATGGGCAGTAAGGTGTAGAGAGTCAGTGACTAAGACAGAGACTTGGGAGTAATTATACATGAAAGCAGAAAATCTTCAATGCAACGTGCTGAAGCAGCAAAAAAGCTAACTCAACCTTAGATCAAGAAGACAAATAGCAATGCTGAGGCTGAACAAATCACTGGTTAGGCCATAGTTAGAGCACTGAATACAGGTAGGGAACCCACATCTGAAACACGACATAGAACAACTAGAAAAAGTTCAGAGGGGAGCTACCAAAATGATTTTGGGGTTACAAGGATATGAGTATGAAGAAAAGCTGAAAAGGTGTGAGCTAGTGGAAAGGAGGAGCAGAGGAGACCAGATTGAAGCTTATAAGATCACTGCAGTGCAAAGAGATAGGTTCTTTGAATTACCACCAAAGGTGAATCTAGGTCACAAATGATAAATTGTGAAAGAAACCAAAAGGAATATTCGGGCAGAACTTCTTCAGTGCAAGAGTTGTAGTGGAATAGTTTAGATGATAGTACTGTCCTTGTGGACACTATCACAGCTTCTAAGTTAAGTAGTAATAGGTGCTAAGCATTTCTGGTAATTTCTAGTGATTCTAACACAGATTAAATGTCTTTTGAACTACCTAAAACCTATTATACTATGTTAATGCAATGACAACAGGCAAAAATAGTCATAGAACCAAGTATGGCACAGTCTCGAAGAGGTTATCGAGAATTTGATGCACAAGAGATCAATACCCCACCCATTTTGCATGTCGTATTATAGGGTCCATAGAGAAGTGCATTTGGTGGAATTTAATCTAATCTGAAAACTTCTGTAGTGCCATTAACATGATACACGAGGCATGAAAGCAGTGGTCACTTCCATGTAAAACCGATTAGTGAATAATGAACAAGGAAGAAAGAAATGTTGTCTGATCTATATGAGCCTTTGTACACAGTGAGACAGATTTTAAACTAGAATATGCTCCATATGTAGGAAGCCAGTGTAGTGACTACAGTATTAGGGTGATGTGTAGGAAATTAGATATTGTTTTTTAATGGCTATAGCCAAGAAGTTATTAACCATAATGTAAATGATTTTTAATTATCAAGTTGACTATAAACCATGGTTTAGGCAAACCAATATAGGTTGCAGCATATAAGGTATGATTTATGATTTTTCCAAATGTACAAATGGCCTGAACATTCTCTAAGACATGTTGAACCCAGTTATAATGCCTATTTATATGCAAGTGAAAACCAACCTATCCAGATAAACAAATTCATGCCGGAAAGAACACCTTCAGTCTGAGGTTGGTTCAAAAGAAGTTTAATGAATGCCATCCAAGACTGCACATTTCTGAGAGCAGAACGAAGTATTAAAAGTGAGGAAAAGCTGAGGTTGCTAGCATACAGATCATAGTCAAGTGATCAGTCATCAAGCAACAAAAATAAGTGTAGTAATAATGGTGAACAGGACAGGACAAATGTCAAAAACTTCTGTCTGTTATCTAAAACCTCTGGCATGGCTCATCTCAGGATAGATTGCAGATAATGCATTCAGGTGAATTCACTCTGGAATGTACAGACTGAATGCATAGATAAGACACGAATCAGCTGAGAGCATAAGTATTAACTATTTATTTATTTAATTTGGTCATTCATTCAGAGCATCTATATAGCGCTCCTTCAAGATATCAACTCATATGTGCACCTGCCCACCCCGACAAAAGAGAATAGCTTTTGAGTTTTGACGAAAGGTACATGAAGCATCCCTGGTCAGAACAACACAGGACTACACAATACCCTCCGTCTCTCCCTGACATCAGAGACTATTGGTCTGAATTCTCATAACATGGCTTCAGCAGTTCTGCATCAGCCATCTGGAATAGTCTTCCTGCTTACATTACCCACAACAATAACTCACTAGACATATTTGTAAAGCAACTTAAGACCTATCTGTACTGTCTTGTTTTTGTTGTCTGACCATTGTGACCCACCAATGCCTACGATTCCTCACTCAGCCAATGGACATCTAGCGTGATAACAAAGGCATTACTTACTTACTTATACACAGATCCAGAGGGAGGTTATTTCAGGTAGATTGTCAACAACTGAAAAGGCATGATGTTTCATTGTTGAAATGTGTGTAAAGGAACAACAATTTCACTTCGAGTTGTGGAGCGAAGTTTACTGCAGTCAACCAGACCTGAAACAGGGCAACAAAACTCTTGCAAGTAGGCAGGCACATTCTTCATCTGGCATTGCCACACCCACAACCAAATCCTGTGAGTGCATGATCTTGCATGTGTGCATTTGCATGTCAGTCTGGAGAGGAATGCTAATTTTCAGAACTCAATAAGCAAACAAATTAAATGATCAGATGACAGATTGGGAACAAAGAAACATCATGCAGCTGTAGAAAACTACAAAACACTAAACATCAGTCATTCAGCAGAACCACACCATTTCTAACTTGTTTCTATGTATGGGATTCATGTCAAACACAGGCAGTTTAGTCTATGGTCAAGTAGAAGTGCATGAAATTTTTAAGTAACTCACCTGGGCTTTTACCCTTATCCAAGACAGAAGATGGATGACTGGAACTTAAAGGTGTTTTCTAGTCATATGTAGGCTATAGGTTACTCAAATCAAATTCTCTATTCTAATTCATTCTTTTAAATAAAATGGACTATTGCATATCTCAAATGGTGGAGCCTTTTTGAATCTGCTCAACAGCCATAACACTGGAACTTAAATCTGTGGGGATCCATTGAGATCTATTGAGGTGCCCTGATACGTACCTATAAAAATTCAAACTGCATACATACCCAACATGAGAAGGTCCGGATGGCCATGATAGACATGGGTTACCTTACTCACCTAGTCAAGCTACTTTCTGAACTCTACTGTAAACAGCAAGCTAGAGTGAGAACAGCCGGTATACTATGACAAGGGTTCCATGTCAAGAAAGGGGTTTGACAGGGCTGTGAGATCATCTCATCTGACCTATTCAACATCTTGGCCAAAATGGTCATGAGGAAAGTGCTGCATGGTTATGATGGTGGAATTCAATTAGGAGGGAGAAAAGTTACAAATCTGTGATATGCTGATGACATTGTTCTGTTGGCAACCTTGCAAACAGAGCTACAGGAGGTAGTGGATCATCTTAGGAAATGGCCTCCACTGGCAGCCTCACGCAGTCACATAGAAACTGGCCAGTGAATTTCCATCTACAGTTAACTCATATATTGAGTTCTTGATTCAGACTGTGCTGAAGAAGAATGACCATGAGCCAAATGTAGCGCTCACAGCATACAGTTATGCTCAACGCATATGTTTTGCTGTAGTCAGCCCTACTTCTTGGAATGGCTTGCTTGGTGACCTGCGACATGAACTTCTCTGCCTTCCTCCTTCTCTTCCGCAAGTGCTTGGAGACCATTTTGTTCCCAGTGACTCTGGGTTGTCCAGCCAGGAGTGTCTCTGATAAGTTTATCTTGAACTGGCACTTTATAAATTCTTGATTATGATTACAACCAATCGTACCAGAGGTATATGTTGAGCATAGTTTATCTGGAGGTTCCCCAGGTTTCCAGGTCTGTGTTGTCCTGAGAATTTGTAAAATGCCTACCTCTCCAAAACAAACAATGCCAAACCAAAGGTCTCAGAACTGAAGCTATAATTTCCCGGTTTTAAACGGTATGTGACTTCAGGTTCTGCACTGTTCAAATGGGTTGCCGTATGTGGAATGCTTGGGCGGTGGTAGTATTAGGTGGAAGCCAAGGTCACTGGAGATATTAGGTGTCAGAGCATTGTCCAAAACTACATAAAATCCACATAAAACCCAAGAACTAACTAAATCCAGAAGCACACACTCAGAGACAGAGTGACCAAATACACAAAGATATTCAAACAAACACCACAAAAGAACGTTTTGTGCATCTTTCTGCTGTCTGCTTTCTGCTCACTTACCATAGCTTCAGACATTGCAAACCCAAAGTTAAACACCTCTGGAAAATGATAGCTTTTGGTCCTGCAACAGTGAGTCAGAGAACTTGGGGCAGTGCCATAGGGATCAGCATCCTATGACCTTGACTGTCGACACAGCTTATTCACAGGTGCTCAGTCGAAATAAAATAGACAGGCAAGTGTTCGGTTCCAGCTCAAGCGTCAGGCAGAGAGAATGCATGGTAGCTACAGTGGGTGATGTTTGGGATTGGAGCAGAAACAGGGATAAGAAGAAGAAGGGGAGTTGAAGGTGCAAGAGATGCACAAGACGTGGTTTTGTCTTCGTATATATACATATATATATGTACGTACATATATATATATATGTACATTCATACATACATGCCAATGTTTCCTCTAATTTTGTTTCGCCAAGTGTGCATTGGCCTGCCACATGGGCAGGAACATTTGGGACTTGTGCTCTGTTCCATGTAAGATTGCACATCTATTGGGGTTAAACTAAAACGCTTCATATAAAAACAAAAGTATAAGGACAAGCTAGGCTTCTATTACGATGTCTCTGGTTTGTATTTATGCAGTTGCCAGTGAGCACGCACATGATCTATGTTGATTGTTTGACCAGAAAGAACAGTCTTAACTCTTATCAGACATTCCATGTCGTAAACCTCAAGTCGATTATGCACTTTTTTTCATTGCATTCCTAAGGCTGAAGCTGCACTCACACTCCACACTTTATGCCTGGAAGGTGATACATACATCTGAACGCTGTGTGAACTTGCTCAGTTCTTCATTCTTTAGGATATAAGACATTACAACATTAAATGTCTTGATCAATCCTGTCTTAAATTTGTCAATCCTAATATATACAAAATCACAACTGTTTGCAAGCCTGACTGTTATATTTGTCGTCAGTTTATCAAGTAGCCTACAAAACTTTACTGCTTATCTGGCAAACTTGGTTTTGTCAGCATCACAGTTCTTGGCCTCTGCCAACATAACTCAAAAAGTCACTTCTAATGTGCCGATGTCTAATGCACAAAGCATCAACCGATGGCACACCAAAGCCACGCCACAATCAGGTCAATATCCAGATGGTGAGTCCACAAGATAGAAGCAACCTATAGTGGATAAATAATTTGAAAAAGATAAGTTTTAAGTAGAGAATAAAATGACAGAAGCGACTCAGCAGAATGAGAAAATACAGGGAGGGAGTTCCAAATTCTAGGTCCGACAACTGATGAAGCTCATCCACCAAGAACAGTTTTTCTTACGTATGACCAGAGAAAGAAAATCAGATGACCTAGCTGAATAATGATAAGTCTGGGAAATGAGGACTGATTCTACATAGGCCTATTGTGGTTGGCCAGATTTCAATCTTTTAAAAACTATAAGCCCCAATTTTAAAGAAATCCTTTGCTGAACAGGAAGTCAATGCAAAAATTAAAGTCAATGCAAAAAAATTTAAAGGTTATGTGCTCATATTTTGTTGTATTTGTTATGGCTCTAGCCAATGAGTTCTGAACTCTTTGCAGTGTCTGCATGTTTGACTTTATGTTACCAACAAGAAGCAAGTTACAGTAGTCAAGGTAAATAGACAGCAATGCATTTGCAAAGAAATCCTTGAAGACACGGGGACATAATGCCTAATTCTGCATATGTCATGAATATACACGTGTGACAACTTAATATTCACACAGTTGGTGAGATACATAGCAGAATCAAAAGAAACACCCAAGTTAAAGCAGCATCAACCAAATCAAACAAGTGAGTCACCCAGTTTTAAGGCATTCACACTTCTTAAGTTGTAGGGGAAATCCAGTCTTTGATGGGTTCAGGAGTTTATACCATCCGCCATCCAAGACTACACCTCCTCAGTGGCAGTGTACAACAGAAGCCCTGAAGAGTGACAAGACAAACTGTCAAATGAAATAAAGATTTGAATATCATCAGAATAGAAATGGTATCTCAGTGAATGACTGTCAAGCAGTATACTTGGTGGTGTAGTGTAGGCATATTTAGGTTATAGGCTAAGTACCAGAGGCAGTAATGGACATCACAAGCATTTGGAAGAATGGCCAAGGTATGAAGATGCAGGATGAAGATGCATCCAATTCTCCTTTATATGTTTTTCGGTATTACCATCTGTGGTTATCTGACCTCCGAGATAGAAGAACTGATCTATCTGTTCAATGGGTTATCCTTGGATGCTGATGGTTACTGACATCTCTGGTTTTTTCTAATAACCATTGTTCTAGTTTTCTCTGTTAATTAGTAAACTGAATCTTCTAGTGGTGATGTCTATCTGTGTCATACTATCTTACAGTTCTGTTCTGTTTATAGTTAAGAGGCCATTGTTGTCAGCAAATCGAAGATTGTTCACCGTCCATTTAGTCTGATTTCTGCCTTGCTGTTGCTTAGGCTGAGTGCCATTACTGCCTCTAGTACTAATATGAATAGATATGCTGATAAGATGCATCCTTGAGGTACCTCTGTTTTCATCTGAAAGTATCCCTAATCTTTTCGTCTACCCTTATTGCACTCAAATATTTCTAGTATACTTCTTGTAAAAGTTTGATCAGTTTTTCTTGTATTCCTGCATTTTGCATTGCTCTCCACGTTCCGTCAAGCTATATGCTGTCGGAATGCTTGTTTGATGTCTATGAAGCTGATAAAGACTTTCTGGTTGTTTCAATGCATTTTTAAAGTATCTGCTTCAATGTGAATAACTGGTCACTTGTGCTTCTTTCTGGTTTTGAACCTGGCTTATTCTTCTCCAAGTGTTCTCTCAACATATGTGATGCCGCCTGTGAAAAGGGACCACAAAAGGGGATTTATTTATCGAGATAAAGGCCTCTGGACATGATCATCCATCAAAATATCAAAACTGGGTTTTCACTGGCATTCATTAAAGGATGCCTCCATCTAGCAATCTAGCACAAATGTTCATGAAAATGGAACAATGCAAGTATAACATTGCAAGCTGTATAACTTCCAACCAATGGATTTCCTATGGGCTTTCGTAACATTAAATGCGTTTTGCCGAAAATTGCATCTTTCAGGTACAGCATGTTCTAAATTCTACATAAAATGTCATAATACTCCAATTATACATTATACACCATTATTTTCAGATTTTTTGCTTATCATAGTGGTATGAATAACTCAAACCCGCCATGTGGTCCCTTTTCATAGGCGGCATCACAAATTGTTTGATTCTGTTTTGTGTCATTTTGGCAAATACTTTACCTAGCATGCTCTGTAGGCTAATACCTCTGTAATTCTTGCAATCAAATGGAGCTACCTTTCTTTTGTATATTGGGATGATTATCAATTTTTGCCCGTCTTTGGGTCTTTCTTCACCTTGTTCGATCTTTGTAACAAGAATGTGCATAGCTCTAACAACTGTTTCTCCTCTTCCTTGCAGCAGTTTCGTAGTGATTCCATCTAAACCTGATGCTTCATTCTTCTTCATTGTGTTGATCACATCTTTTGCTTCTTTTTCAAAAATGTTGGGCATCTGTTCTGCATTGTTTATGGGCATCTCAGGGATGACTGTTGGGTTGTTATGTAGGTCAGCATTTAGTAACTTTCTTAGAATTTATAAAATTCTTGAATGTGAGGTTATGAATCATTTACATTCTCACTTATCTTCCAACTCGCTAATCTCTCCTTTTCAGTCGGCAAACCCTTAAGTTTCAACTGAATTGGCTCTTCTTGCTGTTCATAAAGACAACATTGTTTTCCATGGATAAAGGTAAGAAGATGGCACTTGTTCCTCTTGACTTGTCTGCTGGTTATGAACGTGTTGACTATTTTCTTCTTTTGCATCATCTTCAACACTGGTTTGGGTTTCTGGTCCCACCCTAAATTGGTTCCTACTTATTTCAGTTCACATACTCAATCAGTATATTCAAAAATGGTAACTTAAATACATATTTATCTAGTGATTTGTTGTCTTACAGGGTTCCATACTTAGTTCTCTTTGTTTACGTTATACATCATACCATTAGGTACAGTACTTGATAATCATTCACTAGGATATCATTTCTATGAAGATGAGTCAAATTTACATTTCTTTTGACAGTCTGTCTTGTTACTCATCTCTGCAGCTGTTGTACACTGCCTTTGAGGAGGTGCAGTCTCGGATGGCATAAATTCCTTCTTAAACCATCAAAACTGAATTTCTGCTACTGGGCACTTTACAGCAACTTGAGGTGTAAACATTAAACTCTCCCAATCCCTCTCCCTCTCCCTCTCCCTCCCTCTCCCTCTCACTCTCCCTCTCCCTCTCCCTATAAAAATACTTAAAATCAGTCTGCATTCCCAAAACCTATAATTATTCAACCAGGTCATCTGATTGTCTTTCTCTGGTTGTGCCAAAAACTAGAGCTGTTCTTGGTTTTTGGCTGCTAGACCTAAATTTTGGAATTCCCTTCCTGCATTTGTCCATTCTGCTCAGTCTCTTGCACCACTTTGTTCATCCTTAAGTCTTACCTTTTTCAGTTGACATATTCCCACAGGCTGCCTCTCTGCTTTATCGGACTGACCTTCTGGATAGTGTGACCTGACTGTAGCTTGATTTTGATGTGCCACCAGTGGATGCTTTGTGCATAAGACACTAGTCCTATAGAAGTTGCAAATTACAATTACAATTACAATTTTCAATTCTATTGTTTTTGTATGCATGCATTGTCTTCTAATGCTTCACTGTCTATTACACTGGATTACATGCACAGTGATGAGAAAGATCACCAGATAGAGGATTAGTCATGGACTTCTGCACAAGATTACCCTGTTGTATGTGCAGCCCCATTGTGTGTGTGTGTGTGTGTGTGTGTGTGTGGTGCGCGTGGAATAGTTGTAATTATTTGACATTTAGGCAGTGTTTAGTTTAGGCTGTTACTACTCCGGTCTGCATCTGCTTATAGGCATTTAGCAGTGCAGATCTAGTTGTGCCTAGCTTACTTTGAAGGTAAAATAGCTGCTGCAGATGGGAAGAGTACTATGCTACAGTGCGCTGGGAAAGAATCTGGCTTGTACTGAGGACAGTCACTGTTGATCCCAGAACAGGTTGAAGGTTTGGCTCCCTGCTATCAATGGACAAAGAAAGGGGGCCAGTTGTTTCTCTCCATGGATTGAATGGAGAGTCTTCAGTCTGTATAGTGCATATGGTTGACAGTGTATAGATTTTTTCTGGTAGAAGTCCAACAGTAAATGCTCAGTTTTGTTAATAAACAGGAAAACTGTGAAGTTTATCCTCTTGTTGATTTTGGACAAGATAGAAATGTGTTCACAATATATATATATATATATATGTATGTATATATATGTGTATATATATATATATATGTGTGTGTGTGTGTGTGTGTGTGTTCGTGTGTGTGTTATAATATAAAATGCAGCCCTGTTCTATTTCCTGTCCATTGATCATATGTTATATTTAATAAGCAAATAAACAAACTGATAGCATATCATTAATTATACACACTGGCAATGTTAATGAGAGAAGTTTTTACAGCAGTGATATTGGGTAAAATGACTGTACAGAATGTAATTTATATGGAGCCACTTGCAGAGATTAAATTCAGAATCCAAAGAGAAAAAACAGGTCTTGAGACAAGAGTGGCCATGGCAGCAATGTTCCTGTAGGAGGGAGAAGAAGAAGCAGGATGATGAGGAAGATATATTGAGCCTCTTACAGGCATCTGTGAGACACTCACTGTAAGACTGTGACAGGCCAATAAACAAGGGTCTTCTTGTAAGGAAGGAATCAAGAAAGAGAGAGAGAGACAGACAGACAGACAGGCTGACAAAGACAGATACAGAGACCCATTATTTTAATCTGTGCATCCAATCTGCCTGGAAGGACCTATTTTTCTGTTCCAGGTGAGGGCAGCAGACATCCAAATGTGAGGCTCAAGTACAGAATTGTCAAGCATGCATGCATACATTACATATTTTCCTATTCACCATCACTATCACCATCCTTTATTGATGGAGGTTGGTGCTGTGGATGTGATGCCAGCAAGAAGAGTGAAGCTGGGCAACATCAAGCATGCTCTCTTGGATGGGTGACATGCAGTATGCACATGCAGCGACTTGTTACCCACCTACAAGAAAACTAGTCATTTGTCCTGCCTCAATGTATGTAAGGAGTGGACAGAGTAGCATAACACAAAATGCTCATTTGTGATGAGCTTCTTTCCAACAACAATCCTTGAAGTACATGGTCATGAGTTTCAGCTAAAGCACCTCCCAAAAGCCTCTGAAATAAGGCTCTTAAGATGTGCTTTACAAATGTTTTGTTATAAATACAGCAAATGCTCAGTTTTGTTAACAGCAGTCAAAGAACCAGATAACATTTCCTAACAGGCTGCATGGTCTGACTAGACTGCCAATTTCCAATAATGTCATGAGATTTCAAAACCAGACATCACTCTACTTGCCTCTGACATTGCAATGTCCAGATAAAGCAATGACCAGTGGAATTAGACAAACTGGGAGCCAGATGCTGTGATCTAATGTCACTTCAACCAGCAGTCTCCTTAAAACCACCTTTCTCATACATGCAATGAAAGGCAGTTTAAGGTGACTGTAGTTTGAGATTATGTTAGGTCCCAGCTCCCAGTTCATCTAATTTGACTGATCAGTGCTTTATCTGAAGTCTTGCTCATTTCACTAAGCCATTTAGAGCACGACCTACCGGTAATGTCCTCTGAATCACCCGTCTCCTTAACATATCTTTTAGACTGTACTGAAAAACAGTGACCTTTTCAATATCGGGATACAACAAAAAGCCAAACATAATGATAAGAAAATGTAACAAACATCACCGCAGCTGGCCAACTGACGGAAACAGAGAATCCTAAATAATGACCACAGCAAACTGTGTCTTTCAAAAAGCAGATGCCATCACTTGTTCGCTAGTTTTGGTACAACTGCATTAACCAGTGATAAACAATGTGCAGGTAAGGTTTGTTCAGGTCTCAAAGCCCAAGTACACGTACAAGTACTTGAGTATAAGTATTTCAGTGCCAATGATAAATACAGTTAGAAGTACACACAATGTAAACATAAGCAGTATCTGAATTTTGAATGTAAAGTGGAGGAAAACCCATAGTTGTCATAAACAAGCAATTATATTCTACCATTTCAAGTAGTCCTTTTTATGGCAGAATTCTATGGTTGTTGGCCACTGCACCTCATTACTAGACAAATCTTGAGCACTCTGTTACAGAGTGACACAATAACAGTTATTTACAATCCAACCACTCTAATCAACTCACTTCTCTTCCATCCTAACACTTCTGTTCACTTCCATCACCTCATCCTTAAAATTTGGAAATTGCTCCATAGGCACAGCTGCTCCAACCATCTGGAATAAACTTCCACCAGAATTAGGACAACTATCTGACCCATCCTATGAACTCACTAACACTTCACCTCTTGCAATCTCCACACAGGTGTTTCATTCAAAACTGAACATACTCCTCTTCCACAAATCCTATCATGAGTCATTCTCTTCTTCTCTACCTTGCCATTCCAATTTCAAACACCATCCATCATACCGTCTGACTGTCTGTCTGCCTGACCCTTGGATCTTGACCTGGAACCAAATGTGACCCACAGTCTGCTGGTACATCCTTCGAAAACATCAAGATACAAGGCGACTCATGCTTCACAGACTTGTTCTCCCAAAGGATGATTTTGACACAGACACATACAATAAGTCTGACACATATGTATCTTGTTCTGAATAATCCCACTATAAACTGGCCTTCTGGAATCAGATATCAACCATGTAGTCAAAGCTAGTTTTAGTTATGCGCACCATCTTGGCTACTCCAGCTACAGAAACATCATCAGAATGAGTATTTTCTTTTGGAAGGGCAAACAATTGATGATTGTTGAACAAAGCTAAGCACTTACATTAATGATAGAAATTAAACAAATAATCAGTTGAGGTACAGCTTTTTACTGTTTAACAATTTCATTCAGTTTAATATCATGCTTTCAACGATAATGTTTGCACGATGATCTGTTTCTTTGCTTTAAGATGCAGGGTCAGTGCAGGGATGAAAATTTATCATATGGAAATAGTGAAGGGTTGGGGATAAAGGTGGTGGGGATGGTGAGGGAATGGGGATAGGTGTCTGTGAGGATGAGAAGGGAAGTGGTTAAAAGTAAAAATGTGGGGTGGAAATGGGGACACATTTCTCTTCCTGCATCACTCTCTACCATTCATAGGTATGGGTCTATAAAGTTTATACATCCATAAATAGCCTGAATACTGTGTCCAATGCATGTATGCCTACAGCTATTTAAACTGACCCAAGTAAGGCATACAGGTGTTTATGAACTCTTAATATTGTCCAGTCCTAGCACTGCTGAAAGACGACGTGCTGGTGGCCAGTAATGAATTGAAAAACAACAAATCTGAAGGATTAGATAGCATACCCGCAAAAATGCTAAAAAATCTGGGTGATAAAGCAATGAGTTAGTAAGGATTTGCAAAGATATAGGCACAACTGGAGAACAGTCCATAGATTTTTGCAGACCATCATGATTCCCCTCAAAAAGAAGCCAAACGCCACGGCTTGTGAGGATAACCATACTATTAGTCTTCTGACTCACGCTTCAAAGATTACGTTACGAATTCTAACAAAAAGAGTGCAGGCAAAGTCAGAAGCAAATTGATTGCTTAGGTGATGATTAGTTTGCATACAGAAAGGGCAGAGGAACAAGGGATGCTATTGAAGCCCTAAGAGTGCTGACAAAGAGGAGTTGTCAACATGGCCAGGATGTGTATACATGTTTTGTGGACTATGAAAAGGCATTTGACAGAGTCAACGGAGAAGGGTAATGAAGGCACTCAGAAGACTGGGAGTGGATTGGAGGGACACAAGGCTTATAGGAAATCTATACATTGGCTAGAAAATATGGATCAGAATAGATGGAGAATATTCAGAACACGGAAAACCAGGCAGGGGAGTGAGACAAAGGTCCCATTGTCACCACTGATCTTCAACATCTACATAGAAGAGCTTAATCAAGAGGCACTAGAAGATATGGAAGAAGGAATAAAGGTCGGAGGCAGACTGGTAAAGACTATAAGATTCACAGATGACCAAGCGATGTTGTCGGGTAACCAGGAGGGTCTGCAAAGAATGATGGACCATCTGCAAACCATATCAATTGAGCATGGTATGAAAATAAATATAAAAAAGACAAAGATCATGAAGATGAGCAAAGGAGAAGAAACAGTAGTAGTATTAAATGTCAAGGGACAGGAAATAGAACAGGTAAAAGAATTCTGTTACCTGGGAAGCACTGTCATGCAAGATGCAAAATACCACAAGGAAATTAAAAGAAGAATAGCACTGGGCAAAGATGCAATCTCAAAACAAGAAGAGTTACTGAGAGGAAAAATGAACAAGAACTTAAAGAAAAGAATGATTATAGATCTTATATGCAGTGTGGTGTTGTATGGATCCGAAACATGGACCATGAGAAAGGAGGACATCAAGAGGTTGGAGTCCTTCTGAACGTGAATTTGGCAGAGGATGGAAGAAGTTAGTTGGATAGAGCACATAACAAACGAGGAGGTGCTGAAAAGAGTTGAGGAAGAAAGATCCTTGAAAGGTACAATAAGGAAGTGACAGAGAAAATGGATTGGTCACAAACTGAGAAGGAATTCACTCTTGAGAACCGTAATTGAGGGCAGAATGGAGGGGAGGAGGGCTACAGGAAGACCTAGACAGATGCTGCTGGATTGGACAATGACAGACGGATATAGCAGGCTGAAAGAAGAAGCTCAGCACTGACAGGAGTGGTGTCATGGGACGTTTGAACCTGCCTGAGGGCAAAGAACCAGAAGAAGATGAATATTGTCCAATCATTATATGAACTTCTATAATATTCTGTAGCAGGACTGGAGTGCAAGGAGAGACAAGGACATCCACAACAGGAATTGTCAGAGGCATTATAAAGCTGTGAAGGAATACAATTTAATTGTAATCGTAATTTTGAGATTTCTACAGCGCTCAACGAAAGCTAAGTCACAGCGAATGTGTGCTGGGTGTCTCACCGACTTTTAAAGCACCACATGGGTATCACAGAGCACGTAAAATCAATGTCCAAAGAAATCTTAAGTCCTCTATAAGACTAATCTCTAAACATTTAGGCCTCATCCCTATCAGGAGTTAACTTTATCTCTCAAACTGTACCCTATCCTTCATGAGTATTCTCCTCTCCAGTAGGAAAGCGAAACTGCATGTTGACAGATTAATGGCACCTGTTCCTGGGGATCATGCCTAAGCAGACTGATAAAGACATAAACTTACAGTTGATTTATGCTGTGTTTTAAAAGTTACAGTTACAGTACTTCTTTATGATTACACAAGTATCAGTAAAAAGTACAAATAGTTGGGTTGCAAGTACAATTACTTGAACATGGTACTCAAGTACTATACAAGTACAAATACCAAGTGCTAAGTGCATGATCTCAATGCTGCACATCTAGGAACCACTGTCTCTCTAGACAATCCTTATCATTTGGCTCAGTACTTGTAAGTGGTGCTGCAGCTTTGGCCACTCCTGAAATTTTCAAGGTCTACATCACACTAGGCCTATATGCTTTGATAAGAAAATATCAAATTATATTTTATAGAATTGCAAATTTAAGAATCACTATTCAGCATTAACATACAAACCTAGTCACGTGCTCTCATATGTCAAGGCTACAAAAATGAATTCGGCAACACTTCATAACCACGGTTGCCTCTTGGGGCTAGCTGAAGGTAGTGCTCTTTCTCTCTCTTCTTCTTTGAATGGTGATAGCTGTTCAAAATTGCAAGCTCTGATTTTTCTTCAACGCCTAAAATGCCAGGTCACAAGATGACTCAAAGGCACTAACGGTTCTGTCAGCAGAATAGCCCTCTGTCTTGTAGCACACAAGTGCCCACCTTTTTACTTGCCATATAGTTAGGCGCATCCTACACTAGTTTCTGCACATGGTACAATATAATTATAGTCATTGTAGTGGTTCAAGCAAATCCTTCATTTGCCACATACTCTCCATCTGACAGCATGAAGATGCTTAGCAGGCAACATATGACTGAGCTACCGATTCCAGAATAGCAACCAACCACATGCCACATAGTGCAAGTTCCAAATGAAGGAAAAATCAGACTGCCTTGCATGATTGGGCATAGAAACAGAGAACTGAAACACAGTTCAAATTATTATTCTAAGATATGCCTACCATAAGATAGGTCTTGTTGTTGGAGGCAATGTAGTTGCAAATGCTGTTGATGCTAAGGGTGTTGTTGATGCTGAAACTGTTGCTAAACTGGATAACATGGCAATCACCGTGAAGCAGATGTTCGTAAGACATCATTTTATAACAAACTTCACAGAGTTGGGTGACCAAGTGAGAATCCGGATAAAAATCCAAGATGTGCATAATGGAGAAACACAGGAGAAGACGTGACCTGAATGCAATCATACGCCCTACAGATATCGACAGGCAATAGTCAATTCTGGAGTCAAACAGACACACTAACATAGCTTACGAGTAGAGAAGCAGTCATGAAAGGCAGTGAATGAGTGAGAGCAGAATGCCATTAATTAAACCTGGCAAGATGTTGACCATACATCATGAATCAGCTTCTCTTTTCAAGTAACAAATATATCACTTGCTTCCCAGGTGCAGGTCAGTCAATTCAAGGCCTATTCAACCTGTCTCATTAAAATAGCTCTCATACCACACTAGCCATCCTTCTCTCCATTCCTCAGTCTTCTCCATCCCTCCAATGTATGCTGCTGTTAATCTAGCCTCTGAAGCGGTTGCCTGAGCATAAACAGCAAGGAAACATTTGGCTCTTGTTAGAACTGTTATTATAAGAATGGCAGGCTTGTTTACTGAGCTAAACATGTGCAAAAGGCCACAAGTTAAAAGCAGTGTTCACTAAATTGGAATTCGGTCACATGTTCCCAGCAATATTCTTCCTTCTCTTCAGATCTAATTCCTATTTATTTTATAATATTCAGGTAGCCCCACATTTAGCAGCATGGATGGTTCTGAGTAATTGTATCAAAAACTTTCTCCTGGTTTCTACACATGATGATCACTGCATCACAAGGAAGGCACATGCTCAAACAATCAGCAACCATGACACACAAAAGTGCTAATACGTATACTATTGCCAAATTCACCATTTTTAGTGCTGTCACAAGATGGAAATGATGTGGCCTTTACAGAGATTTCAAGTGATTGCAACATGCTATCAAGCTATGATTAAGTGCAACCATGCAGATCTTTAAACAGATAAACTTGAATCTGAATTCCTTTTCTCATAGTCACAATTTTACCTTATTTTACTGTTCAGTGGCACTTGCCCAGCTATCCAAGGTCAGATGGCTGTGACCCAGATAATCCATTGGACTGCCACAAAGGCATCTAATTGAAAATGGAACAATCTCTGCTTCTGGTCAGCCAATTCATTCACCAGATGTCTGCTGACAAGGAACACATTACAGTGAACAGCTTGCCCAAAACCAGTGCACTGAATTAAGCAGCAGAGTCAACTCAATCTTCTTGATCCTAAAATTGGACATGTTAAAAATATTTTGTATTTTTAAATATATATAAAAAACTATACATAAGAATTTTTTTAATGCTTAATATAACTCACTTGCCGAGTTTTAGCTTCCCAAAGCTTGCAATCAAAATTTTAAATGTCTAATTGTCATTAGCCAAGAGCATTCTGCTTTTGGCCACTAAATTACACAATAATAATAATAATAATAATAATAAACATCTAAGCACTTCCATAGTACCACTGTAATAATGCTCAAGGCTTCAGTGGAGGGTCACTGCTAAGCAAAATCGCTGTGCAAGCTAAGAAGAGAATCCAGAAGACACAGAGACAGCCTACAGAGGAAATGACTCCAGTAAATTTTAGTTGAGATATGAAGGTCAAAACAGACTTTTCAGAGCAAACATTTACAGCATGGCCAATGCAGACTGAGTGAGAAAACAAAGTGCTACACGCTGTCCTAATCAAATAAATAAGCAAGTAGTAATCAGTAAAGGTATTGTATATCATGTCCAATGGGTAGAGTGCATGAAAATCTGGAAGATGACATTCTCGTGCATTCCGTTATAGTGCATGAACACAATTTTGTACATCCAACATCCGCTGAGTTACAAACAAAATGTGGAGAACAAGTGCATGTGTTCAAATGCAAACTGATCAGACAATCTGACACGAGTTGCTTTGTTTCCAATGCATCTGCAGGAGTTTGTAAGGTGCAGTGCATTTCGTTGCAAGAACTTTTCTCAAACAGTCTTATATGCATTACAGAAGCATTCCAGATTTCATAATTTATTTAAAACAACTAAAAGTAGTTTTAAAAACCTCCTGTGTTATTGTGTTACTTACTGAGTCCATAACATTGTTTTTCTTTTATTGAATGAATAATTTCTGCCAGGCATGCAGTGTTTTAGCTTCTCTCACAATCTGGGATCGCCATATTGTTGATAACACTGGATCACAACGATTTTGCTACTGAAAGTAATGCATGTGCCTTATATTGATTCAAATGTGCTGATTCCAAATATGAAGTCAGAATCTGCCCAGCACGTCTAGATTTTAAGTTATGCATGCATTCAAGTAATGACGTAAGGACTCGTTTTCGGTTATGTCTGTACATTCTGTTGTATGTGTCTCCACGATTGCTGCCAGTGATATGTGCATGCCTGCAAGTGTCGCCTGAAATATTCCTAACAGCAAGCCTGCAGCAGCTGCTAGACATGATTGGGCATGTCAGCGAGCTGACGTCAGCATCATTACCAGTATATAAGGCGAGATTGCGTAGAACGAAGGTGACGTTTTCTTATATAGCTGTAGCTAGTGTGTGAGATTTAATTTTGAAATGAATAGGCGAGGCTATGTTAACCATCCAGATAATTTTTGCTATGTTTGTGGTAAATATACTCCTTGTGACCAGCGCAAGAAGTTAACTAAGAGAGTGATGATTGCTTACAAGTATTAGTTTGGATGTCAAATCGGAGACCAGGATAAAAGTTGGGCACCTCATGTCTGCTGCACCGTGTGCTACTCTGGGCTTACACAGTGGCTGAATGGCAAAAGGAATTCAATGCCGTTTGCTGTGCCTATGGTGTGGCGAGCCAAGAAATCATCATGCAGACTGTTATTTCTGTAGTACTGAAGTTGCTGGATTTTCAAAGAAAAATAAGTCTAAAATCGTTTATCCTGATTGCGAGTCCGCTCTAAAGCCAGTGCCGCATGATGAAGAGAATCCAGTACCATTTCCGCCTGCTGCGGGTGCTGATGAAACGGACAGTTCTGATGGTAATACAGAGGATGACATTACTGTTTATGAATCCAGTGATCAAGATTTGGAAGAGGGTAGGCCGCATTTGATAAGGCAAGGTGAGTTAGATGATCTGGTGAGTGACCTATCTTTGTCTAAGGAGAAATCTGAACTGTTAGCCTCCAGACTAGGGGAGTGGAACTTGCTTCAAAAAGGTACCACAACATCACACTTCCGTTATCGTCACAAACAGTTAGCTACATATTACAAACTAGAAAATGATATCTGTTTCTGTACTGACGTGAATGGTCTCATGCTGAATTTAGGTTGCGAATACGTTCCTGATCAGTGGAGACTGTTCATAGATTCCAGCCAAGCGAGCTTGAAAGCTGTGTTGGTGCACAATGGTAACGAAAAGCCGTCTGTTCCTATAGCCCACGCTGTAGGCCTCAACGAGACATATGATTCAATGAAACTCATTTTGAAAGTGATCAACTACTCAGACCACAAATGGAACATCTGTGCGGACCTCAAAGGGGTAGCACTTATTCTAGGCCTACAGCTGGGGTACACAAAACATATGTGCTTTTTGTGCTTGTGGAACAGTCGTGATGACAGCAACCATTACAAAGTGAAACTGTGGCGTCCTAGATCTGAGCACATTGTTGGTCGGCACAACGTGCAACACGAACCATTGGTTGATCCATTGAAAGTGTACTTACCACCACTTCACATTAAACTGGGCCTCATGAGGAATTTCGTAGTGGCAATGGATCGTACTGGACAAGGCTTCCAGTATCTGAGAGATAAATTTGGAGCCGTCAAAGCTGATGCTAAGCTGAAGGCTGGAATTTTTATCGGGCCAGAAATCCGCGAACTAATGCGTGATACTGTATTTAGAACCAAGCTCAACCCACTGGAATTTGCCGCTTGGGATGCATGTACGTTGGTGGTGCAAAACTTCCTTGGGAATCACCGAGCTGAGAACTATGCTGAACTCATTAGCAACATGCTAACAGCATATAAGCAACTCGGCTGCCGGATGTCACTAAAAATACATTTCTTACATTCCCATCTGGATTTTTTCCCACCAAACTTGGGTGATGTAAGCGATGAGCATGGAGAGAGATTCCATCAAGACATCTCCACTTTTGAAGCAAGATATCAGGGCCACTGCAATTCCAACATGATGGGCGATTACTGCTGGTTTCTGCGGCAGGCAACAGCGGCCATTCACAAGCGCAAGAGCAAGTGTCTAAAGCACTTTTGAACTCGTACAGAGTTAAGCTAGAGACAAAATTTCGAAATGTATGCTTTCATCTGAGTAACATACATATATTTATATTACATTTTAAAACATATTTTAATTTCAAGTTATAAAAGAATAACATTTTGTTTCTTGTTATGAATACTCTGAGTTTGCATAATTACACAGTTATAAGGAAATACTAGTTCTGTAAAGAGTTTGCATAATTATTAGCACGTATGCTGCATATCTTAAGATCCTGACGTGCTACACAAAATCTGACTTCAGATTTGGAATCAGCAGATTCGATTTAGTGTAGTACACATAACAAATGCCTAGTAGCAGGCGAAAAATTTTTTCGTGTGATCCAGTGCAATTTATCAGACACAAGCAAAAGATTACCATCAGAAGGGCCTGGGCATATGTACTCAGGTGTGGGAACATGTGCCCATTTCTGATGCCACCATATAACTAAGGCTAATTTCCCAGGTATGTAGTTGTCAAGGTCTCATTACTGATGCCCACTTGAGGGTGAGAGCCCGTCTGCCCAAAAGTCAAAGTCATACAGAGAACTTTGCAGGAGTGGTTTCTTCTGTGATGCTTCTATGAAACAAGCAGCTCAGTTTGGTGAGTTTTTGTTTTTATCGAATAGACTTTCCATTAGCAATTCAGCACATTTCAATATACAGATGCAAATTTCATGTTCATCAGCATGCCTGTACTTTATGTATTCATTTAGAGAGTTGTTGTTTAACTTTTTGAATGGCCAGTGCCACAAGAAATTAATGCCTTGCCCATGGCACATGTGCCTTTGCTTGGATAGTTGTCCAGATTATCTTAAAATATTTCCGCACTGGACTTCGCTTATCTATGGCTAAAGGCAATTTTATTAGACCACGTACAAGCAACACAATTCAATTTAACAAAAATATAAGAAGTTAAAGAATGCTTTACTCCAAAAATATCAAACTGGAAGTTAAAGGGAGAGTTCAGATAAGCAATGGAAACTGTAAATAAAAGTGTAAATTCTATATAGCGCATTTTGTATTAGTAAACTAAAATTTATATAACGTCTTTACTATTTGTATACAGTTGCAAAAACTATTTGGCCAAATATAAGTAAACTTTTTGGAGTGCTATTCAGGTCTGAATTGAATCAAATATGAATATTCAGTACAGCTCTAATTATAAATGATCTTAATCAATTAACATTATGGTGAGCTGCAAGTGCTAAGTGACTCGATACAATCCTCCAATAAGCTTTAGGGGATCTAACTACACAGTTTGTTTCCTCTGTGAATCTTGGATAGAATTTTGTTCCCAGGGTGCTAGTGAAGAACTTGTCCAGCTGTGATCTTGTCATTTTATTATATTACTTGATGGTTTAGCTCGAGTCTGCAGCAACACCACAATGACCAGCTGAGCAGACACACAGCACAGTCAAGTTGTCAAATGTACTACTAATGGAGAATCTAAATGTGTAAAGCTCCTCTGATGTACAAAGCAACAGAAAGTAATTCTAGAATATATATATAAAAGAAGCTCACTGTTAGCTATCTAAGACTCTATACTGTATCTAAATAATCATTAACCTCTGAGATATCATGAAGATGACTTTTCACAAGAGCTGTATGTGCATGTGAATGATTTACATCTAAAAGACTCTGAACAGCAGTACCCTGCAGTGGGCTCTGCAGCGGACTTGCAGTCAGTACACCAGGGTTGTATTCATACTGACTGCAGAGTCTGTATGATGATGACACTGCACACAAATGTCAAAGAATAATGGTTTAAACACTGGTTAAGATATAAAAGTGACATGCTGACAACATCCAAACTGGTTTTATGGGCAAAATTTAGACAAGCATTTGAGAAACATGAAATGAGCTCTCAATCACATTGAAATTGGCTAATAATGTCACTATAGGCTATGTCAAAAACCATCGTGAGCAACTGAATTGGAATTGCATCAAATAGGCTTGCTACAGAGTAGAAAAATAAGCACTCGGATTTCCAGGTACATAATAAAAATATGACATTTAACTGAACAACAAAAGGTATGAAATACATTAAAATTAAGAACTAATGGCTGATGCCAAAAGACACAGTGAAAAAGCCAATAAAACCGAAACAACAATACATAGACAACTAATTTCAATCAAAATGACTTACAGACAACAACATCATAGTGTAGAATGTATTTGTCTTGTCTTGTCCATCCTCATTGCTGCGGATCGGAGACCATGGCCAACGACGTCAGTCTTCTCCACTCAGTTCTGTCTCTTGCCTTCCTTGTGCAGTCCGTCATCGACATCCCCATCCACTCCGTCACGTCGTCCCTCCAGCGCCTTCTCGGTCTTCCCCGAGGTCTTTTTCCCTCCATATATCCCTGGCATATGAAGGCAGGTAGATTGTCTGCTCTAATCATATGTCCAAAGTAGCCCAGCTTTCTGCTCATCACCACCTCCAGCAGGCGTCGCTCCGGCCTCAGCTCTTCCAGAATCGACTCATTTGTCCTGTGCTCACTCCAACTGACCCTCAGCATCCTCCTGTACGTCGTCATTTCGAACGCTGTTATTCTTCTTCTGTCTTCTTTCCGCAGTGTCCAGGTCTCACACCCATACAGCGCCACCGACCACACCAGTGCGCTTACGAGCCTTAGTTTCAGCCAGGTTCCCAGAGCCCTGTCCCTCCAGATCACTGCAAGCGAGCTCATGATCGTGCGCGCCATCCCCAATCTGGCTCTTATTTCTCTGCCCCCATCTCCAGATTGCTCTATCACAGCACCCAGGTATCTGAAAGACTCCACCTGTTCCAGGACTGCACCATTACACATGATCGTAATTCTTTCATGTTCTCTGTCCACTACCATCACCTTTGTTTTCTTGGTATTGATTTCCAGTCCATAGTTAATTGACGTCTCGTTGACTCTGTCCAGCAGCTGTTGGAGCTTTTCTCTTGACGTCGCAATCAGCACAATGTCATCCGCATATCGCAAGTTATTTATCGTTCTCCCGCTTATTGTTACACCAATCCATGTAAGTTTGTCGGCAGATTCTCTCATCACCTCCTCCGAGTAGCTGTTAAACGACATTGGCGATATCAAGCATCCCTGTCTCACCCCTTTTCCAATTCTGAACCAATCTGTAATTTCCTTCTCTATGCGGACTGCCGCCTGTTGATTGTCGTAGAGGATTCTGAGTGTTTCCACAACTTGGTTGTTCATACCCATTTCTTTTAGCACTTTCCATAGTTTCCCGTGTTTAACTGAGTCAAAAGCCTTTTTGTAATCTATGAAAGCTATGTATAAAGGTGTTTGATGCTCTCTTGCCTTTTCGATGATAATCCTCAGGTTGAGTATTTGATCCCTCGTACCCACGCCTTTCCTGAAACCCATCTGTACATCCGCTAACTCTTCATCTGCCGTCTTCTGCATTCTGCAAAGCAAGACTCTGAGCATTATTTTGCTTGCATGACTGATTAATGCAATAGTCCTATGTTCCTCGCATTTCGTTGTACCTTTGACTTTCGGTATTGTGATGAAAATTGACTTAACCCAGTCCTCTGGCCATTCCTCACTTTCCAATATCCTGTTACACAGTCTACAGAAGACTGCCACTACCTCATCGCTGTCCACTTTCCATAGCTCTGCCGGCAGTTCATCCACTCCCGTAGCCTTACCTCTTGGGAGCCTCTTGATTGCGTCCCTGACCTCATCCATCAGTATCACCATTAGAATCGCCCTATATCCATCATCTCCCAATGCGCTATCTTCCGTCCCTTCCTCCCGGTTTTCATCCTTATACAGCTCTTCTGTGTATTGTTTCCCTCTTCTTTTTATACTCTCCATATCCGACAACAACCTTCCTTTCTCATCCTCGATGTTCCTTTGCTTAGCTGTCATATCTTGACGGAGCTTTTTTAGCACCTCGTAAGCTCTCTTTGTGTTCCCTCTTTTCATGTTGTCTTCAATGTCTCCGCATTGTTGTTCCATCCACTCGTTTTTGTCCCTCCTGCAGTATCTCTGCACTTCACTTTTTGCCTCTTTGTATGCTCTCTGGCCCTCTTTGTTTCTATTCTTTTCTGATTTCAAATTTCTTCTTACTTCAATCAGTTTCAAAGTTTCCAGTGTCATCCAGGGTTTGTTTTTACTCTTCTTCTTTTTCCCCAGCCATCTATCTGCTGTTGCCTTTGTCTCTTTTTTGATGTCTTCCCACAGTACATCCGGAGTCTTCTCTTCCAATGAAACACATTTTTATATTCATCTTAAGAGCAACATCAAACCTGAAATACTTGGATCATCATTCTTAAAGTAACTGAATCGCTATGCAAAGGTAGATATTCCATCTAGACTGCTGTGATGTAAGACAAAATTCAAGACAACACTACACAGCATAACAGGGCCAACATTTCTAACAAGAACAAAGGCATTAAGACAAAGACTGAACTGCTAATACCATGGGTTTTACAATGAAGACTTCCATAATGACTAAAGGGTTTAAGACCAAGATCAAGACTAAACCGTTTAAGTCAAAGGTTTTAAGTCTAAACTTCTAACAAGACCATGTGCAGAATGTGCTCATAAACCTCATATGTTCAGACATCTGCTGTGTCCAAGTCCTCATTCTCGAGTAATTTCTTCAGCCTGTTTTGGATTTTCTGTCTTTTAACAGTATTTGGACATTTATCACCAAAGCCTGACTACCATTTTTAATTGTCATCATTCTTTATCCTCAAAACAACACACACCAAACACTCTGCATAGGCCTATAGTGTCAACTGTCATCCGTGGATAGTTGGGTTCAATGTGTACTATACATTGGTTTGAAGATTACGACTTCTACCACGATCGTAATCTCGAGATTTCTAAAGCACCCAACGAAAACCACATCATGGGGACCAGCTTATTCACAGGTGCTCAGTCAAAACAAAATCCATAGGCAAAAGGGGTTCAGTTCCAGGTCAAAATCGAAAAGTCAGGCAGAGACAGTGTGGTGGCTATGGTGGGTGATGTTTGGGATTGGAGCGGAAACAGAGATAAGAAGAGAAATGAGGATAGGATCTGTGAAAGAGCATTGTTTTCAGTTCTGAATGAAAGGCCAATGCAGAGGCTTTAAGACCAAAACTTCTACCAAATTGAGCAAGTCTGAGATTAATGCTATACAAGAAATCCTGGCTGCATGCTAACATACTCCCATGTTAACATATGGTTAAAGTGTTAACTGGACTATTATTGCATCCTTCCTTATAACAGGAAAACCAGAGTCAACTAGTCATCCATTTTGCATTTCAATCTGCCATCTAGTGAATAACAAGAAGGCTAGTTGGCAAATATGCTGTTGTAAAAGTTTTTTGCTTCTAATTTTGTAAGGGCTTCAAACACATACCATACAACTGGTTTCATTTGGCACTTCAAATCAGCTGACTGATGTTAATGTTGATGCTGTGGTTTATAACAGTGGCATACAGAAGTTTCAGATATATTTGATACAAGTATGTATGTATGTATCTGAACACTTGTACAGTGCATTTTAAGAAACTCACAAAGGCTGTCTAACAGAACTAAAAAGGTGCATCTTAATATAAGCTGAAAATGTTTCTTGAGCTGTTTGAGGCGGTAAAGTGCAAATTTTTAATAGAAGACTGTTACATGAGGTGGACCCAAGGCAAGAGAAAGATTGATGAGTCCGAACTGCCATACAGGAGCGCAGAACCAATATGTCTCCATGTGCTGCAGAGCACAACATTCAATACAGGCACACTAATGTTTACTGGGCTTGAACCAACCATAGATGCTCGGCCGAAGAATGACCATGCATCAACTTTTGAAGTTTGTTCTGGACACCTGGCCCATTTGCAAATGTGTTAAATGCATTGGAAAACTTCTACTTAAAACCACAGTGTTTCAACAGGTGGTTGTTTCTACATGAAACTAACAGGTGTGCCAAATTATGGGCAACCCAGTTGAAAAGATAATAAGTTTGGCATATCCTAACAATAACTCTGGTACATCATAAAAAATTTATATAACAGAGCATAATAAATATGTAACAGCCTATAGATTAATAAATAACACTTGCTATCACAAAATACTTTAGACGTATGTACATATCATAATAAATTTGTGGTGTAGCATGAATAATGTAGGATAATACATGTGTCACAGAAGCAACCATCCCCATTTCCATCAAATGTCTCAGATCAGATTCATATGGATAAATTATCGTTCAACAATGCTGTGACTATCTTTCATTCATTTTTGGACTATTGCAACTCTGTTCTTGCAGGCCTGCCAAGGTACCAGATATGACAGCTTCAGTCCATCCTCAACTGCACTGCCCAAGTCATCACTAACCTGCTAACCTGATGTTTCAAGCTACATATGAGGACACGATTACCTTCAAGATCCTCCTCATGGCCCAAGCTTTGGTAAGTAATAGCTTCTACAGCTGGATGTCTAATGCACAAGGCATCAACCCATGATGCACCAAAACCAAACTGTAATCAGGTCAATATCCAAAAGGTCAGTCCACAGAGACAGAGAGAGAGAGAGAGAGAGAGAGAGAGAGACTATGGTGAATGAGCAGTTTGAAAATGGAAAGTCTTACACTTCACTACGTACAAGCACAGCTACAGAGTCAGACTTTTCGCCATCATATTCCCATAAAAGAGTAAATCTGATTTTTAGTTTCAACAGAACTTTAACATAGGAATTGATCAAATTCATTATACAACAATGTACTTACTTAGTACTTAGTCCTTCCTGTGCAGGTCTGCAACTTCTCCATTTATCTCTATCAAACACCAGTCTTTCTGTCTCGTCCCAAGACATCACCAAACATCCAATCTGGTCTCTGATGGCACCTGGACAGTTCTTCCATGGTCTCTTCCTCCATTTCCCTTCAGGAATCCATTTCATGGCTAGATTGGTTCGTCTATCTTTGTCCATACAAATTACATGACCCACCCATTTCAATCTTTTCTTTCTGATGTTATTTTCTATATCCTCCCCAGACTTCTAGCCATAATTTTATTTTGACATATGTCAACAATCTTTGAAGTGTCAATCAATCAGGCTTCAAACTGTCCACTCACCCAATTTGTGGGATGGGATAGCGTTAATTCTAGAAAAGACATACTGCGTTTGATTTTAGTATATAATTGAATAACTGGAAATCAATGACAACAGTACTTCAAACTCAACATTCAGTTGCTAAAAGTACGCCATTTGTAAGTTAGACTGTAGTAAAACTGTATAAAGTTCTATATTCCAAGAAGGTTAGGCCTATTTGTATATTTTTATTACTAAACCGTAATTATGCTACATAATTATTATTAATTTATTCAGTAATCTGCCAATTTACCTATTTGAAAAAGATAGTGTTATTTTTGTTTTGTTTTAAAATTGTATTTGTGTTGCTGTAGGGCAGACTCCAACAGTTTCAGAATTTTTAGCAGAAATTATTAATGACTTGCAGTTCAGCTTTCACCAACTCAGATCTTAGGCAATTTCTTTTCCACATGCTGGCTCATGCTCCTGAAAGATCTTTCACAACCTGCATTTGGAAACAGGAACTGACAACAAAAACTATAATGTCAACATTTCTTTTCCAGAGTTTGTCTTGATCGATTCCTCAAAGCAAACATCAACCACCTCACATAAACTCTACCATTCAAATACTTTACCAGTTCTTGTGGTTTTCAGAGAAGACATAAATCTTCTTAAAGCTTGTAAATATCTAAATTCAAAATAAATTTGTGGCGGACCAGACTAAATGCACAGGATTTAATAATTATAAAAATTTTCTTTAAATATTACCAAACCATATAGTAGTTTCAGGTTTAAGCTGCTGCTTTTGCTTTAATTTATTTCTAGTATTTTAATTATTCATTTTTATTAAATTTATTTTCATTCAATGTCTCAAGTTAGGATGCCTTTAAGGTAAAGTTTATATACATACATATAAATTCCAAAGTATTTACTGTTTTCCCTATGTGTGAAAAGCCGTTTTTCACACAAATGCGATTGACTTGCTATAAGACAGTGTGGATATCAAAGGGAGTGTATCATGAGCTGCACTGTAAGAGGCAAAAGACATGGCAAAGATAGGTTGAATAAAGGCTGTTGAGCGATATGATGCCTTAGATGTAAACAATGAAGCAGCATTCACACAGAGAGCGATATTTAGTGCATTCTGAACTGAGCAAACGCATCGTATACGAAAGTCAGAACCCATCTTCAGGCAAGGTATGATACACACATTTATATTCAGCCAAGAGGACATCCGGGAAATACTAATCAGTGCGCTCCCGAGTCACAGCCAAAACTAAACTGATTCCTGGCTGACTCCACTGATTTGACAGGGCTGGGGTCCATCCTGTTGTAAGATGGTCTAAGTCGTGATCATTGGAAGGCACAGGTTGTGTGGAACTCAGGGAGTTCCGCTGGTGTCAGATAACACCGGTCTGTGCAAAATGAGTGGAAAAGTTATGGACGCTAACCCCACTGGACCCATTCGAAAAACAGCTGTCTAACTGCTGGTAAAAGACAGACAGGTCGGTGCCTTCTTGGGAAGTTGCAGCTGAAAAAACTGTCTGACCATCCTGTTGCGTAGTCATGAGATGGTCTAAGTCACAATAGTTGGAAGTTAAAGGCTGTGCTAAGCTTGGTGATGGACACATTAACAGGTCCATGTGAAGCCAAGAGGTAGTGTTTGGAAGCTTACCTCCAGTGCCATTCAACTAGTCAGTGTGCTCTGGAATCACAGCTGAAATATTCGCTGCAAAATTCAGGAACTGACTCAAAAGGACACAATTTCAGGGTACGGGCCCATGCTGTTGCGAGGTCACGAGACAGACTGATACTAGATAGTGAGAAGAGGTCATGCTAAACTCGGGCAAAGACAAACCCAGATTACTGCTGAAATATTCTGGTCGAAATTCAGATGGCAGGACGAGGTAACGGGAAGATACAGTGAGTCAATGTTCCAAGGCGAAGACTAAGAAAGTCCACACCGAAACGAGACCAGTTACAAGAGACATTAAATCAGACCAAGAGAAGAATCGATACTACAGAGTCCAGATTGGGTTACCCAGGTAGAAGAGGAGTTGACACAAATGACTCCAAATATGCTTGTCACAATGCGCAGCTCGGAGAACTGACTGAAGTACGGGGAAGGGCCACCTCATGTGTAGGTTGGAGTTGAAGGGCTGTGTGCAAACAGTGAAGATTAGAGAGAGAGTCAGAGTTCCACAGGCATAACCTGTCTTCCAAAGCATAATTTATTAACTGTGTAGGTCAATAATTGCCAAAACAGAGACCCAGTACAAAAACTTACTCGGTAAGTTGTGGCACATGACACATACATGTGTGAGGTTGGGGGTTCTACACACAGAAATGGAGCATAAGATACTGATCGTGGGGATATACACTGCCTGGTATTCACGTGATTAAGGCAGAAAGATGCACAAACTGGTCATAAGACTCCCTTGTCCCAAAAACCAAGAGAACGACTGGCGTCTCAGCTTATTGGCAGTAGTTCCAGAGTTACGAGATGCAGAATGGTGGTGATAAGAAAGCCTTTAGATAGGTAGATAGGCAAGATAGGTAGATAAGTAAATAGGTTGGCTGATTTAAATGTAGTACTTTGTGAACTGTAGATAAGTTTTGAAATAATTCTTTGTTCAATGGGCAGCCAGTGCAGTGAGTGTAATATTGGCTTAGTATGCTGATATTTAGGGGTCTTTGGCAAGAAAGTTTTAACCATTTATAGTTTATGCAGATCTCCCTTAGTAATACCAATAAGAAGTGAGTTACAGTAGTCAAGCCTGCTCGAAACCAATACATTAGCTAATTGGATTAAGACAGTTTGAGGCAAAAGAGATCCGATTCTATGAATATTGCATATGTGAAATTGTGCTGATATGCATATAGCCTGAAAAAGGGTAGAAAATAACACGGTGGAATCGAACGTCACACCCAAATTGCATGCGCATTTAGTACAATTAATAAGTAAGCCACCAAACTGAACAGACATAAGGGAATCAAATTTAGGGAGTTGTTGGCTTGTACCTAGGAGGAGAAATTCAGTTTTTACCTAGGAGGAGAAATTCAGTTTTTACCTAGGAGGAGAAATTCAGTTTTTACCTAGGAGGAGAAATTCAGTTTTAGAGAGATTCAGAAGAAGTTTATTACTAGCCATCCAAGAGTGAACATCGTCAGAAACAGAAGCAAGTGGTTGGTGGACAGGATTAGATGTGAAGCTATCAAATGAAAGGAAATGTTGTGTATCATCAGCTTACAAATGGTAATAAAGAGAGTTAATGGTAAGTAGTGAACCCATGGAGTGGTATATAATGTAAACAAGAGTGGGCTAAGTACAGAACCTTGTCGAATGCCACAGTTCAAGACTGTCGGAACAGAAGTAAGTTGACTGATATGGACTGACTGAGTATGAGGGCATAGGTAAGATGCAAACCAACAGACAGCAGGACTGGAAAGACTAAATCAATGTTTAAGGCAGTGAAGGAGTATGCCATGATCAACAGTATCAAAAGCGGCAAACAGGTCACGGAGAATAAGAGCAGTTACTTTTCCTTGGCCCATGGAGTTGATTATGTGATTGTGAAGAGCAAATAGTGCGGTTTCAGTGGAACGGCATTTGTGGTAGGCAGATTGGAAGGTAAGGTACAGGTTGTGAGATAAAAGGTGATTACTCAGATGACTTGCAACTATTTTCGCCAGAATTTTTAAAATAAAATTGAGAGTAGAAATGGGGCAATAGTTTGACAGATCGTCAGAAGAAAGGCATAGCCGTTTCAGAAGAGGGTATGGCATGAGCAAAACTGCCAGGGAAGCAGCCTTCAGCAAGAGATAAGTTGACAATAGATGCAATGATTGGGCCCAAGAATTCGAAGCATTCCTTTACAGGGGCAGTAGGAATAACTTCCAAGGCACAATGTTTATCAGGAGATGAAAAAAATGAGATTACGAATCTCAGTCAAAGTTGCTGGTTGGAATAGACTGAGACCCAGTGAAAGAGATTTAGGATATGATAGGCCACTAGAGGAAGAAATGTTAGAAAACTTAAGTCTCAGGGTCAAGATCTTGTCAGAAAGAAATTGTACGAACCAGTCAGCAAGGGAAGAATGTAATGAGCAGCTACTCAGTATAATGCATTTGTCACAATGTAGGATCATGTTCACTGCATTCCATAATAACCTTGGAGAAGAGGAGCTCTTAGAGACCAGACGAGATAGGTAGGTGGACTTGGCTGCTGAGACAATTTCAATTTTACAGACAATGCAACACTGGCGTCTAAATGTGAGGCGACGGAAAGGTAAATGTGCGAGTTGCCAACACCTTTCAAATTGGCAGCATAGCCTCCTGGCAGCAACATTATCAAAGTTATACCAAGGTTATGAAGGGTGTGTATCAACTCTCTTTGACTTAGCAGGAATATGTTTAATCTAGACTTTCAGATAAAGTTGAATGCAGCTGAAAGGCAAGATCGGTAACTGCCTGAACTGGGCTCAGCCACACGGAGAAGGTAAGGATGTCAGTTTTAAAATTTGAAATGTTGAGCATTTTTCAAGGATGGTAATTGATCGTCATCATGGAAGGTGGCTTAAGATGAAAAGAAACCGAGCAGTAATGGCAGTATGGTCAGTCAAAAAATGCCTCGGAAGGAGAGCTATTTTTAAAACAGAACAACTGGCTCGGGTTTTAACAAGATCAAGCGTGTATCCCATGTCACAAGTTGGGAAAGATACATGCTGCACAAGATCAAAACCAGAGAGGAGCTTCTTAAATTTTTTGAAGCACAGTTTTGAGTGCCTACATGTATATTGAAGGCACCTGTTATTATAAGTTCAGAGGGAGAGGATACCAGGATTTTAAGGAGTGACTGGAATTCTGTGAAAAAGTCAGAAAGTAACAGAGAGGGAGGATGACAGACACTGACAAAGGTGAGGTCCTAATTTCCAGTCTAGGGTAGAGATAAGGATTTCCAAAAATGACTTTGGGGTTGAAATAGGTAAAGAAGAGCAAGCAAGTTTTAGGTGTGACTTATCAAAGAAAGCAACTCTACTGCCCTGTCCATCCAGCCTGGGTTGATTTATAATTTATTGGTTGAGGCCCAGACTGGATCCTAGTGACATCAACTATCGCCCAGTCTCAAACCTCTCATTTCTCTCACAGATCATTGAGAAAATCGTTGCTCAGCAATCAGTATCCTACCTTGATTCATTCCAGCTTATTTGAAGCTCCAGTCTGGCTTTTGGAGAGGTCACTCGATGGAAACGGTTGTTCTTTAACTTGTCTCTGTCATTTACAATGCCATGGACGCCGAGAAAGTCACGCTGCTCACTCTCCTGGATGTCAGTGCAGCGTTCGACACCATGGACCATGGCATCCTTCTGACATGACTTAGTACTTTGTATGGTTTTGCAGGGTGATTGCTTGAGTGGCTATGCTCTTTCTTTGATGGGTGGATGATGAGGGTGGAGATGAGATCGGACACATCGGCCTGGACTCTGGTTCGGTGCAGCGTACCACAGGGTTCTGCCCTTGGTTTGCTTCTTTACATTTTGTACACTGCAGATCTGACCCAGGTTACCACAGCCCTTGGTGTGATGGTCCATCAACATGCCGATGATGTACAAATCTACGTTATCTGTCATCCTTCCAATGCCCCATCTTGCGTCTCGATGGTTTAGGCTGTGGTTGTCAGTGTACAGAATCGGATGTCTTCCAACCGGCTCTGGCTGAACCTGCAAAAATGCTTTCATACGGTTTGGATCTTGACGCAGGCTGTCAGACATTGACAAGGACAAGATACTGGCACATATCTGAACTGAGTTTCGCTGCATGCAGTCCGTGACCTAGGCGTTCTCCTAGATGAGGAACTATCAATGGCAGCACATTAATTCTCTTTCCAGGACCTGCTTCTATGAACTGCGAAAGATTAGGTTTATGTGGTGAAATCTCTCATAATGCAGCGGTCACTCTTGTCCATTCCTTTATCATGACGCGACTGGACTACTGTAATTTAGTCCTCGAAGGCCTGCCTAAGTTCCAAATCTGTCAACTTCAATCTGTTCTCAATTGCGCCGCCCGGATTGTCGCCAACCTGTCCAGATTCTCGCACATTTCCACCTACATGCATGAAGCCCTCCATTGGCTTCCTGTCGAGAAGAGAATTTAGTTTTAAATACCTCTCTTAGACAGGGCCTCAACTTCAGGTTCAGCTCCAGATTATATCAGGTAGTTTCTCTATTATATCAGTTGCGAGTCAGCCAGGTCGCCAAGGGTTGTGATCAGCGAATGTGATCAGCTCACTGTCCCATACTCTCACACAACAGCATGGGTGGGCCGCACTTTCTCCTCCATGGGACTGTCTCTCTGGAACAGTATGCCACTGGATATACGATCTCTTGCCTCTTCAGCAGTCCAGGAATCATTCTCTGCCCACCTTAAGACGCACCTTTTTACAGACCTCTAGGTGGCCAAGCCATAGCGCTCTTGTGAGTTAATTAAAAAGCACTATATAAGTTTTTTAATATATACATACATGAGACAAAAGGAGGGAAGTGTTATGTGCAAAACGAAGAAAGTTGTGTCTGAAGGATCGAGCCAAGTTTCGTTGAGAGTGGGAATATCCATAGGATGATCCAAGATGTAATTTTGAAGAGAATAAGATTTATTTTGTACAGAATGGATGTTATGATATCAGAAATTTTTTGTTTTAAAAAGCAAGGACCAGGGTTATGCTTGATCTCGCCAGACTGAAGGAGCAGGTAAATTAGCGACTGGCAACTCCGATGAGTTTTGAACCCAGATGCAGATTTTGAGAAATGGAAGAATGATGTAGGAACGATCCAGGCTATAAAAAAAGTATGTGGTTATTTTAGACATGACCGGTTGGATAAGATAAAAGAAGTAGACAGTAGAAGGATGGTGAAATAAAATAGCTGCATTACTTCCAACAGCATGAGGCAATGGTGCAGAGATTGATTATGTATGTGTGACTGTGAACAGCAAAGAAGGACAATGATGTACATAAGTATGATGGGAAAGGACTGCTTTTAGAGAAACCGAATGCCTTTGTCGACAAGCAAAAAGGCGTCTGAAAAACGCACAGCGAATATTGAAGGTGGAACTAGTAGTCTAAAGAAGCCAAGTGAAGACAATCTTCAGCTTATGGACCGACTCATAAGCTCAGCGCAATATTACTGACGGACCCCAGGTCTTTGTTAGTTTTTGGAGCTATGTTAGGTTTTAGCTAAAGAAAAGGGCCTCGCTGTACGTAACCGAATTGTAAAATAAACAAGTGAGCGGTAATGGCGGAGACAGGAGACCTGTCAAATTATTCGATAAATTGCAAGTATTCACAGGACAACATAAAAATATAATACTTCTTTTTGAAACTGAATAAAATCTATAAATTTGTTAATTTAAGTAATCGTAATAATAAGCTCGAGATTTCTACAGCGCCCATCGAAAGCCAAGTTGATATCGACACGCCTTACACAAACTGAAATCCTCGTTCTATACGGTGATGTGCCGGGAACATTTTAGTAGCTTTCTGCTGTACAGAAATCTTATTTGAGAATTGCAAGCTATGATGTTGATCGTAATCGTAATTGTAAGCTCGAGATTTCTACAGCGCCCAACGAAAGCAAGTCTCGGGAATCAGCTTAATCACAGGCGCTCAATCAAAGCAAAAATCAATAGGTAGGAAGGGTTCGGTTCCAGGTCAAGATCTATGAGTCAGGCAGACGCGGCGAAACCTATCAACAAATACAAATACAAATATATATACATATCCGGATTCCGGGTTACTAGAGCGTCACCTAGGGAAATGTAATGCTTCAACAAAAATGCGTAGCACGCGTCATTGATTGAAAAGTTCACGAACGAATTGGAACTGGATTGTTCGCCAAATGTATATCGAACCCATACACCGTCCATATGGGTTTCATCAAATGGATATATTTGCACTCTGGCAGCCGCACTCCTCGTATACAGATTCAAATACAGATTCGCCAAAATCCGGAAAATCTGCATATACAAATACAGATTCGCCTATAGAAGCAGAATGCACAATTCAGGCCAGGATGGTCATGAGGGTCCATAAGGGAACTATACTTGGTCCATATGGGTCTCATAAAATGAATCTAGTTGCACTCTGGCAGCCGCACTCCTCGTATACAGATTCAAATACAGATTCGCCAAAATCCGGAAAATCTGCATATACAAATACAGATTCGCCTATAGAAACAGAATGCACAATTCAGGCCAGGATGGTCATGAGGGTCCATAAGGGAACTATACTTGGTCCATATGGGTCTCATAAAATGAATCTAGTTGCACTCTGGCAGCCGCACTCCTCGTATACAGATTCAAATACAGATTCGCCAAAATCCGGAAATTCAGCATATACAAATACAGATTCGCCTATATCGAGAAAATGCACAACTCAGACAAGTGTAGTCATATATGGGTCCATAAGGAACCCATACATGGCCCTTAAGGGTCTCATGAAATGCGTATTGACCTGCTGTAGTTCAAGTACTTCCCAGCACTGCCTAGACGCCTCTAAGAGTGAGAAGAAAGACGCCCTGCTTGTGTCGGCTGCTATGTCGGCAAAGTCGCTGCTCGGGATGGACGTTGACCGGATAGAGCGGACATCCGTCATCCTATAATACTATCTGCGTCATGTTTTTTCGCCCTTGACATTCACGCTAGGTGAGATAGTACCCGTATGCCCGCGTTTTGACTCCTTCTGGCGCTATCCACTTTTTCGTGTCCCGAAGTCTCACGTTGGTCTTGTTCTGCTCATATACGCCCAGCAGGTTCCACGGCTGAGTAGTGCTGGTTTTCACCATTTAACAGCAGTAGAAGAGCGACGTTGTGTGAATCTAGCCTCTCATGAGACATCTATTGGATGCAACCCGCGATTCCACCCTGTCGCAAAATGCGCTAATGTTTGCCCATTCCTGTTGTAATCGCACCTGGGTGGCAGGAAAGTAGGATCTGCTGTTGGGGACGGTGAATAAGAAGGACGGCCGTACCGAGGGTTGAGGAGTCGCTGGTTTGAGTCAGTTTCTGAGTGACGGAGCGAGGAGAAGATGATTTTCGGGGAATTCGAAGGAGGGTTCAGTCAGAGGAATTGGAGGAGCGAAGCTTGAGGAGCCGAGAAATGCTTTCCTTCTCTTAATCTTCGTATTCGTGTTTGTGTATATATAGTGTTACATTTCAGCTAGTTTGGGGCGGTTCGGTGGCCGATTGGTAACACGCTGGCACGAAGAGCGGAAGGAAGCGGGATCGAATCCCGCTTGCCCCATAAAGGTCGACTCAGCCGCTACTCGCCAGAGGGCAGTAGTAAAATGAGTAGCAGTTTCACTGCGTAGATAACCTTGGGTTCGGCGGGTAAGACTTGCCATCTACCGCCGATGTATGGTCACTAGTGGCCACCTAAGGACTGATGGCATTGAAACCGGAGATCAGTACCGGCACCTACGGGCGTTGAACCCATGGTGGAATCTATCTATCTATAGTTTAAAATGTATGTATTTAGAGTATATATATATATATATACACATACATACATATACATACCTACACACCCGTGTTAGTGCGTAATTGAGGAGTCTGCTTTAGTTGTAGGCTACACAGGATTTAAATTATGCATATAAGTCTGGCTATAAGTAAGACTCGTAGCGATATCTATTTGAATAGTTGAGGTCTTAGGTGTCCTATTTGAATAATGGACTTCAATTTTTGCAGTTTTTGTATGCAGATATATTAGAATGCTTTAAATGTATATATCTGCGGTATTTAATATCTGCCGGAGATGGTATACTTTGTGCGTTGTTAGGTACGCAGTTTTGTGGTTTATGTAGGGTTACATGTTGGAAAACTGCACTCATTGGAATTTAGTATTCAAGTATTTTGAAAAAAGTTTATTGTATGTGAATTTATCCCGGTACCCGTGGTCCTGGTGGCGTGGATGAATTGGAGCTGGTTGGTTTGATGACACGGGACCGTTATAGAGCTTGTCGACTGTGTATGAGGGATGGAATCCGAATCCAGTCAAGTATTTCTGAATGGTGATTCTGCGAGTGGAGAAGTCGACCGGAATAGCCCAGCGCCAGATGCCTGAGACTTCTACTACTCCCGTAGGACCGTGGTAGTCGCGAGAGTTTATTTTGGTGTTTCTGTGTATAGGATGGCTTGCAGTGTTTTTTGATAAGACAGTTATTGGTTATTCTGTTGAAGGAAGAGTCTTTGTAAATAAAATCTGTAATTAAACATTGTAAATATAACAACTGAAATTGGAAATTGGCTTTTCCTTGAAACTTAAACGAATTCGCGACACACCCGAACACGCTTACGCTATGGGCAGGTTCTGGCGCTCGAACTTGCCGACGTCGGACACCTTTACTGGAAATTCGATCCCGGAGAAATTCAGCTCTTTTAGATGGGCACTGCATTTGATTGAGCGTTGGGAGTCTTTTCTGCCGGATACATTGCCGACAACACAGTCCACTCAAAGCAGCGGTTGTCTCTGTTTTGCACGTTAACGACATAGCGCGGTCGAATGTAACTGCTGTCGTGAAACAGCCGATACTGAGCCGTACCTAGATTCAGCTCCTCTACATTTCAGAGTCTCCACCCTGACCCTTCATTTGTGTACTCTTCTCGGCGTCTGAGCATCTGCGCCTTCGCTGCCTCAAGTGCATCTTCGATGTCACCCGCATTCTATAATGGACAAGTGTCTGAGTAAGGTGTAATCAGCATGCGATTGATGTTGTAACACGGCGCTGCTCAAGTATTTGTTGCTATGTAATGTAGCGCCTTTGCATTGCATCGGATACAAAGTAAGGTAAAATACAGAGAAGCGCTACAGTGTGGAATGAACGCGAGCCCAGGACAGTTCTGCATCGTGGCTCAGGAAAAGACCCGTACCTGAAGATCGTAGGCTGCGAGGAGGGATGCAAAGGGAGACTTTTCATTTAAGGTAGTTAGGAGTGCTAGTGGCATGAATTTTATAGGTAAGACCGGATACCTTAAATCTTATCCGGATTTTCGGAGGAATTCAATGGAGCTCGTTTACTATAGCTAAGGAATTTGTACGAGGCAGTGCACGCAGCACCACACGAGCCATGAAATTTTGGATGAACTGAAGCCTTTGAGTTCAAGATCTGAAATACCTCGTTGGCATAATGCCCAGATATGATAGAAACAAGATTTACATAAGTTTCTAAAGTGGGGTCGAAATGTGAGTTTGCTGTCCAAAATTACACCAAAAATTCTGCTCAATATCGGAACAGTGCCAGCTAGGTCAATGCTGGAATGTGAAGGAAGAAATCGCAGACGTTGGCATGAGCCAAACATGATCACCTCAGATTTATCTGGTTTTCTGGCCAAACCATTGAAACAGAACCATTCATGAACAGAACAGAGAAATTCACCAAGTTTCACCTTGACTGACTGATGGGTGAAAGAGCAATGCAAAGCCGATTGTCATCAGCGCACAGCTGTACCTTCGCTCCAAAGTGGTTGGCTATGCGGGTGCCTGGTGCTGTGGATTGTAAATAATAAAGGTCTAAGGACAGATACTTGTGGGCACCACAAGTGCAGAAAGAATGATCACCGCATTTTTCCGAAATTCCTCGAATCTGTATTTGTATATGCAGATTTTCCGGATTTTGGCGAATCTGTATTTGAATCTGTATACGAGGAGTGCGGCTGCCAGAGTGCAACTAGATTCATTTTATGAGACCCATATGGATCAAGTATAGTTCCCTTATGGACCCTCATGACCATCCTGGCCTGAATTGTGCATTCTGCTTCTGTAGGCGAATCTGTATTTGTATATGCAGATTTTCCGGATTTTGGCGAATCTGTATTTGAATCTGTATACGAGGAGTGCGGCTGCCAGAGTGCAAATATATCCATTTGATGAAACCCATATGGACCACGTATGGGTTCTTTGTGTACCCTCATGACCATCCTGGCCTGAATTGTGAATTCTGCTTATATAGGCGAATCTGTATTTGTATATGCAGATTTTCCGGATTTTGGCGAATCTGTATTTGAATCTGTATACGAGGAGTGCGGCTGCCAGAGTGCAAATATATCCATTTGATGAAACCCATATGGACCACGTATGGGTTCTTTATGTACCCTCATGACCATCCTGGCCTGAATTGTGCATTCTGCTTCTATAGGCGAATCTGTATTTGTATATGCAGATTTTCCGGATTTTGGCGAATCTGTATTTGAATCTGTATACGAGGAGTGCGGCTGCCAGAGTGCAACTAGATTCATTTTGTGAGACCCTTATGGACCAAGTATAGTTCCCTTATGGACCCTCATGACCATCCTGGCCTGAATTGTGCATTCTGCTTCTGTAGGCGAATCTGTATTTGTATATGCAGATTTTCCGGATTTTGGCGTACCTGTATTTGAATCTGTATACGAGGAGTGCGGCTGCCAGAGTGCAAATATATCCATTTGATGAAACCCATATGGACCACGTATGGGTTCTTTATGTACCCTCATGACCATCCTGGCCTGAATTGTGAATTCTGCTTCTATAGGCGAATCTGTATTTGAATCTGTATTCGAGGAGTGCGGGTGCCAGAGTGCAAATATATACATTTGATGAGACCCATTTGAATGCGATAATTCGATCGGCAGTTTATGGGTTTGTACGTGTATCACACAATTCTGTTCAATATACGGTCTTTGGGCGAATTTTCGTTAATATCCGCCTTTCGTTAACAAATTGTGCAGTTCCTATTGATTCATGAATATTTTTATCGTTTAATCCTCTTTGAAATTTGAGATGCCAAATATTGCACTGCTATTTCG
Organism: Norana najaformis; assembly: GCA_964023275.1. Taxonomy (NCBI): domain Eukaryota; kingdom Metazoa; phylum Annelida; class Clitellata; order Crassiclitellata; family Hormogastridae; genus Norana; species Norana najaformis. Next base: position 16,345,752 of record OZ029918.1, read on the forward strand.
CTAGTTGGCAGCACAGAAACCCGGAATCCGGAACGGAAATGTATTTATATCTGTTGATAGGTTTTTATACGTGTCAGGCAGACGGTCAGACGGCTACAGCGGATGGTGTCTCGGATTGGAGCGGAGGGAGATTAGGGGAAAATGAAGAATCGGATTTGTGGAAGAGCAGTGTTTTCAGCTTTGAGTGAAGGACCTGTGTAGAGATCACAAGGGGTGAAGTGTTGATTTCGTATGATGGGTCAGATAATTGTTGTAATTCTGGCGAGAGCTTATTCAGAAAGGGTGGAACAGCTAAGGTTTTGGAGCGATTTCCGAATTTTAAGGATGAGGTAACAAAAGGGCGAAGAAGTGTGAGGACGGAAGAGAACCAGGTTGAACGGAATGGTTGAATTGTAAATAACTGACGAAGATAGGGTGTTTGGGAGTTTTGAAGTGTGTTATAGGCAAGCGATAGGATTTTCGTACTCCATTCAGGTATTCTAAGCAAGTGAAGTTAGTTGAGGAGTGATGGTGGTTGGGGGTTTGGTGACAGCGCGAGCAATGGCATTCTGGATAGCTTGAAGGTGGTTTATTGGAGTGAAAAAGTGAATTTAAGTAATTAAGTTTTGCATGGTCTCTGGATAAGGCGATGGTAGCTGCAGTTTTGAATTGCCGAACCGAACCCCTTTTGCCTATCGATCTGGTTTTGACTGAGCGCATGTGAATAAGCTGGTCTCATGACGTGGCTTTTGTTGGGTGCTGTAGAAAGTTTGATATTACGATTACGACATGATGTTGGTAACGTGTACGCAGATCACGACTGAGGGCTTACCCATACCTAGGCCAACGTAACATTTTGCGCTAAACTATGCCAAATAACTGTGCTAAGTGAGCCCATATATTTTGCCCTTTGCGTTTCAGAATTTTATGCCGGTTTTTCGAAGATCGCTGATAGCCACTAGCATAGGGTATGCAATGTGTGCCGACCCGTCCTACATTTGTCCAATCAATTGTTTTATTGACCCACAGCCCACAGATCAATGTCGTGGAAGTAGACAATAATTTGACCTATATTTCATCCAATCAGAACCGTCGTGGGTCTATTGATCAGTGGTGACGGCGATGTTCAGGGTGTGTTTTATGGGATCAAGCTGCGCTAACATTAGAAATAACGTCGAATAACCGCGAGAAATATGATATTTTACTTAAAATGCAACTTAAACAGTATGCGTAACGGATTGCTGTAGTTTATGATTGATTACGAGTCTATGTCATTATACAAGAGACTTTTCTAGGATGACCACAGTCCGGTCTTGTTTTGAGAGAAGTAGGGCCCACGTAAAGTTTGCCTCAGAAATAATCATTATGCAGAAGCGTTCGCATGCTGTGTTAAAATATACTTCTTGATGAATTGTTTACAATACACAGTAAACCCGTGACATGGCTTTGCAGTGGTAACAGTTTCAAATCTCGATCAGGGCAACCTTCAACGAAACTCAGTTCTGTTCTTGCTAACATTGAGGTTTGTAGCTTCTGATGTGCAAGTAATAAACATAGTTAATTAAGTGAAGGTTTGTTTTTTCAAGTTCTGTGGTAGCCTGTACTTTGGTAAGTTCATGTAAGGTGATGTGAGGTAAGCTGTCGTTTATTATGCACCTTTATGAACACTAGTACATGATCAGTAGCATCCTAGTGATAATGGATCACATACTATCTCTGTAAATCAACATACTGCATTGCATTGTAACAGGTTTGCTTTTCACTCTAGTAGTTGTTTTGTTTGGTAATTTTACATTATATGCGGCCCTTATGCAAATGCCTTTTAATAACCCGGGATGCAATGTAATGTTAACGTAATCTGCAATATAATATAATTGGATATTTCCTCATCTTAGTTAGGTCTTGTTAACCTCAGAGGTTAGGTGTTCAGATATCTGCCATGCCATGGATAAGGTTTCTGGCTGGTTTACAGATATTTTCTGGCTGCTTTATATCATTTGCTTGACTTCTGCCTCACTCTTCCCTTTTCTTGCTTCCTTAACTTTTCCAATCCTTTGTCCCGCTTTTCACTTTTGCAAGATTTTTGTGACAGTTTTGATTTGGTTTTCAAGTTTTCCCCTTCTCTGCTTTAACATTATTATCATAGCTGGTTTTTACTTTACAGTTTCTATGGGCAAACTGGTTGAAACCAATTTGAGAGGGCCAACTCAATTGCTTGGTTTGCCAAAATCAAATGGGGCAGCATTGCTTGATTAGCCTCTTGGATTCACTGTTGTCTCTATAGGTATTTCTTTATTAGTTAGTGTGAATTGTATCATAAGCAGCTTTCTGGCTGAGACCATCTTCAGTCTTCTGCAGACCTATACACCAACACTCAAAATACAAAACATGATGATGTTTTATATGGCATGGGCATTTCCAGTTTTCTGGGGCATCACTTGACTGTGGATGAACTGGAAATTTTAACTGGACACAAAGATCGTAGGGTATGTTTATTTAGCTGTGGTACAGATGAGATCAAAGTAAAACTGTTTTCCAACGAAAGACAACTAAAAGGATGGATGTTCCAAGAGAGGTCATTGTATATGCCCATCTCATAGAATAGACTGAAGACTGCACAGCAGATTACCTAAGTAGCTGTTTGGAACACCCGTCTGGGCACTTTCCTATGAGCTAGTTTGGAAGTTGTTTATGCACTGCTCACAGACTTTGTGAGGACTGGTTAAAGGATCATTTCTGAAATGTGGCATCAGTTGCTCTATGGCGAATGTACAGTACATGTACCTTCAGCAGATCCAGAGGTCTCTGACTGTGCCAATGATACCTTAGATGGGTATGTTGATGATGCAAAATAAACCATTTATTGTTTGATGATTATGATGACTATGGTTTTAAAGAGCTAGATTAAATCTGTTGTTTTAACATCAAAGGGGCACACTGCACATCGTAAATGGTAGCTTGATTTCTATTCATTTAGTGCTAATGCTGTAATATTTTATGCTGCTCTGCATTCCGAATTCTGTGACCTGATTAACTTCCGTTGTGGTTTTCAAAACAGTGGTAAATACACTAAATTATTTTGCAAGATATTTGCAAGTATCTGGAATTTAGTTAGCTTTATTATGGGCATTTACCTCACATTAAAGAGTCATTCCATGTCAAATCAACCAATGGTCCCCACCACACCATCTCATAATTCGATGATATTAAATCAGTTTGGGCACCAACATGTGTTAGGGTGCCATGCAAAATATTAGCTCTTAATGTTGCATGGTGTTCAAGGTATGACCAGTTTTATACCTGGGGGTAACGACAGCTCGTGAACAACTTAATTCTGGGGAAGTTTTGATTAAGAATAACTCAGGAATTATGTTAGATACAACTGTCAAATTTTCACCAGATTGTCAGCTCTTTGAGTAGATTCTAACCATGTAAAAACTTCAGGGAGGCAAAATGATATTACTATCATATGAAGGTACTTCATACTTCAAGTCCTTTCTAATGGTGTGCAATACATTTCTGTGCTACCTATCTCGCATGACCATATTTCCACCAGAAGACGACAAATCTTTTACTTTGTGCAGTTTTTAAGGGAGTCTGGCACATTCAGTTATTAGTTAAAATATTTCAGAATGCATCAGATTATTCATCAAATAGCCCACAACAAAGCCACAAACTTCTGGGACTTTATATTTAACACCAGCCAACCAGTGCTTTTTCAAATAGCAATAATTGTGGTGCTGAAATGAACAGATTATCATTTTCAATCTGGGCTGGGCTAATGGATAATACACTAAACTGCAAAGTTTTTACATGGTTAGAATCTCTCAAAGAGCTGATTATCTGGTGAAAATTTGACAGATGCATCTAACATAATTCCTGAGTTATTCGCAATCAAAATGCCCCAAAATTAAGTCGTTCATGAGTTGTTGCTAACCCCTAGGTATAAAACTGGTCATCCCTTGAACACCATGCAACGTTAAGAGCTAATATTTTGCATGGTTTCCTAAAACATGTTGGCGTACAAACTCACCTAATATCATAAAAATCTGAGATGGTGTGGTGGGGACATTTCTGAATTTTGGTTGATTTGACATGGAATGACTCTAAAGAGAAATATGCTTAGGTATAATGAATATACTTACTGGACACTGTCAGTGGGAAGATCAGGCAGCAAGGGAGAGGGTTGGCCACCCATCTTCATATTCAGACTCTGTGGACTGATCTTCTGGATATTGACCTGATTGTGGTTTGGCTTTGGTGTGCCATTGGTTGAAACCTTCTGCATTAGACAATGGCACAACAGAAGTTACTAATTACAATTACAACATGCTGAGGATAAGAATATGAAGTTGCTAACACTTCTATCTGCACCAGGGTGGACTTTGGTAACACTATCTTTGCTGGACTCTCACTTGCCAATATTTCCAAGCTTCAGTCTGTTCTCAGTGCTGCTGCCTGTCTTATTGGAGGCGTCCCCAGGTATGGCCATATAAATTCCTTTATGCGGGACACTGCACTGGCTTCCCGTTCAGCAGCGTATCCAGTTCAAGATCCTAACGCTTATGCGTAATTGTCTCGTTGTAATTGTAATTGTAATCTGACATTTATAAAGCGCCACTTCAAGAATAGACTCATCAGAAGCGCTCCCGACCCGAACCAGTGAGACCACTGGCAAATAATACAGACTTCAGGCGCTTGCGAAACTGCGGAAGAGACAAACTGAGGAATATTAGCCGAAGCTCTCGGGAAAGGCGATTCCAGCTATTGGGTCCAACATAGGCAAAGCTTCTAGACTGCGCTGTAGCAGTGTGCATACGAGGGACAGTGAGAAGTCCAAGGGAGGCCGACCGGAGAGTGCTACGGCCTGGAACCAAGGAGACCGAAATGCAGAAGTCCCTAAGATATGATGGAGCAGAGCCAACGAGACAATTACGCATAAGCGTTAGGATCTTGAACTGGATACGCTGCTGAATGGGAAGCCAGTGTAGACTGTCCCGTATAAAGGAAGTTATATGGCCATACCTGGGGACGCCTCCAATAAGGCGGGCAGAAGCATTGAGAACAGATTGAAGCTTGGAAATATTGACAAGTGAGAGTCCAGCAAAGATAGCGTTACCAAAGTCCACCCTAGTGCAGATAAGGGCATGAATTAGAGTAGTAACAGCATGAAAGGAGAGGGAGCGGCGGATGGTACGAAGCTGACGAAGGTGGTAAAAGCATGAGTGGGAGACACTGTTAACATGATCGGTCAAGGAGAGTTCCCGGTCCAGAACAACCCCAAGATCACGGACTTTGGAACAGAATAGAATGTCTGGAAACCTCTGGCGTAAGGATGATGAATCAGTCTTTGCCAGCTGAGCACGACCACCAAGCCAGATGAACTGGGTCTTAGCAGAGTTCAGTCGGAGGCGATTAGAGGACATCCAGAGACCAAGGGCAGATGTTGCGTCAAGAATACTCTCAACCAGAGAGGAAGCCGCTTCCGCTGGGCCATGAACGAAGGCCTGAGTGTCGTCTGCATACTGATGGACAGCAACACCCATAGGAAGGAGAACCCGTGCCAGGTCGGCAGTGTACAGAATGTAGAGGAGAGGGGCCAGAACAGAACCCTGAGGAAGGCCAAAAGGTATAAGGGATCAGGCGGAACGTGTAGGCCCAAAGATAACAGAGTGAGAGCTGTCTGAGAGGAAAGACTGAAACCAAAGAAGGGCCGTATCAGTAATGCCAAAAGATTTTTCTAGACGCTGCAAAAGGATAGAGTGATCCACAGTGTCAAAAGCAGCACTAACATCATAGAGGGCAAGAAGAGTAACATGTCCACGGTCAAAAGCTCCAAAGACGTCAGCCAGGAGACGTGTAATAAGTGATTCAGTAGAGTGGAACTTCCTAAATCCGGATTGAAGAGGAGGCATGAGGGAGTTAGAGTCAAGGTAGTCGACCAGTTGGACGGACACACATCTTTCAAGAAGCTTAGAGAGGAAGGAAAGGTTAGAGATAGGTCGGTAGTTAGAGATATCATTGGGGTCAAGTCCCTGGCGCTTGAGAGAGGGAAAGACTACAGCACGTTTGTGAGAAGCCGGGAGTGAACCCTGACCCAGGGAGGTATTACATAGCAAGTGTAAGAACGGCTCTGCTCCATCATATCTTAGGGACTTCTGCATTTCGGTCTCCTTGGTTCCAGGCTGTAGCGCTCTCTGGTCGGCCTCCCTTGGACTCCTGACTGTCCATCGTATGCGCACTGCTACAGCTCAGTCTAGAAGCTTTGTCTATGTTGGACCTAATAGCTGGAATCGCCTTTCCCGACAGCTCCGGCTTGAATTCCTCAGTTTGTACGTTCCGCAGTTTCGCAAGCGCCTGAAGTCTGTATTATTTGACAGTGGTCTTACTGGTTCGGGTCGGGAGCGCCTCTGATGAGTCTATTCTTGAAGTGGCGCTTTATAAATGTTAGATTACAATTACAATTACAATTCTTACCCATGTCTGCCTCAGGGCTAGTTTAAGGGACTGCTGCTCTTCCTCTTAAAGAGAAGTTAACATGGTAATTTATGTCCTTTAGGAAATGTGACTAGAGACTACATTTGATAGCAGCTTTGATCTAGGTAAGGCACACATTGTGCTGTATGGGCCTAACTTAGCACCTTTGGCTGTTTTAACAGCACTGTTAATGAGCAGTTGCATCTGTAAAAGTAAAGATAACTTATATGTGGCATCACTTGTTTGTGAGTGTATATGGTGTATACTTACCTACTTACTCGCATGCATCATACAGGACAAGCCCAGTCACACTTGGATGTCGGGAGTCAAGCTTTCAAAACCTCATGTTACTGAGTCGTATGCTACCAGAAATTTGTCAATCTAGGAAACAATGATATAGCATTATGCCAATCTTCTAGATGTAAAGTTATCAAACAACGATAGCACAAAAATGTGAATATACGTGAAATGTCTTGCAAATGTTAATCGAAAGGAAACAGAAAGGCAAGGTTGCCAGGTAGTTTCCAGAAATCCCGATTTCATAAAACCACTCAAAAGTAGATTATAAAAAATGAAATTGTATTAAAATGATCAAATTTAATATATGTATTTATCTGTATCTGAACTTTGGTAACTTTTATTTGATGGACAGTTTCAAACAACATATCTCGACATGAGACGGCCTAACGTTGAAGATGTCGGTAACAATGTACTAGCTAGTCCGCATACTGTGTGTTAGCGAGAACTGTGTGTTAAGTTGGCAGCCTTGGGATGCATGGCTCCACCATGTGTTAAGCGAATGCGCACATTTCTGGAACGTGTGTTACCGGACTTTTCATGTATGTATATGATAGTTGGGGCTTTTGACCTCAACAGCTTACTGAAATCATGTAATTAATTGGAAACACCACTTTTTCATCTTTTCAGAGTGTTAACAATTATCTGGCTATCTTGAATTTATTGTTTACATAATACAAGAAACATTACAATGATACTCAGCCATATAACGAATACCTGTTGACTATTGTACAGAAAAATGAGGAAAATGAGGTGATGTTGATGTGAAATTTAGATGTTGATTATGGTGAGACTGACTGTGTTTGGCTTGTGCAGGTTTGTGTTTGTTGAATGATTATCCTTGTGTAAGCACTTTAGTGAAATGATCTAAAAGCCTTGATAGGACCATGTGCTTGAAAATGTTATTGATGAAGATGGCATTTTAAGTGAATCGTAAACCTTGGGATAACCAGACTCAGGAAGTTTTACACTCAAGTGACTTAATTGTGAAGATGGGGAAGAATGTTCGTGTACGTTTGTATCTTCGTAGAAATTAATATGGCTTTAGAACAAAGCTACATTGTTTCTCAACAAACAAAATTAAAGTTCTTACATTAAAAAACAAAATTACCAAGTCATTCCACAGCTTGAGGTGAACTTGTTGTTCCTTATGCAAGAACTTCAAAATACAGTGTTTTTAGCAGTTGGTCCATCCATCTGGAACAACCTACCTTTTGGTCTGCATGTTCTTTTAACCAGGGATGCCACTTGTAACTGACACAAACCTAAAAAACTGTTCTCTTTCACTTGAGCTGGGCTGGAAGCACCCCGAGTAGGTATCTTAGAGGAGGTATAGATAAATGCTGTGAATGAATGAATTAATGGATGAATGAATGCTGTTTTTGAGCATTGTGGCCACTTTAGTAATTGCAGATTTTAATAACTTATTGATTCAGGATCAAGAGGGAGTTATGTTTACCAGAACTGCCACCAAGTGATGCAGTAAATGCTGAGGAAACCAGTTTTCTGGTTTTTTTGATAACTGACTTACTTGCAGACCAGTTTTCTGGATTGAAATGGTTTGTAATTAGAGGATGATTTTTCGTCATTGCTGAACTTTGGTCTACATATTAAGGTGTTCTGTTTGGTGGAATGGCTAAAATTTATGCCAGATCAAAGTTTGTAGTTAGACCTGAACTTAGGTGCTGCGAATTCCTTATGGTATGCCATATTGTGATGTTGAAATATCCAGTGTGTTCATGATGAAAGGACAGTAAGATTGCAAATGGCTGTGCCAGTGAATGCACACCCTATTATCACTTTGAACTGATGAAAATGGAATTATGATTAAATGTTGCTAGTATTGAATTGCACTGAAATTAAAGATAGCCCGATTGGAGTACCAGTCAAATATTTTTTGTATGTTTGCATGAATTTTTTCATGCCTTTGGTCAATTTATGTCTGAGTCTGCGTTTCCAAAGTTATTTATCGAGTCTTTTGCAGATTTTGTACTGTTTTGGACAATTTTGGATGATGTTTTGACCTCTAGTATCATCAGTGTCATTGACCACGATATGCAGATGGGTCATACTACCGTAAGTCAACGCCTGTTAATATTTGCACATGTTATCTGTAGCAAAACTTGTTCGACAACCTGAAGTCATATCCCACTTGCAACTGCATAATTATGGATTTATTCTGCTGGGTGAACTCGGGTGTTTGAGTCAGCATCCCCTGTCCATTTCAGAGAGGTTTTTCATTGTCTGTCTTGCTACAGATTCATCAGCCAACACGGTCCCAGGAGTGTGAGGAACCTCTGGATGTGTCAGACCAGACTGTTAGCCTTCATATGCTGAGTGTAACTGTGTGCTGTAAGTGCTTCATCCGAATGCACTTGGTGCATTATTTATCTGTGGTGTAATTTGGACCGTGGGCTCTGATTATGCTTCACTTATCAACCACGGATGGAAATTTGTTGATCAGTCACTGTGTGTCTGTGTGGAACTGCCAGTGGAGAGCTTCTCCAGCTGCATGAACATCATCATTATACAGAAGAACTCCTATTTTGGAACTCCAAATCAGTCACACTAGTGGAAGAGGTTCTTATATTCTGATACATGCATACATACTGTGCATATCCAGTAAGCAGATGTGATTATGGTATCATATGATTAACTTAAGTAAGTGCTGCTTAGATAGAAAACTACTCAGAGGTGAGAAAACAATTTGGAGGCCATGCTTAGCAATGCAACCTGCTTACAGTTGACCACAAGCAACCTGGATTTGGAAGGGTATACTGTAGTTCCACTTCTGTGTTCTAAGAGAATTTTGAAATAGCATTAGCTCTGCTGAAGTGATGGCGGAATTTCAAATCTCAATGCATCTTGTCTGAATGAATCATATAACTGAAAGTGGTGACTTTCATGATTTATGGAGAACTGAATCCAGACACAATGGTGCATTGTTAACCTTTTACATGTTGTCTACCTGATAGATAAGATGATCTGTATTTATATCTTGTGCTGTTATCTCAACACTGACAAACAGTAATTGATGATACAAGGAGCTAAACTGAGAACATTTAATTTTTTGACATGACCTATGCTATTTATAAATTTGCAATAATTTCATTGGTCTATAAATATACACTGGTAATCAAATACTGATAATGGAATGGGGAAAGAGTTTCAGAATAATAAATCGGAGCCTAAGTAAGACGCTTAGCGGTTTGGACTTAATCATCTAACTCAGCTCCAAAATGTGCTTGATTTTCCAATTCATTGTGTTGAACTGACGACCTTTTGGCATCGACTTGTTCCTTTAGACTTTGTGTTGTGCTAAAGACCAGTCAAAGGATTACCTGTTTGTCAGTGGGACAGAGCTGTTTGTGTTGAAGGTTGCAGTTTACATTCACAGCCTGTCGGCCACCACCAACTGCTAGTAAACAGGATTCTGTGGGATTTATCCAGATTATCTGGTTACTGAACCATTGAGTCTAGCAGGCCTTGGATCAGCATAAAAATGAAAAACACTGCCATTTTCATGTCATCTGATTCTCTTCAGTTTTGTTCATTTTCAGTTCAGCATCAATAGAAGTTTGTATCAAGCAGTATGGATGTTTGTAGGTGGGTTAGTTCTTGTACTGTTATAAAAAATATTATGATAATTTTTTTACATTGTAGTTGATCAGTGATGATTTTTGTTTTGATTATAAAAAGAGCAACTGTGTTATACATTTTGTTCGTTACTGAGTTATTGCTCAGGAATTTTACTGACAGGTAAGGTGATGATCACTGATAATGATCACTTTTAATTATTATGGTTAAATAGGGATTTCTGTCCTGATAATTTCAGAGAGGACTAATGGTAATTGACTACTGCAGTATTAGTGACCAAAATTTACATACAGAGAATTGAATCAAATGAAGGAATGTGGAAGTTGCTTTAGTTAGAAATAAGGCATTGAATAAAATGATGTTTACGGGTAATTGTTGTGAATCATGACCACTATTATTACACTGTTAGCATATGCATTGCTAGAGGGCCAGTGTTCATGGATGCAAACGAGTGTTGAATTCAGTCCATCAGTTCTTTTTAGAGTTGTTGAAAGTTTGGTAAAATTAGGCCCATGTACTGGAGTCTGTACTGAGAAGGTATCTGATCACCCGTCACTGCATCATTGGATAATAAATCATATCATCCATGTGAGTCATTATGTCAAAGTTAGGCCTAAGTCAAAGTTAGTTAAGCTAGTTAAGCAGTCACCTAATCCATGAGGCCATGAACTCTTTCTGCAAACCATTTTGACAGCACACTGTTTCTGTTGACTCTAAAAGACTAAAGAAATTTGTTATTCTATTAAGCTTCACAGATTGATAATTCTGGACTTCATTGATAATTCTGGACCACAGCTCGATACCTCCCACCCCATGGCTTCACAGACCACAGACACCATTATTCAGCTGAGTTATGACTAATACACCATTCTGCTTGAAATAATCATTGTGCTTCTTTGGCTGAGTTTTGGGTTGTATAATTCACAGCCGGGATGCCACACTTCTCGTGGGCGCATCCAGGCCTCCAAGTGCCTGCTGACAGGCCTAGTTCTTTCAAAAAATTTCATCTGCTGCTCTGGCATTTCATGGCTTTTCCATTTTCCCAGTTAGTTGAATTTCCAGTTATTTAAGTTCTGTTTGGACTTCTCCTATTGTATATTTTTGCAATGGTTAGCTACTGTTTTTCAGAATTATACGATAATAGTTGGACATCACTTTGGTGGCCTGTTAGGGCATTTTGCTCGATGAAATGTTGATTAATTTAGTATTACAAGGAAATGTAAAGTATTTGTATATGATCATGTCTTGTTAGTTTATACTAATAGGTCTTGGTCTTGAACCAGTACCATCACTTTCACTTGCACAGCATCTGGCCAGTGGGACATGTCCAACAACACAGATTTCTGTGCTAATGGCTAGTTCTTATAGTAGTACACAGGCAAATAAACTGATTGATGTGCACACTTGTTGAAAAGTTCTCTGTGCCTTGCTTCTGCCAGTAAAAGAAGCAGTAGGCTGTGATTGGCAAAATTTGGGCTTTATTTTAAACAGACAACATACCAAATAGGAGAACTTCACAAGGCTTCCCAGCACACTCGTGGTGTTCTACCTTCTGTGGCCATGTGTCTATGATGTTGAACAGAATCAGTTTAAAATGTCCTAACGGTTTTCAAAGTACCGCATATTGGTCAGCCAACTTATCTTTTGTCTTTGCTCTTACATCAGACTCATTCATTACTGTTGCTGTCGCTCATCTTTTGTTTGTCCAATGCTCAGACAGTGGTAGATTCCCGGCTTTCTTGGCTGCTGAAAAGAGGCTGTGGAATTAGTTTCCTGTTTGTCTGCTCTGCGAGTTCCCTGATGTTGTACGGATCTGAGCGACAGTCTGTTCTTTTTTGGATTGGGTATCCTCCATAGTCAGTCTTCTGATCTTTTGGGTGTCATGTTTCCTAACTGGTTCTGTTTACAGGACTGTGATTTGGAATGCGGTTGTGCTTAGAAGCGACCATCGTCTGATGCACTGTCCATTACAGTAACAGAAGACTTTGCAGGTAGCCATCTGACACTGGTCAGTAAAAGGGATCCGTGGTTGAGATTTGGAACGTAGTGCCTACATTTAGAGTCCTTGGTCTTTGTTGATATGGAAAATGGTTCTGGCTTCTACCCAAGTACTCATGCATGCACATGAATTGTCTTCCTGGAAAACTTAATTGATTGACGGTCAGCATTGTACTGAAGATCTCTGTAGGTTTTATGCAAAGTTCAGAAATCCATTTATGGACCAGCTCTCTTCCTCTTTCTCTCCTCCAGTCCAAAAAAGAAACCTCTCTAACCAAGTTTTTTATGTGTTCTTTTGTAAAGAAGGTGATAATTTTTTGAACAGAGAGGCACATTGACTAAACTGTATTTTGTAATAACTCTTCTAACAAATTCATGGAGGGGACTCTAAGATCTAAACATTTGGAGTATTTTTGTCTAAGAGAGGCCATACAAATGGAACACTTTCCATTTGTCTTTACCATGCACCAATGTCATGTGCTGTTACCACTGGCTTAGTTTGTTATGCCACATCGGATGAATGAGGACGACAAACAGGAGCTGCTTTGAAGATGGCCAGGATGGCATGCTATATTCAAATTTATATGTCACTGTGTTACATAAGAAAATGTTTTCCTTGAACTACAGTTTCCTTCTTACTGATGTTGCATTAATTTAGATCTGTATTTTGAAATGATGAAAAGACTTTGTATTGATTAATGAAATAGAAAAGAAATTACGATTTCATGTTTTTTGTTGTTGATGATTAATATACATTTACGTCAAGCCAGACATGTGTCATTATGATTATGTTTTTGTGAACACCATTGCTAAAAGCTGCACATATATAAAAAAGCTGTAGCAGAATCTGGGCTGGTGGTCTAGATTTTACTTGTCAAATTGATGTGTACATTCCTATGCAGCTGCTTCCTCTGCGGCTGAACTGGAGTGGCAGCACAGATGCTGTGCACTGTCTGCTTGGATCTAGTACAGCATCATGCTTTACGCTTCAGCAGCGACCGCCAACGACGACACAAAGGACTGGCTGTGATGCCGTCACTTGCTCCATGCGTATTCTGGAATATTTTGCATTTAGGAATATTCTGTATTTAGGAATATTTTGCAGTGCAGTCGCTGTCTGCAGTGCCTCCTCAGTTGCTTAGTCCACCAGCAGCAGCAGCAGCAGTGCTACTTCTCAGTCCATCGTTCAGCTGCTAGTAGACAGGCTTACCATATACACTCACATACAAAATTTTTCTATGTTTCCACAATGTAGAGCACATCTTTATGTCTGTTTTTTTTAGAAAACGCAGAAGCCTTTGGTCTGTTGCCAATCAGAAAATTCTGATACAAACTGGAGCCTCAGCATCTTAGATTGAAAAAAGGGTGCTATGGTAATGTGCATGGCATCCACAGGTTAAAGCTGAGCCCTCCTGCCAGCGGCCGTATGATGATCCTTCCGTGTGACCGGGGAGAGGCCGACCCTGGATTTCCCGGGGATGAAGAGTACTCAAAAGTTGAACAGTGGCTTGATAATCACCCGGATTTTGTCCAGGATTACTTTTCTCGTAAAGCGACGCGATCTCTGATCGATGGTTGGCTGTATAATCATTCTGGAGGGGGAGAGGGTTCAGGTGGAACAGGGTCAGTGCTCGTGTATGACATGTCCCCCACAGGATCAAACTCAAAGGGAAGCTCAGGGGCTAACACTCCAGTGCGCAAGATCTCTGCACAGGAGTTTGAAAAGCGTGGGCAGATCCTGAAGCCAATGGTCCTGACAGTTGATGGGATGCCATCATTTCTGGGAGCAGCTGCCTCTGTACCTGCTACCCCTCCACCAAGACCCCGTCGTCGTAGAAGTGAGCTGAAGGTTCTTGACGAGTGCGATCTCGTGTATGAGCTTGTGATGGATATCTGCAATGACCTTGACATGACTAGCCTCTGTCACAAGATTCTTCAGAATGTGAGCCTTTTACTCGGAGCGGATCGGTGCTCACTGTTCCTCGTCGAGGGAGAGAAAAAGTCAGCCGACTTCTGTCTTTGCAGCAAGCTATTTGATGTCAACATCCGATCTACAGTTCAGGACTCAACAAGAATGTCTCAGGAAATACGGGTTCCCTGGGGAACAGGAATTGTTGGTCATGTTGCTATGATGGGAGAAGCACTTAACATTCCTGATGCCTATGAGGTCAGTAATCTTGTGACTTCCTAAAATGTCTGTAAATATGGTGTATTATGTTTAAGTTTCCTTTGTTTTTGTAATTTATTTTCTGTCTTATCCTATATTATCAGCTTGATTTCTTCTAAACCAGTTTTCTATGGTCAAGATGTGTTTCAGTGCTTTTTTTACCTGTTCTTTGAAATTGTGAAAGACTAGTTTTGTGTTTTTTTTCACAACAATCTTTTGGAGTTGAGGTGAATAGGCAGCACTTGGAACTTTTCAGGTGCAACATGCATGAATTTGAAGAGTGCTTCCAAAATGCTTTTTCAATAAAGCTTATTGAACATCAGCAGGATTAGTTTGCTTTATGCATTTTCTCTGTAAAAAGTACTAGTTAGACCAAAGTTATCTTTGAATATATTTAAGATGCACTGTCTTTTTTGTGTTTAAGTGCTTTAACCATAGTGTTTCCTTTTGTACCCAGTGTTGAAGACTTGATTTATTCTGTGGCATGATTTATTTGTAAGAAACTGAATTTTGACCAAATGTTTTGGAATTTATTAGCTTTGGATATAATATAATTGTTATATATTAGTCTATTTTATGCCTATTATTCAAGATTCCTTTTTTTGTATGGATAAAGTGTCAGTGTGACTATGACTTGGCTATCACTAAAGAAACGTAAGTTCTAGAAAAGTAAATTATGCTGGTAAGATAAAATTTGCCCATTTATCCGCAAGCCACTGGCAGTGATATTCCCTGCAAGCACAGATCCAGTTTTCTTGCTCAGTGGTTCCGCTTTTAAAGATGTCGCACAAATTTACAAATCCAATCTGATGCAGTTATGAAATTATTGTTGTTGACATTGTTATTAGGAAAATTTGTAGTGCACGCAGTCACACAACAATGTGAATTTGAGGCAAGGAGCAGTTTGAATCTGAAGTGTGGAGTTTAAGGGGTTTTTGTCAGTTCGTCTAATCCAGTCTATTGACTTCAATAATGTACAAAGCATCAGCTGATGGTCACTTCAAAGAAATAGTCACTGTGACCATGTGTTAATAAATCGCAGGTTAAGAGGGATGTGATGAAATACAATAGTTTACGTTTTATTTAGTCTTAATGTGACTAGAAAGCTCAGAGTTTGATTTGAAGGCACTTGCAATGTAGCCTGCTACCTCACAGTTTTGCCCAATTACTTTAAAAGGCCACATTGCTGTCTTGTTATGGGCAAAAGTGTTTGTGATTTAATACCAGTTTATATTTCTGGCTACGTTAGCTTGTTAACATTGCCTGTTTCCAGACTAATTATTTTAAAGGCCATCTCGACTAACAAGCCTATGGGTTCTCAGCTGTTGTAACCTTGGCGAGAGAGCAAGCAGCTAAGCTCCTGCCTGGGGCAGAGCTGTGCTGCTGGGTTTTGGGAGTGGACACATGTGCAGCTATATGAAGTTCACCTTCCTTGGAACTGTACTGCCTCTGCAAGGCTTAAGGCCAGCTGTAGCCAGCAACTGTTGCCACCCATTGAGACAGCTGTTACAGCTGATAAAGGCTGTCTGATATAGGTGCAGCACGTGTACTGATTGTACGGAGTGCTAACACATCTTGGGTGTTAAATCTACTGCCGTGATGTGACTGTGCATTAATGGGTCATGCATAAATGGTACTGCACTGTAATAGAATTATGAGGTTTGTTTAGTAAACATGATTTTTAGAAGATGCAGTATGATTTTATGTACATTACAGTTTCGTTGTTGCTTTGCACTGTATGATGTCTTTCTATTACAATTCACTTATGATACTATGAGAGAAACAAAACTAGGTATTGATTATGGGCGATATATGGTAGGAATTTATTTGGTTTGCCCTTCATTCTTTTCCATCATCTGGAAATTGACAGCTGGAATTAGGCAAGGCTATGATATTTGCAAACCATGATTTTGATCAGCTTTTGAATTGATTCAATTACTTACTTAGCGCTGGTTTAGAAACTCACAACTGAGGCGTCCTTGAGTGGCACAGGAGACCCTTCTTTAGTCTAGAAGCTCTGATCTGGAGACCATCTGGATGGAGAGAGAGGATGCATTTACATTTGTACACCTTCCATGTGCTTTGTAGAGATTGGATGGCTAAAATTGAATATAGTGGTTGGCAAATAGATGACATGATGGAGTGGAGGTTTAACAGCCCGGGTGTATTGTTGGCTGGGTGGATGACTGGTTGGCTTTGTGTCTGGCTGGTTGGCTGGTTGACTAACAGGCTGAGTGGCTGGATGACTAGCTGTTGTTATGGGTTGGATGATTGGTTGACTGGAGAATTGACTGGCTAGTTTGATATAAGGCTGAGTGGGTATGTGGCTGGTTAACTAGCTGGCTGGCAGTTACACTGGCAAAGGAGAGCAGGGTAGAATGAGCGAGCGATTGAGGAGTGCTTGTGAAGCCAAGCTATAATACTTTGGAGCCGCAAAAGAGATGAGAAACAGACTTTATGTTAGAGCAGGACTTGAATTAATGGCATGTAGTGATGAGAGCATTTTGACATCATCTGTGTTGCTGTATGTCTCCCATGAGAGAGTTGAGCAGCTAAAGCTGAATTAAAGTGCTTGAAAAATCCACTCTAAGTCAAGCAGTGTGAAAACTAATTGAATGAAAATCCCTTAAGTAAATCACACAAAGTGCTTCCTTCAACCAATGTAATTAGCAGTAAAATAATCGTCAAAGTGATCATCAAAAGGGCTGTCTGTCTAGGTTTCGTCATGAGTTACAAAGGGGTCCATTATGTTGCCAATTATAGAATTGGAAATTGATTCTAAAGCTAGTTCTGAATGGCACAGAACTACCACTCAGACACTAGGGTGTCCCAAAAATATTGTTTTCTGAAATGTAAATCCTTACTATTCAGAAAGTTTCCTTCGGTCCACTAATGCCATATGCAAATTTTAAAAATATGGAGATCCCTCAGGTCCCTGAATTGGAAACTTTCTTCCTTTGGCACAATATTTGCCCATTTTAAACAAAGTTTCATAAACTCATTGCTGAATTGAGAGATAACCAGTTTGGCATTGTTTGGAAGGTCTTTAGGTTATAGATACTATCAATCAATTTTAGGTACTTATAACATCTTACTATAAGTTATGGTATTATAAAGTAGAAGTGTGAAAAGTTAAACTTTTTTGAAAACAACCATGTCGCAAAAACAAGAATAAAAACCTAGAGATTGTTTAAATATTCATTATACTGTAACAGTTTCACTTCTCTTCTGTGTCTTTCTGACTTGCAGCAGATTCTCTTTCTGTACGAATGGGCTTAGTGCTGTAACCCCTATTACAGTCCATCGTCCATCACTTTCTCTTCATCAGCATTATGGCAGCATTTCCATCGTAATGGGTAGTTCCCATTTGCTTGTTTCTTTTCTTCCTCCAGCTCTGTTCCATCCTTCCTGTAATCATTGCTCACTGTAAGCATATGTTTTTTGTGGCTTCCCCTTGATGCAAGCAGCTGTTGGAATGATTTTCTAAATTTTGTTATCTTTGCCTAGCTAGTGAACTCGGGATGCTTCAGGTACATGCAGCTCTAGCAGTAGCTGCTGGCTTGCCACTTTGCCAATCTTGCCCCTTTATCCAGTGGGAATTGCAAAATAAGTATGTGCTGTCACTGCCAGTCTATGAATTGACACTCAGGCAACACTAGAAGGAGTGTTATCGTGAGTGCTTTCTGGGCTTCTGGCAGTGTTAAGTGGATTGACGAGTCTTTGCTGCCTGAAAAGCTTTCTACTGCTAACATATTTTGCTCTTTCCAAGTAGCTTTGCAGGCATTCACAGAATTAAGAAAACAGATATTAGATTGGAATTGCAGTTTCTGTACAAATGTGTCAGAAGTTTGGCTCATCTTGTTGCTAATGTGTTTTTAACTCTGAGAATAATCATGTGTTGCAGAAATTAATTTTTGTATTACTGGTGAAACAGCACTTGTTAGAATTGAATAATAGAAAGTTGTTGATGTTGTTGTTTTTGTTGTTTCTGATGATGTTGTTTGATG
This sequence comes from Norana najaformis, assembly GCA_964023275.1. Taxonomy (NCBI): domain Eukaryota; kingdom Metazoa; phylum Annelida; class Clitellata; order Crassiclitellata; family Hormogastridae; genus Norana; species Norana najaformis. The sequence goes on from OZ029918.1 coordinate 16,364,274, forward strand.
ATGATGATGTTGTTGTTTTGTTGTTGTCATTGTCGATAATGCTGATGATTTGCTTTTATTAGCTACAGCTATAAAGAGGTTATTTATTGTTGACTTTAGATTTATCTTGAAACAGTTGGCATGATTAAAACTTGGAGTGAGCAAAACTTGAAGATTTGATGCTGAGTTATTTGTGATTGAGTCTGCCTTTCTATCCTTTGCATTAATATTATTATTTCTGCAGCAGCACTTTCATTTAGGTGTAATGTTCACCTCACTTCAACAGACTGTAATGTTCAAGTTAGTTGTCATATGTTGAAGAAGGATTAGTAGATTATACATCATGTCATTTGTACAGTAAAATAAAGAAACTATGGAAATGCTACCAAAAAATAATTTAAATGCTCTGTTGTGGCTTGTATGAGACCATGTTGCCAACAAGGAAAGGTGGGTCTTGTTTTTGCACTTGAGCCAAAGCACTGGCCTAACTTCATGGCTGCCTGTAACTGATAGCAAAGAGAATGAATGCCAATGCTTTACCTGAATTTGCCTTACCATATCAAATCCCTAGTGTCAACCAGAATCCAACCAGATTCTAGGGGTCTGCAAAACTTCAAAATTTGATTTCACTTGAGACTTGATAATTTGATTTGATTCAAGGAAGAAGATTCAAATCGGCCAATCTCTGTGGTGTAAAAGCTTTTGACTGCAAAATAGGCTGCCTTGTTAGAGGGTACAAATGCCCTGTGCAGCTGAACACTTAAGTTCACTGAATTGACGGCAGTTGTTTAGCTTTACATAGAAAGGTAATGACGTAGGGAAGAAGAGTGTTCTGTCCCTTTAACCCTATGAGCCTGAAATCCCACTTATGATCAAGCTATCCCTATTCCTGCCGTACCACTATAGCGGGATGGGTAGCAGTGGCCTATCCCCGAGATTTTACATTAGCAGTATAATGTTTTATGTATTGCACTATTTTTTTAATATTACTGAAAACATAGTCTTTGATCAGAGACAGAATTTGTGTCGTTATTTCTTGTTGAGCAAGTATTGTCCAGACATCGCAACAGATGGCCCGTCGACTGCTGATGAAGGAGACAAATAACTGACTGACTGATATCTGAGAGCTGTCTGTTTTCAATGTAACAGTCGAAGTGCAGAAAACATGTTTGTGACTATGAAAATTGTTAGCCTAATGGTACACCACTGTCAAATGAGTAATGCTTTGGGGTGGTGATGCCTAAATATCATAAACTATGCTGCCTATGTATAGTCAGTTTCAGTTGTTTTCCGTGCTTATAAAGCTTGACTACAGCCATCAGAGTAAAAATGTAGAAATACTTTTGTCTTGTCTTGCCTTCTGTATGAATGTAAGTAGTGTTGTAGCTGGCATTGTATGATTTGGCCAACTGACCAATAATATTTATATCATGATCTCATTTTACGTAATACACGGAAGTTGGTATGATTTCATTCAAAAAATGGTTTGACATAAATTTGTTTAATTTGCATGGCACAGAACAGAAGAATCCAGTGGCATTTGTGTTCAGTTGAGGTTGTTTTACTCGGTTGTGGTTAGTTGTGATTGGAATAATGTGTTTGTGTTGGTTGTGTAGCACATTACTTGCAACCTGCCTATCTCTGATCATTAATCGATTATCATGTTCCAGTTCGCAATACACGACCTTGTGACCCACTGAAGCTGCAACAACCTTTCATGGGCAAAGCCATTGGGGAACATGCTTTTAGTTCAACCTCGCCCATGATTTGGAACAACATTCCTTTATCAATCAGGTCTGCTCCATCAATCTCGTCCTTCTAGCGGCAACTCAAAACTTTTTATTTTCTTAACTCGCCTGTCACCTAGTTTTTCCTCCTTTACTACTGGCTGTCTCCCCTGGGAAACTGACCATGCCTCTGATTCAGTTTTTTTTTTTTGATGCCAACACGTTAATCTCTTAGTATTCAAAAAATAAGTAAGTAATCAGTTATGACAACATTGGCGGCTGCATAGAAATATAGCAATAGTATATAAGATTTCACTTTCTTTTCTTGTCATATTACTACGTCACAAACTTACATTGTTTAATAATTGTTTGGAAGAAATGCAAGTACTTTACAAACTCTTGTGTTAAACCTGTTAGGAACTAATTACTTATTTTTTTATTGGATAATTCATGCGGGGTATGCAGCACTCTGTTTCTGGGGTGGACAAACTGTTCAGAAAGTGGATTTTTACCCTCCCCTGATTTTTATGTTGAGCCTAAGCTAATTTTTTGCATGAACAAAATATTTATTACAAATTCATGAACTCAATAAAAATACCAGTACTTTTATTCCACTGTGCTGTACGCTTACCCAACATCATAAACAATTGTGCAGTAACAGTTAAATGTACAACATACTGTGCTGCTTGCACTCATTGAAGATCCCGTGTAAAATTGGATGTTCCATGCTTTTCAGTGATTGTCATATTCGATGCTTAACACCATATGCCACAACTTTTGGATTTGATACCCCAAACAGTTTTGATCATGACAATTGCAATTTCCAGAAATTAATGCTTCAAACTCAAGCACTTTGAAAGAAACGAAGAGCAGCAATGTTGAAGAAGAGGAAGTTGTCATATAACATAGACATTGAATATTTTTAGAAGAATCACCTATTTTGGGTGTGTAATTAAGCCAGCCTACAAGTCATTTTCTGTCACATTATCAACACAACTAGTTTTTGAAAAATCATGATTCAGAATCCAAGTCTGTGAGTCAAATTCAAGTCCTAGCCCAAGACTAAGTCACGACAGCCTGAGTCCAGAAAAAATGGACTCGAGTCGGACCCGAGTCCGTGGCCAGGCTTAAGTACTACATCGCTGGCACAGACATGCTGTGTATATAGAATTGCCTGCTGTCTTAAATCATGTATCTGCAAGGTTAAGTGGTCGTTTGTTGGTGCATATGAGATCTGTCTTAAACACTGAGTGACAAGATTTTTAAAGGTCCTTTAGCTTTGTGAAGTAACTGTTAAAGGACTGAGGTTCTATCTGTTAAGGGTCCTTGATAAAATGTCAGAATTTTCTGCTTCACCTCTTAAATGTTCAGATGTTGTTTGAGAGTAGTAAATTGAAGCAGTTATCTTTCAGTGCCAAGTGTCAGGGCAGAGTTGAAGTGGAACGCTGATAACTGGCCCACCCTACTCAACAGAAGCCCCACTGAGGGAAAGCCACTGGGTCCAAACCTAACTGTAGTAAAGGCTTCTGCTCTATTGCTGACATCAAGTTAAAGTTGGTGTTAGTTAAATTCTGTTAAGAAAAGTCAGTTGGTGAAAATCATACATGAGTTAAGCTTAGGGGACTTTATAATCCGAAGTCCTCAGAAGCTCGGTCCTAGATTTGTAGGATCACAGTAGAGATCTCCCATGTGCACAACCATTGCTTATGGGTTATATGACTTTGCGGGAAATATATGATTTACCCTTATGCATCAGAATTTATACTGTGGATACAGGAGCAAAGGCCACGGATTTTCATTCAGCCACAGAACTATTAGTGTTTAGAATTGCTGAATGATTATTCAGTCAGAGGGCCACTTGAGGACTATCAGTAACAAAGACTTGTAAAAGTTACCAATAATCCTGCCTTTTTACATGGTATTGGATTGTGTAGTGGGTACGTAGTATACCTTTACTATATTATCCCCTTTACTGTTTCGATGGTTGTATTGTTCACTGATTGTATTGTTTATTATATATTTTATTAGCCACTTGGCATTATTGTTGCCTTAAGACAACATTGGCTGTTGTTGTTTTTGTTGTATGTTTAGGATCCACGTTTTAACAAGGACGTTGACCAGCTGACTGGATACAAAACACGAAGCATCCTGTGCATGCCTGTTAAAGACTTCAATGGAGAAGTCATTGGAGTGGCTCAGGCAATAAACAAGGCCAGCCCCAAGGATGAACGGTTCAGTGAACATGACGAAAAGGTAACGGGTGGCATGTGGGGATATAGTGCCACATTTATAGGTGCCTACTTCTTGGACTATGAGCTGTTAAGGTTAGAGGATGGTTTGGATAAGGCAGCATCACAACAACTACATTCTAACAACAGGAATTTCCTAATTAGGTAGTTGTTAGAGCACAGATCATTTTTATCATCATCACTGTTGTTGTCAGTATAAGTGCCTCTGTTGAAGTTATATTCTTGCTGCCATCATAATTAGCATTGTCATGAGCATTATTCCATTCTTTGTATGCAGGCAGGGGCAATAAGTTCAGAGGAGTGCTGTCCATCTTGTTGTGTGTCTTGCCACGTCAGGTCCACTTCTATGTTGGATTACGCTCTTAAAAGTAATATTCGAAAACTGCTGACACTGATGTAGCAGATATTGAGACGTTATTGTCTGGTAATTAAGTGCAGTCATTATGGCCTATAGCAAGAGAATTATGTGGCCTGTTATAGTTATTAGACAGAACTGTCTGGCAGTAGGAAAAACAATGTGTTTGGCACCAGCTTGTGTCAGTCAGCAGCAGTGCAGTCTGTAGACAAAGATTACTTTTAGGAGTGTAGTCTTGGAAGATTTTCTGATTGCAGTTGCTGCTGTCCTTTCAGTCTTCGCCCTTTCCTAATCAAAACTTCTCTCACCACTATCATATTCTACCTCTCTTGGCTACATACTGATATACTTAATATATGTTAGAGCACAGATCATTTGATGAGCTTGAACATGGTTATATTTATGCAAAGGTTTTTGGAAGAGTTCTAGTAGTTGGTCGTCTTTTGTGTTTTCTGTTGTGTAAATGCAGCCAGAAAATGTAACCATACTAAGTGGGTTGGTAACGAAATCCATGCACAAATATATACGTATAAAGACACATGCAGAATGTTGCAGATAGATACACTTTACACTCATAAACTCACCGTCTGAAGGTTTTTTCTAGGTGCAGTGGAAACAGATATTTGCCTGCTGAAAACCTCTGTCATCTCTTTTGTTAGTCCTTCATTCATCTTTTCCATATTATACGTCACAATGCAAAACGATATGTGAACACTTGAAGTTGCCAGTAGTACCCCTGGCTCGTGACATAACTGTTCAGTGGAATGTGGTGTAAGCCATTGCACCTTAATTAAGGCTGTTTAGTGTCGGTTGTCTGGTGCAGGTTAGTGGGCTTACACAACAGTTAGTTACCCTATTACTACCCCAAAGCCAAAGGGTCTCTCAAAATGCATTCACCACACTTTCATGCATTTAACCCGCACATACTTATACCCAAAAATTTAGCTAGATGTATAACAAAATTTAGTATAACACATATTACCTGCAGGCCTAACAGACCGAGGTTTGTCTGTGCTAGTGCACTAACACTAACCCATGCCTTAAAACATCTGAAATGGTGTATATGATTTATTTTGCAACATTCTCATTAAATTGAGTTTGAATATGGAGTTATTAGACCTTTCTTTTGGTAACATAGTTAAGGTTTAAAGGCATAGGAGTGTTGTTTTGCTAGGTCTATACTCAGTGTGCTTCAGATAACAAAAAGAACATCTGTGGAAATGATATTGCATCAGGTGCAATCACGAGACATTTCTTTTTATAGCACATATCTAATCGTGGTGGTGTCGGACAAAGACTGCATTTTATCTAATCTAATCTAATGCAATTACTTCTATAGCGCCATTATCGTAATGCATGCAGGATCAGTTGATAGTCACCTGAAGCGAATTCGTAGTCAAAATTTTAATCTATCAGAGAAACCAGGTCATTATCCAATAAGGTAAAGAAACTAGAAGTGACATTGGTGGGTAAGCAAACTGAAAGAGGTGAATTTTAAGTTTAGTTTGGAACAACACTAGAGAACAAACAAAACACACTGAACTAGGCAGGAAATTGCAAAGCAACCGATCTGTAGTCTAAGGAAGATGAGAATTCCTAAGAGCCCAACACTGTTCTGATGTGTGGCACAGCAAGAGTCAAAGTATCCATTGATTAAGTGCAATATTTGCTGGTATAAGGGTGTGCAAGGAGCAGGGATATGTTGGCTGATTCAACTGCAATCCTTGTAAACTAAAAAACAGATTTTAAACTGAATTCTTTTCTCAATGAGCTAGCGGTGTAACGAATGCAGTATTGGAGTAATATGCTAATACTTAGGAGTTTTCATAATAGCTCTGGCCAGAGAATTTTGAACCATTTGTAGATTGTGCAGATCTCTGTCAGCAGTGTCACTGAGTAGTGAGTTACAGTAGTCAAGTCAGCAAGAAACCAGTGTGGCTGCTAGTAAAACCAAGGCAGTTTGAGGAATATAAGATCTAATTCTACCAATACTTCTTATGTGAAAGTGAACTGATTGCATATGGTTTTAACATGGTCAGAAAAAGACATTGGTGAAATCAAAAGTTATGCCTAAACTGTATGTTCACTTGTATTGATCAAAAGTCAGTCCACTAAACTGACCAGACATCAGCCAGTGAGATGTGTGAAGTTGTTGACTTGTGCCAAAGAGGAGGAATTCAGTCTTTCAAGGATTCAAGAGAAGCTTGTTACTGGCCAGCCGAGACTGCACATCCCCGGAAACTGATGCAAGAAATTTGACAGCTGAATTAGATGAGCAGCTGTCGAATTAAAGAAATAGTTGGGTATCTTTGGCTTACAAAAGTTGGTGTTCTAGAGGTAGTCTAGAGGGTTTCTTAGGTAGTAGCCTAGTGAACTGAGTGGAGTGGTATATAATGTAAAGAGGAGATGACCTGCACAGAAGCCTGTGGAACACCACAGTTCACGACAGTTGGCATCAAAGTGAATCGATTGATGCAGACTGCTTGATTACAGTGGTACAGGTAAGATGCAAACCAGGTGAGAGCAGGACTAGAAAGGCCAAATGAGTGTTTGAGGTGGTGAAGGGGCATATCATAATTGACAGAATCAAAAGCAGCAGAAAGATCAAGTAAAATGAGAGCATTTACTTTTTCTTTATCCATGGCACTGATTATGTGATTGTGATTATGATTGTGCAAGTAGTGCAGTTTTAGTGGAATGTTACGTGCACTAGGCAGACTGAAAATGCAGTGTTTGACAAAAGATGACAACTCAAGCAGCTTGCAACTATCTTTTCCAGGATTTTGGAGATGAAATTGAGACTGTAGATGGGGCAGTAGTTTGGTAGATTCTCAGGAGAGAGAGAGATGGCTTTTTAAGTAGAATGTGAACTATGGCATGCCTGAAACTTGCAGCAAAGGAGGCTTCAGCAAGAGAGAAGTTGGGTCCAAGACATCAAACAGTCATGTAGCAGAACGGCAGGAAGGATGTCAAATTACAAACCTTGGCCAGCATCGTTCAAGATGACGAGGACCAGAGTTTGACTCAACGTCATCAGAAAGAAGTAGCAGAAGGCACACTTGTAATTCTGATAAGTTTCTGACTTATGTGTAGAATTGGAGGAAGTAACAGAACGAGTCAGAAAAAGCATGTAGGTATTTTGGACATGGCCAGTTGGATAAGATAACAGGAATAGGCATCAAAAGGACAGTGAAATAAATCAAGCACATTGTTCGAGTAACAATGTGAAGTGATGGCTGTGGAGACTGAGTGCACTGATGTGGCAGGGGACGCAAAAGAGGAACAACAACAACCATTGCAGAGAATGATGCATGTATAACATCATGTCAGCTTGAAACAGTAACAGTTAGAGCCTGCAGTATGCAGATTTTAAGATAGTAGGTACTGGATAAGTCCAAATCTGAAAAACATGCAGCAAGTATAGAAGACAAAGCCTTTAGCCTAAGGAAGATGAGTAGTCAGGAGTCTTCAGCTTATGGGTCGACTCATGAGCACAGTGCAGTTAAAGGGTGCCAGGTCTATGTTAATTGTGGACCTATGTTAGAATGGTTACTAAAGAAAAGTAGGAGCTTGCTGCAGGCAGTGGAATTGCAAAATATGAATAGCCTACAGTGAACAAATGGGCATTAATATAGGAAGCAGGAGGTATGCCAAACTGTTTAAATAGAGTATGGGAATGAATAGGTAAAGGCAAAAAATTTTATACCCCCTTGATGCTTCCTTGATAAAACACCAAACTAATAATAACTGATATGCAGCAGTTTACAAACTTAAGCTATTTTAAAAACATGTTTAATATCCTATTCACCCATTGCTGGTTGAATAGGATGTTAAACATGTTTAATTCAATGCTTAAACATTAGCTTACGTCCACTTTTGTATCACTAATTATGTATGTAGATTAAGAGTACACACGTTTTCTTTACATTGTTGTACCAAAATGACTTCATTTTTTTAAAAGTTTGCAAGTACTATCAGCAATCAGTTTTTGGTTGCTATATTTAGATTCCTTGGGCCAGATTTTGTTGTAAAGTAGCACTGTGAAATCAAATCTAACACAAATGTAATACACAACAAAATTAACAAATCTTAAGTTGCAAAGTGTAAAAATAATTTTGTCAGAACAAATTTAATCTTTAGCAGCCATTTCTAATGTTACCACATGTCACAAATTCTTTTTTTGGTATTGTTCCACAGCTGACAGTACCGGCCATTGTTAAGGTACAGTCCAGAAAATAGAGCAAGCTTATGGCAAACATTTGGGTAAAATAAACAGTTGTAGCCTGCACATTGTGATAACCTGCACGTGCTTGTCTTGTCTTGTCTTTAGCCATCTTCCATCCGAAGTTGGGCCACACCATGAACCGTCCATCTCCAGATGTTTATATTTTCAGTTGTCCTCATTAATTGACTCATAGTTAATCCTGTTGATGCTGCTGCTGCTGATTAGATGATGTTGGTGATTAGATGATGGTGATTAGTGATGGTGATGGTGGTGGAAAGACTTAGAAGCCAGATTGAAGAACATCTTGCAGACGAACAGGCGGGATTTAGAAGAGGTAAAAGTACTGTACAACAGATACTAGCACTGAGACTGATAGGAGAAAAAGCCTGAAGAAAGAACTAGAAAATCTATAACTGTTTCCTAGATTTCAAAAAGGCTTACGATAGCATCGATCAAAGCGTAACATGGACAGTCTTGGAATCATATGGCGTGGATAATAAATTGACTCGTCTGCTGAAGGAAATCAACAGCAATGCAAAGGCAGCGATCAGAGTGTGTGATGAAACTGGAGTTTGGTTTGATACTAGCAGAGGTACAAGACAGGGTGATCCAATATCGCCAAGTGTTTTCATCATACATCTAGAAAGAGCACCGAACAAGATCAAGGAAAATGATGAAGGCGTGTTGGTCAGCATCATGAGGATCAATGATCTGTCTTTGCTGATGATATTGACCTGATTGGAGAAGACGAACAACGTACAAACTTGAGCGAAGAAGGAAAGAGGCCTTACCATGAATTTTTAAAAAACAAAAACAGTGGCATTTGGCAAAAAGAATTTAACAAAGAAGTCGGTCGTAGATGGCATTCAGTTGGAAAATGTTGAAAGGTTTACATACCTTGGATTTAACATGACATATGGCTTGGACAGTAGGAAAGAAGTACTAGTCAGAATTGCAAAGGCAACAGCAACACTGAAAGCTATGGATAAGATCTGGAAAAGCAAATGCAGAAAGCTGGAGACAAATGAGCATTCTGAAAACATGTGTTTTTAGTAGTATGTTATATGGATGTGAGGCTTTTGGTAATAACAAAAGACGTTGAAAGAAGGATACTGGCCTTCGAGAGAAAATGCCATTAGAAGATTATGAAAATAGGATGGACACAAAAGGTGAGCAATGCAGAACTATACAGATGGATACATCTCAAAGAGAACTTGATGCAGAAGGTAGTTCAGAGGAAACTGGGATTATTCGGTCACATATGTAGAATGAGCAACGATAAGAAGATCAAGACATTAGTGTTCAGAATGATGGATGGACCAAATAAGATCAAATGATGTGGAACATCACTTCAGGAGCTGAGCCACGCCGCACTGGAAAGACAACAGTGGCGGAACATAGTGAGAACTGCATCGGACACTTACGGGCGTTGAGCCCATGGTTTATGATGATGATGACAATCCTGTCCAGACCTTATGTTCTCAATCCAGGCTATTTGTGGTCTTCCGCGTGCTCACAATCCAGATGTTGTACCCTGCATTGTTTCTTTCTCCAAATAGTCTCCATTTTTCCTCATTATATGACCAAAGTATGTCAACTTTCTTGACTTGATGTTACTTAACAGTTGACGTTCCATGCCGGTTTGTTCCAGTACCTATTCATTGGTTTTCCTTGCCATCCAAGAAACCCTCAGTGTCTGCCTCAGTCCTTTCAAATCCATTTATCCTCATTTCATCTGTTCTCTTGATGAAAGTTGCATCTGGCCATATCAGTGCCCTAAAAAGTCTAATTTTAATTGTAACTGGTAAACCATGACTTTTCCATAGTTTCTTCAACGTTTCCATGATTCCTTTACTTTTATTCAGTCTAACTCTGATTTCTTTAGTGCATTCTGCATCTTCTGATGAGAGATTCGAGGTAAAGGAAGAAATCAACCTGTTCCAGCTGTTCATCCTGAACAGCAGGTAGCACTGTCCATTTCCATAACATGCAGGGTTTGTAAAATATCATAACCCATGGGATATATGCATGAAAATATGGTGTATGTTCCCAAACATGCACATCAACCGTCACTGGCTGTTTTGCTGAGATTGCTTGCAATGTTTGTGTTAGAATAGCAGGTGATCTTTCAGCTGATCTCCTAATGTCATGGTTATGTTCTTCTGTTGCAGATCTTTAAATCCTACCTGGCTTTTTGTGGCATTGGAATCAACAATGCACAGATCTATGAAAGATCCATCCTAGAAAACAGACGGAATCAGGTAACAGCTGAATCAAAAGCACCAAATCATCATCATCGTCATCATCATCATCATCATCGTCATCATCGTCATTATCAGTGGTGTATGTCCTTGAGCTGTGTTGTTTTCATCCATCATGCATCATATTTGGAAGGCTTGTAACATCTTCATGGATCTTGTGAATATCCTGGACACTGCAGATCAAACTCCCAACTAATTAATTAAACACCCAGCTAATTAATTAAACTGTTCATGGTAAGTTGAGGTAGCTGTATAATGAGGCTAGACATGGACATTCTGAATCAAGCCCTCTTGCCACTTAATGAGTACAGTTTTCATGAGGTAATAGTTCATTTATTATCAACTTGTGTCAGCCTGGTCCTCATGTACTTTCAATCCTGGTTTTGAAGAATCTTTGTGATATAACTTGTCATACCTGGATCGGTAAAATGATGAAAGCTACCACTTTTCGTCAACAGCACAAGGCTGCAAAGCCAAGAGATGCTGACATAGGCAAGATAAAAAAAGATGAAGGACAAACATGTTCTGATGGAAGGACATCTGTGCTTTTATTAACCTGTTAACTTATTAACAGTGGCTGACTGGGACAGTAACAAACTTCTTAAGAATGAAGAGCAGAGTTTTGTGATTAACAGCAGCTGATTTATTACGGGTGCCTTGAAGGAGAAATTGCAGGATGAGAACAGATGCACTGATGTAATGTGAGAATTGAAAGAATGCAGATGCCCTGAATGTCATTTGAAGGGAGAAAGTCAGTAAAGGACAGAAGGCGGAAGAGACAAAATCATTTGAGTGTTGTTTGTGAAAAATTCTGAACATCTTGTAGTTAGAAAAAAATGCAGATGAGTAGAAATGGAGGAGACTAAAATTTCCTGGATAATCTTCTGCCTTAGAGCGGAAAAAGCAAGCCTGAAGCATTTTTAGCAAACATGACAACAGCAATCCTAGAATCAGTCAACGTTTTGTGAGTTAGTAACTATGTTGATGAGTGGAGGCCGATCTAATTGACACAGTCTGTGTTCAGGTGACAGGCTTGTCTTTCCTGAAATGAAACAGGAAAAGTGACATCAACACAAATAGAGAATCAACTTTTCCCTTTCTTATGTGACAGACAGACAGGCAGACTGACTGACTGACTAACAGGCAGATATGCATCTCTAGATGGAAGCAAATGGGTGCCTTTTCTTAGATAGAAGCTGTTGACGTTTTAGTGGGTCTCTTTTTGTAGACCATGCAAATTCTGCTACTATCCAGTATCCAGTTACATTAAATTATGTTTCTGCATTATGTAATTGTTTACAAATATATTCACTTGGATAAAGATGTATCTGTGTAGATGGTGTACATATAATATTAATTGATGATTTAGTCTAATGGATAATGCATAAATATTTGAATTTTAATGCAATGAACTTGTAACACAGTAATAAGGTCTTATGCTCAAGGAAAGGTATCTGGCTACATTCTGAAAACAGAGTGACTTACACTGCATAATATAGACTACTCTTTCTGGACTTCTCATTGAACTGCAAGTTGAAATTACAGAAAGCTCAAAACTCTTAAATTTTATACATGTTTTAAGTATTATAAATATACAAACAAATTCTGATCAAATTTGATTCCTCCACGTCTTATGCAATTAATCAAGAAAATAAAAAACTGTAATTGAGTGATTAATTTTAATTAAAATTTGTAATCGATGCCAATCTCTAATAGAAATGTAATACCTGGCCAACTATTAGAGAGTTTGAACTAATGGGTCCATATGGGTCTGCCCAGTTGATTCATTATCCGCAGTCAAATGATATCCTAAATATATCCTTTCTGGACATACTAGCAACAGATCTATACTCAAAAACTAGCAATGGAAGAACATATACACTGACTAACCAGGAAATGACAGCTACTACTTTGATAGTAAGAAAGAAGTGAAACAGTCATGTGGCTGCATGACACAACTAAAAATTTACATTCTGAACAAGACAGTTTAGACCTAGATTTGGAAACTTATCACCCACATTCTTTATTACAGTAATGAGTTTACTTCTGTAAGTGTAACATTTAAACAACATGAACATGTTATAGTACAAAATTTTCAACTACTGCAACATTATAGATCTACTAATTATGACATGATTTTGGGCTTTTCATGAATCATGAGCTGTAAGCAATAAATCACTAAAAATAAACCATGAGATAACCCTGTCTGATATTGTCAGCAAATGCTCATAACACCATGTTGGGCACAGAAAAAATCATTAAATTTGATTTGAACAAACTGACCCTGGTTAAGGTTAATAGGGAAGATTGCTCAGCATTTAAAAAAATTAATCTTCAGGATTCTAGTTAGTATGTCCACATAGAGCTTTCAGTTACCTTCAGCTTGGTGTACGTAATATCTCTAGGTGCTACAGAACACAAGAAACAGCAGTTTGACTCGTGTGGGTCAATGCGTTTCAGTCAAAGTTCGATGACCAATATCTCCGGCATGGGTTGACTAAGAAATCTAAATTTTGGCTTTGAAAGTTTCTCATCAAGAAGAATAACTTTGCCAATATTCAGACAAATCGGAGATGGTCATGTCAGGCACTGTATTGATTTGACACGGAATGACCCATCCATACATCTACCCACCTATAAACCCAAACACACATACACATACATGGACACATGCACACACACATTTTATCAAGGTCCACCTTTGGCCATGAAAGTTGATACGTGACATCATTGGTGTTGTCATTCCTTCATATTGAGAACATGGTAAGTTTTTTGCCACAGAAGTTGAAACCTGTGACAACCACAAAATTGTGCCAATGAGAATAATGGGTGTTACATGAAGTACATAATGAATATGCAGTGTTGAATATGCATTGTCTTTATGTTTAAAACCAGTTTACTGTCCGTGTTCTGTTGTTTGAATTTTGCAGTAACATTATGGTATGCTGTAGTGTATAGCTGTGATTTCGTTTGTAATGAATTGCTGTGGACTTTTCAGCTGCTGCTTGATCTGGCTTGGCTTATTTTCGAGGAGCAGAGCAATGTTGCAAAACTGATTCACAAAATCATGCTCCACACTCAGTCGCTTCTTCAGTGCCAGCGCTGTCAAGTGTTGCTTGTGGGTGAAGCTCATCAGGTACTATAAGAGTCTTGTCTTTGCCTTCTTCTTTCAGTTGGTAGCATTTAAACTAGTTGAAGCTAACAGTCACAACACACCGATGTCAACTAGTTTAGTTTTTTTACGGGGCTGTAAAAACAGCAGTCCAACTACCGGACAATCAGTCATGATAGATTGCCCTCCCTTATTAGCGCTTTTGAGAGGCTTCATATGGAAGCTACATAAATACCTGATTGTATCTTACATTTCCGACCAACATTTGCTTTTACTGCAGACTATTGTTATTCTGTTGTCTTTGCTTGAATAGCTTTTTGTGTTTCAGTCTGCATTTCTTGAGTTAGTCCTTGAGTTCTTAACAAATTTTGGCAGTTTTTCTTACTTATTTACCTAGGAAACCAAAGTATCCATGTGTCATCTTCAGAATTCAAATCTCACTGCAGTGATAGTTTTGCATTTGTTGGTAATTCATACAGTTTTGTGGATGGGCTGCAGGTTGTTTTGATTTTCTTCAGAGGAATGTTACATTTTTCTTCTTGGCCTTCTCAAGCTATATTTTTTCAAACCAATTTGGTGAGCCTCCTTTCTCCTTTATTAACGTCCACTCGTCTACCCCACTGATTTGTTTATTTTCCTCCAATCCATTGTGTGCAGTGAGCTCCTTCTCATTATCTTTAACAAAGTTCTAACATAGGTCCATAACTAATGTGGGCCATGCACCCTTTCATTGCATTAGCTTATGAGTTGGCTCATAAGCTGAAGATTCTTGACTTGTCTCCTTTTGACTATAAGCTGTCTGTTATACTGGCTGTATGCTTTTGGTCTAGCCAGTTTTCGGCTTATCAGCCAAGCCATCGCTTTCTTCACAAGCTGTCTTCCCTATTCATTTAAGCTAACATGATGCTATGTTTATCATTCGTTGCAGTTCTCATTATTATTGTCCCTCTTTACGGTTCACTGTCATATAAACGTCCTCAACCTACCCAGCCATCGCCTCATGTTGCTGTCGGAGGTAATGCCTCAAATCTAGTTGACCATCCTTCTGAAGCCTGTTCCTTTACCTGATTATCCAAAAGACCATGTCTAATATACCTACTTGCTTTTTACTGGCTCCATCTGTTCTTTCATCATACTCTCATTTCTCCAAATCCACTTCAAAGTCCAAACCTCATCAGAATTGCTTGTTACCTGTTGCCTTTTTCTGGTGACATTGTGCTAAGCCCTGGTCCTTGCTGCCTTGATTCTATTAGCATCTACCACCTCAATATTCATTCTAGTAAGAACAAGTTCTCTTCATAATTATACCTTGAATAATCTGGTAGATAGTCTTACTATTGAGAAACTTGTCTCCAACTGCATGACACACCTTCCATCATGTCTGACAACTACTCCATCCTTTTCATAAACGAATCTTAACTGGAGTGGAGTTGCAGTGGAGTTGCATTCCTTCACAAATCACAACTGAAACTGGTTTGCTGACCTTCACCTGTTTCAACCCCAAAGGCATTTGAAAGCTTTATTGTTACCTTGAACCCTGGAAATTGACATCTCACCTTTCTTATTGTTTACTGTTCTCCCTCTCTCACTTTCTGGCTTTATTCCTGATTACAATCATTGCTTGAATACCTGGTTTCTCCTCCTTCTGAACTTATAATAATGGGTGACTTCAATACACACAGATATTTAGAATTATGCTTCACAATAATTCCTGGATTTCCTGTCTGGCTTTGATATTATGCAGCATGTCTCCCTTCCAACTCATGAGATGGGCAAAACACTTGATCTCTGTATAACTTGGTGCAGCTGTTCTGCAGCTGGTAAAGATATCCCTCCTTCTGAGTGATATTTGTCTGATCATACTGCCATTACTGCACAGGTTTCTTTCCATCATAAGCTGCCTTCTACGTACTCCCTTATCATTGTTGTCTTTGCTCCTACTCTTTCCTGCCAGAAATAACACTACCCAGTTCAGTTCATTCCGTCAGTTCTTTGACGTCCTTCAGGTCTAAACTTAAGGCTCATTTGTTTCAATTTGCTTACCCACCTTAACCTAACTTCTGGTTTCTCTGACCTACCAGAATTTCACATGGCTTCTCCAGTGGATTAAGGACTTTGGTTATGATTTCACTTGAAGCGGCCATCGACTGATGCCTTGGGCTTTATGATAATGGTAATATAGAAGTCATTAGAGTAGAATAGAGTGGGTGGTAGATGTATCTGAAAAGTAGAATGTGGTTTATGTGGTTTTTATAGTTGATTTTTTATTTTCAGGGTAAATTTTCTCAAGTCTTTGATCTCCAAGACAGTGACATAGAGAATGATGACAGTTACCGTCATGAGGGGTAAGTTGCCTATTTGGCCAAAGCACTGAACACAATGGCTTCTTACCCTCACATCCAGTGATTTTGGAAATTAAACAGTATCATATCATCTACAGCGTCTTCATCTTTTTGGTCAGCCTCTGAACATATTGTTAGAGGGCATATCAGTAACTCAGTTATTCTTTAGCTTTTATTTCAGCTGTTTTGTGGGTTAAGAGGGTTACTAGATAAAGGCCATCTCTGTCCTAATGGACTGACCATGCAGAATTCAGACAGATTTGATTCTAGTTAACAGATTCGATTCTAGTTTTTAATTTGCTATTAATTTTGTTTTTTTATGCTTTAAATACTAGCTACACAGAAGTCGTTAGATTAGGTTAATAGAATTTCTTTTGGTGCAATTCTTGTAGAATGCATGATACTCTAGTGTTTACTGAGCGGGACAGTCAAGCAAGTTGTTGGGGTTCAAACCCTGGCAATGCAGAAAGATTTTCAAAATTTTCTGCTCTAGTTGTGCCCCCTAGTGAACTAAACTATAAAATGACTACACTGACTGCTCACCGACAGTGAGAAGATTGGGGGGGAGGGGTTAGGGAGAGGACCAGCCACCCAGCCTGATATGCTGAGGCTAAGAACAAATGAAGTTGCTAACACATAGTATCCATGGCTGCCTCTCGGGGTTAGCTAAAATAACTGCTTGTCTTTTTCTTCTTCTTCTTCTTCAGTTCAAGTCAACAGACTGGGTTAAGTTATTGTCTTTTACAATGGTCATGTATGTGTGCTTGTGTTTGTGTATCAATGCATTTGTCAGGCATAGTTTAAGTACCTTTCAAAAGTGCTGTATACGTGTGTATAATTGATCTAAACCAGTGCATTAATTAATGTGTTTAAATGTTTATAGCAGAACATTTGTATAGTGCCTTTTAAGAAAGTCTCAAAGACCATGAAACATGGCTGTCTAACAGATCTCCAGTTACAAACACCATCCACCATAGCCGTCCAACTGCCTGACTCTTGAGTCTTGACCTGGAATCTGCCTATCGATTTTGTTTTGTCTGAGTGCCTGTGAATAAGCTGGTCCCCACGACTTAGCTTTCGCTGGACGCTTTAGAAATCTTGAGATTACGATTATGATAAAACTCTTCGTTTTACGATAAGCTTAAAATAACTATGAGTTGAAGAATAGTTCAGATTTTCAGAGGATGACTGCTTTAATTAGATGGTACAGTGCACTAGAAAGTGCACCTTATTTGAGCTGCCATATGGGAGCCTGGAATGTGCAGGTCCTCCCATGCCAGTGAACTCAGTGATCGTCATGACCCAAAACAGAAACAGATAGCTTCCTGATGCATTCTGGACAGCTGACAACCATTGTGGCTTGTACAAAGAGGATGATCGTGAATCTGGTTCTGTCCTCAGTTGGGAGCCAGTGCAGCAGTTCTCACATGTAATCCAATATGTGCTAATGTTTTGGCAGTTTGTCAATAATTCTGGCAGTGCAGTTGAGGAAATTTATGCCCATGATGCAGCTTTATTCAGCTAAACTGTGCCATGTATTTATATGCGTGGGTATAAAACTGAACACTTCCACTGCGCCTTCTATGAACCTCTCAAAGATGCTTCCTGCTAGCCTGAATGATTTAAAAATTTTTAAGGCAACAGTAGGTCATTGGCAATAGCAGAGAAAGTGACCATTCGTGGGCTCATGCACACATGTACAGCCCAACCAACAGTCTCATCCTGAGTTTACAGTTGGCATCATATTCAGAGTTCTGTGTTTAACTGAGGCCAAACAAATTACAACAGCCAAATGAAACGTTTACAAGATATGGTTATATTTACCAACTGGCTTGAACAAAGCTGATGATAAAGCATGATGAGTTCAGAGATCTGGTATAAAATGAAAGGTGGCATTAAATGAAGTGTTTGCAGCTTACAGTTACATGCACGGACTGGCACTTCCCCCCCCCATGCTGATGATGAAATGTGATGAGATCAAAGATCCCTCATGCCACCAGGACTTTCAGGGCTGGCATTCATGGAAGTGGATGGCTGATGTCACTCCGAAGACCCTGGCTGGCTGGCTGTCATGTCACTGAACCTGCAATATCCCAGCTGCAAACTTGCAAAAGGCTTCTTAAGTCTGAGCTCAACATTATCAGAACAGCAGTTAGTGAGCCTGTTTATAGGCAGACCCATTGACAGTTGGACTTGAATGACAAAAGCTCAGTGCTCCAAGATTGCTTGAAATAAGGAACAACCTTAAGAAATTACTCTGAAAATAGCTCGGAAGTAGTAAAAATTTATGAGAATGTTTGAACAAATTGTGCAAATTATAAATTTGAATGCCTAGAAGAAACAAGAAGTATAGATGCATGAGAAATAGGCACCACTACCATCTAGCAATTTGTTATATAACTCCTTGTGTCGTTGTATGTCGTGAAGGACTGAACTGAAGCAGCAGTCCAAGGGAGGCAGGAGTTCCAGTAATTCAATCCCACAACTTTTGAGCATGCATTTGTTCAGATTCTTGTATGGATGACCCAATTAAGACAGGTTGTGACTTAGTTCAGTTATGATGAATGCAGATTTCAAATAATAGATTAAGGATTTGGTGATGGACCAGAGAAGCAAATCAGTCTTTCCTGTTGCTTGCATTTGTAATGTAATTTTATGTAATCCTGTGGAAGTGGATACTTTTATAGAGATTATTTATGTAAAGGAACTTAGAAAGCACTGTCTGTACCTCCACAACAAATTGCTGGTTTTACAAGGCACATAATGATTCAAACTCCAGACTGATCAGTTTTAAGTTGAAGCATTTCCTCTTGGCATTAACATACTATTCCAATGAGCAATATTTTGGGAAAGTGTGTCTCTGAAATCATTTGCAAGGTAAAAGTAAGATTGTAGGGTTGTATGACTTCTGACCCTGTGGTTTGCACCTCATTCGACAACCATGTCATAAGTTTGTCTTTGGTTTTTATTACTAAACTGTCTGCACCATCACTATTTGGATCTTAGTCATCTTCTGCTATGCTCTCAAAGTGTTGGATGACATCCTCTTGTAGTAATGTCTGCTGACAACAGACAGAAGCGTATCTAAAATGCTTTCTGAATTAAAGCCTAAGATGCTTTCATGATTAAAGGCTAAAATGCTTTCAGGCTTATAGCCAAACAGTAATGTGGCTTTTTTAGTCAGGTAGCTGGGTAGTCCAAGGAAGAAACAGAGAAATACCCAAAAGCGTAGACCATGACATGCACTGTGGTCTTGCCTTGTGGTCTGGAGATCAGTGTGTTGCTGTAGTCCAGAATGTTTGTGCTCTGTTACCTGACCACACTGTGTCAATTAGTGTTTGCACTTCTCAGATATTTCATTTGCATATTATTTATCTGAAATTTCAATATTTATGTGACATTTTACATAAGGAGTTGAGGATGTGCAAAAGGGGTCTAGTGGACTGTCACATGCTGGACTGTCGGTTGAGAGGTTGGGGGTTCAGATGAAGGCTAGCTTAAGTTAAGGGCCTGCTCTTTTTCTTCTCCTTACAGAATCTAATGTAGAGACTAGCGTTTCATGACTTCTGCCTACCCATAGGATTTGATAAACTATTGAAATTTTGTATATCTTTGTAAACAGCCAGCTGTTGATGTAAACCTGCTTTATTATCTGGTGTGCTGAAACACCCTCTGAGAGAAGTGGGGTGTACCTTCTTTAAAAAGACAGATGTCGGTGGTAGCTCAGGTCTAACCATGTGGTAACATCTATTTATCATTTTTAACTTGTGGTCCCTGTCCCAAATATTCAGGTGTACTAGGACAGAGGAAGCCATAACAATAGTTTGACAGTAGTAGTCCTGTTAATACAAAGCCGTGGTTGCATGGATTAACATCAGATCAGGTGATGCAGCAGATGTTGGATGTTGGCATCTGCACAGTATTTTAATGTGTCTGTGTCGATTTGTGTCTTGCATCAGGATTAAAAATCTCTGGTAAGTTTATGCGTATTTAAATACTGGTGGTTCATAAATGTTCATTTTTAAAGTGACAAATAAAAGCCTATTATTATTATTTCATGCAATTATATCTGTAATTTGAACTTTACATAGTAAAGTTTTCGCTAACGTGAGCAAGATTCTAGTTCAATCAGAGTTCGCAACGGAGTGAGTCAGGTCGATAGCCTACGACAAACTTTAGATCTAATTCTACTCATACCGATTGACCACAGTGCCAGAAGATGCGGGACTCTCTGACTTAATTACATTTCAACTGCACCTTAGTTCTGAGAGTGAACTCTCAGCTTCGACTGTATTCTGTCGTGTCTAAACCTCCACTAACTTAGGACAGAGCTTGTCTGTGGCTGTTTAGCTTAGCATTACGTGTTAGAATCTTATTGGTCAATAGTTATAGAGTTACCCTGAATGCTCAGTCTGATTGGGACGCTAGCATCCTCTTTGTCTGAAATCTGCAGCTTACTCGGCTTCATCTATCTGCGTATCTCTCTCTGTATCTGTACATGTCTTGCCTTATGTACCTTTGCCTCTGAGCAGATGCTGGTATCAGTTGATATCGCTGCACTGGCTGTCCCCGCTCTTTCTCCTTACCTCCAACAATGACTACACTGAGTATATCTGGTAATACTTTCATACTTGCGTACGTGTACTTAAATTAACTCGGTTATAGATCCTTGGGCTTTGGACCAAGAAAGGTGGCCCACCAGCAGGAGATTTCCACTCATGGGGCACTCTTCTCGTATTAAGATCTTTTTAGTGTGAAACCCTGCATGATTAATGGCTAGTGCAGAGGAATCCTTAGTGTCCAACGCATGACCTATTTGTCATAATAATGAAAGCCAAGTCTTCAACAGGCATGTAATAAATCTACAGAATAGAAGCTTACATAGTACATATATGTATATATGCACACCTTTAACACCTCTGCGTATCAAGCATTTTCTTATCACAGTACTTGTGAGGCCATTATGTATGTATGTATGCATGTGTGTGTATGTATGTGAACACTTATATACAGAATCTTTAAAGTTCCTTGCAAAGGTGCAGTATGTTATATTATGCATTATATATATATTGATTTTTTAATATAGACTTTTATTTATGAGTTTGAAGCATTTAGGATAGAAAAGTAGATGTATAATGTCTCAAAGTAAGACATAGGGCTGAATATATGGGGAAGGAGAGTGAATGACTGGAAATTAGCATGGCCAGGAATAGAGAGGCAATAAAGCAAAAAAGAGAGTCAGCATTTTGCCCTTGTATGATGTTTGCACACAAAAGGCCCATATATATGAAAATGGAAAATGTTATATCTTTGAAGCAATATCTTTTGTGCTGTCAGTCTTTAAACTCCTTGCGTGAATGGAAAGTTTATAAAGCCAGATTTAAAATCCCTTCAAGTGGCCTTACAAAAATGTAATCAGATCTGTAACACCAGCTTCATTAAAATATGACAAGGTTTAATAAATTCAGTCAACAAAGGTGCCACTAAACAATCGCTCTTTTATGGGTTGCATGATACAAGAAAAGATGTGAAACTTGTCAAATGAAACTCATGACATCAAGTTGAGACTGATGTAGAAACAGCTGGACACCATGCCACTTTTGGTGGAGTACTGTTTGGGTCAAAGATAAGTGAAATTAATAAATGTACAGTAGGTCTGTATATCAGTACACCTAGTTTTGTATTCTTTTGTATTCTTATATAAATTGGTTATTCTGTGGTGGATAAGGCATCAGTTGTTGATCGCGGTTCATATGTTAACATATGAACACAACGGTGGATATTTGGTTGTGATATGTACTGATATGCATGAGATTCTGTACTGTTGGCATACAATTAGAAATTGCAGAGAATTATGGCAGAGGATGTAGAACACACAGTGACATCTACTGATAGCTTTGGGATCGGAGGGAAGCACAGAGGAGCAGAAAGCTAGAGAAAGTCTTAAAGACAGCCAAACAGACTATGGCTGAGATGTGGAAATGATGGACTTCGGACTGAGATGTAGGCTGGGCAGTGACATGAAAGCAGCTAAGCAAAGTCTGCACAGAAGCAATTATTAATGTGCTTTCATTGGTTTTTCCTGTAATAGATATAGCGCTTTTCACATTTGACTGAGACTGTCATGTTTGGTGATGGTGTCTGGTTGTTCTACTCATCACCAGCTGCCAGAGAATTGAAGCAACTCCACCTGCCTTGAGTGTACATACTCTGGTGATGGAGGGGAATATCCCTGCTCAAGAGAATTCTTGTCAGGGCTGAGCAAAAATTAGAATGTTGCATCCATCAAACTTATAATTACTGCTTTTCCCAATTTATGGCTCAAAACACGAGAGAAATGGAAGAGAAATTAACATTAATTTGAACTGCTTTCCAGACCATGGTTCTGATCTAATCTAATTATATCTACACTTGAAGCTTCTAGTGCACAAGGCACTCCAAGGCATACATGGAAACGTTCATTCCGCATGCCATAATATCACTGGATATCTGCTCAATGGTGTCTGACACTGTAACCACTTAACAAACTCAGAGAGGAAGCAGCTGAAATGTTTCCACCCTCAAGATCAACCTCCAAGTGGCCAATTAATACCAGTTGAGCACTGTACAAAACTCATTTTATTGTCAAGCTATGCAGTCATTAGGAAAGTTTGTTGTGTTGGCGGCTAGTTAAAGGATGAAGCCTGTGGTAATTAGAGTCATAATGGCACTCAAACTCTGAGCCATTAACTTACCTTTCTGGTGGCTGGATATTGAATGCTGTCTCTTGATAGTGACATGCCGCCACCTTGTTTGAAGATGATGTCTCCCTTTGAGAACAATAAACAACTCAGCCATTCAACTTTGCAGATTTATTGGCTTGTCAGTGACTGTTTTGACGACTAAATAAGGGGAGAAATCACCTGAAGTGTCTCTGTCTCAGGGGATTATGCATCAAAGCCTGACCTGTGACTGTCTACGTTTATTAATACTCTTCCTCTGATGTTCAGACGCTGACAGTAATTGGCTGCAATTGAAAGTTCAAGAGTAAATCGCTATTTATTGTGCATCTGCTACTGACATTAATACTCAGTGACATAATCTCTCAAGGGGGAAGGATCTTCTGGTTTTAGTGCAGACATGACTACATCAATCCTGCAACTGGATAACCATTTCTTACATGTTACGTGACCCACTGATAACCATTTCTTATGTGTTACATGACCCAGTGATAACCATTTCTTACGTGTTACATGACTTAGTGATAACCATTTCTTACGTGTTACATGACCCAGTGATAACCATTTCTTACGTGTTACATGACTCAGTGATAACCATTTCTTACAAGGTACGTGGCTCAATGATAACCATTTCTTACAAGTTACGTGGCTCAGTGACAACCATTTCCTACATGTTACATGGCTCACTGATAAGCATTTTTTCATATTTCGTGTTTAATGGTAACCATTTCTTTCACGTTACTTGGCACAATGATAACCATTTCTCTCGTTTGAATTGGGTTGGATGATAACCATTTGTTTCATGTTACTTAGCTCAGTGGCAACTATTTATTTGACTTTACTTGGCTCAATGTTATACAATTAGTTAATTTACTTGGCTCGGTGTTTATCATTTCTTTCATGTTAATGGCTTAGTAATAAATTGTTAGTATTGCATGGAAATCAAACTGTGTTCACTGTGATGTAAGGCCCAATCACCTAAAAGTTGTCTGAAAGAAAACCAAACTTACTGACTGCAGTCAGTTTTTGCTTCAGTTGATTGATATGAAACCATACTGTTTTACTGGTCAGTTATACCAATTTGTGATGTTTGCTTTGATTGACAGCAATCAAGAAGCACGCTTTCCAATCAACATTGGAATCACTGGTTATGTTGCTGACACAGGAGAGGTGAGAATCTTTGTGTTATTAGGAATGCAGTTGTGGCTTTATTTACACTTGAGTGGATGGATCCTAAACAGCACTTCTCCTCCCTCCCCACCTCCTTCCTCCCTCTCTTCCTCTTTCCCTCTGGTGAGTATAAGAAGCCGATAATAAATGAGGGATTAATAGCTAAAGCCATTTTCTTTTCTCTCTGGACCAGTGATTTGACTAGCAGCTACTGCTTAAAATAATAAGGGTGGTGATAGTAGTGGTTGTGATTATGCCTGATATTCTCATACTGAGTGGTCTGGATGTTTATTATGCAACAAAAGACTGATTGTATAATGTTTAGGTGAACCCATGGGATATATGTGTAAGAGGTCAATAAACTGTTATGACAAATGTGTTCTCAAAAATTAGGTAAACATAGGCAGCCATGGATTTGAAGTGTTAGCCATTTCGTTTTCAGTCGCTTCACATGGAGGCAAATGGCCAAAGTGAAGACCATGTGGTATTTCCATAACCACATGGTCTTCACTTTGGCAACGTATGATCAGCATGCTCGTTTCATGGTCTTCACTTTGGCAGCGTATGGTCAGCATAATCGTTTCATGGTCTTCACTTTGGCAGCATATGGTCAGCATAATCATTTCATGCTCTTCACTTTGGCAGCGTATGGTCAGCATAATCGTTTCATGGTCTTCACTTTGGCAGCGTATGGTCAGCATAATCATTTCATGGTCTTCACTTTGGCAGCATATGGTCAGCATAATCGTTTCATGGTCTTCACTTTGGCAGCGTATGGTCAGCATAATCGTTTCATGGTCTTCACTTTGGCAGCGTATGGTCAGCATAATCATTTCATGGTCTTTACTTTGGCAGCATATGGTCAGCATAATCGTTTCATGGTGTTCACTTTGGCAGCGTATGGTCAGCATAATCATTTCATGGTCTTCACTATGGCAGCATATGGTCAGCATAATCGTTTCATGGTCTTCACTTTGGCAGCGTGTGGTCAGCATAATCATTTCATGGTCTTCACTTTGGCAGCATATGGTCAGCATAATCATTTCATGGTCTTTACTTTGGCAGCGTATGGTCAGCATAATCGTTTCATGGTCTTCACTTTGGCAGCGTATGGTCAGCATAATCGTTTCATGATCTTCACTTTGGCAGCATATGGTCAGCATAATCGCTTCATGGTCTTCACTTTGGCAGCGTATGGTCAGCATAATCATTTCATGGTCTTCACTTTGGCAGCATATGGTCAGCATAATCGTTTCATGGTCTTCACTTTGGCAGCATATGGTCAGCATAATTGTTTCATGGTTTAGTTTGCTAGGGGATGCGACAGAAATCTTGAAGCAACTTTTTTCCTGGGTGGGATTTGAACCCTGACCTCTAGATTGACAATCCAAGATGTTGACCACCAGACTACTGTGCACCCTTCTTTAAAAATAGATGAACTAATTTAAATAGCTAATAATGGTAATATTTATATAATTTTAAATTGGGTATTTGCCATCATTTGGTAATGGTGATAATTGTAATTATATAATTAAAGAAGGTCTTTTCATAAATAATTATTTCTTAGGATATTGAAAGCTTCGCTAGTTTGTAAATAAACACACTCATTTTGAATAAATTTGGTAGAAGTGATTGCAGTATAAGACTATATAATATTTAGAGTGATGACACTGTTGTTACAGTTATAACAGTCTAGAGAGAAGCAATATAGAAAAGTTAATGGTGATATTTTATCATTTGTGTATTTTTATTATGGGTATCTAGAAGGCAAGTGCTTGACTTTGCTTTTCACAGGCAATTGACTCCTGACTTGTACCCATTCGTTCAGTCAGATAAAGACGAACATTTGTTAAGACACTTATAACAGACTGCAAGTCATGCAGTGGGTTATTGGGAGGTAGAGCTTTGTCAAATCATATACCATATTTTCATGTTCATATCCTGCAGGTTATGTGAGCTTTTACAAATCTTGCCCTCATTTCAGCGGGTTATCTTGGTGTGTGGTTATACCAGTTTATTTTACACAGGAGATCACTGAGCTTACTGTATTTTCCAATCATACTGCAAGAACATCATTGTTATTAAGTTGTGGAAAACTAATAAATGAATTTGTGACAGGTGGCAAAATTAGAAATTAGAAAAAATTTACTGAACTGCAATGCAAAACTGTCCTGGGGTCTCATGCATTCCATGCTGCTGCCTCGAAGGAATGGAACTGACTACCAATATTTCTTCGAAGTGACTGTTACAGAATAAATTTATTCTAACTTAATTTTTACACTTTTTGATTTAAATATTTTTAAATTTTGTTGTGTGTTGCATTGGTATTGGATTGATTTCGTGGTATAACCCAAAGGATATAGGCATACAACTGTGGTATATGCTTTCAGAATCCAACTGCAAACTATTAGGTAAAATGAATCTATTATTAATGTGTGAATGTTCAGAAAACTTGTGTATGGATGGTCTAAGCATTTAGGACCTCATCAGAGAAAAGGACCACTTGCCGCTTTCTAGATCAGCCAGTACCACCATAAATATTGATTTTTGTTTTTAAATAACGGAGTTGCTTCTTGGGCTCACTGTACTACAAACTGTATTATGCCTCATGCTCTACTAAAGCCAAATTTGATTATTAACATGTTGGGTAGAGACAGAACGATTAGATATGCACTTGCATTTAAAACTTTGAGAATGTAGTAAAAATCAGTCATGCCAGAATGATTAGATATGCATTATAAAACAACTGCATCTATGATTGCACATGATGCAATATTTTCAGAGCAGTTCTTTTTATCATCTGAAGCAAGCAGAGTACAGAGTTAGACAACACTGCCATAGCATTTGAAGCATTTCTGTGTTACAGAAACCAAAGGTGAAAAATCCATATTTTCATCCAATTATTTAACTCTGTGGTGGCTACATTTTCTATTGTACCGTTATCAGTTCATATGAAAGAAAACATTATAGATCTTTAGATATATATACATTTTATAATAATGACAATCCCTTTCAAAATGCATTAAAGCATGCATTTGTATTGTTTACACATAACGTGGTAATTAGGTGAAATTTGTCAAAATTTGATCGGATGCACCCTTTCAGCAAGAAACATGTCTTAGACATGCAGCAGTTTGGCATGAATTAATCTGCAAATTTGGCAATAGTTGTTTTGATACATGGATGTTTCTTCAAGATGCAACCATCTGGCAGGACTACTACTGTAGTTGCAAACGAAAAAATACACACTGTAGCCATAGTTTTACATCCTTATGGCATAAATGTGACCCCCTCGATTTGTTTCAAGAGCCTTCAGAGCATTGGCTGAACAATGATATAATTTATTTTTTTGTACAAGGCGGTTGAGTAAATCAGATTTTACTACTGAAAAGCGGCCGACGGTCATTTAAGAGGACATGACTATTTAAATTTTAAGTGGCTGGACAACTGTTTGCTGCAAATATCCAAAGTTGCATTTATAACATTAAGAGACCCTTGGAAAAACTCACCCAAGGGATTTTTCTGCATGTACAATGCTGCTGCTAGCTAACACATTATAAATAAAATTATAAATATCGGTACTTGTATGAAAGGGGAGGTGTATTTCATTAAGTGATCATTATCAACCCCATTTGCTGCGATAGAGTTAATGGAAATGTAGAAAAAATAAATCATGCAACATTTAGACATGCACGATAAAACAGATGTAACTGTGATTGCACATGATGTAAAATCTCTAAAGATTTTCTGTCTGTCACCAAAAGCAATTAGAGTAGATGCTTTAAAAAACCTAAACTCCCATGGTATTAAAATATTGCTATGTTACTAAGAAAGAGGTTGAAAAGTCCACATTTCTGTCAAATTTAAAGAGACTAGTAAAAATAAATTGCACTGTGATTAGACATTTCCCTTATAAACTAATGTGCCTGTGATTGCATCTGATGCAGTATCTCTGGAGATGTTCTTTCTTTTTGTCATCTGAAGCAAGTAGAGTATGTATGCTCTTAAGCAAATCAAGACTCCATAGCATTTTAATACATTGCTATGTTACCAAGAGAAAGGTAGAAAATTCCACGTTTCCATTCAATTTAACGAGAATGTATTAAAAATAAATTGCACATACCAGTTGAGATGTTTTAAGATGTGGGTTAGCGCTTGCGGGCAATTCCTGCTTTGTATTTTCAGGTCTGCGGGGTATACACGTATGTGGGCTTAGTGATGTGAGCGTGAAATATTTCATTTCTGACAGGTTTTTTTGAAATATTTCAATGACCAAAAAAACAACAAGCACTTCAGATATCTACATCACCGCCACTGCCACAGTTAGAGCATCAGTCAGACGATGATGATGATGACAGCCATGCTGACAAAGATGATAACAATGATGATGATAATGATAATGACAAAGACGGTGACAATGTCGATGATGAAGGCCATGAAAACTATGATGACAGTGACGATGCCAGTGATGATGATGACAGTGACACTGACAGTTATGATGATAGAGACAGTGATGATGTTGACGATGACAACAAAGATGATGACATGGACGATGATGAATAACAATGAGGAAATCTTGTAAGTTGTAACTGACAGATTTTAGCAGTATAATTACTATTAATGATGGTTTACTCTGTCTGACTGATAGTACTATTTATGTTTGTGTTCTAAGTTCTATTCTTAGAACTTTTTGTAAAATTTTGTTCGCCGGATTATTATTGAGTCTAGTTGACATAGTATTTGTGATTTATAATTTGTCTTGTAAAGTCACTAAAGTGTTTCGAATTCTATACGATTGACTGTGTCCTAGCCTCCTAGGCTAGCAGAATTTAGCTAAAATCACATTTATTTCATTTATGACAAAACAAGTGATTAATAATAAATGTTAAGCATAACAATGAACAATAACATCTACTTTATTAGATCAAACTGTAATTTGTGACATTTGGTGAATAAAATATGTTTTTCAACATATAATGTAACTCTCATAAAAGTCATTCTTAAAAACAGGTAATTAGAAATAAATTGAGTATCTCGAGGATGGTCATCACTAACACAGTAATGCATATAATATGTAATATGAGAGAAATAAATAAACTGTTATTATGGTTGTAATTAGTTGTAAAATGTAAAAAAACATAATTTCAAATTTTTCAAAGGAAACTGAAATATTTCAAATAAAACTGAAATATTTCATTGAAATATTTCAACGCCAAAAAAAACATGTTTTTTTACATCTCTATGTGGGCTATGCCAAACGTTTTCCCTTGTTTGCTAATTTCCACAGGTTACATGCATTTTCGGGTTATATCCTTGTGCAGGTTATAAGAGTGAAATACGGTAGTCTTTTTGAGAATCCAGTAATGTCTGTGTAGTGTTTCATCTTCATTATCATGAATCCTTCCATATCATCACATGGACTTTGTATCCTTTCATCTTGGTTGTTTCTTGGTCCAAGCAAATGTTAGAGAGACTCCCATTCTGAATTTCATTCTGGAAGATATTCTGTTGCTTTAAGATCTTGGCATTTTATGCTTTATTCTGTTTGTAATGCAAATACATATTGTTTCAGGCTCTGAATATACCAGATGCTTACTTAGATGATCGATTCAATCCAGATGTGAGTTCAGTTGTTCTTTTGATCATTCTGTCAATAATTCAAGAGAACATAGAAATTGCACTTTATCCTCTGTTGTCGCACAGGAATTTAATAGATTGTGGAAATGGTACAAATTGTGTGTATGTGGTCTTCCAAGTATTGATTTCTTGTCCTGTTTGTGTTTACATACATTTTTATAAACTAGGAAAGATAAAAACTATAGATTTTTTATGCTGAACAATTCATGAAATAGAATTATAACTTTGTGGAAGATCTGTTAGGTAAGCTGTTCATATTTTGTTGACTTATTGCTTAGTTTGTGTTGGGATTTGGGATTTGATTGCATTTGATCTTGAGCTATGGCTGGTGCTCATCAAATATTTCACTACTGTTGGGCTTACACCATCTTTGCTTGCACTCTCTTCCTTCTCTCTCAGCACTGACCTAGCGACCTAGCTGGCGCTGTTGTCCTGCTTTCAAACACTGTCAAAACACTTGGAGTAAATAAATATGGACAGCAATCTCACATTTCAATCCAACGTTACAAACTTCTGCAAATCTTGTTTCTATCATATCAGAGCATTTATGTCACATCAAGACAGCTCTTACCAAAGACATATCACAAACTGTAGCCTGTACTCTGGTTTGCTCTTGCCTAGATTTTGTGAAATCGGTTTTTACAGGTATCTCAGATCTTGAACTCAAAAGGCTTCAGCGCATCCAGAATTCCCTGACTGGTGTAGCACTGTTCACCTTCTTGCACAAATTCCTTAGCTCTACTAAGCCAGCTGCACTGGCTCCCTTTTGGAACTCTGGGTAAAATTTAAACTAGCCTGTATGACCTATAAAATCCTATGAGCATTCCTACCTACTTTCAGTCATTAGTCTCTCCTTACATCCCTCTTGCAGCCTACAATCTTCTGGTACGAGCCTCCTAGCCGAACCATGATGCAGAACTGTCCTGAACTGAAGTCTTGTGCATTCCGTGCTGCTGCCCCCAAGGAATGGAACCGACTACCAATGTTTCTTCGAAGCTCAG
The DNA here is from genome assembly GCA_964023275.1 of Norana najaformis. Taxonomy (NCBI): domain Eukaryota; kingdom Metazoa; phylum Annelida; class Clitellata; order Crassiclitellata; family Hormogastridae; genus Norana; species Norana najaformis. The sequence continues at coordinate 16,395,051 of OZ029918.1, forward strand.
ATTCTTTTCCTTCCTTCAGGAAACACCTGAAAATGAATTATTTCTAATTGGCTTTCAAACATCTGGATATCTAACTGTTATTCACCTGGTGACTGACTAACCACACCTCAGATTTGCATTATGCACGCATTAAAAATCTTGTAATAAATATAATAAAGTATGTATGTATGTATCTGTTATATACATACTTTATTATTATATTGCAAGATTTTGAATGTGTGCATAATGCCTCACTGACTATTAAGACTCAGCCCATGAGAAGGATCTTTTTCAGTGGCCTTGGGTTACGTTAGAGTCACAGTCTCATATATATGGTATTATGGTAGCACAAGGTTATCATGATTAGAAAAGAGCATGTTGCCCTTCCTGTTGCTTTAGGTAGGATAGTTTTCTTGAGGCTTTGTGCTAGCAGGGTCACTATCTCTATGCTTTCACCTCCAACCGCAGGATTAGTTTGACTTTCCTGTTGAACAAAAGAACCAATGTTTTCCTTGCATAACCTTAGTTTAGCATAGGTCAGTTGTGGCCTTCCAATTGTCTTTATTTAGAATGATGGTAACTTCTTCCCAGGGCCTTGTGCTTGATTAGAATTATGGTCTGAATGATTCTAAGAACATTATCATGTTGTACTTTCTTAACCCTGTAAATATTGGTTCTGTGCAGTTGAGATTTGGGATAGAATCTGGCGCTGATTCCTCTTAAGATTAGAAACAGCAGAAAGCCAAGAGAGCTTTCCAGAAATGAAGCATTTAGCTCTGAATCAGGAATGTAATGTACCTAATATAGTATAATAGTAAACCGGGTAAAAGCATTTGCTGGCTTGGCAAGAAGCAGTTGATTCCTGAATCTGTGCTAAGTGCTTCATTCTCATGAAAGGCTTTATTTTGTGAAACTCTGATGTAATCCATGACCATTGGACTGATCACATCAATACAGAAATTCAACCATGTCACTTTTACTCTGCTTGATTTCCACTCACTGCCCTTCAGCTGTTGAATTAGTTTTAAGGCGGGGGTTGTTCATCAACAACTGTCTTTTCTAGTTGGCCAGAGAGGATTTTATCTGATAGGTTTGCTAGTCTCTTAAATTGAGAATTGGCAAGACTTTCATTTGGAGACCCTTGGCAGCTTCTGCATTTCAGCGGTGGTGTCCAGATGAATTGACCCTGTGTACAGATACAGATAGAGTAGATATAGTACCACATTTCTAGTATACCACTTACACCTGTAGTGACCAATAGTCCATAGTCAGTTGGTAAGCCAATCCAAATTTCATGCATTTCTTGCAGAGCTACCGTTAGGGTGCTTTTAATCTTATCAAGTCTGAATTAATTTTAAAGCCCAGCTTGTAAATTAGTTTTTTAATACTGTACTTAGTCCTTCCTGTGCAGGTCTGCACATTTGGCAGCTTCTCCATTTATCTCTGTCAACCACCAGTCTTCTGCCTTGTCCCCAGCTTGTAAAGCCCAGTTTAAGTTTACGTTATGACATCAAAAAGTGTGAATTATTTTACCTTTTTGCTGTAAATATTTAAGCTAGAAAAACATTTATTGCATCAAAATGTTCACAAATGTGTCCAAATGTGTATTGATCTATTCTGTGAACAAATATTGGGAATTCCTGCTGTTATCCTGAAATTGTATGCACTCACAATTTTTATCTATGTGAAAACATTGGTGATGGAGTTTTCTAAATTTGAATCTAATGACAATAGCAGAGTTAGGAATTTATTACTAAACAATGTGGTGAAAAAATTTTGAAGTCGGATAATAAAGGACCCCACAATTAAAAAATTCATACACCTGCATAACCTCCATTTTTGCTTTTCCAAAATATTCCAACTGCATAACAATTTTGAAATTTTTCTGGTTTTCCTGGTTCTCTCGTGACTATAGCTCTGCCTAACTTCAGTTAAGTTGTGGAGGAGGGCTAGTTTCACATGGAAACACTGGGATTCTAGACAGGAAGGACTAAGTACTAAGAACTATTTATATTCCAGCTAAAGGTAACAGCATGCTATGTGCTTGCCCAACTTCATGAAACAATCTGTGTAATAACAGAAGAAAAGTAAAAGCTCACTGTGTTGTGTGTGGCATTTCTGAAATGCCAAATAAAAGTGAGCTTCTTGCACGTTATTCAACAGTTGTGTCATTGAACTCATACTGCGACACATGTATGTGGCCTTATGCTGCATAGCACCAGTTTCCCTAGTGTCGAAAATAATATAATCTCTATACACACTAGCCAAAATTTTTGGTTTTGAGGCCTCAAACACAATTTTAATTATAACAGTTACGATTACAGCTTCCAGAAATAAACAGTTAATACTAAGAAATAAAAAGGTAATGCACTATGAAAGAAAAGAAGATAAACATAACACAGATATTGGCCACCCTATCCAATGTCTTTGGTTTACAAGAATCACTCGTTTCAGGTGTGCAGGTATGTAAGCCTATGTTATTTTTTATCGCATTATTGACGCCATTAGCAGTAGTTTTTTGATAATTGTGAACTTGAGTCATCAAGTTAAATTTGAATTCAGAAAATGTTTTATTAGCAGAGTTTACCAAATTAGGAGAGTTTACCTTATGTGATGTCTAATGTTGCACACAGCTGTTAAGGTTGTAGCATGAAACTTTTCATATTGTGCACATGGATGCTAAAATTGTTATCTAAAAATTTGCTATCAAATAATTGAATATTTGTGTTTTCAGTCTTTCCTTCTTCCAATCTTCATATGATCTTCATATTAGCGAAATGTGCCTACATGTGTTCACCTCACATGCTAACTTTTAACTGTCTTTTGCAGTTAGGAGTTAGGTGTCTTTGCAAAGTAATTAGAGTTTTAAGCTTATAAAACTTGTAGCCATGCCAAATTGTACAGCTGATGATATTGAAAATAATGTTGTGTTTAAGAAAAGATTTTGTGAGTTCAAAAAAGAATGATTGACCAAATGTTTGGTACAGACAGATTTATGGCATGCTGCCAGACCGCATATATTTTTGCAAGAAATATTTCAGTATTTTGTATCCAGTATTGTAAAACTACAGAGTGTGTTGCCTGATTTATGTCAAAGCTGAATCCAGTGGTAAGTGGGTTTCAGGTAAAAGTGGAGTGTTTAGAAAGCAGAATATCAGAAACAACATTTGAGCCACAAATGTCGTAATGATTCTGTCAAAAAGTTTAGGAACCAGAACAGAACATTGTTGAAAAACCTGTTAACAGAATCATAGCGAAATCTAGAAAACAAAAAGTAAATGGCACAGCAAAAACTAATAACTGTGAAAAATTGTTGCTTGGAAACTAAAATATTTGCTCAGGGCAGGTCAGTCCTTAGAGAGAACATTTGTGACATCCTCAAAGTTCATCTTCATGGTTAAAATTTGTTAAAAACTGCAAATTTCATAATATTTAAGTGGATTAACATGTTTCCTGACAGCACACGAAAAGAAATAATCTTTTGAAATATATTAGTATTTGAACAAATGCTTTAAAACAGTATGGAGTTTTCTGGAGTTTTTTTGTTATCGACTCCAGAGCCAGCCCAATGATACCTGGTAATACACTCCAACCCAGTGAAATCTCAGTTTTAAATGCACTTGGTTTATGTGAGGTTCAGTCCATCATACTTGTTGGCCATTGTCCTATCAGCAGTGAGCCTTGGATCCCGTGGTCACCTGTCATGGACAGCTGCGACTGCATATTTTTCTCCTAGGTGGGTCCTGTTGTTTGAACACTCTACCTACAACATTACAATAAATAACTGACAACGAATCACCAGCTAAAGATAAATGTTTATTCACCATGGCTTTCCTAAAATGATGATTTTAAGTGCTGTTGGTCACAGAAGGTGCAAATGGTGTTACAGAAGTGGAGAGAGATGTAAATATAATTGTATATGGACATAGTAGAATAGAAACATAGAATCATTGGCTATTGAACTCATCCAACCAATTTAATTCCCAACTGAGTCATATTGCAGTCGCTGGCACTACTTGCATCCGGGTTCTAGGCAGGGCCGAGACATTGCTTTTCTGAACCAGTATTCTGATTGTGATCAGTCATTAAAGGTAGAGCTAGCCATGCAGGCCATGAGAAATATTGTCCTGTTCTTGGATGATGTATGTTGTCAGCTGGGAAATCATACCGTATTATCAGAACTGTGAAGTCTATTAATGATGGAAGTGCTTAATATTTTTGACTGCTTTTACATATCTTGCCTTTACAAATGTGGCATGGTGAAAATGTGGCATGACCATGGGTGGTTACTGATGTAAAGCAGCCTTTGGACTTCATATATAGGGTTTGATTTTGAGTGCTGATGGGTAAATAAGTTACGAGGTGACCATGTTGCTGACAAGTGCATCATACATACAAGAATCAAGTAAAATTTGTTCAGACAAAGGAATACTGCACTGTTCTAATCAAGTCTATACCTACAGAAGACACTTCTTGTCAAGTGATGTATGGTCTTTGGATTGTGGTTGTCACATTTTGAGGTTCAGGGGAAATGTCATTCAGATTTCAGACCAAAAACTGTGGCAATTATTTTTTACATCCAATCATATATGTGTGTATACGTAATAAAGGTTTCATTATCTTTTTCTTAATTTTCGTTTGCTTGAAGTCTGCTCTGATGTTTTCTCTTTCAGGTTGATGAGGATGACTTCCAGACAAAAAGCATTCTTTGTATGCCTATAAAGAATGCACAAGGCCAGGTCATTGGTGTTGCCCAACTGATCAATAAGCTAGATGGGACAGCTTTCAATAAAAATGATGAGAATCTCTTTGAGGTAAGAGGATCTTGAGCAACTATGTAAAGTGGACAGCTTCTGATATATTTAACGAAAATGCGAAATCTGACTGGGTTTCTGTTTATGACAATATCCAATGGCTGCAACATCTGAGACTGCCTGGGATTATTGCTAGCATTGCACTAATGCTTTTAATTTGCTTTTCTATCACTCCAAGCAAAGCATTTTAATTATGGCCTAGGCCTGTCTGCTACAGTTGACTCCATTCAGAGTTGTGCCAAGGTCTTTGCAAGTCACTGCTCAGTATGTTTTACTTCAGTTGTGAATAAATTGACAAGTTTAGTCTATCAATCAGCATGTGTGTGTGTGTTTGTCTCCAAACTAGGGTTGTTAATATCGTTTTTTTGGCAAATCAATTATCAGTTGTAGAAATCCGAATTTAAACCGATTATCGGTTTTGATTGGCCTTCGTAGCAATTAGCAAATTTAATGTATTATTAAGTAAATATAATGCAAGTTATTTTATGTATTACATACCGAGAGTTACGTAGATACGTGCAAAGCAGTGTCAATGTTTGTTTTCTACTTACAGATTTAAATTTTAAATGAACATAATTTATACTGTACGTTTATTTAAGAAATCTTTTATTCGTTAAACAACTTAAATAAAAGTATAAAAACATATTCCTAATAGTAATCATATCGGCAATCTTATAGTATCGTGGTCCAGTGTTTCCATTAGCATGTGGGCGTGGCTTCAGCCCTGGCTACAGCCCTTGTCCTGGCTGCAGCAACTACAGCCGGCTGTTTGAGGCTTATCCAGCAGGATGCGCAGCTCAATGAATATGACCACATACCTGTGCAGTAATAGTAATAGCAGAGATAGCATGGATGCAAGCTAGGCATACCTCTGATGAGCGCCATTGCCTGGGCTGCAGCGGCCAGTAGAGCGAACATAGTCTTGGATGAGGACCGATGTGCAGTGCATCCTACTGGATAAACTCGGACGCCCGCTGAGCTCTAGGGCTACAGCCCGCAATGGCATGCCTGAAGCTACGCCCACATGCTAGGGGAAACGATGCTGTAAGATTGCCAACCTGTTCGTTGATATCCGATTGCAGAACAGACACCTGCAAAGATGCTGCACGGAGCGCTTACAAATTTTGAACAAACGCACCTTCTTATCTGCCGGCCATATTGGATCAAAACAATCGTAAACACTAAACAAATCCATGAATTATTTCTTTCTTTCTGGCATTTCTTATAATTTTTACTACGAAAATGACAAAAAAATTAATTTGATTATCGTTTTGTAAGTAAGAAAACCGATAATCATTTTAGAAACCGATTATCGGATTTCCAATTATCGTTTAACATCCCTACTCCAAATGCAGTTGTGACTACCAATGATAGAAGGGAACTGTAATAGGGATGGCATGACTAATCTTGTATACCTTTCCCTTTGGAAGTTTTAGAACTCCAACAATGTCGTTATTTTCTGTTTGTGTATATTATCCCTTTCTTCTTTGTAGTTCAGTCCCACTTCTTTGGCCATCATCAGCATAGGTTGTAGTATTCTTCCTTACTTTCCTCCATTCTTCCCATCAGTACTGTTCTCTGGAGCAAACTGCAGTAATACAATGTTTACAGGAACAATGTAATGTAACAAGCATTTATATAGCACCTTTCAAGCATCTCTCAAAAGCGCTGATGCAAGATGCAGAACACATAGAAGTAATTCATTTAAGAAGAATCAAAGATTTTATACGAAAGAAAAAAGTCAAAAACCAAAAACACGGAACTATTGTGATATGTTATGTGCATCATCTGTGAAAATAAAACAAGTCGGCACTCTTGTTAAACTAATTTGAAACTATTCTTTTGTCATGTACTTTTAATGGCAACACATAAGCATTTATTGTTTAAAGTTATACTTTTTAAAGGTTTTGTGAGTTTTATTTAGGTTTCTATTACCGTATTATCTCTGGTATAATGCACACTTTTTCCCTAATAAAATCTGCTTGAAGTATGGGTGCGCACTGTACATAGGAAAAAAGTTCTTAGATGTTTTCAGCAAACACCGATCATGCGGCACTAATGAAAACAACAGGTCGATGGCTTAAGTAATAAATATCAACATTAGCAGCACTATTAATATCATACAATAAAATGAAACAAGTAGTCAATTCTTTGAATAGTAATGACATTAAAATTTTGCTTTGAATATATCGTACAAGACATACATGCATCACGGAAGACAGAGACCTCTAACGTGGTGCAGCGAATTCGACTTCGGCAGCCATTTAGTCACAAATTATTAGCAACTTGTGACGGCAAAAACGAAAAGCATAATAAATTTCCTTGTCCGAGAATGAGTCGAGGGGATGTCGACGGACCCCAAGCACTCTTTGATGCCGAAAACTTCATTGAATGGGACGAGTTATGACAGCCACCATTTTGTTTTCTTTCATTAAGCTTGGACTAGTTCACTTACGCCTGTTTGTGCGGCTGACTAGGGCTAGTCCAGGTGTAGTACGCTAAGACCGTGTCGTGCAGACTGAACTAATTTGCCAGTCGAGCATAAGCTGAACTTAGTCTGGGACTAGCAGTTACGCCCTGCACATTATACATATGTATTAGGATGTTTACATTAAGATAAATTTTACAACTCAGGGTTTACATTATGCATGTAACTCTACTTAGGCTTGTATACATGTATGTATTTTAGTACCCTTGTAATACGTGCACATTATACCCGAGATAATACGGTAGTTACAAATTCGAATTTATATTTTTTAAATTGAAGTCAACAGATTTGCATATTACAAGGGTACTAAAAATACATACATGTATACAAGCCTAAGAAGAGTTACATGCTAATACATAAATGCTAAGATATTCAGTGTATTCCTCTGTAGCAAGCGACTCGGTAACAAGCAGTTCTGAAAGCTTTACTCCCAACGTCCACTTGTTACCAGGCTTGTACTGTATATACCTACATGCAAGGAGATACTCTACTGAGAGGAGCTGATTGATCAAAATGTTGACAGTCCATGGCTGCTGTAGTCTTCACTGTCCAGTATTCTCGGTCGCTTGACTCGGATGAACAGTCAACTCAAACATCAGTCACAGACACCGACTATTCCACTGAAGATGCTCCACTGCCGACATCTCCAACTGACACTGCAGGATGTCGCACCTACAGGCTATCTCTGCCTAAGAGTTTCGTCAGCTGCTGCCATTGTTGCCTTCGGAGTTGAGTGAATAGGACCAACTGCCGCCATTCTTAGTTAAGGATTTTATGAATGATTTTTTGCCATTTCTTGTATTGTTTTTTAATCCCAGTCTAGATGAGGGGTCCCTTTCCGCTTTCCAAAAACAGGCGATTATTTTGCCTTCACTCAAACGCCAGGGGCTGGATGCTGATAACATGGTCAGATGATAGAAAGTTTCTGTGTAACAATGCTGTGTCATAATGGAGATGATTACCGTCGCCATCCTCCTTTATCCAGGCATGAGACCAGCACCTCCTGAAAACAACTGTGGTGAAGTTACATGGCCAATTATCATTCAATCTCCTAGTTGGGTTTTTTGTGAAAGATGGTTGAGGAGAACATGTCAATGCTTTGGGTATATGATTCAAGGCTCAAGGGTCACCCTTTGGTGGATACACTGGCCTCCGGTTGCCTGCTGAGTCATCCCCTAGTCATCCCTCCTAGTTATCCTGAAGCTACCATGTTGCATTGTGTACTTCTGCAGTGCAACATGGTAGCATCACCGTTGTTGGTCCTTCACTCTGGTACAGCACTCTGCAGCATGAGCTACTTGCCTTTTCTCTGTCTCTGTTTTGCCAGTGGTTGAAGATCATTCTGTTTGACTGTGTCATTATCCATTGGGGACCACCTCTGAGTACTGTACTTTCCGGACTATAAGTTGCACCTTACTATTAGATGCAATGACTTATAATTGCAAAATATTTGCAAAATCACTACGTAGGACACATATAAGATGCACCAATACACAGATTTCCAGTCACAATGCGTATAAGCACGTTTGCTAATGACGGCCTTAAATACATGGTCATCATTATCTAATAATTGCTCAAACATAACTTCTTTGAAATAAAATTATTCTTACACTTTTGAATTGAAGATTTCCAACATTTGTTGTTATTTGTGATTTAATAGCAATTACTTGGTTCTCTAAGTAAATCCAGCCAGCTGAAGGCATCCAATGTTAATATACTGTATGATAGTAAGGCAGTAGTATAGAGGAAAGAATAAATGCCAGCAAATTTTCATCCTCCCCAAATTCCCTGCACTGTGGGGGGTCGCATGATACGGCAGAGGCATAGGTCGTAGGATGCAGCAGAGGCAGGACAAGGCAGGCTAGCATCCAAGGGGAGCCACAAACTCTGTTGGTTCAGTATGGATGCCGTCTGCAAGGCTAGTACTGCTTTTACTATGTATATTCCTCATTTGATAAATGTGGTTTAATTTAACTTAATTTAAATTGTTATCAGTCTTTGCCGACTATGTGTAGCTATTTCAAAAAATTCTAAAATTTCTGCATATAAGTCACACCGTTAAATAAGATGTACCCCTAGAAGTTCGTGTAAAAAACTGTGTCTTATATTCTGGAAATTACGGTAGTTTTCTTGAAGAGGTGCAGTATAAATGTGCAATTACAATTACATACATACAGATACACATAATTACATACATACATTCATTGGCTGACCGACTTGTGTTCTAGGCTTTTGCAGTTTTCTGTGGCATGGGTATAAACAATACTCACATGTATGAAAAAGCTGTTCAGGCAATGGCACGTCAGAGGGTCGCCCTTGAAATCTTGTCCTATCACTCATCACCCACAAATGATGAAGTTCAAAGGTTAAAGGTCAGTATTTGCTTTCTCCAATTTCTTATTTAGTGCATGAGCAAACCAGGGCAATTTTAGTATTTTCTCACTCAGTCTGTTGGCCTTACTTTGCTGCATTCATTTGGTTGTCGTCTCAAAGCCAGTGACAAGTCATCTTGCTCAGGGTGCATAGCACCAGCTGAGTTAGCAATGAAACTGAAGGGCATTTTTTTCTTCACTGGTTCCTCCACATCAGTTTATGAAAGGACGATAACTTTTAAGGAACTAACCAAACTAAATTAACATGGGCTGGTTTTTAGTACTTGACATATATCTGTTACACCATGGCAATTACAATTACATCATCCAACTACAATTACATGTAAGTGATGGTTTTACAAACCAATTACAGTTACTGTATTTTCTGGATTATAAATTATAAGTTGCTGCTTACTATAAGACACAGTGATGCAAAACAGCAAGATTTCTGTAAAGTCATAGGGTGCATTGGTATATTGGACACAGCCATACACAAATTTCCAGTCGGAACACATTTAAGCGCATCCACCCAACCAGTCAACCAGCCGGCCTACATTGCTGTTATCTGTGTTGTTTTGTCTTAACAGAAAATGAACGTTCCTTCGGTCCAGCAGTATTCTCTTACTGATTACCACTTCAACGATTTTGGTCTTGATGACGACGACACTCTCAAAGCAACCGTCCGCATGTTCCTTGACCTGAGATTAATTGAAAAGTTCCACATTTCATATGATGTGAGTCATCTGAGTTGGTGATAACCATACAAAGTGCCATTATGGGAGAGCAACAGTAGTGACAGAAGCCAGTAATAATAAAGCAAATTTGATTGGTTATCTAGTCAGAGTTGAGAACTGATGAACAGTCAGCAAAATGCAGGTGCAAGTGTTCAGTTGTTAACAGCTCAGTCATGATCTTCCCCTTGTTAATTAATGCTATCTGTGTGGAAATATTAATGTAATTGTAATCAGATATTTGTATAGCGCCTCTTCAAGAGAACTAGTCAGAGGTGCTCTTTGCACTAGGCTTAACGATATATTAAATGTTATTAAGAGCAGAACATTCAACCATTAGTTAACATTGCTCAGATGACTAGAAGAGTCATCAGTGGCAAGCTTGCACACACACTCAGAGCCCTGCCAACAGATTCCCAACTAGAGTTTAAAGATGACAGCATGTTCAGAAGAGTGATAATAATTATTATTTAGAACCATGATCATATCTATTATTCATGACCTTTATTTGATGATGCGAATTTCATGTCATTTATAGTTACTTGTTGATGGATGGACTCTTGACTAAGGTTGCAGCCTTTATTTTTTTTGGATTGTCTGCTGTTTTTTATCGTTACTGGTCTGCCTAGTTCAGGAGTTGATTGCATTATAAAATGTTTTGTTTGAGCAGCTGCTGTGCATGTTGTCCTTTGGCCAGGCCTGACAGTGTCCAAGCAAGAACCACTTTTTGGTAGCCATTTGCAGTTTCTAGAACTTCATGTCTTCATCTCTCTGGAGTGCAGAGTCTGATGTGATTCCAGTCCCAATTGAGACTTTCCTGTTTGGGCCAGTTTTTCTTTGTAAGAGCCTGTCTGTCTCTTTGAAATGACTGTCTGCAGTTAATTCTCTGGAATGGACCAGAAGTGCATACATACTCTTGACTATTGTCTTTGCATTTTCGTAATGGTGCCATAAAATCAGTAAGTTGCAGATTAAAAGCAAAGATTTTGGGTCGCTGTAAAAATCGTAACCTTAAATCATGTGAATGTATGTGATAACGATTAGTTGAAAAATATCCTCAATGCCTGAGAGATGGAAAAGCTGGGAGACGGTTAAGTTGTTGTTATTATCAGTATGTACGTGTGTGAATTGTGATTGGCAGGTATTTCTGAAGTGGCTTCTGACTGTTAAGAAGAACTACCGAGCGGTTGCCTATCACAACTGGAGGCATGCTTTCAATGTCACTCAGACCATGTTTGCTATGATTCTGGCAAGTCAGGTTTTTACACATTTATATGTTGCCTTTGAGAGATTCTCAAATGGCAATTTACAACTATCTAGATACATCTTGTAGAGTTTATCAAATTAAATTCACTTCAGTATGAAAGATACCAGCTGGATTTCCTGGTTGTGGTCATGGGTTTCAACATGCCTTTTTTGATTGTCCGACTTCTGGGTGAGACTGATCCTACATAATTTGATAAAGGCACAAGCTGGGAAAAGTGTCCTGCAATGCCCTGCCTCACGTTAGGACCTTTAGATTTGTCTGTTGCCAGCTCAAGGGTGTAGAAAAGGGAATGAGTGCCTCCAATAAGTTCCACTTTGGGACTCGGGACCTTTACTGATTCTGTGGTAAGGTAAACACCTTTGTAAATATACAATAGTTCTCGGAGGCATTCTTCAGTGGTTGAAGGATCCTTCAACTCCTTCAACTGCAGAGCAGTGGCAGCTGTCCAACAACAAACACATGAATTTCGAAACATACACGAATTTTTTTGATTGATGGATAGTGGAGGTAAAAGGCAAGCACATCATGATTCTACCAGCATGCCACCCTTCTTAGCCTCAGTATGCTAAGAAAATGTGTACTTACTTACTTCCTACCTGCATCTTAAAGTATTTATATATTTATTATTTGCTGTAGTTATAAAACAAATGCATTAGGAATAATATAATTCTGAAGAAGCAACATTTGCCAGTGAAATATTTGTAGTGAAATATGTGCATCATAATCAGATTAATTTGGTTTAACCTTTCTGAGGGAAACATGGAGAAAAGACTTGGGCAGGTTGTTAAACATGTGTATGAACACCGTCTTCAGCTTAGTTTATTTGGCTTTTGGCGCTTGCAGATAAGATGAGCTGAAGATAGGAGAAATGCTGTGTAGATGGGATATAAGCTTACATTTATGCGCATGCATGTATGTTGCAGTGCTCAGGCCTCAGTTTATTTGTTGAAAGAATTGTGGGTTAGTTTGGGTAAACACCCTTCTTGGCTAAGTACCACATACTGGTTCATTCCAGTATGACCAATCTTGAATTTTGGGTTCCAGGCCAAGGTACAGGTTTAGCCAAAGTCATGCAGCCCAAGCCAAGGGCTACAAGGACAAAGGATTGCTTGGTCATCCGCTTAGATAGCCAGTTATAAAACTGGTATACTGGTAAAACTGGCTGATAGATCATGACCTCTCCTATCCAGATTATGCACAAAAAGTGGCATAATGTGTTCATCCATCACATGGCTCAACTGTCTGTATGTATATATATATATGTATGTATGTATGTATGTATATATATCTGTATGTTAGGTTGCAGTTTTAAGCATCTTTCTCAGAGGCACTGCCAACACAAGTCTAACACAAGTAAAACGCTGGGCATATGATAAGTCAGAAAAGTATCTTGAGTTGCTTTAAGCAGAACACTGAGTATATGGATGGTTCCAGAAGAATTGCCTGGTGTGCAAGAAGTCGCAACTTGCCTGGATTGATAAATGGCACTGAGGCACCAGCAAATCACACATACACAGACAAGCTTATATACAGCAGTATGTGTGAGTTGTTCAGGATGAACAATAGCAGCATAGCTTTTCAAATAATTCCTAATTGTCATTAAATGAATTGTTAATTATCAGGAACATATTATTATCATAAATTTTGGAGCTTGCCAACTGTAATTTCATTTGAATTATTTTTAGACTTCTGTTTTTAATACTGGAGTTTAATATCTCCAGTTTCATTCCATTCTTGTCAGCAGGGTTGCCAACCAAGGCAGTTTGTAGAAATTGGCCATAATTGATTGCACATGTCCATAAATCCATAAACACTTTTGAATATCCAAAAATTTTATAAAAATGCAATAAAACAGTGAAAATAATATTTTATAACAATTTTATGTTTTCTTTGCTGCATCTGCCATTTTTTGCTGAACAGGAAAGCACTTTAAGAGTTTTGTAGAATGTTTAGCTGAGGTTATATTAAATTTAAACTTGCAAATTATCCATTCCTCTTCCCCTCCTGTCATTCACCTACCATCATCTGTTTTAAGCCCTTCTATCTGTTATTCCTCAGACTTTCCATTCAAAACTAAAGTCCCCCTTTATCAAGAAATCTTACCCTGATCCATTCAGTCTGTCACCTTTGCCACTTCTCTCAAACGAAACACAACCCACTTAACAGCTCTTGTGTCCTGTTCTCTCTCTGGTCTTCTGGCAACCGGACTTTGTTCGTCACATGATATCTGACTTGATGTGTTGCTCTGAAATAAGCTGGTGCCTGTGCTTAGCTTTTAGGGAGTGCTTTAGAAAAATCCTTGAGATTACGACTACAATACCGTGAGGTGACTTAGCGTGATCACTGTGGTTTCATATTATCTCACCATGTTAGCATCAATTGTTTAGTTATGTAACTGAATATTGCGTACTGGTAAAGTTAGAGCTTACACCATAATGTCAAAATCTATGAGAACTGACTGTCCTAAAAAACGGTTTTCATACTTTGTCTGTGAATTAAGTTGCTAATTGTTGACAACTCTGCTTATCAGTCTGTGGTTTGTGTTACCCGGAATAGGTTTTGGGAAGTTGTTTTTGTTTTTAATGTTCATGAATATTTCTTGTCTGTAAAATGTTTTAGCATGGTCGTCTGAATAATGTTCTCAATGATCTGGAATCTCTGGCCTTGTTAGTTGGATGCCTGTCACATGACCTGGATCATCGTGGTACAAACAACCAATTTCAGATTAAGTAAGATCTTCTCTCTGCTAATACTTTATCTACTTTCTTATATATAGCGTTTACTGGTATAAATTTGTATATAAATGTAAATGAAGGAAAAGGTATTGTGGACAAATGTTGACAACAGCAATGATGCTCAAGGTTTTAAATGTACAGACTGAAACTATTAGGCAAAAGATTTACATTGATCATAATGTTGGTTGTCTCTTGGCTAATATTGCACAATTCAGATTATAAGGATCACAATAGTGTAATGTGATCCAAAAAATTATGAATGGTCTAATGTAAACAATAATTTGCCTTGTAGGAGTATAGATGTAAAGCCAGTTGAGGTCATCTGACTAAAATTTGTATTTGGAAATATAAGTTTCTTATGAGGGAAATGGGACAGCAGGCACCTTTCACAGCCTCTGACATCCAAATGCCCATCATGCTATAGCTGGTGAACGAAATGAACCGTATTGGAAACTACAGGCTTGGCAAATGGAATAACAGAGGTGAAAGAGTGAAAGAATTTTGTAAACCACAGCCGTTAACAGTGAAAGAAAGTACAACAGCAAAGCACAGAACTGGAAAAATTGAATTCAGATGTCTGAACAATGAACTGAAGAGAACCACTGAGAAAGCCAAAGAACGTTAGTGGGAAGAACGATGCACTGCATTGGAAGATCTTTCATAACAAGGGAGATGTCACAAGGTATACAACAAGGTACAAGAGCTGATAAAACAGGCTCTGGAAAAGCACGACAATAAAAGATGCTAAGGGAAATCTGTTAACAGACAAAAGAGGTGTGAAACAGGGAGAATACACTGAAGTACTCTATATTGATAAGGCAGAAGTTGAGAACCTGGAGACGTTTGAATTGTGGATATGAAGAAAACTGGCCAAAATCAGCTGGAAAAATCTTAAAACAAATGAAGAAGTGCTTCGTTTCGTGCAGAAAGAGAGAACACTGGTGAATCCAATGAAAAAGAGAGAAATGAACTGAATCATCCTTCACTAGAATTTGCTCCTGAAGAAAGTGCTTGGAGGAAGAATTAAAGTATCGAAAGCTGCGGGCAGGCCAAGAAAATATGCTGTTGGACTGGATGATCAATAAAGGAAGCAGATGGGGCTAAAAACAAGTTAAGGAAATGGCACAGAACAGAGAAGAATGGCATCAGTGGATTCCTGGACCTTCCTGAGGGCAGAACACTGAGGAAGAAGTTAATTAGTTAGAATTATAACCCTATTCAGTTTTTTAATGGGCTGTATTCCAGGTTGTCCAATTGGCTTGTTTTAAAATCGTATGAGGTTGGGAGCAGCTTTATTTCTGGACACGTTGAGAAATCAATAATGCTTGATGCATTCCAGGTAATTGACATTGAATACTTGGTGATTATTTATGGTAGAACAATGTCTCCTCTGGCACAGCTGTATTCAACATCGACAATGGAACGCCATCACTTTGACCACTGCCTCATGATTCTCAACACCAAGGTAAGAAGAAGCCAAGACGAGACACGTTATCGAGGTAGGACGAGACTAAGGCAATGCTCATGTTATCAGGCCAATATTTGGTCAAAGTAAAGCTCATGTTATCAGGGTAAGAACTAGTCAGGACATGGCTCATGTTACTAAGCTTGACCGAGTGAAGTGGTCATGCTCTGTGATGCGACTGAACTAAATTATGAAATGATGGTATGATTGCAGGGGAATGAGGTCTTTGCCAATCTGAATGAGGATGATTACAAGAAGCTGGTACATATCCTTGAAGAGGTGATCTTGGCTACAGATCTGGCACTCTACTTCAAGTAAGCCATATTATTAGCCACATGTTGAAGGCAGAAGTTTCTGTGCTCATTTATTATGTGCTTACATAATTTAGTAATAGAAGCTGAGTCCAAGGTTTGTCGAATCTTTTTTATCGCACAGAATTCACTGCCTAGTTCTGTGCGTTCTATTGGATTTCTAATGTCATTCAGGTCTAAGCTGTTTCAACTTGCCTACCCACCATTGCTTGGCTTCTGGTTTCTTTGACATATTGGATGCAGGTCTGGCTTCTCTGATGGATTACAGTTTTTGACTACAGCTTCACTTGAGGCAACCATCGATTGATGCTTTAGGCATTATGATAACGGCGCTATAGATAAGAAATATGCAATAAGAATTTAAACTCAATGCATAAGTAACAAGTGCAGTTCCTCCTAAATGAAACTGGATTTATGCCCTATCCAGGAATACCACCAATCAACCAAGCTACAGCATAGTAGCTGATTGGTTAGCACACTTGACTTGTTACATGGAGAATATAGGTTTGAGCCTCCCCTAAGACGGTTACTGTGTAGGGACATTGAGTAAGTCCTTCACTTCCAAACGTTTTGTGCCTCAGATTTGGATTTATTGACCTTGCACTAAGGTAGGCACTCTACTTCATTTAACAGCATCTTTTAAAGGTGCTTAAAAAGAATGCCATGGTCAACTGTGTCAAGAGTCAAAGACTACATGCACATCAAAAATGGTGAAGAGATACATGCCCTGAATCAACAGCCAAAAATGTCAAAAAGAATGCATGTTAGAATAGACTCTGTGGAATGGAACTTTCGAAACCCGGACTGTTCCTTGGTTAGAGGGGAATTTGCCTCAAGTTATGGTATAACCTCCAAAGACTCATGATTTTCTACGATTTCTGAAAAGAAAGACAAGTTGGAACTAGGACAGTACTTGGCCATCCTAATCAGAATCTCGAGATTTCTGCAGCGCCCAACGAAAGCTAAGTTGCGGGAACCAGCTTATTCACAGGCGCCCAGTCTTTAACATCGAGACCACAGTGCTTAAGAGAAAGCAAAAGAGCCAGTTTTTGAGAAGCGGGAAGTGAACCCCAAAACAATGCTACATAACAACAGCAGAAATGGTAGATCATCCACAAAGTTCTTGATTAGAAACGGTGGCAGAGGATTGAGCTCACACTACTTCAGTGATGATGAAGGCAACAACTGGCACAGGTCTTCAATGAAGATAAGCTCCACTTGTGACATTTTGCAGTCCATTGGAGGGAAGGTCGGTGGTGAATCACCTTGGGTCGTGTCATGAACTTATTCTTCAGATAGTCTGTGCCTGTGAATGATGACTGTATCTAGCTTTTGTGGAAGTAGAGTGGCCGAGAGTGATAACCACAGTCATTGAGGGTTGTCTTTGTCCTGTTCGATCCAAGTAAAACATTTCCTGCCATGCACTTGTCATATGCAGGGGATCCCATTAGCACAGTCCTCAGCACTGAATCATTGCTCAAGTCATCTAACTTCTCAGTGAAGCTCATGACAGGCTCCATCAAACCATGGAGTGACTGGTCTCTTGCAGCTCTTCACAGTCTTAAGAGGAAGAGGACTGTCTATTAGGTTGTGTGTGCATTGAAGACACGTAGATGGCAGAGTTCTTTCAAGGAATGGCCTTCCCTAATCAACAAGTCTTTACAGAGCGACCGTTCAACAGGCCAGTTTGGAAGGCTGTTTTGTCCAAGATGTTCCAGCCTCACATAAACCTAATGACACAGACTGGCTGCACATGCAGGTAAGGAGTGGTGAAGTATAGTAGACCGTGGCTCCATCCTGAGATCTTAGATGACGCAATCATCTCTGGTAATGACTACATCCAGGTAGCCTCCCAAATTGTGCACTGCCTCTGACACATGCTGAGCCAAGCTGAACTGCTGGATGAGGTCGTTGAAGTGGCCAGTGACCGGAGAACCAGAGTCCTTGTGGTCAATGTTCTGGTTGCCGGTGATGACAGCGGACTGTTGCAAGTATATCCAGCTTCGAAGCAAACTCAGTTTAGATTAACAGTGATGGAGGTGAAATGATCTCAGGTTAGTAGATGGCAAGCAGCATCAGTGGACCATGGGCAGTAGTGTACAACAGGCATAGGGCCTTAAAGATCCTTGGCGGTTCTGGTAAGGCAACAATCTTTGCCCTAAGTGCCCTCGGTGGAGTTACATGACTTGACAACGTGTTGCCAATGAGTACAGTCTAAAATTTATATCTCTGATTCAGACCTACAGATAATCCATAGATATGGTGGTAGTTGACTGGATGTTACAAACGTTATTTTAATCCACAGGAGTTAAAATAAGAGAAGTAATACGTAACATATTTGTTAGCATGCCATATGTCCATCAGCTGAACGAGGAATCGTTCAGGTTGACCATCTCCCATGTAATTTGATTTATAGTAGGTTAGAAACTGACATCTATTTTTGGCCTGTCTTCTAGTCTCTCTGACCTCTCAGATTTTGATAATGCATGGTCTTCTCATGGATTATTTATTGACACAGACTGTGATTTCACTTAAAAGCAATGATTATTGATGCTTTGTGTGTTATGGCAATGGTGAAGTTTCTGCTTGAGTTTAGATCAATCCTTGTATCTAGAAAATCCAAAATGATGTGTTTTTTCTACTTTTAGAAATCGTTGTGAATTCTTTCGCATTGTTGAAGGTGCTTCGTTTGACTGGAAGGATGAAGCTCAACGTAATCTCTTACGGTAACAAAAGTTATTCAGTGATATTTCATGTGATATGGTGATGCTACAGTCATTTGTGGTGGTGGTGGTGGTGGTCGTTGTGGCGGTGGTGATCATGTTCATGGTGGTCATGATAATCATAAACTCAAGATTCCTACGGGGCTCAATGAAAGCTAAGTCATAGGAACCAGCATATTCACAGGCGCTCCGTCAAAACAAAATCAATAGGTAAGAAGGGTTCGGTTCGAGGTCTCGCTCCAAGAGTCAGGCAGGAAGGCAGTCAGATGGTTATGGTGGGTGGTGTTTGAAATTGGATCTGTGGGATAGATAAGAGGAAAAATAGGAAGAAGAGTGGTGGTGGTGGTCATAGAGTCGTGGTTGTGGTGGTTGTCGTTGTGGTGGTCAACTTGGTCATGGATGTGATAGGGTAGTAGTCGTGGTGGTGCTCATAGATGTGGTGGTAGCCATGGTGGTGGTCGTCGTCATGGTCATAGTGGTGGTCATGGTCGTTGTTGTGGTGGTCGTGCTGGTTGTCATGGTAATGGTGCTTGGTGCCAGTTGGTGAGCATTCTGTTTATTCAATGGTTCTCATACTTTGACCTCAGTGCAAAACATACCAGGAACTTAGAATATGGAGTCAACTGTTAAACCTGGATAAAACTGGATGGGTCTTCATTGGCGAGTTCTGTGTTTGCAAGAATCTGGAAGTGATGTCGTTTATGGGCATTCAGGCATTAGTTGCCAATAGACAAACTTGTTTTCCTTAATGAACTCTGGGAGCATTTGGCCAAGTGATGAGTACCTTTAAAAGGCACTTGTACTTAGAAAGCACTATGAAACTGTTCAGTTACATTACATAAGTGATTAAGGTGGAGACTGGTTGCCTGTTTTAGGAGTATGATGATGACTGCTTGTGACCTTTCAGCCATTACAAAGCCATGGAGAGTCCAGCAGAAGGTTGATTCTGTTATTATTTTCATCATTTAGAATCATCCAATCTTTTAGCCAAGATAAGTCAGGAACAACCAAATGACTATTCTTCTCAATTTGTTTTTGTAATTCCCTAATTTACAACTGTCTTCAATGTGTCTTTCTAGCAACTTTGAAAGTGGAGATGTAGTGATATTTTTGTGGTGTTTACTTGACTGTTTTTGTGTGGTTAGAATTAATCTCACCTAATGAAATGATCTCACAACATACCAGCATTGGATCATCAAGGTCAGTCATATATCTGTGCATACGGTGTCCCACCAGGGTCAATCCTTGGCCTGATTCTGTTCGTGCTGTATAGGACTTCAATTGCCCGTATCATTCTGCACCTGGCATCAGTCATCACCCCTATTCCGTTGACACACAAGTGTGCATAATACTGAATCACACTGACTCCGACATGTAACCCATGGGATGCCCTTGCCTGTGTATCAAAGGTACAGGCCATTGTGACAGAAGTACAGACCTGGATGTCATTGAATCGGCTACATTTGAATCTGTCAAAAACACAGTTGATGCAGCGTGGATCTCGCCTGATGTGAGCAAAGATGGACAGAGATGATAGCGCCAGCATGCCCTGGCTGGGAACCACTACACATTGTCTGGACCATGGCATGCTCCTGGATAAAAGGATGACCTTTCACTGGCAGTGCATGTCAACTATCTTTGCAGGTCTTGCTTTTAAGAACTGTGCCAGATCAGGGTCATTCAAGCGTAATTTATCGCATGATGTCGCTGCAACACTTGCAGTCCCTGCAGGCCTGCTGAAGAATCTAATTCATCAGCTTCAGTTTGTCCTGAACTGTGCTGCCCAGATTGTGGTCAACTTGCCAAAGTTTTCGCATGAATTAAACAACATGCAAAAATCATGGTCATTGGTTCCCAGTTGAGGAGAGAATTAAATTTAAGGTTCTCCACATAGGGCAGGCATCGAGAGTCAGCTTGGCCCCAGAATGCATGAGGCTTCTTATGTCTGTCTTAACCCTTAACCAACGAGAGAAATTTTTCCGCCTAGACCCTGACGACGAGCGATTTTACCGGAAAACGCCTATTAATTAAATAGTTTTCAACTTGTTGTATCTCAGTCAGATCTTGACCTACAGACACGAGGTTACCATCAATCTTTAGCATTTTATCTCCTCTTCCCATCCATCTGTCTAGTTTTTGATACAAAAAATTTTGGGGTACCCAAAGTTGCCCCAAATCGACCCCACCCCATGTTTAAAACTTTTTTCATGTTCAGGCTCCTATGGAAAAATATTTTCAGCGACAATGTATGTAGTGTCAGCACAAAAATCGTGCAGAAATCAATACCAGACAAAACCTCACAAGAATTTTGAAAATATTTTCATAAATGAAGGAGATACAGTATTTTTAGTATGTAAGACGAAGTCGTACAAATTGAAGGAAATATAAGAAAACACCTGAAAAGTAAAAAATTTCTAACTTATCAGATCTTGGTCAATCTTTGACACACAGACTTGAGGTTAACGTCATTCTTTAGCATTTTATTTCCTCTTTCAATCCTTCTGTCCAGTTTTTGATAGAAAAATTTTGGGGCACTCAAAGTTGCCTACTCACCCCATCACCTCCCAAACACATACATAGTAATACAACCACGACATCAAAAACACTGCAGCTGCACACCAACAGGACAACAACAGTAACATTACAACAAGCCAGACACACAGAGAGGCAAACACACTGACGTTTGTTTCCTTTTCAAATATTTGGTAGCTCTCAAAAGGGCCATTTTTATGAATGCCTGAGTGCACTGGATGGTCACCTAGAAGATGGATGAAGCCTCCTGAATCGACTCCTCTTTCTCAATAGACTGGACTGAACAGTTCTAAGACGACAATTTAGAATCGAAATTTAACAGTTGTATCAATGTGCTATATTGCTTACCTTCCTTACACTTCACAGAACCACTATCTGATTTTGCTCATTGCAAATGTTGAAGCATAAAACTTTGCACAAAGCAACTTTACATGCTTCACATTCATATCGAGTCTTCTTGGGGCAGCCTTTGGGATTCTTGATCTTGTTCTCTAAAACATAAGATGCTAGAGGAGAAGTAGGGTTCCATTTTATTCTGTGGGGTTTACCTGCCTTCTGTGCATTTGACCTACTCTGCTCACCATGCAGGCCTGGTCTTTTCAACTAGCACATCAAAAAAGCTTATCCAAAAGCAGTTAGAAAAATTTCAAAAATGGTGCATCAGGGGCTGGTCCGCCACAGACGCTTGTAAATGGAACAGTTAGGGGTCAAATGGGAAAATCTGCTACTTGTTCAGTCCTGTCTATCTCGCCCAAGTCATCCGCCTGACCCAGTTTGACGGTCCGCTAGCATGTATCCGTAGCCGTGTAATTCGGAGTCGATGTCAGAATGTTCTTTAGCCAAAACCACTTTATCTTCTTCACTGGTAGCAAGACATGTTTTTATTGTCAGATGAGTCAAAACTGTCATCATCTGATGCAAATTCATCAAGAATTTGCCGAATTTCGTCGTCAGTAAGGCCACTACAACATGCCGCCATTTTGGGTTATTTAAATTCGTGATTTAAATGTCCGATTTGATTGGTCGATTTTCATGTTTATGACCGAATTCTAAAATTATCTTCCACTTATTTCTGTGCTTAATTATAATATCTTGGCCTAATTGGTGTAAGGTTTCAAAAATATAACGTCTGCGATAGGCTGAGAGTGGTCTAGATAACAGTACATGCCCACTACCAATTACTACCATCTCATCGTGACACCTACACTACCAATCACTACCTACACGTCTGTATTGGGTTAAGTCTCCTGGGTCAACAAACTGCATTCTGCAGCGATCTGAATCCCATGCGGCTATATGATGGCTCGTGCTCATTGTGATTTCTCATGTATTGGATTGTTTTCTGGAACAATCTTCTTCTGAAAATTCAAACTCTTCCTCCCCAAACAGCTGAAGATACCTTCCCGGTTTATCTTAAGACACACCTTTTTAGAACTGTTAGCTAGTCATGTTGTAGTGCCTTTGTGAGGTTCTTAAATTGTGCTGTATAAGAGCTTAGATACATATCTACACACAACTACTCTTACTGATCAGTGCTTTCCGTCTAAAATTGTCACAATAAAAATTAAAGATTAAAATTTCAGACCCCTCTTATAAAATTATTGAACAAATGCAACAAATTGCAAAGACTGGGTTAGACTAGGCCATGCAGACTCACTTGGAGAAAGAATTAATAAGCTGATTTTGGAAAGATCACAAAAGTGTTTTCTTTCTGCAAGATGCCATTCCTTAACAGCTTTGGGATGAGATCAAGAACCATAATTAATCTTCTACTACGACCAACTAATAGCCCGTTGGGCCTGTTTGGTGATACATACAGTAAGTGGTATTTGTAGCTTGTCATACATGTATATAGTCTAGACATCAGCAGAATTAGGCATTAAGTCTCCTTGTCTTTAAGGATATCTCTGGCAAAGACATTGGTCTCTAGTTACCTTGATTACTGTAACTTGCTTCTTACGGGTATCACAAAGTCTGATGTGCAGAAGCTCCAGAGTTCAGAATTCTTAGAGCTATAACTAACACATCAAATATACCCCAAGCACATAACCACTGCATTTAAATCTGCACTGGCTTCCTGTTCAGCAAAGGATTTGTTTCAAATTGGGGTTTATACTTTATAAAACATTGAACTCTGGCCGACAACTAGAACATTTAAAGTCAATCCTCATTTTACCCAGACTTATCATTATTCAACGAGGTCATCTGCTTACACAGCCCAACAAATTTAAATTTTTTTTATAACACTGGTCCAATAGGCTATTTTTAAAACTAATTTTGGAGTGCTAATTTCAAATATAGTCATGAAAATCCTGCAGGGTGTACTATTTTTGTTGTTGCAGACCTTATTCTATTACTTATACGAATAAAGTATGGGTATCTGAAAAATTAAAACTATTATGATTGTTACTATTACTATTATTATTACGAAAATTTGTAACGCACTCAAAGTCACGCCGAAATGTGAATCGGAGGTGCGGGTAGTCAAGGAATTGCATTAATTTTCATAATTTGTTTTACAAACATCATGTTTACAGACTATTTCAAAGTTAACTAGCATACATTTTCAATAGTAATCATGAAAAGCAGCAAATCCTTATTTACAGTTGCAAGCTGTTCATTTCTTCCTTTTATGTGTTGAAGTGTCTTCCTTCCCTCTGCAAAAACCAACAGTAGTCGCCCATCATGGCTGGATCCTATCTGCCTTTGTATCTCTCCTCCATGGTTCAGATATCCTGGTGAAATCTTTCACCCTGTTCATCGCTGACTCCTCCTAGGTTCGTGGGAATGTAGTCAAGATGTGAATGCAAAAAGTGGATCCTTATAGACATCCTGCAGCCAAGATTTTCGTAGTTATTGAGAAAACCTTGAATGACCTGACAGTAGTTTTCCTCTTTATGGTTCCCCAGAAAACTGTTCACCACAGATGTGAATGATTTTCATTCAGTGCACTCCATCAGATTAAAGTTTTCATCAAAACCAGTATCATTCAGTAGCTTTCTTATCTGCAGACCAACAAAGATACTTTGAGTTTAGTGTCACTTAGGTTGGGACATTTTTCCCTTAAATGCAAAAACCCGTTGCTGGTTTTGTGCATAGCCTTCACAGAATTCTTCACAAGACCAAGTTTGATATGTAATGGTGGAAGCAGAACAATAGAAGGGTCAATTAAAGGCTTATGCTTCTCGTTATTCTTTCCAGGAATGAAGTTATCTCTCCTGGGCCAGTCCTTTGTTTTGTAATGTTTCTCTGTAGCCCTGCTGTCCCACAAACACAGAAAACAGGAAAATGAAAACAGGAAAACTTTGTGAAGCTACTTTGAAGCCCAAGCATCAGGGCAATCACTTTCAAATCACCACATATTTGCCATTTGTGCTCGTATTTCAGTCACCAAGCCACCAGACTGGTTATATTAGTCTCAAAGAGCATGTTACTGAAAGGCATGGTTCTGTAAGGCAGAGTTGTGATAGGTATGGTTCTTAAAGGCATAGTCCTCAAACTCTTGATCCTCAAAAGCATGGTCTTCAAAAGCCTAGTCCTCAAAAACATGGTCCTCAAAGACATGGATCACGAAGGCTTGGATCAAAAAGGCATAGTTCTCAGAACCATGGTCCTAGATTTGTTAGATCTTTCTGCATGTGTCATTGTGATAATGGCATTTCGACATGTGAACAAATTTAACATACAGCCTTAATGTGGTACATATTGTCAATTTTGCATGACTTCGTTAAGCAAACAATGCAGATATCATCAGCCAAAATGTACAGTGCGGACGCATTAACGCACTCCCAGTTTACCCGTGATTCCGCATAACACGAAGATGTTCTATGTCCCCCAAGCTATTGACTTAACACGCCATATCAGTTAACGTGTTTTACTACCGGGAATAAGGCTGGTTAAAACAGTGGAGACGTTCTCTGGCAGCTGTAACATTCATTCATTCATTCCCAAACTTGGCATTAGTCGTACAAGCGGAAGGGTGTCTTCTAAATAAATGGGCATGTGACTCAACCGCAGGAGAAAGCTATTTAGGGCAGCAGGGATAGACAAGGAAGTCTGGCTGGAACCGGTTTTAACCAGTTAGGAAGGGGAATCGGTGGAACAAGCCAGGTACGGCCTGACCGGCGCGACCACAGAGAGGTTGGTTGGCTGGGCGGCCAGCTGAGTTCAGACCTGCCTGCCGTGCAAAGAGGAGCTTGGCTGGAGGGAACAGCGTGGGATAGGGGAGTGTGGGCAACCGAGTAGCAGAGGTGATATATTTCAATACTGTCCCATTTAATGCGCAATCTGGTTTACACGCGGTTTCAAAGGCATGTCCCCCCACAACTTCGTGTTGAGTCCGCACTGTAATAGCATCTATGAGTGAAATGTTGCTCTGGTCATTTGAGCTGTACATGGTGCAAGTGTAATAGTGTTGTTGTGTATTTGTCGAAGTGATGTTCTTATTGGACACGTGATTGAGTCTGTCTAAGGGCATTTTTAATATTTGATTTGTTTCAGGTAGCTGAGCTAATAGCAAGTGAGTTTTTTGAGCAAGGTGACCTTGAGAAGAAAGAATTGAAAGTGAAGCCAATTGATATGATGGATCGAGAGAAGAAATCTCTTCTTCCTGTGATGCAGATCAACTTCATTGATTCCATCTGCTTACCTATTTACCAAGTATGTGCTGTGTCCATCTGCTGTCTGATATACTTATTAATTCTCAGCGCATTAACCTCCCAGACAGATGTGATATTACAATGGTGCCATTTTGACAGCACACTTCCTGCAAGTAATCTTGCTCCTGACACCTGCAGGCTGTGGGTAACCTGTGCTCTAGTGCTTGGAGTCCTCCTAAGCCAGCTATGCATTTGTTCCATGCCTCTTTATCCATTTGCAGGGACTGGAGATAATGGTATGAAGCACCCTGTCAAGAAGTAGTTGTGGAGAACTTTGTGCAGCACAGGCATAGGCATGGCTTAATTTCTGAAGGGATAGAGGGCATCTTCAAGCTCCAGTCTTGATCTTGCAGTGTTTGTATGTGAAAATTTCCTATATTTACTTACATTTAAGGCATCCTGCAATATTTCCAAACATCCAGAGATGTATCTGTATTAGTGACTTGCGATGTTTATATGTGGAACATACATGATGCTCTACAGATATTGCTTCTAAAAAAACTTCTGCTTCTTGATCCAGACTTCTGTTAAGTGTTCAGGTCATGTGCCATCTGCCCTCAGGCACATGCTTCACATGAGGACCCTAACCTCCAGCTAATTCCACCATATTACCTTCATCACTGGTGTTTTCTGCTGTCTAAATTGTTGCCTTGGGGAAAATTTACCTGCCTCTCAAGAGATTTCTTATTTGCCCATCTTCAAGCTCCAAAGTTATTTTTCCAGTCTACCATGTGTAGACAGGATTTCGTGTGATTTTGAAGACAACACCAATCATCTGTGTGTGGCAGAGTATAAAGCTGAGGATATTGGAAAAGGTTTTTAAAAACTGGTTTCCAAATCACAGTTAAATTCCTGGTCAGCAGCAGATGCTTTGGTTATCTATTGCAGGCATTTGCCAAATTCAGTAATGCCTTCAAGCCGCTTCTGGAAGGCTGCCTGAGTAACCGACGGCACTGGCAAGAACTGGCTGAGAACAGAATGAAGGGGAACAATGACACAGAGGACCAAGAAAAGACACACAAGGGCAGGGAAGAGCAAAAGCAGTCGTCGTCATAAAAGACTACTCACACCATCCATCCTGGTGTTCAAGAGGATGTGGCCGACTGCCATGTTGCAGAATGATTTGCTGATAAATATCTTTAAAAACTGTGAAAACTGCAAAACAGTTTCAAGAGGTAGTTGTGGAGAACTTTGTGCAGCAGAGGCATAGGCATGACTTAATTTCTGAAAGGATAAAGGGCATGTATTAGTAAGATCTTTTGATGTCCTGGGCATTATGACAACGGCACTGTAAAAATGTCTAGATTAGAATAGTTTCAAGATAACGTTTGGTGATATTTGTTTCTTGATAGGCATCCAAAATACACAGGGTCTGTGTATTCTGGAAGGAGATTATTTATTGGATTCTGGAGGTAGATATTGTATTGTGGAAAGATTAATCTAGATATTAAGCTATGAAGCAATTGCAGATTTCGAAGGTAAATGTGATGGGGGATAATAAATTGCTGTCAGATAGAGGTAGGAGCGTGATGGTCTTCGTGAGAAGGCAGTACATTGTCAAACATAACTGATAAATGGTATAAGGGTGGGAGTACCCCAGAGGTGAGGGAAAGGATTTGTAATGGGTTCTCTTGGGGAAAATTAGTGTAGAGATTTGAGGACAGTTATGATCAGGTATTTGGATTTCTGGTAACATCAGTGTAGCGTTCTGAACAGAATGACAAGTGTTTAAGAAAAGAAAGGTGTATGTATTTCTGATAAAATGTTCACATATGAAATGACATACCACAAAATGTAAGTACATTATGAAGTAGACTTCAATATTGTTTTGAGGTTGTTCAATGCCATTTTGAATGGTTTTTGTTTTGTTAAAATTGTCTGTAAATGCAATAGTTCTTGTGTATCATAAATGAAGAAATGTTTTGGATTCTGTCAATATAGACCTTAATTAAAACTGTTGACTAACCACTGTTCTCCTGAGCCTCAAAAATAGTTTGTCTTGAAACAGATTTTAAATATAATGCAGCAACTTTGTTGTCCAGTTTTCAAATGTTCAGTCCCCATGAACTGAGGAGAATGTAGTAAAACTGCCCTTACCATTTCCAGTGTAGGTAACTCCTAGACGCTATGACTGTCACTGTACAAAGGTTAACCGATTACATGTAAAGTAGTAATCAATTACATACTGAACAGCATTGTTGGGTTTCAGTTTGCAACAAAGAACAGCTGTTCTCACAGATGGTTTCTGCATAGCCTTTTAGAATTAATGATTTGTTGTAATTACTTATTTATTATTTAGTTTTATTTACTAATGTGTGTCCTAAATTATATTAGTAATTGTTCCCGATTGTTTAAAATACGTACTGATTCTGTGATTTTGTAATGTGTAAGTTTTATAAGCATAATTATAGATTACTTCATTGTTTCTTTTGTCAGCTGTTTAGTATGTGGTAATAATGTTAAATATTAACTTGGTGAACAATATTTAAAGCATGCAAAAATTGATTGTGGTCATTGTATTCACTAAATCCATGAACAACTGTGGAGTTCATTTTGGTGTAACTTTTGCTAATAACGTGTTTATGCAGTGAACATTTATACATCAGTTCCAATGTATTACTTTGGAAGTTTAATTACCAGTGATGTTAGGCTTCAATAGGCATTTTAAAACATGAAAGGCAGAAAATGCCAGACCACTTTATGAAAATGGAAAAATAATGTTAGTTTAGAAAATGTGGAGCTGAATTTTGGACCTGTTTACCCTGTGGGGCTGCAAGCAACTGGGACAATAGTACATCAGCCACCTACAGACGACACCTGCATGCTCCAAATGTGTGCTACCCACTGTAAACAATCCAATTTCAACTCATCCTGAACTCAACTTCTGCTGCGGTTTATTGCAGCACATGGTCCAAAATAAGCAGCAAGTTAGGTGAATAATCATTTTGGAACCAGTAAAAAATGATTCCTTTTGCAGCTCCAGAAACTATAGGTCACTTTTTGATTACGAGGCTGCTATGGATAGATTCGTGTGGCTATCCTAACACATTCGGCACAGAGTGTAACATTCAAGACCAAAGATTCTGGAGGGAGATCATTCTAAAGAGATAAAGTGGGTCAGGCTATGAAGCAATTGCAGATTGCAAGTGTGTATTTATATATTTGAATGAATAAATATGTATGTATACACATATGACTTCCAGAGATGGAAAATCCAGAAGGCCATTCCTGAAGACCTTCATCTGTCCATACATACACCCTATGCTAAATGAATTGCACTAATGTTACTTGATCAGCATCAATTGTGACAGTGTGACAAAGTTACTTGACCAGTTTTCAAAAGTGCAGCACAATAAAATGACCATGATGGGGTAGTCATTTCCAGGTAGCTGGAGTCTTCTTGGCACCATCCCTGATTGTCCTTGGTCCACCAGCCACAGCCAGGCCCAGTTTCCCACGTGCATCATGCACCAACAGATCAGACTGCGCCAGATCTTCATCGTATCTTTCAACGAAAAACAATAAGCACTAAATACTCGAAACAATACAGTTATAGCACACAGTTTTAGCCAATAAAACAGAACTACAGCATATCACAGTACATGTAATGTAATGCAAAGTAAACATGCATTTATATAATGCCGCTTCAAGTACACCTCGGGAGTGCTCCTAACCCAGTGACAGCAGTCTGTCATCAAACAAGATGGTCTTCAGCCTTCAGCTGAAAAAGGTCAGCCCAAGACTTGCATGTGCTGCTTGCGATTAGGAAATCTTTGGATTTGGTGGGGCAGAATCTTTGCATAGTGTTGACCATCATTCATGGAGAGGTCCTACAACCAATCGGCCAAATACTTAAGAATTCCTGTCTTGCACAGACCTGATGGACTGAGGACGCACGGACACTGCGTCTTCCACCACCTGCAAAGGAGTGCCCAACAGTGACTGTAAGTATGTGCTGCAGACTTCACTGAGCTGTCACCATTCTTCACCCTTTGTTCAACAGGGACCAGGAACTCTGAACATAGCATCGTCAATTCTGGATGGAATTCCACTTGGGCTGTGTGTGTGCGAGAGCCCACCAATGGTGACTAGTGATCCGAGCATTTTGTTTACAGATGAACTTTTTGTTGTTAATCTTAACATTTTTGTTATTAGTCTTAACACCACTGAGGTTAGTATGTGGGTCTTTTGTGAGATACTTAAAAGGCACTATATTAATTTTCTAGATAAACAGACATGGTTCTTATAACAGAAAAGAACAGTGAAGCAGAGTAATAATAAATGCTGCCAGTCAAAAAATGACAAGATAACACAAAATACCAAGTAACAGAAAACAATAGAAGTTCTTAAATCTTATACCCAGTAACAGTAAAAAAATACCAGCTCTTAAATTTTAAACTGAGCAACATAATATAATCTGGACTTCTACAGCGCTGTTAACATAATATCCAAGTTATCAGTCAACGGTCACTTCAAAGATTTCCTAATCACCATGTGTGGCTGCAGTTGGTCGCAAGTTTTGCGCTGGTATCTTTTTTAATAAATTCTATGTGCTATACTGTGCACTTTTTCACACGTATGGTACCACAAGATTCATCCTGACATCGTTCTTTGAACCATATGGATATTACCGGTTTTTACTGGTTTGTTCACGAGTTTTTCTCTCAAAAATGGCTCGTTCTGCAAATTTTGAATGTATAGCCTACACACATGACCAAATGTTAATGTTACGCATGCGCGGACCATCGCCAACTCTTCATCTGTGCACATGTATGGGTATGCAATGGGCAGATCCAAGTACCCTTGGTTCTGCCCATTGGTGCCGAGCACACCAGAGGCGGCGCCTAGCCACCACATTCACTGAGGCCGGCAGCAGTGGCATCTTAATCATCAACTGCAATCGGCCAGCCCAACGCCAACCTCTGCCTGCGCCCATCTGTGCAGCATCTGTCGACTCATTAGCCTGCTGCTGGCTGTAACAGACGACCATTGCCTGCTCTCAATCGACTCCATCGTGAGACATGCTCTGCAACCTAAGCATCGGGTGAGTTTTGGCTGCCTCAACATTCGCTCTGTCAACAACAAGACCGATACTGGCAACTGGCTGATGTATGAAGAACAACTTGGCGTCCTCGTGCTGACTGAAACCTGGCACTTCAAGCAAGCGTCTTCAAAGCAACCATCTTCGTGCCATTGGAATCAGCTTGCTTGAGGCTGCTAGGCCAGTTGATGATAGCAGGCATCTAAACAGTTCCAAATTCATCAATTACAGGGGCACTGCCATCGTCATCAAATGTCAATTTCTTCTTTCCAAGACGGACCTCAAGATCAATACCACGACTTTTGAGTACCTGTGCTGCTGTGTGACTGCCTTAGGCAGCAGCAACATCCTATTTGGGCTTTATTGACCCGGGTCTGAAGTGCTTAGGCCAAAGTTCTTCGAGGAGCTCTCTGCACTGCTTGCGGCTCTTGCCAGCATGTCCCTACCAGCCACCATCACAGGAGATGTCGATATCCACCTCGAGAAGGCATCTGACTCTATTGTGCTCAGATATTGCAAGGTTCTGGAGGCCTATGGATTCACACAACACATGACGTCACCAACCCACTGACTTGAGGCCTACTAGACCATGTTCTCACTTCTGAGACTATAGCACCAGCTGATATATTGGTAAATGATGTTGGTCTCATGGTCTATAAATCTGGCCTCACCAGTACCAACCTATAAAACCCTTGTTCATTGCAGCTGGCAGCGTTTCAATATCGCCTCATTCATCAACGATCTCTCGCAGTCTGAACTTGGTAATCTTGCGGTCCTTGCAACAAATGCAACTGCGGATGATCTCATTCACATTTCTGATACAATGATCAGAGCGGCCTGCTCGATAAGTATGCACCGCTGTCTGAATGTACCGTGCAAGAACGCTCTCATCAGCCACAGTATGACAGTGAAAGCTGAGCAATGCGGCAGAGGGTGCACCGCCTTTATTGGCACTTCCTGAATAGCAGTGATTGTTCTACTGCTGAGCATGATTGGCAGAAGGCGTTCTAGCAGGAAACTGTCACATCAGAAAGTCTCTCGGTATTGGCGTTCTAAGATCAATTCTGCAGGTACTGATCAGGGTTATGTGCGGCAGTAAGGAAATCAACTGCTAGGTGAAAAGGGAAACACTCTTACGCCTGGCTTCTCTGCTGCATCATATCACAATTACACTGACAAAATATCTGACATTTGGGCATCTACTGTCGAGGTTAGCCAGACAGCTTTAAAACCGTATCGTGCCGCCAGTCTAAACGGGTTCAGACCCATAACAGCTGAAGAGGTGGCCAGAGTCATTCTTTCATCATCACCAAAGCAATGCTCTCTTGATTTACTACCGACCTGGCTGATGAAGGAAACTGCCCCGCTTCTGGTGAACTTCTTTGCGTGACTCTCAATACATCGTTTGCCACAGGCTGTTTTCCCTCAGGATGGAAGCATGCTATAGTTCGACCACTTCCCAAGAACACTGGAGTAGACAGGTCAGTACCAGCTAATTTCAGGCCAGTCTCTAACCTCGTCTTTATATCTACAGTGCTGGAGCACGTTGTACATTAACAGCTGACTAATTATCTGACGGAAAATCAATTACTACCTCAATTTCAGTCTGCTTACAGGCGAGGCCACTCTACCAAGACTGCACTTCTCAAGGTTTTTCTGACATTGTCAATGCCATCGTTTGGGGGCAACTGGCGCTTCTGCGATTGTTGGAGATGTCGGCTGCTTTCGACACCATAAACTACGACATTCTAATCAGGCGACTATCCTGTTTGTTCGGAGTCAAAGTCCAGGCCCTTACATGGCTGGAGTCATACCTCACTGGGCAAACACAGTCAGTTCTCCTAGCTGAGGAAGAGACATCGCCATGACTGGTTACCTGTAGTATCCCACAGGGATTTGTGCTTGGTCCGCTTCTCTTCGTCTTATATACCAGTACAGCTGATGTGGAGGGCATCATACGTGCACATGGCCTCCTCCATCATTGCTAAACGGATGATGCTCAGCTCTACTTTTTCTGCAACCCACTGCAGGCAGCTGATCTTAAGCGGTGAGTACTGCTGTGTATAGAACAGATCTCCCACTGGATGTCATCAAACCACCTCAGACTAAACCCACTGAAATCAGAATTTCTGTGGTGCACTACACTGCAGTGTCACCTTATCGACAAGGGTTGCTTCACTCTCCCTGAGGGAGACGTGCGCCCAGCACAAACCATTCACAACCTTGGGTTCTATCTGGACAGCCACCTGACTTTGTCGACCCGGGTCAGTTCATAGTCAGCTTGTCAAAGGTTGCTTTTATCAACTGCGTCAAATAGAATCCACACACAGACAAATTCCAACCTCAGCAGCTATTAAGCTGGTCAACAGTTTCGTAGTTTCCTGGGTCAACTACTGCAACAGCCTACTGGTGGGTCTGCCGTCCAGCCAACTTGCCTGAATTCAAGCAGTGTTAAACTCTGCTGCCCGTCTCATTTACGGCAAGATACCATCTGAACATGTCACCACTCTGCTGCAGGACAGTCTTCATTGGTTGCATGTCCCGGAGGGGATCACTTACAAGCTGTGTCTAATGACATACAAGGCTTTATATCGCGGTGCTCCGGACTGTTTACTCGAGTTCCGCATTCGACCAGCAGATATGCAGCGGGTCTACTGACCATGATCATCTGTGAGTAAGCAACTACACTTCGGCAGAACTTTAATAAAATTCGAAGAACGCTCATTCGCGGTTGCCGGAACTGTGGTGTGGAACAGTCTTCCTGAGTATGTCAAGTTGTCCCCTTCACTGAAGACCTATAAAATTCTTACCATGAACACTCCTACCTACCTTCAATCACTAGTCTCTCCTTACATCCCTCCTCGCAGCTTACAATCTTCTGGTACGAGACACTTGGCTGAGCCACGATGCAGAACTGTACTGGGCTCTCATTCCACACCACTGCCCCCAAAGGAATGTCACCGAGTACCTTTTCTTCCTTCAAGAAATGCCTGAAAACTCACTGGCTTTCAAACATCTGGATATCTGTTTTCACCTAGTGATTGACTATCTGTGCCTACAATTCGCATTTCTATGTGACTTTGCGCATGTTAAAAATTTTCTTAATAATACTAATATTATTATTATGTGTTAATTGAAGTCATTCAAATAATAATAATGTTATTACTATGTGTTTATCGTAGTCGCCTGTTATTATACGTGAGCAAGTTTTAGGTGTGACTTATGAAAGAAAGCAACTCCGCCACCCAGTCCATCCAGCAGCCAAGGTTGATCAGGAGAGACAAGAAGGAAGATGTTATATCTGAAATGAAGGAAGGTGTGCCTGAAGGTCTGAGCCAAGTTTCATTGAGAGTGAGAATATGCATCGGATGATCCAAGATGTAATTTTGAAGATGAAATTCATTCCAGATAGAATAAATGTTAAGGTGGCAGAAATTCCTTGTTTCAAGATGCCATGGACTGGGATTTACCTCAATGTCACCAGAAAGAAGCAGCAGAAGATAAACCAACAACAGTCAACTCCAATGAGTTCTGGATCCAGATGTAGAGTTTGACAATGGGAAGAATGGTGATGGAACAGACTGGGTTATAAAAAAGCATGTGGGTATTTTAGACATAGCTGTTGGATAAAATATAAGTAGACGTCAGAAGGATGGTTAAATAAAATAGTAGAGTTTCTTCCAACAGCAACAGGAGGCGATGGCAGGGAGACGGATTACACTTGTTGTAGTGGTCAGAAAACAGGGACAATGATAAAGATAACAGAGATAAAAGTGGTGTATAGCGTCATGTTACTTCGAAAAAACATAGCAAGGACAGCTTGTGAGAAACCAGATGTCTTTGTTAATGAGCATAAAAAGGCAAGTCTAAAAATGCACAGTGAGTATTATAGATGGAACAAAATAGCAGTTCTTAAATCTTTTTATGTGATCATAAAATAGCAACGAACTAGACTTACAAGAGATCAAAATTTCCAAAATTTTCTTTTGCTGGTGTTTTGTTCCATCGTACACTAC
This sequence comes from Norana najaformis, assembly GCA_964023275.1. Lineage (NCBI taxonomy): Eukaryota > Metazoa > Annelida > Clitellata > Crassiclitellata > Hormogastridae > Norana > Norana najaformis. The sequence continues at coordinate 16,430,183 of OZ029918.1, forward strand.
AAACAACATACACACAGTGAAGTCTCATTTACATGTAGTCACTGGAAGCCAAAGTCACTGCTACCCCATTTTAATGAAGCACACGTTAAGATATGTACTGCTAATATTAGCCAAACATTAACTGGTCAGGTCCATGCCTGGTTACATCAACTGTCATGGCCTATGCTGTCCATCTATGGTTTGTCTGTGGGCACAATTTTGGGTCTCCTGCTATGTTCTCTTATCCTGTGTTTAGGAATGACCACGAGACCCTTGAGACTGAGCCACAAGATGTCTCACCCCAAAGAGTGAGATGTCTGCCTAGCAGTCCAAGACAAAGTCGAGATCTTATCAAGACTTCTGATGTCCGAGACAAAACCAAATTCAAGAGTAACCTAAAATACAATTTTATTGTAAGCACTCAACAGTTTTGTTACTGTTTTACTGTTAGCCTACAGCCGAGGTTACTAATTTTGCACTGTATACACAAACGAACCTAGATCTTCTTATACATAGCGTAACAGGCAGATGTAAGTGCAACATAGAAGGGAACTGACTATTGCTCTACTCAGGAAAGTCGACTTCCATTTTAGTTTGTTTCGCAATGATTATGGGTATTCATTATTTTGCTAATTTGCTTGGTATCTGCGTTTCTGTTGTTGTACTTACAGCTGCAGTTATGTTAGTTCATTTTCTGGTTACTTGCAGTTTTACAAAGTAGTTAGCTATTTACTTAATACTAATAGTAATATACAATAGCATATAAAAGTTAATCACTGACGAATTAACTCTCAATTAATAGCATTTAGGTAAACTTATTTCTGGCTATACACATTCTATGTGTGGTGGTACCAATCACTGTTCCTTTAACTTTTCTTGCCATGTGCACATTGGCCTACCCTGATCCACGCAAGATAGCACACTGCATCTGTTAACTCTAAACTAAAAGGCTATAATATCGCATGGCATAAAAAGAAAGAGATTATGGTTAAATTAAACTTATTAAATTTTCAGTAGTCCGTCTTTGTGCGATTGCCAATATAAGTAAACATGATCCAGGTTGATTACTTGACCAAAATTTTAATTTTAAAGAGTCTTAGTTCTTATCAGGCGTCCAGGTGGTCAACCTGAAGTCAATTACACATTTCTGTCTTCAGTGCATTCATACAGCTGAAGCTGCACTCGCACTCCACACTAGATGCTTGGAAGGTGACATACATCTACAAGCTATGTTAAAATTAGAGTTCTTCATTCTCAGGATCAAGGATCATACTACAATGTCAAATGTCTTGCTCATTCCTGCCTTAAATTTCTTGATCACAACATATTTAAAATCACAGTACAGTATTCAAGCATACAGCTTCTAACTCTTATCAGTTTTACCAAGCAGCTTACAATACTTCATTGCAATAACAGTCTGTCCAGCATTATAGCTAACTGTGTCTGCCAAAGTGCAGCATCGTGACATCTTCATATTTGCTGAACAGCTTTTTATCATCATCGCTCCAGTACATGCATTCTCTGAGATTCTGTGAATGCGACGTGGCAGTTTTTGGTTTCTATAACTGATGTGCTTCACCCATTGTCAAACAATACTTGTACAAGGGGCTGTTGTATTGAGTCACCTAATCTTCATAATACTCATGCAGTATACTGCAATTTCTCACTGTTGTGTTTGGATTAGATAAATGTGACTGACTGGAAGGACACTGCAAAACCTAGTGGGACTGAGAAGACATGGTTTTGCAGCATGAGGCATGCAAACCATGTCTTGGCCTTCTGAAATATAGTAAGCCAAATATGCCAGCAGGTGTAACAATGGACTAAATTTAATGCTGAAATAACACGAATACTCAAAAAATTTGTGTGCTAGCAAAAAATGGTTATGCAATCTATTCTCAAGTCATGTGCGTGCACATGCGCTCACAGTTTAGAGGAAATATTGGTACCTATGGGCAGTATCACAATTTTTTTCAACTTGTCACAAACACTGAGTCTAGAGGCTTGCCCCTGAGACATCAGCAGGCAAGACCAAGACTGAAACCTCAAGCCTAGAGACTGAGACGAGACCCAAGACATCCTGCATTGAGAACAAGACGAGTTTGAGACACTGGCCAATCTGCCCGAGACAAGACCAAAACAAGACATTAGGTATGTCTCAAGACCGTTTTGAGACCGAGATGTTGAGATCAAGACCACATCCCTGACTGTGCCCTTGTACTTTTCCTCATATCATCATTCAGTCGCCGTAGTCTTGCATACACAGATGACCTCCAAACACATTCATCTTGTCTACTTCACTCAGCAGCTGAATACCAGCATACATCAGGAAAATCTGTGTTCCAGCCTCGAGTCAGCAGAGTCGGGGATCGTTGCACTGTGCTGCCCATGGTGTTATGAAGTTGCCATGTTTCTACACTTCAGCATCCATTGCATCTTCTTATGTGTTTGTCCTCTTGGAACAGTCTTCCACGACGTTTACATAATTGTTTCATCGATTCTGTTCAGCATACATTTTCTAATCATCTTAAAATGCACTTGTTTAGATCAGTTAGATAGCAGCGCTTTTTCTGACACTCTACTAATTGTCCTGATGCATACATATGTACTTGCATTCCTTTTATGGAATCATACATATCCTTGATTCCTTACATATGATTTTGTTCTCAACCACTCCAAGATGTTTTTCTTAACCCATTCCCTCCTGAATTTTTTTCCCCGAAAATGAATAAATTGATGGTACACATGGTACAATGACAACAGTGCAACAAGGGTTACAGTAAAGTATAATAAAGTGTACATTTTCTGAATCAGCACACTTCTGGCTATAAAATGCACATTTTATTGTGAACAAAAGTTAATTTATATAGCTGCTTTAGAATGCCAAAAGGCAAAACAGTCACCGATGCACAGATGAGCATTGCATTTCTCACAACAGGTAACAGAAAATAATTATAACTGGTATCTTTATATTTGCCAGTCTTTGGGTTTTTATGCTTAGCCCAGACTCTGCACCTTTGCCTAACAAGTGAGTTAGAGAGAAAGTGCTACACAAGCAGCTTTAGTATGGATGTAGGGCATCTACCGGGACCTGGCATAACAGCATCATCAGTGACGGGCAGTGTCTGAAGGTTCTAGTGCTCCAGTAAATGGAATGTCCTTTCTGGAAAAAGTTGTTTGCCAGTTCCAGTGATCATCATCAGAAGCTGCTATTGGTTGGTTGAATGATGTCCCAGCAGCAGAAGGGAAGGAAGCGAAACGATGGCCTGGACAATGACCACCTCGACCGCGACTTCGACCATGACCTTGACTTTGACTAAGACTAAAACATCGACAGTGACTTGATCCACCTCTGATGCTGCTGTTGGCTGAGAAGTCCTTTTCAACAGATGCAGATGTTGCCTGGAAATGGAAAATGATATACAACCGAATTAGAAGGGATGAATGGAAAAAGCATCATTCATCGTCAGTCAGCTGATCAACAGGCACGCCCACTTTTGCCATCAAATTATTTTCATTATGTAGTTTTTGTAGTTTTGCTAGTATTGAGCATCAGTAAATATCACTCAGCTTTCAGTCAACATAATAACAAAATTTCACATCACAGCCATCAAGAATGTTACGCAAAATAAAAACAAAATAAAACAACATTGTATCACTTACCTCTCCAACCTCATCATCAGTCAGCAATGCTGCTGAGTCCAACAGGCACGGTTTCGTTTTCGGACTGGTTTCGCATGCAGGGCCGATTCCAAACAAACTAGTCCCTGCCGAGCTTCAAATCGCCTACGAATTTATATTCCGAAGAGGTAAACTCGTCATCCGTGTCATCCAGAACATGCCTCAGAAATTTCCGATATCGGAATGCCTTTTCCCATCACTTTAAACTCTTTTTTCTCACAGTAAATCTAATTATTTCTCAACAAATCGCAACCCAATATGTCCGGAAATTTACCAGCAACAACACTAATGCTATTTTTAGGTATGACATAATTGAGTTATAATTATTTTCTAGCCTGTTTCAACGCCTCCCATATCGGGTCGCTAGCGACCCGATCCGGCGGGAATGGGTTAATCAGATGCTTAAAGCCTTCAAACTGCATTTCAACACCAGAATATAACCTTCTGACTACGTGTGTTTCACACTGAACACAAAGAAAAAAGAAAGATGCACCATCTTACTCTGGTAGTTCACCCAGAGGAGTCACAATGTTGATCACATCAGATATGAGTTTGTATTTCATAATTCGATCAGCAGAGGTCGTTGAGGTCAGAGATGGAGAGGCATTTACCTTAAAGTAGAAATATAAATGGAACAAAACAGCAATCAAATCAATTAACTACATCTATTCAGTTCAAGCTAATCAGATCAAGTGGAACATATGACCACAGCCATGGCTGAATAGCCGTTTGTGAGGTAAACAGTTCTCCAAATCATGCTTCTCCATGATCAATGGTGTCTTGTCAAGACAACCCAATCTATTCACTCAACTGGATCTTTTACTTTTATGGAATTTTGATGGCAGAATGCCTTTCTAAACATCAGACTTTTACATTGTGCAACGTTGTATGGCACCACAATAAGAGGCTCCTACAGAGCCATTATAGAAATAGTTCTAAACATTAATTCTATCATTCTGTTCACAGCAGATGTTGAACTAAATGATCTGACACAAAGAAGGCTGTTCAGTAAATCTATCACACTTACTTCGATGAGCCATGGTTTCAAGTTGTCATCAATGATAATGTCATATCTGGGAAAAATTACATTATGCACAAAATAGACATAAAATTCATAAATAAACTGCAATATGTCTACAGCCAAAAGGCTGAACATCAATTTAACACTCACAGAACATTTTACCAAAAAACTTATCTGGGTCAAACTCATGCAAAAAGGCATCTACTGGTGATGCAGCAAAATCCAGTTACAAATCACATCACATTCCAAGCGAGTTTCCTGACTTAAGTCTTGATGTGAACAGCTTCCATAAATCCTATCCTGATTCCTCCCTTTCCCCTTACCTCTCCTGCAGCTTGAATTCTAAACACCATCCGCCCTAACCGACCTGCCTGACCCTTGGATCATGAGCTAGAACCAAACCTGGCTTTAGCTGGCTACCAATTTTGTTTTGACTGAACACCTGTAAAAAAGCTGATTCCTGCATCTTAGCTTTCTTGGCACTGTAGAAATCCTGAGATTACAATTAGAATTATAAAGTAAAAAAGGCACCATTAAAATAATCTCTGTTTAACAATCTCCTTATGTGACTGATGCATTATCAACAAATTAAGTGTTTACAAGTGAATTAATTGGCAGCAAAAGCCACTGACCCATATGTCTCGAAGCAGTGCCTGTCATTTGCTATCACCCCCTACAAAGAAAAATGTCCTTCTCATAGAAGCAGCACAGTTCCAGTCAATTGTTTTTGTCTTTCTACCAATCCACTGAAAGAAAGATTAGAAACGCCACTGACAGAGGCTACAAGTCTTTGACTGAGTTCTAGTATGTGAATTTATTCTCCTTGAACCACACCATAATTGAATGTTCACAGACCCAAGGCAGAATAAATGTGAAAAATCCTGGTTGAAAACTATGTTCATTCAATCCTAAGGTATCATCACTGGCCAACTGTCTTTAAAAACTCATCTAGAAACAAAGAAGTCGTTATAATAAGCAGTCTCAGATATGGCTCCAACCAATACAAGATTACATGCAGAGGGCAAACAAATGAACACCACCATAGCCTGCCTCTCTCCAGAGACCCGATATATTTTTTGGCCATGGTGATACTAAAGCATTTCAAATAAGCTTATCTCTTCAACCTGTGACCGCCAGTGTCTATTCTTAGGAATTTTCATTATAATTATTATAAATTACTATTACAATTGCACATGTAATGTTTACATAATTTTTATCACCAAATATTATGTTACATTAATTGTAATAATATAATAGTTGTAATAATATCGAATTACTATTAATTAGCTAAAATTGGACAGATTCCTTAAATTCAAAATGTATGCCATAACCACTATTATAACCATTAAATTATTGCATACTATTTTCACAAGCAGCTCTTAGCAGCTCTGTATAAATGTACGATTACAATTACAATTACCCAAATTATTCCAGTAGCAATAGTGTCTCCAAGCACTGCTAGCAGGCAATGATTGGTGGCACTTCATGTGAGTTTTGCATATAATTATTTTATTTAATTTCTTATATTAAATGTATGCAGCAACTGTTGGAGCTAAGCCACTGCACGCTAAGGACCTGCTCATGGTCTCTACACTGTAGCCATATCAAGGTAGGTTTCAAGCCACATAGTCTACATTAAAGTCTACATTGCAAAGTGAGCTCTTAGCCAGTCAACCACCACGTCACACTGATGAATATCAGATTAGTCTCTGGAGACGGCAGGAGAATCATCCTAAAGAGGAACCGTTTTCTAAATCATATGTTGCTTGCTGGTAAATGAAATCAGAACTGGACTAAAGAAAAGCTGTTCAAACCGAAACTGCCTTCAGACTGTGCACGATGAGCCAGTGTATCTCGTCGAACAATTTATCTGCCACCTAAGCGCATAACAAACAATTAAATCCATGTTAAGTTCATCTATAAGGCATAAGCTTTCATAGTTCAAGGCCCAATTGTAAAAACTCAATCAATTCCGTTATCAAGTCAAAACACAACTTTTCTCATCTAAATCAAGATCAAACAGTATAACACATTGCACAAACACAAGACAGGAAGTTAAATTCCAATCAACATTGACTGCTCAATTTTTTTGACTGATTAAGACTTGATCTACACTGCACACTGTTTTATATACAGCTAAAAAATGGTGGTCATTTTGATGCAATGTCACTGCCAAAACTAGTGAACAGAAGCAACAATTTTAGAGGGAAAAATGACTGTTCATATCAACAAACAGTTAATGGGGAAAATTTATTGCATTTGCATGGCCAATCTGCTCAGTGGAATTAAAAAAAGCAAATTTACATTTCTTTCATTATCATGTTTGCATGTTGCAAACATTAAAACTAAAGAAACATCCGATCACTTTCTTATTTCTGCCTCGGACCCCCAACTCCACCTGAGGATAACTCTGTCGACTGAATGTCTGAGTATGTTCAAAGCCAGGATAAAGGAGAAGTCTTCAGAGGGAAACTTGCAGTCCACCCAGGTAGAAAAGCTTTGCAATAGAAACAATACAACATATTCATTCTTCAAATTGTAATCATAATCCCAAGATTTCTACAGCGCCCAACTAAAGCCACATCACAGGGACCAGCTTATTCACAGATGCTCAGTCAAAACAAAATCGACAGGCAAAAAGGGTTCGGTTCCAGGTCAAGATCCAAAAGTCAGGCAGAGAGACAGCATGGCAGCTACAGTGGGTGATATTAGGGATTGGAGTGGAAAGAGAGATAAGAGGAAGAAAGGGAGTCAGGATCTGTGAAAGAGGAATGTTTTCAGTTCTGAGTGAAAGGCCAATGTAGAAATTGCAAGTGGTGGATCATAGATGAGTTTGCATGATGAGTCAGATAACTGTCGCAGTTCTAGGGGCGTTTATTCCAGAGTGGTGGGGTAGCTATGGCTATGCAGCGATTACCAACTTTTAAGGATGAGGCAACAGATGGGCAGAGAAGCGTTAGGGCAGAATAGGAGCGAGTTGAGCATAGTGGTTAGACTGTAAATAACTCAAGAAGATAAGAGGGTTGGGAGGATTCACGTGTGTTGTAGGTAAGTCATAGGACTTTGCACTCGATTCGTTCAGATATTTTAAGCCAGTGAAGTGATTTAAGAACAGGAGTTATGTGATGGTGTTTGGGTGTTTTGGTCACAGCACGAGCAACAGCATTCTGGATGGCTTGAAGGCAGCTTATTTGGGTGGAGTCTATGTTCAGAAAAGTGAACTGCAATAGTCTAATTTAGCATGGACTAAGGATGTGGCGATGGTTGATGCAGTTTTAAAGTCCAGCATAGGGCAGATTCTGCGAAGGTCGTGTATATGCAAGAAGCACTAGCGGGTGAGATGGGTAATGTGATCAGAGAAACTGAGGTTTTGGTCGAAGATCACATCTAAGTTGCCGACAGACGAGTTAGTGCTAAAGGTTTGTGTGGAGGCAGTCCAGTTTGAGAGATAGAGGGATCTGAAATTTCCTTGATCTGGTCATGTAGGCCTATAAGAATGAATTCAGTTTTTGATGGGTTCAAGCACAGGAGATTGGATGTCATCCATGAGGAGATCTGTGTAACTGTATAAAGATGATCTATGAAGTTGTTGAAACAGTTTGGAGAGAAAGAGATGAACAAGTGAGTGTCATCAGCATTGGGGTGATGATCGACATTGCTTGCTTTTATGAGTGAACTGAATGGGGTGTCTATAGTGGAGAGAATAAACAGAAGAGGTCCAAGAACAAAGCCCATTGGAACTCCACAAGTGAGAGGCAATGGTTGGGATGAGGCTTCCAATATTTTGACGGAGAAAGAGCAGGAGGAGAGATAGGATTGTACCCAGAGGAGAGCAGTGTCAGTAAAACTGAACCAAGTTGAAAGTCTTTGGAGTAAGATGGTGTGGTCGATGGTGTCAAAGGCTGCTGAAATATCAAGGAGGCACAGGCAAGAGACTTGTTGGTGGAGATGGCAGAAACAAGCTTGTTGTAGAGAGAAGTGAGTAGGGTTTTAGTTTAATGGCATTTAGTAAAACCAGACCGGCATGGATTAAGGAGGGAATCTGAAGCAAGATAGTCACTGATCTTGGAAATGACAATCCTTTCAGTTAATTTGGAGATGAAAGACAGGTTTGAAACAGGCCAGTAGTGTGAAATATTTTTGTCGAGTGATGATTTCTTGATAAGAGGGGTAACAAGAGAGTGTCTGAAAGAAAGGGAAAGTTACCAGTAGACAAGGAGAGGTTAACTATTTTGATAATGATTGAAACAAGGACAGATGAACAGTCTTTCAGTAAGGAGGTTGGTATAGGGTCAAGTTCACATTGTTTGCTTGGAAGAGACTTTAACAGATGTAGTATTTCCGTTATTGATGTGGGTTGAAAAGCAGATAGCGAGGATCGAGGTGGGGAAGGTGGGCAGTCATAAGTGGGAGAGGAGGCATCAGCAGCTGGATCGTTGGAGGTTTTGGAAAGGAGAGATTTAAGAGAAAGGAGGGTACTAACTTTGTCCGAAAAGAAGGAACAAAAGGAGTTGGATATCGAAGAGGATGGAAGAGAATTTGGCAGCGGGCTGGGGGAGTTCCAATGAAGGAGTTGATTAATGGTTTTCCAGAGGATGTGAGGGCTAGAGGATTGGTAGTGGACTAGTAATGAGTAAAATGTCTTTTTAGCAGTAGCTAGAAGATGATGGTATTTATTTGTAGCAGATTTAAGGGTAGCAAGAAGTTGAGGATCACAGGGGCACTTGTAAGTAAGCTCTAGGCATTCCCTGAAAGATTTGAAGGCTTGGAGATAGGAACTGTACCAAGGATTTTAGAGTCAGACCAGGATTTGGTAATAATAGATGCATGTTTGTAAGTTGGAAGGAGATGAAGGAATGGGGAGGCTGCATAATTTTACGACAGATGACAGGTTGCCAAACTCCAATACAACGAGTCTCAATAAAAGCCAATCTTTGGATATCAGGGTTTGGAGATATCAGCTCCTTTCAACCAAGTTAATAACTGATGTTGGCACATGGAATGTGAGACCTTTGAACGACCCTGGAAGGCTACCACAGGTAATAAAGCAGATGAGGAAATACCATATGCAGATCCTCAGGATAAGTGAGATGAGATGGATAGAAAATCAAAGATTGGAGTCAGATGGCACAACGGTACTTCAATCCAGAGGACAGAGGCATGACAGAGGTGTGTGTGGGAATTATTCTCAGCAACGAGGCCTCAAAAGCACAACTTTATTTGGAACCAACAAGTGACAGAATCATAGTAGCAAGGCTGCAGACATAGTTCTTCAAGAAAACCACTATTCAGGTGCATGCTCTGATGATGAAGAAAACAATGCATCCATGAGCAGCTACAGGGTGGATGAGACCCATAAGAATGATATGAAAGTCTTAATGGAAGATTTCAGTGCACAAATTGGATTGGGTAAAGCTGGTTGGGAGAAGCCTATTGGGGGGATGGTGGAGGGTGAAAGAAGTGGTGTTCAAAGCTGATGAAACTTCTGACTAAGTTAACTAAGAAGAGTGCGATGTTAACAGTGGAATGGACACCCAAGTTGTTTTACTGGTCGACATCATGCTCGACAATGAACCTTAGAACTAAGGAAATCGAACTAGCTGACTTCAAGCTAGTTGTGAAGCATTACGATTGGCTACACCAATGCCATATATGAGTTGGACATTCTTGTTTTTAAATGAGTGAAGGACATCTTTGCAAACTAGCTGCAGAGTCTATCAATCGTCAAAATGAGTTGACATCTATTCGCCTACTAAGCCTAAGCAAGAAAGAACCAAGTTCCAATATGCATGCCAATGTGGGATGCAAATTTAAAAAATAAAATTTAGACATTTTAATTAATGTAGGTTTATGTAAGTAAGGATTTTACCTAAGACAGAGAGAATATTGATTTTTTCTCTAGCTGTTTGACTGAACTTTTTGAATGCACATTAAATCATTTCATTTAAACTGAAAGAACAAGTCTCAATGTGGACCCCAAATATAGACATTCACTATTCTTTACACCAGCCATTTTATGACCTATAAATGTAACGGTCAGTAAGATTCAACTGACCTGTAGTACATTATACAGAAAATGAATTAAAATAGAAAAAATCATAATCAGAGACACAGAGGTTGAATCTGTCAACAAGTTCTGCTGCCTCAGTAGCTTAGTATCAGTGGACAACCTTTGCATCAGAGAACTGAAGACACACAATAGTAAGGGTAAATGCAGCATCTGGGAGACTCAAAAAGATATGGAAGAATGATGAATGCAGTATGAAGGTCAAGATTTGTCCACATGAAGCTGCAGTGTTAAGCCCATTACTGTAAGAAGTAGAAACCAGGCCAATGACAACAGCAAATAGGAGACTTGAGGCAGCACATAAGAGAATTTTAAGCATTTCATGGTATGATAAAATACTGATGAAACAATAGGAGAAAGACATGACAAGAGGAAATACAGAATATCATCAGAAAGCAAAGACTAAAGCGGATGAGGCACATGGTTCATATGGACAAAGATGGAAGAGCCAACCAAGCGATGAATTTGAACCCTGAAGGGAAAAGAAAAAGGGGAAGGGTTTCAACATTAAATTAAGATTAAGGATGAAGAACTTCTTTATGGCACATTCTCTTCATTTTCTTCCAACCAATTTCTTCAGTCATTATCATTTTCAAGAACAACCACTGAATTTCTCTTGAGATATGCCTCTCTTTTAGGATTCTTGCCATCAGCAACAAGGCAACTTCTCTCAGAAATCCACAGAATCCAAGCCATTTGCTTAAACACTGACATTCCTCTGGCAATCTCTCTGCTGATGATGGTGAACATTCAGGACTTTGCTGGTGACACAGCCTCAAGCTCTCAGAAGCATTGCAAATTATTTGAAGCAATTATTTTTAATAATTATCCCTGAATTGCTGTTGTTTGATTTATGCTTCAGCTGAGACAGTGAAATAGTTCAGTCAACATACTGCAATTCTGAGCACTAATGTTGATGCTATATATGTTTGCCTGGAACTCATTTACTTCTATTTTGCACAAACTCACAAAATACCATTTCAGTTTAACAGGGCTCTAGCAAACCGATACTTGACATGGATCCAAATCCAGTGCTATAGCGAGGGTGCGCTGTATATGTATACATGAATACAATACCAAATGAGCTGCTGTTCAGATTTTCTGTCTACCTCTTTTCCTCGGGTGCCACCGATGAAAACCCTCAAGTTTTCCACCGTCCACTTTCCTCCATGAATTGCGTTGTAATCGGCCTACAGCAGAAAGCAGCTGTAGTACTTGCGTCTTTCATATTTACTGTACCAAATTTATACAGTAATTCTGTCAAAAACCATTTGTTAACATCAGAACACTCACGTTTCTTGGGTCTATCACAGTATCAGTCACAAGTTTATGTGCAGATTGGGCAGATAAGATAAAGTTTAAATTATAAAATCTTTCTAGTATAATCATAATTGTAAACACTGCATTTCTTCTGTGCCCAACAAAAAGCTAAGTCCACCCATCAGGACCAGTAGTGGTAGCCAGAGTAACAGGGCTACATAAGGAAACTAGGGGGCCCATCTTTCCCTCGTGTCCTTCTTGCTGTTGAGTCACTTAGTGCTCCTTGGTGCTGAGGAGGCTTGTTTGGGCTGGACAGAGATCGTCTTCACAGAGACAGGAGCAGGGACTCCAGCCAAGCAACAAAGGTGAGCAAGCTAATAAATGCTAAGACATAGTAGAAGCTCTCTCTCTCTTTCTTAGGTAGCTAAGATATTTAGTCATTTGCTGCCTTGAAGAGAAAAGGGCCAACGTCTGCAGAAATATTTGTCCATTTTGTAGTATGGACATTTCCAATGAAATACATGCCTTTTTGACTCGGGATGCTCCTGCTACTTTTCTAGTTTGGTGTGAAAGTTATTTCAAGGTTTTGATGTTATTCGTGATGCATATTTGGATGATATAATAACTTTCAGTAATTCTTGGTCAGAAAATGTCTCATTTGAAACAGGCGTTATCAAGAATTGCTGAAACGAATTTAACACTTAATTTAAATAAATGTGGTTTTGTTTATAAGGAAACTGATTTTTTGGGGTCATCATATTGGTTTGCATGCCATGCAACCAAACATTCAGAAGGTTCAAGTGCATAGTATGACCAAGCAGCTAAGATTGGTAGCTTCAAGTTTAACACATTAGCCAATTTTTAAATGTCATGATGCTCATTATATGGAAAGTTATTAAAGTTTATAATTGAAAAACATAGTTTCCTGTTTAACGGGAAAATGAAAATTGCTAGTTTTCTGAAGCAAAATCACAATGCTCTACCATCGTGATTTGTTCTGAATCTGCTGCTCGTCTCATTGGGGGCATTCCAAGATACGGTCATATCTTGTCCTATATTCGAGACACTCTTCATTGGCTTCCCATCCAGCAGCGTGTCCATTTTAAGATTCTCACTCTTATGCACAACTGTGTTGTTTACCTCATGGACTTTTGCACTTTAGTCTCCTAGTCACTGGGCCATAGCGCCCTCCTTTCGTCCACCCATGATCTCTTGTTTGTCCCAAACTGCTACCACCCAGTCCAGAGCTTTGCCTATGTCGGTCCCACCTGCTGGAAACGTCTCTCTTGAGATCCGTGACTCGAGCTCCTCTCTTCTCTCAGGCGCCTGGGGACTGTACTGTTTAACAGTGATTTTATTTGTTCCGGTCGGAAGTGCCCCTGTTGAGTTTCTTCTCTAAGCGGCGCCTTATAAATCTTAAATTATAATTACAATTACAAAATGTCTATGCACTATGCCTCAAGTGGTAGCAAAAAATAATTTTATTGATTGAAGAAAGATGCCTTATTTTAAACTCTAGATTTAAATAAATTTCTTTCCATGCAAAAATAACTTTAAAAATTGCTTATAAAATTGAAGCAAAAATGGACGCAGTCTCTCTGATTCATTGGGTTTCGATAAGACTGAGGTTTCATTTCAAAGGGACCTTCAGTTCATGCTTTGTGCATTATAAAAGCAGCACCATATAAGTCATTAGATCAGATAAGGCTAGGTTAGACCAGATTAGAATTGATCAGATAAGAAATCAATATACTTCAGCTGTCTTGTATATTTCTTAGCCTAGATGCCAAAAACTACTACATAAGAGAAATGCAGTGATTCCTGTACCTAATGTGACAGAAAAACGACAAATATTGATTTAAAAAACTGAACAGTTTAAAAATGAGTGCTAATGATGACACACTAGAAATAAAACATTAAGTGCCTCTACACACACTTTCTACCCTTGCCTGGCAGTAAGGGTTGAACCATAATGTCATTTAATTTAGCTGCTCTGCATGTATCATTCCTGTGTTGCTATTATCATTCATTGGTAAACAACGGTTTTCCAATAATATTCACTAATACATGACCTGACAGGTACAGCCCAAGAATAGCAGGTAAATGGTGAAAACAAAATGTTTAATGTTAATTCTTTGTCTCTAGTTTAAACTTACACCTTCCTTTTGAATTGAGACATTGGTCAGATGCACAAACATGTTGTCCAGCTCATTGACATTTGCGTTGTACTTAACAGTACAGAAGCGACAGAAGCCCAGCCGATACCTAACACATATTCACCAGAAACCAACCATTTGTTAACTTGTATTACTTCTGACTGCTGCAAATTCTCATCGTTTTCTTTCTCCTTCTAGACTGTCCTGAGTGTCCTTCCAAACTAAGTTCAGTTTCTTCATTATCATATGCCACAATTGTTTTCATTTTGTCTCCTTCTTCCATTCCACATCACAGCTAACTTTACTAGATGCAGCTGGTCTTTCACTCAAATATAAGGAGGCATGACCACAGCAAAAATTGAGACTGAGTGCTACATCCACTCAGCCTGTTTCTGGTGTTTCACTTAAGGGGTCTTACTTAAGCTGTTGTTGGCCATATCTCTATAGAACAGACTTCCGCAGTCATTTCGTGCAAGGGTCACTGTTGGTGACAGAGCTGTTGGCTCGTTGTTTAAACGCGTTCTTATTTCCCCAAGGTTATCATGCTGGAAGCACCTCTTAGTTTGTTCTGTAAGAAGTGCTATATAAATGATCAAATACAAAGCATTTATAGTTTCTGATCGTGGTTTGGGTAGGTGCTTTGCACTACAGATAACAATAGCAGGTGCAGTGACCATCCAAAAACGCCAAGTCACCTGGTTGCAACTTGGCTCTCCATCCTTTGGGGGTCAGTATATGAGTCCCAAAGCAAGTTAGGTAGTTAAACAGTCCTGTTATTGAATTCCTGTGATTGTGTTTGCATCTGAAGTCAAATGATCTTTTAGCATTGCACCACACTTCTGAGAAGTTTTTCCCCAAAAGGTTACAGATGCCATCACTTGGCTTCTGCTTTACATATCCTTCTGTTCATCTCTTTTCATTCTGACTGTGCAGGGATGATGGGATATGCTCCTATCAAGCACAGGAATCAGGATTCAACAGGAAACCCTTCTTTACAAATTGCAGGGTTCAACAAGAACTACAGAATAACTGCACATTTCACACTCAAATTTTTAATTTATACTTTATTTACAACTGCATATCTTACTAACAAACCAACTCGACACAAGTCAAACCTACATGTAGCACTTGATTGGGCGAAATGAGGTCACGAGGACATAAAGACGCAGGTCAAACTTCTTTCCGCCAATTAACAACGGATTGTCAATATATCGTGATATGACGTATGTTTCTTTTGCAGAAGGTGTTGTAAAACTGGAACACAAAATAACCCCTAACTTATTTAGAACTGTCTCCTAAAACAAAACATCATAAATGCATGTCTTTAAGTCATCTATCAGAATCTGAAATCACCACTTTTTCAAACTAGCAGACTAAACAATAAAAGAGTAAAACAGAACTACAAAATAGGACACTACAAAAGTGACCCAAGTCCAACAACAGCGTACAACAAGTGGATGTAAGGTAATTTCTCTATGAAACAAACTATCAAACTTTTTTTAAACATAAACATGTTGGCTTGACTCTGGCAGGCACAGTGAATTTGCAATGTTGGGCTCAGTTGGCACTTGAATGAATGACCATCCATGGACTACCATGTCATCTGGGTCAATGCAGCTCACCATCCCTTTGGAGTCAGCATATTAGTATAACTGCTGATGCTGAATTGCTGTTATTATATCTGTGCTTCTTTCAAACCTAGAGACAACATTTCTAAGAAGTGTCTGTTATGTGTTTGTGTGTTACTTCTACTTTGTTTCTGCTGAAGCAAACGAGTTTTCTTTCAAGAATGAGATGATGATATTGTCCTGCTCTGGTTTTGCTGCAAACCAATGCAGGTTATGTGCCGCCATCTACCAGGTGGAACAACTGATCATCACCCAAAGGCAGAAATATGATCACAGTACCACAACTCTGTGTGAAGACTCCACAGGTTCCCCATCAGCTGTAGCTATCGAATCGGCTACAAGATGGGGTTGTTCATCAACAGCTGTCTTCATCACTCAGCCCCCAGGTTTCCCCATCTGACTGTGTTTGCCAATCTCTTAAACTGAGAACCACTTCCAACTGAGCATGAAAACTCACACCAGTTTGACAGTCCAGTGACTAGGACTAGATGATATGTTTGAAGCAAGTTTCTATCACCATACTAAAAAGTTACAATGTTAAAGATGTATGTCTCTTCACAGCCACTTTTCAGAAATTGCAAGTTACAGTTTACCCTAATTTAGCTCTCTGGTGTAAATTAAATAGAATTTTTATGTGCAAAAATAGTTATGTTTCATGAAGCTTAAGAAGAGGCCTTTCCAGTGATATATTTGGCATGTCTGTGAAAATTATATCTAAAACTAGTACAATAATCAATACATATGACTTCAAATTAGGACATGTCAAATAAAGTTTCTGTTGCAGGGCATCACAATACAATAGAAATTGAAACTAAACTGAAACTGAACAAAACTGAAAGTAAAATACGCAGCAAAAGTCTAAATAGTGACTTGCAGTTTGACAGCTAACACATCAAAAATATGAAAGAATTCACTTTGACCCATTTTAAGCCTACTTGCCTTCTGAGCATGTTTCTCACAAATTAGCTTAAATTCCGACTTTGTGAAGGTTTTCTCAGGCAAGGGCCAGTATGTGACAATTTTTAATCCATTGGGCAGAAAGCACATAAGAATAATCCAGAAGAGGAGTAAGTCGAGTTAAACAGACAAAGATTATGTCTGAAGTATTTACGTACGTGTTTGTCTTGCTGTCCCGAGACCATTTCTTCAGCTGTGACAGACGGTTAATTAAAAAGATTCCAATACCTCGTGCTAAAACATGCAACGAACATACAGTAAAAATCAAATAAATGTAAACTTTTCGTAAATTGATATCAGGTGCTGTCCATCTTCATCGAATTAGAATCTGAGACAGACGAGAGAAGCAGACTGAAACATTGCAAACAAACAAAAGATTTCTTGACCAAAGACTTAAACTATGACACTGGCCAGAAGCAAGACAATGCCCTGACAATTCAGGTGCACAAAATGTCCAGAACTAATATACAGAGCTTCGATTATACTGTAGCACTGTGCTCACGCTGTGTGGCATTGTGCTCAAACTTTTGGCACTGTGCTGGCACTGTGTTCAAACTGTGTGACACTATGCTTAGTAGAATTCTGTCTGCAATCAAATGGGATCATTTGCAGGAATGGAGTCTGATCATAAAGTAGCTCTAATGCTACCTAGTTGGCTGACACTGACGCTTCTTTAAAGGCAGTAGATATGTGGCTGTATGGTGTACATGTATGTTTCTGTACCTTTTCCAGCTGGTTTCATAATCCAAGTACTGGACGGATTCTTACGAAATTCCTCCACAAACAGATTGTAATCTGCAGGCAACATAAATGTGATTGGAATAAAATCTTCAAAAAACAAACAAACATCAATCAATTACATCACTGCCTATCACATACATTTCCTACTCTTCAAATCAGCACATCTGAGACAATCCATTGTATGTGTACTCCAGAACTATACAATGCATGGGTGAGGGAACACAGGACAATCACAGATAATCTAGTTAATAAGTTCAGGAGAAATAACTTCAACTGCAGTGACTAGATATGAACTTGACAACAGCAGTCCAACAATAAACCCGGAAAACTGAAAATACAGGATTGGCATCAAAAAACTACTAGAGCAGATAAAGCTGGGAAGCAAATTCGAAAGAAGCTTCGAACCAGCCTCTGAATAAACCTGGGAGCCCGACACCCTCTTAGTTTGATGAGACTTGCCCATGAGACCTTTGGGACTGAGATGAGACCCAGACATTTGCCTAGACTCAGGCAGGAAAGGGCTTATCGAGGATTTCAGATAAAGTCAAATTTAGTTGGGCAGCAAGTTCAGGAGATGTTTGTGCTGGACATGACCACAGAGGGAGGCAAAGATGTTACAGAAGCTTTGAAAGTGAGCATAATCCAAGGACAGTAACTGATGAAAAAGTAAGTAGGATGTGGCTTATGGTGAAATGAAACCTGAGCAGTAATGTCAGTAGGTTCAGACAAATATTATTCAAAAGGAGGGACATTCATAACAGCAGAACAGCTGAACTGGGTTATAAGGAGATCAAGTGTATGGCCCATGTCATGAGTTGAGAATAAGACATGCTGCATAATGTCAAAGCCAAAGAGAAGAATTTTTGTAAAGCTTAGTCCAGAGTATCTGTGTGTATACTGAAGTCACTCATTATTATATGTTCAGAAGGAGAAGAAACCAGGAATTGAACCAGTGATTGGAATTCAGAGAAACTGTTAGAAAGTGAAAGAGGGCATATGGTAAACAATAACGAAAATGAAGGGCCAATTTCCAGAGTTCAGGGTAGCAATAAGGCTTTCACACAACTCTGGAGTTCAAATAGGTGAAAAGAAGCAAGCAAGTTTCAGGTGTGATTTGTGAAGAGAGACAACTCCACCACCAAGTTGATTCAATCAAGGTTCATTTAGGAGAGAAAAGAACAGAGGAATCATGTCCAAAATGAAGGAAGCTGTGTCAAACTGTTGGAGCCAAGTTTTGCTGAAAAAACAAGAGTATCTACCAGATTATCAGAGATGTAATTTAGAAGAGGGTCACTTATTCTGAATAGAATGAATATCAGAGTGGCAGAAATTAATAATTTCAAGAGGGTGAGGACCAGGGTTAAGCTTAATATCAAAAGCAAAATGCAAGAACGTAAACTAGCAACAAGTAATTCTGGTGTGCTTTCAACCCAGGAGTAGACTTGGAGAAATGGGAGTATGGTGAGCAAAACAGACCGAGACAGAAACACGCTTGCTGGCATATTAGACATGGCCAACTGGATAAGGGAAAAGGAAGGAGCTTCAGAAACATGGAGAAATTCCAACAGTAATGTGAGGTGATGGATGGGTAGACTGAACATGTATGTATGAAATAAAACAGAAGAGAGGGATATAATAATGACCACTGCAGCAAATGAAGTGTATATCACATCATGTTCGTATAAATCTGTAGTGGTAACAATTTATGAAGAAACAGATAGGATGGCTGATAAACAAATTGTCGAATCAAGAAAACATGCAGCAAGGGCAAGAGAATTTTGCTAAAGAGAAGGAGGGTACACAATGGAGTTTACCAAAGTAAACAAACTGGCAGGGTGAATAAATGGACGATAATAAGGGAAACAGGAGGCTTGCCAAACTAGTTCAATAAAATACAAATATACTATATCAAGTGGGGTAAAATAAAACACTAGAAAACACTGAAAACTAGACTAACAACTAAATCTATTATTTGTAAAATTTAAGCTAACTGAAAAACATGTTTAATTAGGAATTTCACAAGCAGAAGTAAAAACCAAAACAACACCTAGTTTAACTTCCAGTAATGTAATTACACTGACAAAGTAGAAATTACGCTGTGGTGTACTAAATCTCATTCTTTAAAATTAGTCATAACAAATGATAATGATGCTTCTAACGCACAGAAGATAGCTACTGCAAGGCTATTACATTACGTAAACTGAATACTGTTATTCAAACAGAATGTTGTTATGGTGTATTCAAAATGAGATGCTAATTAAAAATGCACAACATCGGACTACACTCTATTTCATTATAAAATGTCCTATTTTAGCGAGAACCTTTTAATTCTTTAACATTTATATATTTTTGTTACCTAATAGCAAACTTTTAATTGCTTACTATAAAGAATTCCTAAGACTGTTGCTGGAATTTTTTTTATTAACAATGAAGTCGAGCTAATTGTTCACGACCATTGGTGTGGATACAAGACATATGGCTTTGGCCCATCTATAAGTCGTACACCCAACTTCAAATTTAAAAACATCCAAAAATTTGCAACTTATGCTTGAGTATATGTGGTACATTAGAATATAGATGAGAAATGCTACACTGGCTTCCTGTGGTTGGGCATATCACATTCAAGACCTTGCTCCTGCTGGCAGATGTCTCACTTGTTGGCACTGCACAGCATACATCAGGAAGCTCTGTGTTCCAGTCTCGAGTCAACTGGGTTGGCAATCATTGCGCTCTGCTGTCCATATGGATACAAAGGCACCTTGCTTCTTCGCTTCAATTTCAGCTCATTGTGCCTTCTCATATACTGGACCTTCCTTTTGGAACAGTGTGCCATTGCATAAGTGCCATTGCAATTGACTCTGTGCAGCATACATTTTCAAACTGTCTTCAAATGCCCTTGTTCACATCAATTACCTAGTTGTGTGTGCAGCACTTCTGCAAGGTATTTAAAATGTGCTGTATCATGTGCCTTGATACATATTTACATGCATAAAGAGTAAATTTTGAAATAAAGTTTAGGAGAGAGATGGCACAATAGTTGTTATGCTTCTCAGGACGCAGGTAAAGACAACATCCTTTAAAAGCAGCTGAAGACCTCGCAGGTCACATGCAGTGCTTTGCTAGCATCAGAAGTTTAAACGTTTAAGGGCATTATAAGGATGTTTACATTAACTATAAACCAGTCAATGCTAAGTTAATAAATATATATTGTTAATAAATTGTAATATATATGTATAAATAAATAAATAAATATATATATATATATATATATATATATATATATATATATATATATATATATATATATATATATATATATATATATATATATATATATATATATATATATATATATATATATATATACATGGGTGACACATAAAATCTGTTTGCTGTCTTAACCATGGATGTCACTGCCTTCCATAAACTATAAAATGTGTATGTCTTGTAACAAGACTTACTACATACCAACAGAAATGCTACAAAGGTTTTTAAACTCAGTACTTGGGCTTCATTCTGAATGATGTTGGACTTGAAGGAGAAGTACTTGGACTAGGGCTCTGATAACCATGACTCAGGAACAAATCTGGAGTTGCTAGTCAGCAGGAGGTCACAGGGTGCAAACAGTGCTAACCAACGCTAAATTGCCTGCAGAATGCTTAAACAGCTACCTAGATGAATATATCTTCCCATTTCATCTTTCTCTGCCAGTGGACTTCCCTCTTTCTCCAGGTCCTTTCGATAGCGTTTGATGTTCTTCACCATAAGGTCTTTGCGTGTTAGTTCATAGTGATTTGGAAAGTGACTGATAACTCTGCAGAAAAAAAGAAAGACAGACTATACATAACAAAACTAGTTATTGTGATCTGTTGATTGTTGATTACCATATTTACGCATGTATCTCACAGGGTTATATAAGATTTTACAAATCCTGCATCCCTTCTTATCTTGGTGTGCAAGTTATACCAGTTTATTTTATACAGGTGTTTGGTTGACATGAGCTTATTGCATTTGCCTGACTGTACAAAATGATGGCACTGTTCAGCTGCAGAACTACGATGGATGAATTTGTGACAGGTAACTGCTAAAGATTAAATTATGTTTATTAAAAGCAAAAATGGCCCAATAAATAAGAACATAGTCATCTATTTTGTTAAATTGGACTAAAATTGCAGTTGTGATCATCTAGATCTACAGTATGTTTAATTAATACTGAATTATTATTACTAATAAAAGACAGACTACTATTTAAAAGCAATACCTGTAATAAATTATAGCCCAAACAGGCAATCGTTTGTCTGCAGCAGCTTGCAGTCACAAAGTAACAATATGGCCACCCCACCCCACCACAGACAGCAAGAAAACATTGCACTGCTGCCCAAGCAGAAATTTACAAATCATTTGTCAATACCGATCCACTGCAATAATAACTATGTGCCTGTTTCTAAATGAAATAATTTAACAATAACCCATACATAAGGTTCAAAGATATGTTTCATGTACTTCATTGGCTTCCAGTTTCGCAGTGCATCAAAGTTATGATTTTGGTGTGGGTCTGGCGATGTCAGTTGGGGGATTCGCCTTCCTGCCTGCGTAAGCTTTGTTGCCCTGTTTCCAAATTGGCTGGATGTGAAAATCTTTGTTCCACAACCCGAGGTGAAATTGTTGTTCCTTTTGCACGCATCGCATCTTCTCGGTGGTTGGGCGCTGTACGTGGAATGTCCTCCCTCTTAATCTGCATGACCTTCTAACAAGGGGTTCTAGTTACACTTTTCACCAACAGTTAAAAACTGTTCTCTTTTGCCAGAGCCAGCCTGGGCTGGGAGCACCTCTGGGTATACTACTTGAAGGGGTGCTATATAAATGTTCTGCATGAATGAATTAATGAATGAATGAACCTATAATGATGCAGTGTCTGATAATCAGACAATTATCTATCAGAGCAAACAATTCATGCTTCTATGTAAGCGCCTGCTAACTTATATAATTCGCAAATGATATAACCTGTTGAAATTATGGAAACGTGTAAAAATGTTTGTTACAGCCTGCATACGCATATACCCCATGGGCAGGAATAGGCAAAGTGAATCTGTGCAGTGGCAGATTACTTGAAAAGAAATGCAAGCCTACTACCTTTACCACAGCACCAATGCTGTTTGTGACTTGGGCGTTGTTTTGGAGTCTACTATGTCCCTCACAAACTATGTAAATGGTACTTGTAAGTCACCTTACATGCATATTCGTGACATATACAGAATTAAGCGTTATGTCTCCACGTTTTCTACAAAATTATCAGCAAAAACACTGGTTTCCAGTTGCCTTGATTACTGTAACTCGCTTGTTGTTGGTATCAAAAAGCCAAACATGCAGATACTCCAAAGATTTCAGAACTCCTTGGCTAGAGCCATAACTAATACTTCAAAATGTGCGCATATAACCCATGCGCTTAAACCTTTACATTGGCTTCCTGTTCAGTAAAGGATTTGTTTCAAACTGGTACTTACAGTTTATAAAACATTGAACTCCAGCCAATCACAACAGGCCTACATAAAATCAGTCCTTACTCCCCAGACTTGTCCTTATTCTGCAAGGTCACATGATTGTCTTTCTCTGATCATACCTAGGACTAGAATTGTTCTTGGTGAATGGGCTTTTTCGGTTGCTGGATCTAAATTTTGGAACTCCCTCCTTGTGTCTGTTCATTCTGCTTACCCGCTTGTGTCATTTCATTCTCAACTTAAAAGTGACCTTTTTCAAATTGCTTAACCACCATAGGCTGCCTCTCTGTTTTGTGGACTGATTGCAGCTTGGCTTTGGCGTGCAATCGGTTGATGCCTTGTACATTAGACACCTGTGTATTAGAAGTTACTAATTTATTATTACTACTACTACCACCATTACTACTACTACAACTACTCTTATTAACATAATTTGGTACTCACCACTAATGCATACAATCTAAATGTTTAACTTATTTTGAGAATAAAATGTTTAAAGCATTGCTTATCATGTTAGTTAAGCCTACCAGTAATATTTCCAAATACAAACTTGTGCCTTTCTGATGCTTTGCAGTAGACCCCTACATATATAAAAACTCATTTCATGGGCTGCTACGGTAGTGCAGCCTACCATTAACAGTTGCATTCTGTAAGTAAGTAAGTAAGTAAAGTAAGTAAGTAAGTAAGTATATTCTTTATTAACCAATAGCTAATCACACATTGGTTTACAAGTATTTAAGAACACAAGAAAAACTTAATATGCATACAACATCCTAATAATAAAACATTTACGTGTTAAATTACCAGCATGAGGAATAATAATATCATGGGTGTGGGGCCATAGGGAATAACTGAGGGTTTTAACTGGTGGGAGTAGCTGATGTAAGACATGATTTGGGTTGTTCAAGGTTACCTTAAAGAGATGAACATCGGCTATGCCACAGAGTTCATCGAACGTTGGGGAGTCCCCAAGAAGATAGTGGAGATGCACAAGTCTCCGCATCTAAGCCTGGAGCTGAGCCCTAGCCTGTGCCCCAGCATAGCCCCACCACACGGGAGAGGCGTACAGCATCCTGGCCAGTGTTGTGGCTCGGACAACGTCGTAGAGGCGAGGGCCATGTGCTAAAAGAATTCGTATGGCATACAAAGACTGACGCACCTGACTATAAATCTGATCAATATGAGGATCAAAATTTAACATACTTGGTAGGGTAACACCTAATACTGTCATCTCTGGTACCCTGGTTAAACCAGGAATCACATTAGGTAAAATTATTTGCTGATTTCTCATTCTTGGCTGGTGAATTACTATTTCGCAAGTCTTTTTATGATTAAGTATTAAGTGACAAGTATCCACCAAAAGGGTAACATAGTCGAGTTCAGCCTGGACCATCAAGCTATTGCAGGATGGTATAAGAAGGTAACTGTCATCAGCATATTTAAATAACCTATTGTTGGGTGCTAAAGGCTTAAACTTGGATATGGCAACTAGGAAGTTCACCGTTAAGCATAAGTTAAGCACAAGTTAAGCATACCAAATAGGTTATTAAGCTCTGTAAAGATGAAACCTCTGAACTGACTCATTTCAAATTTGATGCAGGTAAATAAATTGCCAAGATCTCCACCAGAAAAAGATTCAGAAGTGATAACCTATTGGGCACACACCAACACCCAAAATATATAAAATGTGGACTGGAGGTCAATTATAAGGAGAGTTTAAACAGGTTATCTTTTCTGATCTATCAGACAGTTGACCAAAGATTGATATTTTATGTATTATTACAGTTGCATTAAAGAAATCTGTCAATTAGATTAGACTCTAAAGGCAGCTTAAACACTTACTGGTCATCAGTCAGTCTGTAACCATTTTCCACACTGAAGATACTTCTGACTGACTGCACAGTTGCCCTTGAAACCAAGAAAGTGCAATCAAGTTAGAATTAATTTCTTTACCACCCCCTCATCAATCCACTGGCACATCCACTGATCTATCAGTCCATCAATTCATACATCTGACTGTCCATCATTGATCTCTGTCAAGTTAGAAGGCTTAGTAAATATTAACATTCAAAGCCTGAAGATACTTTCAGTGAAACTATTAAGCATCATTCCTCCTGGTATTCTCACAGAAAGATGTGGCAAAATTAAAGAAATTTAAATGCAAAACCTGTAAATCCCACACACAACTGCACATTACTGTAAACTGTATTAAAATTGCACAGGAATAAAAAAACCAACGAAGACCATTTAAAGTACATTCCATATTCTAAATGATAATCAGAGGTTTGTAACAATTTGCTGTTGGTTGAGTAAGTTAGAAGTATCGAATCAGTTTGGGTCAGACCAAAGAGACGGTGTGAGGTAACACAGACTGACAGACAGAAACAGACACCCTACCAATACGACTAATCATCAATATCTGATGCAGATGAGTATGTCATTTTTGCTTGCAAAATTGCATTAGTTCAGAACATGAAGCATATTACAATGTAACGGGAAGTTTCAAGGGCTACATAGCAGATATGGATTTGAAACGGATACATCATTTTCACTCATGAACTTGCAGCATTTCTCACCACAAAGACCATTGTAATGTACAGGGAAGTTTCAGTGATTACTGCGGAGATATTGGTGTTTGTTATGGACAACGAGTGGGCGCTTTGGATAGTCGTCTGGGTAGGGTGTGTGGTGTTGGAAGCGTTTTCGTTGCTACTGAGTTGACTACTTTGGTTTCGAATGTGGACATGAAATTCTAAGTACTGCGAAATCGAATGACTTCCATCTTCACAGTTTTGACGGACATGAGTTGCTTCAGAAACTGAAACTACAGCATACCAGTAAAAATTCCAGTCTTCGTCCGCAGAAACTGATATCCAGCCCCTTTTCTCGAAGTTGTTGATAAGCACAGATTTGTCGAGATCGCATGCATATTTGAGACGAGCCATCATGACAACAGCTAGGCAGAATGCGACGCTTCTTTTCTTCAGTTTTTTTTTTTTTTAGATAAACCGATTTTGTGCTGAACTCAAAATCTCATAAAGTTAAACGACTAATCAACGTATATAATTTTAAAATACATACGAAACTTTATCTCACAAACATAATCTGTAGGAATCACACACAAAATTTCAAACACGCTCAAAATGTTTAAAAATGCATCGAAGCCACTTCCTTGGATACAGCATTGTACTGATCCCTTGCTTGTTGCAATTTTTATAGCGCCAGTCTTAAAAACTCTGGTTCAAGCATATGAATACGAGCACAACGTTCGCAGATAATGCAAGGTAGCCTTTATTATCATTTTGTCGTTCACGAGTAGCTAAAACAATCGCCGAGGTACCATGCAAAAATAGCAAGTCAGCAGGGCGATATTTTGTGAGGTCTTGTGGTATGTAAAAGAAATAAATAGGCGCTGTTATGACTTATATATATATATATATATATATATATATATATGTATATATATATAAGTCATAACAGCGCCTATTTATTTCTTTTACATAATTACATATATATATATATATATTATATATATTATATATATATATATATTATATATTATATATTATATATATATATATCAATATTTTATTTCACCAAACAATAGTAGCACAAAACAAGTACATATGACAAATGAAATGAACCCAACAAGACAGCAGACCTGCCCGTGGTATTATACTAATTTTTTCCTACCCCATCACAGTGAATATACATATGTTATAGTGCAAGAAAATCGCTTATAAATCTGACAATATTATAATCGTTCAGAAGACATTTCTGGAAAAATCGCATTCTTCTGGTTTCACAACAGTCTCTAACACTCTGTTCATGTGTAAACTGCAATACTGACTCAACGCTACTATGACAGATTTTGAATATTTTACATTACTGTAGATGACAAAAAGGATGAATTCTACGAGCAGCTACAGGATGTGATGGATGCAGCACCGGAGTATGACCTGAAGATAGTAATGGGTGATTTCAACGCGCAAATAGGCAGCGACAGGATGGGATGGATGGATGCAATGGGGGCAGAGGCGGATGGAGAGAGAAACGACAACGGGGAGAGGATGCTTAGCTACTGCAGTAGTAACAAACTGAAAGTCGGAGGCAGCATGTTCAAGCACAGAAACATTCACAAGGATACCTGGAGATCACCTGATGGAAGAACCACAAACCAAATCGACCATTTGTGCATCTCCAAGAGATGGGCGTCATCTCTACAGGACGTACGCGTGTATAGAGGGGCCGATGTTGCTTCGGACCATTATCTGGCGGTCGCAACGATAAGACTGAAGCTGAAGAAACTGGCCAATAAATCTGACTACCAGACCATAGATGCTGCGAGGCTAAACAGAAAGGATATTAGAGAGAAGTTCCAGCTGGAGCTAAAAAACCGCTTCAGTCTACTGGAGGAGAGGGAATGCGAAACGGTGGAAGAGAGTTGGAGGAACATTAAAGATGCAATAATGGACGTGGCAAGGGATGTTATAGGAACCAGGAGAGGATCAAGGAAAGAGAGATGGATCAGTGAGAACACCTGGAGAGCAATTGATGAACGCAGGAAGCTGAAGGGAGAAAAGGAACAGGCATTGAGTACAAACACGGGCATAGAGGCAGTAACTACAGAATATCAAGCGAAGGACAAGGAGGTCAAGAAAAGATGCAGGGCAGACAAAAAGGCATGGACAGAAACAAGGCTGGAGAGGCGGAGGAGGCAGCGGAGAAAGGTGATTCCAAAACACTATACAAGATAGTAAAGGAATTATCCGGCAAGGTCACGCAACGGGCGCCTATCCGAGATAACAACGGAAATTCACTCAGAACGTACGAGGAGCAGGCAAGGAGATGGAAGGAACACTTCAGCGCTGTGCTCAATTGCCAAGAACCAGAAACAGTACACGACTTCAGCCTGGACGCTCCCCTACAAACAATAGATGCCGATTTAGGAGAGATCACGGAAGGTGAAGTTGAAGGAGTAATAAACAGGCTAAGAAATGGAAAATCTGCAGACATAGACAGCATACAGGCGGAGTTACTGAAGAATGGAGGAAGGGAGATGGTTACCAGGATCACAAGGCTGTGCAACATGGTATGGAACACAGAAGAGGTACCACGAGACTGGCGAGATGGAATAATTATACCTATTCCCAAAAAGGGTGATGCCAGAGATTGTAATAACTGGAGAGGGATAACATTACTCTCGGTACCTGGAAAGGTGATGGCAGCAATAATACTAAACAGGGTTCAGAAAGCAGTTGACAACATGCTGAGACAACAGCAGGGAGGATTTAGAAAGAATAGATCATGCGGTGACCAAATTTTTGCGCTACGACAAATCATCGAAAGGTGTGTGGCGGGAAATACCAGGATGCTTGTCAACTTCATAGACTTCAGGAAGGCCTTCGACAGTGTGCACAGGCCAACAGTATGGAGCATACTCAGACACTATGGCATACCAGAAAAAATCATCGACATAATAAAAAACATGTACCAAGAAAGCAGATGCACAGTGAGGTCAGATGGGAAACTAGGGGACTGGTTCCATATTGTCACCGGGGTGCGCCAGAGGTGTGTACTGTCACCGCTGCTATTCCTGCTGGTTATGGACTGGGTAATGAGAAGAAGCACGAGGGAAGAGATCTATGGATTGGAGTGGGGGGATGACAAGAGGCTGGCCGACCTAGACTTTGCAGACGACATCGCGCTCCTTGACAATACATGGAATGGGATGATCGAACTCACCAAGAGAGTGGAAGCAGAGGCCGGAAATGCTGGACTAAGGATAAACGCCGCTAAATCAAAATTCATGAGAGTCGGGCACTGGGAGACGACACAGGAGATAAGGGCTGCAGGAGAGCTGATTGACGAGGTCGAAGACTTCGGTTACCTGGGAAGCGTCATCACAAGGGATGGTAGCTGCGACAAGGAGGTCAGATGCAGGCTAGGAAAGGCCAGCGCGGTATTTGGAAAACTAAGTAACATATGGAGAAACAAGGGACTAAGCCTACACATCAAAATAAGACTATACAGGGCCATAGTCCTATCTACCCTGCTATACAGCTCCGAGACTTGGCCGATGACAGTTGCAAACCTGAAGAGAATGGAGGCAGCACATCACCGCTGGCAGCGAAAGATCTTGGGAGTCACGTGGAGAGACATGGTGAGGAATGAGGAGATCAGGAGAAGAACGGGAATGGAGAGAATTGAAGAGATGATGAAGAGAGCAAGACTGCGATGGTTGGGACACCTGCACCGCATGGATGAGGACAGAATCCCGAAGCAGGCAATGGACTGGGCCCCAGGCGGGCGGAGAAGGAAGAGAGGAAGACCAAAAAAGAGCTGGAAGAACACGATCACAAAAGACCTCACAGATGGAGGACTGACGTGGAAGGAGGCTGCCAGAGCTGCTCAGGACAGAGAAGGATGGAGAACCTGTATCGCCCAATGTGCGCCAGCACGTGGAGGGACTAAGGTCTAAGGTAAGGTAGATGTACTCCAAGGAGTTCAACTCACTGTTGGTGGGGCTGGCAGCTTCTAATCCATACAGAAGAAAGGGCTTGCAGTGAGCACTGACCAGATGTACCAGAACAGGCTCACTAAATTTGTAACATTTACTGTACAAGGAGTTAAATGATCTATAAAACTTGACCCGCATTTCATGCATACTGATTTTATATGACTTTGCCGCAACCAGAAAGCAGTCCAGGTATTTGAGTTTATCAACATAACTAATCACGGCAGCATTAACACTAATGTTCTTGCACGTCTTCAAACTCCTTACTCATACCTTCCCAGTCAGCATATCGCAAATTCCACTCCACTGAGACAGCTCTTCTCTCTGTCCACAATGACATTATCTGCTCCATGGACAATGGCAAAGTAACTGCACTTGCTCTTCTTGACCTGTCTGCCGCCCTCGACACTGTCGATCATGCTATATTACTTCATCGCCTTGAGCACTGGTTTGGTATATCAGGTCTGGCCCTGAACTGGTTCAAATCATATCTCGCCTTTCGTACTCAATCTGAAATCTCGAGATTATGACTCAATGTCCCTAGCCAGGAAAGTTTATAGTGGGCACTAATTCAATGCAGTTAACTAAATTTATAGCATTTACTATACAAATGATAATATCTGTCGAACGTGTTTCTACCACCTGCGTCAACTGCGCACTATCCGCCACTCTCTCACTACCCAGGCTGCTACCATTCTGGTCCATGCACTTATTTGTTCCAGGATTGACTATGTCCATGCTGTCTTTGCTGCTCGAGTCTCTCCTGCATATCGCAACTACAGTCTGTCTTGCACGCTGCTGCTCGTCTGATCGGAGGTATCCCTAAGTTTGGCCACATCTCTGCTTACATTTCAGAGGAGCTTCATTGGCTGCCTATCCAGGAGCGTATAAAGTTTTAAAATCCTGGCTCTTGTACGTAATTGCCTCTTAGGTTGCGCCCCATTTTATCTTAGGGAGCTCTGTGTTTTGGCCTCCTCCATTCCGGGCCGAAGACTACTTCGTTCGGCGGTACGGGGTGACTTGCTTGTCCCATCGGTCCAAACAGCTACGGCCCAGCGCAGAAATTTTGCTGTGGTTGGTCCCGCTTTTTGGAATGGGCTTCCGAATGACCTACGCCAGAAACTTCTTAGCCTATCTCCTCCTCTTTTCCGCAAGCGCCTGAAGACCTTCTTGTTTCCCAGTGTTTCTGGGTTGTAGGGCCGGGAGCGCCTCTGAGGAGTTTACCTCGAAGATGTGCTTTATACATTTTTGATTACATTACATTACAATTGAATGATTTATAAATTTCACTTTCATTTCATGCTGGTCTACATAGTTTTCTATAGCGACCGTATGGACTCGACCTGCTCATTTTCAGTTAATTTATCGGGTGAGATCGTTCATCACTGCTTCCCGTTTGCATGGCACCACGCCCTTTAATGTCTCCGTGTATAGACATTACAAGCCCGATATTAAAATAAGTAAACATATAGATACGGCCGCTTGCGATCGCCCTATTTAAAAACAATATGACCGCTGCGAGAAATTGGAGCACTGGCACTTAATGCACTTCTGGTGAATAAGTAAGTGACAGATTCATAAGTATCTGCAAGAGTTCGTCTGGCGAAACACGATTCGCGAGAATTTTTCACAAGCATTCTTATTTGCATTACAGAAACTTGCCCAATTTTTAATTTATTGATATCTTTGCGTTATTGTTTTATTTATCATTCATTGGTTACCCATTCAGGCCCGCATATCTTTCAAAATCTGTCTACTTATGTTCAAAATTATGTCAGGCTCTGCCCCGTCCTACCTGTCCTCTCTAGTTAAACCTTGTACTTCCACTGAGTCCAGAAGAAGATTGCGTTCGGCTTCAAAAGGGGACTTTGAAGTCAGAAGAGTTAACCTACAGTTTGGTAAAAGAATGTTTGAAGTAGCTGGTCCAGCTGAGTGGAACTCTTTACCTGAATCTATTCGAAGATGCTCTTCAATAGACAATTTTAGATTAAAACTTAAGACTCATTTATTCTCTCAGTACTATAACTAATTATTATGTTTTAACGCGTCCTTTGAGTAAGACATTGTTTTATTAAGGCGCGTTATAAATATAAGTTGTATTGTATATTGTATTGTATTTTATTTTTTCCAATAAAAGTATTTTAAAAACTTTTTGTTAGTCTGTTATTTACGGTTACAATGTTACAATGGTCAATGTATTTGTTCTTTTCTTTTGTTCTTTTGGAATCAATAAAGTTTTCATTCATTTACTTACGATTGACTCATTTACTTATTAATTGAAAGTACTTCCGGTAGGTGGCAGCGCTCTAATTTCACTCACAGTGCGGCGGGCTTATTGTAGGGCGATCGCAAGCGCAGTTCACATGTTTTGCGTTGGCCTACTTATGAACTTTACTGCCCAGTAACCTTTGAGTTGCGCGTAAGAAAGATATGGTGTAACATTAATTAACTTTAAATTGATGGGTATGAATGATGCTAAAGGGTAGGCGATGAATATGTGTGCTTATAGATTCCTTATCTGTGGCAATGGTTTTTGGTCTCGAAAACCATTCTAACGACTGAGAATTTAGAGCAGGATTCAAGTTTTGCAGACTTATTGGTTAGTCAGTTTTTGTTGCATTTTACCATTTTGACTGTTTCTGTTAAAGCAGGAATTAAAAATATTCCAAACACTGTGCTGAATCTTTTTTTTCTGATAATTATTGTTATTTTGAGTCCCCAAGACATTATTTGGCTACTACAAATTTGTTTGCCTTAGAACAGTATGGACCTTTTCAGGACCTCCTTGAACTTGCGTGTAATGACGATGTTTCAGTTTAAGAGAAGAGTCATACATTAATAACTGTTGGTTATGCTTATTAAGAAAAAAAGTGCTGTCATTAATTTCACATGGTATTACTGATCTGTACTTAAAAGAACTTCGATATTTCAACAATGTCCACTTCGAACACAATATTACTTAACTTGAATAAATAATGATCTCTAGCATCTTTTCAAAGATAGGTAATACGGACTCATTTTCGAATATAGAATTCCATAGTAAATAAATGATAGGTTTGATACCCAAGCTTGTCGCTTTTGCCCTACACAACTTACGCATGTGCAACCTGATTTATGAAAACTAGGTCAAATGACGCAGCCAAAAAGGTCCATAACTACCAGTAACTTTACTCAAGGCAATTACAAGAAAAGGCAGTCACACTAGCTCAGAATTATTCACATGACTTTGTATTTGTTTATCTTGGAGTTAACGTGTTGGACAGTCATGTGACATAGGGCTGCATTTTTCTGCCAAAACAGGGTACGAGTCCAGATTTGTTCACTGTTACTGAATTGGCATGAAATTTTACCTGATGATAGCTTTTAAGTAGTCGAACGCTCCTATTCCCATCTTCCGCAAATGATCTGGCAATTTCTCTATGATTTTTTAATTTTCACTTTATTACACACAGAATGACTTCTGTCATATATAAACCGACAGTTTTTACACGCAGGATGTGATACTTGGTGAGCATGAACTTTTATAGCGCAGTTACTGAAATAATGTAAAGTGTAACTCACGAATGAATCATGAACTTTTGTAGTACAGTTACTAGTGTAAACTATATAATATAATAATACGGTTTGTACGCTGTTTTTGTTATCAATCTGTAGCACGTCTTGTGGTATAATACCAAATGATAGAGAACCACAAGAAGTCTAAGGAATAACGATTTTAGGAACCGACACAGGAGTTTTCTCCTATTGCAGGTTTTCTCATAATGCAGTTGTAGCCATATTCAGTGACGTACTGGGGCTCGGGCTTTTGATCCAGACTTCCAAGGCCAATACCATGGATCTATGGATTAGTGTGGATCTGATTAGATTTAACTGAAACCTTGTTGTTAGTGAAATTTTTCTTCAGCATACCACTCCCTCTATATTTGGTTTTCTTTACATCATTATGCTTCCTTCTGCCTTTTTCATCAAATTGTACCTTGCCATGGTGTAGTAAGGATGTCCTTTCTTTTAACAATATAGAAAAAACACAAGAAGCAAAATTATTGCAATTTAATTAACACAGTGAAATAACTAAGAACAAACTTACATGCAGAAGAATAACTTCATGTATACAAAGATGCAGAAGATTAACTTCATATATACAAAGATTAAAATCATATATACAAACGATAAAGGCATGTATAATATGAATAAAATTATATATACTGTATAAACTCGACTATAAGTCGAGAAATTTATGTCTATTTCAGGGCGACGAAAAAGGTCTTTGACTTATACTCGAGAGACAAAATAGACAGAAGATTTTCGGACTGAATATTCAACATTACTAAAATGGACTTAAACATTAAACCCTCAGTTTATTTTAGTTGTCTTTGTTTTTATATCGTTTTTCAAGAAAAATCACATTTCAACAAATTACCGACTACATGTAGATCAAAACGAAATATTCTTCTCTTATAACAATGTTATTATATACTTCTACGATATATTTCATGCGTCGAAAGTGATGTCCTTTATTATCGCTTGCTGAGACCTCTGCCAAAAGAAATCAAATATCATGGATACGCACAGTAATGTCGAGCAAGAGAAAGACCTCCAACATTGGTGTAGAGATGTGTGCAAAACAAGGGTGTCGGGCTGCGAGTCTAGCTGATAAACTGTTTGAAAGGGGAAAGTCGCTGCATATTACGTACGCAGTGAGGGGTGAGGGGGTGATCGGATTTAGGCGATTTTGCGTACAGGTGCGTATGGCGAGAGGGTGGGTCTCGACAAAATGTGTACGTACGCAAAATAAATTTCCACATTAGCCTATTTATAACACTGTATTATCCTATAGTCGTCCGATGGAATTTATTACATTATATAAAAGCCATGTGCAGTTCTTCTGTGCTGAGAACCAGGTCGACCAAGGGAACTGAGTCACAGGCAGTCGGACATACAGACCTTAAGCCACACAGGTCGCCAGAGGGCACAGATCTGTAGCAAGATTTGACAGAACCCTGAAAAATTAATGGAATGCAGGTCAGACAACTCGCTTCACTGCCGTGGCCATCTGGATGTCATCTTTGACCAGTCAGGCAGTACTAAGGGGTGTAAGCCAACCCGCTAAATTAGTTCCTTCAGTTACAAAACCATATACATGTACCTTATGTACATATGGTTTTGTAAATATGGGGTGGATACATATATACCCATATTTGTATAGTCGCCCTTTATAATTATATTCCCCACACAGTCTCTGCATGCTAGCCGAAGAAAGCTCCCTCTGTTAAATATATGATGGGTATGAAAATATAATTTTCTTTGCATACATAATATATGGATGGGCCCATATTATAAGGCTGTATATATGGATTCGACTTATATTCGAGCCGTCGATTTTGGATGCTTTTTCTCTCAAAAAAGTACACTTCGACTTATACTTGAATCGACTTATAGTCGCGTATATACGGTACAGAGAATAAAATCATATAATGAATAAATTATAATACAAAGAATAATAAGTGTAAACATTCACTATATTGGTATATCTTTCATTATGTAATTTACACAATATTACAATATATGATTTACCTTGACCATGGTGTAGTAAATGCGATACAGAACTTCACCATGATTCATTTGTAACTCTTTACATTATTTCAGTAATTGTGCTTTAAAAGTTCACGATCATTGAGTTTCACATCCTGCGTGTGACAACGTTTGGTTTATATAATGGCGGATGGCATTTTGTGTATAATAAAATGTGAACCTTAAACATATCATAGAATATTGCCAGATCATTTGCAGAAGACGGGAATAGGCGTGTTCGACTACTTACAATAAGAGCTATCATCAGGTAAAGTTTTATGCCATTTGGTAACAGTGAACAAAACAGTGTTGACAGAACTTCACAAATTACAAATTTAATTGTTAACCAAACCAGAGTTTCAACCAAAAGACAGAAGTAAACACTGCACATGCTGGTGGTGCTATACGGATAGTTGAACATGCATGTCATGCTCTATCATAAGCATGCTGTTGCCAGTCTGTGAATATAACTTTTTAACGATGTATTCTTCTTATTCTTCTTTAAGTTCTCTGCCACTGGGCAGGTTCGACCGTCCAATGACGTACATCATTCCTGACGTTGTTGGGCCTCCTCCTTCAGTTTACTGTATCCGTCCTCCATCATACAGTCTAGTAGCATTTGTCTCGGTCTTCCTTTTCTTCTCTTTCCTTTCATTCTTTCCTCTGTGATATTTCGCTGAAGGGAATCACCTGAACGCAGAAATCTTCGTTCCATGGCACATTCCATGTGTCCAATCCATTTCCTCTGTGTTGTTCTTATTGTAGCCATCAGAGATCTTCTCTCTTCCACCTCTTGAAGCAGCTCAATCAAGAATTTTACAGTAGGTATAGGTCAATAGTTGACCCTATTGCCTGGTTCAGGTCCCTGACACTTAAAGGAAGGAAGCAGAATATAGCACTTTTGGAAGGCCAGTAGAATGCCCTCCTGAAGCGAGCGATTGCAGAGAAGCATGAGGAATAGAAGATCTTCCACAAATTCTTGTATAAGGCATGGTGGCAGACGATCAGGCTCGTATGACTTTGGCGAAGACAAGAGGACAAGTCAGAGAGTTCATTGCTGGAGACACCTTTCAGGTCTGACAGACGGCATTCTGTGGGAGTGAATTCTAGAGGAGCGGAACTGGAAGTGTCATCATGGATGGAGCAGATCTTTGTGACGAAATACTGCATAAACTCATCAGCCATGAATGATGATGCCACTGTTGAATGCATCGCTCCAGAATGCCAAACAAGGCTGTTCATTGTTGACCACATAATGACAATTGTCTAGTATTCACGCTCCTTTCCCTAAATTTTGATTGCATTAATCTTATTGAATGAATCCAAGATGTCCAATTGTCTGGGATCGTGAATGCATATAACATCTCTGAACAGAATGGTCTGGCAGAAATGAGTCAACCAGGCTCCTTGTAGTTGTCTTATTGACATCAGACAAATCAGAGACAGTAGCCATAAAGGAAAGATCTGTACAGAGCAGACCCCCATGCAGCACTGACCTGAAGGCATCGCAGTCCAAGTTCTTGCATCCACAGATATGCCTGAGGACATGGATCAGGGCTTTGTGAATAAATGGGATGGTGAGGGTCATGAGGCCATGATCTGACCGTGCTGGTGGTGTAACGTTCAGTTCCACGACTGTGCAATCGTCTCTGGTCATGATGATGTCAAGCTAGCCGCTAGGAGAGCTCACTAAAGAAGATAACCAACTGTGATGCAAAGCCCGGTCAGTAAGTGGCAAGGATGGTCAGTGGGCCATGTGCTGATGCTGTAGAAGCAGCCAGCACCTTGAAGGAATCAGTGTC
Source organism: Norana najaformis (assembly GCA_964023275.1). NCBI lineage: Eukaryota > Metazoa > Annelida > Clitellata > Crassiclitellata > Hormogastridae > Norana > Norana najaformis. Next base: position 16,467,061 of record OZ029918.1, read on the forward strand.
CATTTGATGTTAATCTTTCTTGCCCGCAGATTGTCTTTTATAAGAATGAATATACCTCAACATGACTTGGCAGAAACTCTCGGACGATCGAGGAACCTGTATCCTGAGAACACTTAGCGACATATGGCTATATTGGATGATGATGTGTGCTATTTCTTCATGACTGCCAAGATGTCCAGATAGCTGGTGATGATTATGACAGCAACAGGAACATACTCATTCCTCAGCAATCGAAAGTTCCATGTAGCAACATGAATTTGGCCAGAAACCATATTGTTGTTAGAGGGCCTTTTGGGTGATGATGAAGATGCCTGCATCTGAAGCACTGGTTCAGCCGAAGGACGCTAGAGCCAAAGGTGAAACAACATCTTTCGAACAGTGCGGCGTACAAGGTAGCTGTTACAGTTCAGCGACGACAGGTCACAATTAAGTAGGGGTGGGGTCATGACTCAAATTAAAATGTTCAAATTGTCCAAACTTTATCAAGAAACTGCACTTTAAATCTGCATAACTGTCATATGGTGGCCAGCGTATGGTAAATATCAGAAAAAGAGACCAGTTAGATGTCTAACAAAGAGCAGAAAACTGAATTTGTGAGCAAAAATTGAAACCCGAGTTGGGCTGGTGTTTACACTCAAGAAGTGCAGCTGTAAGGATGGAACTTCATCGCTGTTGTTTGGGTTCTCTGTATGTATGTGAGCTCTCAGTGGTGACTTTTCATGTGAATGATTCCTGTCTAGCATCATTTATGGGCTAGGTTCTTTGAAGGCGCTATGGACATGTTTAGTTACATACATTTACAAGCAGACAACAAAAATTATTACACATCTGTAGGGCCTAACACAAACCATTTGAGAAGTACTGAGGATGGTACAAGGTGACCATTATTAGTTGGGGTTGAATTTATGAAACCCCGAATTCACAATGTTCTTGCTGCTTCGTCAAACATGAAGGTGTGAAACTATTAGCAATTCAAATGTTCATGGGTTTAGGGGGCAGAAAATGCCCAACCATTTTTCAGCTGGGGAGTGTTGCAATACCTCGGCCTCCTTGCTGCCAGTAATTTTGGAAATTTTTTACAATATTGTTTATAGTTTTTCAGATTTGTCATTTTATGGTGATTCCAAAATGTCTCACTCATCTCAGTATTCCTTGTCAACGTTGCTGCTTTGCTTTGTTGTTGGAATTGCGAGTTCTACCAAACCAAATGTTGTCATATTTTTGGCGGATGACCTTGGCATTGGTGATATCGGATGCTTTGGAAATAGCACGATTAAGACTCCAAACATCGATCGCATTGCCATGGAAGGTGCAAAACTCACCCACCACTTGACAGCAGCTGCCCTCTGCACACCAAGCAGAGCAGCACTGATGACTGGACGCTATCCAATCCGATCTGGTTGGTACGTTTTATTTAATGAGCGTGATGTAACATGAGAATTAGCAGTTGTAACCAGCTTATTCACACACACTTAAACCAGAATTAGATTCTTGAAATTTTTGTTGGGTCAGAGGTCAGAGTTGAGGGTGCTGGAGTTGCCAGAGGTCAAGGATGCAGGGCTGTTGCCTACTATAAAAACAATATGTCTACATGGGTAAAAAGTTAAAAAGCAATCCCTTCACATCAACTTTGCTTTTGAGATGTGCTGTTTTGCAATTTGAGAGAGGCTCGGGGAAGGAGGAATGAATGTAAAGAAGAGACAGAGGAAATGCCATGGGTGAAAGAGAGAAATGTTCTTGAAGGGAGAAATGAAGGGGAATTCGGACAATTATAACATTTGATATAGGTCTGTTGGAACATTCTTAATTATCTTTTGGTTACTATTCGGATAGGACCGTTCTGCAGTTTTACTGTCACACTGCGTATGACTGTCCATGCACATGAATGTCCTTCCAAATGCATACTAGATTACTTGAGCTACATTTCAGAGAATGAGAATGTTTTCCACAACAAAGTTGTAGCCTATGCTACCCAAACAACTGTAGGACTGACTCTGTTGACTGTCTTGGCTGTTCCTGGTCAGACTGGGATAATCCTTCAGACTGCAACTCTTAAGCTCAGATGATGCTGCTAAGGGGGGCTTTGCATTGGCTTCTGATTGGTCCTTATCTTTTGCACTTGCAATATGGATTCCTAATGTGATGATATCAATTTAATCTTTGGCTCCTCTTATTTCTAGTCCAAGGATCATGCATGTGGGCTCGCTTGATCTGCTCTCCCTGTATGGACCCTCAGTCATCAGGCTGCTTTGCTGGATAGGTGTGGTTCTCCCACAGGCTAGCTTGTAATGATGTAATATTTCACTCATCTCTTAGTTAAAATGGCATCTCCCCAAGCTGCTGGAGCCAGTTACCTATTCGCAGAGGTGCTTCTGAAGCCCTTGCTAGTCTACTTCAGATGTTGGCTATGTCTTGCCTATCTAAGGGCATGCCCACGCTCATCCTTCCCTCACAACTCCCTTAACTTCTATAGTGGCTGGGCCTGGTGTGTTTTATGCAGCTTACTCCTGTACTTTCTTACCTGCTTAGATCAACTCTGTGATAGGTCAATGCCTGTATGTGTGTGGGCTTATTGCCCATATAAAAATACTGGTAACAGAACATAGCAAGTACACTGCAGTGGCATACATGGATTTTTAATCAGAGGAGGTCCAGTATTGGGATGAAAATGGAGGGTGTCTGGAACAGTGAGTACCAAAGGCACAGAGCCCCTAACAACTAGGCGTTGTGGAAGCGTTGTAAGCTCCTCAAGCAGGGTCTGGGCAGAGCCCCAGAAACCAACACATTTTGGAGCATTTGATCTAAAACTGAGCGCACTGAGGATACATAGTCTACTCTTTGTTGTATAATACTTATACCCTTCAGCAGAGCAAAGTCAAAAGTCATTAATCTGGGATTCACCTAAAACATCTTAAGTTGTTGGATCTACACAAATCCCAAGAGTGATGATCTTGTCCTCAGGGGAGTCTGGCCCGTCTGGCTAGGTACCCCCCTACTTCACTGTATTGGGTATGTGCAATATTTTGTAGCACCATTTGAACTATGTAGCCTTAACCCTGCTAATTTTTGTGATTTGGTCAGATGAGATCCTTCACTGCTGCTGCTTGTGTGAATGAGTACCATACAGTTTTAGGTCTCAGAAGACAGACTGCCAGCCTGAGGTACAAATCTCTGAAATAATGGGAGCACTTTGATCCGCTATCCTCTTACACAAAGGTGCAAAGCTGATGCCTTTCAGCAGTGGCTATTAAGACCACGAAACCACAGTCCTGCTCTACCAAACAGTCGCTTCCTATATAACATTTTCTTTTCTCTACAGTATTTTAGAGTGGAAGAGGGTAATGAGGAATAGTAAGCAAACTTGTGAGTAGGATCTGGATGGCAAATAAGGGATGAGGGAAAGAATCATAATTGATTATTGTGAAGAAAAGAAGGATAACTAGGCATGGTTCGGGGATGGAAGTGGAATTGGAACACCTACCTGAGCAGACATAATTAAATGAATTGAAATGATTGCATGCAGTCAGTGGTGATTTGTGCATATTTTGGTTTATAGGAATGGCTTCTCCTCATATAGCACGAGTCATTTTGTTTGTCTCAAGTGAATCAGGGCTACCACAGAACGAAACAACGTTTGCTGAAGTCGCACAAAATCACGGATACATGACTGCTGTCATTGGTAAATGGAATGCTAAGATTATTTGTTCTTTTGAACAGTAATGTGATTTATCTGCATCTTTGTCTTAAACAGCCTTAGTAGTTCTAGAGCAGATTTGCAGACATTGCAATTTAACACGCTGGATGCGAGGAACGTGTTGACACATCGCACAATTGTATAGCTGGGACGCTACCGACGTGTAAACACGTCGCTTAGGTATCAACTCTTTCTAGTCAGTTCAGCGTCCCAGTAATATTTCCTGCCGCTTGGTATTAATGGTGGACATGTTCTGTCACCTACTGAATACATATACGATTATTTTGGACACTCTCTAGGGCCTGGTATATCACATATATGCTGAAGACTGAATGGACCGAAGGAACTAATTTTTAGCCTTACGGACGTGTATACATGTCCATATGGTATCAACTATTTCCAGGCAGTTCGACGTCCCAATACTATTTCCTGCCACTTAGTAGAACTACTGTACAAGTGCTGCCACCTACCGAATGCATATACGATTATTTTGGACATTCTCTATGGCCACGTATATCACATATGCCGAAGACCGAATGGATGAAATGGACAAATTTTCAGTCTTGTTACACACCACTAAGAAAGTCATTGACGTGGTACAGAAAGATGGTCCTACAGATGATTTACATGGCTATAGCGGGGCATAACCTGTGAAGCCAAGATCGACCAGAAAGCCGCACCATCAATGGCCTTCAAGTATCACAAGGCTTCGGACCTATTCAGACTCAGTGGACAGCACTATCTGTATGTTATCCCAGCAAATGCAACCGAAGCAGGACCTTGTAGGAAGTGTGTTGCTTGTAGCAAGCATACAGAGCGCAAAGAAACGCGTTAATTTTGTGAAACTTGCCCCCCAGAGCCTAGTGCTACATATAACGTAGTACACCATGTATAGTACAATGTTTCAAAAAGTATCACATTGAACGTGATTTCTAGACGTCCTTCAGTGAAACAGTAAGATAAACACATAAAAGGAACAGTTATTTTTGATTCTTTGAACAAAAGGATGTCAAAAAAGAATAAATAAAAATTTCCAAAATTTTTGTGTTTTTGGCCTATATTTGCCGCACCTATAAAAAAAATTGGCACGCAGCCAGTGTGTTAAGTACATACATAGCACTGCCAAAACGTTTTGAAGACTTTTTGTCATTAAAATTTTTAATGACTTTTTTAAAGTCATTGTGATTTTTCAGCACCATTTTGTTTGTTAGAAGTTCTTACAACCTTTTTGAGTCATCAACCTCTGTAGACAATCTTTTTGACCTTTTAGGTTTTTAAAAGAATTTTTTCTTTGAAATTTTAATAACATTTAACAGATTTTGATTATCTCTTTTAGCTTCCTAGGATATTTGAAGACCTCTTCAGTAGACAACCCTTGTCCAAAACTGCTTAGGGCCAACTCAGTGACATGTCCTCCCAAAATCAAATGGAGAGACTGACTATGGCTGGATTGGCTTTCATGGGATTATTTGACATATGATCACATGACATTTGATCACACTGCATTTGGCATGATGACGTTTCATACTTCATCGACTTTTGATGATTTAACATTTAAGTGACAAGTTGTGAAACAATGAAAGAAAACAACAGTAACAGCAAAACAGTCAGAAACTTTATTACTCATTCTGCCAACTATTAGCAAGATAATGAATTTAAGAAATAGACAAAAGGTTATATATGTTTCTACCGATACATTGCAGACCCTTTAACATGTAATCATTGGGACACAAAGTCACGGCAACCATGTGCTAATGAACCGTGGGTTAGAGGGTCATGCTGAAATACAATAATGTTTGATTTATGTAAGTCTTTGTGTGGCTAGAAAGCTCAAAGACAATGGCTGTCTGATGTGAAGGCACTTGCACTGTAGCCTGGTATCAAACGATTTTGTTTAGTTACTTTGATCGACCACATTGCTGTCTTGTTATGGGCAATAATGTTTGATTTATGTAAGTCTTTGTGTGGCTAGAAAGCTCAAAGACAATGGCTGTCTGATGTGAAGGCACTTGCACTGTAGCCTGGTATCAAACGATTTTGTTTAGTTACTTTGATCGACCACATTGCTGTCTTGTTATGGGCAATAGTGATTATGACTTAATAATACACAAATTATGTTTCTGGCTGCACTGACGTCTACTGTCTCCGCACATTATTTTACAGGTGAAGTCCCTACATTGATACTTGAGTAGGTCAAGATGGCAGCCGGAGTAGGGCAAGATGGCGGCCGAGTAGTCACGCTGCGGTTGAGCTGATGTGATTTTTTCGTTTTTCTTGGCTTATGGCTATACCAGGAAAGTAACCGGCGACTTGTGGATGTTATTTAATGTGGTAAATAATTACTATCGATATTATTGTAAGTTTTCAAACTAAAAATGGCCAAAAAAGGTTTGGAGCCAGAAGACCTGCTGGAACTAGCACTAGAAGACCGGGTTGTTGACTCCCTTATTTCCCGCCTTACGACTCGTCTGACACCTGGTTTGGAACAGATGTTTACAAATTCAACCGCCAAACTTATGACTACACTAACAGAAACTGTTGAAAAGTTTGCAATGGGATTAATGGAGAGTTTGTGTAAGCCCCTGAACAACAAACTACGGTCATTAGCTGAGGATAATAACAACCTGAAAGTTCGCTTAGAATTGTTGGAAAATTCACAAAGGCAAAATGATTTGTTGATCTATGGTTTTCTGAATCTTCGTATGCGGAGGCAGCCTTGGGCTCTAGTGCGAAATCCAACACCTCTGATCCAAGCTGCGTACCGGTATCCATGGAATCCCTCCCCAATACCGAACTCACGGTTGTCAACTTCTGTCGAAGACGACTTGGGGTCGAGATAACTCCATGCGACATTTCTACAGCCTTCAGAATTCCGCATGGATGAAAGGAAAAACATCGACTGATCGTAGTACGGTTCAGCTCACCGGGTTCGTGACGCAGTCTATCAGGCGAGGAAGGGACTGAGAGGTGCCAACCAGGCTCCAGGCGACTCAGTCTACATCAACGAGCACAAGGCGACTCAGTCTACATCAGCGAGCACTTGATAAAGCAGAACACAGAGATTTTTGCTTGCACTCGATTGCTCCTCAAAGACAAGAAGATCACCAGAACCTGGACGATGGGTGGCATTGTTTACATCAGGAGATCGGATTCTGCAGTTGAAAACCCGCAACGGGTTTTGTCAGTGAAAGATCTGGAGGAATTTTGAATTTACGGATCGTCTGTCCTTTCCTCTCAGTTGCTGGTACTGTTTAATTAATTAATCATGATTGCTCATTGAGTCGTAACTGGATTGTAATGGTGTTTTCTTATAATTTTTCTGGCATTGTTCTAATGTTTTAACATCCTAGCCATGTATAAATCATCGTCATTGCAAATGAACTCATCAGCCACTGTCATTCAACTGAATTATCCAACTGGGTTATGTTAAAAAACGCATGTTTTGTTTGTAACTCTTGTATTATTATATTCAGTTACATATTATTTGTGCAGTATGTAACAAGTCGGCACATATTCGCTTTATAGATTCTGACTTGCACAGTCCTTTGTCTATTTCCGTAAACAATCCCTGGTTTTGTTTGGAATGTACTGCATTACCTTTTAATCATATTGTTGATAATGTTTTATTTGGTGACGCAATCTCTTCATTGTATGATGCTCCCCCTCAATTATTCATGCAGCTGGATAACCTAAAATCTTCCATTTACTTTCACACATATGACCTCAGTCTACCCAGCCACTGCCTCATGTCATTGTTGGAACTAATGCCTCTATTTTATTTCTCCATGTTTCTGAAGCCTATTCCTTTTACCTCATCCAATTGGCCATGTCTTATATTTCAGCAAGCATGTTTCTGTCTTTGTCTGTTTGCTCTACACCTGGGTTTAAAGCACACCAGAATTACTTGTTGCTAGTTTACCTTCTTTTGCATTTTCTTTTGACATTAAGCTTAACCCTGGTTCTCACCATCTTGAAATTATTAATCTCTGCCACCTTAATATTCATTCTATCCATAAGCCCCCTCTTCTAAATTACATCTTTGATAATCTTGTAGATATTCTTGCTTTCAGCTAAACTTGTCTCCAACAGTTTGACACACTTTCCTTCAGTTTGGACATGAATCCTCTGTCCTTTTCTCTCTTAAACGAACCTTGGCTGAGTAGACTTGCATTCGTTACACTGGCTGCCTGTTGAGCTAAGCATCCAGTTTAAAATCTGTCGTATAGTTCAAAAAGTACTACATTTAATCAGCCGACCTATCTCTGTTCCATGCTTAACTGTTGGTAATACCAACAGATAACGCACTTGATCAACGGACACTGTTACTTGTTGTGCCTCGTACGATGACAGCGTTGGGTTCTGAGTGTTCTCGGTTACTGGTCCATGGCTTTAGAATTTGTTGCCAAGTTCTATTCGTTCTGCTAGATGTAATACAGACTCATCTTTTTCAACTTGATTGCCCACTGTAGCCTAACTTCTAGTTTCTCTGACCTATCGGCATTTAAGCTAGCTTCTCCCATAGATTATGACTTTGATTACGATTTGACTTGAAGCAACCGTCAGTTGATGCCTTAGACATTATGGTAATGGCACTATAGAAGTCTTTAGATTAGATTATGACTGCATAGCCTATCAGTACACAGCTGCCTAACATTAGCTGAAGCAGCAGCTATCTTTGGCTGATATACCTCCCAGTGATTGCTAGGCTGGCTGTGGCAGGCAAGGCCACAATTTCCATTATTTATCTCAGCTGCAGCTGCTATTATTTTATTGTACTTATAACTGCTTGAGGAGTGGAGACATGTGCAGCTATATTAAGTTCACCTGATTTGAAGCTGTACAGCCCCCTGCAGAGCTTAAAGCCAGCTGTAGCCAGCAACTGTTGCGGTGTACTGAGGTTGCTTTTTATAGCTGACACAAGCTTGTAATAGATAGATGGTGACATAGAATAAGAGTCAGTGCAGCATGTTTTTTTGATTTTACAAAAAATCTGCCATGTAGTACTACGCAGCAAGTTTCTGTATCACGTGTTAATGTGGGTTACTTGTTAAACCGACATCATTGGTATTCATGCTGCAACCATGAGTTAAGTAGATTAGCGCGTAAACAGGTTGCATGTTAACGTAACTGCACTGTAGTTTGGAGATACCTAACTTATTTAAGTTTCTGAGCACTCATGAATAAGTTAGGTGAACTATCACCCAGGGATATGTTACTACATCAGTTCTTCCATATGAGGCAGTGGCATGGGAAATTTTTATGTTTAATTGGTGGTACTTCTTTTATAAAGGATTTTCTGTCCCAGTTACTGTTTGCAAAAATGCAGCTGACTTTTTCTTACTGTATTTCTTCAGCCTCTCTTTGAAAAGTCATTTAAGTTAAGATGATGGTATTGAAACTTTGACTGGATTCCATGATGTTATCCTTCTGCAATATTGTTTGTGCTTGTGATAACTTCTGATGCCATGTCCTACTTATTCCAAGTTTGCACCGGAAAGAGAGCACCTATATAAATTCCATTCTTTCCACATCAGCGCTACTTCTAATGTATGTGTGCCTAAGATATATTATCAGTTCATCCATATGCTCCTGTGTAGGCATAGATTCAGCGCTGTCATTTTACTTGATTTCCTATTATTTAGCACTGTGTCATTTTTGGCAATTTTTATTGTTTGCTTTCAAATATCGTTATACCAGATGCCATGTGATCGAACACAGAGTAATCAAATAGTGTGTGATTAAACATTGTATGATCAAATGATGTGTGCTCAAATGTCACATAATGAAACATCTGATCACCCTGCTCTGATTAGCCCTGGGGCCTCATGCAACATGGCATTCCATTGGCAATCACCTATCCATGTACTCATGTCATGTCATGTAATCATCTCTAGACTGGATCCAGTCGTTGATTTCTCTATGACATCCCTCCACAAATCTCGTTTTCCGGCCATCTCCTCCAGGGTCATTCTCCGTCTGCCCTCCGTCTTCCCATAGATAGTAACTCCGGCACCTTTCAGATCCTCTTCAAGGCAATCTATCCATCTTCTTTTCGGTCTTCCCACTGCTCTCTTTCCGTCTGGTTTGTACTTATAGATTTTCTTTGGATTACGGTTCTCCGCCATCCTCAGGACATGTCCTGCCCACTTCATTCTTCTTTTCTTGATCACATTGTTTATCAATGGTTGTTGTGTTCGTTGTCTAATACTTTCATTCGTTACGTGGTCCTTATAGCTAATTCTTAGTATTCTTCTGAGCCACTTGTTTTCTGCTGCATTCAGTTTATTCTCCATTGTTCTTGTAATACTCCATGACTCACATCCATAGATTAATACTGGGATCACGCATGTGTTGAGGATTTTTAGCTTTATCTCCAGTTTTATATCATGTCTCTTGAAGACCTTTTGTAACCTGTTAAAGGTTGACCCTGCAAGCGCTATTCTCCTTTTGATTTCTGTTTCTGATCCTCCCTCTGCTTTCATTTCGCTTCCCAGATAGACAAACTTATTTATTACCTCGATTTCTTGTCCCTTAAGCTTAATTATCGACCCATTGTATTCCTTTTTTGTTATTGGCATTATTTTAGTTTTGTTATAGTTAATTTTCAATCCAAGTTTTCCACTTTCCTCTGCTAATGCCTCTAACAACTCCATTATTCTTGTTAGGCATTCTGCAATCAGACATGCATCATCTGCATATTCTACATCCTCTGTATTTCTTGGTTGAGATTGTGCTCCCAAATTATGAGTTCTTTCCAGACGTCTCATGATATAGTCCAATACCATATTAAACAAGATTGGTGACAAGATGCATCCCTGTCGGAAACCTGTTTCTATCTTGAACCATTCCGTTTCTTCTCCTTCTAATCGAATGCATGCCATTATTGTGCCATATAGTTTTCTTATGAGTCTGATTAATTTGGCGTGAATGCCATATTTCTCCAAGATCTTCCATGCTCCTGATCTCCAGACTGAGTCATAGGCCTGGGCAAAGTCAATGAAACACATAACTGTCTCCTTATTGTATTCAATTCTTTTTTCGATGATTTGTCGAATTACAAAAATCTGATCTGAGCAACCTCTTCCTTTTCGGAATCCACTTTGGTTTTCCCGTAGGATGCCATCCACTCTATCTGCCATTCTGTTCAGGATGATTCTGGTGAAGACTGCCTGGTACACTTAATAGGCTGATTCCCCTGGAGTTGTTACATTCTTGTCTGTCTCCTTTTTTATATACTGGAATAATGACTGCTTTTCTCCAGTCCATAGGGATTTCCTCTGCTCTCCATACAGACGTTATTACTCGGTGCAGCCATTTTACTGTATATGTACCCGTATTCTGCAACATTTCTGCTGTTATCTTACATACTCCTGGGGCCTTGCCTTTTTTCATTTGGTTAACTGCCCTTTCTACTTCTTCTAGGGATACATCTTCTTCCTCATAATCATCCTCCTCCTCCTTTAGTAACTCGACCTGTTCTATCTCGTTTATTATTTTCTCTATTTCTTTGGGTTCTTCTCTGTTCAGTAATTCCTCAAATTCCATGTACTAACCAGGCTCAATTAGGTTTTTGTCTGCTAGTGTGCCATAGTTATATACAAGCAGTGTTTGCTTATAGATATGAAAAGCTCACATACATGAGCATACACAGCTTGTGTGTAACTGTGTTGGCAGTTGGTAAAGAGTCAGGGAAATGGCAATGCTCCAGAGATGGGCACGCCACTGATAAGGATGACGACGATGATGATGATGATGATGATGATGGTGATGATGATAACGCTTATATATCCACTGAGTGCATACTGGGCACAGCTCATTATATTTGTCAGCTCTTTTGAATTCAACGATAAGCCTTCCATCCCACATCCTTCTGCACTGAGCAGGTTGTCCTGGATACAAACAGCTTCAACTCAGTCCAGGCAGAAGCGGCTACCTGATACAAGAGACGAGAAGTGCTGGCTAAAAACGCACCTGCTGGCAGTGGCCTTCTCCAGTTGTTGATGTTGTTGTGTGCTGTTACAACATCAATTGGTCACTTAAGGTGTAAGTGGAAAAAGGGAAAGAAGCTCATGTTGCAGGTTGCTAACCAGTTTTTTTCAGATTCAGGGCCAGAGCATTGTGAAACTTCTATACTGCTATCTGGAAGCTTTTGATGAAGGAAGAAGCAGGTCACTGCAGAGTGAGGAGAGTGAAGAGAAGACATCTGTGGCTCAGTAAATTTTAATATTGACGTCAGTGTTTCTATTTATGGCTGAGATGTGGTGGATGGTGCAGGAAGTCATGAACATATGTATGACTTGGAAGTTCAGTCGTTGATAGGCAGGTAGAGCGTTTATGTGTGTATGTGTGTGTGCATGTGTGTGTGTTTATCTGTTTGTATATAGTTTAAGTTAGTCAGTATAAGTGGGTCTTCAAGGTGACTACTGTTGACCATTTAAGACAGAAACTGTACAGATTAGGTGACTATGTTTCTTCTTTGAAAGATAGAGTTTAATACAGATGAAATGAAAATGGCATTTGTTTGATGTAGAGGCCATGTTATCTCGTGTGAAAGACTGTAGGTAACCTTTGGTTTGGTGATTCTGTCTAAGAGATTAAGAACTGGCATTTGAGATACAGTACGTAGCTCCATAATTAAAGATGTAGTTCAACCAGACAGGCAGTTGGCATGAGCACAAAGACCTTAAACTCAGTGGGTCTTTGCAGAGGCAACAAATGCAGCTCTTCCGACATAAAATTAGTTATATGCCAAAACCTTTGAAACTCCACTGATTAGCTGAGTTGCAGCAATTAAAGACAAGACAGTACATCTTATCAAGTCCATTATGAAGCTCAGTTAATCGACCACCATGTCAGATTAGTTGGGCATTAATTGATCCAAGGTTTATTGATGATATATATTATGGTTTTATTAATTCATTAATTCAGAACATTCATATATCACCTCTTCACAGTGTCTACTCAGAGATGCAGCCAGCCCACCCTCATAACTTAGGAGAATGGTTTTCAAGTGATGATGAAAGTGCACATGACATCCCTAGCCAGAAGAAGCCACTTCCAGGTATATGGCCCAGCCACTGAAAATACACCATCTTGCATCGCTGAAGTGTGTGCGAAAGAACAAGTTTGTCTCAGGTCATGGAGCTAGAGAATCTGCATCTAGCCAAACCTGAAACAGGGTAACAAAACTCCCAGAAATAAGCAGATGCATTTTCAAACTGACATCACCAGACCCTCATTAAAATCAGCACATCATTGGGGTAATAGGGTAACCAGTTTTTTGTTTATTTCAGGCAAGTGGCACCTGGGATTGCATTGCAGGACAAAAGACTTCTGTCACCACCCACTCAACCATGGCTTTGATTTCTTTTATGGAATTCCAATGACAAATATGAAGGATTATGGAAGTGATGGGGAAAAAATCGTCATATCCCAGTTCAAGCTTTTGAATCCAATCTTGCTAAGTATTGTCATCGGAGGTTTAATCACTAGTTGGTATCTCTTCCATTTTAAAATTTGCGGATGGTGTGGTGTCATCCTCTTGTTCTTGCTTCTTATTTTCCCATCATCAGTAGTTCTGTTCGTTGTTAATAATTTTAAGTTCTTGAACTCTATGATAATGCGGAACTTTGAGGTGATTGAACAGCCAATCCAATTCAAGAATTTGACCCAGCGACTGGTGAGTGAGGGAACAAAATTTATTGAGGAGAGACAGGAAGACCAGAAGCCTTTCCTTCTCATGATGTCATGGATCCAGGTGATGTGTTTTGAAAAATTCTGAGCTAATAAATACTAATTTCAAGTCAAATATCAACTTCTTTATTTAAAACAGGAAGCAGATAAAACTGAACAATTTCCTTTAAGAATAATTTTGGTTCAGCTTATCTCATTTATTGGGATAAAAAGATTGTATGCACAAGATCATCTATTGCCTAGCTTTGCAATCACAAAATTCACATTATTTGGAAGTGCTAGTCAGTATAAATGGTAACTTGCTTATTTTCATACTTGTAATCGTAACCTCAATATTTTTACAGCTTAAGCCGAGCTTTAGAGGTTTGCTGACTTGAACAGTTTGTAAATTGTATGCCAGTGGAACTACATAAATGGATCATCAACAAGAATCCAAAAACCCTCATGGAAGTGACTATATTGGCCATTTCCAGGTGAGACATTTGGGGATCCAGAATAATGAAGAAAAGCAAGCATTTGTTGGATTTGGACAAAATTGGAGACAAAAACCAAAGGACCCTGAACAAATATTCTTTTTCAAAAAATGGGAAATTTAAACAGCATGGTCTTGGGGTAAAAACTAGAGCCCAATCAAAGTCGATAAATTACCAAGATAATGCAGACAGATATCCTATTGCTCAGATGCAGAATGTAGGTTAACCTGATGTTTGTACCGAGGCAGTTGACAAGAATGCTTTGGCTAAATTGTTTGAGGGATCATTTGAAAATGACTGTTGAAATCCCAGAAACTGTGTCTGGTGCGGCTTTCCATGGTGTATTTATGCGGGATGGCTTTGCCCAGTGTGGCCCAGAAAAGGATTGGTGCATCATGAGCATGGATTCCAGCAATGTTGATGGCACTCACTGGATCACTTACCTCAAGGACGGCCCAACGGCCTACCACTTTGACAGCTGTGGCCTTGATTTCCACGTGAACTGATGGATTATTTGTCGGCAGTCAAAGCAATACAGACACAGCAACATGGAACAGACGATGTCATAGTCAGCCATCTTTACCTCCTTGTGCTGAGAGAGCTTGCCACCTGTCAGAACTTCAAGGTTTTAGTCCTTGACCTGCATGGCTGAGTGGTATATTTAGATTAGTACCCCTTTTTTGCATTGCAGAAGTACTGGTAGACAAACTTGGTGGAAGCAGTGGCATGCTGACTGGTTGAGAAGGACAATTTAGCACTGTTGGGCTTGCCCACAAGACTAGGGACACTATGCTGGGAATTCTTTCGATGGGCAGGTACCAGATGACAAACGTTGGGACACCTCTGGTCAACACAGATGCTGTGACAAAGGAGTATGCAGACACCACTGACCAAGAATGGTCGCTGTTGAGTGGCTGGACGGTGACTGTGATCTGTGGCTGAGTGTGGGTGCAGACTCAATAAGGTTGCTCAGGTGTGGCAACCTCACACCAGGCCAAGGCTTAACCCCACCTCTCTGGATTCTGCAGAACCAACTGCAATTCTCGATTCCTGTATATCTGGCTCTTGAAATGGCAATCAAGATGTTGACATTGGGCAGTGTCCAGGTTTAGGTTGGTGTGATGCTGCCTGCACAGTAGACAGTCTTCGGGTTGCTGTACTAGCTGGCAAAAATCTGCTAGTCAATACTGCTGATACAGCAGTCCTATAATGGGACATACTGCCAGTTGCCTGAGATGCTGGGACTGATGGGGCTGGCGCTTCTGCGGTTAGCACTATCTTATACAGCTTGAGGCTGATTGGCCTGTGGGAACCTCGGGTGGCCCAAGACATGGGTGTGAAGAGATATGTTGATAACAAGTTTATGAGCTATGACGGCTACATTTCCCTCTGTCCAGCAACGTGTCCAAAGGCAGGTTTACTATATCAGCTAGCACATTCTAAAGCTACAACTACCAACCTACATGGGTTTCAGCCCAGCACTGGTTCCTGACATAAACGGCTGACCTGGGCGCTAGGGCCTGGATACAGATCAAGTGTCTTGCATCTGTGTGCGTATGGAAGGTTGGACTGGCGGGAGAGGCAGCAACATTGAATGTATTCCATCGTGAAAATCAGTGGGAGTACTGGAGATGCTTTCACAGATCTTATCACATCCAATACTGCACTGAGTTCGACAGCTCAAGAGTGTAGTGTACTTGCAGAGAATTTTAACGCCATCTGTAGGGGCACGGTCCTTGCTACAGAGCCAACAAATACCACACTCAACCTTTCAGATGTTTGTATATAACTTCAGAACCTCTGCTTGACCCCCCCTTATCAGAGGTTTACGAGCAGTTAGGGCGGAGTCCCCCAATATGAAGGCAGTCAATCTGCATTTCAGATTTCCAGGGTATCTCTAGCAGCATGGAAAAACAGACATAGGCAAGTACCATCTGGACTGACGGAATCGAGAAATGGTGACAGAGGAATGGTAGTATAAAGACTTCAAGGCATCGACTGCTGCCCAGCCAGCCACGTTCCTCCGATATAATATGACTCTGAGTCAGAAACCATCCCCACTCATGATGATTATAGGTTAGTCATGACAACCATAGGGGGCCCAAACTATGGGGGGCATTGTTGTATGGCGGTGACTGATGTGGCCTTGACAATCCGTGAGTTTTGGGCTGGCCTCATGGATGGGCTCAGCCGGCACGTAAATCTCAGTATCAACCTCAGCGGCTCTTGAAGTATGGCAGATCGGGGCGGTGACAGCTTCTATGCATTCATGGAGAGGGCAAAAACCATTAATGGCCTCAAACTGCCCTTTTAATCTACTAAAGGTGTTTCATTTAGTGATCTTATAAGAATTCTACTATGGTGCTGGTCACTCGGACTACCTGTATGTTGGACGAAGCTCGTTTATGTATACATGGGTCAGCAATGTATACATGGGTCAGTGCGTTTTCTCACTTTTCAAGCCCAAAAATTAAGATGCAACTTACACTCGAAGGCTAATATCTCGAGTATAAATGGTAATACTTTGAGCATTATTACAGTGGCACTATATTTATTTTAGTTATTTAATTTATTTATTTATTTAAAGCACTTGTAACGCGTGCAGTGTCAGTTCACCTGAACCTGAGGCGCAGAAGTGTGTTCGCTAGGGGCCAAGATGGAATCATGCAAAATCCAGGGTGAAGTAGTTAGTCTTAAGAAGTGATTTAAAAGATGATAGTGAGTTTGCAAGTCACACCTTTTGTGGTAGACAATTCCAAATGCAAGGAGCACAGCAGCTAAAGGCACGTGATCCTACAATTGTTTTGCAACAAACCAGTATCAGAAGAACGCAAGAATCTAGGCGGGCGATATGGAGTCAGCAAAGTATTAGGATATGATGGAAGGCCAATTTTCTGAGCCTTAAAGGTCAAGCATGCAATTTTAAACTTAATACACCACACAGCAGGAAGCCAGTGAAGTTTACAAAGGCAATCTAATGCATTTTATGCAGAAGAAGAACAGGTAACAACCCTAGAAATAGAGTTTTGGACCCTGTGGAGCTATTAACATTAAGAGAGGATATACTCTGTAACATTGCATTTGCATTCTCTAATCGAGAACCAACAAGTGCACATGCCACTGTTTTAGCCATGTCATTACTCAGAGAATGTCTGATGTGACGAAATGCCTTGATGTGGTAGAAACAAGACCTGCAAATTGAAGATACGTGTGAAGTCATAGTGAGCGAGTTGTCAAGGGTGACACCGAGAGATTTAATTTGTCTGATAGTGGGATTTTGGGTCTTGCAAGGACAGTAGATGAATGCGAAGAGAAAGACTGCATACACTGTTGAGTTGTGAAAAGAATTGCCTCTGACTTATCTTGATTGAATTCTCAGATTAGACTACCGGTGGATGGGTTTATCTCTCACCTATCAGAATTCAACTGAATATCTCCAATGGATTATGATTTTGATTACAGTTTCACTTGAAGTGACCATCAGTTGATGCCTTGGGCATTATGAGAATGGTGCTATAGAAGTCTTTAGATTAGATTAGACCACCTCTGAGGAGTTACCTACAGAAATATGTAGTTATGCTCATGGTATACGACATGCATTTGTCTGCTTTTTTGAACTCATCTACAGCCCAAATGGCTTTGCCTTGAGTGATTTTCATGCACAAAAAGTCAAACATGTAGATGTATGGCCAGTGAGGCAGCCAAGGCAAGGCACTAAAACAGAATGGTGGAGTCCATTTTTCCATGCCTCAGATTTGCAATTCTGTGTGACTTTCCATGCATGAAAAATCTTTGTAATGACAAATAATATTAATAATAATACTTGGATAAACTGTCACTTGCTGGCTCACTTCCAAACAGACCATAGGATAATATTGGCTAAGCGCTGAAAATGCCGTTAACGAAGCAATTATACTTCTGTCCTTCAGGTACACACTGTGCTACACACATCGAAAGAGTTCAAAGGCCACTCGGTGCATGGGGCATTCGGTGACAATGTAGAAGAGATGGACTGGGGTACGGGAGAGATACTGAACACACTTGAGAGATTGGGTCTGCTCGACAACACCATTGTCTATTTTACATCTGACAATGGAGGTCATCTGGAGGAGAAAGGTCATGATGGAAGTCAGGAGGGTGGTTGGCATGGAATATATAGAGGTTAGACACTGAAGCTTCAATATTAAAACAGCTTATTTTCTTATATAATAACAGTGGTCCATGATAATGATTGATACAGGAAGACTCGTTTGAGCACTTTGCATGGTGCAGTGGCAGGCAGGACCATGCTTAGAGCGTTGATTTCAGGCCCACTGAGGAGAGGGAAGAGACCAGTTGGACAACCAAAGCACTCATGGACTCTGACAGCGGATATTCCCCCAGTGAACAATAGGCTTCACACATTCAGAAGATGAGCCGAAGTCCAGGATTGGTGGCAGAGTCATAGAAAAGGTAACACTTTAGAGAGTGGAATGCCGATGATGATGATGATGACGACGACAACGACGACGATGATATTGTTGAACGGTAAAAACTATCTTGTAGAAATTTTGCTGCTGCCATCAGTAGCACAACTTTGCATTACAGTAATATCGCCTTTCGTGTTGTTGCTTAATGATGGTATATATTTAGGTGGCAAGGGTCAAGGTGGAATGGATGGTGGAATACGTGTTCCAACAGTGATGATGTGGAGGCAACACATTAAACCACAGACAGTAATCAATGTTCCAACAAGTCTAATGGATATCTTTCCAACACTACTGTCTGCCATCTGGAATGATTCACTTCCACAGGATAGAATCATTGATGGAAAGAACATCTATCCACTGCTAACTGGAAACGATTCCACTCCTCCACACAAGTTTCTGTTCCATTACTGTGGAACAGAAATACATGCTGCAAGATATGCTCCTGGAGATGGTTAGATCTTATCTAAATAATTAATTCCATTTTATTAAGACATAATTATTTAATTCAAAATCTGTTTATTTTATCAAATATATTTAATAACTATTATTTTAACAAATTACTTAAAATCATGTAGCATGAAGGAGTGTAGAAAGCAATCCAAACTACAAGCATACCAGAGACACTGATCAAACTAGTTCAAAAGATATTCAGGAATTCCTTGAGTGGAAAAAGTAGACAGAATGATCACAGAATACTTCCAGACAAAAACAATGCTATGGTAAGGTTGCATTATTTTATACGTGATGTTTTGGTGCCACCGTTTTGGCGCCGGTCGCTTTGGCCCCGTCGTTTTGGCACCGCCATTTTGGCTCTACGATGGGGCTTACTTACGTACTAACATACGGCAATGAAACCGATACGGTACGTTAGCGCGCAAGGTGTTACTCCACAAGTGACATCAATCAGACCAGCTGCCGGTAAAGCGCAGACAATACGTCGACGCAGATCTCAGAATCAGGACAGTTGTTGGGAGTTACAACGAACGAAACATCACCAAGTACTTTAGAGGATTATCGCATAATTTTTTTGATGGACTCGTGAACTGATGGACTGTACAGCTTACCAAAACATAACGCATTGAACAATATTCATTGAACATTCCTTGACAACTTTGATATACTACGTTTATGTCAATATATTAAAGCTTTGATATGCTATGCTTATTTCAAAGTGTATTAAAACTTTGATATACTGCGTTTATTTCAAATGCATTAAAACAAAGTAACAAAGATAGCGCGTTTACGGCATTCAACAATACAACTTTGCATGAAAACAAATAAACATTTATTGTCAACTGTTATGTACTACGTTTACTATGCTGACTGAGAAATGCGTTTATGTTTATAAGCGCCAAAACAGACGCGCCAAAACAGCGGTGCCAAAACGGCGTCGCCAGAATGGCGGTGCCAAAACGTCCCGCGTCAAAACTGCGGCGCCAAAACATGCTGCTTCGTTTATGATGCCTATCACTAGGCATTACCACCAGGTGGCTGACTAGACATGCCTCTGATTTACATTATTTACATTGCAATGTGACGGTGCACATTACAAATTTTCATAGTAAAAAAGTAATATTACCAAATATTTCTAGACTAGTAGATACAATGAGTGGAAGATTTGAATTTCCCATTATTAGCAAATGCAAAGGACACAAAGACAACCGTTGTCGAACAACCAGAGCCAATGAACATCAGCAAATAGTATTTAATGGCTGGACTCAGTTTTTTCAGATATTTTTGATTGTTTCATTCCGATCCATGAAGGCAGATTTAGTTCTTTTGATCAACTCTTTTTTAGAATAGTCAGTGGACCTCTAGATGTTCTTCTGTAAAGCAACATATATGGAGCAATTCCTGTCATCGCATTTGGAACTTCATGTATTGCCCCTGCTGCAAACACTATTAACTTATATCATTATCTTGGATTGTCTACAATAACATGATGGATCATTTTCTTGAATAATTGGTTCCATCTTTCTACCACTCTGGCTGCCTCTGGCATGTCAAATCTTGCACTACAACACATTAGTCTAAAAAATTCTTGCATCAAACTCAGTAAAGTTTGTTTCTTGATCACTTTTGATCAGTTATGGTGCTCCAACATTTACATACAATTCAACTAACGCATCACATACTGCATTCGCTGTGAGTGACTTCATTAAAAATACTGTATGCCATGGAGTACTTGAGTGCAATACAAAGACAGCACTTATATCCAGCTACTTAAATAGAGTCAGTCGGTGCCAATTCTTCGAAATGGTATGTCTTCTTGTGGTATTGCTGTGATAGGGACACTATCCATCACCAAACTTCTTGCTTTCAACTGACAATTTTTACAAGACTTGCAAACTTTGCAACATCTCATGGACCATGCAAATAAAAATTTGATTCTCTGGTCTTCTCTTGACCAAAATGTCCACCAAAGACAGATTTGTGTGCTAACTCCTTCACTTGGATCCTTCTTTCTTTTGGCAACACAAATTGATATATCAATTGGTCCAGCATTTGTTACCTTTTGTATAATAAACCATTGACCTCACAAAATTCAGTCTTTCACTTTTGCTATTTTCCACTATGGCTATAGCAATTCATCTTTCCTTTGCTGTTCTTCAAACTTTTTCACATTTTCCATCTGCATCTCTTTTCTTTCTTCAGATTCTTCTTCCTTTTACAATTCACTTATATTAACATCACCCCAGGATCTTTCTCTGTCTCATTAGTTTTTTCATTCTCACATTCATCTACTTCTGTTTCAAATTTATCTTTTTTTGAGGTTACTTCTTTCTGCTCTTTCTGTTCCTCACTTTGCGTTGCATTATCATGTCATTCATTTTCATTGTCGGTCACATATCCATGCTCTTTCCTGCTCTTCTTCAACATCTTCATCTTCCTTTGTCTTACTTTGTGCCCTTGTTGTCACATTTTGCTGGAAATTCACCAATCATCACTTTAAATTGTGACAAGGTTTATAATTCAGAAATGCTTTCAGGATGTAAAAGAAATCTTTCTTTACTGCTTTTTTCTGGTACTAGCACACATCAAAGTTATATATGGTCCAATATTCACTACAGGGTCATGTTTTTTATACCAGTTCAAAACAAGTTTAAAATCTCTTCTATACGATGCACTTAGTTAAGTATTTGTTGGTGCTTAGTTAAGTTTTTGTTTGTGTTTACGCGCTGGCATTGATTTCGTTGATTATTCTTATATTCTAGGTTATTAATTGATTTGCTCAGTATATTGCTGTCCCCTTTTTGTGATCTATGATGTAAACAGGTGACCTTTGTAGTGGAACTTTTTGTTCTTTTTAGCTCAGCCCATTGACACCAATGTATGTGACAGACTGTGATTGTAACTGTTAATTATTTTGGTGATCAATAAGATATCTCTCTTTTTCCAATTCATCGTTCTGTAATCTCTCTGACTTTAACTAATCTTGCAGGAATAGCATCTTCAGCCACACACTGCAAACTTACCTTTCCAACCTCTTCTAAATTCTTACCATTCAGTAACTCTTCACTAGTTACTAGGTATTTCTGTGCCTGCATCTATCAATGCCTTGACCTTAACTTGTCTTCTTTCATTCGCACTACAAATTTCTACATCAGTGTAATGCTACAATGCTTTCATTATCACTCTACTGTTTTTTTCCACTGTTTCCTTCTGAACTTCTACATTAAACAAAACTTCTGTTTGTATACCACATTTTATAACATATTCACTTTGGTCTCTTGAGTAACTTGTCCTTCTGTTCAATTTTCAGAAACATTGACAACCTGAATTCGATTCACTCTTGTTTCATCTGGATTTATTCATACAATTATTTGCAATAAATATATGATTTGCTGGCATTCTGCAGTTCTTAACCAAGTGCCTATCTGATCCACAAGTATGACAACATCTCACCAAGCTTTCCTCTAGGTTCATTGCCTTCTCTTTTCCATTTTTTCTTGATAAATGTTTATTGTGGCACACAATACAAATTGCATTCTGATACTTCTCTATTCTTGTGCACTTGGCCTAGATGTTTCACCTGTTACTCTTAAACTGGTACTTTTGGTCTTTATTAACCTCCCATTTTATACTTTGATCTGAATTTCTTCCCCAACCCTCATAACTTGTTTTTGCAGAAAACTATAAACCATTCCTGTTGTTAACATGTATGTCAACTAACACATTCAGTTCCTTCATCCAACAATACAAACTGCAATGGACTGGGTGGTAACAATTCTTTCAGTTTATATTCCACCAACAAATCAAACAATTTCTCGTAATCCTTATCAGTCTTTCTACTTCTCGTGTAATAATTCAGCAAGTTTTTTAGTCTAACAGTGAACATGGTAAACGTTTCATCTGCTGTCTTCCTGGCGTCCATAAAGTGGGATCCATACTACCTCAATGTCAATTTTACTTCTTTAAACAAGTGGTAATCTATTTTGAACTGTTCTTGCTTTTGGTGTCATTAGTAGGAGTGACAACTTGACCCAATACTGTTCATCTACAATGAAGCTATGGAACACATTTTCCACCGTTTCAAAATAAAATGGGACTTCCATTATGACGAACAGCATTTTAGGCAACACAATGAACACATGTTTCATTGCATCACCTATCGTTTTAACTTTAGCACTAAAGATTCACCTTCTTGATCTTTCCTTTGCTCCTCTTCCATTCATATCTCCTTTCCTCTTCTGCCTCTCTGTTTTATCTCTCATATTCAGATCTTTGCTGTATTCTTGTTCAATCCTGTTGCTCTAATAACTCCATTTGTTTTCTTCATTCCTCTTGCTTGGCTACAACTGTAGTAACTTTAATGTTATTTTTGTTTGTTCTGTTTCTATTGCTAAACGTTTTTGCCTTTCTACTTCCACTCATTCCAAACTGTTTGTCTGCATTTTCAACTTCTGTCTGGCCTGTTCTGTGTGCTCCAACTGCAACATTCATGCTAGTTGCTTTACTTCCTCATGCTTTTTCTTCTGTTCAGGCTGCTGCATTTGAATCTCCTCATCAAGTTTTCTCACTCTCTCAAATCCAGTCATTCACTCAAGTCTTCTACATTCAGCCTCTTCTCAATCTTTCCTCAATTGTTCCAACTGAAACTCAATTCAGGTTCTTCTTTTCTAGCTTTTTCAGCTTCTTTTCGAGATTGTTCCACCCTCTCCTTTTCTTTTTGTCTAATATGCTCCACTTTCTCTTCTTGTTCTTTCTGTTCCTGTCTACGTTTCTCTTTCTCTTTTTCCGCATGTCTACTTCTTGTCCATCTTTCACACCAACAATAGCGAATTCAGAATACCTGGATTATACACCTGTTCTTCTGTGAGTTAATCCAATTATTCCAATGTTTACACTTTGGCTTCAAAAATCTCACTACTGCTATGAAATAATTTCAGTTCTTAAAATTCTTCGACAAGCACCACTGACCTAAAATCTATCTATAAATTTTTTGCATTAGATGATGTTACCTATCTCTACATCCAACAAAATGCAGTTTATTTTTCTGTTGTATTCAAATCTATCTCTTACAGAGAACAAATGTTATCACAGTACAGTCTATCTCAACCAATCAACAGTCGCCACCTCGACAACTGACTAGTGCCAACTAAATTAAAATCTACATACCCACTAGGGTGGAGCTTAAGATATAAGAAAAAAATTATAATTTGATTTTTGAAAATCTTACTCCCTAAAAGTGTTAATTTTAAGCTAAAAACATTAGAGAAAATTTTTGAATAAAAAATATTTACATTTAGAGGTAGCTCAAGTGTCTCAACGTTGAAGTTTGTGAAAATTTACTGAAGTATGAGTGATTTGCTAATTAACTTTTATTGCAAAAGCACACTTCATTAGCAATAACTTCTTATCAAATCAAGTATGAATTACAGATTGTGTGTGTGGTGATCTTAATGGGCATTAGGGCCTTTGTCTTTTGCTGACTGCCCTGCCAAAGTCTGTCTCCTGCTATATGGGTAGCCTTGATGATGGTCTTCAACAACCCTTAGCAGGAACTGGACCTAAGATTCAACGCATGTGGTCAGTCTACTAAACTCTTGGATCTGCACAACTGCACGTTTGGCATGATCGTTGACCACTTTCAGTGCTGTAACCATGTCTGCAGCCTGCTTGCAAGTCAACATGTTCCTCCCCTGTCGCAGTATCAGCTGCAAGAAATCCTACCGGAAGCTCCATCATTTTGAATAGTGACATTTACTTTGTTGTGACAAAATCTTCTATATTCTTGTCCTGGAATGATTGAAGGTCAACACTTAGTCGCTTGATATGATCTTGCTCTTGATGTGGATCTCCATTTTGCATGGTACTTTTTGCATCTTTGTTGGTGGACTGACCTGACTGTCGAAGAAAACCAAGCTAACAAGTTCTGGGGACAAATATCACAAGTGCTTAGAAAACTTGGTTGATGCTGCCTTGGAGATTGCTGGATGGATTGCTGAGTACTCTAGCAGAGATTTCAGCAGAAGCAAGTCATCGTTTGCAGCACTTGGTGCTAGAGGAGCAGTAAACCCAGTTTTCAGGTAAACACATGCAGCAAACACACACATAATGTAGCCCCCTTTCTTCTCTTGGAGTCAGTGTGAACTGGGACCGGAACATCCAGATCTTCAGAGTGTAGATGACTTTGGACATCCAGTGGGCATGGTGCATGGCTCCAGGTGACATGAATCATGCTCATTTAGCGGGAACTGTGCCGAGGAAGACAAGTACCAGTTCCAGGAATTCTCTGTATTCATCTCAAGGGCTAACTTTGCTCAAGATGCTTGTTAGCAAACTCAATGGTGATCTGCTTAATATCAATCACAGAACTTGCCACATTATATAACAACACTGACTGTTCAGACGCTCATGGTCAGTCTAACAACAGCCACCCAGCTACCCCAGCCACCCCAGCCACCAGAAACCACCAATCAAGTGAAGACCAGTACACAGCAGCAGTCGAGGGTGTGTCCGATAACCGTGGCGATCTTCTTCAGTTTCATAATGTGATGTCTGCATGCCAGTGATAGAAGCTCCCTACCAAGCTTTCACTCCAAAGAACACAAGTACCAGCAATTCGACCAGTGCTTGTGTTAGTGGTGTCGAAACACATAGCTCGAGTGATGTTGGCTATGCCTCATTCTTCAACTGCCTCAAAGACAGCAGCAGCTTGAGCTTCTCTTCTTCCAGATGGAAGTTTGGCAACACTGAGCAGTTGAGAATACTTTTACCGAAACAAGCACCTGCAGGTGGTCAACCTTCTCTTTTCCAGTCAAATCAGGAGCGAGTTTGCCATCCCAATGAACAACCAGGGTAATGGATCCTTGAAATTCTGCCTTTAAACTTGCTGATATCTGAGTTCGGTATTCTGCTGTCTGTTGTCAGATTGAGTCCTGATTCAGAACAAAGATGTCAACGTTTTGGCCTAGGCTCTGCTGTTTCTGCAATAACAAACATTGCCTTACGATCCGACATCTTTGTTCTGTACAAGTTGTGGTGTTACAACAGTAAGTACTGTAATCAAATTGGGCAAAATGTGTAAAGCAGTAGCTGATTAGTGAAGGAATACTTGATTGTGCATGATGACTTGAGATAATGCCTACTGGACCAGTACTGGTAATTAGTTTTTCAAAATGCTGGCCAGTGGCCTCAGCTTATGCAGTATGAGAAACTTCAGCATTGTTGAGCTACCTCTAAATATTTATCAATAGTAGTCATATTTTATTTGAATTTTTTTCAAGTATAGGAACAATATGAGAGGGTAAGAAGATCACATTTCTCAACTTTAAAAATAAGCTCCACCCTAATACACACACACACATACAAACCCCGTAGCCCCTGCCCATGAACGACCGAACTTCCAAGCTGCATGCATGCTCATAACTTACCACACCATCCATTACATCTAAGCCATAATTAATAAAGCTGACACCTGCCATAGGCATAGCTGACTCCCATCCATGCCGTCGATTGCTACTATGCCTGCCCTTGGCCTGCTCAAAATTCCAACAATTGTTACTTTGCATACCACTGGTCAAGTTGATTCTTTGGGCATACCATCGTTTCTACTATGCCTATCACTAATCTAGTCGACTCCTAAGGAATTTCATCAATTGTTACTATGCCTTCTATTGGTCTAGTCAGCTAGTCATCAACTGCTACTGTGCCTACCATCAACCAAGTTGAATTTTCTGGCATTTTATCAGTTGCTGCTATCCTGCTGTTGGCCTAGTTGAATCTATGGGTATTTAACTACTACATAATCTGCTAATATGCACAGGAAATTGCCAAACCATTTTCATATTACTAAACTGGCAAGATCATAATAATTTTATTAACTTAGCTTATAGATATATTGTCTTGTAATTTGAAATTTGATTTTTATTTATTATTAAAATATTTTAAATTGAAAATGTTACTATTTTTAATTTTCTCCATTGCTTTGGTTTACATTATAGCACTTTAATGTAGGCCTACTGGTACCAATACAAATAAATAAGTACTTTGCAAGGAGCAGTATACAGTCATTACAAGAACATGTAACTATGAAAATTTATGTAGATTTTACTATAAACCATTGCATTACATAAACTAGTATCAGTTTTTTGCCTCTTTCCCCTGTTTTGCAGAATATCATAAAATTTAATTATAAGCCTAATTTTAATAAGGTAAAATAGAAATTCATCTCATGCTAATTTATTTTTCCAATTTTTTTCTAGCTGTTGATTTTTCCTCGTCTGTATGATTTCAAAACACGTACATATTAGGTTTTGCTAACCCACCAATGACAGTCTTATATATAAGAGAATTTTGGTAAATTGGCCACGAGCTGGCCAGTGCAGCTGAGGACAAACTGAAGCTGACAGATTCTGAGGTTGGCAGGCCTGCAAGGATGGAATTCCAGTAGTCCACATGTATCAGGCTGAAAGAATGGAATAGGGTTGTTGCGGAATCTGACCGAATCTGATGCAGCAATTTGAGTCAACCAACAAGGCTCACTAGAGCAGGATGATCTTGAACTTTAATCTTTCCTTGACAGGAAACCAATCAACCATTTATAACATAGTCTGATGTGTGAGTGAAATTTGGTAGATTGATCACTAATAACCTATATTTGTTCCAGATGAAGACGTATTCAAAGTTCACTATGCAACCCCAAAATGGATTGAAGATACTGAAGGTTGTGGCTTCATGTGTCACTGCAACGAGCGTCACATTATACGTCATGATCCTCCACTGCTGTACAATATCGCCAAAGACCCTTCAGAGAGGAATCCACTGAAACCAGATGATCCTGGAAACAAGAAGATCATCGAGATCATTGGGAATGCAGTTCGATCACACGTGGATGGTGTGGAGAATGTGCCTAGTCAGTTCACCATTCGGAGGTTGCTTCCACGACCGTGGATTCAGCCATGTTGTAATTTTCCCTACTGCGACTGCATTGATCCAGTTTATGCCGGTCTCCATGCTGACTAGCACTGTAAATGGTAA
This sequence comes from Norana najaformis, assembly GCA_964023275.1. NCBI lineage: Eukaryota > Metazoa > Annelida > Clitellata > Crassiclitellata > Hormogastridae > Norana > Norana najaformis. Next base: position 16,494,873 of record OZ029918.1, read on the forward strand.
ACTTGTGTGAAAGTTTCTGAAAATTACAGAAGACCAATCTGTCTTTTCATTTTATGGTGGGTTGAAGTAAGCTCAGTGCGTAAAGTTAGTGGGGGCTTGACTTATTTCTTTATGATTTTGATTACTCTGTACCAATGTGGAGCTCCTGAGCAACTTGGTTAAGCACTGAGATGTGATTCAGTTTCAAATCATGATTGCCGATTTAATGTTGATAACATAAATTTGTTAATATTGAATCTACCAATCTCAGCTATGAGTTAGTTATGTTCAACAGATGAGTGCAAATAAATGTCAAAATTCAGGACCGCATTATAGTGGCAGTATGTGGAATAACATATTTGGCTTGCCATAGAACAGAATCACTTAATTTGCTTTTAACCTTTTCATTGTTTTATACCCTCTTGACTGGCTTTGCTGAATAACCGCATGTTTCTATTACAAACAGTAAACAGTTACAATGTTTTAAAGAGTTAGTTCTCTTTGTGGCTCCTTTTAAGATATTGCGAGTTGAAGTTTGTCATGATATGACCCAACTTAAGTGGCTGTGCCTAAGGATCGTGACTGTTCCTGGGCATAGTGAATTGGAGCGAACTCATACACCTCTGACGTGCATCAATTGAATCTCCATAAAAACTGGTTAAGACGAATATTCACATGACTTTGTCATTTGCACAATAATCGGCGAACATGATTTAAAACTAGGGCACCAAAGGGACAAGTGTTAGGTTTAAAATTTTGTTGCAGAGCATCAATTTAATATGAAAATAAAAATATTAGCAAAACTCTGCATAAGGACTTATAGTTTGATAGCTAACACACTAAGAAATAATAAATTTACCTTTTATATAGCAAACTCATTTAATCTCATCTAGACTTGTATGGCATATCACAATGTCCTAGGCATCAGTCGATCGTCACTTCCAACGAAATCGTTATCAGTATGATAATCCATTGTGATTCTTGGTTAGCCAAAGACAAGCCTGAATCGATCCGAGGTAACGAACCTTGAAGGATGGAAGACAAGAGGAAAACGTGGACAGTAAGAGGATTTTAGAATCTTAGATGGCCTGTAAAAAAGATTACCTCAAATCTATTAGGTTCAATGTAAGGCGTATGGACTGACTTATGACGCCGAATACAGTCCCGAAGTGTCATGTTAGCACGTATGACTTCACGTACTTGAAGATGCACACAAAGTTGGATTCTGTCGGCATAACAAGAGCGATTTCTATGTCATGGCTGACAGTGCAGAACTGCAGAGGATGGACCGTAGACTCTAGGAATGAACTATGGAACACGAATGAGCGTCGATCGAGGTGATAGGTGACATGGAAGAGCCAACAGCAGGAATAAAGTACCAGAGATGCCAGTTAGGACTTGTCGCAGGACCTTGAGTAGGAGGACACAATCGATCGACACAGCAGAAGGCAGGGGAACAATCAGAAAGAATCAAGGCTATTGCGATTATCATGATTCATGTAAAGTCACTTTATATTAAGGAGATGTCTGGACAAATCGTAGCTTGAAAGACCGTCTATGAAGTTTTAAATCACGCTCGTTTTAGCAATATTAGCCTCGTGATGTGATGATAGCTTTGGGATTTGAATAAAATTTAATCAGGGTAATTAACTGCCTCATTTATGTTAAATGTCTCAGAACTTGTCCTTCGACGATTAGCAAGGCTGATATCTTTAGACAGGTTATGTACAAAATCTAGTATCGCAATGAAACTAACCGTGAACGAGGCTACTATTTTGGCAATGAATATCGATTGCATATGTTGTATTGCTGCTTCTGCGTTCTATTCACAGACACACTATACACAGATCTACGAAACATGGACCAACGAACGAATGAGTAAATGAACGGACATTGGAACGGCAATGTTCAGTAGTACACGGTGTTCAAAGCGTCTATGCAGGACGTGCTTAAGGCGCGCGCGGCATAATATCTGCTAAGCTTGGTTAATTGTGCTTTCACAGAGTTCAATTGCGGTGTGTGAAATCGTTGATAGAACGCCACGTGGAAACAGAGAGGACATCGCAGAACATTGCTCAGAATTCTCGGCCGTTGCATCGCTTGAAAGGAAGTGGACGATTTCCAGAAGTTTCTTTTTCACCCAGTAGCACTGTTACGTCTCCATATCGCAAAGATATTATTCAGAGGCGGTTTGTTACGGCAGCAAATTGAAATTTGGATAAAAGTTAAGCGTTTGATGAGGATTTCAGAATCTTATCTGGTCCATTACACCGCATCTGTTCATAGTCCACATGTTTCTATCGTATCGTCTTTCACACTTCAATCTGAGGGCGCGCTTCGAATGAAGGGCGCAGCATCATTACAAACTGCGAGATGCTCAACTGTAGGGATCTTACAGTCAGATGACGCGAGTCGGCCTTGCCGCACTCCTACATAAGTTTCATCCGGCGCAGTCAAGGTGTTTCAATTTCCTGAAGTCTTGTTTTGGCGAAGTCTAACTCAATTATAGCCATTGACAGAAATAACCCATCGGCCAACTGGGAGGATTCACGAATCTGTTGCATTTAGACAGCGTTGATTCACGAGTGATAGATATAGACCTACTTTAGACGCCGACTTCCATCCCCTACTCCTGCTTTCCTTCCTCTTTCATAGCCCACTCTTCTTCCTTTCTCCTCTTCTTCTCTTCCCTTCCCCTTTTTCTTGTCCTCCCCATTTTTCACCTCATCGTCGTTGACCGTGCCTTGAAGCATCGGATGGCGGCGGGGGCGGGAGCGGCGGAGGAGCAGAAACGCAAAAGACGCGTAGGACCCTCTGGCCGCCTTCACAGCAAAGCTCCAGATTCACAGGGACAACGGTTGACTTCTCCAAATGATGATTCACGTGAGCGGATTTTCCGTCGACAGTTGACACATTGGACGCATTCGGTTGCAGGGAATGCCAACCTCTAATGTCTTTGCATTATCAACTCTCAGTCGACGTCTGATCCGTATATTTCTTGTGCCTCCTGCTTCTGAAGGTCAACACGACGATTTCGAATTCATTGCTTTTTCGTATCAGAGTTGTGTGCAGTTGCATGCAATTGTGTCCAGCAGCCCAGGATGATACAGTCTTGTTAAGATCAGTAACACAATGCAGCCCTTGTCTGATCAGATGTCAAATTTTTTATTCAAGATACCTTTTCATTTTTCTTCTTTCTCGATCTCTCGATTTGTTTTACTTTCCAAATCTTTTTGTGTCTTAAATATTTATTTAGTTGTTTTATTCTTATTTTACAGTTCTTTTTACTCTGTCTCGAATATTCATTCCACTTTTTATATTATAACAGAGACATTAACATTATTTTGTGACCGAATAAGAATTTCATTAAGCTGTACAGCTATTCTCACTTGCCTTCACATCCTACAATTCCATTTATCTGTGCGCCATCTGACTGATCGAGTCTTGGAAAGCGTCGTTTTCCAGCCGTTTCATTTTTAGGATCATTGCAGCGCCTGCAGCTAGAAACATACCATCTATCTGCAACTAAATGATTTAGCGAAAACCTTCGGGAAACACAGGAATGGAAGATTGAAATGATCATCTCGCTTGTGCATAATTATTTCTCCTGAGAGCAATGCGTTTTCTTCTTGCATTCTGTTGTTAATATATTCTGGGTTTGCGTTCGCTGGTGTAGCTGTGAAGTGTAGTCAGCCGATGGCTCAGCTCTTCTATGCACACGTCTTCTTTCGACGACAGCGGTGTTCTCGTAGCGCAGTCGGCCGGCGATGTGTATGAATGAGGCAAGACACATCACAGGCGCCAGCCTCATCGAACATTGATTTCAATCGTCCTCCTCCTCTGAAGCCGTCCATTCAGGCGGTAAACTAGGTGGAATTGTACATCGCTTAGGCCCCCTACAATCGGTTGTCTTCCTAAATCTAACACGCCACACGCAATCCTCGATATGATAATAAGCCATGCACAGAAGCTTCTAAGTCACTACAGAGCTTTCGGCAATCGCTGTGCTGTGTGAGCGATCTTATTCGACACTTTCCACTAGCTACAACATCGACCTTTAAGACATCACTTTTCCGTTAGCAACTGAGTTAGAATTCAATTCAGTTTCTAATCAGGTCTGTATAGCTCTTGAATCATTTTGTAGTTTTTGGGAACAGCAAAAGCTGTTTTCCATCATATCTGAATGCCTCTTTCTCAGTTGCTTGTGTTTAATTGTCACTCCGTTTGCCAACAAGATCTTATCTTTACTTTTATCATTATTTCTGCATTTATTAAGCGCCACTATCTAATGACGAAGAATCAGTCGACGGCGCTGAGCAATTCTGAGTGCAGGAATTGCTCAAGGTCCTTACACGGTGACCTCAGGGCGAGGCTTGAACCCGTACTCTGCGTTACAAGCCGAGGGCTTTAACCAAGCGGCAACTGTGCTACTTGGATGATCGACCATATCGCCAAAAAATACGCTGCAGCAGGCGGCCCAGACGAGACGAGACGAGGATCGAAATGATGTTTCAAAGGCGACAGACGGACGGACAGCTGTAGACGGACCGTAGCCTTAGTCCCATGCGTCCGAATGACGCGAACAATCAGACGCAGTCCTACTGATGCTCAGACTTTTTACACGGCATCTAATGCATACAGCGTCTGCAGGCAAACGAACGCTTGTGCGCCTTCTTCTTCTAATAGTAACTTCTTAGTAACTAGTGAAGAGTTACTGAATGGTAAGAATGTAGAAGTGGGCATATAGCGCTGCCCTTTGGCGTTCAGGCGATTGACGCCAGTCTCAGCAGTCGACTCGGTCTTGTACTCCGCCCACAACCGAATCTGAATAATGAGTAATAAGCATCAATCTTTCGTACGCTTTTGCCGTACGACGAAGCATTCGAAACACAGCGCTGCATGGTGCACGCAGTGTTCCGCTATCTCCGACGCAGTGCAACCGGTATGTCGTCGACAAGAGGGACACTAACAAGCACTTAGTCCTCTCTAAAAACCTCACCCATACTTTACTCCTACTCCTACTCCTTCCCCCTCCGTCTGGAGATGATGATTATTCTAAATTGTTCTGACGACGATGAGTCGATGATGATTCAGCCTGAAGCAAAAGTGGATTAAAGCTGAAGCCTCTTTTCAAACACTGGCAAAGAAAGACACATCGCAAACCTCTCTTTCCAAACAACAACACTGTAGCAGTGCTTTTCATCTTGACCACTCCTGAACCACGATTCAGTTTGTTTTGGCACGAGAATCGCAATTCTGAGCATTCGTATCCGCGAGTCTTCAATTTTGTAAAGGCTTCAAAACTACAGAAGTCGCACTAAATTTCCTCGTAATCAGATATCTTTTTTTCACTTGACCCGCGAGGCTAGAGTGACGGCGGCCACAGTAGTTTAATTTGAGAGGGAATGAACTGGTTTCAACACGCTTATATTGCCATGACTGTCCAGATCGTGGCATAAACCGACGATAATTTTCCAATGCCTTTCACGATGTCATCAATCGTCGACGGCACTATATCGCGCAACTGTCTTCATAAGACGTGTCATCATGAAACGACGACGATGCGGCGATAGTCAACGGGTGACATCACAAGACGACGACGATGCAGCGATCGTCATCGGATGACGTCGAAAGAAGACGACGACGATGCAGCGATAGTCATCGAATGACGTCGAAAGAAGACGACGATGCAGCGATCGTCATCGGATGACGTCGAAAGAAGACGACGACGATGCAGCGATCGTCATCGGATGACGTCGAAAGAAGACGACGACGATGCAGCGATCGTCACCGGATAACGCCGTCATAAGATGATGCAGTGGTTGTTGCGCAAGGCGTCCTGTAGGGCCCTGGTAGACGTCGGTCTGTGTCCATAGTTGACGTGGTCGATTGCCTTGATGAGCTCCTTAAAAAGAGTTGTAACTCGCCAGTTGTGCTTTGTTGAGCACTCGACGAAGCCACACTTCCACTGCTTCTTGACGACGTTGGCCAAGTCCCGTTTGGCGGTGGCCACTGGGCCTTTGTCGCCGGCAGCCGTCGGCTGAAGGTCCTGCTTGTTGGCGGCCACGAAGATTGGGACGTCATGCGTGTTGCCGCGGCTATGTAGGATCTGGTCGCGTATCGAGCGCACGTAGCCGAAGCTGTCCTCGTCCGTTATGTCGTAGACGAGGAGATAGGCCGAGGCCGTGCGAAGGCCACAGCCCCTGTGCTCGTTCCATTCCTGCAGGGAGTTGGCCGGAAAACGAACGACGGCTGAACAGTCGACTAGTTTGACCTGCAATCACACAACCGACGATGATTAGCTGCTCTGGCCTCATGTGCTATCTGGCACCCGTCGCCATTTTAAAAAAGTGTTACCGTGAAAAGCATTACCAAGATGAAATAATTCAAAATTTGGTTTGATATTACACTAGATTGGGCTGGCTTTGCTGAATAACATCTGAAGTGCATCAATTGAATCTCCATAAAAACTGGTTAAGATGAATATTCACACGACTTGGTCATTTGCACAATAATCGGCGAACATGACTTAAAACTAGGGCACCAAAGGGACACGTGTTAGGTTTATGTTTTCGTTGAGATGCATCACAATCAAATGGAAAATAAAAATATTAGATAGCAAAACTCTACATCAGGACTTATAGTTTTATAGCTAACACTATTGAATATGAATAAGTAAAAAATTCATATAAACCCATTTATGTCATGCTGCCTTCTTAGGTATTTCTCACAAATTAACTTTTGCGACTTTGTAAGGGTTTTCTCAGACACGATTACAAGTTAGAACTTCTTCCCATTTATCTCACCCTATGCCACGTAGGCGCACATTTACTAGTTAATAACACTTGCCAGCGTTTTAGCAACAGCCTACGATTCAGGCTTTTGCCCAACCTCTGAACGACATCATTAACTGTTCCTTCTCTACTGATATGGTTCCAGCGGATATAAAGATAGCAAAGATTGTTTCGCTTTATAGAGCTGGGAAAGAAACATAATAAATAATTACAGACCTATTTTGATCCTTCCGTATCTCTCCAAATATTGTCGAGAAAATTATATTTATCTGCATTCATCTGCTCAAGAATTGATTTTGGCAATGCCGTCCTCGTAGGCCTAGGATCCTGCTACACTGCACAACTCCAGTCTGTCTTGAATGCTGCGGCTCGCCTGATTTGTGGCATTCCTAAGTTCGGCCACATTTCTTCATTTATGCTGGAACAGTTGCATTGGCTCCCAATAAGACAGCGTATTCTCTTCAAAAATCCTGACCCTTGTGCGGAACTGTCTTGTTGGCTGTGCTCCTCTTTATCTAAGGGAACTCTATTCCTGGCCGCAGACCACTGCGTTCGTCGGTTCAGGGCGATCTTGCCGTCCCTCTAGCTCGAACTGCCACTGCTCAGCGCTGTAGCTTTGCTATTGCTGGCCCTGCCTTCTGGAATGACTTACCTGCCGACCTTCGACGGAAGCTTCTCTCCCTCTCTCCCTCCCTCTTCCGTAAGCGCTTGAAGACCGTATTATTCCTCAGTTCTGGGATGATGGGCCGGGAGCGCCTCTGATGAAGCTACATTGAAGCGGCGCTTTACAAATTTACGATTGCGATTACGATTATATATCATAGATTAATGGAATACTTTTGAAAAATGAATCTGTTATCGCCAAAGCAATATGGCTTTCGAAAAGATCACTCGACTTTATGGAATTATTGGATATACAGTGCAAAATTTCTAACTCCATAGACAAACACGAATTCTCCTTAGAAATATTCTTCGATTTGTCGAAGGCTCTGACACAGTGCATTACAAAATTTATTAAGAAAAGTTGAACATTACGGTGTTAGGGGTATTAATCACCACTGATTTTCGGAATTTATTAAGAACAGATCACAACGTGTCTATTTCAAAGGCCTCTTGTTCTCTAAGAAGCCGATTGCTTGTAGAGTATCCAAGGCTCTATTTTGGGGGGTAATTGCTCTTTCTGATGTAATGAAAAGTACCTAACTACCACATCTAAAATATTTCATTTTATACTGTTTGCTGATGATATACAAAAGGCTCTCCTTTCAGATGAATCTGTAACTGCCTTGTTAGATAGAGCCAACCACGAACTGACAACCATCTCTTCTTTGTTTAGAGCCAATAAATGATCCATTAATACTGATGAGACCAATTTTATTCTCTTTTGCGCATTGATTCATTTATACATTTTTGAAGGTACAGTAGATGATGCCACTTGGGTAATCATTATGTAATCCTGTTGTCGCACGCAGCAGAGGTTTGCTGTATGCGACAACAGGATTTCTATGGATGACAGAATGATTACCCAAGTGGCATCATCTACCTTCAAAGGTGTATACATGGATCAACACTTTACTTGGAGAAAACACATTAATTATATATAAAAAGCTGACCGAAAATTATTGCCCTTTCCCGCATTCGTCGTTGCTTCTCAAAGACTAGGCCTACTCTTCAAAGTTTGTTATCTAACTATCATCTAACTTCATCATCTAACTTCAAATGTGTATACATGGATCAGTTGTTTATTTGAAAAAAACACATAAATTATACATAAAAAAGCTGGCAAAAATTATTATTATGTCCCGCATTTGTCACTGCTTTTCAAAGACTACTCTTCAAAGTTTATATTGTTCCCTTGATTTTTCCATATCACGGACTCGAATTACCCTTCTTGTCTGAAAGGATAATTTATTATACAAAAACGTACTATCCGAATTATTTTTAAGTTACTCTGGTCTGCCAGCACTAAATGTGTATTTCAAATATTTGAAATACTACGGCTTCAGGATATAACTAAATTTCAAACTAGCTTGTTTACGTTTCGATATCACCGAAAAATGCTGCCTTGTAACTGTGATCACTAATCTTACCCGGATAGGCATACCGCTGTTCATGATTATAGCGCCTGAGCATGATCATTAAATTATCGGACTGATGCTGCATTAGGCCTAGCAGGCTAAAGCAGTCGTCTCTTATATGTTTTGACCTATCTTTATAGAATGGTCACGTGGTCACAGAATGCACACATTTGCTAGTTAATAACACTTGCCAGCGTTTTGGCAACAGCCTACGATTCTTTCTTTTCTTACTTTCTTCTTTCCATCTCAATATTTTCCTCCTTCCTTCTTTCCTTCATTAATTCCTCCCTTTCATTCTTAGTTTCCTTTTCCCCTTTCTTTCCTTCTTTTTTCTTTCTTTCGTTTCTTTTTTCTTGTCTTCCATTCTTTCTTCCGTTCGAAATTTTTTTATTTTCTGTCTTCCCGCACAATCTTATAAGACATCGCCGAGTGCAGATGGTGAAGGGAGAGAAGGAGGGAGGAATAGAGGAAGTGAGAGAGGAAGGAGGCAGGATGAGTGGTTGGAGAGAAAGGCTTCGACTCGGCGCTTGGCGGCCGTTGCTAATGGCGATCCATGCATTGCATTTAGATTTGACTTGTGTTCGTGTCTTCCGTTCAGCTACGAGGTCCACTGATACAGCCAAGCATGAGTCACCTTATGAACCCGAACAGACAGACAGACAAACAGAGGGACAGAGGGAGCGACAAATAGACCTACATTTTGACAAATACTTAGACATACGAACAGATGAATAGAAGAAGAACTATGCACAGAAAGAGAAAGACAGGCACGAATCGACAGAGGTCATTAGTCAAAACGCAGGCGTCCATGACATGAAACACGGAGGAGAAGGAGAGCGGGTAATATGCGAGCATCCTCTTCCGCCGACGCCTAACACCCTCCGCTGCCATATCCTTGTCTTTGCAGTCTCTTCTTTGTTTTCCATGTCCTGCAGTCTGTCATATAATTGATTCGAGTTGATTGGTTTCTGCGCAGAACATGTTCCACAGTCTTAAGGCAGAACACGGCGCTATATTATTGCTGGGCGGATCCTCGTAACAGACAGACATACAAACACACACCCAAACACATTTGCGTCTATACAGCCGAACCCTCGGGTTATAGGCCTCTATGTATGTCCTAATAAAACGGAAGCCGTCTTTCTCGTCGACATAAAAACTGCCAAAACAGCTTTATTTGTGTGTTCGAAAATTGAAATCGCCAGCCCGCATCACGAGTTATTTTAGAAGTATTTATGGTGAAACATCTTCAAGAACCGAGATACCCGAGCAACAGAGATCGAACGACTCCAGCTGTTGATTGTTGTTTGAAGGAGATCTATTCATCTATTCCAGGTTATCCAACATACGGCTTACCTGCTAATATGTAGAGTACTTGTGTAAGCAAAATCAATGTCGGGTATCCCATTAGTACCAAAAATCAGCAAGTAATTATGTGAGTGTGTGGTATCTGATCTTAAATTAGGGAAAAATTATTGCTCGTTAGTGCGCGTTGCGTTGTTTTGATCATTGATGAAATTTTGTTTTCGGCCGCCGAAGTCTTAGAGAAAATGGCAGTGTGGCCTTTCACTCCAAAAGGTTGGACACCTCCGATTTATTTATTTATTTATTTATTCATTCATTCATTCAGAGCATTTATATAGCGCCACTTCGAACCTCAGTTGCCACTGTATAGCATGGGTTTAAGTGGTGGCAGATTGTTTCGATTCAGGAGGATTCGGGTTCTTACAACTTATTCATTTTGACTGTTTTGGCGGCTGCTCCTAATTAGGTGTCTGTTGATTATGATCTTTTTTGTCTACGTCGAACTGCGCAGTTTGAATTAGGACCTGTTTGGAATCAGTCTTGGAAACAGCTTGTTTTCGTGTTGAACTAGGCTCTGGATGAGAAAGCTCTTTAGATGGAGCATATAGGGCCTACTCATAGAGGTATGATTAGTTGGAGTTTAAGTGTAGTGTACTTTAGGGTGCTGAATATAACGGACATTAGTAAAATGATGTCGAAATTCGCTCGGTGTGCTAACTAGTCATGGGCCTATTAATGGACAAAATCTAGACCATTCTTAGCACTTAAACACGGAGATGTTGATAGGCTACCTAAAGATAGGAAATGGGCTTTCGCCAACTATAAATCAGAAAACAATGAGCCGAGTGACTTAAAAATAGTCTTGAGTTTGAAATCGACCGGATTAGTGCTGCCGTTCCCAGGGACACACAACATATATAGGCCTACGGCTGATGTTTTGTGTAATTTTATCCTGACTAGTGTAGAACCCACAGGACTAGCCCGATTTTTATGTACATGGCGAATTCGATCGATGTCTGCAAGCGCAGGAGGGGAACATATCTGTGTTAATCTTCAAAATTACAGCAGATTTGCTACATGGACAAAAGGCAACACCGCCAGATTTTCTCCTCTGTCCTCGATTTTTACCAAATCTCAGACGTTTTGCACGATGCAAAGCGAAAACGTCAGGCCATTTAGAATGCGTTGCAAAACATGAAAATCGTCAACCCGGAGCAAAAAATTGGACCCAAATTGCATTTATTAACAGCTGAAAAAAGTTCAGTTCAATCTGGCACCTGCGAAAGGCCGTCGACAGACAGAAGGCCAGGGCCCTGGAGCGAAGGTGCTTTTGCTCCACCCCATTTTTGACCCTGAAGTTAATATTCGGGTGCGTAATTTTTCCGGACGGACTAAAAGCGTGAGAAGTAAGAACTGTTGGATAGAAGGTGTGTGGGTGTGACAGCAATGACTCAGTAGGCCTAAACCACGAAAGTCGAGACGACTACCAAGAAAGGTCTTCAGAAATTTTGGTGACACTTGCAATGATTTATTGGCTAAGTCTCGACGACTGCAAAAACCGTGAAGATTTTGGGGGACAAAGCGTTCGTTGCTCGGTCCTCCCTCTCGATTGGTAAGTCGGTGTCGGCCGATTGATTCAGAGCTCCATATGTGTCACCCGTTAACAATAACACACAGACGCTATCAAATGGATCTAGGATTTTTCTTAAAATCTGTGATGAAACAACACTGCCGCACGTAATTAGTTAATTAGTTTCTGTGTAACACACTAATTAGTTATTGCATTTGCTGTCTTTTATTTTCTCTAAGCAGCATCTTATTTGCCTTGTGTTTTATTTTACGCAGGACATCTTTAATGGCATCTTTTTCTGTTAACATATTTTTGACTTAAAGCCTTTCATCACCTCTGCCGCATTGTACAAGACTTGCGCCAAAATAAAAAGCCATTGACTGAGATTACACACAAGAACAGAACACACGAATTCTGAACATATGAGCATCTGATCATATGAATGTATTAGCATCCGATCATATGAGCAGCTGATCATATGAGCATCTGATCATATGAGCATATGAGCATCTTATCATATGAGCATCTGATCATATGAGCATCTGATCATAAGAGCATATGATCATATGAGTACATGAGCATCTGATCATATGAGTATCTGATCAAATGAGCATATGAGCATCTGATCATATGAGCAGCTGATCAAATGAGCATATGAGCATCTTATCATATGAGCATCTGATCATATGAGCATCTGATCATAAGAGCATCGGATCATAAGAGCATCGGATCATAAGAGCATCGGATCATATGAGCATATGAGCATCTGATCATATGAGCATCTGATCATATGAGCATATGATCATATGAGTACATGAGCATCTGATCATATGAGTATCTGATCAAATGAGCATATGAGCATCTGATCATATGAGCAGCTGATCAAATGAGCATATGAGCATCTGATCATATGAGCAGCTGATCAAATGAGCATATAAGCATCTGATCATATGAGCAGCTGATCAAATGAGCATTTCAGCATCTGATCATATGAGCATCTGAGCATCTGATTATATGAGCATCGGATCACATCAGCATATGAACATCTGATCACATGAGCATCTGATCAAATGAGCATATGAGCATCTGATCATATGAGCATCTGATCATATGAGCATCTGATCATAAGAGCATCTGATCATGAGTATATGAGCATCTGATCATATGGGCTTCTGATCATATGAGCATCTGATCATATGGGCATCTGATCATATGAGCATATGAGCATCTGATCATATGAGCATCTGATCATATGAGTATATGAGCAACTGATCATATGAGCACCTGATCATATGAGTATATGAGCATCTGATCATATGAGCATCTGATCAAATGAGCATATAAGCATCTGATCATATGAGCAGCTGATCAAATGAGCATATGAGCATCTGATCACATGAGCAGCTGATCAAATGAGCATATAAGCATCTGATAATATGAGCAGCTGATCAAATGAGCATATAAGCATCTGATCATACGAGCATATGAGCGTCCCAGTGATTAATACTCAAGTTCTTTATTAGACCATGAAATGAGTATTTTAGACTGGTGCATGGCAATATCACAGACTTTCCCGAAGAACATTTGATAGCTTGGTGATTTTTCTTTTCTTTGTATCAGGTTCATGACAAGGGTTGGCTTTAATGATAAGATCCTTGCCAAGGTTTTTTGCCATGCAGTTGAAGAATCTGGCAATTAGATGTTCCTTTAGCTTATGGACATTCGAAAATAACAGCAAATGAAATGTTGCTCGGTCCATCACTTTAAGGAAGAGTGACCTTAGAGTTGAAGAATGTTAAGACTGCCATTAGATCTACATTGCGACGTAACTACTCAAATACTCGCCAACAATGCATGGCCTACATGAATGTGAATTTCGTGGGCTTCAGAAGATCGCCTCTTTTGCTGCTAAGAAATTCTGCAGCTTCTGTCTGTGGTGTTTTTTTAAGTTGTTCTGCGTGATCTGGGTTGTCTTCACTGATCAAAAATTCTTTGCAAAAAATTACATCTAGTGGCTTTGGCAATGGATATTTCCACCACTTATCTAGAAGTTGACGAGGGCATCACTTGATGTTGGCTCATACTTCAGTGCCCAGACACTTGAAGTGGCATTAGATATTAGGTTTGATTCGCCTTGACAAGGTGAGGCTTCCAGCAGAATAGCGGCATCAATATCAAAAGGTGAGACACTGAAGAACTTCAATAGTGAGATAACATGGGTTTTGCGGTAACTTTTTAACATCTGCTTCAATGAGATGTAGTAATTGCATCTGACAGCCCACATAGATTTTCATTATTCTTGGTTGTGTAAAAATCATACTACTGTGCTTTGGAACCGCTCTACACCCCTTTCTACCCATTGTTTTTCACTGCAGCAGTAGTACCCGAACCAAAAGGCCGGTTGGCAGTTACCTCATCAGATTCGAGTATCTAGACCTCCTTGGACGGAAATACAGACTGACAGAATAAGAACTTTAAGATTCACACAGAACCATTCACAGAGAAAGCGAGAGAGAGACAGGCACCGAGATGTCAACAGGCCGTGAGGCCAAGTCCTTAGGTGAAGAGGCAGCTGGCAGACGACGAGCAGAGAGATCAAGGCTCGATCACGGTTCAGTTATGGGCCTCTGGATGCTTTCATCGCATACCAGCCCTACACCGCGCGCGCTTTCATCCTCCCACCTACCTTTTTTCTCCTCCTCCATCTCCTCGTCGTCCTCTTCTTTTTGCACATCTGTTTTCCTTGATTATTAGACACTCTCGTAAGTTGGTGGTGTATGGTGGCATTTAAAAATTAAAACTCGGCTTACTTTTATCGTCGGCACATAATTTAAGATTAAGAATGAAAGCTTCCGAAAAGTAGGGAATAAGGCAGATCTATTCAGGTCGAACTTAGCATGCCGATGCGTTGGCTAATTTGAAGCGAACCGCGCAAAGAAAGAGACCAGCTTCTACAACTGATATTAATATCAGCTACTCACGCCATATTGCATTCATTACACTGGTTGTCCATTGGGCAAAGAATTCAGTTTAGAATTCACAAGCCCATCTGTCTCTGCTCCCTGCTATCCCTTCATGTCAGCAAATATTGAATTAATCGTTCAGTTTGTTCAGATTCGTCTTTGTGACGCCGTTTAAAAGTGAGTCACAGTAATCAAGACGACTAGAAACTAAACCTTAAGCCAGTGAAATCAAGACATTCCTAGGTATAAGAGGTGTTATTTTGCGGATGTCTTATACATGAAAGTGAACAGATTTGCAAAGATATGCAGATTGTCCCTTTCTGGATTCACCTTTGCCTAATTAATGATTGATGTAGCTCCGTCATATTTTTCGCCTTTCAGTTATTTTCAGTGCCAGATGCAGCTGGCCTTCCTGTGTCGGAATCTTCATCAGAAGTACTTAAAACATATCTGGGCGAGGTTAAATATTTGTACAGGACAACAACTAATCACAGAAGTCTTTGTTGTCGAGTGGTTTGGTTTTTGCAAAATAGGCCCACGAACAACGCTGTTTTAATTACCCAATGCCGGTTTAAACTCATGTTGTGTCATTTAAAATGGTCAATTCTTTTTTTTTACTTCAGTGTGTGAACGTAATTTCCCGCAATTGAAGAAGCCCAGTTTTAAGCGCGCATTTGTATCTGAAATTTACATGACGTCACCCTGATGAGAAATTGTTATTGTAATCTGACATTTATAAAGCGCCATTTCAAGAATAGACTCATCAGAGGAGCTCCAGACCCGAACCAGTGAGACCACTGTCAAATAATACAGACTTCAGGCGCTTGCGAAACTGCGGAAGGGACAAACTGAGGAATTCAAGTCGGAGCTCTCGGGAAAGGCGTTTCCAGCTATTAGGTCCAACATAGGCAAAGCTTCTAGACTGAGTCGTAGCAGTGCGCATACGAGGGACAGTCAGGAGTCCAAGGGAGGCCGACCGGAGAGTGCTACGGCCTAGAACCAAGGAGACCGAAGTGCAGAAGTCCATAAGATATGATGGAGCAGAGCCAACGAGACGATTACACATAAGCGTTAGGATCTTGAACTGGATACGCTGCTGAATGGGAAGCCAGTGCAGAGTGTCCCGCATAAAGGAAGTTATATGGCCATACCTGGGGACGCCTCCAATAAGACGGGCAGCAGCACTGAGAACAGACTGAAGCTTGGAAATATTGGCAAGTGAGAGTCCAGCAAAGATAGCGTTACCAAAGTCCACCCTGGTGCAGATAAGGGCATGAATTAGAGTAGTAACGGCATGAAAGGAGAGGCAGCGGCGGATGGTACGAAGCTGACGAAGGTGGTAAAAGCATGAGCGGGAGACACTGTTAACATGATCGTTCAAGGAGAGTTCCCGGTCCAGAACAACTCCAAGATCACGGACTTTGGAACAGAGTAGAATATCCAGAAGCCTCTGGCATAAGGATAAGGTATCGATCTTAGCAGTCTGAGCACGTCCACCAAGCCAAATGAACTGAGTCTTGCCCCATGTGGTTCAATCTGAGGCGACATCCAGAGACCAAGGACAGATGTTGCATCAAGAATTCTCTCAACCCCCAAAGGGAGAGCCGCATCCGCTGGACCATGAACAAAGGCATCAATGTTGTCTGCATACTGATGGACAGCAACATCCATGGGAAGGACAACCCGTCCCAGGTCAGCAGTGTACAGAATGTAAAGGAGAGGGGCCAGGACAGAACCCTGAGGGAGGCCAAAAGGAATAAGGGACCAAGCGGAACATGTGGGCCCAAAGAACAGAATGGGAGCAGTCCTAGAGGAATGACTGAAACCAAAGAAGGGCAGTATCAGTAATGCCAAAAGATTTCCCCAGATGCTCCAAAAGGATAGAGTAATCCACAGTATCAAAAACAGCGCTAACATCGTAAAGGGCAAGAAGGGTAAACTCTCCATGTTCAAAAGCTCCAAAGATGTTGACCAAGAAACGTGTAATAAGTGATTCAGTAGAGTGGAACTTCCTAAATCCAGATTGAAGAGGAGGCATGAGGGAGTTCGAGTCAAGGTAGTCAACCAGTTGGAAGGACACATCTTTCAAGAAGCTTTTATCAAGGAAGGAAAGGTTGGAGATAGGTCAGTAGTTAGAGTTATCACCAGGGGGGACCCTGGCTGAGAGAGGGGAAAACTACAGCACGTTTGTAAGAAGCCGGGAGTGAACCCTGACCCAGGGAGGTATTACATAGCAAGTGTAAGAACGAAATTAAGTCATCTATAAAATCCTTGATTAAAAATGGTGGTAGTAAGTCCAGTTCACAGGACTTAGCAGGTGACTCCAGCAGGAGCCGACGAAGGACGTCCAAAGGCAGAGACTTCCAGCATGACTTAGAAGGAAAGGAAGGAGGAGGAGAACCATCAGTAGATTGGCGAGTCGAGTCGATCTTTCTGCGCATGTAGTCGAGGTAGTCGTTCGCTGTGAACGGAGGCTGGGCCGGAGAGTTAGAAGCGGTAGAACGGCGGAGGACACCGGAGAGCGAAGACCAGAGCCGACGCGGATTGCTCCTCTCCCGCTCTATCAGCGACTCCCAGTATGCCATTTCTTTGGCTCGAAACTCCCGGTGCATTAAGCGAAGATGGTGGATCCAGTCGAGACGATCGGCAGGATCACGTGTTCGTCGATATCTTCGCTCATGCCGCCTGACATCACGACGTAAAGCGCGGCAGGATCGGTCAAACCAAGGTGCTAACGGTCTCCGACGGGCCCGCTGGGGACGAAGCGGAAGGAGGTCATCGATGAGGAGGCGAACTGAAGAGTCAAAGAGAGCAAAGAGCTCTTCAGACGAGCGACCAGCGAGGGAGGAGAGGTCTCCGCAGAGAGGACTATTGTTCAGACCAGCGCGGAATGCCTCACGGTCCAAGTAATTCCAACCACGTACAAGCCGAAGCGCGTATGTTGGCTGGGTACATAGAAAAGGAACCTTGTATAGAAGAAGTCCATGATCTGAGAGAGCTGGAGGTTCGACTATAACTCAGAGATGTTACAGTCATCGCGGGTGATACTGTCATCAAGCCAGCCGCCCAGCACATGAGTAGATTCAGCGACATGTTGAATGAAGCCAAATTGAGATGTTGACTTAATTGGCTGGCGGGCGTCTTGAGCACAGACAGGCTGATGTCAGCAGTGATTCCTGCTCAGGCACGCTTTAAATATAAGCTTCTTATTGATAGACGTTTGAGCGCATTTATTGACATCAGCGATGACTCATAGGCATGTCTAGACTTTTCGGCTGATGTGATGAAAAAAGCCTATGTAAAGCAGTGGGAAATTCAATGTTAGGGAGAGCGTGGACAGTTCTTATATCCATAGTCTGTCGTGTTCGCAGTTGACAGTTTGAGTTACAAATGTCGTTGATATATCTGTGCGTTTAAAAACTTTATGTCTCAGCTTGAAATACTGTTGACATTGAACTGAATGCCCCATCCCTGGACACATTCAAGTCACGACTCAAGACACATCTTTTTAGGATGTCTTATGACTGTAGTTGATTTTTGAACCCATGTACAGCGTCATTTTGCCTCGGCTGTGCTACAGCGCTATATAAATTGTCTTATTATTATTATTATTATTATTATTATTATTATTATTATTATTATTATTATTATTATTATTATTATTATTATTATTATTATTATTTAATGGCTTATACGCTAGAAAATCAAAGACTGTGCATTTTTGGAGTTAATTTTACGCTACAAATCGCGTGAGTCTACAGTTTTAAACGTGATCGATACGCAACTTCGGAAGGCTGCCGACACAGCGAAAAATCCTCACTGGACAGCACACGTATGAAGACTGTGAACTTTTTAGATGAATGAAAGTCACAAGAACAAAAGGAAAAACCTGGCTTTAAGTGAGCTTTAGTTAATTAACAAAAGGCGCCTGCAGATAGTCGCCAATCTATAGCTTACTTTCAGATGACTATTATGTTGTCAGTGTCGTTCGTTTCGCAAATCGTAAGCATAATCGTTATCTTATAGTACCGTAGCCCACTCAAGAAAAACTCAGAGGCACAAAGAAAAACACCGCTGAATCTTCGTGATATTTTTCTTCTCTGTCCTGCAACAGTCATATGTGTTTGAATAGAATGTGTATGCATGGAGCCATGTTTACGTTTCTAGATCTCTACTACAAATTCTTTGCGCTCTTGGGCTTTTCCAAAAAAACCGCTGACTCATCACAATATAGACCGAACGAGCGCCTACGTGATAAAATACGCGTCAGCAATAATTATTGATGATGTCAGCCGAAAGACTCTGCCAGCCAATCACACCACCCCCAAACCCCACCACACGTCTCACGCGCGGCAGACGTAAGCACGTGATCAGCGCGTGCAAAAACAAAGCAATAACCTGACGACTGATGGAAATTTTTATGCAAAAGCGCACTCAAACTTGCTGACTAAGCAGCGCAATATTACGTTCACAGTTACTCACTTAACGGACATTGATTTCTGTCATCGATGTATGCTGCTTATTGACAGGTGATTCCTACCTCGTAAATGCGGTCGTTGATGAGAACGGAGACATAGTAGAAAACACGTGAAGACGTCGGTCGATACTCATCGCTGAACTCGTTCCGGATGAATTGGCAGGCGAGCGACGTCTTGCCGACACCTCGCGCTCCAAGGATAACGATCGTGACGCGCTGGATGTCCGGGGGGTGGTTGAGCAGATGGTTGTGAAGGTCGGCGTCCGATTGGCGGATGCTGCTACTGCACGTTCGACTGGTGCACATCTTGTTGCGATGGGAGACACGGCGCTGGCTGCTGCAGACAAGACGAGGTGCCTTCATCGAGAGATGGAGACCTGAAGAGAAGGAGGATAAAGTGGCAGCGGCGACCGTTACGAAGAACGCAGGCCGATCAGACGGACGGAAGATGAGCGCCCATCAAGTGCCATCGACCGACAGAGGCGCCATCTGCCATCACTTGAAACCATCGATGCTGACCACTTGCAAACTCCTTTCAACACAATCAAGTAATACGCTGGACGATCCAGTTTGGAAAGCTGTAACAACTAAATTTTCATCTTATGTACAGAAAAACTCTCAAAATATGATGCTGCATGCATAATTGACACTATTTTGATATTTTTAGATGTTTAGCAGCTCCACAGAATATTTCATCATATGTAGTTTCATAAACCACCAGTTAACATGAAATTTGTTCATAAATTCACTTTAATTATGATAAAGAAATTCTTATGTTAACTGTATTTTTAATAAAAATTACTTAGATATGTTGCATTTATATTTTTAAAAGTGATCACATTGGTTTCACAGTTTTGATATTGATATGTTAAGGTAACAAGTCTGTTAATACTGCCCATAACTGCAACTCGTGATGCCAAAGAATGACCATATTTGATACTTTGTAAACTCCTTAAAACAAAAAAGCCATCGGGATTTTTGGATCACTTATCAAATGATCTATGCTCTATCAGAAAATGCAATAAAAACAATATTTTTCTGACCCTTTTTGAGAATATTTTTTCTCTCTGACCCCTTGCCAGATTTGGTGAACTTTGACCTACTATATCCAGCAGGTGTGAATAAGTAATCAGGTCAAACTCTGCCAAGTAATTGCCAGCTACATAGACAGTATACCTTTAAAAATTGATTGCATTGTGACTGGTAATTGTGGAGATATTGATCACTGAATATTGCAAAATTTAGAAATAAAATGAATATGAAGGCACTTTTGACATTTAATACAGCTGAAATCATAGGACACACAGAAATAGTAATTATATTTTTGTAATCTGCACAAGAGACTGTACACATAGAAAAAAAAGATTTAAATTGGTTTAAAAGCTCTGGAGATATCAATTCTCAAATAGTGGACATCGTGAAGTTTCGCGAAATGCCTTTGGAGGGTGGGGTCACGGAATCAACGATATCTTGGAAAGTGTTTGAAGTATTGCATAAATATTTTGGCCTTTGCCATCCAATACATCTTCCAACATGTGGTTAAAATTTCAGCCAATTCTGAGATGGTCGGGTGGGAGGCATTGGTTGAGTTGAGCTGGAATGACCCACAAGACTTCCGTAGCCATTAACATTAAAATGTACACTGAACGAATAGTTGTGCTTTGCCACATCGTCCTTGATTCTCCAGCCTATATTTAGATCTCCATGGACAAGCTCAGTCTCGTAATTCAGCCATCAGACGGAATACATCAAACAGTATGGACAAATTAGGCGACTCAGTGGTCGTCAGATTGCAAATAGTCGCTGTGTCGGCAGGTGCGCTTCACACATACTTTGTCTCAGATGGCCATTTGCGTCAACATCGAAGGCTACCTATGTATAGAAAGCGACTACAAACAGACTATATAAAAACGATCGTGCTTTTTATTTCTGCATTTATTAGGCGCCACTATCTAATGACTTAGCATCAATCGATGGCGCCGAGCAATTGTGAGTGAACAACTTGCTCAAGGTCCATACACGGAGGCTCCAACCCGTACTCTCCGCGTTACAACCCGAGCGCTCTAACCAATGTGCTACCTTGCCAACTGTCTACTTTGCACTGCCTTGGCTTCTGCATTGCCTTGGCATGGGTCTATGCGTTCATATTTAGAGTGGCTTGATTTCGTTTGTGCATCAAGATCAAATCTAGAGCGACATCTTGGGGCATCGGAAGAAAAAACGACCAAAGTCCAACGACAAATTACTTTGGACGTCATAGTTAGTCATCTAGTTAGTTATCTAGACGCTTAATATTGCACAAAAGCGCTCGCTGCCTGTGCTGGCCTAACCGATGGCAAAGTCATTATGAACAACATGTAATCAAACAAACATAACAAAGAACGTCACTATTGACGAAGCTGCTTTCAGTGCACATTTAAGACAAGTTTTGATGAAATTGACAGTTTTTACATATGCATTTATTGATTAGTCGTATGCATTTCTTAACACAATACAAAATCCCAGTTGATGGAAAGACTTAAAACATAGTGGAGAAAATTATATAGGTTTTCGAGCATGGTCAAAGCGGCGTTTACTTGTTTCACAGTCGCTGGCTTTTTGCGGTAGATAGAAGCAATAGATAAGAGAAGCAGTGCTTGACTCTGACCGAAATTGGCATGTTATTACGCTTCTGTAAATCGCTCTTTATCTTTCTATTATCTTTATTTCTGCAATTATTAGGCACCAATAACTGACGACTTAGTAATTAATTGACAGCACTGAGCAATTGTGAGTGTAGGACTTGCTCAAGGTATCTAGACCTACATAGTAACCGTCTCAAACCCGTACTCTCCGCATTGCACTCTTGCTCGCTGTCTTTCTCATTGTATCAACGGACGATGGATGATCTACTGCATCCAGATATAGCCCTCTTCAGTCGTGACAGAGGTTACGATCCAACTACACCATTGATGTTAAGTGTACCATAGTCTCCAAATGTGCTGTTATACATAGTATATATCACATAATACCACACATAAGTATATTTTTATGTTATTGCATATATACACACAAGTAAAGATGTCCATAACGCTTCTGGCACTTATTGTACAAAGCTTGATAAAGTCGTCAGGTATAGTTACTTCAGTGCAACTTTCAAAGGAACGAATATGACAAGAAGGAAAGCCTTTAAGACAGAGAAAGGCTTTCAAATTAGGCTATAGCTTCGAGTAAGAGAAAGTTAAAAGCGAAGATATTTGCGGTAGATATTTGCGGAAGATATTTGGGGAGATTTGGTGGAAGCTATTTCACAAAATGCTGAAGAATAGCTATGCCAAATTAGTATAAGTTTTGAAACGTAGGTGAAGACTGCGTTATATTGTTAATCACTGTGACGATGGGCATATTGTGAACATAATATTGTGCTGGTTAGTCAGCAAGTTTAAAGCGGACGTTTGTGTAGGAAATTTCCATGAGTCTTGAGGTTATTGATTTGTTTGTATACGCGCAAATCGCATGCTGGTTAGCACGCATCGAACACATGGTGAAGGCCTGGTCGATTGACACCTAAGTAAGATCGTCGACATTATCTGATTACCAGTGCAGTGGAATATGCATATCCCCTGGTCATGAACAGACTGGTGAACGAAGATTTAACAGAAGGTAATGTGAACATAATATTGCGCCGCTTAGTCAGCAAGTTTCAAGCGAGCGTTTGTGTAGGAAATTTCCATGATTCATCGGGTTGTTTGTATATGCGCAGATCACGTGTTGGTAGGCATGCATCAAACGCGTTGTGGCGACCATGTGATTAGCTGCGGACAGACGGGCTGACATCATCAGTAGTTCTTGCCGATGTACATTTTATCACGTGGATGCTTGCGCGGCCTGCGTTGTGACGAGTCAGCGGGTTTCTAAAAAACATGATTGCGCAATAACGAGTAACGCAATAACGTGAGGCCACTCTGAACCAGTCAAATGGCCTGAAATGGTCTGCCGTCTTGGCGGGAAAATACCTATATAAGCAGATGCAAATGCATTGTTAACTGAGCACAGATGTGTAGCGCTAGCCTGTCGTTTGCTATGCTGAAAGTTTGAATTACAACTGTCATTGATAGATTTGTGCTTAAGAATCTGACAATTCAAGAACTATTATGGTTGAACTGTTCGTTTAATGATAATTTCAAAAATCAAAGACTGTATGTTTACTCGAGTTAACGCTGATCGAATCTCTGAATGTTGCTTAAGAATGCGTGAGTATTCTATGTCAGATAGGTTGAATGATAAAGCACTGAGAGACCTACTATCAGTTCATAGTTTATTAGCGTTGCATCATATAGTTTTACAATTGAAATCATCAGGCGAAAGAAGTTTCAGCGGTCACGGAGCGCAATTTAAAACATTCGTTTTAGGCAGTGAGGAAGAGGAGGAGGAGGAGAAAAAGGAGGAGATTAGAAATGCCAGAGGATGGGCAGAGCAAGTTGAATGACATGAGTGGGCAAGTGATGGTTATCATATTGACAGCTGGGTGCAGTACTGAGTAAACACTGAACCTGAACACTGCTCTGAACCTGATCCATCCCTAAGCAGTTTATATAAACAATCTGCTAAGCACAGAACTTGAATATTATGTCACAGATGACATAAGGCCAATCAGCATTTTTATGTAGATCTAAATCAAAAAGGATGCATTATGGATAAGATAAAAACCAATTGAACACATATTGAAAGCCACCTTAAATCATATTAATGAATTTGCTAAAGGAACTGATTTCTATTCATTGTTTCCTTTTAGTTAATAAGTTTTATTGTTTTGTTTTTGTTAATAAGTTAATTGTACCTGATATAGAGGAAAATTGGTACAAGACGGACCATGCATCAGTTTTCCACATATTACGTGTCAACTATGCAGCATATAAATCTGAAAATATTAGTGACAACATGACAGTGTGGTTCACCTAATGAAGAAAAATACACTGTAGGGAATATGTATTTTTTTATAAATTAAACATGGTCAGCCATTGAACATCCAGTTTTACCGCAGTGTTGGGGCATGATGAGATGCCGTCCTTTCTGCCCAAACAAGGTTATTTTTCATATGAACATGCTTCAATGTCTAGGAACAGTGCTGTGACTGTAATACCTATGGTCTGCACATATCACAAATGAACTCGTTAATGCCATTGTAATTGGAATGGTGCCACGAACAGTGGTTCAGTGGTTCATGGCATCATAGTCTGCATTTTGAGTATTGAAACCAGTCTTCAGTCAGGGGTTCAACGAACAGTACACTGCAGATGATACGGTAATACCTAGTTGGTTTCTTTGCCACACTTCTTTAATCAGTTTGGTTGCTCTTTTCTTTCCTGGTTTTCTATTTCTATATGCTGGCATTCTCTTTTCATTGGCTGTTCTCTTCTTTTAATTCCCAGATTCATTCTTTGCATTTTCTGTTTTATTCCTGTCAATGACTGATTTTTCTTTTTATAAGCTTGTTTTCCATTAGTTAACTCAAATGATGCCTTTTTTGACTTCTTGGATTTATTCAGTCTTAAATTTTCAATTTCCATCTGGTTGGTCTTGAATGGTGAACTCATCATGTTTTCTGCTTTAAGAGACTATCTCTTACTTTTTCCAAGTTCTCTAACTGCTTTTGGGAGTGGAAACAGCTCCTGATCATGTTTACAGCTAGGTGTCATGCCAAATGAAGTGTTTGGTGTTGAGCTGGAAATACCAGGAGTAGCCTCCATTAAAACTTGATCTTGGTTTGTTGTTGGCTGAAAGTATCAGGAGTAGTTTCCATCAAAACTGGATCTTGGTTTGGTGTTAAGCATAAAAGACTATTAGGATTGGCTTCCATCAAACTGTGTCTTTGATGACAAGCAGAGAGGACCAGGAGTAGGTTCTGTTGAAACTGGGTCTTGGTCTGGTGTAGGGGTGACAGTACTAGAAGCAGCTTCCATCAAAACTTGGTCTTGGCTCAGAGTTCAGCTGAATTCACCTGCATTTGTTTCCATTAGAATTGGATCTTCGAGAAGTGTTGATATAGTTTCTATATCAACTGCTTCATGTTCTGTAATCTCTGATGGGGCAAACTCCTCATCTGTGAAAATGTCCAGATTGAATGACCATACACTAGTCGATTTGAATCCATTCACTGCTTTTTCAATAGATGCCGTTCATATAAATGCTTCATTGAATAACCCTGCCACCTCATAATCGGTTACACGTTTACCAGGGTTGCTAACCATCCATCGGTCAACTGCCTTGTTGTAGTGGATTTTCAGCGGACCATATATGGTTCTATCAAGTGGTTGCAATCTGTGAGATGTATGAGTGGGAACAGACACCATGAATATGCCATTGTCACGAGCATAATCTATAGTATCCACTGATATAAGACAAATATGGTTATCCAAAATCAAAACATTTCTCTCACAGGAGCACTTAACAAATTTTGTAAAATGCTCCAGCCAACGAACAAAAACGTCTTTTTCAATCCACCCAGATTTAGTTGCATAGCCAACAGAACCAGTTGGTGATCTTCACAAAAGAGCTGCAGCCATTTTCATCCATGGAAATATCAAAGGTAGGTGGCACGTACACACCAGCTGCAATAAATGCACATAGCTGTTATAGTTCTTCCTTTTTCTGAACTTGTAATTCTCCCACCTTGTTTATCATCTCCGCATGCAATAAGTTTTTGAGGCTTCTGTACCACTGTAACAGCTGTCTCATCCACGTTAAATATGTTACAAGCTTGAAATTCCCCTATTTTATAGACATCTTTCAAAAGGTCAAAACAGCTGCCAACTTGCACACGATTGAAACCAGTTGCACGGGTCAAACTGGTTGCTTCTGGTATTCTTACAGATTTCTGTGAAACTTTTAATCTTGATAATTTCTAAAATTATTGTTTTTCTTCACAAAAATTGCAAAAAGCAGCATACAAGGAACCAGCAATAAACAGACCGTTCCCAGAGCTAACAGATTAATAAGAAAATATAGCGACATCTATGCCGCTGTTAGATTAATAATAATAATTAGCAACTTCTAATGTGCTGGTGTCTAATGTACAAGGCATCAACCGATGACACACCAAAACCAAGCCACAATCAGGTCAATATCCAGAAGGTCAGTCCAAGAGACAGAGAGGCAGCCTATGGTGGATAAGCAATTTGAAACAGGTAAGTTTTAAGTTGAGAACGAAATGACAGAAGCGACTGAGCAGAATGAACAGACACAGGGAGAGAGTTCCATGATTTAGGTCCAGCAACCGAAAAAGCACGTTTACCCAGAACAGTTCTAGCCCGAGGTATGACCAGAGAAAGACAATCAGATGACCTTGCAGAATAATGGTAAGTCTGGGGAATAAGGACTGATTTTCAGTAATGTGATTGGCCATAGTTCAATGTTTTATAAACTGTAAGTCCTAATTTGAAACAGATCCTTTGCTGAACAGGAAGCCAATGCAGAGATTTAAGCACAGGGGTTATATGCTCATATTTTGAAGTATTTGTTATGGCTCTAGCCAAGGAGTTCTGAACTCTTTGGAGTTTCTGCATGTTTGACTTAGTGATACCAACAAGAATTGAGTTACAATAGTCAAGGCAACTGGAGACCAATGTGTTAGCTAAGGATATTCTGGAAGATATGGGGACATAATGCCTAATTCTGCGTATGTCACGAATATACATGTATGTTGAGTTACAAATACCATTTACATAGTTTGTGAGGGACATGGTAGAATCAAAAACAACACCCAAGTCACGAGCAGTATCGGTGAGCTCAATGAATGAATCACCCAGTTTTACGGATTTAAGCCATTCGAACTTCTTAAGTTGCTGAAGAGTGCCAAGTAGTAGAAATTATACCAATCACATCCTTTCCCGTTCTGCCTCTGACCATTTATGCCCCGTCCTCCCCTAGTTCTAGTCTGATGATAAAGAATGTGTGATTTTTACATTATCTTGCATTTACTTTGTTAGATTCTTAAATCTAATCCGAAAGTAAGCACATTCTATCGAAAAATTCTGATTTTGAGTCAAGTCTGTTGTTTATTGCTCCAAAAAAAGAATAAAACATTGCAAATGTAAATAACATAAACACTTATCTGGATCCAAAGGTCTACCCAAAAGGGGCCAAGGTCCCGCTAATTTAGGGCAGCCTATGATACAACAATATATTAATGGCAAATGACTTATATATGAGCAGCTAATCAATTCTTAACTAAAATGAGAACAACATCTGTCAACAAAGAAAAGAAATAGCCTACCACTTTGACAAAACTAAAATTCAAACATTTATATAATGTTCAGTCAGAAGAAACACTAAAATACTGAATAATCAGCTTCTTGACTAACATGAGAACATTATACAATGTTCAGTCGCAAGAAACACTAAAATACCGAATAATCTGCTTCTTAAATAAATTTAAAATAGGTTACAAAGCACGTAAATTCTTGGGAATTGAGTTCCATATTATTGGACCTGCATATTTCAAAGCAAACTGTCTTGTATTAGTCCTGACAAAAAAGTTACACTGAGATTATTATTTTGACGCATATCAGGAATTATGGAATATGTATGACAATTAGCAACACACGTAAAATAATTACTGAATACAGTTGGCAGTGTATTGTGATAATACCTAAACATGAACAAGGATATTTGATACTTATTTATGTGTTCAAACTTCATAATATTAAGATCTTTATAACAATGGTCAGTAGTCATTCCATGTAACCTCCCGGCGATTATTCCAACCGAACGTCGTTGTGAAACAGATAGTTTTGAAATTCTGGAATGGTAATTAGATGCCCAAACGAGATTACAATATGTTAGATATGGATAAATTAATTAATAATATGTTTAACAAAATGTAACTTGGCAAAATGTGGCGAATACGAAAAAATATTCCAATACTTTAGCTATTTTACATGATATATGATATTTGTAAGTATTAAGATCTAAAACTGTTTATTTCTTGGTTACAGTTCTTTAATGTGTCGGAACTTAATTAAGAAACGCGTCTGTTGAAAGAATGACCGAATCTCGTGTCAAACCAACGATGTGTGTGGGACTTAGAGTCGAAAAACTGTTGAAATATTCTGTTTAGTTTCATTATATTGACGTCGGTTGTATTCGGTTTCAGGCAAACTCATTTGGAAAGTGGTATTGGTTTTGTTTAGCCGTCGGCGGCGGCGGCGGGCAGAGGTACCCTGCCCCTTTCCCTGTCACTGCTGCCGGCCTCCTATAATTGACGCTGAAATTATGCCCCGATGGCCGGAAATCGATCGACGGACGACCGCCGCAGCAGTGCGAATATAGCAACAACATATCGCTGGGCAAAACACGCTACGCATATATCCCGATATCATATATACAACGATATAGCCCTATATATACCGATATATAAATATGCATTATCACAAAGTTTGTATATCATAAAGTGTGTTATGTTTATAGCTAAGATCTAAGATCTTTGTTTATAGTGTACGGTGCGAAGAAAAACTAAATATGGTCGACGATCAGATGGAAATTAAGAAATCGTCGCCTGAGCAGTTTATGGAAAGAAGTTGGGCGACTCGTCAAATGACAAAGACGCAGGAACTTACAGCGGCTGTGGCCGTCATGAGACACGATATTGCAGCACAAAGCAATAAGCACTTCAAGAACAGCAACCACAGAAATCACTGACCCCTAGTCTGCGGGGTTATTCAATGAGATGCGGAGGATAATAGAGCAGGAAACGCGGAGACTGATAACCAAGCACGTGCGCAGTTTCGTCAATGTTTCCATTCCACGGGAGGCGAAGACGAAGAGCAAAGAGGAAACGCCCACCGTCATTGATCGCCGAATTACCAGCTCTCCTTCAGACGGCCAGACATCAAAGGCAAATGACCCCTAGCCCTGTATCTACACACATACTTATGTTTGTGTATACATGATTCTTGTATAACGTGTTTACTGACAAAAAGGAAGCAGAGCTGATACAAATATCCTGCCGACAAAAAGAAAGTAACACCTTCTACATACATTGTCATTCTACTATAGACATCTGATCTTCAAACAAAAGCTATACAATACAAAACTAATGGAAGCGATGCAACTATGTATGCAGTACGAGACAAGGCTATCATCTTTCACAGCACAGATGAGTGTCATATCTTTAGCATCCAAGGTGATAGGGCAGCAGTCAGTACAGCAATCAATCCACACTGTCAGTGAATCCACACACATATGAACTGAATACAATACACTCAGTTTCAACAAAAGAATACAAAGCATTCCAATACAAAGGTACAGCACCACTGCACAATCTGCTCTGCTAGGTGAACGATAAATACCAGTGAAATATTACGGCACAGTACAATAGATGTATCATATGTCCATGTGAAACCTAACTGGGTGTGGCATCCCTTATGTTAGCCACAATTACTGTGGTCACCTCTGACTTACACTGCACCTGTGGTTGTCGATCCATAAAATAATGATATGACTACACACAAGTACGAATCGTAGGTAAGTAATTTTATATGAACTTTATTTCGCCATAAAACTGGGCTGCACACAAACCTACAGAACACAAGTACAAGGAAATCTAAACTACAGACTAACTGAGAGGAATACCGTCCATAAGCATTAGCACAGAAGTCACTAATATTGCAATTTTGCAAAACATCATAATTTTCACAAAGCATCCTCATCTGTCATTGTGCAAACAGTTCATGCAACTCAGTTAATACTATGTTATTAATGTAACATAACTTTGGTAAGAAGGATTACTGTCTCACAATAATGTCAGCCTGAAGCGGCAAACAACCAACATACATGCAAATGTCCCTCAGACAGTTAATGTTATTTACTTTGAAAAGCTTCCGAAATATTCTGTTCCATACATTTTTTCAACCTTGCATATTCCCTTTTGGTGAGTGTGACACATTCATATGTATAGATTAGTAGTGGCTTACAATGTGCCTTGAATAAATGCAATAGGACCAGTGCTTTTTTTGGACAGAACGCTCCGGAACGGCGTTCTGGCACCTTTTTTGGCTAATAATAAATAATTTAGTTTTTATTAAAAGAATTAAGTTATATTAATTATGTAATATAATGTAACTTATTTTAATTCAATTTCAGTGTTTACAACTTTACCCTGTTTTCAGCGTTTATTGATTGATAAAAATAATGAAATTTTAGCACAAAATTCCATAATTGTTCAGTTCCGGAACCTTTTTTCTAGAAGACAAAGCACTGAATAGGACCATTTCATCCATGCGTACTTTAGCTTTAGAAAGAATATTATTAACAGCCTTATAAAATTTGCAAATTATTTCACTAAAACTCATTTAAACTGTCTTCCGGCAGTCAAACAGACTCCTAAGTGCTTTTGCTTTATCAACATACGGTAAGCCTACACCAGAAATAGTCAAACATGCAGATGTTTATAAGCACTACTCATCCTAAGCAAAATTGATTTTGCTACAATGAAATTCATATCCAAGTAGTGTGCTTCTAATTCATAAATGATAATAATTTATTTTGAAGAGAAGTCAGTGAGGCAATAATAATAATCTGAGAACTTCTATAGCACCACTGTAATAATGCTCAAGGCATCAGTCGATGGTCGCTGCTAAGCAAAATCATTGTCCAAGCCAAATTCCATGGTGAGTCGGGGTCAAAAGGCCAAAGAGGAGAACAGAAGACACAGAGACAGCCTAAGGAGGAAATAAGTTCAGGAAGAGGTGAGTTTTTAGTCAAGATCTGAAGGCCAAAACAGACTTTGCCGAGCGAACATTTGCCAGAAGAGAGTGCTAGAGTCTAGGGCCAGCGACAGAAAAGGCACACCTGCCAAGAGGTGTTCTTGTCCACAGAATAGTCAGATTTAGAAAGCTAGAAGACATGGTCGAGTAGAGATAAGTCTTGGGAGCCAGTACAGGACGAAGATAGTGAGTTTGGCTGAAATGTAGTCTTGTATACAATTAGTCCAGTCTTGAACATTATGCGCTTTTCTACAGGCAACCAATGCAACGATTTTGGGATTGGTGTTATATGCTCATATTTTGGAATTTTAGTGATATCTCTTGCCAATGTATTTTGAACTCTTTGAAACGTCATCAAATTAGCTTTTGAAATGCCAGTAAGAAGTGAGTTGCAGTAGTCAAAAACGCTGGAGACTAGGGCATTAGCCAAACAAACCAGGGCAGAGAAGGGAATGTGGCGCCTAATCCTACAGATATCACGAATGTGGTAGTGGGCAGACCTACATATAGAATTAATGTGACAGTTTGGAGTCAAATACAACACCCAGATTGCGGGATGAACAGGTACATTGTATGTAGGTTGGCAGATTCCAAAGAATTAAATTTCTTCAGTTGCTGTGAAGTTCCGAAAAAGGAAAACTCAGTTTTCGATGGGTTTAAAAGCAATCCATTTTCTGCCATCCAAGACTAAACTTGGTTAAAGACGTCAGATAACCGAGTGAGAGAGCTGGAAGAAGAGGAATTATCGAAGGAAGTGTAGAGTTGAGCATCATCAGCATAAAGATGGTGTTTCAGACCACTTTGACTCAGTAAAACGCTTAATGGAGTTGTGTACAAGGAGAAAAGTAAGGGGCTGAGAACAGAGCCTTGACGGACACTGCAGGTGAGTAGTACCTGGTCCGACATTGCACTGCTAATGTAGACAAATTGAGTACAGAAGGTAAGATATGATTTGAACCAGTTAAGGGCCAGACCTGATATACCAAACCAGTGCTCAAAGCGATGGAGCAATATAGCATGATCGATAGTGTCGAAGGCGGCAGATAGGTCAAGAAGAGCAAGTGCAGTTACACATACTTTGCCATTGTCCGTGGAGTAGATAATGTCATTGTGGACAGAGAGAAGAGCTGCTGTCTCAGTGGAGTGGAATTTGCGATATGCTGACTGGAAGGGGAGGAGTAAGGAATTTGAAGACAGATGTGCCTCCAGTCAACATTTAACAACGCGTTCAAGAAGTTTAGAAATAAAATTCAAGTTTGAGATTGGTTGGTAGTTTGACATAGTCAGCATCCAAAGATGTTTTTTCAGCAAAGGGTGGACAATCGCATGAGAGAAACATGATGGGAAGGAGCCGTCAGCAAGCGACCGATTGATTAGTGTCAAGATTGTAGTACCAAGCACATCAAAGCAGCTTTTGAGAAGATGGGTAGGAATTGCATCTAGGAGGCACTGTATGTCAGGAGATTTCACCCAAGGTTGCTGGAGTAAGAGAATCAAAAGTAGGCAGAGGTGATCAGGAGATGAAAAGCCATTTGATAGTGGAATATCAAAAAAATGTTAACCAGACATTCAGAGGCGTCGATCATATGGGTGCCCTCGGGGCCCGGGCCCCAGCAATATTTTGAGCATGAGGGCTCGGCCATTGGTTGGACACCAGCAATATTTTAGCTATGAAAAGGCAACTGTGGACTGATAAAGTTTTCGTTCTTCCTGAAATAGGCCTATTCTTGACCCCCATACCAAGGCCTTTGCCTCTGGAACCCGACAGGGGCTTTGCACCCAGACCTCCACTATAGGCCCGGGCCCCTCCAATGTTTAATACGGATCGACGCCTCTGCTGATATTGGATTTTTTGTCACCAAAGAATTTCATGAAAGCATCAGCCAGCGCTGATGGCGAGGAGGTTTTGGGTAGTGTGCATGGTGTTTTCCTGTGGGGTAACTTATTCAGGACCTGCCAAAGCGACCTCAGGCAAGATGAATTTTCTGAAATTAAGTTTGTGAGATCAGAGGATTTGGCCTTGGAAACTAGGTTACGAACAAGTTGACACTGTTCTTTGAAATGCACATGATCATTTGCATACATCACATGACCAACATACAAACCATTAATAGAACATCCCACTTGACTCTTAGATTAACAATATAGTCATCAACATAAACTGCAAAAAAGCTTAGGAGATATTGTATGTAACACCCCTCTTTGTCTCACACTACAAATTATATCAAAAACTCTAGAAAACACACCATTCCATCTGAAAGCTGCATAACATTTACTGTATCAATTTTTCAAAACCCTAAAAAATTGATGTGGAATTAATTTCAAATACACTTCATGATGGTTAACTTTATCAAAAGCTTTTGACATATCTAGTAGACAAACATTAACAGTGGATCCATGCTTTGTATAGTACTCAACAATAGATCTCACTATAAATTGCACTATTGCACCCAGTTTTCTTCTTAAATCCAAACTGAAGATCCAATCAATGCAGATAACCACTGTATACATGTAGCTCAAGTAATCACATCTCAAATAACTTAGCAATATTTGAACTAAGCGTTGTAACCCAGTAGTTGCTGCTGCTTGATAGATCACTATTTTTCTCTTCTGCAAGAGGAATTATTAAGCCTCCACCAAACTTATGTGTGCATACCCATAGTGCAGTATGCTGTTAAACAGTAAAATAAGCAAAGTCTGGACAACAGGGTGTGTATATAACAGATGTTTAGGTTCTACACCATCAAAACCAGCAGCTTTACCACATGTCAAATCACTTAAACATTTGATAACAAGATCATGATCTATACCTTTGTTGTCTCCTTGACTTGATTGACTGATATAGTTGTGTTTGCAACTCTCAAATTCATCATGCAGTTCCCTGCTTCTGATATTGTCATTGCTGGCACAGGCTTTTTCAAAAACTTTGGCAAATTGCTCAGCTACCGATGCAGCATTGTTAGTACCATCAATAAATTCTGATTTTTTTTTGTGCTTTTACTGAACTTAGAACCCCATGTCTTCCAGAAAGCAAACTGATCCTTTTGCTTTAGATAGTCATGCAAATTATTAGAGACACATTTTATATCATCACGGTCGTTTTTCCATAATGCCCTTTTGTAATTAGCCTTAGCGCACCTTTTAGTGTCATAAATATCACCGCTACTAGGTCTTCTACAGTTTTCCCAAAGAATGCAAGCATCAATAGATTTTGCTTTTAGATCTTTCAGTTTGTCATCCCACCAGTGTTTAAAAAACTGATTGGTTGTCTTAGGAACATTAGCATTTGCTGTAAATGTTAAACAATCAACTATCAACCGGTAAAGATCATCCATCATTGAACTATCACTGCGTAAAACTCCATTACCTTGAGATTTAAAGCACAAAGCAGCAGAGCCACTCAAGTTAGTAAATGTATCCCTGAAATAATTAGCAAGATTCGCTTTGCCCCATTGTAACTTAATTGGTTTAACATATTTCTTGGATCCATGTCTTATACCGCAATCGAGATTATCTGTAACAGACAACATAAGTGTAATAGGTAGATGATCTTACAAATTTGGCCCACTGTCACTAATTACACAACTCTGGACTGCAGGTTCAAGACTACTAGAAATCAAAAAATGGTCAACAAAAGTTATAACATGATGTAACATGATATTATTACTTCGCATTACTGTCACACCATTTATCACAATAAATCAACTTATAATTCTTCATAAATTGCTAAAACAGTTTGTGACCAATGTTTTCACTAACTATATCACAATTAAAGTCACCTGCCAATATAATTTTAGCATTGAGATATTGATCAAAAACATTGCTTACTGCTGTTTAAATGTCTAGCACACAGTTCTTATATGCAACAGAGTCTTTAAAAACAGGCATATAAACATTTACAATCAAATAATCATACACACTCGGAATCGGACATCTATCTTCCCTAGTTAAGCATTTAGTTTTATGTATATGCCCTTTATTTACAAGTGTACCAACTCCACCAAAAGAGTGGCCCCTAAGTATGTTTTGTCCAATTACTACATCAGTGGCTGATAAGGAGAACCCAACAAAATCACCACTAAAATTGTTAAAACAGCTTAGATTGTCAGGTAAAAGCCAATGCTCCTGCACAAAAATAATGTCCAATTCCGAACGTAAATCGTTAAGCAGAGATTTACCCTGTGCAATTGTATGAACCAAGAGATAATACAGCCATGTTCTAATGTATAAGTTATTTGTTGTTCTTAAAGTACCAATCGCGCAACTCACACCCAGCTGACCAGTTGTATTTCTTGTAGATTTCTTTCTCCGAGCGTATGGAGCACGAGACTATGAATGCAGCTGTACGATGTTCTTCCCTCCTTCGATTCCAGGTTCTTGCACCTTGGTTCCTTCATTCCTGCAGCAGTCATTGATTCAACTAACTGTTCTTCTGAAGTGTCATGCTTTAAACGACCTACAAAATCCACGATACGTCTAGGCACTGCTAAGAATTTGGGTCCACAGGCATGGTTTTGGTCCCTCTGATAACTTTCCTGCGTAGATTAACATTGTCGAACCCGCGATTAGCATTTGCCTGGGTTGCATGTGACTTTGCTTTACGTGAAACCACAACAAAGCCCTTGTCGTTAATCTCTTTAGCCACATCAGTGGTTGCTTTATAACCTGATGCGAGGTAGCCACTGTTGTTGAGTTAGTCTTAAGTATTCAAAAGCAATACACCTTCATTGTCGTCGTCCGTCTGCTGATTCTGACACATACTTCTTGAGATTGCACTTTCAACCCTGCAGTCTTGACTGATGCAACCATGTTCATACACTTCGCCACCACACTTGGACAACTGTTCTTCAAGGGCAGCAACTTACTTAAACAACAATTCTTTAGCCCCAGATATAATTCCAACCGAATAAAAACCAGCCATAATCGATTTCATGTTGCCATAAACACAGTTTCCACATTTACGAACCAAGTAGCACAAATGCTCGCAAATAAACAGGCCTTGCGTTGCCATGGCCTTGGTGCGAGGACCTAGATAGCATGAGACCTGGTATGCGTCAAAATAATAATAAGACGCATGCAACTAGCAGCCACGTAGACTACGGAAATGCTGTTGTAGCAGAAACAGCCTAGAACAGCTCTTGTAGTTCCACATCCTCGCTACAACGTGGTCCAGGAAATCCAAACATGGTGTCAGCAGTTAACTATGCGTGGGAATCCGTTGGGTTCTGCATAGAGGCCTATGCGGAAGGCCCCAGTAGTCACTTTACATGTTCTAGTTATCTACGCACTGTTTGCTTAGGCCCTACTAATAAACTCTGTTCTTAATGACTTCAACGGCATTTAGTCTAGCGTAGCCAGTGTTTTGTAAGGTATTAAAAGGCGCCATACTAGGTTTCTAAATGCTATACATACGTCTGAGTTGTCAACGATCTAAAGTTCGAAGTTGAAACCAATCGGGATTCGAACTATTGACTTGCCTGAGTCTCTTTGATGAGCCTCCGTTCTTTCTTTCCTTTCGAGCTCCATCTGTTGCCTTTGGATTTCCATTTTTTGCCTTTGGAGTTCTATTGTTCTTGCCTTTCTCTTCTAACTTTTTTGTTCGGTCTCGAGACTTCTTTTCTCAGCCACCTCGGTTTTGCTAACAGCAGTTGTTTTCGGCTTCTGCTCTTTCGTTTCTTTCCAATTCCATTTACTCTTTTGCGTTCAGCCTCTGTTATTTTCTTTCCTTCTAACTTTATCTGTTGCCTTCAAATTTTCGTTTGCTGTCTCTGCATTCACATCATCTGCAGCATTACTTCCATATTTAATTGGAGGAGGAGGTTTCTCCACTGGCTCCTACTCCGGTTTTGCTGCGGCACCAACTACCACTGTTCTTCAATCGATCATCCACTCTTTCGCCAATGCATCTAGTAATGTCTCTCGATATCAATCTTTCATCTGCTCAGCATTCCAGTCATACTGAAGGAAGGCCTGCCTGATCGGCTCCGTGCCTTGTTTGTCAATTTCTGCCTGTTTTTCTGCGAACAATCGTGTTATTTGCGTAAGTAACCTTTAGCAACAGTAAATTTTGAACTGTTAGCATAAAGATCATTTCTAAAACACGTCAGTACAAATACTACCAAAGTTATCAAAATATTCGTAGAATACAGCACATGTATTTTAATTTTTTTCTTACGTCTGGATCTTCTTTCTTAGGCTGCCCCGAGTCGACGTTGAATTCTACCTCCAAATCGACGTTGATTTAAACCCTCTCAAACACAGGATTTTCCGATGACTCTAAGCCAACCGACGATGACCGACCGAACTTGACCTCTGGATATGTTGGCCGTCAAGCACGGTCGCACCACCTTGGTTGTTTCACGAATTTTGAACCTCAGTCCTTCGATCGCTCTGCTTCCGTCTTTGGCTGAAATCGTTCACCAGCACCGAATTCTTCGGTTAAATCTTCACAAAGAAAGTTGTGTAAAGCTGCAGTGATTTATGACTAGGTAACCTGGGAATACGCGACTTTCAGCAAGCTGCTAACCAGATAATGTCGACAATCTTTCGAAGTTCTCAATAATCAGGCTTCGAACCGTAACCAATTCGTAGCGTAGACTTAAGTCGATCAAAGTCTTTGATTATCGTAATCATAAATAAACGAACAATTCAATCGCAACAGTACTTGAATCATCACATTTTCAAAACGCACGATAAGCTGGTTAAATATCTGTTTTCTGCTGCATCTGTTTTCTGCTGCAACCATATAAGTTTTTATCTATTTAGTTCTTGCTTATGGTGGCTTTTGTGTTGTTTTCCATCTATTTAGTTCTCGCTATTTGGTGGCTTTTGTGTTGTTTTCCGTGGCTGTCTAGACGCGGACAGAGACAGTGTTTTATCGTCCGTTTTCTCTTAGTGTCTCGCTTTGCTTTCGGCTTTGTTGCATGCAACAAGTTTCCACCTCCACTGTTCCATGATTGTTTCGGTGTAGCTCCACATTAACATGACGGAACACTTTAGCTCTTTGTTCCTATGAGTCGCCCATGAGCTGAAGACTGTTCTTTCACAAGATTACTAATTTTGAGTAATGTTTTTTTACTCAGTCTTGTGGTTCGGGTCGCTCGCAGGTTGACTCCTCAGAATGTAGACGAACCACAAGTATAAATACGTACTCAGTGAAATGGGTTTTATTAATGTGGGCAGTTCTTTTTAGAACTGGATTTGAGTGAAATTACTCAGTCTTCTTTTTCGGAAGCTTCTCCCTTTTGTTGTCTGTAAACTTCATAGTTTGGAACCATGCAAATTCAGTTAATCTTATACCAAATACAGCCTTTTCGCTCTGGCTGGCCCCATTTATTGCCATTCTTTAAATGTAGAACACGATCTGGCTCATGCCTCAATCCTCAATCAATCCTTCAAACCTTATTACCACTTCAATTTGTCTTCATATACTAATCGCAGGAGAGTTTGCCTCACTTTAGGTCTGTTTAATTGTTTATTGCCCACTGGAAGTTTTGGTTTAGGATTTCATGTCAATTCGTGTAGAAAATATTCTACTGTTCTTCGTGCATTGTCCTGATACTTATTTCTGCTGCTTCTTATGACTGGTTTTTTTAAAAAGAAATTCTTGACCAGTCAGGTTCCAAAATATGAACATCGGCCAACAAAACATTGTTCGCTTGGGAATAAAAAGTTTTACATAACTTTTTGTGAGCAGTTCTTACATATATTCACTCTTAACGAAACTCGTAAATATGGTTTTATATGTTTTGCGGTTGACTGCATAACATTACATTATGTTCCGGTTACAAGTCATCTGGATCCTTATAC
Source organism: Norana najaformis (assembly GCA_964023275.1). NCBI lineage: Eukaryota > Metazoa > Annelida > Clitellata > Crassiclitellata > Hormogastridae > Norana > Norana najaformis. The sequence goes on from OZ029918.1 coordinate 16,533,592, forward strand.
ATGAGCAAGGCTTAAATTAGACGCCGACTATAGTCGCCTACGCCCAGACTAGATAGCCAATGACTAGCAACCTTCAATAAGCGGCATGCCTGAGTCTGGCTAAGGCAACGGACTAACTAGTCGTGGATTAAGACTCGCTAGTTAAGTTTTTTACGCAGGGTTTTCCAAAATAGCCTGGTTGTGCTGACCGCGCTTGCGCGAAAGTTATTTCTATGAGACGATATATTCTTGTTCTCTGGTTTAATGAATTAATGTTCACGATGTGTATGCACGAGACGGTCGTTTCAAACACGAGTGATATTTATTCATAATATTTTAGTGAAAAAAGTTTTAGGTAAGAAGAATTTACGTGTTGAGTTTTATTGTTAATATGATTGCTGATAGCGAGTCGAGTGGAATTCGACGGTTCTAAACACTCGTTGACATCATAAACTTCATCGAATCGAGAATTGTGACACCAGCGATTTTGTTTATTTTCACTACGCTAGGTTTAAGTCCACTTAAGCCTGGTTGCGATGTGGACTAGGGTTAGTTATATGTAAATGTATATAGCGACCGTATGGCCTCGACCCTGCTCATTTTAAAATGAGTTAATCGGGTGAAATCACTACTGCTGCCCGTTTGAATGGGCGCCACGACATTTAAGGTTCCCATTGCTAGCCCACATCGTAGCGCGCAAACACCCCGTCGTGCATACCTATGTAATCTGCTTCTCGGTCGTAAGCCAGAGTTAGTCTGAGACAAGCAGTTACGCCGTCATCGTGCATACGGACTATGAGGCTGATTTGTACACTTTAGAAGAAGGGTATTAAAGTAACCTAATGTGAACGTAATTTTTTTTAAAACACGCGTTGATATGGGAAATTTGTATGATATTTCATCCATTGATCCCCGGGAATTGACTTGTTTGTGATTGGCTGGTGGTTTCCCGCTCTTTAGGAGCAAAATTTCTGTGACGTAGCGTCGCTGTGTTATCTGGTTGTTAAATTGTTTGTGAGTGGCTGGCTTTCGCGCGCATTTTAAATATACGCGTTTGATTGGTGAGTTTTCACGCGCAAATGTTATAGTTAAAATACGCTTCTTCATGGTCAGCGTTCGCGCGCAACGTCTGACGCTAGCAGTAACCGTTGTCTTGTCTTCAGTCGTCCTCGAGCCGAGGATTGGCTGCACCACGAACAATTCTACGCCATCTGCTTCTGGCCCTCGTTTCTTGTAATTACTGGTCGAACGATAATTCAATCCACGACTTGATATTGTCTATCCGTGTCATCTTTCCCTGAGCTCGGAATCCAGGAACTGTGCCTTGTATGATCTTTTTCTCTACGCATTCTCACTTTCATAGCCCATGTCCGAAGCATGAAAGCTTCTTCTTTTGATTAATCCAAGCAGTCCAAGCAGATTAATCCTGCCGTCTCTAGGACCAACTCATTTGTCTTCTTGGCAATCCACGGTACTCCAAAAATCTGGCGCTAATACTTAATTTCAAATGCGTTGATTCTTGCCTTTTCATCTTTTTTTGTGGTCCAACTCTCACAGCCATACTGCGCTATTGGCATACTAGAGCTATCAGAAGTCGTATCTTTGTTGCAAGCAATATTCCATGACTTTTCCATATGCTCTTTAAGGCTGCCCCAACACCTTGTCCTTTTGCCAGTCTTGATCGAATCTCTTTACTGCATTCAGAGTATTCGGTTATAAGTTAGCCAAGACATGGAAATGTGTCAACCTGCTCCAGTTGGTTACCTTGTACTCTGATGCTGCAGGTTGTACTACTTGTTACCGTGACCTTGGTTTTGTCCACATTAATGAACAGACCCTGGTTGCTGCTTGCTCGGTCACGACGGTCAACTATCTCCTGCAGCTCTGCTTCCGAGGCTGCCAACAGAACATTGTCATCAACATATCGGAGTTTGTAACTCTTCTCCCTCCTATTTGAATTCCACCATCATAACCGTGAAGCGCTTCCCTCATGACCATGTTGAATGTTGAATAGGTAAGGCGAGATGATCACACAGCCCTGTCGAACTTCTTTCTTGACATGGAACCCTCGTGATAGTGTACCTACCGGCTGCTCTCACTCTAGCTTGTTGTTTACAGAAGAGTCAAGAAAGCAGTTTGATCATATGAATAGGGTAACCCATGCTAAACATAATCAAAAACCTTCTTAAAATCAACAAAGCACATAAAGAGGGACTGCTGATGCTCTCTAGTTTTCTGCACGATGATTCTAAGATTTGTGACTTGATCTCGTGTTCCCCTTCCTCTGCGAAATCCAGCTTGTTCATCTGCCACCTCAGAGTTCTGTTCTCACCCTTTCCAGAATGATTTTTACGATGATTTTACTGGCATGCGAGACCAACCGTAACCGTTGACTTGGCGGGAAATAGACTTTGAAAGCGGACGCTAATGCTTTGTTGAGAGAGCTTGAAGATTTGGGATAAGTAGTCTGTCGGGCTTCCTTTTGGTAATTTGAGGTACAAGAGCCGCTGGTAGATTCGTACGTTTAGAAAAGGATGATTCAGGATTGTTGTGATTGAACTGTTCCTTGACTGTTAATACACAATCGAAAATGAAAGAGTGACTGTCTTTTATCGAGTTAACGCAACGCCACAAATCGTGCGAGTCAACGGTGCAAAGCCTTTTTGTTGACAACTTCAAAAAGTCGTAGACAAAGCCGGCATTCATTGCTTGGAAACATTTATCGACTTCCCCTCCGTCTCACTGACTGACTCTGGGTGAATTTTTGTAAATATTTGGTGACATCTCTTGTTACGGGCCCGGAATGGCGGTGTATTTAGATATTTTTCTTTCAGCGGCTATGTCAGCGGCAGCATCTGTGACCTTGGCTGATTTGGCGCGGTATGATTCTGTCAGGGTGTCCAAAACAGTGGCGTTCCAGGCAAGGCATCAGAGTCACGCCATCGGGACGTCTCCCATCGGACCTGACAAGTCCAGCCGGCTCCTTTGTAGCAGGTAAGCCGGCTTTCGTGAGGGGCCACGCCAGATGATGTCATTTAGTAATGCGTGCCCGGCGGTTCAACCTGACCCAAGGCTATATATGAAAAGCCGTGCGAGCCGTTCTCTTTGAGTGTTGCTTCACAAGGGCATTCAGGCAGGGCGCATAAGTTAGCCTCTCACCTGCAGGAAATGAGGCGACTGCCTTCAGCTTTGCTTGATGGTAAAAAATCAGTTGTTATGGAAGCCTGCACGCTGCCAGGTCCCTCTGAATGACGGGGCAGCCCCTGGCACATTTTTACAGGTTTCTTCCGGCAAGAATCACTTCTAATAATAATAATAATAATAACAATAATAACTATTATTATTATGTCCGTTATCATTATTATTATTACAGCTAGGAGGGGCGGTTTGTATATTAGTTAACTGGAGTGACAGATGTGTACTTCAAACCATTCACGTTCAGGCAAACTGAGTAACTGATACAAGTATAACACGGACGGACGGACGGACGGACGGACGGACGGACGGACGGGACGGACGGACGGACGGACGGACGGACGGACGGACGGACGGACGGACGGACGGACGGACGGACGGACGGACGGACGGACGGATGGACTGAAGCGACGAGCGATGAGTGGAGGGATGGATGGATGGGCAAGCGATGTATCTAGCGAGAAGAGAAAGAGAGGCGCCTTGAAAGACGAAGAACTTGGACTTACGGCCTAAGCGTTTGATTAGTTGCAGTGGCGGCCATCTTGTCGCTTCCTTCGCCGCATCGATCTGTGTTTGCTGTCTGCTTGGCGGCATCCTAGCAATAAACTTATTGCCAGATAGAAATAGCAGACGACTATTCAATTTCAGATTCCCGCACAGCCATCCATCTGCGTCCACAAGCCAACGACGTCTGCTAGCAGGCTCCAACGGAAAATCGCATCGAACTCGGCAACTTTAGACTCAGGTCATACAGTCGTTGAAAGCGGAATCGCTATAATGTTGCGCAAAGCACCGATTAACGACTAATGCTAACACAAACCTTCGAAAACCCAAAACCTTTACAGAGCAGCAGCCTAATATATACATTTCTTATATCTTGTAATTTATTTTTCGAAACATATATATATATATATATATATATATATATATATATATATATATATATATATATATATATATATATATATATATATATATATATATATATATATATATATATATATATATATATATATATATATATATATATATATATATATATATATATATATATATATATATATATATATATATATATATATATATATATATATATATATATATATATATATACAAAGCCACTCGTCTCCTCCTCCTCCTCCTCCTCCTCTTTATCTCTTCTTTTTGTTCTTTCTCCTTCTCTTAATCCTCCTAACCTTCCTCCCGTTCTCCCATGGCTTCCACCTTCTACCTTTCCTATTGCTGCTGTACAGCAGAGATTTTCGGTCACTCAACAGAGTCGATTATGAAAATTTCTCAGCAAATGATCGGCCGCCGATTCCCACAGCTTGACGATCATTCGGTCAGCGACAGACAGACATACATACATACATACAGGCAGGCAGGAAGGCAGGAAGGCAGGCAGGCAGGCAGGCAGGCAGGCAGGCAGGCAGGCAGGCAGGCAGGCAGGCAGGCAGGCAGGCAGGCAGGCAGGCAGGCAGGCAGGCAGGCAGGCAGTCGGATATCGTCAATTAGGACTATTCTTATCATTATCATAGGTCTTAATAGGATCTCTGTTGAATTGTTATCGAACAATACCTGTCCAACGCTTAAGGCCCCATTTTGGATATTTTCAGCAGCTGTAGAAGCCATACTTATTATGCGCCTCTGTCCATCTCTTCCACTTTATCATTCCAGTCCATGACCAAAGCCATAATCCGATTGCACTGCTACAGATGCGGACAAAACGGATATGATCATGGTTTTCACTGGCATTTTTACAAATGCACGCTGCACAAAGATGCACATTAGACTATAGGTATGAATACATGCATACATACATACATACGTATATATTATATACATGCATTGGCATGTATATATGCACCTTAATCATGCCTAGTAGTAGTCGCGGTTACATTTACATTTATAGTTGCTCCCTAGTCTTGCTTCTGTCACACTTTTGGACAAACCCTGAACAAGCGCACACTGAGAACTGTTTTGAATATTCTAAACATAATATTACGCCGATTAGGCAGTAAGTTTGAAATGCGCGTTCTTGTAGTAACTGTCTGCAGCGTAGCGTTTATGAGTCATCGTGTTGTTGACTTGATTGTGATTGGCTGGCGGGTTTCCCGCGCTAAATAGGCTGGAAAAACAAGAATGGCGGAAGAAAGTCAGGGAGATAAAAAGACACTTGGAGAAGGGGAATCATATCAAACATGAAGAAAACTTTGAATTCAATAAATGAGTTTTACTCTAGACGCCTTTACGAATTAGCAGAAATTCAATTGTACTTTGAAACAGTGAAGGAACCAGTAACTGTTGCTGAAAAGGAATTTTGGGTCAAATTGCTGTTACCATTAATGTTTGCAAAGCTAGAACTATCCTGAGTTCCTTGAATTACACCAATTTTGATTACTACATGATCGTTTCAAAGAACACATTTTAAAGAGATTAAGTTTGTATATTGGGAGTACAGAGCATGCATGCTTCACTGAGGCATATAAATCGCCTGATGAAACCCTTACACTGTCTGATTCAAGGTTGAACAATTGTTCATTTACTAAGTCCGAAGTAGGGAGGTGGACAAAGATTACGAGAAATTGTAGTATGATCTCATGGTCGCAGGTCATCGTTTGTAATCTGATCCTACGAGAGATAAGAAAGAGAAGGAATTTGGAAACAGAAAGGAAAAAGGTGGAAAAGTGAAATGAGTAGACGAATAAAAAGGATCAACCGGAGGAAGGAAGAAGAGAAGAGGAAGGAAGTACGGTATCGCATGAAACAACCATGCGGCAAAGATATCAAAGCCATAATATGCGGCTGCAATGCGACAGTCTGTGTTGTTCGACATGGAGAAGAGAAAGACTCGGCTATGCTGGTTGGCATTGCGATGAAAGTGATAAGAAGTCTTATCTGCCCACTGAACGGAAGGAGAAGGAGAAGATAGGAAAAGGAGTCGATCATTTCCCTTTAATATGAATGGATGGAAGGATGGATTCGAAGTTACTCTAAACAACGCAGGTGAACGGGTAAGTGGACGGACGGACGGACGAATTAATAGATGGACAGATGGATGGACGGACGAAGTAATAGATGGACGACAGATGGACGGACGAATTAATAGATGGGCAGATGGATGGACGGACGAAGTAATAGATGGATGATAGATGGACGTACGAAGTAATTGATGGACGACAGATGGACGGACGAAGTAATAGTTGGACAGATGGATGGACGGACGAATTAATAGATGGACAGATGGATGGACGGACGAAGTAATAGATGGACGATAGATGGACGGACGAAGTAATTGATGGACGACAGATGGACGGACGAAGTAATAGTTGGACAGATGGATGGACGGACGAATTAATAGATGGACAGATGGATGGACGGACGAAGTAATAGACAGATAGACGGATAGATGGACGGAATGATGGGCAGACGAATTGAAGGACGGGCGGATAGATGGATGGACGAATGCGGGCGGAAGATTGGACGGACGAATGGACAAATGAACGGACGAATGAATGGATGGACGGACGGATACACGGACGGACGGACGGGTGGATGGATGGTGGACAGACGACGGACCGACGAAAAGGCGGACCAATGGATGGATTAATAGATAGATGGAACGGCGGACGAATGGATAAACATTTGGTTGGACGGACGGATGGATGGATCGACGGATGGATGGCCGTTGAAATGACGGGTGTAAAAATGAAACCAGAGGCTTTTTGTGGTGTACCTGTCAACGCAGGGTGTAAGGAAATCTCTCGGGTTATGACAACAACGCCTGTCCTGCTGTGGGAATCGGCGGCCATCATTTGCTGAGAGATTGACATCCATTTTACTTCTGTGTGACGTGGTTGGTTGGTTGGGGCCTCTGCCTCTGTGGAACAACGCACAGAATGAAGCGGGTTCGAGCCTTGACTAAGAATAGTCTGCCACGCAAAATCGCTAAGCGCCATCGAATGGTGCTTCGGTATTTAATAACGGCGCTAAATAAATATTGATAGCAGGACTTTAGTGTAAACGAATCTATCGACCGCAGGGCCAACGAAATTGGAGCTACCAACGCACCCACAAACATGCAAGCACACCCACACGCATTTGCACAGGCGCATAATGAAATTTATTATAAGATTATAAGAAAACCCGGCTTAAGACCTTAAGCCGTCTGGTCAGCGAGAAGTGCGGAAGGGGTCACGGCAGAGGTGGTCCGCTGTGTGGTCCATGGACGAGCTTTCTAAAATCAAATGAAGGCCTCTACAATCAGCCTGCGACCTGGAGGTATAACGGAAAAAGCTAAAGGTAGCACACTTGTTTACATGTCTGCATAGCAACTCCTCAAACGCGTGCTCCCGAGTCAAAGGATCATTCGGCTGAGATGCAAACTGGATATCTGGAAGAAGTGGGCCAGTGAGCATTGTAGTGGTCAAGATAGGTTGAAAAACCTTCTAACAGTTGGGAAAACACGTTGGTGGTCTTCACTCAAAGCCGTCAAGCGCGTTTGTGATGAACCTTTGAGCAACGTGATACCGCTGGCTAGCTTATGAGAACTCAGCAGTTCTGTGAACTGCTCTGCGAAAACACGCAGCCAGAGTGACGACGCACTGATGGGCAAGTGGCTTCAATTCAATTCCCTGTTGACAGCAATTTTCCTCCTACAAGATGTAATTAAAGCATGTGATCCAGTTACAACGTATCTGCAGACACGTGGACTAAATCTCATGCAAGCAATCGAACTTGTTGAACATGAACTGAAGGTGCTGTCAGCTGTTCGATCGAGGTTCAACGAACATGTGAAACTTGCAAAAGAGTTCCGCGAACAAGTCCATTGTCTCATTGATAATCATAAGAATCTTGACTTTGATATTGTCCTGGAAACAGCCTTCCCTGCTCCTTCAGTACCTCGAAAGAAGTATTGCATGGTGGATGAACAGGCAGCCGACGAAGGGGTATCAGATTCACTTGAAAATTTCAGAGTGAGCACCTATCTTCTTGCCATCTATCGGCTAAGCCAAGAAATATCGTCAAGATTTAATGAGAAAAACTCTGCATTGTATAAAGAACTATGGCTATTAAGTCCAAACAATTATGCAAGAATCTGGGCTTCTGATGCAACAGAAGTGTCTGCCGCTTCTTGCTAACCTGTTCAATGTCGATGATCAGACATTCAAAGATGAATTGATACATTTCGCGCAGTTCACAGAGACTTAGTGAAACCATTGCCAAATTCTGTTTCGCAACCGGGGGTCCATACAAACCATTCAGCAATTTCAACCGAAATAGATCCGTCTGAAGAGCACCTAAGGAAAACTAACCTGAAGGAGATGAGGACATGTCTGTTAATCCACCGTTCTGTGATGGAAAATGTACAAATTGTCTTAGTTGTGTTTTGAAGATGTTGGTGGACTATAGACACAACTGCGAAAGTTACAATAATCTTTACCAGTGTATGAGAATTGCTCTGACTCTTCCGTGCACGGTTGTTTCTTACGAAGGAGTATTTTCAAAGCTCAGATTCGTAAAAAGTCGTCTGAGGTCATTTTCAACCAGGAAATGTTGGAAGCACTGCTGGTGTGTTCTGTTGAGGTAGATTTGCTTAATTAAGTCAATTAGAAACGAGACAATATATGAAAAACTCTCTGCCAAATCGGCTGAGACGAAAAGGCTTTTAATGTTTTAAATCTAGTTTAACATTATGTAGCTGTTACCAATTATCAGAACTTCAGAAATTACTCTGGACATTAGCAGGAGGAATACAATAGCTGTTACAAAGAGATTAAAATGGTATCCTTGCAGAGCAAAAATTATGCTTGTTCAATTTTAAACTGTTCACAGTTTCCTTTAAGCTTAAATTGGTTTTTATAATTCCTGCTTCCAGTTTTGAAAGTGAACATGTCTGTCCAATGTACCACTGTTTATGCAAGTTTAAAATGATGCTTATTTTATTTAAAAGCTGTGAGTTTCCTACTTCTCAGACTTTTTCCATTTCACAATTTCTTAGAGTTGAAATGGAAACAATTTCCTTCAGAAAATCAATCAAAAAGTGTATTAAATAACACTTAAAACAATAACAGCAACGTTTGAGGCATGTCATTATATATAGTTATTATTACTTATATCACTTTCATTTCTAATCAGATTGAGCATTTCAGGTAAATAATTCCATAGTATTAATTCTTGTTGTCATTTTGTGAATATTAATTACGTAAACTACAATTATAAGGTGAACAGATCGTCATCAGTCCTCGGGTGCCTTGAGGTCTCCAAACGAGCCCCTGAAAGCGACGGCATTATAGTGCTGTGTGCAAATTGAGAGGCGCTGAAAGGGTTGTCTCGCGTGGATCACTAGAAACAGCAGTCAGTCGGCTACCCAAATCATTTATTAATTTAAGACCTGTCAGGTTAATTGGTCCCAATGTTTCAAATGCAACTGGGACAAAGTTGTGTGATGGAGAGAGACCTGAGTACTTTGCGCATTTTCGAACTGCAACTTGGTCAGCTGCGCCTCCTGGTGGCGTTGATGTCAGATTGATGTAAGACGGCGCACATGTGTGGACATTTGTTACATCCCATGCCAGACGACCACGGTACCAACGATGCTCCGTCCGGTCGTTTTCCATCATTACGAAGAAGCGCAGATGGCTCCTTAGAGCTAGGGATGTCTGCCTTTTTGAAGTGCTTTCCAGATGATGTCGTTCGTGGCGTAGTGTCTGCTGGAGCGAACACTTGCCATTTTGCATATCAGCCCATGATGTCCTCCTGGGTCAACTGTCTTACCACAATGGCACTGGTGCGGCGTACACGTGTTCAGGCCAAGGTGTAGACACACTGCCTCGCGAGAAGCCTCATTGTTGAGACAAAGGCCCCATGATGAAATAGACAGGGTTCTAGGCCAGTCACCGGAATGATGCGAAGACACTGCTGCCAATCTTGCATGGTTGAGTGGGTCATTGAATTAGGTCCAGACAGCTGACTTGTCCTGTTCGACCAAGGGCCTGTCCCAGGCACTCTGCTTTGCTGGCGTTGGTTCTGTAATTGCAGGCAACGAAAAACTCCGGGCTGCAATGATCTCGCTCTAGTATACAGTACGTCTGACCAGGCTTCACATCCGAGTATGGCTGACCCTAATGACTGGGTAGATGCGGCTGATGCTACATGTATGTAAGCAGATGAAGTCAGCATCGATACCCGTCTAACACCATTATCTATATTATTATTATTTTATTATGTTCAGGATATGCCTAAAATAAATTAATTAGTCGAATGCTGCATTTTATGGGCCAGATTGGGCCTGGGGCCCCTTGCATGATTAAAGACATAGAGCATTAGGGAAAAAATGGTCCCAGTCCGACTCTGCATGTAGCTACGAAATAAGCCGGATTTCTTCGGCAAATAAGCAGTCGTAGACCAACACCGGCTTTCTTATGTGGTGCTGGAGTGATGAATGGCACCATCACCCTCTCAAATACCGCAGATTCGCGACGACGGGGCACCCCGTCCTTAGCGCGCACGACAAATGCGCCAACAAATGAGCGCCGTCAATTGCGCGCTGTAGAATAAGCCCCGTCAAATGCGCGCCATCGAAGGCGCGAAGCATAGACTATTATTAACCCTTTGATTGAATAACTTCAAAGGTCAAACGCTTTAACACTTCGATTGATTAGAATAAAGACGCCAACTTTATATACTGTATGGCAATGAATAATACACAATAATATGATGTGAACATAATAGATGCCGCCACTTAGATGCGAAAATAATAGTAGAAAGATACTAATAGTTTAAATTATTGCTTCGAGTGCGGAGACTTCAAAGCTCGTATTTGCGCAGATTAAGCAAAAAAATATTATAAATACCTAATACACCGTGTAAAATCTTCAAAAATGGAATAATCTCGTTTAACCATGGAGAACACTGAGTCGCAGAAGGCTAAAGAGCATATCATCGCCGACGGATATCGATATAGAAAAAACCGAGAAAAGACAACAAATTTTCTTTTGCGTTTGTTTTTCGTCTAAATTAAATAGCATTTTTCCTATTGCTCTATGTCTTCTTGTATGCGCGCTAATGTCGGCGCGCATTTGTCTTGCGCGGAAGTGACTGCACGCGCTTTTGTCGGCGCGCTTTTGTCGGCGCGCATTTGTCCTGCACGCTTTTGTCGGGTCACCCGACGACGGACACACGATCTTCAGGCAAGTTCAGGCCGCCGTTATATAAGCCTGACCTCCACTGCTGAATGGGTCATTACGAAAGAAGACTCGAACTATGGGAGATTATCTATATAACAAATCCCGGAAGAGGAGAGCCCGTAAGAGCTTGCTAGATTTTTGCATCGAATCGGCCAGCCATCTACCCTACGGTTGCCTGGCAAGTGATTTGGAAATTTCTTTCTGTCAGTGTAACGCGTTGGTGACGACGCATATTATGATTAAGAGCCTTACGAGCCTTAACGGGTCTGGTCGCCACGCGGGTAGCCCTGCACCCCACAACAGAGGTGGCAAGGTCCTTCAGCTTGCCATCCAGCGAAATTTCTGCAAATCTCTTACTCCACTGCCAACTCTAAACCAGTCTATGTTTCCACTTCAACTCGGACACAGCTGGGTGTTGTTATATAAGGCACGCATGAGATCGACAACCCTAGCCAGGAGTTCCGAATTTTGGAGAAAACGCCAGAGGGCCTCCTTATCCAGTGAGAGGCAAATACGGTCTTCGAGACAACATTTGTGACCCAAATGGGTGTTAATGTTTTCGCTGGGTCTTCAAGGTGAAAATCCTGTCTGTTGTGAACCTGCCTGGAGTGAATCTACTTTGCTCCCGTCTGCTATGCGACAGAGGAAGATTCTTCACATGACCCAAAACAACACGTGCAAAGACCTTATCCAGTTCTTTGGAATGGTTTCAGTCTGCCACTCCCTTTGTACCACCTGTGTTAACCACATAAGCCCGCACTCTCCACTCTCCTTGAAAATATCTGGTGTAATTCTTCAGATATCTAGAGCCTTGTCATTCTTTAGTGCCAGTACAACTTCAGCCACCTCTACCTCCGAGGCATCTCCAGATTGACCTGTGGATCTTCGAACTTAGCTTGGCATTCATGCTGGAGCCTATTGGTCATGGGTCTACTCCGGAACATTTACCAGTTTTAATAGGCTTTGCAGTGATCATTCGTTTTTTGTGATAATTTGCTTGGTATCTATTATTGATGGTTACAGTTATATGTTATTTTGGTTCGTTATTTGGTTACTTCCAGTCTTGCAAAGCACCTTAGTTAATCGTCGTTGTCATCATCAGTTCCTTACTCCAGTCAATTGTAGGCGATGAGTGCGAGTAAGTTATCTCCACTTTTCTGGTCATTTGTCAATCTATGGATGTTTTCAGTTTGATTCCCATCTATTTGCGTTCTCTTTTATATTGTCTATTTACGGTAGTCGTGGTCTTCTTTTGCTTCTTTTACCTTCACATCTTGCATGTAGCAAATTGTGTGGGATTCGGTCAATTGGCATTCTTTCCCATTACCAACTCATTGGAGTCTTCGCTGAACGACTTTATCTAACATGGTTGTCTTTATATCCAGGGTTGTCGTATTTCATCAATTCTATTTTGTGTGTTGTTTTGGGAATCCTACAATTTCCATAGCCAGCCATAAATAAACTCGCATTCGTGAACACATATGCAAGTTCCACATGCCAACTGAACAGAATTTCTTACTAACACAGCTGCCAGCTATGGTGTGTCCTAGATTTCATTGTAGAAAACTATTTATTAGCAATTCTCTGCTCCTTCATCCCTTCCGTCGTTCACTCTATCTATTACTCCTCAGCTATTCCATTCAAAACTAAGCCTCACCTTTTCAAGAAATCCCGCCCTGATCAGTCTTCCCATTTCTCTCAGCTCAGACACAACTCACCCTAGCCTCCTCTCCCCTCCTCTCTCTGGTCTCCTGGCAACCGGACTTGGTTCTTGACATGGCAGCTTTGGACAACTCCACGGACTTGACGCAACGCTTTTGAATAAGCTGGTGCCCTGCGCGTAGCTTTTAAGTAGCGCTTTAGAAATTTCGAGTTTACGATTACAATTACGATGACAGTGCCGCTTCCAACGCAGTGAAGATGGCTACTGAATGCCTATTATGTTACATAGGCCGAATATTGTTAATAATTCAGAAAGTTCTTGTGGTGTATTGAAAATGAGACGTTGATTTGAAATGCACAAGAGCGGACTGCAGCTAAGCACGGATGAATTAACTCTGCATATGGTAAACTTATTTTCGGCTAAGCATATTCTACGTGTGGTACCAATGCGCAGTATTGCGATTTTTAACTTGTTTTTCAACAAACATCGAGTCTCGAGACCTCAACCCGCGAGACCGAGAAACTGAAGTCTTAGAGTAGAGGCCCTGTCAAAAAAAGAATTGCAGGAACCTGTGGGCAAGGGAAGAATATTATGAGAAGTTAGGTAGTGTAGTGTTTCTCCTAAGTTCGCAATGCGTCTATGCTTATGGTTGACCAAATATATATTTAGGTGACTCTACCTTAGTGTATTGTAAATATGTATGCTAAAGTGCTACATGTAAGAGCCAGCATTTAGGTGGGTTAAGAGTTGAATTAATTTATGCTAGCATAAATGAGCTAAATAATTCGTTATTATTGGCTATGGGTGACAATAGGACATTGTCTGGTTATTTCATTTAAGGCACGGATTCAGTGGAGAAGATTTAAATTTGTAACGGCTAAATCGAATGTCGTCTGCTTTTCACGCTCTACTTGAACTCACTTTAAGGTTTGACTTCAGTTGTGTCTCGACCTTCGAAAGAGTTCGTTATGTTGGTGTTATGACAATCTACAATTCAACATTGCATCGAATAAATCAGTAATTGCGTCGGTAATTAGATGAAAAGACGATATGTAACAAGTTTCGTCGTCCGAAATATGCAGTTCTTTCGTACGAAAGCTGTTGAGGAACTAGTGAACTCACTCGCGTGGAGTAACGAGTTAGTAATGTTTTTAGTTGACTTTGACCGATAGCGATTCTCTGGTCATTATCTGGATGTTGACATCAGGCCCGACTATATTCGATTTCTTGAAAGAAACGGACTAGCTGGCGACGGTTGGTTCGGAAGCGGATGTGATACGCAAAGACATCGACAGACTGCGATTCTTCCAACGATCTACTCAACCTCAGTCAACTGTGAATTGAATTTTCCCTAATGTCGTTTGGTGAAAGACTATCTCTAGTGTGAATTACAGAAGCAATCATTCACTTGGACAGGAAATTTAATTATCCATCTTTCCATGCCTACAGAATAGTGCAAGGACGACCGTGCTAGCTCAAGTGGGGAGGGTAGTATAACTATAATATAAACTTAGCTTAATATCAGTCCTAGCTTAATTTTGATAAGTAAGAGACATATTAGGTTAGATAAATCCTCAGCTTTCTTATTATGCAAACATTGAATTGTATATTAATAAACATATTATAATTTTAACTCCACGAGCCAAGATTTTGTGTGGACTGTATCATATAGCGACTATCATGAGTCTCTACACCTTTCCAGTAGGTTTATTATTGTAACTATTCACTAAGATCCAATTGACTGATTATTCTGGATAGAGTAGCGTTACATGTAGTATATTGCATTTGATGCGGAGACAGACACGTGACTTGGCTGTCATCATAAGCGGTCAAAGATAGATAAAGATATGATAGCGACAGCATTCCCGAGTTGGGAACCACTACGTGTCATCCGGGACCTTGGTGAGCTCCTGGATGAAGACCTATCGTTGTACTTAATTTAGAAATTGATAGTTGAGCAAACGTAGCACAAAATACTTGTAGCACAATGACGTTACGGAAGCAGCAAACAGGAAGTGTTTATGAATTTTCATGGGTTTTTGCACAAATTTGTCGTTTATGATAAATTGTCAAATTTTCTCTCTGATTTCCGACATCTGCTAATTTCATAGTTTTGTTTACCGACAGATAAGTAGGCCCATTGGTGTGTCTCACTTGTATTGAGATTTATGTCCTCTTCGTGTTCGCTCTTTCCACTCCTGGTCGGCAGATTCACCCAGTGAGCTTCCCTGCACTCTCTAGAGTTGAAAATCAAAATTTTAGGGCCCAAACTAACACGGCTAGCACTATTCTATATTCACTTTTGCTGGTGAATCGCCCACCAGCTAAATTCCTTGCTATCTCCGAAATAAACCCTGTCTTCTTTTTAAAGTTCACTGTGGTGTTTTTTCGTTTGTCAGGATTTCTGGTCAATTATGGCCCCAGTGGAAACCTCTCCAAGAGCTGTCCTATACCTGATTTCAGTAACAATTCTTGCCTGGGATTTATGCATTGTCTCAGTATGTCTACTCCTTGTAAACCATAAGAACCACTGCCGAGTGAAAACGTTGTCGGATTATTAACTTTCCTTTACAAATCCTACTGCCTTTGTCTCGATCCGTTCTGCCCATACCTCCATCAAATTTCTTAAAAATATAAATACCACTTTGAACTCGAAAGTAAAAAAGTATTACACTCTTAAATCTATATTGAACTCCGCACTTTCTTTAACGCATTTTTTCATTGAATTTCAAGCTTTTTAAAAGCTCTGATCTCATCGCCAACTGACCTAGTCATAACATGACGAGGTCAGATTGCAGCATAATTCATGATGTTTTGATTAAGGAAGCATGTCTTTTTGAACACCTCGTTATCGCTATTTCCATTTCTTTTCCTACCAAACCACCACCGATTTACACATCATATCACGTTTAGACCTTGGCATGAACTAGATGTTTAGACTCTCAAACCTGACATCTGCTCCTCACTCCCTTCTTCTGACTCAAGCCTTTACGCAAATGCCCTCTCTCGTCAACTCCAGTCTGTTCTAATCGAACTGCTTTTCAAACACATTCCTCTTAAATTCAAAAAGGTTGTCATTCATGACCCAAAACTTTGGTTTAACTCTGAAATTGTTGAAGTTCAACGTTTATTTAGCCAACTTCAACGCGTTTGGCGCCGCGCGTGACTTCCCTTCTCTCATGTGCGCTTCAAAGAACAGTTTAAAATTGTTCGTTACCTAGTTCCCAAGGCGATATCCTCATATCACAGACCTAATTGCAGAAAATTCATCTTGCCCAAGGTTTCTTTTGAAGGCCTTCAGTAAGTTACTCCATAGAAAAATATGCACGCTACCCAAGACCTACTCACCATTCGCTCTGGCTGATGCTTTCACTAACTTTTTTGCTCATACACTATCTCACATCAGGCTGAAATTCTCTGGTATTCCACTATCAAGTGGCTTTTCATCGCCTGATTGCTCAACTCTCGATTCCATTACTCCCGCAACTAGAGCTGAAATTCGGTCACTCTTTTTCTCTTCTCCAGACAAAGAGGCGATTCCAATACCCATTCCCAAAAGCTGCTCTGGTGTACACCACCTGGACATCAATTAATCGGTCGCTTGCTGAGGACACCTTTCTATCATGTTTCTCCATGCAATAGTCTAAATTTCTTTGAAGAAACCATCTCTGAATATTGACACTGTCAAATTAACAACCAAGCTAAAAATTCAGTTTTTTCTGAACTTCCTGAACGTTTTGCTAAAAGCCGACTAGAGGCACATCCGCCTTCAAACCAAACTTCCTACTTATCCATTTTCAGTGAGCACGTAGCAAATTCCACTCCATTCAGATAACTCTTATCGCTGACCATTCCATGTCCACAATGACATTGTCCGCTCTATGGACCATGGTAAAGTAACTGCATTTGCTCTTCTTGACCTATTCGCCGCCTTCGACACTGTCCGCCATGCTATCTTGCTCCATCGCTTTGAGCACTGGTTTGGAACATCAGTTCTGACCCTAAACTGGTACCAGTCACTTTACACGCATCGCAATCAATCTGTCCTCATCAGTGGAGCAATGTCGGACCTAGTACCACTCACCTGCGGCGTCCCTCAAGGCTTTGTTCTTGGCCCCTTACTTTCCTCTATGTACACCACCCAAATTAAGTATTTCGTTAACTCAAGCGGTCTAAAACCTCATCTTTACGCTGATGATATTCAACTCTACATTTCCTTTGATAATTTCTCTTCCAGCTTTCTCACTCTATTATCTAACGTCTTTAACCAAGTTCAGTCTTGGATGGCAGAAATGGATTGCTCTTAGACCCAACGAAAACTGAGATTTCTTTTTTTGGAACTTTACAGCAACTAAAGAAATTTAATTCTTTGGATTCTACCAACCTAGGCATCTCTGTCACACAATGTACCTGTTCATCCGGCAATTAGGTGTTGTGCCTGACTCCAACCTGTCATTCAGTGACCACATAAACTCTGTTGTACATAGGTCTGCCCACCACCACATCCATGATATCCGTAGGATTAGGCGCCATATTCCCTTTTTGCCCTGGTTTGTTGGCTAATGGTCTGGTCTCTGGTCGTCTCGACTACTGCAACTCGCTTCTTACTGGCATTTTAAAAGCTAACTTGATGAAGCTTCAACAAGTCCAAAATACATTGACAAGAGCTATACCTAAAAATCCAAAATATGAACATATATCACCGACCCTAAAATCATTGCACTGGCTGCCCCTAGAATAACGAATAATTTTTTAAAGACTGGGCTAATCGTATACAAGACTCTAGATTTTAACCAGCCTCACTATACTCACTCGATGCTGATTCCAAAGACTTGATTCTACTCGAATAGGTCTTCTGATTTTCTAAATTTTGACAATTCTCGGCAGGTGTGCCTTTTCTGACTCTTGTTCAAGAATCTGAAACTCTCTTCCCGCAAACTTTCGCTCTGCAGAGTCTGTTTTAGCTTTCAGATCTCGGCCTGATTGTGGTTTAGCTTTGCTGCGCCATCGGTTGATGCACTGTGCATTAGACATCGACGCGATGTAAGTGACTAATTAATAATAGGGGTTAGTAATATTAAAAACTCATATCTCCCTGAACTCATTTCCTACGTAAGCTAATTTCATGTCTTCTCTGGTTCCCTTTCTGGCTATTCGAATTTGGATTGCCCGACGATTTTGCTTAGTAGCGACCATCGACTGATGCTATGAGCATTAGTCGCGCTATAGAAGTTCAAACGCATCAATTTACAGCAGTAGTCTATACTGGCGCCAAATGAGTTATAGCATTATTTTGCGTTACAATTAAAATCGAGAAACTCATTATCTCACCTCGAGCTTTTATGTAACCACCTTAAATAGGTTGTGAAACTTCATGTACGTATCCATCGTACGAACATTCTGGAATAGGCCTACTGCTGCCGCGTAAGTATAAAAATAATAGAAAATGCGTTTCCCGGCCATTACAACTGGGCCTTGGATTTCGTTTGTGACAGAGCTTATGTGCAATTCAAATCAGACGACGACTGCTGGGAGGCCTACTAATAGGCCTAATAGGAATGGAACGCTCTGCTGTTTCCCATACAACTGGAATTTATACCATGCGCAAATAAAATGCAGTATGTCATAAATTATGTAATGCCCGCAGGGTAGAATTTATTGGCTAAGCCGAAATCTGAATCGGTCTGGCTGGTTCCCTCTAGGCTGCGCGCAAGTTGTAAGGACAGCGCGCACAACAATTTTCTGCCAGCGCACACATTTTGTGAGTTTTCTGGTTACTTGAAAGTTAAATTCAGCTCACTGTTTCAGCTTCTGGCATAGTTGCCCTGCTATGCTCAGACGACGAAATTTTCCATAGGCTATTCCATATTGGAAAGCCACATGGCCGTCTGGGGTGCGAAGATTCCTTCCGCCGTCTTGGTCCACCCAACACATTTGGCCAAACAGCTGGTCGCCACACAGACGAGGTTAGGAAGGGTCGAAAGTAAGTCTTTGCTTTAATGTCCTCTATGGACGATCGAAATTACAAACTAGAGATTATCTTAATATAAGTTTAAATTGTTCTGATCGTCTCTTCTTTCTATACAATGCAAATTTATAGCCTTTTAGTTTAGGCCCAAAAGATATGTATTCTTACATGGACCGCAGCTCAGGTCTCAAATATTACTGCTCACGCGGTAGGCCAGTGTGCGCACGGCGAAAAAAGAGGGAACATTGGTGGTAGAATATATCATATTGGGAAATCTCAGACGACGCTACCTTGCAGGTGCGTATTCTTCCGGAGAATTGCCTCACGGTCAACGGGTGATGAAAAACAGCCTCAGTGATGGACAGTTGATGTCGCTCCTAAAATTATGAATTCGAGGTCACGAACAACATGCAAGGCATGGCCCAACAGTGTCCAAGCCCAACAGTGTCCAACTCAACGGTGTGCCCCCTATATCAGATGGAGGTCATGGCCGGGTTGCCTTTCCCCTTGACATGGACGCAGTGACGCAGCGAAATCATCGCCATTGTCGTCGTCCTAATAATCAACACTTTTATCCTCATGCAAATCACCGCACTAATAATCACTGTCATCACAATCAATGTGGTCATGACAAACTCGCAAATATAGTCGTGTTGACAGAGTTGCAACACTTCGCCTCCTGTTATGGAAAACGCGAAAATGTTTGAGAAAGGTAGAAGATGGTTAAAGTGAAGAATGCATTTGCTTACATTAGTGTAAAAAAGCACTACAGTTTGAGAATGAATTAAGTAATTGAAGCGACTTACGTAAACCGGGAACAAATTAAGAACGAGTGATGTTCATACCTAACTGCAGATCAGTTGCCTCCGCGTGTCCAGCAGCAAGGCCTGCTGGCCATGATCAGGTAGACCTACTTCGTAATTTTTGCTGATTTCATGTGTCGTTTCTATCTAATGCTAACGCTCATTCTTAAACTGTGTGGACTTTTCTTACGTCAATTCTCCGCCTGAAGTAGTGGAAAGTTCCATGAAGCGCAGGCCACGCTAGCAGGCATTGTACCTATAGGCCTACTCATGCCTTTACACGATGCTACTATGCATAAATATATAGAACTCGTATAAATCTACGACTATTATAGACTCGTATACATGTAATGAACCTTTAGCCATGATATGTGGACAATTACACGGCCTAACTGAGAACAGCTATAAGGCGCACGGTGTATTGTGTAGATACTCGGAATCCATCGTTCGTGGCCACGTATAATAAATGTGCGCATGAAGACAGTGTCATCTCACTCGTGACTAATAAACTAAATGAAATTTTCACGTCATCGACTTTGTAGGCCTTCGTCCAATAAATGACTATGCATGACTACGCACACACATAGGACACACTTACACACACATATATGATAAGCACAGTCAGATATATATATATACATATATATATATACATGCATATAAGCCTCTGTGTCTGTAAGCGCGTGTGTGTTGCGTAACGTATGTAAACAGCCAAGCATCGTTCTTCACTGACCAACGAGCGAATCTAAGTCTTGCCATGTCATTCCAACAGTAATTCCGGTCTCTCAGGACAATAAGTCGCGAACCACCGACCTGTTTGCTGCTGAGGGGTTCTCAGAAGCGCAACATAAATGAAACACGAGAAATGCGTGCGGGCAGAGAATGAGAGGCTGACAAACAGGTATATGATATGATTTCGCAAAAACAGATAGAGACAGAAAGAGACAGCGACAGGGACACAGAGATGGTTGGAAAGAGAGAGAGAGAGAGAGAGAGAGAGAGAGAGAGAGAGAGAGAGAGAGAGAGAGAGAGAGAGAGGAAGTGTGCGTGTATGTATGTGTGTGTGTCAAAAAGGAGGTTGGAGAGGCAAAGTTGCATAAATGTACCTTTTCGGTGGTGGTTTTGGTGATGATTAGAAGCAGATGAGGCTGTTTATTGAATGTCACGAGGGGGTCGTAAATGCCAGCGCAAATCGTCCCCAGTGGAGCAGAAAGGATGCTGGTCATCAGCGACAAGCATCAGATCATCGGGTCCTTGGTCTTTCTAACACAGATGAAGAGGAGGAGGAGGAGAAGGAGGAGGAGGAGGAGGAGGAGGAGGAGGAGGAGGAGGAGGAGCGGAAAGGAGAAGAGACAATGGGTGTCGCAGCTCAGTCGACTTCTCTGTTACACTCAGTTGTTTACCTGTGTCAGAAGCAGGCCCTGGTTAGAAAAGATCCGTCTGTCGCGCATTTTGGCATCCTGTCTCCGGTTCGATTCTTGCTTTACTTCGAGCAAATGAACGCCTCCAGTGGCTTGCATCGCACTGCTGCTGCTGCAGCAGCAGACGGAATAGATATTCACTGAATAATACGACCCTCGCACGCACGTCACCCGCATTCACGCGCGTCTGCACTTGATACTCGCTCAGCAGCTGTTTCTTTGAAAATCAACGATGCCAGTGGTTACTGCGACCGACCGACCGACCGACCGACCGACCGACGATGCTTACAGCAGCAGAAGCACCTACTGCAGCGTCAGCAGCTAGACAGGGCGGAAATCTTCGCGGTTGGACGGACGAAGGGAGGGATGGATGGATGGACAGAGGAATGAATGAGACTACGACGCAGGGCCGGGGAGACGACTAAACTGCACCGGATATAGAAAGATGTTGTATTCGAAAATAAACAAAGTTAGCAGAAAACCTCTTGATGGTTAGCAGCATTGATGATCGATCCAAAGGCACTAAAGGTAGCTAAAGATCATATCCATGGCACCATTCTTAAGCATACAGATAGCCTACGCATGACACAGATTCTACCAAAATTACATGCAAATCAAACACCTTTGTAGCTTTGTCATGACAACGACCCTTGCAGGAACAATTAGACAGCAATTACCCTCGCCATATGGTAACAAAATAACCCATGCCCTAAATGTGACATCACTCCGTGCGATGATACATTTCGCTGGCGTCGATGCCGTCTGTATCCAGCGACGAATCAATAGACTTCCCGTTCTTCGCCTGCAAACCACCACCATCATCATCATCATCACCACCACCACCACCATCCGACACACTGCCTCTATGCGTCCGTCCGTCCTTCCTTCCGTTCGCCCAGCCATCCCTTCGACGGTGGCTCCATCTGCTCTGTGCCGCTTTCAGTCCGTCCGCCGTCCGTCCGTCCGTCTATCGATCGTTCTTTTGTCCGTTCCTTTCGTTTCTCCCTTGGTCTTTCGGTCACTCCGTCCAACTGCAAGGTCACCGAATTCACGGAATGAAGGACAAAAGGAAGGTAGGGTAGGGAGGGACTTAGATTTATGAATGAATGAATGAAACGGAGGAAGGAAGAGAGGGAGAGAGGGAGGCAGGGAGGCAGAATCATCGAACTCGATTTCAATGGATAGTCGAGTTTACAGTTTAGAGAATGAGCGATGGAGGAGTAAGTATAAGACGAGGGCAAATAAGAGGAAAAGCGGGGAGGAGAGGAGATGGAGCAGAATGGCGCGTGGTCACAGTATCTGAATGATTCCGTTTTTTTCTTATCACCTACTCAGACTGGCATCACATGCAACGAAAAAATCTCTGCCAGTGCAGCAGCATTTTATATGCGCCGTGCCTCGTGAAACATGGACAACGGATTTTTACCCTCCTAGCTAGGTCGGAAACCGATTAACTCCCCACCCCCGGTAAATGTTAAACAAGGCTGATTACGTTCCTGGGAATCTCTTCGTAGTGGATGTTTGCGTAAGTTCCAGCAGTCATGCCACCAACACATAACGCATGCATGATCCCATAATTTCAGTATATAATGGTAAGACTTTACATGTATATCGCCGTCGTCGTGGTGTATAGTGTATGCTACACAAGCCATCGGTCAGTTGTCAAATGGGTTGAAGGGAAATCACACAAGTCCCGTGTGTCTTGCAGTTTCTCCTGCTTTTCATTTAAAGCTTAAACCATTTTCCTATTGTGACTCTGTGTAGCCTATTCGTCACCATTCACCTTTCATTCATTCATGCCGGACTCCGTGAAACGTTTGCTCGAAGTCTGTGAATCAGATCCGTCTCACTATGACTGCTGACCTATTTCAATCCTTTCCGATCTGCACGCAACTTGTTCTTCTCCATGTGCCACTCCTACATTTAGTTTCACTCTGTTGTGCATACTTTTGCGAAAAATTTCTTTGCATGCTCACAAAGCTATAACGTAAGTAATTTTGCAGTCTTGAGGACCTCCCTTTTTGCATTCTGAGAAACTTGTCATTTTCCCCAGTGTTCTGGTATCACTTCATCCTGCTGAATCTTTGTAACCAGAGTATGTAATCCTTTCTTCTCCTACTCTTCCAACTCGTCCTCCACGAATTGTTCCTCAGTCATTCCATCCACACCTGATGCGCTACCCTTCTTTATTTTGACGGCATTGCTGAAAAACTAGCTTGGTACATAAATTACCATTCCGGGAGAAGTACATGCTCCGTCCAACATAGAGAAGTACATGCTCCGTCCAACATAGAGAAGTACATGCTCCGTCCAACATAGAGAAGTACATGCTCCGTCTAACATAGAGAAGTACATGCTCCGTCCAAAATAGAGAAGTACATGCTTCGTGTAACATAGAGAAGTACATGCACCGTCCAACATAGAGAAGTACATGCACCGTCTAACATAGAGAAGTACATGCTCCGTCCAACATAGAGAAGTACATGTACCGTCCAACATAGAGAAGTACATGCTCCGTCTAACATAGAGAAGTACATGCACCGTCCAACATAGAGAGGTACATGCTCCGTCCAATATAGATAAGTACAGGCTCCATCCAACATAGAGAAGTACATGCTCCGTCCAATATAGATAAGTACATGCTCCGTCCAACATAGAGAAGTACATGCTCCGTCCAACATAGAGAAGTACATGCTCCGTCCAACATAGAGAAGTACATGCTCCGTCCAACATAGAGAAGTACATGCTCCGTCCAACATAGAGAAGTACATGCTCCGTCCAACATAGAGAAGTACATGCTCCGTCCAACATAGAGAAGTACATGCTCCGTCCAACATAGAAACACACATACACACAAGAATTTACAAGTTCCTGGAGTTCTAGGAGCCTATATTCTTCTGTGCTAATGTTTATTTCCATGCTGAACTCTACGTGTAGTCCGTTTATCCCTGGGCATAACAATGTGTTTCCAACCTGTAGGCCTGTTCTCAAGAAGCCTGTATATCCTTGTGTATTGATTTGTAGTCCATAATGGACTTTAACTGTACATCCCGGTATGTTCAGTGTGCTTCTCAGCATGGAAACAAACATTATACACCCTGTCATATGCAGGTTCCGTGGGATTCCAGCATGTAAAGATGCATTAATGCAAACAAGGAAACCCAGAAACACGTATTTTGAAGAAGGAATTACAGGCTAGCCATGCAAAACACAACATTCCAATGTGATATCCTAACGAAATAAGCATGTAGATAAACAGTAATGCAATGTCGTTTACAACGTTGCTGAGAAAATTCAAGTAACACATATTACCACTCTGGGCTACATGGAGGTTCTGTGGGAGTCCAGTGTGGAAAGAAACACCACACAAAAGAATTGCATAGTAATTTTGTACATACTTACTTGACTAGATTTATCTCAAACTGACAAGTCATAATTGGTTAGGAATTAGTTAAGAAATATCAGATTTAGTGTAATCTTAAGCCGGCCAGCAATAGTATAAGTAATAGAGAAGGCCAGTTTAGCTAATTTATGAATATATATGAAATGGCAGAGTTGAACCAAGGCTGTGGTGTGCGCTCTACTACTCTCTTAGTTCTAAAAGAAATTTCTCTGTCAAGAAGCTCAGATAACGTAGACTGGAACTGCATAGCCAGTTCATTAGCAGTTTGTGCAGGAGCTAACCACAACGGAGATGTTAAGATATCATGCTTCAGCTTATTTAAATCAATTTTATGCCAAGGACGAAATTTAATAATTTTATAATTTGAGGGTGGTTTAAAGGGGAAGTCAGATTTTTAGGAAATTGTAATATGACCTGATAAATAAGACTCAACTGGAGAGAGAGAATGAAGCGATTTCGAATCAGAACGAGTTATCAAAACATCTAGGTCTGGCCTTTATTATGTGTAGGAAAGGCAACAAGTTGTTTCATGTCAAACCTTTCTAACATATCAAGAAATGATGAGGAACAATGACCAGCTGTATCAATATGAATATTAAAGTCACCCATAATAACTATTTCAGAGGGAGAGGAAATCAAATATTCAAGTAGTGACTGGAATTCATTAAGAAAATCAGTCAAAGAGAGGGATGGGGACGATAATAATACCTGTAATACCTGTTTGTTGCCAGAAATGAGCATAGCACCCAGCACCTCAAATGACTTGGGTGTAGGAATAGGTCAAATGAATTTACGTAGTGGCAGGTATGACTTGAACAGAAAGGCGAGCCCTCCACCTTTGTCACTGCACCGAGGCTCATTCAGCATAGTGAAAGTTGGGGGAGTAAGATCAGAAATGAATCCAGGTGTGTCAATACGCTAGAGCCACATCTCAGTAAGAGCAAGTATGTGTAAAGAATTCTCACAAAGAAAATTATGAAGGCGGCAGCTTTACTACGAAGGGAACAAATGTTTAATAGACCAATATCCAAATTGTTAAGACTAGCAGGTCCTGTATTGATTTCAACATCACCAGCCAAAAGAAGCAACAGAAACAAATACTTAGACAACCCATGATGTGTCATTGAAGATGTTTTACATGAATTGACATTTAACTCACGACGGAAAATAATGTTAGTGGAATTGCATAGTAGCAGAACATATGGCCGAATTGAATAAGCAGTACTGGGAATCAGATAGTATGAATGAGCTTGAGCCAAATTCTTAAATAGACCAAACCGTAAGGACGCATGTGTAAAAGTGATAGACTTGTCTTCACCAGATTTTGCAAGCAGGACCAGGATGAACACAATACAGTACCAAAGCAAACAGCGTAATGAGGCACCCATAATACGAGTCAGAATTGAAGTCACAAGAAAACCAGAACAGCTTGAACTATGCAACAAGTGTGAAGACTTGACCTAAATAGAGAAGAAAAGTGAAGAATCTTCAGTTCGTGGGCAACTCATGAACACAGAAAACTAAAGTCTGCCAGCTGGGTTAGTGTGGAGCTATACCAAGACAATTACAGAGAAGTGGAGGGAACTTGCTGCATGGAACGAAGCCAACATCAGCCGATAACAGCGTAAACAACATAGAGCGATAATACAAAGTGTTCGATAAAAGACAATTTTATCAACCTATAAACAAGAGAAATTGAAGAGCGATACTTATCTCAAACCCAGACAATTTTAGGAAACTTAATGACTATATAGGCCTACTTTTAATAATTAAAACCAGAAGCCACGGAAATTAAATTAAATCACAATATAAAGTTGCTAAGGCTACTACTATGGCCAAACTTTTATATATTAGCCCTGCTTGGTGAGGTTTCATTAGTGCTGCTGATAGAGATAAAATTGTGGGTTTCATTAATAAAATACCTGATTCTTTTCCGATTGTTAACGAAACTGTAGAAATATATGATGATAAGCTATTTCATAACATAATAAATGATGAGATGCACGTGTTACATCCATTACTACCGGGTGTAAAAAGACAGCATTATAAGTTGCGAGAAAGAGCTCATAAATATTCTTTACCTGTTAAGACCATAAAAACTTTATAACACATACGTGTTATACAAAAACAAAAACGTATATTAACACTTGTAATTGTTACACGATGCTTAATATGTCATGTCATGATTGATATTACATTAATGATAAAAGCATTGCTGTCCTATTATTATCATCCTTATGTTTATTGTCGTTTCTTTTGTTACTGTTATATTATAAATTTCTTGTAAATTCTGGTGCAGTATGTCACCCAGAATATTTTGATGAATAAACGAACATATATATGTATAATTTAAAAAACAACCGACATATAGACTGTCTCCTCTGCCTATCAGTTTTAACAACAATTGACAACAATCGAGCTTCGAACCGTCGATTTATCCTATTCGCAAGAAAGCGTTAACTCAAGTAAAGACACGCAGACTATGATTTTCAAATTTATAATTAAACGAGCAGTTCACTCAAAACAGTTTCTAAACGTATGTCTATCAGTGACATTTGTAACTCAAACTTTCAACTTAGCACACGACAGTACACAACTACAAATTTTCGCACTCTCTGCGTAAGCTTATATAGGCCCTTTCCCGCCCAAACAGCAGACCATTATAAATTGGCTTTGATGAGCCTCCCGTTATTGAGCATCGTGAGTTTTTACAAAAACTCGCTGATTCATCACAACATAGGATTGTCATTTTCCCGCGCGAGCGCCCACGTGATTAAAACGCGCATAGGCTAGAATCACTGTTGACGTCAGTCCGCCTGGTTGCAGAGCACCGACAGCCAATTACACCATCACCACTACGTGCTCAATGAGTATAGCCAGGCACACTCACTGACCTTAAGCATGTGATCTGCAAATGCACAAACAAATCAATAAGCCAATGATTTGCGAAAATTTCCTATGCAAACGCACGCTTAAAACTTGCTGTCTAAGCAGCATAATATTACGTTCAAATTACCAACACATACTTGTAAAGTCTACAAATCAACCGCAGATAATTTGCAAACGAAACGCAATGCAATGCTAGGCAATCTAATTTAAAAAACTACTTATTAAGTCAAATACAGATATAAATTTTGACTTTCCAATCTTGTTTTACACTTCATGTTCAAAAGTAAACCAACCTTAACTACGTAACAATCAATTAAAAGCGTGTGAGGAAGTCAGCCACTACATACAGTTTACTCTAACGATATCTCACCTCGACATCAAAGGGCTGCAAAGCCTGTCTTATGAGAAGCGGCCTGAGCTCGTCAGTTAGTCAGTTCCGCCTGAGGCGCCTGACGACTATCTTGTTTGACAGCGGTTTCCCTGCTTTGGGTCGGGAACGCCTCTGATGAGTTTATTCTTGAGTGGCGCTTTATAAATGTCAAATTACAATTACAACGCTATATACCATCTGACAAGCTTCGCAGATTTAGACATAGTAACAGTCAAATAATTATGTTATCAGTATATACAACAACGTGCAAACTTAAAATAACGTCTTTCAGTCAACGCCGGTGCAATAGAAACGCTTCTTTCTAAATAGTGGGCCGTTTTCTTTAGGCTCCTGTCAGTTTTTTATTAATAAACGAAATAGGTCTTCTCGACCTATGATGTCAGTTTGTGTTAGCACAGCTCTAGCGGAACGTCATTTCTGTCAAAATATAAATTTACACCATCGTCAACACGAATTATAACCAAAACAGATTTTAACACAACGTTTTATCATTTCAAAAGGCGTTTTGATGTACATCAGTCCAATAAATAGGCCTATAGGCCTACTCTGGCGCTTTCTTACAAGTTAAATCTGACAGGGGTTTAGCGATCTATGCAAAATCTGGGATGAACTGTCAGTAAAACTCCAAATGCCGTAAATGAACGAGTTTCTTTTCATCACCCGTGTCAATGACATATGCGTGTTTTGACCGTTTCTTTTAAAACAGTAGCAGTTCCAACGAGACACCAGTTTATTTCAGGCTTTTTCCGGTTCGAAAAGATTTCTCTTTTGCCCTCTTATTAGGCCCCTATACTGAGTCGCATGCTGAATTTGTTTTTCGTTAGCATGAGTTTCCGCAAATTTTATGGGTTCCGACAAATTTTATTTGAATTCTTTCAAATATTTTGTTGGTTTCCATCCAGATTTTGATTGTACCGAAATTTTCTTGGACCATGTTTCTTTGAGAATTGTCCGTGGTCTCATTATCTTCGTATCTTCTCATAAACCAACAAATAAGAAGGGATTTCCGTTCTCGCATCCAGTACCTCCCTCAACGCGCATACCAGGAAAGGTATCAACGTAAGTCAGCCATGGTCTTGGATTTTCGACAACTACATGATGAATCATCTTTTTTGAAGACTGATTCCAACTCTCGATTAATCCAGGCGTTTCAGAGTGATCTTATAAGAAGTTATAAAATTGATGGGGTGCAGTCCACGATTTAACAAATCGTGGACTGCACCCCATCAATTTTATAAGTTCTTTTGTTAGACTAGTCGTGAAATTTGTATCTCGATCACTTGTAATGAGTGACAGTACCCTGACGTTCACAAATGACTCGAACAATGCATTACAAACAACCTTTGCGGTTAACTTCTTACGTGTTGGGCATAGTGCACACAAGTCAACAACACAAAGACAGTAGGCCCTCTATGTGACCTGCCGATAACTTTGGATCAATTGGTCCAATGCAATCCATGTAAAGATGTCGGAAGGGCACAGTCTCCCTTTAAATAGATGTGATCGGTACGCCATCCATAACCAACCAATTCTCGTGCTTTAAGCTGGCACTATTCACACAATTAACACCACTCTTTCATGTCCTTCCGCATTTTTGGCCATACAAAAGGAAGTGTTTTGTCTTCTGCAAACTGCCCTCCATTCGTGTGCTAACTGCATCACTTTAAACATTTTAGGTAGGCCTAATACCAGTTGAAAAATATTCTGATACAAAATCAGCTTTTGACTACGATGGAGTAGACCGTCAGCAAAATAGAATTCTTAATTTTCACATCTGGCATTTCACATAATTTCTTTAACGGCTCGTCCTCCTGCTGTTTCATTAATAGGCCTAATAGTGAATCTGCAACTGGGTGCTCATTTCATCTAGGGCCTACTATCTTTTTCATCTGACTCACCTTCGGTGCTAAATAAATGTCAAGATCAATGTATTCTTCTTCCTCCATACTTTCCTCTTCCGCTCTAGCTTCTGCTATTTCGTCTACATTCTTACCCTTCTCCTCTTTTCCTCCCCCCTATCCTCCTCCTCCTCCACTTTATCTTTCACTTCATCACATGCTTCCCTCTATTCCAAATTTTTAGACTGTGACATGGGACGCATATTGAGCATCGACCACAATCGGTTGAGTAATATCCTTAGTCCTTCAATTGTTTTGGAGTGCAACAACAGATTTTCACTATCACACATATGTTCAACAACTGCACACAATAAAGACAAATAAGGACAAATTTTACTTCAGTGTTGTATAATCTCACGTTTAGTTTGACGAACTTTGCTGGGACTGGCGTTCCTGTCAACTACTAGATATTTGGCAATGCTATCTATCTTTGCTGGCTTGAGTCTCTCCTGCATCCCGCAACTACAATCTGTCTTGCACGCTGCTGCTCGTCTGTTCGGAGGTATCCCTAAGTTTGGCCACATCTCTGCTTACATTTCAGGGGAGCTTCACTGGCTGCCTATCCATGAGCGTATAAAATTTCAAATCCTGGCTCTTGTACGTAATTGCCTCTTAGGTTGCGCCCCATTTTATCTTAGGGAGCTCTGTGTTTTGGCCTCCTCCATTCCGGGCCGCAGACTACTTCGTTCGGCGGTACGGGGTGACTTGCTTGTCCCATCGGTCCGAACAGCTACGGCCCAGCGCAGAAGTTTTGCTGAAAGTTGGTCCAGCTTTCTGGAATGGGCTTCCTAATGACCTACGCCAGGAACTTCTTAGTCTATCTCCTCCTCTTTTTTGCAAGCGCTTGAAGACCTTCTTATTCCCCAGTGCTTCTGGGTTGTAGGGCCGGGAGCCCCTCAAAGGAGTTTACATCGAAGTGGCGCTTTATAAATTTTTTATTACATTACATTACATTACATTTACCTTCCATACCTCTTTCAGTTTCACACTTTGCACCAGTTCTTCGTTAACTGCTGGGTTTCGGTACCGGAATCCACAAGTACTTGAACCGAAAAGTGTATTGATATCAGTCTGGTACTGTAGCTGTAGACCGTGACGTTCAATTCGACGATACAGATTTTGACTTAAATGCAAGAAGCCTTTAATGGGTGGAGCTGGTTCATAAGAATGGGTGGAGCTGGTTCATAAGGTTTCCTACCTGGGTTCCCATGTTGAAGCTGATGGTGGCAGTGGGCTTGAGGTTCGGCGGCGCAGAGCCATCGCCCGTGGGTTTCATGAGCAGCTTTCAGCGAGAAACATGGAATACTAACATCCCGCTAGACACGAAACTCCGCCTGTTTAAAGCATATATTCTGCCCGCCCTCCTGAATGGAGCAGAGGCCTGGCCGCTTACCAAGGATCTGGAGACGATCGAAGCTCGACACCGTCCAGCTACACAGTACACGTCACCAATGCAGAGATAAGCTTACGTCGCCACACGATGCACATCCGAGTGTCGGACGGAGATGTTCCAAACAAACAAGGAGACTCCCGTTGTTTGGACACACTGAGCGCTGCGAATGTGACCAGGACCATGCCAGGGCCTTGCGAGCGATGATTTCCGGCCCTCCGAGGAGTTGGAAGAGACTCTGTTGGATGCCTTGGCCACACATGGACAAGAACAGCGGAAGCTGACCTGCACCTACTGAACTTCGAGTTACATACGGCCTGGTGACGAGCCCAGGATATACAGGGCTGGTTGCGCGTAATGGAAACGGCAGCGCTCCAGAGAGAAGCATGCCATCGATGATAGTAAAGGTTAAGGAAAAGGGAATTACATTATTCAAGCTTGGAGTTCAAACTGGAGGTAGCGATAGGCAGCGGTGGTAAAGGATCTCACCGGATAAATTCATTGAAAAATGAGCAGGGTCGAGGCCATAGTATACGGTAGTCGACATAAAGAGGCAGTTTTAACATGAGCATAAAACGAATACTGCGAAAGTCACGAATTTGACGTGAGAGTAGTTGGAGATGTGATTCTAAAACGACTCTTAAACGAGAGACAAATGCCAATTACTTCTTCGTGATTTTTAAAAGTGAACATATGAATATTCTTTATGCAATAATTTTTACATCTCTTTTGCTTTAATATAGCGCCAGAACTTGATTTTTACTCGAATAGAGGCCTGCTCGCTTCTAACTAATATGTTCATCTCATATCCCTAGACTTCTCAAAGAAAGGTCTTTTATACAATAAGACATGCCTGTCTCGCTGATAAACTTGCTGATCTTGCTATTCCTGATTACATTTATAATTTAATAAGTTCCTTCCTAATCAACCGATGGAATTGTACCAAATTCAATGACAGTGTCTCTACCTTAGTTGGCATAAATTCCAGTATTTCTCAGGGTTCGGGTCTGGGATCAGTGAACTTCCTAGTTGTCATATCCAAGTTTAGGCCTTTAGCACCCAACTACAGGTTATTTAAATACGCTGATGACAGTTACCTTCTTAAACCATCCTGCAGTAGCTTGATGGCCCAGGCTGAACTGGACCATGTTACCCTTTGGGCGGATACGTGTAACTTAAAACTTAATCATAAAAAGACATGCGAAATGATAATTCACCAGCCAAGAATGAGAAATCAGCAAATAATTTTAGGCATACCTAATGTGATTCCCGGTTTAACCAGGGTACCAGAGATGACAATATTGGGTGTTACCATATCGAGTATGTTAAATTTTGATTCTCATATTGATCAGATTTATAGTCAGGCGCGTCAGTCTTTGTATGCCATACGAATTCTTTTAGCACATGGCCCTCGCCTCTACGACGTTGTCCGAGCCACAACACTGGCCAGGATGCTATACTCCTCTCCCGTATGGTGGGGCTATGCTGGGGCAAAGGCTAAGACTCGGCTCCAGGCTTTGATACGGAGATTTGTGCGTCTCCACTATCTTCTTGGGGACTCCCCAACGTTCGATGAACTCTTTGGCATAGCCGATGCTCATCTCTTTAAAGCAATCTTGAACAACCCAAATCATGTCTTACATCAGCTACTCCCACCAGTTAAAACTCTCAGTTATTCTCTACGGCCCCACACCCATGATCGTATTATTCCTCCTGATGACAATTTAACGCGTAAATGTTTTATTATTAGGATGTTGTATGAATATTAAGTTTTCTTGTGTTCTTAAATACCAGTAAACCGATGTGCGATTAGCTATTGGTTAATAAAGAATATACTTACTCATTCACTTACATCCGATTCTTTGGATATATACCTCTTGATCTCGAAGTTGTGAGTCAACGTGAGGTAACCGATGCTTTGGTTAACGAGTTGAAAGCGTGGTGTAATTTACTGAAGTTAGTTTTCTTCATTTCATTAAAAGATGGAAAAGTAAGTATACAGGTTTGTCCAATTCAGGCCCTTGCCCACGTTATTTATCGTGTGTGAGTGTGGGTATAAAAATATATAAACCTATGTATATATTTCGAAATCGTAAGTCGCATGTTCGCGGCTGAAGATCGCCTGTAAAAGTCGGCAAATAAATTTGCTTTTAGCCTGCCTGGACAAATTTTGCGACGTGGAAATGTGCTGATGTTTAGTTTTAAAAAATTGGTGAAATTTACTTCGTCAAAAGTCGCTTTAAGGTATTCGTAAATATTTGATCTTGGTGCTTGTGAGTGATAATACAGGAACGAACTGACGCAACACTATTAACCGTTTTTTGTAGAGAGTATTTATTATTAATGTTAGTTTTCCACAGTCAGTTGAAATAAATTGTTGGGTAAAACTGAAGTTTATTTTTAGTTTTGTAAAACTAGAGTTTAGAGACAAATCATTTTAAGGCTGTAAAACTAAAATTGTTAACCCTTGACTTTGGCTTGCTGCGGCCGTTCATGTATAAATCAATATGGCCGCAGATTGAGACGACAAGGTATACACACAAAACGGGGAGATCATGCGGGTGCATATGAAATACAAACGGTAAAGACAGTGTGGCAAAAGTGACGATTTGTTTCTAGTGTATCTGCAGGAGGTAGAGGTGTAGAATCGGCCGCTTGCAATTGCCCTACTCAGAATCAGAATCAATATTGCCTCTGCAGGTTGAGAGAAATTGGAGCATTGACAATTAATAAGTAAGTGAGTCATCCATAAATAGCACACTGAAAGCGACAGCAGTGTAGCAGAAACTTATAACCTTTCTTAATTAATTAGTATTTATGAATGCCTTTATGTTGGTCTAGGACTTTTTATTTCACCAAGAACAGAATTTTAAAACCATTTTGTTTTTTATTACACTTACGTACTTATTTTTGACAGCACTCTATTTTCTGTCAATCTGTGGTGGCCATATTGTTTGAGTAGCTTTTAATACAGCCTGTGCTTTCAACATCTACTTCAATCAGACTGCAGACACTTTGTACTGCTCTGGTTCATCAGTAGTAATGTTCTGTGTGCTCAAAACATCAGCAGAATGTAAAAGACAATATGATGAAACATATGCTACACCATCACTTTTGCTTCTTGCAACTAAAGAATGCAAGCACATACAAACAAATCACATGGGGTGATTCAAAATTTATTTCTCAACAGATTTCATATTTACACTTGAACTTAATTTTATTCTTTATCCTTTACTGGTGAAATGGACCAAAACCCTAAAAAATATCTGGCAAGGCAAGATTACTGGCTAAAAATACCTGACATGCAAATGTTAATTAATTATTGATATATGCTTACTTCTTAAAACTTTCTTGCGCATTGGTGCAGCTTTCTATTTCTACACCAGTTTGGGCTGTTTTTGGTACAGTTCTCTGCATATTGTTTTGAGACAGTAGACATACATGAATCAATTCCTGTGGGACTGAGGCAAACATGCCATCAGTTGTTCAGATTGAGTGGGACAAAGCTGCTTCATTGTGTTGTATTTCAGCTCTTCAGCCTGTAGTTCCCTCAATTTATTATAATTCCTTTGTGTAATAATGATATGACTTTATTAGGATAAAAAGCATAGACAAAAATTTAATAGGAAATGGCTAAGTTTTGGGAAAAGGGAGAATGGAAAGGATCTGTTCTCCCAAATGGAAAGATGTCACTGTAACAATAGCAGTACAGTGTGGACTCGTTAACGCGAAGTCGTGGGGGACACGCCTTTGAAAACGTGTGTAAACCAGTTCATGTGTTAAACAGGACAGTGTTGAAATATATCGCCTCTGCTACTCGGTCGCTCACACTCCCCTATCCCATGCTGTTCCCTCCAGCCAAGCTCCTCTTCACACGGCAGGCAGGTCTGTACTTGGCTGGCCGCTCATCCAGCCAACTTCTCTGCGGTTGTGCCAGTCAGGCCTTACCTGCCTTGTTCTGCCAATTCCCATCCTAACCGGTTAAAACCGGTTCCAGCCTGACTTCCTTGTCCATCCATCCTGCCCTAATTAAATCTCTCCCACGGTTGAGTCACATGCCCATTTATTTAGAAGACACCCTCCCACTTGTATGACTAATGCCAATTTCGGGAATGAATGGAATGTTACAGCTGCCAGAGTACATCTCCACTGTTTTAATTAGCCGTATTTTGGGTAGTAAAACGCGTTAACCGATACGGCGTGTTAAGTCAATAACTTTGAGGGACATACAACCACTTCACGTTATGCGGATTCGCGAGTAAACTGGGAGCGCATTAATGCGTCTGCACTGTACTTATATCTGACTTTTAAAAGATTAAAATAATCTAGTTTTCATAACACTTCTTTGATTCTCGGCTCAAAAGATGTTTAGGCTGAAGCAGAAACATCAGTAGTGTAATTGTCAATTACACCAGGATTTGAACCCGAGGTGAAAAACAGATGCACAAGTGATCTTGCCACCATGCATAGTGCATTGTTCCAGATCCAAAACTAATTTCAATGCATTTGTCCTAAAGTTGATTTTATCCAAGCAGGTCCTTCATGTTGTATTGTGTGTTGAAGTATTCTGTCAATTAGGGATATCTGATTTTGTAATTCCTGAAGTGTAGCCCTTTTGCAGTGCATGAGTCTAGTGCTAGAAGAACTCACCAGACTAGTAATTATCAGTTTCTCATAACTGTTGTTACATAATTATTTTGCTGCCAATAATGATGTGAAAAAGCATGTCAAATGTTATTTCAGTTCTGAGATTCCAAAAGTAAGGGAAGTTGTGCTAAAAAGAAGAAAAAGGCAAGACGAAGCACGTGCTCATACCGCAGCAGCAAACATTCGGTCTAAGAAAGTAGGTGTTTGTTTCTGGTAATTAATAAAGAAACTAAAGAAGAAACTTTTAGTGCAATGCAGTCAACTGTAAAACAAGAAAATTTGAGCATCAAACCATAGTGTTGGGGACCTGACACAAAATTTTGAAATTTTAAAATGCACAATTAATATTTGTGATTTTCTACTATAAGACAATGGTTTTGACCAGATGCATATATCCTAATGCTTTGTTTTAAAATTTTGTTTAATCAAGGAATTGGCAATTTGATCTAGCGTATAGCAGACTTTGAATTTGAGATGTGACTTTTTGGTGCATGCTGTTAATCTGGTAACTTTTGCTAAAAGCAGTTTGTGCAAGAAAATGTTTGTATTTGAAAATTCTGCCAGATTGAAGGTACATCCTTCATAAATTAGCATCTTGTGCTCCAGAGTGAAAGATATATTCTTCAAAGTAAACTCCCCAGAGGTGCTAATGGCCTAAAACCATGATCAAACAGAATGGTTTTCAGGCACTTACTTTGGCTATGGGTCACTGCAGTTAACCCTTTGAATGTCATATGCACATGTGCCTGTGTGATATTTGATATCCTGTGGTGCTCACCTTAGACACATCTGTGCAGCATTATACTTAAGCTGCTGGGGCCGTATGCATGAAGAGGTCGTAAGTGCTAGTCCCTGACTAAGTTCGGCTTAAGCCCGACTAGCGATTTAGTTTGGTATGCATGAAGCGGTCTTAGCGCACTAGGCCTGGCCTAGGGCCAGTCCACTTCTCAAGCAGGCGTAAGTCGGCTAGTCGGACTTAGTGAAACAAAACAAAATGGCGGTTGTTATGATTCGTAGGATTTGACGAAGTTTTCAATGTGAAAGCGTGCTGCTAAAGGCCCGTCGAAATCCACTCGAATCGTTCCCGGACGATGAAATTTATTATACTTTTCATTTTCGCCGTCATGAGTTGCTAATAATTTGTGATGAAATAGCTACCTATGTCGCATTCGCTGATCACGTTTGAGATCTGTGCCTTCCGTATCGTAGATACGATAAGTTGAAAACTAAATTTAATGTCATTTAATTTGTTCTCATTAACCGAGACGAACGTCCGAGAACGAGTTGAGTAATGTAAAAGTGTAGTACAGGCGAGTGTTAATTAAAACCCATGCCACTGTGTAATTGTAGACTGTACCGAACAGCAATAATAAAACACAGAAATTGGTAGGAATTGACGGACATAGTTTACTTGAGTTTACCAAGTTTCACTGAGCATTTGTAGAGGTTTAATTTGAAGGTGTAGCATAGCTACTGAAACAATTAACTACTTGTTTTAATATGTAATGTTTTAGTATTGCCTGGTATTACATTAACAGTGATGATAATACAATTTTTATTTGGAGACGACCCCGTTAAATTTGGAGACGACCCCGTCCCATAGTGGGCGACCTCCTATAAATACCTAATGCGCATGCGCAATCACAAAACTACGTCAAAAGGGGAAAACCCTGTGTAAGCAAAATTACCCAGCGCATCTTAAAACAGGACTAGCTAGTCTGTTCTCTAAGACCGACTCATGCATACCACTTGTTGAAGGCCGCTAGTCAGTGACTAGCTAGTCCAGACTAGTGGCCTAGTCACCGACTAGCTTAAGACCTTTTCATGCATACGGCCCCTGGAGGCTAGGGATCTGTTTGATGCAAGTGAGCTCACAGTAAATAAGATAGATCAATGTAATAAATGTCTGCATCACCAACAGCATTGTGGATGGCTTGGAATAAATTAGAACATAGAGAGAAGTTAAATTTATCTCCTGCTATGTACTTAGGTACCCATGAGTTTGCCAGTAAATTCATGACCTTCTTTGCAGATAAAATTGCTGATATAAGGCTGAAATTTATACATCAGTATATCAGCGTATAACTTCTGTTCTTAAATATTTGCATTGGCTACCTGTTCAGCAAAGGATTTATATAAGTTTGGACTCATAGTTTATAAAACATTGAAGTCTGGCCGACCACAGTACTTAGTATCATTGCTTACCCCAAGACTTATGACTATTCAACCTGGTCATCCAGTTGCCTTTCTCTGGTTGTGCCAAGAACTAGAACTGTTCTTGATGAACAAGCATTTTAGGTTGCTGGTTCTAACTTTTGAAACTCTTCTTGCATCTCTTCATTCTGCTCAGTCGCTTCTGTCATTTCGGTCGCAACTTTAGACTTGTTGGATTATCCACCGCAGACTGCCTCTGTGTGAGTGAACTGACTTTCTGGATATTTCATTGACTGTGGCTTGATTTTGGTGCTCCATTGGTTTTGGTGCTCCGTTGGTTGATGCCTTGTGCATTAGACGCTGGCTCAGTAGAAGTTGCTAATTCATAATAATAAATATAATAATAATAATAATCTATACTTCCATTGTTTGCATATTCCCATGTGAAATGATGGCATAGATATTTGATCTCAAAGGTAAATAATTTTTCTGATTATGCACCTGCAATTTTGGCTGTCATGGCAACCAAGCAAAAGATTTTGTGTTCAGGTTTTGATAATTCTTCTTAGGAAATTGGTTTAAAGGATTTTGAAGATTAATGATGCACATTTAGTGTCCTTTCTAGCAATGTGTTGGATTTTTTTAGAAATAGCAACAAGAAAAATAAAGGTTAAATCTCATATGGTGTTCGATAGTCTCCAGTAAAGTCTAGTTGACATTATTTTCAGAATGCATTGTCTCATAGCTTGTCCAGAGCTTACCAGGAATTTGACTTAATTCTGTGGTTTTCAAATCTTTTGCCTTACTGCTGCCTCTGATCATTGTTGTTGATCAGACGCAAGATGCTAGGTATATCAGAGCATAGCCTTCTAAAGTTAGAGAAGGCGTTCTTGAGCTGCCAGTAACTAAGAACTGTTTCTGCCTCCACTGCTGCATTGTCCGTCCATTACTGGCAATCGTGTCTCAGGGAAGCTCTTTACTCCTGCAAGCCATGATAGTCATCCCACCTTGTGCCCCATTTGTGTTTGGTATTTTTTCAGGATCAGGACCCATGTATCCATTCCACTTCTATATGATCATTGTCAAACTCCATACTTTAATTGGCTCTGTAATTCTGTAGTAGTCTTCACATGGTTTGACCAGGATGTGGTTAAGCTTCTGCCTGGTGTGTCAGTCATTGGAGCAATGTTCCCTCTAATTCTTTT
Source organism: Norana najaformis (assembly GCA_964023275.1). Taxonomy (NCBI): domain Eukaryota; kingdom Metazoa; phylum Annelida; class Clitellata; order Crassiclitellata; family Hormogastridae; genus Norana; species Norana najaformis. The sequence goes on from OZ029918.1 coordinate 16,572,787, forward strand.
TCGTCGTGCGCACACTGGCCGACCATGTGAGCAGTGACATTTGAGACCTCAGTTATGTTCCGTGAAGGAACGAATATCTTTTGGGCTTAAACTAAAAGGCTATAAATTTGCATTTTATTGAAATAAAAGATGATCAGGACAAGTTAAACTTATATTAAGATTATCTCTAGTTTGTATTTTCAATCGTCCATAGAGGACATTAAAACAAAGACTTATTTTGAGTTTCGACCATTCCTGCCCTAGTCTGCATTTGTCCGCATTTGGCATTACCTCCCATCTCTGTTGCCAACGTCCGCACTCCAACGGAGCACAAAGCCCTATTTCTCTTGCAGGGTTAACTCAGCTATGTAGTTGGTTACTTTGAAAATGCTGCAACCAGAAGTGAGATGTAATTAGATCCAACGCGGTACGGATTGCTGTCGGACTGAAGTTGGTGTTTAAGGCGCAGAGTGTACTGAAATAACAAATTGGATTGGGACATCCGCATTGGGCATAGCCCCTCCCCTTGTCTGCATTTGGGTGAACTCTCCTTTCACCCTTTTCGGACGTCCTTAATGGTCGACCCTTTGTACAGTTGCCAACGATCGTACATATGATCCAGGTTGATTTCTTCCAAGGCACATCTGTTAGGTTTTAAAAAACCTGTATGGTCGCATCCTGGAGCATCTTGAAAATCTAACAAATCTAATTACTTCTATAACGCCGTTATCATAATGCCCAAGGCATCAGTCGATGGTCGCTTCAAATAAGAAATCGTAAGCAAAACCATAATCCATAGGAGAAGCCAGGTCGAATTCCTATGGTTCAGAGCAACCAGAAGTTAGCCTAAGTGGGTAAACGAGATGAAAGAGATGAGTCTTAGTTATAGACCCGAATGACATCAAAGAATTGACACAACGAATAAATGAATGCAGAAAATGCCGCTTATCTGTATTCCAACTTTCTGCAAGAGAATCGACATAAATTTTTGTGTCAGGTGTTGCTTTAAATATAATCTAACTTATATACACTCTGTCATTTACCACGGATGCAGTTGTGATATCGACATGAGCGTTAGCTTTCACGCAAAATTTTCCACCCATGAATAGACTACAAAGTCTCGTCACTTACCTACAACACACTTCATGCATCCCAACCACCCTATCTTCGTCAGTTATTTACAGTCCAGCCACTCCGTTCAACTCGATCCCCTTCTGCCCTAACACTTCTCCGCCATCCCATCACCTCACCCTTAAAATTTAGAAATCGCTCCATAGTCATAGCTGCTCAACCACTCTGAAATAAACTCCCACCAGAATAACGACAATTATCTGACCCATCACTTCACCCCTTAGATTCTCTGCCCAGGTCTTCCACTCAAAACCCAAGACACTCCTTTTCCGCAGATCTTATCCTGATTCCCTTGTTCCCCTTGTCTATCCTGCAGCTCCAATTCCAAACACCACCCACCGCTACGTAGCCGTTTGACGCCTGCCTGCCTGCCTGCCTCTTGGATCTTGACTTGGAACCAAACCTTTCTTGCCTATCGATTTTGTCTTGACTAAGCGCCTGTGAATAAGCTAGTTCACGTGACTTAGCTTACGTTAAGCGCTGCAGAAATCTCGAGTTTACGATTACATTTACGATCACGCTTGTAAGGATTTTCTCAAGCACAGCCACATATTGCAAACAACGTAGGCCTATTAAAATTTGTCACGATGCCTCCTTCAATACCACGGTTTGCGTTCTGTATCCAGTGACGGCAGTTCAGTCTCGATTTTATTCGTTTAACCATTCTGTCTTAAACAGTTCACAAGTTGTTTTCCAAGCCAAAAATCCGCTGCCGGATACTTTTTGTCTTGACAATTTATTTAATCGCATACGGTCGAATATAAAGAGTATTGAGCTATAAAGTCAAGTACAATAGTCTACAAGAATATAAAATAAGCCTACTAACCAACGGTTTCTGTACTATATAAACAAAGGGCTACTTACATAGCAGACCGAGTCATACGATATATCCTTATATCCGCGACCACTGACCGGTAGATGAAGGTATCATTCATGCTTTGGCCCTGGATCAAGCATCCCTCATAAAGAGGCTAGAGTTCAGAGTTCAAACAGTGCGCGCACCGTGAGACTGATGACAACTAGTGACCAGCTGTTTGGCCAAATGTATTATGTGGACCAAGCGGGAAGGAATTTTCACATCATGGGCGGCCATATGGCTTTGCAATATAGGGTATATAAACTTTCGGCGTCTGAGCTAAGTGGGGCAACTATGCCAGAAGCTGTAGCAGTGAGCTGAATTTAACTTTTAAGTAACCGGAACGCTGACAAAATGTGTGCGCTGACAGAAAATTGTTGTGCGTGCTGTCCTCCAAACTTGTGCATGCGCGCGGCTTAGAGGGAACATTGCATTGGAGTACCAGGACATGTGGTAAATGCTTTTCTGCTTGAGCTACATTCCTCCTATCCTAAATAAGTTCCCAGGCATAGGTTATCAGTTTTTCAAAATTGTTGTTGGCTATGCCATTTCTGAATAGCACCAACATCCCTCTTGATGCTAGGAACTACGTTGGAGCATCTGCATGCACCGCTTATAGACCCTTTCCTGGTGGTCTACAAAGCTTGGCCTAGGCTTCTGCAGTTGTCTGCTGTAATTCTTCAGAAAGATTTCCCTTGGTTACTCGACAGGTAAGTAAATGGTAGCTGGATCGTCCAGCAATAACATGGAGCTGGCTAAAAGCTTACTGACTTGCCTGCCCTTATCCACCTCCTGGACCATTGCCACCATGTAGGTCCTCTGCTTCCTTAGCCTCTAAGGCAGTGGCCATGAACCCACGGCCGGGGGGGCTGCATGCAGCCCTTGAAGGCATCACTGGCGCCTGCAAGAGCATTCATCAAACAACTGAAATAACACTTAGTTTCAAATGGCGATATAAAAATGGCCAATTTCCAGTGATGTCACTGTTGGTGAAGTCTTTCTGAAATTGGTCTTCTGGCCTAGTGATCACTGCTTTTCATTTCATGTTTCTTAAATATGTTGTTTTCTTATATACTGTAAGAATATACTATATAGTCACTGTGGTTTTTTTGTAGTACAAAATTACCGACAATCACAATTTTTGTTTAAAAAAATTATGGCGGCCCCTGCTTTCTTTGGATTTTCCTAAGGTGGCCCCTGGCTTGAAAAAGGTTGGTGACCAATGCTCTAAGGTCATCACCATAATCCTGGGCAGGAGCCTCTCTATACCCTGAGAAGTGAAGAACTGTGTCCCTGCCAGGAATTAGTCACCGACAAGCAATATCTGCTACCGTGATATGGATGCACGTGTTGGAAGTTACCCCGGCAAATGCAGTTACAGCCTATGCCCAGTGTATCATAGGCTAGGGGCATTACTAGGCTTAGGTAATTTTAATAACATTTTTTCCCTTTGACACCAATATTGCATGTTTTGATGGTAATTATTAAACTAGATGGTCACTAAAGTTTGATTCAGTTCTGAAATGGTGTATTGTTTTGGTAAAGATCTTCTGAACAGAATGACATATTTGAAGTCAAATCAGTTTTGGGATTTGGTATGTAGAGCTAAGTAAAAACTATGTCTCTGTTTTAAGGCTTATTTCCCTTAACGTTGTTGGGCTGCGCTGATGATCTACGCTGGTGAATTTATAAGTGATCTGTTGCCTGGCCTCACAGTCTTCATTACATACTTAACCAAGTCTATAAATTATGTACTGTATCAGCAGAAATTTTGCACAATACTGAGGAGCTTATAATTGATAAAAAATTTTAGTTATAAAGATCTCTAGATACTACTTTCAGTCAAACATCTATATAGTCTTTAAAAAAAATTGAAATGTTAGTATCTTATAAATTATTCAAATGTTTTCCAGTATTAGGAAGAAAATATATTCTTTTTGTGTTTCACAGAGAGCAAAAGTTGGCTATAAACTTTCATTTACACGTGCTGAAAAGCTCATAAAACAGGCGCGTGTGAAAGATCGGTATGAGCTTAGGTTGATACGACAGGCCAAACGCCCACAACAGAAGAATGTACTGCCTGTTGAGAAAAAGTTGATTATTGCTTTCAGGGTTGGTGGGTAAGTGACTCAACAGTCTTCTTCCAGTTCATCTAGTTTAGCTTTCTGCAATTAAGTGATTATTGAAGTACAGATTAGATACTACTGAAACAGGCTATAATGGTACTATGTGATTATAGTTGCCATTTTACAATTCTTTGTTACTATTAGCATTTGTTTCTTAGTATAATGCCTCTTTAAATTTTGTTATATAAGTATGTGATGGATGACTTATAAAAGGCAAGCAGTTGTTAAATGATCAAATTATGGCAAAAGATTGCTGCAAATGTCATGTTTTATAATGAAAGCATTATCAACGGTTTCAAATTGTATCTTAATTGGTTTCACAGCCAAATGATGGAGATTGAAAGCTTATAAGAAACTTAGAATGTTATTTCTGATTGAGGTTTTTTGCTTTACAGATCCAAAAATTTGCATGAACATCCACTGGAAGCGTTGAAGCTTCTTAGACTTAAAAAAGCAAATTCAGCTGTTTTGCTAGTTCAGAACAGAACTACATTGGAACTTCTGAAGTTGGCAGAACCTTATGTAACTTGGGGGTAATTGAAGTTTATTATGCATATAGTTAATTTTTTTATTAACTGTTGTAAAGAGCATTCTTTAACTAGTATCTTGAGTTTGTAATGAGTATCCAAATTAATCTTTACCATCAAGCTGATGAACACCGATCTCAACAGATTGATCAAGAACAAATGTTGGAGTGATCCTCGAAGTCCAAAAAGTGCTTGTTTTGATTAAATTTAATGGTAGATTTGAATTAATTCAGATGAATTAAATTTGTTCTTTGGGTTTGACTGAAGTGTTTATAATTGTGTCTTGCATATAGGTTTTACCTAGTTGGAACCAATGATTGATGCCATGTGGATTGTTTAAGTGGGATGGGATGTAGAATAAACAAAATAGTTAATATATTACTTATTTAGACTAACTAGTTTTAATAAGGTTCAGCATATTTTATAAGCATAGGCTAAGATGATATTACTGTAGTTCTAATGTGCCTAATACATCAGGGTCTCGAACTAAAACGTCCAGTTCATCTAGTTTGAATTTCCTCTGTATAGGCAGGTTCTCTGATCTGGACATAGGTCTTCCAGATTTTCATGATGCAGAATGTTATAGTGATGCTGTAGAAGTTTTTAGATTAGACTCCTTGTAAATATTTTCTTGTTTTGGTAATAAATCTTCCACAGGTGGCAGCACTGTCCAGCTCAGATGCCTCAAACTTTTCAGTAGTTTAATCTCTGCTTAATAGTAGCAATGCTGATGTAATTTAATATAGTTACTAACAAGTAAAATGTCTGACATAGGTATCCAAACACTGAGACAGTGCGAGAACTGATTTTCAAACGAGGTCAAACAAAAACTGATGGCAAAAAGGTTGCCCTGAACAATGCTGTGGTTGAAGAGCATCTTGGTAAGTTCAAATATTTGTGAAACTTCTCAGGTTAAGCGCTTTATAACTGCTTTATAGCTGTTAATTGTTAGTGATTTGTTAGTGTTTCATTCAGCTGTGTTGAATACTTACTGGTCATTTAAAATCATTTTCCAACAGGTGGTATTTCTATATTTCCTGTCTGTTAGCCTATGCAGGCCATGTGCTTTTCAACATATTCCTTGGTTGTACTTTCATGCTCTGTGTAAAAGGCTATCATCTCTTCAGTCAGTAGCTTTGAAATTGCGTTGTCCCTTGCTCATTTACAGCAGGTTGATCCAAGTCTGAAAGTCTACATTTTCCACTCTTGTCCATGCCTCGGAATGTTTCTGGTGATCGATCTCACAGTGCATCCTTTAGCTCTCTTTGTTGAAGAAGCATTAATTATCAGATTTCACTTATACGTTTCTGGACATTAAAATTACCCTTTTCAGGACGCTTGAAACAGTGATAAACTGGTCTTGGATAATGGATATGCAGCTTTCTCTTGGCAACATTTTGGGTGAACTCACCCAAAGAATAGTTCTTGACTGCATTGCACTGTCTTTTTATATAGATGCATATTTATAAATTCTTAAGTGGGTTATAGTTTATGTGGTTTTAAAAGGTGGTAGCTATTATGAGTTATTACTTCATTCAGTGGCGGATCCAGAAGGTTCATGAGGAGGCCAAATGTGCGTCTGGGGCCAAGCTCCAGCGGAATCCAGGGGAAAGCCGATGGTCAGGTTAGAGGGGCAAAGCGCCTTTGAAGCTGAGAGCATTTACATAGCTGTTAATTTTAATATATATATATATATATATATGTATTAAAATTAATATCTATATGTGTAGAGTTCACTCTGGTTGTGGTATTTTTTTTACAAAAACGGCAAGTGTTTTTTATGGTAAAGTTCAGTAAAAGTTGCACATATCCATTTTTCTACAGATAAGAGATTATTTTTACAATCATAAATTTCAGATGCCAAAAATCTAGAAGTTTTGCATTTAACAAGAGAGTTATGTGCTAATATGTGTAATCTAATATTACATAATTTAATATAGGCCCATATGCCCTTAAAACCATGTTGGTTCAAGTCTACTGTAAGATGAAGTCTAATCTATTGTAAGATATAGTTTATTCTAATTTAAATCCAGTTGACATGGAGCACCAGTGACAAAATAATTGATTACAGACTCGTTATCCGGTATTATTTCACAATGAGCCTGTGAAATAATTAGTGCGTCAAGCTGGTCTTCTGTCATTGTGTTCCGGAAGCAGTTAACATTTGCTCAACTTTCGAGAAAGTTCTTTCAGCTTTAGCACTACATGCTGGAAGTGTGGCCAATGTCAGCGTGGTGTGAACTGTTGGAAGAGCATCAGCAGCACATGAATTCAAACCCTCAGTTGCCAAAGAAGTTGATGAGCATATACTGCCATTATTTTCTTTCATACGACACAATGAGGACCATACAGTACTCTGAACTGCGCCTTCACCTGTTCCTCTGAGACATCGGTCACATTATAGTTAATCACACCTTTATATTTTTTGTAAGTCCGCTTTTCAGGTTCCCAAGTTGTAGTTTTAACCCGGCTAGTAAGGAGGAAGTCCAGAGCTCTGCTGCCAGGATTGCCCTTTACAACATATATTTGAATTTATTTCTTAAACGGCAAGTTTAACCAGTTCACTGATAAGTTTGTTGAAAGTCGACACTTCTGTTTGGACAGAAACAGGTGAGTTTGGACAGAGACTTGATGGCCAAATTGGAAATGTCATGTCATGTCATGTAATCATCTCTGGACTGGATCCAGTCGTTGATTTCTCTATGACACCCCTCCACAAATCTCGCTTCCCGGCCATCTCCTCAAGGGTCATTCTCCGTCTGCCCTCCGTTTTCCCATAGATAGTAACTCCGGCACCTTTCAGATCCTCTTCAAGGCAATCTATCCATCTTCTTTTCGGTCTTCCCACTGCTCTCTTTCTGTCCGGTTTGTATTTAAAGATTTTCTTTGGATTGCGGTTCTCCTCCATCCTCAGGACATGTCCTGCCCACTTCATCCTTCTTTTCTTGATCACATTACTTATCAATGGTTGCTGTGTTCGTTGTCTAATACTTTCATTCGTTACATGGTCCTTATAGCTAACTCTTAGTATTCTTCTGAGCCATTTGTTTTCTGCTGCATTCAGTTTCTTCTCCATTGCTCTTGTAATACTCCATGACTCACATCCATAGATTAGTACTGGGATCACGCATGTGTTGAGGATTTTTAGCTTTATCGCCAGTTTTATATCATGTCGTTTGAAGACCTTTTGTAACCTGTTAAAGGTTGACCCTGCAAGCGCTATTCTCCTTTTGATTTCTGTTTCTGATCCTCCCCCTGCCTTCATTTCACTTCCCAGATAGACAAGCTTATTTATTACCTCAATTTCCTGTCCCTTAAGCTTAACTATTGGCCCGTTGTATTCCTTTTTTGTTATTGGCATTATTTTAGTTTTGTTATAGTTAATTTTCAGTCCAAGTTTTCCACTTTCCTCTGCTAATGCCTCCAACAACTCCATTACTCTTGTTAGGCATTCTGCAATCATACATGCATCATCTGCATATTCGACATCCTCTGCATTTCTTGGTTGAGATTGTGCTCCCAAATTATGAGTTCTTTCCAGACGTCTCATGATATAGTCCAATACCATATTAAACAAGATTGGTGACAGGATGCACCCCTGTCGGAAACCTGTTTCTATCTTGAACCATTCCGTTTCTTCTCCTTCTAATCGAATGCATGCCATTATTGTGCCATATAGTTTTCTGATGAGTCTGATTAATTTGGCGTGAATGCCATATTTCTCCAAGATCTTCCATGCTCCTGATCTCCAGACTGAGTCGTAGGCCTGGGCAAAGTCAAATTGGAAATACTAGCTAGAAACAATTTATGAAATATATATATATATATACACTGTATATCAGAAATTGTATATATATAAATATGATGAAATTATGCCAGAGCTACCTGCAGCCTCTGTCTTCATCTTTGTAAATGACAGTGTCATCTATTTAAAACGCTCGGGATGTGGTACTCCAGACATTTTCACTTATTTTGTATAACCTTTGACCGACGAGAGAATTATTTCTGCCTAGGCCCTGACAATGAGTGATTTTAATGGGAAATTCCCCATAGATTAAATTGTTTTCAACTGGTGATATCTCAGTAAGTTCTTGACCTATAGACATACGGTTAACATCATTCTTTAGCATTTTATCTCCTCTTCCCATCCATCTGTCTAGTTTTTGGTACAAAAATTTTTGAGGTAACCAAATTTGCCCCAAAACTACTTCACCCCATGTTTTTACTTTTCTCATGTTCAAGCCCCCATAGAAAAATATTTTCAGTGACAACATATGTATTGTCAGCACAAAACCTGTGCAGAAATCAATACCAGACAAAACCCAAAAGAAAATTTGGAAATATTTTTATGAATGAAGGCGATACAATATTTTTTAGTATGTAGGCCGAAGTTGTGAAAATCAAATGAAAAATAAGAACGTGTCTAAAAAGTAAGAAATTTGTAACTTGTCAGATAGATCTTGGTCATTTGTTGACCTACGGACTTGAGATTAACATCATCCTTTAGCATTTTGGGGAACTCAAAGTTGCCTGCCCACTCTACCACCTCCCAAACACATGCACATCAGTACAACCACAACATAATCAACACCACAACATGCACAACAACATGGCAGAAACATTACAACAAACCAGGCACACAGAGAGGCAAACACACTGTTTGTTTCCTTTTCAAATATTTTGTGACTCTAAAAGAGCTGTTTTTATGAATGCTTGAGTGTGCTGGATTGACAGTGGATGGTTACCTTGAAGATGGCTGAAGCCTCCTGGATTGACTCCTTTTTGTCAACAGACTAGACTGAACAGTTCTAGAAGGACAATTTAGAATGGAAATTTAAACAGTTGTTTTGATGTGCTATATTGGTTGCCTTCCTTGCACCCCACAGGCACTTACTTATTTACTCAGCACTGGTTCGTGGAACCACTGTCTGATTTTGCTTGTGGTAAATGTGGAAGCATCCAACTTTGCACAAAGCAACTTTGCATTGCTTCAAGTTCATACTGTGTCTTCTTGGAACAGGGTATCCTTTTCTGAGTCAGCAATGGTCCAAATTTTGAATCCCCATTTGGTTGCTTTTTGGGAAAATACTGTTTGAACTAACATCTTCTCTTGAGCCCAACTATTGACTCATCAACACTTAAATTATTCCATGGCTTGCAAAACTCAGAAAATCTAGAATTGAGGTGATCAACCAGAGGATGAACTTTATACAATGGATCATAATTGGAAGCATTCCTTATAAGAGCTAGGGGTACTGTCTGCCAAATGAAGGAACTATCTCAAGGCCATGAACTTTTCCCTTATCATGGTCCCTGAAATTACAAAGATCACTGAGCAAATTATCAGTTGACCAGTAGGGATACAGCCGTGGTTGCATCTTGAAGCCCATCACGATGTTGGTGCTGACACATCTCTAAAGGAGAAGTAGGGTTGCATTTTGTTGTGTGGATTTTACCTGCCTGGTGTGCACCTGGCCTACTTTGCTCAGCAAACAGATTGGTCTGATCAGCTAGCACATCAAAAAACTGTTATCTATGAAAGTTATAAAACGTTAAAAAATGATGCAACATGGGCTGGTCTGCCACAGATGCCTGTAAATGGAACAGTTAGGGGTGAAACTGGAAAATTTGTTACATCTGTTCAGTCCAATCTACATCAGCCTGACTCAATCTGACAGTCTGACAGCGTGTATCGGATGCCGTCTGAAATTGGAGTTGACGTCAGAATGTTCTTCAGCTAAAGCCACTTTATCATCCTCGCTGGATTCAACAGACAGGCTTTTATTGTCAGATGAGTTGAAACTGTCATCATCTGATGCAAGTTCATCAAGAATTTGCCAGATTTCGTCTTCAGTAAGACCACAACAACAACACGCCACCTTGAGTTTTATGTAAATTCGTTATTTAAATGTCCAATTCAGTTGGTTGATTATCATGTTTATGACCCAATCTAAAAATATCTTCCACTTATTTATGTGCTTAATTGTATTATCTTGGCCCTAAATTATGTCTGTAACATCTGCAATAGTCCAAGAGCCGTTTAGCTAGAAGTACACGCCCAGTGCACATTACTGCACTTTTGTCATAACTCCTATAGTGCACTTTAGTGCACACTCATCTGTATTGGGTTAATGTATATTTGGTTAAATAACCGCTAAATGAATTTTGTCAGACATCCGATGACATCGATCAAAGATTGTTGCAGAGTTGCGCCATTTATAGTGATACAATTTTATTTTGCTATTGTGTACATTAATGTACAAAAGTTGCTCGTGGTGTACATTTGTATGTGTGGGATCCTTTGTGTAACCCTACACGGCGGAAGTGTCCCCTTCCCCAAGCGACACTGGGTGGGCTACACAGTGGAATGTTCCTCTTGCACCAAGCAAGGCCTGGGCAGGTGAGGTCAGCGACACAGGATGAAGTTGGCCAGGGAATGACACACGGAGAATGGGGGAAGTAAGCAGCGGATTATACATCATTTTATTTTCTTCATGAAAGATCACGTAGTGATCATCGCCTACTTCGGGATGGGGGCCATAGCCGGATTGACCCCCTTTGAATCCGCCACTGACTTTATTCTGAGTGAACCTTGTTCGTGTTGCTGTCATTTTACAGGTGAACTGGGGATCATATGCATAGAGGATGTCATCTATGAAATCCTGGCAATAACGAAAAATTTCAAAACCGTGAATGCATTCCTATGGAACTTTCAGTTAAGTCCTCCAGCTGGTGGATGGAATAAGAAGAGAACTATTGGCCCATGTGGAGAAAAAATTAATGCACTACTGAAGCGTGCAATTTAATGCAATTGTTGCCGAAAAGAAGAACATGAAAAATGAAAACGTGAACTGGAAAAAAATTGTTTAGTTTTGTCAATACAAGGCATTGAAACAAAATTCCATTGGCAATTTACAGTATTTGACATGACTTAAGCTGGGAGAAATGGCACAAAGAAAATGGTTTCATTAGCAGAATGCTAAGAATCAAAGAGAGTGAAAAATATAGAAACCCAGGTGAACTTTCAAGTAGCCATTAAGAGGTTGTGATTTACAAGGTGCAAAATATTGGTTTAAACTGATGACCTGTTGGAGTGTTCTGACTGTTTTGGGACATATGTTGGTCAGCTTATCTGCAGTGTTGCTTAAAGTCTTGCCTTGCAAGGAGTCATCTATGTACTGTACAGGACGTCTGCATAACAGATCTACTTTGGACCTGTCCCTTTGTCTGCATTTGGCATGACCAAATGTGCTCAGTAATTGAGGACACCCATGTGCAGCACAGGCATATGAATACTATATACAGTAATAAAGAATTGGACCAACTCGTGTGTTGATGCTGTTTTTGGTTGTGTAAGTTTCTCATGCAGATGAGTGACATTGCAAATGATTGTTAATCTGCTGATATGATCCATTGGTGTGTTTGAATGTCAACTCTAAAGTCAGGAATTCAAATCTCCAGCCAGGTTTAAAATTCCTGCTCCACTAGAAAGCCCTACTATATTTGGCTAAAAAAGGAGGAAATGTCAGCACTTTAAGTTGGTAGAACCAGCAAGACAGATGACTGGCCGCCCACACTAACGTGCCTAGGCTAAGAAAATGAAGTTGCCCATTATGTGCATTGACAAATACAATTTCGTACCCATGCCTGCCTCTTAGTGATGGATCTTCTTCCCTTCAATGAAATGTAACTTTAAAAAAGGGTTCACTATTTGTGACTTCAAGTCACTGTTTTGTTATTGCACTTGTGCTTTGTTAGTGTCCTGCAGACCCAGATTTATGAAAAAAGTTTTTAAATTATGGCCTTGAGAGTCTTCACACACCATCGGTTTTTTGCACACGAGATGAGAGTAAATTTTTAAATGGAAGGTCTGGGGAATAAAATGTAAAGGGTCATGAGGCAAATGATGAACGACAAAAAGGATTGAGGAACGGAGAAATTGCTGAAATCAGTTGGAAGATTGTTCCAGAGTAGAGGTGCATGTGGGATATGGATCCGTCAGAAAACATCAGATGAATATTGAATGATGCATGCAAGAATTAGGTGAGGGGACAATTGGATCGATAGAGCGGTGATTGGATGGTGAAGAGTTCACACATATGAGTGGGTAATGTAAATGTGTCCGCTTTTCTGCAGGGACCATATGTCCTGGACCCTGTGTATTTTTCAATGAATTTATCGGTTAGATTCTTCACTACTGCTGCCCTTTTAAATGGCTGCTACGTCACTTAAGGTCCCCGTGTACGGGCCTTGCGAGTGGTTGGTTGGATGGTGAAGAATTTACACAGACAGGTGGGTTGTAAATATTGCAGAGAGTGATTGCCTAGGTTACTTACTTAATACATTGTCATTCCTGTGCAGGTCTGCACATTGGACAATGCAGCTTCTCTATTCATCTTCGTCGACCACCATTTTTCCTGCATAGTCCCGTGACGTCTCCAAACATCCGAGGTCGTCCTGATGGTCTCTGGTCAGTTCTTCCTTGATCCTTTCTCCGTTTCCACTAAGGAATCCAGTTCATTGCTTGATTGGCTCTTCTATCTTTGTTCATAGCCTACGAATTACACGCCCACCCATGTCAATCTTCTCTTTCTAATGAAATTTACTGTATCATCTAGTCCTTTCCTTCTCTTGTAGTTTTACTTGATATTTTATCACGCAACGAAATACATGTATGTGATGAATTCTCCTTGGCAATCAATGATGTGCTCCAGTCTTTTCTTGTTTGCCACTTTCACTAGCCAAGTTTTCAATCCATGTACGTCTGCTTAATGCTGTGGCTTCAGATAGCCGAATCTTGGTTCTCACACTGCATCCTTTGTTCTTCCAAAGTCTTTTAAAGTCTTCCAAAACAGCATTTGCCTTTCCTATGCATATCTTTACCTCCATGTCGCAGCTGTTGTCTGCTTTACCGAGGTAGCAGAAGTCATCCACGACCTCAACCTCCTTTCATCGATTATAAAGCTCTTGGCCATTTCATTCCATTTTCATGATCTTGGTCTTAACCGGATTAATAGGGAAACCCATCTTTGCTGTCTCATCTTGCGCTTTAGATGTTAGTTTTTTCATGCATTTCCAAGTGTTGTACAGCAGGGCGATATCATCCGTAAAGCACATGTCTCTTAGCTTTTCACCGTTTATCCATTTCAGTCCAGTATTAATGCCCTTCGTCACTCTCACATTTACCCAATCCACAGCCAGGGCAAAAATCATCGGTTACAAAATCATCGGTTACAAAATGCATCCCTGGCGCTTACCCTCCAATCCTCTATCTTACACATCATAATTATGTTATATATCATACACTTGGGGTAATTTTGGACAACAATCTCGCATTTCAACCCCACGTAATAAACCTCCGGGTCATTCCAGCTCAACTCAACCAATTCTGAGGAAGTTTCCCACCCAATCATCTCAGAATTGGCTGGAAATTTTAACCACTTGTTGGAAGATGTATTGGATGGAAAAGCTCTGAATTTTTCTGCAATATTTAAAATACTTTATAAGATATCGTTGATTCTGTGACCCCACCCTCCGAAGTTATTTTCCAAACTTGATGTCCACTTTTTGAGAATTGATATCTCTATAGCTGTTGGGCCAATTAGGTGATGCCACTGCCTATCAACCTGGGCAGTATGTGGCAGCAATATATGACTGGAAAAACCAAGAGTTTACGTTGCTACAATAGAGAAGAATTATCAAAGTTAAGACAGCGTAGGCCAATATTGGCTGCGGTTGCCAAAATGGCAGACTTTAAGCATCTGTTCGGGCTAATTAAATGTTATAATTATATGATGTGAAATTCGCGGTGTGAAAGTAGGCCTGTTAAGAAATAAGGGGTCATCCATAAAGGACGTCTGCAAAGAGGGAGGGAGGGAGGAGGGGTCGAGCAAATGCGGACAAGGGGAAGGTAACTGCCCATACGGACGTCCGCATATAAATTTGGTACATGTACACAGTTTTTAATACAACCCGTGCTTTAAACACCAACTTCAGTCAGATATGGCAGACAATCTGTACTGCATTGGTTCATCAGTAGTAATGTTCTGTTGTAGACAGCTAAAGAAGCATTTAAAGTTTTCAACCTATCTTAAGTCGCATTTATTTAGGTCTGCCATGTATGGTGCCACTGTGAGATTCTTTTAAACAAGATAGAACGAGTAGTTTATTAACGACGTTTTTCACGATGTTGGTCTTTTATTTACCACAGGATTTGGAGTGCGGACGTCTGCAAAGGGGGGATGGGAGGGAGGGTAAGGTCAAATGCGGACAGGGGGGAGGGAGGAGTCCAAAGTAGGTCATTTTTGCGGACGTCCGTTATGGACGACTCCTAAAGCGACAACGGAACCGAACATGATTTTGTAAGATTCATTTTGTTCTTATCAAACGCATTAGGCAATAATCTTGGTGTACAGCCTACCAGTACTGTTTTGCCTTACTTCGCAATTAAAAATTTATGTCCACGTGCAATCAAAACTCATCAGTTTAGTGTGCCTAGACTAATAATTAGCTCGTTGATTCTTTCAGTAAGTACATATATACATTTTTAATGTATTCAAGAGTCTATACTGTATATTGGAAAGTTTCGCTAAAACGTTAATATTAATCAACTAAGGTGTATTAGAATTAATACATTGCAACATGTTGTCCGATTTAATTTGTTGTTGCTGTTCGGTGACAATCTTCGGGCTCTCGCCTCCGCTCCCTGAGAGCTTTCGCCATGCGTCCCTCCGTTCTCCTTATTCGAGTCTTCCCGGGGCACAAGACGACAAAAACGCAGCACAAAAATCTACGACTAGGGTTTACGAGGCTTTACGCCGCGCCAGTGACCCAACAGACCCCAGGAGCTTACGGGTTTTACGCCACGCCAGAAGCCACATGGGGTCATACGACAAAACACGGAATCTACGACTAGGGTTTACGAGGTTTTACGCCGCGCCAGTGACCCAACAGACCCCAGGAGCTTACGGGTTTTACGCCACGCCAGAAGCCACATGGGGTCATACGACAAAACACGGAATCTACGACTAGGGTTTACGAGGTTTTACGCCACGCCAGAGGCCCCATTGGTTCATACGACTAACACAAAATTACGACTTGGCTTATGGGGGTTTACGCCACGCCAGCGGCGTCAAATTCTACGACTAACACACAAACAGACGAGAAAAAGATAGGCAGCGAGCTAAGCGAGGCACCGTGGTATTCGCAATTCATCTCAGAAGATTCTTCGTCACTCAGGATGCGTATCTATAGTAAGAAATTTAAGAAAGCCCGTATAATTATTTAATAAAACATTAGACTTGCACATATCAGGCCCACGACTAGGCTAAACTCTAATGCCATTTGGAATTAGAGTTTCAAGTCGAATATTTCACATTGCTTACAATTCGAAACTATGAAAAAAAACGTGCAACATTTTGCTGTTGTAGTCTGACCGTCTCACCAACGCCTACGATTCCTCGCTCAGTCGATGGACATATGGCGTGTTAACACATGCATTATTAATTGCTTACTCACTTACTTACTTGGTATGATCTTTTTGTCAGATTACAAATAAAGGCTAATTAGTAATTAGGCTTCTTGAAGTCTCACGGGGTCTCCGAGGTCTCGACTGGTTCCAATGGAATGTGTTGGAATGTGCGGTTTCGTTCAAGTGGCAATCGATTGATGCCTTATGCATTATATTATAATTAAGGCGCTAGAATTGTTACCAGATTTGATGAGATTTTTGAATCTATCGATAGATTAGTATTTCAATTGTTGATCAATTATGCCACCAAGTTAAACAATTCTTACATTTATCTTCGAATTTCTGTCTTTGATCAATGATTTTCCGTTCTAAATGACAATTTTATGTCGATCATTCGATTTTTGGTATATTTGTCTTCAATATGAACAGTTCTCATACCGAACTTCAAATTTCTGCTTCTTTCTGTTCGATGATTTTCAAGGATTTTCTGCTCGAATGACAATTTTATGTCGATAATTCGATTTATGGTAGATTTGTCTTCAACAAGAACAGTTCTTATATCGAACTTCAGATTTCTGTTCGATGATTTTCGACAATTCTCTGTTCGAAACAACTTTTCGTCTCATCTCTTCCAAGTCGATTGGCCAAATGAACTTCATTTTCAAGGCACGAAACAGTAGTGTCAAAGATGACGTCATCGATGTTGCGATGACGTCATCGGAACAACAATCGCAAACTGATGTCTTTATTATTATATGCGTCATCGCTATTACGGTTAATTCGCGAAGAGCTAAGCAAGCAAGCAAGTAATTTACTGGCCCTCGACGCATCCACGTAATTATTCCAAATCAGAAGTTTTGCTGGGTATCAAATGCCTCGTAAAATAATTATAATGATTGCGGCCTACAGCGATCGAGATTAGCTTATTCCTGCAACTAAAATCACCGCCGCCGTAATCTGTTTGTCTCGCACTTGAATTTGGGCTCGGAACCGAACACTATAACCTTCCTTATCGATCGATCTTGTTGTAACTGAATGCCTGTCAGCTAATGGATTCTAGGACGATTAACCCTCTGGCCAAACACCCTGTGACAGCAGGCTTCTTGTGTACCGCTTTATTGTATGCCTACGTTGACATTCCACTGTAAATAATATTAGCGACATTATTCATTGTCTATTGAGCTGTTGGGCTTTATGTCTGCCTGCATTAGGCCTACTTCTGACCCCTAATACCAGAGGCTTTACCTCTGAAACCCAATACGGGCTTCACATCCAGACCCCCATTATCGGCCCGGGCCCCCAATGTTTACAACGGATCGACGCCTCTGACTCTCCACCAGGGCTTCAATAAAGTCCTAAAGGACCGTCTCCATTTCGGCGTGCCTATGTGAAGTCCCAGGATATACGAACAATCAGACGATCTATGAGGATTTTAAAGCAAGCAGAAAACAATAGTCATAATAATAATAATATTTTTTAATAATAATTATTATTATGTTTTATTATTATTATTTTATGCCCAAGGTAATAATAATAATACATGTAATAATAATAATAAAAATTATTATTATTCGTCCGATCCGCACCGGTCACGGTCCATCGAAGGATTCAATACAGTGGAAAATGCTTAACATGAAAACGCTTAACAAGAAATACTACATTATAATAATAACAATAATAAAAAAAATTATTATTATGCTGCAAGGGCCGTTAGCTTCGACCTTCCTTTTTACCTTCACGATTTAAAAGATAAAACACGTAGTCATTCTTTGTTAAAACACAAATGATTTGGCCTATATGAGTGTCATAAAAACGTTTTAAAGTTATCTTAGCAGAGCGTTATATTTAAACATAACTGCATCAGTGCTTTGTTATGAAATTATTATTATTGTTGTTGTTGTTCTTCTTCTTCTTCTTCTTCTTCTTATTATTATTATTATTAATTTACTATTATACCTAACCGCGCATTGACCACCATCATTGGTGACGTCGATTATTTTTGTTGGATTCCATAGCTCTTAATTTTCTTCCACAGCGACTCTCTGTGAAAACTGTTGAAGACTTTTTTGAAATTAATGAAGTTACTGAGTACAGAAGTCTCCCACATTAGAGTCTTCTCAATTGGGCCTATCTGTCTAAATGCGAAAATTTGTTCGCAGCAGTATCGCCCTAGTCTAAATCCCGTCTGGTCCTGGGTCTCAGCCTTTTATTTACAGCAGTCTTCATACGATTCAGCATCACTGCGGCCATCACCTTTCCAGGAATCGACAGTAGAGTGATGCCTCTCCAATCTGAGCATTCGCTCAAATCTCCCTTTCTATGGAACAGAATGATGATGCCATCTCTCCATGCGATCGGTACTCTACCCGTTGTCCATATGTTGTTGTACACAAGCTTATGTTGTGCAACAACATTGCCTAGGTTAGGAAAAAACTGAGTTTAAAGCGTTGAGATTTTTGCCAGCGCATTGATATTTTATATAATAACAAGTTTGTTACTGTTTGAACAAACTTGCGACGAACCGTGAAAACTTAATGTTATATGCTACAAGGTTCGGTATAGATAGATCGTCTAGAGTTAAAAGAAAACTCGAGATAAATGTAGCTTTAGAGTCGTTGACCTTGGCTTCACTGATTGCTGAGTGGTTGCCTTTTCTAAATTTAGTTCATCTAGCTAAATGACTGAATCAATCAGGTCCAAGGGTGACGATTGCGCAAAGGATCAATCGGACAATCAGTCCAAATAAGCAGAAGCACTTAGGCTGTAATTGAAGGAGACCGCCGCAGCCACAGTAAAGCTGGCTTTAACTAACAAATCGCCTGCGGTGACTGGTGGCTTATATGTGGCTCTTAATAATAATTAGCAACTTCTAATGCGCCAGTGTCTAATGCACAAGGCATCAAACGAGAGCACACCAAAACCAAGCCACAATCAGGTCGATATCCAGAAGGTCAGTCCGCACGACAGAGAGGCAGCCTATGGGGGATAAACAATTTGAAACAGGTAAGTTTTAAGTTGAGAACGAAATGACAGGAGCGACTGAGCAGAACGAACAGACACAGGGAGGGAATTCCAAAATTTTGGTCCAACAACCGAAAATGCTCGTTTACCAAGAACAGTTCTAGCCCAAGGTATGACCAGAGAAAGACAATCAGATGACCTTGCAGAATAATGGTAAGTCTGGGGAATAAGGATTGATTTCAAGTATTGTCGTTGGCCATAGTTCAATGTTTTATAAACTGTAAGTCCTACTTTGAAACAAATCCTTTGCTGAACAGGAAGCCAATGTAAAGATTTAAGCACAGGGGTTATATGCTCATATTTTGAAGTATTTGTTATGGCTCTAGCCAAGCAGTTTTGAACTCTGGAGTTTCTGCATGTTTGATTTAGTGATACCAACAAGAATGGAGTTATAATAGTCAAGAGTCAAGACGACTGGAGACCAATGCGTTAGCTAAGGATATTCTGGAAGACATGGGGACATAATGCCTAATTCTGCGGATGTCTCGAATATACATATATGATGACTTACAAATACCATTTACATAGTTTGTGAGGGACATGGTTGAATCGAAAACAACACCCAAGTCACGAGCAGTATCAGTCATCTCAATGAGTGAATCACCCAGTTTTACAGATTTAAGCCATTCTAATTTCTTAAGTTGCTGAGGAGTGCCAAGCAGTAGAAATTCAGTATTCGAGGGGTTAAGGAGAAGTTTATTTGCTGCCATCCAAGACTGCAGCTCTTCAAAGGCATCAGACAACAGCTGCACAGACGAGTGACAAGTCAAACTGTCAAATGAGATGTAGATTTGGGTGTCATCAGCATAGAAATGATATCCCAGTGAATGATTGTCTAGCAGAGTACCTAGAGGTGTGGTGTATAATGTAAACAAAAGAGGACCAAGTACAGAACCCTGCGGAACGCCACAAGTCAACGAGGCACTAGCTGAATAATGTCCATTTAAATATACAGATTGAGTGCGAGGGCTGAGGTAAGTAGCAAACCAGTGCAGGGCAGGACCAGAAACTCCAAACCAATGTTGAAGACGATGCAAAAGAAGAGATTGGTCGACAGTATCAAAGGCAGCAGACAAATCAAGGAGAACACCTTACCCTTATCCATGGAGCACATGATGTCGTTATGAACAGCAAGCAGGGCAGATTCTCTTGAATGAAATTTACGGTATGCAGACTGAACTGCAGAAATTAGTGGTTGGAAGAAAGGTGAGCTTGCATACGATTCAAAACTACCCGTTCAAGAATTTTAGATATAAAATTCAAAGTTGAGATGGGTCTGTAATTAGACAGGTCACTTGGATCGAGAGAAGGTTTCTTTAGCAGAGGATGAACTATGGCATGAGCAAAACCAGAAGGAAAGGATCCCTCAAACAATGAGAAATTGATAATCGATGTCAAGGTTGGACCAAGGACATCAAAACATTCTTTTAGGTAAGATGTGGGAATGGTGTCTAGGAGAGAGGTTTTGTCAGGTGAAGAAAATATGAGTCTGCGGACCTCCGCAAGAGTTGTTGGCAGAAAGTAATCCAAGACTGGAGGAGAAGACTAGGAAGAAGAAATTTATCACATTCTGTACACTGCCGACCTGGCATGGGTTCTCCTTCCCATGGGTGTTGCTGTCCATCAGTATGCAGACGACACTCAGGCCTTCGTTCATGGCCCAGCGGAAGCGGCTTCCTCTCTGGTTGAGAGTATTCTTCACGCAACATCTGCCCTTGGTCTCTGGATGTCCTCTAATCGCCTCCGACTGAACCCTGCTAAGACCCAGTTCATCTGGCTTGGTGGTCGTGCTCAGCTGGCAAAGATTGATTCATCATCCTTACGCGAGAGGTTTCCGGACATTCTATTCTGTTCCAAAGTCCGTGATCTTGGGGTTGTTCTGGACCGGGAACTCTCCTTGAACGATCATGTTAACAGTGTCTCCCGCTCATGCTTTTACCACCTTCGTCAGCTTCGTACCATCCGCCGCTCCCTCTTCTTTCATGCCGTTACTATTCTAATTCATGCCCTTATCTGCACCAGGGTGGACTTTGGTAACGCTATCTTTGCTGGACTCTCACTTGCCAATATTTCCAAGCTTCAATCTGTTCTCAGTGCTTCTGCCCGTCTTATTGGAGGCGTCCCCAGGTATGGCCATATAACTTCCTTTATACGGGACACTCTACACTGGCTTCCCATTCAGCAGCGTATCCAGTTCAAGATCCTAACGCTTATGTGTAATTGTCTCGTTGGTTCTGCTCCATCATATCATAGGGACTTCTGCATTTCGGTCTCCTTGGTTCTAGGCCGTAGCACTCTCCGGTCGGCCTGCCTTGGACTCCTGACTGTCCCTCGTATGCGCACTGCTACAGCGCAGTCTAGAAGCTTTGCCTATGTTGGACCCAATAGCTGGAATCGCCTTTCCCGAGAGCTCCGGCTAGTATTCCTCAGTTTGTCTCTTCCGCAGTTTCGCAAGCGCCTGAAGTCTGTATTATTTGCCAGTGGTCTCACTGGTTCGGGTCGGGAGCGCTTCAGATGAGCCTATTCTTGAAGTGGCGCTTTATAAATGTCAGATTACAATTACAATTACATAACAAATAACCATTAAATTTCAGCCTTATACCAGAAATCTTATCAGCAAAAAAGGTCAAAAATTTACTGGCTAGCTCTTGTGTAGCACAGAACACGCCAAAAGATGAATTTAATTTATCTCTGTGTAGTAATTTATTCAAAGCCATCCACAGAGTTTTTGGAGATGTAGAACTTTCGGCAATTAAATTAGTTAAATATTCTGATTTTGCTGAAAAAACAAGTTTGCGCACAAGTTTACACTGTTGCTTAAACCTACTGAGATCTGAGGGAAGTCAAGAGTGGCACCACCAACGCTCTAACTGACTTCTGTGACGCCTAGCATCGGAAATTGCACAGTTGAACCAAGGCTGTGGTGTGCCCTTTACTACTCTTTTAGTTCTAAAAGGAATTTGTCTGTCAAGAAGCTCAGATAAAGTAGACTGGAACTGCATAGCCAGTTCGTTAGCAGTTTGTGCAGGAGATAACCACAATGGAGATGTTAAAATATCATGCTTCAACTTATTTAAATCAATTTTATGCCAAGGACGAAATTTAATAGTTTTATAATTTGAGGGTGGTTTAAAAGGGAAGTTAAATTTTGAGGAAATTGCAATATGATCTGATAAATACGACTCAAGTGGCGAGACAGAATGAAGTGATTTTGAGTCAGAACGAGTTATCAAAACGTCTAAGGTGTGGCCTTTATTATGTGTAGGAAAGGCAACAAGTTGTTTCATGTCAAACCCTTCTAACATGTAGTGGTTGGAATTCATTAAGAAAATCAGTCAAAGAGAGGGATGGGGGACGATAAATATTTACAAGTAAAACCTGTTTGTTGCCGGAAAATGAGCGTAGCAGCTAGGGCCTCAAATGACTTGGGTGTAGGAATAGGTCAAATGAATTTACGTAGTGGCAGATATGACTTGAAAAGAAAGGCGAGCCCTCCGCCTTTGCCGCTGCACCGAGGCTCATTCAGCATAGTGAAGGTTGGGGGAGTAAGATCAGAAATGAATCCAGGTGTGTCACTAGGCTGGAGCCACGTCTCAGTAAGAGCAAGTATGTGTAAAGAATTCTCACAAAGAAAATTATGAAGGCGGCAGCTTTACTACGAAGGGAACAAATGTTTAATAGACCAATATCCAAATTGTTAAGACTAGCAGGTCCTGTATTGATTTCAACATCACCAGCCAAAAGAAGCAACAGAAACAAATACATAGACCCATGATGTGTCATTGAAGATGTTTTACATGAATTTACATTTAACCCACGACGGAAAATAATGTTAGTGGAATTGCATAGTAGCAGAACATATGGCCGAATTGAATAAGCAGTACTGGGAAATAGATAGTATGAATGTGCTCGAGCCAAATTCTGAAATAGACCAAACCGTAAGGACGCATGTGTAAAAGTGACAGACTTGTCTTCACCAGATTTTGCAAGCAGGACCAGGATGAACACAATACAGTACCAAAGCAAACAGCGTAATGAGGCACCCATAATACGAGACAGAATTGAAGTCACAAGAAAACCAGAACAGCTCGAAACATGCAACAAGTGTGAAGACGTGACCTAATTAGAGAAGAAAAGCGAAGAATCTTCAGTTCATGGGCAACTCATGAACACAGAAAACTAAAGTGTTTCAGCCGGGTTAGTGTGGAGCTATACCAAGACAATTAGAGAAGTGGAGGGAACTTGTTGCATGGAACGAAGCCAACATCAGCCGATAGCAGCGTAAACAACATAGAGCGATAATACAAAGTGTTCGATAAAAGATAATTTTATCAAACTATAAATAAGAGAAATTGAAGAGCGATACTTATCTCAAAATCCAGACAATTTTAGTAAACTTAATGACTATATACATTTAATAATTAAAACCAGAAACCACGGAAATTAAATTAAATCACAATATCGCAAGGGCAGGGTTTTGAATCTGCACAAGGGCCTGCTGTGCATACGAGTGAAATCCCTCGAAATGCAGCCCTCGCAACAAAATAGCCTAAGAGACAAATAGAAAGACAGAGACTATTGCGATAGCGGAGAGAAACGGTCATAAAAGGACAGACCAAAGGAATTACATTATACATATACAGCAAGTGGTTCTTTCGCTTAGGCCTACATATACAATTATATAGAAAAAATTTAATGCAATAATAAGGGTAAATACATAGAGGAGAGACAGGTATTGAAAAGACAAGGAAAGACACCCTGAAACTGACTCCATTGTGTTTTTGAGAGGTATCTTCGAATGAGAGAGGCTTGTGTGAAAAGCCATGTATGTAATTTCAGACCTAAGAGCACTAAAATCATATCTGTAACTGACTAAAGGTTACTATGTGAGTACCACGTGGATTTATATAGCAGGTCTGTTGTCCGTCCGTCCGTCCGCCTGTTCGTCCGTCCATTCTTCCGTCTGACCCTGTATGCAAAACAACTTTCAAAGTAAACTAAATAGGCCATTTTAAATACGACAGTATGGAAATGTCTACAGCTAACTGAGCTCAGCGGTCCACGGTGGCCAGTGAAGTGCCATAGTTGTTATCAGGCCTGTTACCTGTAGACCAAATAGCCCTAAGGCTAAGTAACTGTATTATGCTGCCGTGGAACGGCTATAAGTTGTCCTTACGGGAAAGTGAAAAAGTACTCTGGAATGCGACAACGTCAGAGCACTAGACTGCAATGTAAGACGCTGGACAAGATAATAAGCGGAAACGGGGTCCGTGAGAAATACAGCGCCACTGCTGCTGATTGGACCAAGCATCTCGAAGGCCTGTAGATAAAAGTGACGGCGCCTTCACTCGAAAATCGGCGGACCTAGAAGGTCTCTTTAACCACAATAAATATGTTAGATTAGATGTGCAAAATAATGTAACATCCTTCAGAGCCGAAATATAAGCACACTCAAAGAATCCTCGAATTTAACAGCCACTTTAAAGACTTACATCAGGCATATATGCTTTTATTAAAAGAAATCTATATCTATATATTCAAATGTGCTAGCACTGGGGTCCAAAGGGATCTTTTTCACAAATCTGGGAACCAGAGATCCGTTTTTGCTTCCTCGAAGTAGTAGTAGTTCCAGTGTTTAACGACAGCTTATGGCATCAAAGGCCGTTACCGTCGCCCTCATCCTTTATCCAGGCTTGGGACTGGCACTACCCCAAACAAGGCAGTGGCGGAGTTGTTACCAAGGCCACAACCTTGAGTATATATACTCTTACAAACAATGACGTCGATTCAGAGAGGCTAAGTGCCATAAATAACCGTACCTGGGAAAACCCTCACAGAGTCGGAAAAATCAATAAACGAGAAATCGACTCAGAAAGCCGTCACGCACAAAATAGGTCCGAAATAGTTCTGTTCATAGTTTTTACAGAGATGTGCTATATTTCACTCAAAAGGCATCATGTCAAACCAGGCTATATAAATAATTTTGCAAGTGAAATACCTGTTTAATTACACAACATAGGCCTATCTAACTTTAAGGCAAGATTTAATTTTTGATTTTTCGAAAGTATTCGCGCGGAGATGTATACATTAAATAGTTACAACTACGTGTATTTGACTATTTGTGATAGTAAAACAGGCAGTTTTCGACACTTCCCAATGCAATATGAAACTCATTTTTGAAATTTTTCGACTTTGTGAAGGTTTTCTCATGCACGATCATATAATAAGTTATGTTCCACACTCGAACATCCCTAAGTGGGTAGGAGGTCCTTTTGCCCCTCTACATCTTAGCTGAAAGAAGTAAATTAAGTTGCAAAAATAATTCACCTTTGGTATACACATACATACGTTAACACAACTCTTTTGACTTCGATTACTATCTTATAGGCCTATATCAGTGGTCACCGACCTGCGGCCCGGGGGTCGCAAGCGGCCCTCGAAGGCATCTGTGGCGGCCAGCAAGAGCTTTTAACAAATAACTGAAATTACACTTTTAGTTTCTTTGTACTTTTACCACATATTAAGCAATTTCTTGAAGAGAAAAACCAACACTTTGCAGAGTTATCAAGTCATATATTCTTGGTTGCTGCACATAACCCTTTTAACTGACATTACGGAGTACCTTAACCAGCTAAATTTAAAGTTACAGGGTTCTCATTTTTTAACTGAACTATTTAGCAGGTCTTTATAAATAATTGGAAATTTTTCAATCAGCTTTAGCTCGAAGCTATATGAAATATTTCCTCAAATTGAAGCAAACGATCTCTGATTTGTCAGTCTTGTTAAATGCGAATTCAACAAAGAAAACTACTGACCAGGCCAAATTCAACTTTCTAACTTGCTTTCAAAACTACTTAAGGAATTTGAAGAAAGATTTGCAGACTTCTTGCTTGTCGCACCTTTACTTCAATCTGTTGTGAACCCGTGTCATGAAGATCCTGAGATAATTTCTAGGACAGCTGTTGACTGTGGATTTCTCGGAGGAGGAACAACTTGAGCTGGAGATTATAGAACCCCGAGAAAGTATGGAACTTAAGCAGCGGCATAAATGCTTTGAGAAGTTTTGTGACTGCTGGAAGATAGTTGGCAAACAAATATTTCCTGTCTGTTACATGATTGCAAGCATAGTTGCTTCATTTTGTTGGTTCAACTTGCCTCACATAGCCTTTTTAGCTATGAGCATTTTAAAATCAGAACTAAGAAACAGGCTAACTATGTACAGAGAATCTTTTCAGTCACCTAAGAACTTGTGTTACTAGTTATGAACCTCAGTATGGAACACTATTGAGCAACAAACAGTTTCAGATTTCTCACTAGTTTATGAGTAAAATAAATGAAGAAATATTGATAACTTTGCTTTTCATTTCATCTTTCTTAAATATGTTGTTTTCTTATATACTGTAAGAATATACTGTATAGTCACTGTGGTTTTTTGTAGTACAAAATTACCAACAATCACAATTTTTGATTCAAAAAATTATGGCGGCCCCTGCTTGCTTTGGATTTTTCTAAGGTGGCCCCTGGCTTGAAAAAGGTTGGTGACCACTGGCCTATACACTAGCTGTCACAAAATGCGCTATGCTCTAAGACTTTACCTGATAAGCGGGAAACCTCTCTTGTTGGCGGGAAGGTAGGATTGGCTGTTGTGCTCGATGAACGACTGTACAGAGGGGCTTAAGTCCTTCGCTGGGTGAGAATTCGGGGAACTCGAAGGATGCTTTCGGTTGGACGGATTGGAAAAGCGAGGCAGGCAGTGACTGAAGTGGATGAAGCCCGAGCCGAGGAGAAGTGCTTAGCCTCCCTTTACCTTCGTCTCTGTAAGTGAAGATATATATGAATGTAGGCCTTTGTGCTTGGAGTGTAACTTATTATGCCTTAGTTGTACATAAGGTTTTGAATGCTTGGATTATTTCTATCTTAAGACGCGTAGTTATTATGTAAGTAGCAGTAGTCGACAGCGAGAAACTGTCGCAAAATCGTTCGTTCGACAGGGGTGGGTGGGTTCGGCCTCACCTGAGTGGCCCAGGACTTACAAAGGCTGACGTCGAGGATGACGTACAGTTAAAGAAGGCTCGAGAGGCCTAGACGTCGAAGACGTGCTGCAGGCGGAGACGGCGAGGCACAGACCGTTGACTCAGGCGAAGACGGCGAGGCGCAGACAGTCGGCGATAGCGTCAAGGCGGAGTCGGTGATCGAGGCGAAGACGGCGAGGCACAGACCGTCGAATACAGCGGCGGAGACGATGAACGAGGCGTAGACCGTACTGCAGGCGGAGACGGCGAGGCACAGACCGTCGACTCAGGCGAAGACGGCGAGGCACAGACCGTCGAATACAGCGGCGGAGGCGGTGAACGAGGCGTAGACCGTCGACTCAGGCGTAGACGGCGAGGCACAGACCGTCGAATACAGCGGCGGAGACGGTGAACGAGGCGTAGACCGTCGACTCAGGTGCAGACCGTCGACCCTGGCGAAGACCGTGCTGCAAGCGTAGACGGCAGACCCAGGCGACGACCGTGCCGCCGGCGGAGACGGCGCCCCAGGCGAAGACCTTGCTGCAGGCGTAGACGTCAGACCCAGGCGACGACCGTGCCGCAGGCGGAGACGGCGACCCAGGCGAAGACCGTGCCGCAGGCGGAGACGGCGCCCCAGTCAACGACCGTGGAAGATAAAATCACACACATAAGTCATTGTTTAAGAAGACGATCCCGCCTTAGTCATTCCTTGGGTATGAAAAGCGCCACTGGCAACGCATTAAAAGGTGTGAAGAACGTTTGATGCACAGGTAATGAATAATGACTCGCCAGGTGGCGACACCGAGGCGTAGCAGTCACAGTTTTGTGACAAAACTATATATATTGTTACGAGTCGGAATACGTGTTCAACGACAACTCAGTTCACACGTTTATTAAGAAACTCGCTTCGAGAGGTCCCAACTCATAAAACACATTATCATAACACTTCCATTTATATAATCTTAAACTCCCTTCAAAACACACATTCAAACACTCCTTCAACAGACAGGTGCAGAGGCATGCCATCACGAGACCCAAGCAACCTATCCTCTTGACCTTTTCCCCTTCAACAGACAGGTGCATGAGCACGTGAACAGACTGTTGCATGGACATGTGTCACCTTCCGATCCAACCGACCTTTCCTTATACACGTGCCCTCGCAACATACCCCTGACCAAAAGATGAGGGAACCCTCAGGGTGACCGAACACATTAACTAGACAATCCCTACTATACAACATTAGACTAAGCAACCTATTCCAAACATAGTCCAAATTCTGTCAATATCAAGTTCGTAGCAACAATTAAGAAGACGACTTATAACTCTGAAACCACAACAATATAACCATACCAAGCCCTCGCACGATATACTATTACCATCCTTTCCTAAACACCCACACACAAATACACATCCCAAATTCCAATCAACAAGTCTACCAACAATTGCATATCAAACTATCAATCCAGTCTAAGGATAGTACACAGCACCAAATCCTATTGAAACTAACAGTCTGTTACCTATACTGGAACATTAGAAATCTCGGAATATACAAATGCAACAAGCATTCAAAATCACACGCACACAACCGCAAAAAATCCAATACCTGGTCAAAAATAGCCATACAGACTAAGGAACGTGTACACAACACCAACAAAAACTCAGGTATGGACAAAACAAAGTCCGAGACTAATGAAACCAGAAAAAATACACAATTCAATATATCCACACAAAACCAACACCACATATATGAATCACATCAACTCCATTCTCATACACCAACTCTAAGTTAGGAACTCGGGACGGAACATTTGATCACAAATCACATATACACTAAATACGCTCTATACACAACACACACAGGACGTACCATAACATCCAGGAGGCACCAAAAGATCGTCGGAATATACCACAAAGGGCCCATAAACCTAGACACAAATATTTACCACATGACATAACCATACCTCTATGAGGTACCACAAGGTTGTCAAAACACATTACAACAATCTCAACAACAATTTTCCGCCCTAGAAACATACTAAACCCCTCATCAACTCCACAAGACAAATCTCCAATCTCCATACAACTCCAACCAAAATTCAATAGCAACAACTCCACGAGGCACTCAAAAACACCCAAGCACAAAAAATCTTATAACAATCAATATTCCAAAATTCACCAATCACCATCACTTATAATTGATCTTAATTTAAGGGAAGTTGTAACTGTAATAGCTACAAATAAAAACTCTTACACATTCCAAAGCCACTAAATGAATTGAGCCTTACATCGAAAACTGTCCTGCAATCATATCTAACATACACTGTTTTATTAAAATTTAAACGTCAGTACCCCTATTAGAGTTTATAAATTACAAAATTGACCTTGCACCGGCAGGCAACCGAGAGGCGGAAGCAAAACCGTAGGATTCCTGAAACGTAAAGCGCCTTTCACCGACGTGTTCACGTTAAACAAGGGCCACTCACGGAACACTGGTTCATGGCGAGTGCTGACACCTTGGGGCTCATCCGGTCGCGTGGAGATACTTGGTAACATCACGTTCGGCTGAACGCGACAAACCGGACGCAGCTTGAGACTCGTCAGATGAGTGGACGCAACCATTGCATCCGCAGCCTGAACTGGACCAGCTGACAGGAGCGGTTGACCAGCTGAACGGAAAGGTCGACCCACGGAACGGCACGACTGATCAGTTGACCAAAGCTTTTGACCAGCGGAACGGCACGACTGACCAGTTGACCAAAGCGTTTGACCTGTTGAATAGAACGGTTGACTAGCGGAAGGGCACGGCTAACCAGTTTCCCCAGACCGCAACATCAGATGGCAGTCGACCGACGAACTGCACGGCGCCCTGAAGCAACTGTCATTCCGACGCACTGACTGTGCGGACGAACTTTTTGGACTGTTCTCCATTTCCGCTAGGAACCTCAGCAGAACTTCCTCGAACGAACGGGTCTTTCTTCTCCCGGACGGACGGTTTTCTCTTCCTGACGGACAATTTTCTCTTCGGCTTGGCCCCCAATTATGTTACGAGTCGGATTATGTGTTTCAACACAACTCAGTTCACACGTTTATTAAGAAACTCGCTTCGAGAGGTCCCAACTTATAACACACATCAGCATAAAACTTCCCATTTATATAGTCTTAAACTCCCTTCAAAACACACCTTCAAACACTCCTTCAACAGACAGGTGCAGAGGCATGCCATCACGAGACCCAAGCAACCTATCCTCTTGACCTTTTCCCCTTCAACAGACAGGTGCATGAGCACGTGTTACGAACAGACTGTTGCATGGGCACGTGTCACCTCCCGATCCAGCCTTCCCTTATACCACGTGCCCTCGCAACAATATATATATGTTTACATAGGAGCAGTTTGGAAGGTCTAGTGCACTGAAATAGCAGAATATTTAACGACAGTTTGCGTAGGTGGATATGTTGGAATATGTTATATAAAGTGTTTCTACGGTGTTTGAGTCTTGCTAAGAACACCTGCCGCAGTCTGATGTTTGTCCGAGGCGGCATATTTTGCGCATTGGTTGATATGCAGAGTTTGTGCCAATTATGTGAGCTTATATGTCAAAAGCTGCTTGTTGGAATTTTTGCAGGTATTCTGAAATGAATTGTGTGAATTTAGCATAGTACCGGAATAATACTGGAATTGTACACTAGCTGTGAATTGGGAGTGTGGAGAAAGCACGAGGGAGAATCGTACAATAGGCTGGATGAGAAGTGACACGGTACCATTGCCGAACTTGTTTTTGCTTGAGGCTGTTATGGGTGGAATCCTAACCCAGTCAGGTCCCGTTTGGAGTGATTCCGCTGGTGTAATGCGTCCGTATGACTGTGCTTGCGTTTCTGTGAGTTTGTTTTGGTGTTTTTCCTGAGTCGAACTGTACAACAGTTGTTAATTATGACCAATGAAGAGTCTTTGTAAATGGTAAATTGTAAATAGAAACTTGGAAAATAGAAACTCGAGCGCGTTTTGTCAAAAAGTGTAAACGAAGTCGCAACACTAGCATTAAGCAATCCTGTATATAGGCCCAATTAAAAATGAATCTACAGATTAAATAGGTCTAATTAGAAACATATCTATAAATAAGCACATCTATTTTAATAAGGATTTCGGCATAAGAAATCAGAGGCCATGAGACACTCATCTGTTTCAAATTGGTGATTTGGTAAGTTATCGTGTTAGCGTCCCAAATTATTTAACCGATTATCGCGTGCGCCACTCTTTCGTCAGAGACTACATGAGTTCGCGGCAGAATGTGCCGAAGAATAAGCTTCTCAAGTGCAGCTGCTCTTCGAAGGAATCTTCTACCAGAGAACACTTCAAAATCATCCACTCAGTCCCATCGAAGACTCTGAGTCCTTCACGGATACAAAGAACTTGAGAAGTTCAAAAGATATAGCTAATCGCGTTATTAGGTATGGAACGCTAACACCGGAGCCATCACAAACCTTGAGTCTGCCCGAGTTTCAGTAATTGTCACGTCCTAAACCAGACATCTACCTCTCCCAAGCAATAAGGATTGCGTCTGACCAATCCAACTGGTATTTTTATGATGGGAAACCAGCCTTCACGAGTGCAAGCCACACGATGTCAGTGATTAAAGCGTCTTGCGGTTCTGCCAGGGCCTAAAAGGCAGGCCAGACGATCAGAGCCAACCGCCGCGACTGTAGCTCCCCAGCGGCACTCGTGAGGGGCGCAGAAGTCAACCCCAAGTCTTAGACCTGTCGTAATACGGACAACATCGTCGTCAGCCATAAACCACAAGCACTGAATGGCAGTGCCAGAAGCCAGTCACTTGAATGTCGCGAAAGTCGTGCCATCAGATATTATCGAGGTTTTGAAGTATGACAGATCCTTCAGAACGAATGGGCCGACCCAGACTGTCTGTTTATGAATTAGGGAAGCTTTTGTATTCAGGACATTGGATTCAGCCGACCAGCGCACCAAGCCAGTACCATAGGCCAGCTAGAGTAAGTCGCATGAGAAAGGATGGAAGCTACAAGCTGTTAAAGTGTCAGAGAAGAAAGCCGAGTTACACCAAGGATGCCTCCTATTACCATACCTCTTGAACTTGGTACTGGAGGCAATAATGACAACAGCCTAAAGAACACAAGCACAAGACTCAAGCTAACTAAATGTGTGATGCTTAAGTACAATTTTGTACTGGCCTCCTCTCTCCTATCAACCGCCTGTCGTGTACGTGGGCGTAGTACTAGACAGTGGGCAGTCAGTCACATCAACTAGTAATGGGTACTAACTAACCTTATTCGGCCTCCACACTCTAGTACCTCATCCCGCCCTTTGCGTTCTTTAGATCGTATGGATCTATTTGTTCCTTGTGTTAAGTCCTCTCTTGCTCAGCAGAGGGCTTTTGCTGTTGTTGGCCCATCTCTCTGGAATGAACTTCCGCTACCGCTTCGTGCAAGGGTCACTGTTGTTAATAGAGCTCAATCATCTCGTTGTTTAAAGGCGTTGTTATTTCCCAGGGGCTCTCACGCTGGAAGCGCCTCTGAGTAGTTTGTTCTGTAAGAAGCGCTATATAAGTTATCAAATACAATACAATACAATTTAAAAGTAATTAAGCTGAAACTACTTTTAACTACTTTTCAAGTAGTTTAGCCAGCAGTTAGTACCTTGTTTCAGGAAAAGTAAACTTCATTTGTGACTACTTTTGTACAAATTTTGCTGTAGGCCCCTAAAACGGGAACTGAGCAGATGGATAACAGGTGTAATTGGTTATTAATTTTTTCTTAATATAAAACAGCATGCAACATTCTTTGTTCACAAATAATATTACCAACTGTGACAAATAATAATTTGGAGACATTTGGGGCAAGTTGGTAAGTATGCATCTAAAAAACTCTTGCTGAAAAAGTAATTGGAAACAAGTATGTAACTACAAATTGAGATTTTGTAGTTAATCTACTAGTCACAACTACTTTTGAAACAAGTAGTTAACTATTTTTTAACTACTTAAACAGTAGTTTGACTGCTAGTTGTTAACTACAACAGTTAACCAATGCTCATAACTTCACATGAGTCGCCAGTACGAGTCACCTGAAATAGGTTCGCCGTCTTATCAATGAATTTGTAACCCTAACTGTAATGTTTAGAAATTTATGTAGCACCGCTTCAAAGAGAAACTAACCAGAGGCGCTCTCCACGCTAGCCTAAACGAAGCTAAATGTCATTAAAAACAGAAAGTTCATCAGTTCGCAAGTAATGCTCACATGGCTAGAAAAGTCAGCAGTTGCGGGCTCCCGCACAGCCCAACCAACGGATTTCAATCCAGAGTTGGTAGGTAACGCCATGTTTCGAGTTCCTAGACCGTGTTACACATGCATACTGTATGCAATTTAATGGAATAATACACAATAGAGCTAGCTATGCAGCTGCAAAAAAGACAGTACATGAAAGTAGTATGATCAAAAGGCATGGAATACTGGCCTGCGCCAAAAGAGAAAAAATCTAAATATGCTAAACACAGTAAAAGTAGTAAAAGCTATGAAAAATATTAGACCTGCAAAAATAATGACAACGCAATGAAAAACAGGACTAAGAACCAATAAGAAACATGGAGATAAAAAATTACAGTTATTGAGCTAGTCTGCACAGTATAAAACAGAATTGCAAAAGCAAAAGCACAAATGTAAAGTCATGGCTGTTAACTGTCAGTGCGTAACTGCAGATATCTGTCAAAACAGAGTTCACCGATGTCTATCATGAATACACTTAGTGATGGAACTTCGGATAGAGAACAAATATTTATGGGCATCAAAATGTTGCTGAGGTTTGCAAAGTTTTAAGGTGTGGCCACGCGTGCCTTGGTACTGGAAATACAGGAGCTTTTCGGTGCTATCAACCTCCAGAGCATTTGGAGTAATTTTGAAGCAGCTGATAGGGTCAAGTTTTAGACGCCTTGCCTCTAGAGACTCAAGTTCAAGAATAAACAAGTGTTGAACAGAAGTCATGCTGGTTATTTCAGCAATGCGCTTAGTGAACTGCTTTAACTATTTTTTTATTAGTGGCAGTGAGTGGTCACAGACAGGTGTAGGCCCTACAATATTCCAAAATTAGTCGAACATAGGTGACAAATGCCACAACGAAAAGTGCTTGATTGAGATAAAAGTATGAAGCTGGCGTTGACATAAGCTTTTAGGTTATCAGAAAACTGTGGTTATTGAAGTAGTTCGGCTTAGATTCCGCAAATACACCCAAGCCTGTCGTTACTGTCCAGCTTAGCAGTAGATTTGGAGCAGTGCGAAGTAGCCTGGGACTGAAGACGGTGATTGTCATTATAAAGCAGTTGCTTACTGTTGATGGTAATTCCACGCTGCAAGTCTTTGCAAGGCCAAAACAAGATTACTAGAGTGATTACTGCATGTAAAAAAGCTAACAGTTTAACATATTCAGCAAATAACAAGTCTCCCAGAACAGTGGATATATAATCATTAACTAATAAAATAAACAAGGTAGGACCAAGCACGCTTCCTTGAGGGATACCTCTAGTAACTCGATTTACTACTAGTAACTAGACATACTTACCATTAGTAATTCGGCATACCATTAGTAACTGGACAGCCTGTGTGCTCTTGCGAAAAGTAGGATATCCGAGCTAACAGGATACCAATGATGTGATATGTCTCAAGTTTATAAAAAAAGTTTCAGGTGTGATGTCGAGTCAAATGCATTTTGGAAATCCACATAGAAAACATCAGTAGTTTCAGCGTTGTTAAGAGCAATAAACTAATCATTTACAGTTTCCAACAAATCAGAACAAGTCGAACACAGAGCAGAAATTCATGCTGGTGTTTTCTGATTAGCCTATGATCAAATAGATGGTCGGTCCACAATATTGTAGGCCTAGTTAATGATGTTTTCAATAACTTTGCAACAAGTACTGGCAAGAGAGATAGGTCGATAGTTTTTGGGTAGCAAGTTGTACCTTTTTTGAAAACTATGGTTACAAATTTATCATGGAGCCATGCGTCTGAAAAGCTTTAGTGCGAAAGGATTCATAACACTGGATCACAACGATTTTGCTACTGAAAGTAATGCATGTGCCTTATATTGATTCAAATGTGCTGATTCCAAATATGAAGTCAGAATCTGCCCAGCACGTCTAGATTTTAAGTTATGCATGCATTCAAGAGAATCCAGTACCATTTCCGCCTGCTGCGGGTGCTGATGAAACGGACAGTTCTGATGGTAATACAGAAGATGACGTTACTGTTTATGAATCCAGTGATCAAGATTTGGAAGAGGGTAGGCCGCATTTGATAAGGCAAGGTGAGTTAGATGATCTGGTGAGGGACCTATCTTTGTCAAAGGAGAAATCTGAACTGTTAGCCTCCAGACTAGGGGAGTGGAACTTGCTTCAAAAAGGTACCACAACATCACACTTCCGTTATCGTCACAAACAGTTAGCTACATATTACAAACTGGAAAATGATATCTGTTTCTGTACTGACGTGAACGGTCTCATGCTGAATTTAGGTTGCGAATACGTTCCTGATCAGTGGAGACTGTTCATAGATTCCAGCCAAGCGAGCTTGAGAGCTGTGTTGGTGCACAATGGTAACGAAAAGCCGTCTGTTTCTATAGCCCACGCTGTAGGCCTCAAAGAGACATATGATTCAATGAAACTCATTTTGAAAGTGATCAACTACTCAGACCACAAATGGAACATCTGTGCGGACCTCAAAGTGGTAGCACTTATTCTAGGCCTACAGCTGGGGTACACAAAACATATGTGCTTTTTGTGCTTGTGGAACAGTCGTGATGACAGCAACCATTACAAAGTGAAACTGTGG
The DNA here is from genome assembly GCA_964023275.1 of Norana najaformis. Lineage (NCBI taxonomy): Eukaryota > Metazoa > Annelida > Clitellata > Crassiclitellata > Hormogastridae > Norana > Norana najaformis. The sequence goes on from OZ029918.1 coordinate 16,608,753, forward strand.
CGTCCTAGATCTGAGCACATTGTTGGTCAGCACAACGTGCAACACGAACCATTGGTTGATCCATTGAAAGTGTACTTACCACCACTTCACATTAAACTGGGCCTCACGAGGAATTTCGTAGTGGCAATGGATCGTACTGGACAAGGCTTCCAGTATCTGAGAGATAAATTTGGAGCCCTCAAAACTGATGCTAAGCTGAAGGCTGGCATTTTTATTGGGCCAGAAATCCGCGAACTAATGCGTGATACTGTATTTAGAACCAAGCTCAACCCACTGGAATTTGCCGCTTGGGATGCATGTACGTTGGTGGTGCAAAACTTCCTTGGGAATCACCGAGCTGAGAACTATGCTGAACTCGTTAGCAACATGCTAACAGCATATAAGCAACTCGGCTGCCGGATGTCACTAAAAATACATTTCTTACATTCCCATCTGGATTTTCTCCCACTAAACTTGGGTGATGTAAGCGATGAGCATGGAGAGAGATTCCATCAACACATCTCCACCTTTGAAGCAAGATATCAGGGCCACTGCAATTCCAACATGATGGGCGATTACTGCTGGTTTCTGCAGCGGGCAACAGCGGCCACTCACAAGCGCAAGAGCAAGTGTCTAAAGCACTTTTGAACTCGTATAGAGTTAAGCTAGAGACAAAATTTCGAAATGTATGCTTTCATCTGAGTAACATACATATATTTATATTACATTTTAAAACATATTTTAATTTCAAGTTATAAAAGAATAACATTTTGTTTCTTGTTATGAATACTCTGAGTTTGCATAATTACACAGTTATAAGGAAATACTAGTTCTGTAAAGAGTTTGCATAATTATTAGCTTGTATGCTACATATCTTAAGATCCTGACGTGCAACACAAAATCTGACTTCAGATTTGGAATCAGCAGATTCGATTTAGTGTAGTACACATAACCTATGCCTAGTAGCAGGCGAAAAAAGTTTTCGTGTGATCCAGTGTAATGCTTCTTCAGCAGAGATAACCTAACATAGCTGCAGTCTTCTGACTGTGCCTAGCAGAATCACATACAAGCTCTGTATGTTTATGCATGATGAGCGCTGGAATGTTGGAATTAGCTTACCGTATGTATATACATACATATATGCCACCCAGCGTCATGTCAACAGCGAAATTTCCGTATATCGTAGCAGACTGCTGCTATCATTGAACGACCGACTCTCATGCGGCATACAGAAGTATGAATATGAATATACCTACAGCCTTCCAAAAGAGGACCGACGCTGGGTTTCCCAATTCAATGCATTGTTGGTCAGTGTTTGTGTAAGCCGCACATTAAACTGAGCTGCGTCGTGTCGTGGTTCATTGTTATTGTAGGAAAACAAGCTCGTGGCATTAAGACCAAGGACTGACTGAGATGCATATACAGTTACTGCAAGTAGTGAGTTCCACCAAACTGTGGGATGCGTAATTAAGTATCGAGATCTACGGCAACTATGGGAGGCGCATGGTGTATCATTGGAGTGGCCTACTGACAGACCAATGGAATTCCCGATGCATAGAGATTCGGCTTTAGATGCATGGAGAGAGGTGACAACACCCACATCCACTTCTCCGGCGGATGTAGGCCTACTTCTGGGAGACGATGAGGCAAAGTCGTCAGAGAGTGGCTCCACGTGGACCGTCATGACGTTACGCCAAATCAGCTGTGAACTCTTCATCTTCACACTTCCTGAAATCAGTGGTTGAGCCATGTAGACTGAGTCTATGTATATTCTCGCCATGTTTAGCAATTTCAATAGAATTTACTGTTATATTAACTGTGTGTATTATTGACGTATCTACGCGTGTGTTAGAATAAGAGTTTGCGTTGACTAACGTGATTACTTACTTAAATGTTTGGCCGGCTTTAGACGTTTTAACTAATAAAAATAGCAAGGCCAGCGTAGATGCTAAAATTCTATTAAGTACGGGGAACATAAGATGACTGTCTTAACTGATTTTACGGGCAATCAACTGGGATGTTGATGGATTAAGTTGATCACAATTGCCATAGTTTGTGAATCAGTACGGACGATATTTCAAACGGATATTTGGATTGCCAGCCAATCGCGAATTTACCGTGTGTGATTTTTTAATAATGGCGACGCGTTGCTACTGGAAGTCGTTAGCCAATGAGGTGGCGCCGTAGTCGCGACTTCTTATCTACTGTGAATAACTAAGCAGACGAATCTTTCATAGAAGAACTATGAAGCTACACAGAAAGATAGGTGAAAATGACAGACGACCATCTCGGCCAATAGCAACGTTACAACGATGCCGAACATTCGATGTGAAAACCGTTGTGGTTAGTCAATTGACGGCTAGAGGTTGGACTGGAAAGGTCCTCGTCGCAATCTAGCGTAACTCCGAGAAGAAATCGTTAGTTGCAGACTATTGTTGAGTCGAATTGCGTTCTCGTATTATGAGCGTATGAAGGCTCATGTTACAGGTGTTCACCCTGCGTATCGTTGCGTAAGGACATAGTTTAAATCGTGAAGCTGTTGTCTGAAAAGATTGGATTTAATCCTCGGGAATTGCGTTAATTCGGACTTATCAACGTAAACCGATAGTCAGTTAAGATCTACATCTTTGACTGCATAGTACCATCGTATATCGTCGAGGAGTTCCCCCTCGGACGGTTACGTACGAACGGCGAGGATAAAGATTTCTTCCCTCGGCCTGCAAGGAGCAAACTTCGAAGTCCTATCGTTTGATCAACGAGGTATGCCGTCGTCTTGAGTGGAGTTGTTCACAAAGTTGCAAGCAGTGGTGAGTCACAATTCATCCATTCCTTCGTGGAGATAAACAGACTGAGATCGCACAGTGAATCGGTTAAATACTTCATCAAAGAGTCAAGAAACGGGAGTAAAATGGCCATCAAAGTTTGCTGGTGGTTCGGACAATTTAGGTTTAGGCTTTGGTTAAGAAGCTGGCCTTAATTAAGGTTTAATTAAGACTTTGACACTACAATATATTGATTGATTTCAACGAGTGACTTTGAATTACTTTATTCAATCACATATCATTGTATAATATGGCTGTGGAAACTACGACCCATTGTAACATCATTACAATTTTCACAAGGTATAACATGTTAATTTAAGTCAGACCTATATTTATCATATTAGGTGACTAAACCCCGATTAGCGTGTATATCTACTTACTTGCCAAGCAAGCTAGTAAGGACCATTTCGTAAGTAAGTGGCTGTAACTTATAGTCACCAACACCTAGACACGAGAGAGGAAGACAGGGGTTACAAGCCAAAGGTCGCTCCTTATCGAATTATAATTATATAAGTACATATATATATATTAGATTTAGACAGAGAGCGTGTTACTGGTTACTGACTGACCCGATGTATCGATGGTGGGAGAGTGCAATCGTCGTCTGAAGCTACACTGCAGAAACCAATGATTAACAGTTCAGTTATAGAGTTGCAATCAGGTCAGGGCAAAGTTCACGCTCTTATATCCAGGCACTTCATCGCTTCAGCCTTTCTTTTGGCTATCTAGTGCTCTTGGTCGCGTGAAGATCTTTCATAGTGGCTAGGAAGCGAGTGGGTTTGAGGGCTCGAATCCCCGCTAATCTCAAGAGTTACCCATCGGATTATGGCACTCAAAGATAAACTAATTATATCGAAGGGGCGGTAATATGTTGTTTACGTGACTTGACCACACTATTTATATAACCACAGGTGAATATTAACTCATCTGTGTTTTTACATATGTTCGCAACTGTCCTCTCAGTGATTCTCATGTTGCGTTACCTTGACAGTTCCACTACCAAATGTTTATCTATGGAAAGCATGTTTGTCTATCGCCAGAAGCGTAATGTATCGCGGCTGTTGCGACATTGACAAGACATTTCTGCTCTAACGAATCGGCCTGCAGACAATAAATGCTATTGTTAAGGACGCACACTATGCTATCTATGCCTGTAGAATAGGTGCATCAACATGCGTACAAACTGATATCAACTTAATGCATAGCATCTGTGTATGCGAGTTGCTTAATAGCCTGTCCTGTCAGCATCCATCCTGACTAAGCATGCTCAGACATGCCTAAGCTTTAGCATTTCCACTGCACCTTATGCAACCTGCATTAAGTGCATGCCAGGCATGTCTGGACTAAACAAAACAGCTCACTTTGTGCGAAACGTATAAATAAACTGAAAATGTGAGAAGAAATCACGTAATAGGCTATTCCAAAAAACGGTGTGTGATTGGAAACTTTGAATGTGATTTTTGTGGTCAGTAGCCCAAAATTCGTAAGATAAACCAAAAAGTGTTCAGGAAGCAAAATCTTCGTTGTCCAATTAAACCAATAGGCTGATTGGGTCGGGTCAAAATTTATCTAGTAATGCTGGATCGGGTCGGGCTTGGTCCAGTGTGTGATGGGTCGGGTCCTTAAAAATTGACCCACGGATAATCCTGGTTTGGAACAGGATTCGAGAAGATGTCGAAAGACAGTTTGTGGAGTAATCAGTTGATGGCTTAATTCACAAATGTCCTGGAGGAGTATACAAACGAAGTCTCAGGCTGGAGGCTCATGCACTGTGTGGCACTGAACCTGGGCGTCACTAAGTATTATCCATTCCGGGGGCGTTCATACAGCCCAACACCGAAGTGCATACAACCGTGGGCAGTAGTAAACGCGCAGAAAACCGCTGCTTCGAGTGGGCATTTCTGTCTCTAGTCCAATCCGCAAAGCATAATCCTCAGAGCTCAGCTAAATACCTAGCGCGTCTTGGCGAGCTGAACTTCGCAGGGCTAGAGGCGACGTTGGCAAGTTCGAAAGCCAGAATCCCATTCTGTCGTTAACTGTGTATGGTCGAAGGGTGGTCTGTAGCCCATCCGCGTATCTCAGGCGGCGAGGCGCGGTGTTGACCTGATGTTTCTGACCGACGCCGACAACTCTGAAAACAAGCATTACGTCTGGATCGAGGACTTGGCATGTTGCATAAAACAGCGGATATAGAGAACAGAGAGCACTGATGGAGCCGATGCCTGCGTGTGTTCTCAAACGAGGACCTGCTCGACAGACACAAGAAATACTGGGATGGCATCAACGAGAGCCTTATCACATCGGACCTGAAAGCAATACAGACTGGGCTGGCTGATAGCCAACCCCTAGAACATGGGGTCACTATGCGGTCCTACAAGCACTACCAAATCTTGCGCGAGGATCTTGCGGTAGCAGACGAATACCTCAACAATATCTTAGCCGAGTGGGCGGACAGAGGATCCTATAGGGCAGCAGCTTAGTGCCAGCTAGCACGAGTAATAGCTCCTAGCCGTCCACCACGTAGTGAAACGCCGGCTGGCCAGTCTGTCGAACCACGTCAGAAATGGTATAAACCGTTAGCGACCAATCGCGCGAGTTCATCATGAGCATATAGGTAGCGGACTAGAATATCAAGCCAAGGAATAGGCTCATGAGGGCCAACCTTGCGGCCGGCTGACGCGACAAGCGCAGGCTTTTGTGACAACTTTGAGGTTTTGAATGCTTTAGCCAGCTTCCTCTCAGTCAGACGAATTGGCCTGTCGTTTAGCGCTCCCACAGCCTCATGCAGCTGGCTCACCCATTCTGCAGACCGTTCTGACTACCCGCGAGTGGCAATCAGCAATTCTCGACAGTACTGACCTTAAGAGCCTAAAGAACGCAGCATCTGGTCTGGGCACCGAATAGATACTCGGCTGAATCCGGTTGAAGCACTCAACCATACCCTATTGGCGGTAGTTTTCAGCTTGACCGTGCCGCACCTGCACATTATGTCCGGCAAGCAGTTATGAGACGTTTCCCATAGATTTGCGCCTGGGGTCGACCTGTAGAAGTCGAGGTCAGGTCAGCGGCCCGCGTTTGTAAATCTGGCGGTTAGTAGTTTCTGTTTAACAATGCTTTGTCATAATAAAGATGATTAGCGTCGCCCTCCTCTTTTATCCGAACTTGGGACTGGCACTATCCGAACATGGCAGTGGAGGAGTTAATAATGCCGTTGCGATTTACTTCAATCGCGCTCTTACCAGTTCTCGGCTCCGCCTGTTTGTATCGAGAGGCCAATTCGACAACGGCGAGGGTTACTTGTATGCCTTGCAGCCTACATTGTTGTGGGGCAGGAATAAGAGATCAGCCTCATATACAGCATTAAGATGATCATCGTTGAACATAGAGCGCGGGATGTAGCGGGATGTAGTCTTCGGCAGGTAGATCTGCCAAACGGTTTGCTTCATGGATTCCATGGTAATCGGCGCAAGACAATTCGGCGCAGAGACAACTCGCACAAGGAGGCTACGCAGCCTAACGACGGCAGTGCTTTATGCAAATTACAAGAATTGTTGCATATGTAGTCAGTACTCTATTACAGCGCTACATGCAATTATAGATAATTCAACAAATTTAAGATCTTTGTACACAGCGTTTCCGACCTATCTATCAACTTTCTTTCAGTGAATAATTAAGTTCAATTCCTTCATTGAGTGACACTAAGACGTTGGAAGGAAACTATATATCTTTCTACCGTGTTAAGTGCCTTTAGAATTCATGAGGTCAGATAAAGGCAAAGATTTGTTACTACACAATGGATGTGTGTACCAACAGAAAAAGAAAACTGCACAGAAAGGAATCTGGAAATGTAGCGACCGTTCGTATAAAAGTCGCTCTCACGTGGCCGTTGAAAATTTCATCAAAGATCCTTCCGAGCATTCCCACACAGCCAAGTTGAGGTAAGAAAAGTTCACGCTAGCGTTAAGCATCGCGCAATGATGACGGATGCGTCAACTAGAGTGTTAACACGTTCTTCGTTGGGAAATTCGCACGCTTCTGTGCAAGCCGCTCTTCCAACAGCCGCTCCCGTTAAGCGAGATATTCGACGTTATCGATCGAATTCTAATTTGACATGCATTGCCGATCTGGATTTCACAATGCACATAAAGATGCTCGTCGCTTTAGCTTTTATTCGACGTAAACGATCGAATCCTCCTCCTGATGATGGGCTTTATTGGCCGCAAGCCTCGAAAATACATCGCAAGGATATCCTTTATAAGACAGAAACATGGATTTTCTCTTTTCCTGCTGAAGCCGATATTGAATTTCTTAAAAAGTTGTAGCGTTTGGTTTGCCGATGGAACATTAAAAGTATGTCTATAACAATTCCATCAACTGTACACGATTCATGGGTATTGTGATGACATCACTATCTCTTGTGTTTATGCGCTTCAGCCAAATAAATTAGAAGCCACCTACGAACTTTTGCTGACTAAGTTGTGCGAAGTGGAATTGGAATTGAATCCAGACATTGCGATTAACGATTTTGAAAAGCAGCAATGAATGCCTTTTCATCGAGATTTCAATCTCAGCTTCATGGCTGCCACTTCCGCTTTGGTAAACATATCCGACGTAAAGTGCAGGAATATGGCAATGCTAATTCATATACTACCGATCCGGATTTTGCAATGCACAGAAATCATGCTCGTAACGTTAACTTTGTATCGAGTAGCGGCGAAGCCAGAACCTACGATCAGCTCATAAACGTTTTCCGAAGTGCAACCGTTGCTTTTACCTACTGTGCAACTACTTTCATCGGTAAAGAAACCTCGACAAAGACGAAGAGCAAGAACAGTACCTTTGTTTTCTTATGAAATTTGGAATTGTTACTCTGCACTACGAAACAATACTCTAATACTCTTTGTACAAACAACATAACGCCTTTGAGCGCTCTGTTGGAATTGGACCTCGGCGCTTTAAGAGGTTGAGAGGAAGGAGGCAGCATCGTTTTACTCTTCGGCCGACAATATAGTTCTGGTTGAAAGTCAGAACCCTAAAGAGCGCAGCATCATGGTATTTGACGACGTGATTGTCGAGAATCAGGGTCCGATTAAAAGTTATTTAACCCAGGGACGGCACGGCGGCGCTGACTGCTTCTACCTCCCTCAAAACTACTTTCGGATCCCACAGCAGGCGATCAGAGATGATGCGAATCTCATCGTCCTCTTTAATCAGAATAGCAAGAACCTGCAAGCTGTGCACGATATTTTCGTGGGCGGAGACCTGCCATTTAATGAGTCCATAAAATGTTTCGCGATTGCGTGGCTCAACCGTTAGTTTTTGCAGTCATCGACCTCATATCAAAGTCATACAAGTCGAAACTCGCAAAAGCCTATAAAAGAAGTACCGCAGGGCTTGTGAACGCTTTGGATGCTGCGTGTACCAGCTTTACCGGGGCCAGCCTAAATATGGGCGTAGGAGGCGCTGCCTTGTAGGTCACCAGGATCGCATCGTTCCCTGCCTGGGCTGCCCGATAAGAGGCGAAACATGAACGGGCCCGCCTGCTTACCCGCAGCAAACTCAACATCGTCCACGGCTACATTTCGAAGGCCCTAGAGGACACTATGATCAGCGACGAGGAGTACGAGCTTGTCCTAGATGAATTAGAACATATCAGGCTATGAAAGACGAGATCCGTCAGAAGGTGCACACGGTCTGGAGCATAATCGACGAAGAGATAAAAAACGAGCTTATCAGGCGCAGCCAAGAGTAGGCATGCACCTCATTCATTCAAAAAGATCGCGTGACCGAACCTCCATCGCCCTGATCTGCTCATGCGGTCTGGATAACGGGATCAACGCCGCTAGTCCGCTACTCCGCCGTAAGAGTAATTTTATGCATTTAATTCCGTTATTTTGGCTTTATTGGCGTGCCGCAGATTGGCTGCTACATGTGTGCCCATGTACGTATAACCTCAAACAAGCAGTTACTTGGTAGAACTTATATGTACGTTACACCGTCTGCTGGGCAAATGCCGATTCATCTGATACGTCAGCACTAGACCAGTTCTGTCAATGCGCAGTCAGTTTGTCAGCTCGGGAAAGTTTGTCAACTAAACCGAAAGCTCGCAGTTTTCGATTCTATAATGTTCGACTACGTTGTCTATAAAACCTATGGCCGTTTTTCACCGTCGGTGTTTCGTCTTTGGATACATGGAGACGATGAAGATTGCAGCAGCAACGGCAGCCGAGAGACGGCATAGTAATATGGCTTGCAAGCCATATGATCAAAATCACAGCAGATCTAATTTGCTCAAAGGACAATTAGAGCCCGGGCCGGCGGAGTTCCTAACTGGGGTGGGAGGCGCGATGGCGACGGGGTGGCTTCGGCGGCCAAGTTGTTGTTGGCGAAACACTAGGTGTTTTAAAACCGCTATTTCACGAATTTTACATCTACATGGCACCATGTGAATATGTCGGTATATATATGTGTGTGCATATATAGTATGCATACATATGCAACTGAATGTTCTAAACAAGATGAGCAATGCTGAATGTTTCAACTGAATTCGACAACATTATGAACGTGAGGGACGAGGAGGCGTCGTGATTGGTGAGAAGATCGAGATGGTCGACGTCAGACGGGGTCGAGAAAAGGGAGGGAGAATTCTTCCTCCTCCTTAAACACTGTGACATATATAGTCCTTCCTTCTTAAGCAAATTACTGTTTTAGTATTGAATTCGTCTACTCATTTCAGTTGTCTTTACTTAACTGGTTATTGTCCCATTAATAAGCGCTCAGTCAATCCAATCTGCATTAGCAGCACTACAGCCCAGCAGAATGATAAATAGACGTATTGCATAGTAAGAGATCGGCGCATAAAGTAGGCCCAAGTCTTCATGTAATTAGCTTAAGTAAGCTCAGAGTTCAAGACGCAGTACTAGCCTAAAAACTTGACATAACGACTTGGTCTTGTGTCCGGAATGATAGGAGAATCTCGCACTTTCAACGGGTGGCATATCTACCCAGTGCTTTTGCACTGCTGTGGCCACGATGCAAATCGTCCAGTCGTTGCTAATTGAAGAAGTCAGACCGCGATCAATCACACTTTTAGACCTATCGTCGTCGGATAAACTGATTTCATGTTCATCTCTCAGCCACCATCCGGCCAGGGTCATTTCCGAATCGCACTCTCTCAAAAGATTTTAACGGAGACCTAGTAGTGGCGGCTCCAGGATTGCTTGTTGGGGGGTCAAGATCATTTTTAAAGGGGCGACAAATTCTGGCAGTACACCATGCATAGGTCTGGTCTGAGGGGCGCCGGCATATAACCAAGAGGGGCGCGGGGGACGAACCGCTCCCACGCCTACCCCTAAATCCCCCGCTGGGGCCTAGTAATTTTGATTTTAGACCAGTCGTAACTGAGACTTTCATTGGTTTAAAGAACTTAACTTAAGCATTTTTGGTTTTGCATAGAAAGAGCAATCATAGATTTTCAAAGATCATAAAATGTAAAATATTTCTTGAAAGAAGATGAAAAGTTGTCATGTCGTTGGATTGCCATGGTCGTGTTTGCGCCTCAGCTGAACGATCCTACTTCGACATCAGGACAACTCTTCTGAAGAGTTTTTCTAGAGATGTTCACATATAATAATTAGCCCTATTTTACAAGCCCAAAATTTAAGCGTCTTCGGTCTATTTCGCCATTACAGATTTCAAGCCTTTAAGAGCAAATCTCTATGCAACGTAGTATTAAATAAGCCACTCTATTTTAAATTAGCAAAATGTGCTGAGCAAATAAAATTGATATCGGCCAATGAGTTGATTTTCAAATGAATTAGGCTGCGCTGCTGCAAATTTGATCTGACAGTGAAATTCAACTTTTAGTAATATTATAAATCTGACAATCGATTTTCTTTTTCTTAGCCTAAACATTGGACTTTTTCTAACTAAGCTAAAAATAATTGTAGGCCTACGTAATAAGCAAATCTTTTGGTGCAAACGTATTCTAATTCGTGTCAATTGAATGTCACCCAGAATTTGTACCTAAATCAAAGTTTAATGGACTTTAAATGGCCACAAATTTGCGCGTTGTAGATTATTATGAAAAATATTTGAAAATCGGTCGAAAATAATTCAGTCTATTTTGCCACGAGAGATTTTAAACGTCTTTAAGAGCAAATCCCTATGCAAAATGGCATTGAATAAGCCACTCGGTGTAAAAATCGGCCAGTGCGTTTGGACTTTAAGGCTAGTAAGTAAGAAGTAAGTAAGTAGACAGTCGATAAACTGAAAAGTATCGGTGAAAGCGCCGTCGTTCAGCCTTGTTCAATCGCTGTCAAACTTTAATAATAGCGAGATCTTCACAACTGAGGCCCATCATAATGTCAAATTTTAAGTCAACGGTTCAAAAGTACTAAAGCCTATTTAACGCCCATTTAAATCTGTCGTCAAAAGGAGGCAAAATTCATTTTTAAATATTGCAAGTTTTACCTGCATTCCGAGTTGACTTAGGTTTGATTCATAAGCTAACGGTGTACAATCAAAGGTCTCCATGTTTTGGAACGGGATGAAGCTTGGGCTTTGTCATACCTCTTTGGATAAAAATGTTCTTCTACGTAGAAGTGCAAAATTCATCTGACTAATTTTGCATATTTGGAGAAATTGATAGCTGTATAATAAAGTACTTGACGCACTCTATGGTCAGGTTACAAAGCGAGAATTGCAATGACCGATTACAGCAATAGACTGAAGACTGGATCTTAAATGCAGTTCAGAAAGAGCTGCCATAAATCGTCAAAGCGCAACAACAACGTCATTACTTAAGCGCTAATGCATTTGAACTTAAAAATGTAAAAGTTCGAAGAGCGACATGAACTGATCCCCGTGTCTTTCAATTGATCCACCGTATTGGCCTCGACCTCCACTGATCAGGTCACAGGCGCCCATGAAACACTTGTTTTCATCTTCGGAGTTTGAGCTACGAACAATTACCCTGGATGTTTCTACACTGCCCACCAAACGGACGTGCCATCGTGCCACAAAACCACGTGATCTTTGCACTATCGATCGAGTGTGTCTCGGCGTCGGCTGGTTTTGCCTCTCCCTCGTAATTCTCTGATTGTTTCACTGCTATTCATAGCACCGGCCACGTGAACATCATGACGACTGATATATCGAATCATTCGAAGATAAGAGGAAACTACTTCTTATTCGAGCACAGATTACATGGCCTAAATAATAGGGTTCTCTATGTGGGACGTTCTGCATTTTGCCTCAGTTAATCAAAGATCGCCATTCGCTCGTGCGAACTCTTGGAGAGCAACACTTGAGCAGTCGGTTATATAATTATACTAACCAAGCACAGCATCAGTCGGCCATCGACCACAGAGCCGAAGACCCGAAGGCAGCGGCGTCAGTTGAGACAGAGACAGGACCACGAGGAAGCTGCCTCGGCCGAAGGAGATCACATTGCTCTCATAATTCAACATGTCCATAGCAATGACGGAAGCTATAGTCGACGTGGACGAGGTGGAGACTGCGCTGTCAGATGGTCTCTGGGCGACATCATGCAGCAGGTCTGCAGGGTCCTCGAGAACAGAGACCAACCGACGAACGACGGCGACGACGACGTTCAGATCAAATGTCTACTCCACCAAACAACGACGATCAAACGACTACGACGACTAGACAACGAAAAGACAGATCTGAAGGTCAGTGTCTTCACTCATCTTCAGCTATGACTTATTTTATCCTCTCTTATCCTAAATTACATTCTATATCTTACCCAATTCTATCCTGTCCTATTCTGTCATATCCCATATCATATATCCTGCCTTATCTCGTCCTATTGTAAATCTTATCCTAAAAAATTCTCCGGAGAATGAAAAATTCTGAAACGGCTAGAATTCGTCAAGATCTGGCGGAGCAAAAGTACCGCTGAAAGCAATAGCGTTAAAGCGTTGAATTGTGATAGCAATGCGCTGGAATCGATTTCTCTCGTGTCAGGAGAGAGATAAGGCATCCTAAATCTGCTGTGAAGAGTAGGCCACTGCTGTTAATTGGGCCGAGAGTCTCAGACGTCACAGGGATAAAGTGGTAGTTCTGTGCAAGGGTGTTATATTTTTCGTATTTCCTGTCTGCTGCCAATTGGGCTGCGCCGGCAGCTGCGGTCGACGTGAATGGGAGGTAAGATGCGGCCAGGGTTCCTATACAGTGACATCTCATATCAAAGCGCGACCCATCCGCCGTGGAATGAGGGTTAAACCATTAGATCTTTTTCCGTCTGTTCTATTTAGTACTGGCGGATCCTTCACTGCCGGTAACCCTGGCCGACAAATTAAGTCATTGAGGGCCGCGTGTATGGCGGTTCGACCTGGTCTAAGAGAGCAGGATAGCTCATGGGAACAAGGGCCCCGCAGCGACACTCATGAGGTTCACAGATGGTGACTCCAAGTCTGAGACCTACTGCGACTCTCATGGCCTCATCATCCAGTCTCAGGCAAAAGATCAATCGCTCGCATGTGGTGCCGCAATGGCCCTAAGCCTTGCTTGATGGTATGCGTCGGTGATTGAGATGCGGAAAGTGTTGGCTTCCCTGTCAATTAGTGGTTTGTCCCAGTATGATTGCTTGTGGACAAAGACATTGTCTGGGCTAGAAACTGCACCAGAGATCCAGCAGAGTTTTGGCCTGAGTTTTCGGGTACCTGAAAATTGTCAAGCATGGAGGATTGAAAACTCCGGGTGCCTGCAGCCGAAGCCAAAAAGGCGGGGAGCGCAAGCAAGGTCACCCGGCGAATGCCCAAACCTCCAGCCTTGACTGGAGGGAGGCCTGGAGCCATGGAGTGTCAGAGAGGGACAAATTAAGTATTGTTTCTAGGCCTTGGCACAACAGAGAATCAAATTTCCTCAAGTAAGGGTGGTCCATACAAGGAAAACATCGTAAAGTGTGCAGAAGTTTCGGGTGGCTAAGAGAGCTTCTTAGGAGAATGAGTGCATCGTGTCTAGCAACATCTTTCAACCTTGAGATTGCCAATTGTTCAATGCAACGGGTCTCAAGACCATGCTTAACAGCCACTTCACTGAATCAGCGTATTCACAGACGATTATTAATTGTTCATATAATTATTTAATGTCCTTCATTCATGGCCGATTATCGCATCATCGTCTTCTCGGTTACATTATACACTTAACCTGCCTGGGTGATAGGCAGATCGCTACCTTTGAGAGAGCAAAAGTATTGGCACATTTTGATGCTTGTCTGCGCCAGTAATATCCGTTTACAATCAGGCACAGACCACTCAATTTTTTGCGTAGAGCAAAGAGTGTGCCTCCAAAAAGAATGGTGCGAAGCTCTTTAAGGCATGCCCCAGCCAAAAGAATACTCACTAGGGCAGTTATTGCTGTTACTAGTTCTGAACCTACTTCAGCGCAGCTCACCAGGTCATAGATGTGCTGAGGGCTCAGTCCATCTGGGCCTCCTGACGACCCTGCTGGGAAGGAGCGTATGTGTTTTAGTGTTTTATCCTCTGTGACCTGGATTACCATGGCAATCGGTGGTGAGGAGGGAGGCGGGTGATTCAAAGGAAGTGCAGGGCGCTTGAAACTTAGCTCAGCCAGTGTGTCGTTGTTTATGGGGACGGGTTCATCCTCTAAGCAGAGGATTCGAATGGCTGCCTTAATGTTTCCATCCTCCAGCTTTGAGGCAACACCTGCCACAATTGCTTGATCACTGTCGTTTAAATGAAAGCCTTCTTAACTGGTCGGTTGGAGAAAATGTCATCAGCCAGCTTTTTATGATGTTAGATGTTAAATTTTATTATTATTATTATTATTATTATTATTATTATTATTATTATTATTATTATTATTATCATTATTATTAATTTTTTGACATTGTTATTATTATTATTACTATTACTACTATTACTATTACTATTATTATGATTATCATCATCATCATTATCATCATCATCATCATTATTACGAAACTTTTTCATGCGCACAGGGTAACACAAAAATGGGTAACACAAAAATGCGAAATTGAGGCGCGCTTAGTCAGGTGTTAGGTGAAATGCATCCATTCGAATCCTCTGCTCAGATGATGAACCCGTCCCCATAAACACCGAGACACTGGCTGAGCTAAGTTTCAAGCATCTTTTAGATGTTTAAAAGATAATGAGAAAATAGTGTAAGTGTAAGTGTACACGGTTTTATAAAGCGACCGTACGGCCTCGTCCCTGCCCACTTTGCAATGAATTGTTCGGGTGATATCCTTCATCATCAATGCCCGTTTTAATGAATGAGTTTTGAGGCATTTATTGAGGGATGAAAAAGAGTTCGAGCTTCGGAGAAACATTGGAAGTCGGTTCCATTCCTCGGAGGATCCGTGTGGAATCCACGAGAGCCCATGATAGCTCTGCATTTTGGCTCAGCCAAAAAACCCGTACCCGAAGATCGCATGCTGCGGAGAGGGATGTAAGGAGAGTCTCGTGGTTGAAAGTAGGTAGGGGTGCCCGTGTTAAAGCTTTTATAGGTTGGGAAGGCCAGTTTGAGACTTATCCTGAATTATACAAGATGCCAGTGCAGCTGACCGAGTAGGGTTAAGGGGTTGTTTGAGGATGTGAACGCAGCACCACGCGAGCCAGGGAATTTTGGATGCGTTGACGCCTGTTGAGTTCAAGATCTCAGGTACCTTTAAAAACCGTGTTGGCATAATCAAGGCGAGAACAGACAAGAGAACAGGCTATGATTTGTGACATGTCCTTGATAAGAGCTGATCAGATGTGGCGTATTGTCTGTATTTTGATAGAAACAAGATTTGCAGAGATTTTATTATATTGGGTCGAAATGTGAGGTTACTGCGTAGAGTTATCCCAAGTGTTGTGTTTTGGCAGTGATTGATAGCAGAACAGCGGTACCACGAAGGTCACTGATGGAATGACAAGGGAGAGAACGCAGGCGTTGGCATGAGCCAAACATGATCGCATCAGATCTATTTGAGTTTATCGCCAAATCATCTTTCACTTTTTAGAGCATGTCTTTCACTCGTAGGCCTACAGCGAAGGCACATATAGTCTATTCTGCGCCTTCTAGAGGTTCACTGACAGTGCTATATAAATGATCAGATGCATAAATGCATGTATACAAATATACATTCATACATACATACGTACGTACACACATACACACGTGCATACATACGTACACACATATAGACACATGTTCTGCGGCTTCTATTTTATTAGGACTTGATCCATTCGATCTTCTGCATATCGGATTTTAAGACGAACGAGACCAACGAAATGAGCGACAAAAACCAATAGGTGTCAAATAGGTGAAAAATACCAATAGGTGTCAAATAGGTGATAAATACCAATAGGTGTCAAATAGGTGATAAATACCAATAGGTGTCAAATAGGTGATAAATACCATGAGTGGTTTGAGGCGAGGCAATTTAATCACAGCTCCCTCCCTGGCAGACACGAATAACTCTAGTGTGTGGCATATTTTGATCATGGCCGAAATTAACAGCAAAAGAAAGTCGATGCATGTCAGATTTGTTTGCCAAAAACATTGGAAAGAAAAGCGGAGAGTGAATGAATGAGAAAGATATGTAGACGAATTTCGTCAAAATTTATAAATTGTCAGCTAAGGATTGAAAGATTAATTGAAAACTTTAGTAGTAAAAGAGCCGATTTAATTCAAAGCTAAGGCTAGAACTCGAAGTCATGGTGTAACGTAGGTCAAACAGACAGTCTGGTTTTGTCTTGGACAGGGCGTGGTTTGCGAACGATAACCGACCGATCAACCGACTTCCACAAAAACACAGAACCTATTGGAAACGACACCCACCATCGTCGAGATTCAACCGCCCGCAGCGGAATCAGGAACTTATATGAGCATTATAGCAATTAATCTTGTCTCAAAGATGACTTACCAGTTTAACTGCAACATTTTGCCTGCAACTTGAGTTTAACTGCAGCTTCTTCAGCTCACAAATAGTTCACTTGTGTCTGAGATTTAGAAACTTTTAAAATTGTTCATACAATAATGCATTTCCTCTATTCAAAATTTACTATTATTTGCTTACGGTATTTGTGTCTTGGAACGCGCATTTGCGTGGATCTTGTGTTAGGCCACGTACTGTGTAAAAACCGGTGAATATGAACTTGTGACAAAGATATACTTTCAACTGTCGTTAAGCGTGGTACACTATTATAGCCTGTTACACTATTATTTTCGTGTTTTGTTCACTTAGTTTACTGCATCTTCCATTTTTTTGCTTTTCTTTTTCTGGTAAAATCACACGATCTCAACTCGAGCGTATCCTTATACTGAAGAAATGGTGTAGGGCCATTTAGATGTCACCTTAAAGTCTGTTCAAGTCTAGTCTGTTATTAACTCCTCTGCTACGTAGGAACCTACTTTTACTCTGCTACTGTTACTAAACTTAGCATCAACTGATGCTGTAGGTCAATATGCGAACACTTCATAAGCCGACATATTAACCACTCTATGATACGTCCTGTACAAGAATAAAGAGTTCTGATTGTTAAAATATTTATATCTAGAGACATAAAACTAAATAGTATCATGCGATATTGCATAAAAGATTGATCGAGCGGAGAAACAGACGAATGAGTGGAAGGTTGAATGAGTGAATGCTTCATCCATGGCAGCAATTTGTAGCATCGAGATATGAATATAATGCCAAAGAAGAGGGTGACTGGAACTGTCTGCTCCTTCAAATAGGTTAACATCTCAGCAGATTTTCAATAGGCTACAACGGATTTTGTGCCTCAACAAAAGAACACATGAAATAACATCAGGTTAAATCGAAAGAATTTTGATCGTGCATTTATGAGAGATGATGCATGAAATTCCGATTAAACCAGATAAAACGACAGAACAAAAGAAAGAAATATTAAACATATGCTAGTAAATAAAATCCAAACACGAGTTTTCACTTGTCCTTGGAGTTGCTTCCACAGTACATCCAAACGTTTTGCTAAATATTTTCAGACTAATTTCTAACATCAAAAGAAATTCTTATCAAGTGGTCCTATTTACTCCGATTTATTTGAAAATAGTCTAAATTCGCGTTTCAGCCTGCCAGAAATTGGTCAGATTTCCTTTAGATAATGCACCAAAAGCAATACTAGATTTACCCTGTTTTCAGTTCAAATTGCATCAAAATCTCATGCATTATTTTCATAGATTTATTCGTAAAATGTACCCATACAGTACAGTGGCGTACGTGACTTTTTAGCCAGGGTCCGGTACCTGCATGAAAATTGAAGGGGTCTGGAACAGCAAGACTCTTAACGACTATTGGGCATAAGGGAGCAGAGTAAGCTCTCCCAGCTGGTCCGGCGCGGATGCCCGAAAGCCAAAGCATTTAAATGCATTTAGTATGAAATTGAACACACTTTGAATACCTGTTTGAGCGAGTCTTTTAGCTAGGGTCCAGCATCTGAAAAAAATTAAGGAAGTCTGAGACAACGAATACCGATGATGCGAAGCCACTAATGAATCTAAAGAGTATGAGGAGCGTCTTAAACTCCCCAACTTCTATGGTCCGGGGTGGAGCCCCGAAAGCAAACGCATTTTGCCGAACTAAAACAGGTCAGGAATCGAATACGTAAAATCGACCTGAAAAATACTCTTTACTGATGACAGTCGTTCCGTGGACACGGCAAAGTCAAGAATTACCGATCTAGTGGAGGGTACGTCAAGTATGCCTACCTCATCAGATCTAAGTGAATCCCAGAGTTCAGGTCTAGGACTCACAGGGGTCTAAACCCCATGAAGCCCCGCCAGGTACGCCACTGTACCCATATATCAGTATAATCGTGTGTTATGTTGTTCCGATTTGCTAGTTAGCAAATTTGGATCCATCACTATACTACATCTTAAAGATTAGTAGTAGGGACCTAAGGGAAGTATAATAACTGGAACACCCTAAAATTGAGTATAATTACTGGCCCATCCAGAACTAAGTATAATTGCTATCCAGTCTGAGTTTAAATACTGGACCATCGGTAGGCCCTACTGGCCCATTGGTACTACTACTACTACTGCTACTACTGCTGCTGCTACCACTACTACTGCTACTACTGCCACTACTACTACTAATAATAATAGTAAAGTCCTTCCCCATCACACGAAAGACGCCACGGATACGGAGGTGGAGAAGGAAGACCGTGTACACCCACCTTGTCGTTGCAGATGGTTGACTGACTCGTTCTTCATCACGCCGCTACAACATCACAGTGACTTGTAATAATAATAATAATAATAATAATAATAATAATAATAATAATAATAATAATCAACTCTATCGCCTTCCTGGGTACTTTTGAGGAGCTAGACATCAACGAAGACTAGCCATCTCAGAATACAATTTTTCCCGGATAATTTTTTCTTCTTCCTGAGGGATCA
Organism: Norana najaformis; assembly: GCA_964023275.1. Taxonomy (NCBI): domain Eukaryota; kingdom Metazoa; phylum Annelida; class Clitellata; order Crassiclitellata; family Hormogastridae; genus Norana; species Norana najaformis. The sequence continues at coordinate 16,627,976 of OZ029918.1, forward strand.
TAAGTATCTCCGGGCAAACAAATAATAGCTTCTAGCGAAACTTTTTGTTCCTGAGGGATTACACTTACCTCGGTCTAATAAATAAATAAATAAATAAATAAATAATAATACTAATATAATGATGATGATGATGATAATAATAATAATAATAATAATTATTATTATTATTATTATTATCTCTCTACACTGTACGCTGCATTGGTGGTGTCGTTAAGCACAGTGGTGAAGAAGCAACCCTGATTCAGCGGTTGCGTAAGTGATGGACGTGACCATGCGGATCGGACGAACATCCTGCTCATCCGACTCCCTCCTCTTCGTCGTCGCCGTCGTCTGCTTCGATGGCGCCTGCGTCCTGGGCTTCGCTGACCCGAGCCTCGGCGTCTCCTCGACCTTGACTCGCCGGCTGACCTAGGTCAGGCGTTGCGGCTCCTTGACTTGAGGACCGGTTGGGACCCGTCGGCTGGGTCTCGTCGATCAGCTCCTGTCTCTCTCCGTTTCTTTAATCTTGGTTACAGCCACCGCCTTCTCTCCTTCTTTACTTTCGGCTGTAGGCGTCTTCTTCATTTTATTCTTGTCGATGAAGACCTTAATTTGCGACTAGATAGGCCCGCTCGTTGCATGAGTGCTAGTTCTGAGATCATGAATTCGTCTGACTGCCTCTTCTGAACTAAATCCTTCAGGTCTCGTCCGTGTTTTCTGTTGCTAACCTTTGTTAATGCTTCGTCATGACTGACGTCAATCGCTTCTTCTTCCACCGATGGAAGGTCACACGGATACACCTGTTCTAAGTCAGGCAGAAGACAAGGGAAATGACAAGGAAGCGAAGAAGCATGGTCTCTGGTAGAATGTAAGTAACGCTGAATTGAGACTGTCTTCCGCCCGATGACTGTTCTCTGGGATTGCCAGTCTTCGCTAAAATCTGGCTCCAAGAATGTGCCGTTGAAAGCGACTGCGTTAAAGCGCTGGATGGCGATGGAGAGGCGCTGGAACAGGAAAGAAGTTTCCATTTTTTTCTCCCGACACTTGAGATAAGTAGCGATCAAGTTTTTTATGGGGCTAAAGCCTTCCTGATTTGTGGGGCTGAGAGTCTCGAAAGCCACAGTGTGAAAGCAGTGTGTCGAGAGAACATCGGAGTATTTTGCAATGTTTCGTTCTGCTGCAATCTCCGCAGCAGCACCTGTGATCATGGCTGTTCTGGGTAGGTACGAGTCTGCCAGAGTGTCGATTATTGTAACGTCCCAGGTCAAGCATTTACCCCCTCCCAAGGAATGAGGGTTGCTCCATCAGGTCGCCGGCCGTCGGACCTAACCAATCCTGCCGGTTCTTTAGTTGATGGAAAGCCAGCCTTCGCAAGGACGCGCCACACGATGTCATTGATCCAGGCGTGTCTTGCTGTTCCGCCGTGACCAGAACCCCGCAGGGGTATGTGTGGGGGCGCACAAGTCTATCCCAAGTCTAAGGCCTGTTGCGATGCGCACAGCCTCGTCGTCTAGCCTCAAGCCACAGACACTTATGGGCAGCGCCAAAAGCCAGTCGTCAGAGTGTGGTGAAGAAACTGCCTTAAATCTGGTTTCGTGGTACTCGGATGTTATTGAGGCTCTGAGGGTTGCCAGACTCTTTTGGATAAGTGGGCGGTCCCAAGTTGCCTGTTTATGGGATATTGGGGCCTCGGGATTGGGGGCATTTGATTCGGCTGACCAGCGGGTCCGGGCTTGTTCCAAAGGGCCATACGGGGGCAGGTCGCAAGAGGAAAGAATGGAATCCTGTAGCGTCGTGGTGCCTGCGGCTGAAGCCAAGAAGCCGGGAAGTGCCAGCCAGGACGCGCGACGTATACCAAGACCTCCGTCTCGGACAGGTAAAGATGCCTGATCCCAGCTCTGATCAGTCAGAGCTAAGTTAAGCATGTTGGTGAGCCTTTGCGCAGCAGTTGGTCGAATGTGTCAAGAGCCCGGCTGTCCATGCATGGTGTGCAGCGAAGTGTGTGGAGCAGGGTGCAAGAACTTAGTGAGTTGCGAAGAAGAATTAGGGCATCATTCCTAGATATGGAAGCCAGACGGTCAATTCCTAGTGATAGTTGTGCACATCGCTTCTCCAGCGCATCCCTTAGAGCTCCGCCCGTGGAAAGAGGTGCGCCCAGAAGATAGGCATTGTCAGAAGGTGTGACCGTAAAACGGTTTAGAGGAGATGGCAGGTGGCTAGATTGGATGTGTGTTATAACTTCGCACTTACTGACATTAGTGTCAAACCCATTTCGCCCGCGACCCTGATAATAGATTCGACGTCTGCCGCCACTACGGATGCTTTCCCACCCAGAGTGAGGTCATCCAAATAGTCAAGGCGTAGAGGAGAATAAAGACCTGTCAGAAGCGGCTGATTGGGGAGACAGATCTCCTTGCTGTGGACCTGTCTGTGAGAGTATTGTAAAATCGCCATATTTAAGAGAGGACGGTCTGGAATAAGCCAAACTGCAGTAGAGGTAGAGCTCCGGAATGACGTCCGATATCGCTGCCAGCATGTGAGTGCGGCTAAGGTAAAGGCATTGCAGAAATCAAGTTTTACCAATACTGAGTCGGAGGATGAGTCAGCGAGAAAGCACCTGGCGGCGTGCACCGCCGCCTCGCAACCCCCTGGAGTCCCAACTCCTAGCTGGAAAGGAGCGAAGTAGTCAGACAGCTGAGCAACGGAGAAAGCGTTAGCATATTTGGAAGCCAGGCGTCACCAATAGTAACCAATGGCAATCGGCCGAACTCTCCCCGACCTCTTCCTGAGGACGAACAAGGTGCCCCCAAACAAGTATCGACTAATATCGTCTGGACATATCCCTGCCAGCAAAAAGTTCGTAAGGGAAGTCAGGGATGTCACAAGGTTGGGGCTGACCTCCTTGCAGTTTACTAAGTCGAGGATGTGCTGGGGGCGAATTCCGTCAGGACCGCCCGCCGAACCTGCCGGAAAGGAACAGACTGCGCGCAAGACCTCGCCCTCGGTTACATGAAGAGGGGGCATGTCTGGAGCTGATGGTAGTGTATTTTGCGTGTCTCGAGGGGGAGGATGCTTTGAACGCAGTTCCTCAGCAGATTCCAAGTCGGCTTGAATGGGGAGATCATCAGAGCAAAGAACTCTAACGGCGGCACGTATTTTATCATCTGCAAGTTTTGTCTAGTTGCTCATTATCAGAAACAAACACGCAGTATGCGCAGATTGAGAAAGAGTTGTTTTCAGCCTGGAGAAGGTCAACAATTTTATCTTTGGTCGGCATGTGACCGTAATGACTTATCATACGTCAACCGATAGCTATGGTTACGAAGCCATTATCAAGGGCTCCTACGCGACCCCAATCACTCCATGTAAGAACTCGAAAGTATGAATTCTTACTGCAATACAGATTTGTTGATGATGCATTCTCTCGAGCACTATTAGGAAGACAAGCTGAACATGCATAGAGTAAGCAATCTAGCCGTCAGTGCTATAAATAGCAAACGACTCTCAGAAATATCAGATGCCACACGATCAAGACAAATCACTCAAAGAGCTGCGTGCTGTCACTATGAAGTGATGGCTTCCGAACAAAGCAGTAGCAGCCTACCACGAATACCGCGATGAGCTCTCACAGCAAGATGGCATTATGTTATGTGGAAATGAAGAAAAGAGTCCATGTGAGACACATAGGCATCAATTCCTGCGGAGAGCAGGGGATGTCATATTTTGGCCTGGTATGTTGCAAGAAATAAGGCAATACATCAAAAGGTTGTACTATCTATGCCACTTTCAGTGACAAACAAGCTTATGAACCACCATACATCCATAATGTTTGCAGTCGACCATGGGAGAAAGTAGGTACTGACATCTCAACCATACATGACAGGAACTATACTTGGCAATGGCTGACTACTGCAGCAATTTCTTTGAGACAGATTTACCTGTCCGAGACGGTAATTACAAAGCTGAAGCGCCATTTTGCACGGTATGGAATATTTGACACTTTGATAAGCGATGGTGAACCACAATACAATTTGATCTCATTTCAAAAATTCAGTCAGAAATGGCATTTCAACATGAGGTCACTTCTCTTGGCAACAGCAAGGCTAACAGAGCAGCCGCAGCCGCAGTCAAAGTTCCAAAGCGATTGATGCAAAAAAATGTCATGCTGCCGAAGAAGATCTCGGACTTTTCAATCTGTGTAATGCTTCCACAGAAGGTTTGGAGTTCAGTCCTGCACAGCGCCTATTTGCTAGACGCGCTTAAACCATCATGCCAACCACCTTCAACAACCCGAGACCTTATGACTAAACAGCCGCTAAAGAACTGCAAGAATATAAACGAGAGAAGATGGCAGAACACACAGGACGCCACAGGCGTGAACCACGTCCTTTGGATATCAGTGAAACTGTGCCATTGCTCTTCATCATCGTGAAGGGAAGCCAGCAACTTTTACGAAACACCTGCCAAACCGAAAGTATGAAGTCAAGACACCGAATACTGAATACTGATGAAACGAACCAGCCCTTCGTTTCAAGCGGCGCTACGTAGGCCTAAATGCCCTGGTTGATCTCGTAGTCGTGGGTTTTCGGCGCCTAGAAGATAGACTGACAGCTAGGCAGGGAGCCGAAAGCGGTCGCCTCGTACAAGTTCACCTGGTCCGAATACAGAGGCAGGCTGAGGGAGCCGACAGAGGGCGCTTCGGACAAGTTCAACCAGTCCTCCTAGAAGTCGCTATCGCCCGCGTGCATCATCTCCTGAGGTGACCGAGTGCCTGGCGGCCAGTATATAAAGAGGTTGCGCGGTTGAGAGGGCGCGCATTTTACCGGTGAGTTCCTATGTGGCACAGAAGATAGTTCCATGTCAAAGCCGTCGGATCTGCTGTGCCGAAGGTTTTCTGAGAGTTTCGGGACTCGGCGTTCGGGATCTTGAAATCGTCGGAGTTGGTTCAGCGCATCGTTTATCCGAGCACAGTCAAGTCGGGCTGGGGACATCTCTTCCGTCTGATGGCACGCCGAACAGGGAGTTTAAATGATTTCCTTTTTACTTTGTCTTTAATTAAAGAATCTGATCTTAATGCTCCGAGTATATAGGTTATCATTAATTCAAAGATAGATTAGAATTTTTGAGAGAAATTTATATCTCTTTTAATTGAACTCCGTAATTGAGAATTACCTAGGTTGCGAATAAAGTTGATTAATTAATAATTTGGAAATTAAATTTTGTGATTGATGTAAAGTTTGGCCGAGGCACAAGTAAGTGACACAGCCTCTGAGCAGGGTGAAGGCGTAGCCACGGCGCCTCTGCTAACGTTAATCTCTGACTCTCTGTCAGAATTTATGCAGCGCCAGGCTAATTGGCAAGAGCAAATGCAAGAAACACTTCTACAGAGCCAGACAGATTTTCAAGAGTTACGAGAAGAAATGAGGGAAAGTTGTAGGCTTTTAGAAGAAACATTTATACAGCGTCAAGCTGACTTACAAGAGAGAATGATAGAGAGTTATGAGCGCCAAGAAGAAACATTTATACTGCGCCAGTCGAGGATGAGTGAAGGATTGTTAGAGGAATTCTCGAGAATAAGACAGGAGTTTATGCCGCGCCAACTTCCTCAAGAAACTTTTACAGGATATAAAGATAAATCTGTTGTAGGGGAAAAGAACCCTTATCCGCTGGGGGATACGTTAACTCTCTGCCCGAGAGTCACGGACACCATTCTAAGTTTAAGAATCGAATCGCCACCTGGTAACCAAATGAGAGTAATGACCCAAAGGAATTACCAACCCTTAGGCGCAGTGCCAGATTGCAAAGCAAGACTCCTACCTACTATGGTGAGAATGGTCATCGAGTACGTTTGACCGCCTCTTACGATCGGGGTTCGAATCCTGATGAGTTACGCGAAACAACTGAGGCGCTTGAGTCTGACCCCCTACAACAGCACGCCACGGCCCTTAGTCGTAAAGGGGCGAGCGTGACACTGAGACGCAATCGACAGTTCATATGACCGTCACGAGCATCGCAGAGCCTGGAGGCCGACATAGACATGAGCTGGTACACTCCCCGACTCTGAATGATAACGGAACTGCAATGCCGAGCAACTTCTCCTCCGACACTGATCGCACGACAATCTGAAACGTCTCCATCAACACCTAAGCCAGACCACACTGCTGTCACTATGCCTACAGTTGAATATCCTTGTACCAGATCGAGATTAGTCTCAAAATTTCCTGTTAGACCGAAAACTACTGTTCCACTAATCCTACCCTGATTCTTCTTCCCATTGTCTCACTTTCCGGTTCAATGACAAACACCATCCACAATAGCCGTCTTTCTGTCTGTCTGCCTGACTCTTGGATCTTGACAGGAACTGAACCCTTCCTGCCTATCGATTTTGTTTTGACTGAGCGCTTGTGAATAAGCTGGTTTCCGCGACTCAGTTTTCGTTGGGCGCTGTAGAAATCTCGAGCTTATGATTACGATTACATTACCATCACTGCTCCGGGCCATATGTCGCAACACGTCGACGCGCCAATTTGGAGGTCGCTTAGGACGGCGCAGTTTGGGGACGGCAAAGGCCCCAGTGCCTTATAGAAACTTCGGGTGATCTGGACTGGAATGAATGTGCTGAATAACTTTGTGAAAACTGTGTATTTTGTACCACAAATAGTTAGAAGTTATACATTTTTAATGTGTGCGTCTCCATGTGAATGAGCCTACCTCCAAAACTTTAAGCGTGAATTGAATGTTAATGCAAATTAGCTCTGTGTTGTAAAATAGAGCTTTTTTAGGCCAAATTATAGTTATATCGCATGAAATTAAACTTGGGACCTTTTGAGTCATATATTTGGCATCTCTGTGAAAATTATAGACAGAACTAAACTATTTCAGACTTATTAGTCTTATATGCCTATATGCCTCATCGCCTTCTCAGCGCATATCTGGCATATTTATTTATCTGACTTGGGCTGGGTTTTGGCACTCAGGGTCACAATTTTGCTGTAATGCATCCATTGTTGAAAGTTAAGGGGTAGGGGCACCACACAGAAAGCTTGCCTAGGGCGTAAAACACCATGGCGCCGGTCCCGACTGAAGTGTAGAAGCTAGCTGAAAGAGCTCAATGGTAATTGAGGATGTCCTGGGTAAATGCGTCGTAATAGTAATCTTGAGATTTCTACAGCGCCCAACGAAAGCCAGGTCGTGCGAACCAGCGTCCAGACAAAAGTACGGTCCATACACGGGGACATCAAATGGCGTGGTAGCGTTGGCACCTATTCAGACGGGCAGCGGTGGTAAAAGATCTCACCCGATTCATTAATTGAAAAATGAGCAGGGTCGAGACCATACAATCACTGTAGAAAAACGTATATCACGAGCCGATGAGACTGAGAACGAATGATGCGAGAGGCTGGGATGCAGAAAGAGGAGAGGTGATGATGATGATGATGATGACGACGACGACGACGAATGTTCATTTATGCATACAGCTACTTGCTTCAGAAAATAATGCAGTGTATACTCTGATACAAAGCGCTAAATAAAATGCAAAGCATTCAATGCCATGACAAGGCGCAGTGAACCAGACTAAATCTGCATCAGACGGGTGATTGACTGGGATGAAATGGTAATCCACAGTGAGTTATTGAATCTTGTTGCTGTGGTGTTGGTAAGTTTTACGGGATAGAAAATTGTAGCCAACGTAGGAACAAGTGGTTCAGAGAAATTTCCGAGAGTGAGGATTATAAATCTTTATCACGACAGCAATGTCAAAGTCTTCGGAAGATAACGTTACTTCTGTTTCGGGTGATGCCTCGGGAAAGGACTCTTTCGAAGCAGCAGCAGCAGCAGCAGGAGCTGCGACAGTCAAGCCGTCCAGAACTCAAGCCCAGGGCATCCAGTTGCTAGGCTTGGCACTGAAGTCGGCCAAAGTGGCGGCGATGCTGTTGGCTGTCTGGTTGATTGGATACTTTGGGTTCAGTGTGACATGGGTTCTGATTGCGCTTATCTGCTACGTCGTCGGCGAGGAATACAAGAAGACGAAAGAAGCGAAGAAAGCCTATGCCAGACAGGCGGTTCAAGATGAACAAGGGGCCATACTAGCCCGGGTCGATGAGCTGCCAGCATGGGTAGGATTATTTAGACTGTTTTCACGTAAGCATTTGTTGTTGATGCTGTTAATGTTTATGGACGGTGTGGTGTGACTGTTACCTACATCTCTTCCAATTTTATCATATATAATAATTATTGTGGATGCACTATAATTATTGTAAATGCTCTTGATATTATTATAAATGTCCTTGATATTTACCTGCTGAGGAATTGATAACGGTTTTTTACTCTTTTCTTTTAACATTCATAATTTAAGTGTATGTGTGTATGTATTTCTATATCTGAACATTTATGTATTGCCTTTTAAGGACCTCTCATATGTGTTGTTGGTACAAGTCTGGATTTACTTACCATTACCAAATTGGATGATATTACTCTTGATGATAGTTCCCGGCGTGATTATTCGAATGTGCCTATTCCTGTCCTCTGCAACTATCCGGCGATTTTCTACTATTGTTTAAAGTTCACTCTTTTCTGCACCCACATCGACATCCGCCATTTGTAATCCGAGAGTGTTGATTACTAGCCAGAGGTCACATGCAACCATAGATGTAATTACACTAAATACAACATACAGCCAAATTTCTATGCTATATGTCTAATTTGAGCCAGTGATGTCATGGGTGGCCAATGCCAATTTTGCACAAATTCTTTATTTTACAAATTCACATCACATCTAGCTTAGACCCTCCTCCCACTGAGTGTTGCCATCCTTCAGTATGCAGACAACTCCCAGGCTTATGCCCATGGTCAGGCGGAGGCGGGCCCTGCCCTTTTCCAGAGAATTCTCGACGCCACCTCTGTCCTTGACCTATGGATGTCCTTCTGTCACCTCTGTTTGAACAGTGACAAGACCCAGTTCATCTGGGTTAGTGGCCACTTGCAGCTTGTCAAGATTGATCTCTCCTCCTTATGCCAGAGATTTCCGGATATCTCCTTCTCTACTGTGGTCCGGGATCTTGGGGTTCTACTGGATCAGCAGCTTACCCTGTCTGCTCATGTTAACAGCATCTCTCGTTCTTGTTGTTACCATCTTCGTCAGCTCCACATCATTCCCCATACTCTTTCCTTTCACGCTATCTCCACTCTGGTCCATGCCCTCATTTGCACCAGGATTGACTTTGGGAACTCCATCTTTACCGGCCTATCGCACATCAACACTGCTAAGCTGCAATCTGTGCTTAACTCTGCTGCTCGTCTCATTGGGGCATTCCAAAATATGACCACATCTGGTCTTATATTCATGACACTCTTCACTGGCTCCCCGTCCAGCAGCGTGTCCACTTTAAGGTCCTCTCCCTCATGCAAAATTGTGTTCTTGGCTCTGCTCCCCTTTACCTCATTCACTTCTGCACTTTGGTCTCTTTGTTACTGGGCTTAGGACCCTTTGCTCGGCCACTCAAGATTTTCTGTTTGTCCCTTGCATGCGAACCACTGTGGCCCAGTCTAGAAGTATTGCCTACATTGGTCCCACTTGCTGGAGTCGTCTTCCGTGAGAATTGCGACTTGAGCTCCTTTCTCTCCCCCTCTCAGTGTTCCCCAGGTGCCTGAAGACTGTACTGTTCAACAGTGATTTTACTTTTTCGGTTTGGAAGCACCTCTGTTGAGTTTATCCTCTTAGAGGCGCTTTACAAATCTCAAATTACACTTACAATTGCATTAAACTTGGTTTATTATATACGAAGTATTGAAAATTAATTTTAGTATAAATTATAAATTAAAAATAATTTTACAGTTTTGTTACAATAGCCTTGCGAGCATGCCCATGAGCATTTGATGGACCCTAAATACAGAGGCCCTGTATGGGTAACAGGACAATAACCCCCTCGACAATTACCCCCCGGACAATTACCCCCGGACAATTACCCCCCTGGACAATTACCCCCCGGACAATTACCCCCCGGACAATTACCCCCCATGCAAATAACCCCCCGGACAATTACCCCCCTATACAGTAAAGAGTAGACATGAAAGACAATTCATAAAGACATACAATTATTAGACAACTGGGCACAGAGTAGACATGAAAGAATTACCAAACATCAAAAACTAATTATTATACAATTATCAGACAATTGGGCCCAGACTAGACGTGAAAGAATTACCAAACGTCAAAAACTAATTATTACAACTGGGCACAGAGTAGAAGTTTTCAGTCGAACGTCGGCAGTTTTCATCCAACCATTTGGAAGTTCATTGGATTTATTCAAAGAGAGCAATCATTACAGCAAGTTCACTGCAGCCAATTTCTGGCTGGTCACCCATCACAACCTCCAAGGAAGAAGTATGCTGACTCCAATGCACGGATTTTAACCGTCATTAGCAACTACAATGAGCGCAGTGTTCTTGACTATCTATGTGGAATAGCTCACAACCTTTCCTTTTCAGTTCAATAAACTAATAAACAATAAACAGCATTTTCTGTTACACATTTAATTTCATGCTGTAACGTTGCATGGTTCTCCAATATATGTCTAATAAATTAATATATAAACTGTATGATTAATATACATTATTTGTATATTTATATAATTAACATATCAGTGTAGGGGGTAATTGTCCAGGGGTTAATTGCATGGGGGTAATTGTCTGGGGGGTAAATGCCCGGGGGGTAATTGTCCAGGGGGGTAATTGTCCGGGGGTAATTGTCCGGGGGGTAATTGTCCAGGGGGTTATTGTCCTAGAACCCCTGTATGGGAATAGTATCATTTGGGCCCCAGTAGGTTTGCCTATGCCTATGGCAGGGTACGTAAAGAATTCACTACACTAGGAAAACTATTGTGATATATTATTATAAACTTTGCTGTAGAGACTTAATTCTTTCTGTTCATTTTCACAGTTCCAATTGTATAGTTTTATTATAATCATATAAGCCTTATTGTCTCCATTTTCCACATTAGCCCAAACTTGTTGCTTTATTAAACTTTACTTGTTAAAATATTTATGTATATGAATTCTTTATAAAAAGATTCTCAACACAAACTTGGAGTTCTTTCCATGCATTTCGACCATACAAGACTGCTTTCTGTTACCCATGATGTCACTGGGTCAGATTAATTTGTGTCAGCATAACTGAGCTAAATAACTTGTTATTATTGCTATGGGAGACAATAGGACACTGTCTGGTGATTTTTTTTATCTAAGCTAGGGATTCAGTCGACAGAATTTAAATTGCAAAGGTTAAATTGAATGTCGTCTGCTTTTCACACTCTTTGTGACTGCACTTTATGGTTTGACTTCAGTTGTGCCTCTATGATCAAAAGAGTTGTGTTGGTGTTATGGCAATCGACAACTCCAAATCACATGGAAAAAATCCATAACTATTGTAATTGTAATCTGACATTTATAAAGCGCCACTTCAAGAATAGACTCATCAGAAGCGCTCCCGACCCGAACCAGTGAGACCACTGGCAAATAACACAGACTTCAGGCGCTTGCGAAACTGCGGAAGAGACAAACTGAGGAATACTAGCCGGGGCTCTCGGGAAAGGCGATTCCAGCTATTGGGTCCAACATAGGCAAAGCTTCTAGACTGCACTGTAGCAGTGCGCATACGAGGGACAGTCAGAAGTCCAAGGGAGGCCGACTGGAGAGTGCTACGGCCTGGAATCAAGGAGACCGAAATGCAGAAGTCCCTAAGATATGATGGAGCAGAGCCAACAAGACAATTACGCATAAGCGTTAGGATCTTGAACTGGATATGCTGCTGAATGGGAAGCCAGTGTAGAGTGTCCCGTATAAAGGAAGTTATATGGCCATACCTGGGGACGCCTCCAATAAGACGGGAAGAAGCATTGAGAACAGATTGAAGCTTGGAATTATTGGCAAGTGAGAGTCCAGCAAAGATAGCGTTACCAAAGTCCACCCTAGTGCAGATAAGGGCGTGAATTAGAGTAGTAATGGCATGAAAGGAGAGGGAGCGGCGGATGGTACGAAGCTGACGAAGGTGGTAAAAGCATGAGCGGGAGACACTGTTAACATGATCGGTCAAGGAGAGTTCCCGGTCCAGAACAACCCCAAGATCACGGACTTTGGAACAGAAAATAATGTCCGGAAACCTCTGGCGGAAAACTATGTCGGTAATGCGATGAAAAAATGATTTGTAACAAGTTTTATATGGAAGCAGTTGGGAAAGTGTATGACAGAAAATTAAAACACAAGGAAAAGAAGCACAACAAGTCATAAAAAGGCATGACCTAAAGAGAAAAGAGCAGTTCTTGAGTTAATTGGTGACTTATGAACGCAGATAATGAAAAGCAAGTCAGCCAATGGCACGTTCACGAATGGCACATAAATCAACATGAAGAAATAAATAATTGAAAGTTATCCCAGAAGCAGAAGAAAAGAACAAACTAGCCAAAAAATAAATATATTAAGACCAAAATTGATAATTTAACCGTTAAAAAAATATACGCTTAAATGCAAAAACAAAATTTGAAATCATTTCCTGTACGCTGCCTACCTGCTCCCTGGATACAGTCTGCTGTCTGCTTGTACCAACCTTTATGGCATCATACACTTCATTGATCCTTGGACCAGTCATATGTCACCAGTGCCTCCACTTCTTCACTGAAATGTTTACTCCATATGCTTACCCAAGCTGTAGGAAATAATCTTTGAACAGTATTAAAGCTATTTTCCTTCCTGTTAACTGTGAGACCTTCACATATTCACATTGACAGGTAGTCCTGGTATCACATACATCTGACTTTGTGTCTGTTTGCAGTGCCATTACTGAATGCCTGAATTCATCCGATCAAATGAATTCAGGCATTCATTTGATCGGATTTCTTTCTTTGAATTATTCAGACTATTGTCCCTCAATATTTGAATGCTTGCTCAGTATACTACTTTCTCAGTCCGCACTTCTGGCTACTCATTTTGGGCTGCTCTTTCCTCATTTGCCAAACTATAGTTGGGCTGTCCTACACAACGAATCACAGCCACTATCTTGTGTCACGCTTCCTTAATATTTTAATTACTCTTGTGGCATTGGCCTATACAATGACCTGCTGCTCCACACCTAAAACACCAAGTAGATCTTCCTTCATTGGAATTTGATTTAGGTGCCCATATTCTTGGTTTCAACCACCTCTGAAACCACTTTCGTTCTCTTTTACTACCTGTTCCCTTGCATGGGGACACTGTAGATTCATCTTCAGCCGTTTCTCGAATGTCCTTATGACTCTTCTAGTCAACACCACCCTGCTTGTCTTTGCTCAAACACTTGCTGATTTCTGTTTCTTTGCCTGCTAATACCACTGGGCATGTTCTAGTGTATCCGTTAGGCTTAACTTCTAGCTCTTCTCCTTGAGAAACATTCCCGAATCATTAAGGCATGTGATAAGGAACTGGTTATGTATGATCAGCAACTCCAGACCCAGTAATCTTCTTCATATTGAGCTATCTGTCTTCGTTGCATTAGATATTTCTCAGCCGTTCAACAAACTGAGTAGACATTTCTCCAAGTTCCATTTGGCTCTGTTTAAATTTCTTTCTATAACCTGAATCAGTCAATTTAAATCTCTTCAACAAACTGTCCTTCAAAAATTTGTAGTTCTGAGACGCCAGTACTCATATGCTAGTATACATTCAATGCTTTTCCTTCCAATGATTTAGCTTAGGTTAGGGCCTACAATTCCAAAGACGCCTCGAATGCCATATGTGTCCCCTCAGATCTTAATAAATATGCCTCCAGACAATTTCTGTCCTCCTTGAATATAGGCTTATTCACGAATTTGGCATTATTGTTCAAGTGTGCATTGCCATCTTGCTGATCTATAGTTTCTAACCTTTCTTGGGTTGAAGCCTGTTGCAATCATATGCCGTTGGGGCTTTAATTTCTTTCATATGAACCTCTACTTATTTCTTAATTTCTATCTTTTAATCTCTGATTCTAGCTGCTTCTGTTTCTCCTCAGCTTCTTCCTGTCACAGTCTTTGTCTCTTCTCAGTCTCATCCTGTCTTTTTTTTATTTGACTTCAGCCTGTCTCAAAAAAATTCTCAGTTTGTCACCATTCGCAACTTGACAGCACCAGTGGAAAGATTTGCAAGGCAAACTTGGGCATCTGCGGTCATATGTAGCCACTATGATATGCCTAATAAGTACTATCTGCTAAATAGAAGATTCAAAGGAACTTTGCAGATTGATGATTTGGGGAGAAATCAGGGAAGGTTAAAAAGTCCTTGGTGATTATGTTGGAATATGAAAAGTTGGTCAAATGAAAAATTTATTAAAAACGACTTATTGATCCGGAAATGTTAGGTGTAACTCAACTGATGACAAGACCATTTATTTAGATAGCATTTCTTTAAGTGATTAAACAAAAGTGGTCTTGAAATTCAAGAGTCAAGAAGTATATACTAACTGAAACTGGAGAACCTTTCTGCATGTATGACTCTGGCCAGAAAAATGATTGCTATCTAATATATTAAATATGTGGAAGAGTAACGCTGAGTAATGCTGAACATGGGTTTGCTGATGGCATGTTTGGAAAGGGCTCTGTCTGTTTTGAAACAATTGTACATCATTCATGAACTGAAGTGTGTGAAATCGTGATCTCTTGCCAATAAATGACAAGATAAGTGAATGCTACAAAAAGTGAAGGAAATAGAAACTACTTGTAATCAATGGCCTGTCATGATTGACTTTGAGACATGCATTCAGAAATGAGTGCCCCATTCAGCCCATCGGTGATGCTTGTCATTTCTCTCAGCGGGGTTTCGAGAGTAGCCATGTTTTTGTAAGAATGGTACGAGAATAATGATGAATTTGCCCAGATTATCTGTCTGGTTCCCTGTTTGGCTTTCATTCCCTAAATTATTTGCCCCTCAGTTATGTGACAGCAATTTTTTCCCAAGATGCTCAGGATACTTTTGATTATTTTGAGTTGAAGTGGATTGGTTGTTGTGATATCTGTCATGTTCACCATCCCTCTTTTGAACATGGCCTATGTAACTGCTTGGGTTTTTAGTTCAAGGATTGCCCAAACAAAGTGACTAGGGGACCTCAAGGAGGCCCAGTAATTGCGCGGACTAGGGAGCCTCAAGTGCGCGAGATCTCGCAGACTCTCGCGTGATTATTATAAACATTCAAAATGGCTGCGGACGTTGAATCTGAGTTTTCTGTTGGGATGAACTTTTTTGTTTGAAATTAAAGAGTTACAAATTGCAAACACACGAACAGCATCATTATGTTCGGTGACAAAATAATAGATCCAAACTGTCATTTTCCTGACTTTGACCAACTGTAAATGTTTCTGAATGTGGTTGCACAGGACGCGAAAAATCGACCGCAATTTAGGTTTAGGGTTAGGTTTAGGTTAGGGTCAGATTCTGACCCATACGGCATTTATAAAGAATTAAGTTCATATTCACATTCACACTGACGCCCTAGTATATCAGTTTAGGCGAACGCCTTGATGTCCCCTAGTATTCCAGTTTAGGCGACCTCCTTGAGGTCCCCTAGCAACGTCATTGCCCAAAACTAGCAAACCTTAGGTACTGAAGTATCGCATCTTGGCTTCCAGCATCATTTATCTTGTACCCATTCTAATATTTGAACATTTATTTTGGTGATCTAGTGAGAGCAGAGGCCGCTTGAATTGTGCTTAAAATCATATGCATGTTACAATGCAGCATCGTCATAATTAAGCAGATTCAGCTGTTAATGAATTGTTACTGGTTGGTATCTAAATATAAGTGATTTCCTTCATACTTTTGTGTATAAAATGAGTAATGATCATGCATTTATTTGCACAACTTTATATGAGTATGGCTGTTTACAAATTAAAAATTGCAGAAGATATTTTGTGTAGTACCTTAGTAATTCAACCATTTGCTATTTGAAGGATTCATCATCTGAAAAACTTGTAATTTGATTAAATGATTTTCCTTGAGCCAAGAATTGTAGGTAGTCAGGATAGTTCTTAAAACAAGAAGAATGCTTCCAATGATGATACCTTATAATACGTTTCATTGCAATACATTTTACACTGTACTGCAATATACTGTGCTAGAAGCTGATTACAGTTGGCTTGTGTTTGTAGGTTTACTTTCCAGACGTGGAACGTGCCGAGTGGTTGAACAAGGTTCGTAAGTTATTAAATTAGATAAAGCTGTGCATTGTTTTGAAAATCAGATCTGGTAACTGATACTTCTTCTGCATCAGTTGAGTTCAGACGTAGTCAGTCGCAGCCAAGATGACATAATAGTTGCTTTATTTCCAAAGGAACAAAAGATGCACTGTCCAATGTTTGCGCCTGATGTTGAACTTCTGCTCTATTCGTTACAGACTGCTTTGATTACATCATTTATGCATCACCCTCATGTTTGTTAGGCCTGAGGGCATACATATATGTGCATAGACGTAGCATACTACGTGAGGATGATGCATGGCACTTTTTATGAACCTCACAAAGATGCTAAAACATGGCATCTTAAGATGCACACATTTAAGTCTGTTAGATATCATCATCTGTCATTATTGCCATAACTTCTATTCTTTCCTTCATTCATTTGTTCGTTTGTTTGTTTGTTCATTCATTCAGAGCCTCTTGGAAGCTCATAGAAGCTCATTGTATTTGTGGGAGGCTGATCTAACATGCTGTGATGACTTCTTGATATTTGGGAGTGAGGAACAGCTAGACCAGTCTGTGCCATAAAACCACTGATGCTGCTTGCCTTCTACTGCCTTAGCTCACTGTCTCGTATGATGGCATTTTTCTTTGAGTTCATTTCCGCTTTGGACCAACCTATAAATATCAACTGATCACTAAAATGTAACTACAGCTGGGCATCAATTTCAGTCTCAACTGAGGACTCGCCTTTTTCAGTTCAGTTGGCGTATCCGCTATAGGCTGCCTCTCTGTTTCTGTGGACGGACTTTCTGGATATTGACCTGACCATGGCCTGAATTTGGTGCGCCATCGATTTTTGTCTTGTGAGATACATACTTGTGCCATAGAAGTTTCTAATTACAGTCACAGTTGAGTACTGACTGTAGTTCTTTTAGTGTGGAAAGAATGGTTAGTGCTCATGATTCCATTGATCCAAGAAAAATCAGAAGACAAAGTTTACCAGTTGCAATGCTCTATCTTTGCTTATAGTAGCTTGACCAAGCATTTGGAGTTTAAATGATTGACCAGAGTGAGTCTTCTGTTGATAGCGCACCAAGATTCTTATAACAGTTTCTAACTAAGTCAGTCTTGGCCTTTGGCTAATCAACAGTCCATGCATTTGCATTAGAAATGTCTGCACCGTTCCAGTTGTTTGATGAAACTAGATTGGAATTGTAGGATGATATTTTTATATTGTGCTGGTGAGATATGCATTATGCGCCTTACAAAATTTTTACAGTATGAGTTTTGATTAGTAAGGATAGCTGTCTTAAGAGTCTGAACTTCTTAAATGGATGCAATCAAAGTTGTTCTGATTTTTGTCATGTTCAGCATTTATACTGGAAATTGTTCTGGGTTTTCTCATGAGATGTAAAATTATACAGTTGAAGTTGATGAGTTTTTCTTTAACTGCACTTGTACTCAGACTGTTGAGCAGGGATTGAGTAGTTCATTATTTTTGAGTGGCTGATCACTTGTGAAATTGATATTAGGGCAAGAATTTATGAGCTCTGACAGATATCTAATGTATTCTCTTAATGGAATTTTTTGCCATCATCATGATAATGTAACATAATCAGTAACTTTGCATCATGACTATTTATTACTGCTGGTTAAGTAGCTTGTGTTTTGGGATCATTGCATCATCTTTATCACCTTTTTCATCATTATATTTGCAGCCTTAAAATGATTTTTAAACTTATTATTACTGTGACTTCAGTAACGAGTAGTAATGGCAATGATGTGTAGTTTTAACACAGCTCAGAAGTTCTAATCATGTGTTGGTGTATGCCTGAAACCACTTAACTTGTATGTGTTGCAGGTGTAATATTATGTAAATGCAATTGTATATCTGAAATTTCTCAGGGCCACACAAAGCTACACCAGGAAGACCAGCTTATTCACTGGTGCTACATCAAGTCAAGTTTGCAAGAGCCAGGTTGTTTGGTCCGTTTCAGTGGCAGGTTGGAATCGGAGGGGGGTCAGGCTGGGCAGACAACGTGGTCCTGCTGCAGTGGAAATCATTGGTGTTGGTGGTCATGGTATGGTGCAGAAGCTGAAGCAGGATAGAATAGCTTGAAAAATTTGGTTTTCAGTCTTGAGTAAAAAAACTGGCTGGAGAGAGCGGCAGCAGGCAGATGAGCGAACTGGTATAGGTCTTTTGGGAGTTCATTCCAACAGCTGGCACTGCATAGATTAAAGAATTGTAATTTGTAATTGTAATCTAGAAGTTATGTAGCACCACTTCAAGATAGACTCATCAGAAGCGCTCCCAGCTCAATATCCCAGAGTTAGTATGGAATAATGTAGTCTTCAAGCACTTTGAGAGAGAGAGAGAGAGAGAGAGAGAGAGAGAGAGAGAGAGAGAGAGAGAGAGAGAGAGAGGAGAGGAGAGGAATTCCTGCTGAAGATCACCAGGCATGTTGTTCCATGAGGCAGGGCCATTGACAGCGAAACTAAGACAGTGCAGAATTTGAGAAAGGAGGAGACTAGGAGCCTAGATAGAGAAAGGTATGTGGACAAACAAGTAGATCTGGGTGGTTGGATAGTGAATAGCTGGCGAATGTAAGAGGGCTGAGAAGTTTGACGGGCATTGAAGGTAAGGAATGCAATTTTGTAGTGGATGCACTGAGGGACCATAGGCCACTGAAGAGTTTGAGCACTGGGGTCATGTGGTGGTATTTTGGAGTTTTGGTAACTGTAAGGGCAAGAGCATATGGGATTGTTTGAAGACGGTTTATCTGAGATTAGTTGATGTTAAACAGAAGTAGTTTTTTCGTGCATGTACCGTATATACGCGACTATAAGTCAATTCAAGTATAAGTCGAAGTGTACTTTTTTGAGAAAAAAAGCATCCAAAATCGACGGCTCGAATATAAGTCGAACCTTATAATATGAGCCCATCCATATATTACGTATGCAAAGAAAATTATATTTTCATACTCCTCATATATATTTAACAGAGGGCGCTTTCTTCGGCTAGCATGCAAAGACTGTGTGGGGAATATAATTATAAAGGGCGACTATACGAATATGGGTATATATGTATCCACCTCATATTTACAAAACCATATGTACATAAGGTACATGTATATGGTTTTGTAACTGAAAGAACTAATTTAGCGGGTCGGCTTACACCCCTTAGTACTGCCTGACTGGTCAAAGATGACATCCAGATGGCGATGGCAGTGATACAAGTTGTCTGACCTGCATTCCATTAATTTTTCAGGGTTCTGTCAAATCTTGCTATAGTCGCTCCCTCTGGCGACCTGTCTGTATGTCTGACTGCCTGTGACTCAGTTACCTTGGTGGACCTGATTCTCAGCACAGAATAACTGCACATGGCTTTTATATAATGTAATAAATTCCATCGGACGACTATAGGATAATACAGTGTTATAAATAGGCTAATGTGGAAATTTATTTTGCGTACGTACACATTTTGTCGAGACCCACCCCCTCGCCATTCGCACCCGTACGCAAAATCGCCTAAATCCGATCACCCTCTCCCCCTCATTGCGTACGTAATATGCAGCGACTTTCCCCTTCAAACGGTTTATCAGCTAGGCTCGCAGCCCGACTCCCTTGTTTTGCACACATCTCTACACCAATGTTTTAAGTCTTTCTCTTGCTCGACATTACTGCGCGTATCCATGATATTTGGTTTCTTTCGGCGGAGGTCTCAGCAAGCCATAGTAAAGGACATCGCTTTCGATGCATGAAATACTTCGTAGAAGTATATAATAACATTGTTATAAGAGAAGAATATTTCGTTTTGATCTACATGTAGTCAGTAATTTGTTGAAATGTGATTTTTCTTGAAAAACGATATAAAAACAAAGACAACTAAAATAAACTGAGGGTTTAATATTTAAGTCCATTTTAGTAATGTTGAATATTCAGTCCGAAAATCTTCGGTCTATTTTGTGTCTCGAGTATAACTCGAAGACCTTTTTCGTTGCCCTGAAATAGACATAAATTTCTCGACTTATATTCGAGTTTATACGGTAGTCTCTAGTCGAATATGGGGCGAAATCAGCAGCGGTCACAAATGTACATGTTTGAAACAATGTTCCCTCTATTTTTTGCCGTGCGTGCACTGGCTTATGTGTGGACAGTAACGTATGAGACCTGCACTCTGGTCTGTTTGAGAATGCACATCTGTATGGCCTAAACTAAATGACTGCAAAATTACATTGTTTAAAGCAAAAGACTAATGGCACGTTAGACTTATATTAAGATTGTTTCTTTTTTGCCTTTGGGATCAGCCATATAGGACATCCACAAAAAATTAACATGCTCAGGACCCATCCCTCCCTTTGTCTGCATTTGTGTGCATTTGGCATTACCCTGCCCATCCTGTCCACACACCAACGAAGCGCTACAGCCTACAGATTAAGCTTCCCTGTTGATCTTGCATGGCTAATTGAGCTATGGAGTGGGGTACTTTGCAACTGCTGCATCCAGTAGTTGAACTCTAATAATTTAGATCCCACGAGATAAGGACTGCTGTCGGAAAGAAGTTGCTTTTTAAGGCACAGGGTGTACTGAAATAACAAAATGTAAAAAATTTATATTTGGACGTCCACTTTGTGCCTAACCCCCTCCCCTTGTACCTGTTTGGATGACCCTTCCCCTTCTCTCTGTCCTTTTAAGATGTTCTTAATAGTTCACCCCTTTTTGCGATTGCCAATGAGTATACATGTGATCCACGTTGATTTCTTCCAGTGCTCATCTGTTAGGCTAAGAAGGCTGCATGGTTGATTCCTGGAGCATCTTAAAAAAGCCTCTTATCTCAGTTCCCACATTGATATGAAGAATAAAATGTCCATATTTTGTGTCCAAATCATCAAGAAGAGCAGGAAACTGTCGATGATTCAATGCCTGAATGAAGTTAATTTTTATAAATGCTGTCATCACTGAGTCCAGTTTCAGCTTATTGGCACACAAAGCTTCCTGGTGAATGATGCAGTGCAGTGAAATGATACAAATCTTCCGAAGTCTGAGTCTTTCCTCATCAGCCCAATCACCCCTGCATGCACTCCAGTCATAGCTGGTGCTCCATCCATTGTTACACAACATAATTTTAACAATGGCAGGTTTTTCTCTATCAGAAATTGTTTAAGCACAGTAAAACAATCTGTACCTTGTGTTGTGCTTAACAATAGTAGCAATGTCAGAATGTACAAATACGACAGGTGGATGGATGAGAAGAGCAGATAAAATACTAAAGAACGATTTTAACCTCATGACTGTGGGTCAAGAACTGACTGAGATATCACAAGTTGAAAACTATTTAATTAGTAGGGTGTTTTACAGTAAAATAATTCTCTCTTCAATATTGGGATAAATATAGCATTATTGGCATGTTTTTTTTGGGTGGAAATCTAACGCTTAGGAGGTTAAGCAAGGAGTTGCATCTGAAGCTTTCTTCATTCTACACGTTTGCCAGTAGCCTGTTAACAGTGGCCATGGCAGAGGATGTGGTCTTGCAGTTATCTGCCGTTTCTCCACTCAAGTCACCGTCCATTCTCTGTCCAACTCCTTTCAACCTTTGATGTATGAGCTTCAGTTGGTCCGATTAGGTAAAGATGCATCCTCTTTGATCATCACCAACATATGTTGTCCACCGTCAAGATCCATTCATACCTTCTATGACAATTTTTGAACATGATTTCCACTATTACTGCCAGTACAATGATCGTCTGCTTGTTTGTGGTGACTTTAACTGTCCAGGCAGGGACGGAAATCATATTGATCAAGCGTTAGATGATCTATTAACATCATTCGATCTCAGCCAGCTTGTTTCAACTCCAAGTCGTGGAAGTCTGCTTGATTTGTTAATCACTGATAATCCTGCGATGGTTGGAAATGTCCGAGTCATTGACGCTAGCTGTATCTCTGATCACAGTCTCATCACTGCTGTTGTAGCAGTGGGTACATCCAGCCTTCCAGTTGCCTTTTCCTTTCACCAAATCAAGCATCTAAACACCAATTGTAACATCTCAGCAGCAGTTCTACCATAACCAGTTGCACTTTGCTGAAACATCTAAAGATTGATGGAGCATTGAAAAGAAACTGTTTCACTCTTCGAACAGTTCTTGCAATGTATCGAGTGACCTTGAGGACAAAAAGCATTGTCTAGGCTTTTCAAAATTTTTTGCTGCTAAAATAACTAACTTAAAATCTGCAATATCAAAGTGTAGGTCTGGGTTACATAGGGCAAAACTGTTTCCTGATGTTCAACATACTGGTAATGAGTTGTGTACTTTACCTCCCGTGACAGTACAGGAAGTTGCTAGACTCATTGGAAAGATTCCATCTAAATCATCACAGCTGGACTTCATTCCAGCTTTCCTTATTAAATCCTATTCTAATGTTTTTTCCACCCTCATCGCTCACCCGGCTAATCTCTCCTTTTTCATTTTCCCTCTGCTTTTAAAACTGCTATTGTGACACCTCTACTAAGAAAACCTGATTTAGATAAGGACTGTCTGGCTAATTATTGACCTATTTCCAATCTGAATTAATATCGCCAAAATGATTGAACATCTATTTCTTGTACGTCTTCAGGGGCATACATAACATCTCCAAATTTTAGTCCTTTCCAGTTGGCTTACAAACGTCATTCAACTGAGACTGCTCTTACTGGCACTCTTAGCTATATATTTCCTTTGTAAATAATTGTAATTGTAATTTTAGATTTATAAAGCGCCTGTTAGAGGATAAACTCAACAGAGGTGCTTCCGAACCGAAAAAGTAAAATCACTGTTGAACAGTACAGTCTTCAGGCGCCTGGGGAACACTGAGAAGGGGGAGAGAAAGGAGCTCAAGTCGCAATTCTCCCGGAAGACGACTCCAGCAAGTGGAACCAACGTAGGCAATGCTTCTAGACTGGGCCACAGTGGTTCGCATGCAAGGGACAAACAGGAGATCTTGAGTGGCCGAGCAAAGGGTGCTAAGCCCGGTAACAAAGGGACCAAAGTGCAGAAGTGAATGAGGTAAAGGGGAGCAGAGCCAAGAACACAATTGCGCATGGGGGGGCAGAGCCAAGAACACAATTGTGCATGGGGGATAGGATCTTAAAGTGGACACGCTGCTGGATGGGGAGCCAGTGAAGAGTGTCACGAATATAAGATGAGATGTGGCCATACTTTGGAATGCCCCCTATGAGACGAGCAGCAGAGTTGAGCACAGATTGCAACTTAGCAGTGTTGGCAAGCAATAGGCCGGTAAAGATGGCGTTCCCAAAGTCAATCCTGGTGCAAATGAGGGCATGGACCAGAGTGGAGATAGCGTGAGAGGAAAGAGTACAGCGAATGGTGCAGAGCTGACGAAGATGATAAAAACAAGAGCGAGAGACCCTGTTAACATGAGCAGACAGTGAAAGCTCCTGATCCAGTACAACCCCAAGATCCCGGACCATAGTAGAGAAGGAGATATCTGGAAATCTTTTGCGTAAGGAGGAGAGATCGTTCTTGGAAAGCTGCATGCGGCCACCAAGCCAGATGAACTGGGTCTTGTTACAGTTCAAGCAGAGGCGATTGGAGGACATCCATAGGTCAAGGACAGAGGTGGCATCAAAAATCCTCTGGACAAGGGCTGGGGCCGCCTCCACCGGACCATGGACATAAGCCTAGGTGTCATCTTCATACTGAAGCCTGGGTGTCGTCTGCATCCTTTAATGGATTCCGGCAAAGCATCTCTTCTTATCTCTTGGTTTGAGTGGCGCATGTGATACTGTAGATTGTGTATTTTGTTGTCTCTACTCTATAAATCTTTTGGAATTGCTGGGTCTGCTCCTCACTGGATATCTTCTTAGGGGCAATAAACTCATCTCGCACTGATCCTGTTGCCTGTCATTCAGGTGTACCTCAGGGTTCTGTCCTCGGGCCTCTCCTTTTTTCTATCTTTATTTCACCCAACTGTCAAATTGCATAGTACATTGGTCCAGTGATATGATGATGATACTCAACTCTACGTTGCTCTCTCTGCAACAGATCCCTCACTTAAAACTGAACTCGAACACTGTTTGTCCTCTATTCACATTTGGTTCTGCTCGAATGATCTTGCAATCAACTCTGATAAGTCAGAGGCAGTTTTTTTTACAATTTGTCAGTGTATGCAGTCTTTCTCTTTGCATTCATCTATTGACCTTGCAAGACCCAAAATCCCACTATCAGACAAATTAAAACTCTTGGTGTGACCATTGACATCTTGCTCACTGTGACTTCACATGTATCTTTGATTTGCAGGTCTTGTTTCTACCACATCAAGGCATTTTGTCACATCAGGCATTCTCTGACTGATGACATGGCTAGAACAGTGTCATGTACCAAAGATCCCAGATACAGGATTTTTTATAAGGATTGCATGATGTATGGTATGGAAGACAGCAGAGATGTCTAAAAGACTTGTTGATGACCTATTGCCATGACAAGTTTGGCTGTAATTGTTACATTTTGTTCTGGATTCCTATATATCTCTGGTTGCTTCGTTTGACTTGTATTTAGTTGTCCACTCGAACAACCAGCATACGTTCTTTGATATGTAATTGGACTTTTGTGTTTCCAAGACACCACAAATGATGCTGTCAAAATAGCCACCAGTAATAGGTGTAATTATTGCATCATTTGTATTGATGTGACAGTTCTTTGGCATTTGGAATTTGGAAATTTTAGCCTTACACACAATGGTTTACAGGCAAAACAGTTGTGCCTCTGATTTAGCAGAATTACTGGTTACATTCCATTTTTGTATGTTCAGTTAAATAGTATCTCTTGATTGCTGGATCACAAGGGAAGCTTGCTAAAAATATGGCCAGTGCATGATGCATGTGTGTAACTAGACACTTATGCAGCAACTTACATGTACCTGTGAAACTTTTTCTGAAGAAATAAAGAATCCATTTGGTGTTTTTGTGTTGCAATGACAGATGATTCAGCAGATGTGGCCATACATTGGTGAATTCGTAAAAAATTTATTGAAAACATCTGTCGAATCAGCAATCAACACAAATCTACCAGACAAGCTGAAACCATTTCGTTTTGAGAAGATTGATCTTGGCGATATTGTAAGCCAGCGATTACCTTATGTTCATGGCTCAGTGGTACAGGTGTGCTTCTGTGAGAACTAGTATCCATTAACATACTAGTCTTATCAAGCAGTGATTTCCTAAGACTCTGAACTCTGTCCTGCATGACACAAAATCTATTATGCATGCAGTCATTGGTATGGAGTGGGTCTTACAAAATGTTGTGTATGTCTCACGGTCCTTTCACAGTGACCTTGTACTGCTTCGGAAGAATATTTCTTTGACAAAAGTCCAGTCTTTCTTTGCTGCATCATTCTTGATGGAGAATGGTTTCTTTTAACAAACTTTCTGGTCAAATGAGGTATTATAAAATACAAATTGAGCGTAATGCATGTGGTTCAGAATGATTGTGTTATTTGTTTTCTAACCTGTTTGATTTATGTATAACGGTATGTATGTATTAAGACTCTTAATATGTACTGAATAAATATAATGGTTGCAGCTTAGCAGTAATTTTTTCAGAATAATTATTTTAATAGGAGAATAAGCAGTACTAATCATATTAACAGTATTAATCACTATTATAATAACACCACTGTTACAATAGTATTAGTTACAGGCATATTAGTAATTATTGAATATATGCATTATAGTTTTTATATTAAGAAAACTCGCAGTAAAGATGGCCTTAATGGTGTGGTGGTAATGATGATGATGCGGATCCTGATCAGAATTGTCTAACAGCTAAGAGCAGTGAGATTTATGAAGCTGTGGTAATAGTTTCAGTGGCAGTTGCTATGCAGGCTTTTTGAATGTAGTGAGAATAATATAATGTTATGGTAATACTGTCTATAGCAGCACTTGGCAATTTAGATTTGATGACTGCTGTTTGTTTCTGTAGCCACCCCGCCTGGGAGGTGTTAAGGTGTACATTGATAGGGTGAAGCGTGATGAGATCATCATGGACGTTGAACTTACGTACGTATGTGCAAAGTGGAATAGTGGTAGAATGTGTGTGTGTGTGTGTGTGTGTGTGATGTATCTGAGGACTTTTATCCTGGGAGGTGTTAAAGTATCTGAGACTGATGTTAGATGTTATTAGAGTTATGAGATGTTAGACTGATCTGGAGATGTTAGAGTTCTAAAAGGACTATTGGTTCATCTCTATACTCATGCAGTTTGAAAAGTTCTCCACTGGGAGACTTATAGAGACTGATTGAGAAATTCCCATTCATGGTTGACATTGGACGTATATTCTGAGTCTCTGGTCCTGATTGTACTGGTAGTGAAGAATGACACAAAACCAACAGCAGCATCCTTAGCGCACAGTGATGCTTTCTGTTTGATCATTCCAGTGTTAGCAGTGATAGTTATGCAGAGCGTAGGGCCAAGCTCCCCACAGCCATGCTCTTTGTTGAGCGCAGCACGTCTGGAGATCCCACTCTCCATAGTCTGAGCTGTTAGAAGAATTTGTAGAGCACCAGTCGATGACAACCTAGTTGAAGTGGATAATCAGTACTTAATGAAAAATGTAAATACATCTCCCATTTCATCATCGCATGGTAACAATGGCTTTTACAGCAATGGTTGAGTTTCTGGTCTGATTTGTTACATAAATCTGCCGTTGTTGACTGAAAGGTTCTTGCACTCTGGCGTGAAAAGGTTGGTCGGAACTTAGAACAAGATAATCCCTCATTCACTACACACTTCTTTGATAATAGAGAGGCAGTGGGTTTTTAGAGTAATTAATTAGACTGAATTACAAGCATAACAATACAAAAGGCCAACCTTTCCCTACAGGCGACTGTGATGAACTGTCTTTATTATGACTGGACGTGCAGGGTTCCTTTTCCCAGTGGTTGGAGTGCAGAATAGGGCGCATGTACCAGGATGATGCCAAAGGCTCCCATATCCAAGGGTAGTGTGGCAACCCATGACCTGTGGGTCAGAGACTAGTTATGGGGAGCTTGGGCCTATGCCCTGCATATCTATCACTTGACCCAACTGGAGAACGCTTCCGGCTAGAAGGTGAGGACATCTTGACTATGCAAGTCAACGGTGTTGTATAGCTATAGTTACTCATTAAAAGTAATTTAGTTACAGTAAGTAGTTACTGGACAAGAAAAAGTAACTAGTTACCATAACAAGTTACCTTAAAAGAGTAACTAATTACTGAGTAGGCCTACAGTTACTTCATAAAAGTAATTACTTTTTTAGTTACTAAACTTGTTTAAAGCACTTGTAATGCACGCAATGTCAGTACACCTGAATCTGAGGCGAATTAGATATGTATTAAACTTAGATATGTTGATGTCAAAATTGGCTGCCTTGGTGATTAGCATAATATAATAGGCAGGTTAATAAAATAAAATATACAGTAAATGAAATGCACTGAAACACATGTCTATATTGGCTCACAGCAGAAGAAGCATCTAAAAATATTTGTTGCTAAGTTGATTGCTTCTAGGTGTGGGGATCTGGCCACCTGCACTAAAAAGTGCGCTAGATGGTATTATGGTGCTAAATTTAAGGAAATCTTCACAAAACCTTATGCAAAGTGCTATCTGGTGAATTAATTAAAAATAATGCTGAATAAAAAAACACTGCATAACTTGCAACAGTAGATCAGTGAAGTTCACAAAAAATGTAATGAAAAACTGGATTTTATGCTTTCTCTGGATTTTCATCCAACATGGAGAAGATAAACATGTTTAAAAACTCTCAGCTGGCTGGCAGTTGTGAAGCATAAAGACCACAAGACGCTATTTTAAATTGGACATGCTGTTGCGTGCTGTACTGAGAAATTTTGACAAAGGCATAAAGTTTGCATTTTACCAAAACATTTCTGTCAGTTTGGCTCATGAATTCAAAGAATTCTTTCATGTGCCAAGAAGCAAAGCATTTTTACTTGAAATTTCAGCTTCCTCCGTGGTGAAATCGATGATTAAAATGAACGAGACATGAGAACAATTGGAAATGTTTGGTCTACGGAAATGCATGTTCACCAAAGAATTGCATATCAGAGATAGAACCACTTTCTATTATACTTATAGTGCCATAAAATGATATATACCGTATCGTACGATGTGAACACAGGCTGGTTTCAAAGTAACTAAAGTTTTGTGTTACCGTTACCTTGTTAAAAGTAATCCATTACTGCTGTGCATTACTTTTTTACAAGAGTAATTAGTTACAGCAAAGGTTACCAAAAATAGTATTTAGTTACAGTAACGCAGTTACGCACAACGCTAGAAGTCAAGAGCTTATACACACACGTTAGATAAATGCTGTATTATGCACTAAAATTAATAACTGCTCAATCTGGTAATTGTAATCGTAAATTTGTAAAGCGCCGCTTCAAGGTAGCCTCATCAGAGGCACTCCTGGCCCATCCCAGAACTGTGGAATAATACGGTCTTCAAGTGCTTACAGAAGAGGAAGGAGCAGAGGGAGAGAAGCTTCTGTCGAAGGTCGGCAGGTAAACCATTCCAAGAAGCAGGGCCAGCAAAAGCAAAGCTGTGGTGTTGAGTGGTGGCAGTTCGAGCTAGAGGGACGGCAGTATCGTCCTGAACTGACAAACGCAGTAATCTACAGCCAGGAATAGAAGACAGGGAGATGCAGAGCTCCCTTAGACATGACAGAGCACAGCCAACAAAACAGTTCCGCCCAAGAGTCAAGATTTTGAAGAGGAGCCAGTGCAATTGTTCCAGCATAAATGAAGAAATGTGACCGAACTTAGGAATGCTGCCAATCAGGTGAGCCGCGGCATTCAGGACAGAATGGAGTTGTGCAGTGTAGGACCATCCTAGGCCTACGAGGACGGCATTGCCAAAATCAATTCTCGAGCAGATGAATGCATGGACCAGGGTAGTTGCGGCTGGTCGTAAGGGAGCGTTGGATGGTGTGAATTTGTCGTAGGTGATAAAAGCAAGAGCGACAGATGTTCTTTATGTGCTCCCGCAGTGTGAGCTCTTGGTCCAGAGTCACTCCTAGATCGCGTGCTGAAGAGGAAAAGGAGACATGGGAAAAAGATAAGGATGAGCTCATCTTATCAGTCTTTGAAAGTTGGACAGAACTGCCAAGCCAGATAAATTGGGTCTTGTTAGGATTTAGGCGAAGGCAATTAGATTTCAGCCAAGCCTCAAGCATCGCTGATGCCTCAAATACCCTCTGAACCAATGAAACTGTCTTAGCAGCCAGGCCATGGGTGTAAGCCTGGGTGTCGCCAGCATATTGGTGGGACACCATCCCCATTGAGGACAGGATGAGACTCAGGGCAGATGTGTAGAGAATGAAAAGGATTGGAGCCAAGACTGAGAGCTGTTGAAGACCCTTTGTTACTGGGGATCACCTGGAGTGTGTAGAGCCGAAAAATGACAGAGAGCGGCCTGATAGAAAGGAGAACCATGAGAGAACAGGGCCAGAGATGCCGAATGACCTCTCAAGGTGCTTCAGGAGAATACTGTGATAGGCTGTCAAAGGCAGCACTAATATCAAAGAGGGCGAGAAGGGTCACATGCCTCTGGTCAAAAGCCTCAAAAGTATCCAAGAGGATGCGAGTAATAACTGATTCAGTTGAGTGGGATCTTCAGAAGCCCAATTGTTGGCTAGGTAGGAGGGAGTTATCCTCAAGGTATTGCATAAGTTGTATTGACACGTGTTATTCAACCAATTTTTATAGGAAGGATAAATTTGAGATGGCCGATAGTTGGACTTATTGTTTATGTCTAAGGGAAGGAGGGAAGGAAAAACTATGGCCCATTTCTGGGAGGTTAGGAGGGAGCCCTCGCCCAAGGAAGCATTAAACATTAAGTGTAAGAAAGGTAGTAAATCATCCACAAATTCCTTTAGAAGAAACAGCGGCATGGAGTCTAGTTCACAAGATTTCGATGGCTGTGTTAGCAGCAGCTGGCATAAACCCTCTGTGGAGATTGATTGAAGGATCGGCATCTGGCAGTCGGTTGGGGGGAAGAGTGGAGGAGATGCACCTTCAGTAGAGAAGCGGACCGAATCCAGTTTGTCTTGGGTAAAAACCAGGTAGTCATCAGCTGTTAATAATGGATGAGACGGTGTAGGTCTTGACGTGGTGCACCCGAGGAGCTTGGAGAGTGATGTTCACAGTCGGTGAGGGTTAGATTTTTCACCTTCAATTAGATCCTCCCAGTATTGCGTCTCTCTCTCTCGGAACTTGCCGTGCATCTGGCGCAGTCACTCAAAATGAAGTCTAGGTCTCTTGAATGAAGCATATAAATTGCTGTCAAATATAGGGATAAATATTTATCCCTCGTCAGCTGAGTGAAAGGCTGAGGTAAACCCAGTTTCCTCATTTACTTTCCCAGACAATGAGTTCTGTATTCTTGCACTTGGATTCAAATTCACCTTCAAGCATTCTGCTGTTGAAGACACCTGGTTATTACGCATCAACTTTCCCTGTTGGCAATTGTCCAGTGGTTGTCTAGCGCTGGACTGATGCCACAGCGGTTAAAATCTAATCTGAGAACTTTTGTAGCACCACTGTAATAATGCTTATGGATCATTCATTGATCACTGCTTAGCAAAATCGGTGTACCTACTTGTATGCAATTCTGAACTTTCTCTTGTATTGGACCGTTCGTCTGGGACAATATTCCCTGAAAATGGATACTTTTTTACTTAAAGACATTGGATGCACTGGACATTATTTGGTAAAAAACATGCTTTAGAACTCTTGTAATATTACTGTATAATACAATATTTAGAACTCTTGTAATATTACTGTATAATACAATATTTAGAACTCTTGTACTCTAATCAGTATCAGCATCAGAAAGGGAAGCAAAAGGCTGATGCTAAAGTGCACTGGACTTTGGAGATAAATGCTTTTTCTAGATTCTGTGGTGGAATGAGTCACTTTCCTGTTACTTTCCAGCTGGAGTCACTAAACACTGACTTCAGTTTATTATTTTAGATCATTCATTAACCGCATTTTCCAGTAATGTGACCTTCAGGTACATCCACCCTACACTAAGGCAGACATAGACTTTTTTTGTATAAAATAAAACTTACACTGAAGTGGAAACTTTGATCAGGTTGTTTTGTAGTTTTTAAATTAACATTTGTGGATACCATGGACTTCTGCAGGTAACTGTATTGCCATGACCATTTTGTGACATGTTTTTGTTTTAGGTATGCTAGTGATGCTGATATGACAGTATCAGTTCGAGGCCTCAATGCTGGTGTTAAAGATATTTTGGTAGGATCAGCCATCATTTCTATTACATACTGCTAAAGGAAATAGTTAAACCTGTTTGAACATAATAAATCAGTTGCTGTTTCGTCAGAAATAATTATACAGAAGTCATGTGGTTATCAGTCAGTCTGGCGTTGCTTCAGCTAAATTTTAATAGTGACTGTGTAACATACAATGGCTATTCTTTGTCGAACCATGTAACCCATAAAGGAAGGTTGTTTTTGTTGCTGTTGTTATTGTTGGATTGTGCTTTTATTTTGGCACTGACAGAACATGATCAGATTAAATCCAAGCCATCACATGCTGGTGTTACAGCCTGGTCCCTCACTTGTTCCATCTGCATTTCTCCTGTTCAGCCTTGATGTCTTACCTGCAGGTGTGTTCTGGTCAGTGGCATAGCTGGCTGGACGCAAATATCTTCACTGCGCAGCCAGAGGTGAAAATGTTGTTCCTTTTCCACTCACTCCAACAAGGAACATTGACCTTTTTCAGTGGTTGGGCCTTCTACGTATAATGGACTCCTTCTTGATATGTTATTTCCGTGCATATATTTCCGTGCATTCCTATTGATCTATAAACCATGATATTACTCGATATTACTCGGTAGGACTTCTTTAGGGTCGTTGCACGCGCCTTTGAGGCTGTTGTTAATTACGTGCGTTATAAATGTCTGTTTAATAATAATAATAATGTGTGTCCTTCTATCTAGGGACACTTCATACACCTCTAGCCAACAGTTGAAAACTGTTCTCTTTTGTTGGGGCTGGTTTGGGAGTGCCTCTGGGTATATGACTTGAAAGGGTGCTATAAAAACTCTCTGAAAGAAATGAGTAAATAGTAAGAAATTTGGTGGCCCCATGTCAGTTGCGCATCCTCCTCAAACGTCTTTGTCTGATCCTGTTATTTTGCTACAGTTTAACGCTTACAGTAATAATTCTGTATGGCCAGCTGGGGCCCTAAATGGTTGTAGACCTGCTTTATTGAGAAGATTAACCGGCTGTTGCTATGCCACTAGGTCTGTTGTTTTTTTCTAAAGCCAGCCTCTGTAAGATGACTTTAAGTGAAAACAGAACAAGTGATGAACCTTCTTTTAACTCTAGACTATAATGGTTGATTTTGGTTGGATCTTGTACTTTGTCAAAAGCATGCTGAAAAGTGATATGACAAAAACAACTTGTCTGATATTGTTTCAGAGTGTGTGCTTTTGTAGTTAAGCATTTTACTGATTTGACCAAACCTGCAGATTTCTACTAAGAAACATTTGAGAGATGGTCAGCTGATTGTGTTTCTTGTAATAAAGCTGACTAATTACATGGGTTTTTTTTCTTCTGTAGTTGCAAGGAACTGTACGAATTATCATGCAACCACTGATCAGTCAGATTCCACTGGTTGGCGGTTTGTGCATCTTCTTTCTCAGCCAACCAGTGAGTCAAACCTTTTCCAGAAGTTCCTCTGAAGGTCGCTCAAGAACAGGTCTAGGGCACCAATCCTAACGTGCCCTCATTTGATTTGGGGGCCATGCTATTAAGGAGGCCTCAGTGAAGTTTCAGTGATGGTTGCTCACTGCTGTTGTAAAGTCAGTAAAGGCTGTTATAATACAGTAAAAGGAAATAAAGGAAGAAAAGTAGGAAAGCTATAGTAAAAAGCCATGGAAAAATATTTGGAGTTGCAAAAAGCATAGAAGTCATGAAATCAAGGGAAAGAGGAGATATCAAGTTTGTGGAGAAAAGAGCCAGGGAAACATAAGGACACTGGCTGGACAAGCGATTTGAAAAAAAGACCAAAAGAAAATTGGTGCTGGAATCTTGAAACTGGGTTTTTAAGTGTCAAGGGTTAAAGAAACTCCTAGGAACTTTCATCATGCAATGCATCAACCATGGTCAAATTTAGCCCCCTGCACAGGCAAGACTAAGTAAGTAACTACAGCATAACTGAACAGCAGTATGAGAATCTAACCACTTGGTATTCTAACCTCAATTCGGCAGGCTGATCTGACTTTATGGCCACTTGAAAATGAGCCTTAAGATTGCAGTTCTAAATTCACAGGTGAACCTAACCTTTGGGTGATGAAAGATTTGGACTCCTATGACACATGATAATCTAACTTGAAGACCAAAAGATGCTCTTACTTGTAGGAGAGAATCTTATTATTGTAATCTGAGTTGTCAGAGGAAATTATTGATTTCCATTGCATTGCTGTTTATTCCATTGCAGTTTTTAGTGTTTCTGAAAAGATTTTTTCTATCTCTAATGCCTGTTGTGTTTGTGTTTGAAGAAAATAGATTTTGATCTAACAGATGTTGCCAACATCTTGGATATGCCTCTTCTCAGGTGAACTAAAACCATTCAAGCACAAGCAGCCTGACTTGTTTGATATAGTTGAATTGAAATTACCAATTTATTTCTTTTCCAATTTATTTATTTGTTTACTAGTTAGCTTCATTTTTAACTGTACAGAAGCAGAGATACACTAATTGACTTTTGCTCAAGCATGAATGCTAAATCATGCATATTCTGTCATGTTAGAATAAGTTGTGAGAAATATTGACAATCTGGTTAGCTGGACTCTACCCTCTTCTGAACTTTGTTTTATGAATTGGAATTATTGTGTGTGAATGTTATATACTGTGAGGACATTATGTGGAATTTGTTTATAATGCACAAACCATCAGCCACTCCCATTTTAAAGGTTTCCTATAGAACAAGTGAGATTTCTTAAATTCATTTAATATCAGTTCAATTACTTTCTGGAAATTGACTGGATCTGATGTTGCATGATATTGACTGACAGATTTTCTGTCTCTGAGTTGAACTGTCTATAGGGATATGCCTGCTTTAAATCTGATAATGGATCTTACAATGACGTAGAAGTGCAATTTCATTTTTGTCATGCATTATCCTGTAGTACAGTAAGTCTAATTTAAGAGGTAAATCTTGTGACCTGAGTGAGTGGCGTCATGGACAGATGACTCAGAAGAACTTCTGAAAGATCTGCAACAAATAGTGTTTGCTTTCCTAGAAAGTTGTTACTTGCAGGACAATTGATTAGAGGAGCTTATTGAGTGAATCTGTGGGGTTAGAATGTAACAGAACTGGAGTCTGTCTTACCTACAGTAGCAGCATTGATTGACAATGCTTTGACAGTTGACGTTGTTCTGTCACACACAGAACGAGTTGAGTTCTAAAGTTAGAAACATGCTGTCTAGGATAGCAGTTTAGGCACACTGCTGATATGAACACAATTTTAGAAGAAATAATAATGGTAGCAGGCCTAGGAAAGGAATTCTGAATCGCATGGTTGTGTATGTTGTGTATGACTTTGCGATATCACTGACAGATAACTGTAGTAATCTGGGTGGCTGTAGACCAGTGAATTTATAAGTAAACACAACATTTGATAAGAGGACTATCACAGTACCAGTGCGTGGTAAAAGGGAGTTTTATCTTTTGCTTTCAAACATAATGCAGTTATGTTAATTAAGTGAACTGTGAAAGGCCTGTCAGACCAAGACCCAGATATTTGTGCATGCTTTGTATTGCTTTATAATGTGATATGTATAGAATTTTTCATTTTTATTCAATGGAATTGTCACATTCATTTGAATGTGCTCTTTTCAAAGCTGGTTTGTTTTAATGAAATTTTTGAACTTAATTTCAGTACATCACTGAGGACAATTGTGTCAGATCAGATTGCTAACTTTCTTGTTTTGCCAAACAAGTTGCCAATTCCTCTTGTTGAAAATGTCTCCATCACAGATCTCAAGTATCCACTGCCTGCAGTAAGTTGGCAGTTGTGTAGGTTTTCACTGTTGCTTTTTATGCCTGGTGTAGAAGTGACAACTGTGAATGGCTGAAACCTTATTAAGTGAAATTGCTGAAATTTATGTTAATGTCTGATTGGCCTGATCTGACTTATTTTAATTTTGAAGATGTGGGTAGAAATTTGGGTAGAAGTGAACCTGCTATTTATTTATTTCATTTATAAGGAAACTTCCACTGAAATGATGACCCCCAACATGTTGACTAGCAGTTTGGTAGCACTTGTAAGAGACTGTCCCACTTTTTTCTGTTGGCTACGAATATATTTAAATTTTATTAGCATTTTAAAGCCAGCAATTAAAGGACTAAAAGTGTTAGATTTGTTTGCTCCAATCTATGTTTCAGAGGTCTAGCAATGCTAGATAGGTGCTAGCATTTTAATCAGTTATATTCCAGATTTCTATGCAGTGAAGCTGTATTGGATTTGACCTGCAGAATTGTGAAAGAATATGCATTGGATTTATGCACTGTGCTAACAGTTCTGCTGAAGAAAGTGAAAACTCTCATTGCTGAATTGGTTTTGTTGTGGCAGGGAGTGGTTCGTATGACAATTATTGAAGCATCTGAGTTGATTAAAGCTGACTTTGGAATGATTTCCAAGGGAAAATCTGATCCCTACTGTAAGATTTATGGTAAGATATGAGTTTTCACAATTTTACCTTACATCTAATCAATCTCAGACTTCAACAACACTGTTATTACTGTATAATAATTGATGGTCACTTTGAGCAACAGTGAAGTCCATAATCGTATGTGCTGGACTGATGCACTTGAGAAGTCAAGGACCAGAAAACAAGCTACAGTGACTATGCAGATAGGTAAGCCCTGATGAGATAGGAGTTGAACGTTATTAGAGATTCGGCAGGTAAGGTGAAGTAATTGCTCATTTATTATACACCTATGTTGACAGTTTTAAGATTCAGGGATTGAAGGATTGTGTAGCAGAAAGTGGTGATGTTATCCATCAAATGATCCCTGCTGTATCAAATATGGTATGTACCTGGAGCTTTATACAACTACTGGAGTCTTTCAATAAGGCACTAAGCCAATGTTATTGCACTGTGCAGTGATTCCTGATGATACCAGTGTAGCCTTCCTTTGCATTTTCAAGAGTGTGATACCTATGATTCTTTTAAAAATAGACTGTTTATATCTATGTATTAAGTGAGAGGATGACAAGCTTTCTTGGCAGACACAAATTTAACTGAAAAAGAAAAGGCAAATATGAATCAGCATGCATGTTTTTGTTTTCAGTATGTCTGAACTTCAGTAATATTAAAATCGTTATCCAAAGCAATAAATCATTGTGCGCATAATGGGTATGTTTTGAACGCTGGTATAAAGTCTATGGATAATCAATTGCTCCAACGACATCTGCAAGCACAGTCCATTTGAACAGCCATTTACTCATTTTTACATGTGAGAACCAGCCGACTTGCTGTTGACTGCCCTGCAGTGTACAGATGTTGTTGTATATCATAGTCTGTTGCAACTGCACCATCGTCCACCGTATCTGTGAATGAAAACTTTTGGCTTAGTACATCAATCAGGATGATAAGATGTACTCAGGTCATATGCTCTGTTGTATTACAGCTGGAGGATACTCTTATAAAACAGCTGTTGTTCAGAATTCTATTACTCCTGTCTGGAATGAAACATTCGAGGTACACCTTACCAAGATTGCACTACTACCATTTTAGTTATAATTCCACTATTTTCTGCATCATTCAAGCCATTAATGTGATATACATGACTAGTTTTTTTGTAAATGTAAGTTTATGAGGCAGACTCAAACAAATCTCCAAATCATAGACTTGAATGAGGAATGAACCTAAATGAATCAAAATATAAAAGCAAAAGTCTTATCTCGAAATTAAATAAGTTGTGGATTTGTTCTGTTACAGTTGGCTGGCTGCACTCCATTGGAGTGCCACCAGGCATACAGACAGACAGACAGACAGACAGGAGACAGACAGACAGATAGACAGACAGAAGAGCACCATCATGCATAAGTTGCATTTCCAGCACTGTTGGTGCATTTTCACATTTATGACTCGGATGATGCGCAGTTCATTTGACTATTGTAACCTGTAACCTAAAACACTTGCTAAAATGAAACAATATGTATTACATTGTTTTGCTAGGTGCATGTTAGATTCAGTCATTAACTGTGAGAAGGCATTTTATTTTAAAGAGAGTGAGGATCCTAATGGATCGTGTTGTTTTAAGCACTGGCCACACTCCACTGTGTCTGTAGTTTGAAACCTGGTCTTCCTTATGTGCTCTGGCCTTGTGCAGGTTCATGCTCTCCAGTGATGCCACTCCTGACAGTGCTGGGCCACTTCCTTTTGCTTGCTTTACCCTGTAACCTGCAACGATGTTTTTGGATTGCTGTACAGGATCCTTCAAACAGAAGGCCATGGCTTCAAACAGTAGTTTTGGCATGTTATGAGGGTAAATGTAATTCCATTGTCAATAGAATAGCATTTCTGTAACTGTTAATTTTGTAGGTTGTTATTGACCAGAAGCAGAGACAGGTTGTTGACATTGATGTCATGGACGAAGATCCTGGAGATGATGATGAACTTGGATCGTTAGTCAATTCTGCTTATTAACTAAATATGTATACAGTGATAACTATTACTGGTATTTATTGATATTTTTGTTGGACTACCTTATTGCACAAAATGAAATCTGATGGTTTGTATTTTGTGTTTATCCACTGGTTTGTAACGATCACATGTAATGTCTAAGATATAAATTTTTCAAAGAACCAATAGACAGCAACTGAAGTCTCTAAAGACATTATGTAGACTAATTTGTTAATTGGTGACCTAAAACAGATTAGTAGTCAGTTAGACAGTGAAGCAGAGTAATGTATACTTCTCTGATCAACAGTTGTCATCTGGGGCAAGGCCAAGAGAAGCAGGAGATTGAAGTCAAACAACTTCTTGGGGTTGACTGTGATTTTCCACCTTCCCAAGTGACTTGAAATCCTATGGCAGAGATGGTATTTATAACGTCCTATATAAGACAAGAACAACCTGTGGCACTCTTTCTTTTTCGCATTTCCCTCCCAGGATTTCTCTCTCCCTTGGTCCCTATCCATGTAAGATTTTCTTTAAAAACCTGTAGTTGTGTTTTTGATTCTGTGCAGCACGTTACTTGACTTGGACCAGCTGTCATCTTCTGGAGCTCTTGATGCCGTAGGTACCAACCAGTATTCTCTTTTCGCTGTTGACTGGAACAGGTACTGCTAGTGAACCTTCCCCAGTTTGACCACATTCAGAAGACTCTCGATCATAGGTTCTTGTTGCTTTTGAAGATGGCTCTGATCTGGCCTTCAACTTTCGGTATTGAAGTTCTGTCTGTGAATGAGTTAATTACTAAATAACCAAACTCAGCGCAGTTCTTAACAAACACTTTGCTACACATACTTGTTACAAAGGATTTCAGGATAGAAATTTCTTTTATTATAATTAGGTTATATTTAAAGCACATTGAAGTACTTTTTTCATTGTTACAGGCTGTTTTCTAGTTCCATTACAAGTGAATTTCTTTTGAGAACAATCTCCATCAGTGTCTGCTAGCATACTGTTGAATTTGCTGTTGGTCTAGTAAACGATTCTATTTCAGTGGCTTAATTTGGAGAATGTCAAGACAGGTCGTCTTCATCTGAAAGCACAGTGGCTGTATCTCAGCAAAAACAAGGAGGACATTTATAAGGTAGGCTGCTGTTATGCCATCTGTCTTTGGTGCCTTTTCACTATTGTCATCTTATTTATCTTAGTTCTGTTTATTTGTTGGTTTCACTTGTCTTTGTTGCCATGTACATGTGTCTTTTGTTTTTATATATCTTTAGTGACACTTTATGGTTCCATGTCATCATGTCACAAGCATATGTGGTCTAAGCCAGACAAAGACAGAGACAAAGATGAAGTTTTAGAAGACTGTTGTGGTGTTTTGTTAATAAGTTTAAACAGCTGGATTAGTAGCTTCATTTGTGTCCATTCAACGTGATGTATGTATTGTTGGTGCCATTGTAGGCAAAGACATGTCGAGGAAGCGACAGCCATCTGTCAACTGCTCTTCTTATGGTCACAGTTGACTCAGCCAAAGACCTACTGGTACCTCTTTACATGTCATGCATGTTTTTTATCATTTCTGTATTATCATTTATGTTCATAACATTTATAATTGTTTAATATTGATTTGCTCTTTAAAATAATGTAGTCATTATTGTTATTTGCAAAGCCACAGAATTTGACAGTATAATGGAAAACATTACATATGGGCTGTACGAAATATAAGCCTCTTCTACATTTTGAAACCTTTCACATTCCACTAGCATACGAGAGAAAACTAAACTATGAAATTATGTGCAACAACAAAGCTAAAGATGTGAAGGTATAATGGAATACTTTTCTAACTGCTTGTGCAGCTCTTGTCTGTCATGACATAGTAGTTGTTTCATTTGACTGTTGTGTTCCTACAATAGCGCTTAGTAACAAGCACAGCAATGGTCATCAGTGTTACCATGTCATGTTATGGTTACTAAAACGACTGCCTCTCTTTCCCTCATCTCCTTTTTTAATCTCCACAATCTCAGCATCTTTACTACATTTTCTCCTTTCAGTGCATCTTCATTTCTGCATCTGTCAGTTGCATTTAGTAAGATTCCTGCATTTTTGTCTCATTCTGCTGTTTGTGCTATTCATTCTTCCTTTGACAATCTTTGCTTTCTTTAGATTTTAAGAATAGCATATGTGTGAATATGTGAAACATTTAAATATGAAATAGTTTAACACAGTATGTCATTAGTATTCCTATCCTAACTCATGTGTCTGTATGAGAACATGTGACCATTCTTGAGATACTGTATTTTCTGGACTACGAGTCTCGGTTTTTTACATGAACTTCTAAGGGTGCGTCTCTTATTTAACGGTGCAACTTATGTGCAGAAATTTTATAAATTTTTCAAAGAGCAATATATAGTTGGCGAAGACCAATAATGATTTAAATTAAATTAAATCACATTTATCAAAAGCGGAATATAGATAGTGAAAGCTGAACTCAGCTTGCAAACGGCATCCATACCGAACTGCTAGAGATCGCGGCGCGCCTTTGCTGCTGCCCCCCCTCGTCCTGCGCCCTCTGCCTCTGCCATGTCTAGCGACCTGGCTTGCAACCTTCAACACTGCCACTGCCATGACCTTCACCTCTGCGACCCTTCACCTTTGCCACGTCCTGTGACCTCAGAAAAAATCAAAACTGGGTTTGATAGTTGACTGGATTTGGCTGGAATTGCTGAATAATTAATTGAAAACCACATGTTTCTATCAGAAATAGTAAAGGAGTCACAATATTTTAAAGTTGTAGATCTCCTTGCAGCTACTTTTAGGAATTTGCAAGTTAAAGTTTATTTTAATTATAACCTGACTTAAGCTGCTGTGACTAGGGATATTGATGTTTATGAGTGTAGTTAACTGAATCATATTCATACACCACCTCTTCGGCTGCCATAAATGAAATCTTCATAAAAAACTGGTTGTGAAAAATTTTTATGACTTGGTCATTTGCCTAATAACCAATACACACAGCTTCAAATTAGGACACCAACAGGACATGTTAAATTAAGTTCTTGTTGCAAGGCACCATAATAAAATTGATATAAAAATACTTAGACAGTGAAACTTTACATAAGGACTTACAGTTTTATACCTAACATAGCTAGGAATATAAATATGCAAAGAACTCATTTTGTGCCTATTTGCCTTCTGACCGTGTTTCTCACAAATTAACTTTTCCAACTTTATGAGGGTTTCTCAGTCACTGTTACTTTGATTAAGATTGTAAGTAGAAAGTGATAAAACTTTTCTGTGTGGCTGAAGTGAAGCTGTTTGAAGAGCTATTCGCACAAGAGTGATGAAACTGGTTTGAAGGGTTAATGTGAATGCCTGAGTTTAGTCAGGATTACCTCCACAGCAACAATGCCAAATGCAGGACATATGAAGATAATATGACAGTATTCCCAGATTGGCTTCATATGTCCTATCATATGAGATCATGTGGTAGGGCATATGAAGCCCATATGGGAATATTGTCATATTATCTTCACATGTGTCCTACATGTGATATTGTTGTTAAGTGTTGTATCTGCCTTTATTTCTGTGCTGGATGCTTTGGTGCATGAATTTTTGTTTCATTTTGCTAAAATATTTTGTAGTGTAAAACAGTGAAGGTAAGCTACCTTGTTTGAAACCAGTTACATTTGGCAGCATATTGCTTACCAGCTATTTTCTGTGAATTCCGTAGATTAAGAGCATAAGCACATTTCAAATGACTCAATGCTTTCTTTCCTAGTCATTAAATTATCTTCTGGTAATCTTAATAATTTCAGCTAGATGCTGCTGATTTTGTTTTTCTTAGTAATCTGTGTTGGCTTAATAGTCAATTTTTTGGTCACTCTGCTGCTAATTGAATGTTCTATTGGTTTATCCTTAGCCCAGAGTTCCCATGCATTTAAAAGGTCAGAAGAAACTGAATCTATCTGATGTGTCTCTGTGTCTCTGCTTCCAAACCATGTGCTGCAGAAATGCTCTGCTCTGTTGCGATTTCTGTTGCTCTGAGATAGATAAGAAATGTTGTACATTTAGAAAGAAAAGGATGTTTCTTGTTACTTTTCAGTGTGATTCCTGAATTTGTGGCTTATGTCTGTCTAATGATTTGATCTGATTACATACTAGATAGAATTAAATTTTTCAATTTAAAGACATTGCAGATCATCATAAGCATACTTGATCAACAACATGCCTTGTTGACCTGATCTGAGTGGCTTTACAAAATTACATGTTTTCTGTTTCAAATATCCTTGGCATTTGTTTTCCTCAGTCTGGCTTAATTTTTTTAGATCTAACAGTTTGTTCATTGGGATCTGTTGCTATTATTTATTTTAGTTTTTCTTTTGACATCCTATTGTTTGATAATCTATCCTTTCTAATATTTTATATCCTATGTTTTGATATCATATCTATAAAATGTGATGCAGAGATAATTTGATGGCATCATTGCTTTGAAATTATCTTTACTTTCTACTGAATTTTGCTTTTTGTAAAGTCTTTGATTATTGTACTGTAATACCATGCCATGCCTGTATGTGATAATACTGTTATTATTATTAGTAGTAGTATTATAGCATTATTATTTTGTACTCCAAGGTGTTAAGAGCAATATTAAATCAGTCTGAAGAAAAGAAAATTTATCTTGAATAGCTATAAATTGATGTCTTGCAGTAGAAATGTATTGCAGAATGTACCGTATATACCCGAGTATAAGTCGATTCAAGTATAAGTCAAAGTGTACCTTTTTGAGAAAAAAGCGTCCAGAATCGACGGCTCGAATATAAGTCGAACCTATATATACAGCCTCATAATACAGGCCCGTCCATACATTACGTATGCAAAGAAAATTATATTTTCATACCCATCATATATTTAACAGAGGGAGCTTTCTTCGGCTAGCATGCAGAGACTGTGTGGGGATTATAATTATAAAGGGCGACTATACGAATATGGGTATATATGTATCCACCCATAATTACAAAACCATATGTACATAAGGTACATGTATATGGTTTTGTAACTGAAGGAACTAATTTAGCAGGTCAGCTTACACCCCTTAGTACTGCCTGACTGGTCAAAGACGACATCCAGATGGCGATGGCAGTGATGTGAGGGTGAATTTTCTGACCTGCATTCCATTAATTTTTCAGAGTTGTGTCAAATCTTGCTATAGATCTGTGCTTTTATATAATGTAATAAATTCCATCGGACGACTATAGGATAATACAGTGTTATAAATAGGCTAATGTGGAAATTTATTTTGTGTACGTACACATTTTGTCGAGACCCACCCCCTCGCCTTACGCACCCGTACGCAAAATCACCTAAATCCGATCACCTCTCCCCTCAATGCGTACGTAATATATGGATGGGCTCTATACAGAATTTCTGGAAAGAGTTAGTAGGAAGTGAATTGAATCGCCGGGATCAATCAAGAGGACCAATCAGCATATTGCAAGCAAATTTCACTATAGGCCTATGAATAAATATTACCAAGTGCATTTACAATGGCATATAATTTGCAATATTCAAATAACAGAATGGAGTAAATTATTTCATTTCGGCCAGAATCAATTGTCTTTAATCTCTTAGAAATATGATCTCTGCAATCGCTTCTTATGAGACTCCCCATGCAGCGACTTTCCCCTTTCAAACGGTTTATCAGCTAGGCTCACAGCCCGACTCCCTCGTTTTGCACACATCTCTACACCTATGTTGGAGGTCTTACTCTTGCTCGACATTACTGCGCGTATCCATGATATTTGATTTCTTTTGGCGGAAGTCTCAGCAAGCGATAATAAAGGACATCGTTTTCGATGCATGAAATATATTGTAGAAGTACCGGTATATAATAACTTTGTTATAATAGAAGAATATTTCGTTTTGATCTGTATGTAGTCAGTAATTTGTTGAAATGTGATTTTTCTTGAAAAACGATATAAAAAGAAAGACAACTAAAATAAAATGAGTGTTTATTTTTTTAAGGCCATTTTCGTAATGTTGAATATTTGGTCCGAAAATCTTCCGTCTGTTTTGTCTCTCGAGTATAAGTCGAAGTCCTTTTTTGGCGCCCTGAAATAGACATAAATTTCTCGACTTATACTCGGGTATATACGGTAACTAAATTACAAGTGTGAGGCAATGGAAGAGATAGCTTGTTTTGCGTGAGTCGTCAGAAATGCCAGAGAACAATGCCCAATGTCTGTGTAAAATGTTAGGCCACTACATTTGATCGAGCCAAGCATTTCAAGGCCAGTGGAACAAAATGATGCATTTGTGGGAACAAGTTGTATTTTTTATTTTCTTAAAGCAACACCACTGCTCAACACAGATTGTGGATGGTTAAGGAGTTGTGATAGTATCTATGACCATGACA
Organism: Norana najaformis; assembly: GCA_964023275.1. Lineage (NCBI taxonomy): Eukaryota > Metazoa > Annelida > Clitellata > Crassiclitellata > Hormogastridae > Norana > Norana najaformis. The sequence goes on from OZ029918.1 coordinate 16,672,251, forward strand.
TCCCAGATTAAACTTCAGCCTGAATGCCAAGGACTTAGGGTTCATAAGGCTCCTTTAATGCTAGGATACCAGCCAACACGGAATCTTAAAATCAGAAACTCTAGAATTTTGAAAATTTTGCAAGCCAGCTATAAAAGTGGGGATATGCCTGCTTGTAAGAGTGAATCAACCAGTTTTGTATGCACAACACTGTGAGATGCTTTTCTTATATCCAAAACAGCTATAAATATTGAACTAGCCTTATTGGTAAAATGTTAAACAGTTGTTATCAGAGCAAAAATAGTCTCAGTACTAATCACTCCACATTAAAACTGAACTGTAATTTTTCAGTGGCAAGGAACTCGTCACAAATACTGAGAAGTAGGATTTCAAACACTTGAGAAATAACTGGAATAAGCATGATGGCTGAGTAATTATCTATGTCGTTAGATTAGGAGTTTCATCTTTAATTAGATGTGCAGCAGTGCCACAACCGAACCCAGATGGTACGTACTGGTGAGTAATAATCAACAGCTGCAAAGCACAATTACTATGCAGGGATGGGCATAGATCAGATGCTCAGCACACAGTTCATCTGGACCAGGAAGAACTTTGTCTGGACATTTTCAACTGTCACCTGCCTGAAAATGTCAGTGTTTACTTTTTTAATGCACCTAGGTAACTTTAAGGATGACTGGGGTATCAGAACGACTGGATGTTCACCAAGGTTATTACGTTTACCCTAAAAGTGATCCACAAATTGTCTGCAATATCATCGTTGTCAAGACAGCTGCTGAATTAAATGTTTTTTGAAAGGTTATGACATAATTTTGAATTCCATTTTCAAGATTGCGATGGGCGTTTATTTAGAAAGTGTTCATACAATTCATCATTATGTCGACTTTAAAAGTCTTGACTCTTTGTATTTCAATTTAGTTGCATCTCACCAGTCAGTGGCCAGCCAGTGGACGTCCAAATATCATACCAAAAAATAGCATTGTCTCTAAGCTGATCAAGTTTGTCATTCTGATATATATGGCTTCAAAGAAAGTGTTGGAATTTTCTTGTTGATGCCGCTGTTACAGCTGATACAGGCTGTCAGATATAATGATGGCATGATATTTGGACGTCCACTGGCTGGCCACTGACTGGAGAGATGCAACTAAATTGAAATACAAAGAGTCAAGACTTTTAAAGTCGATATAATGATGAATTGTATGAACACTTTCTAAATGAACGCTAAAAACCAGTGAAATAATGCTAAGTTTGGATTATTGAATGTTAAGCTTATGAATGACACCATTCTGTAGAATTAAATGGCACTTGTTTAAAAATAATAAAAACTGATGCTAGTGAAATTATGTTTAACAAATTATGCCTATATTTAAAGTGTTTTTTGATTTATTGATATGCATAATTGAACAGTTTGTTTATAACTAATTGTTTATACAATTAAACAAGATTCAAATTCTAACTTATTTGGCAGCCTCCCCATAGAAACATCAATGTAGGACATATGAAGCCATTGTCAATATTCCCATGAATGACAACATTCCCATGTCAGCTTCATATGTTCTTTATATGGGCTCATATATAAGTATATGTAGGACGTACAAAGCCCATATGAGAATAATGTCATATGGGATTCATATGTCCTACTAATGATGTTGTTGCTGGGACTAGCTTCTGATTACTTGTTTATACAATCATTGGGAGCCATGGATTGGACCCATGGATTGCATATATTCTGCAAGCCTGGTTATAGTGCAGCTCCTTTAGCTTATTATGGTCTTTATGTCCAAGGGTTAATGTCTTTGTGTAAACCATGAGTTAAATGGACATGCGTCAGTGAGCTTTTACTCTGTGAACTCAAAGGCATGATGACAATAAAGCAGAAATTTTCTTGAAGTAAATTTTGACATGACTGTTCAATTATGTGTTTTTGAACTGGAAACTGCAGAAATCTACATATCCAGGCTTAAACTTTTGACGAATTTGTCGCTTTAGATTTATCTGTAGTCTGCTTATTGTTTTGTTGCTTTGTGCAAAACCTTTGATTTCAGGACTTGGCGTATTACCACAAGAATCTGTCACAGACCTACAAACTTGTGTATTTACCATATATATCACTATAAAAAAATTAATTATTACTTTAAATTTGTGATGCCAACTTCAAAATTTTCTTGTGGTTATTATTGGTTGTGTAAGATTTCATGTATTCTAATGCAATTCCTGAGTTCACTAAGGAGTACTAGGGGTGGAACAAGAACCTTGGAATATCTTTCTGTCCTGGATGAGGTATGAACTCCCAACCTCTGGATTGATAATCGAGCATACTGACTATTATTAGTCTATCATTCACCTTTGACTGTACCAATATCACTAGTTCATCCACTGGATTTTAAATTCCTTTTGCTGACCAGTCTGCCTGACAGTATCACTTTTACCAATTTGCTGACCAGTCTGCCAGCCTGGTTCAAAACCATGCTAAATGTTGCTTGATGCATTGCTATTAATTTTATTCTTACACTTTTGTTGCATTGCATACTGTTTCCATAGCCTATGCTTTTAAATTTGCTGTTCACCCTGAATATTTTACTCAACCCAATACAGACGAGTAGGTAGTGATAGGTAGTGTAGCTGTCACGACGAGATGGTAGTAACTGGTAGTGGGCATGTACTATTATCTAGACCACTCTAAGCCTATCGCAGACGTTATATTTTTGAAACCTTACATCAATTAGGGCAAGATATTATAATTAAGCACAGAAATAAGTGGAAGATATTTTTAGAATTCGGTTATAAACATAAAAATCGACCAATCAAATCGGACATTTAAATCACGATTTTAAATAACCCAAAATGGCGGCGTGTTGTTGTTGTGGCCTTACTGACGATGAAATTCGACAAATTCTTGATGAATTTGCATCAGGTGATGACAGTTTTGACTCATCTGACAATAAAAACCTGTCTTTTGCTACCAGTGAAGAAGATAAAGTGGTTTTGGCTAAAGAACATTCTGACATTGACTCCGAATTAGACGGCTACGGATACATGCTAGCGGACCGTCAAACTGGGTCAGGCGGATGACTTGGGTGAGATAGACAGGACTGAACAAGTAGCAGATTTTCCAATTTGACCCCTAACTGTTCCATTTACAAGCGTCTGTGGCGGACCAGCCCCTGATGCACCATTTTTGAAATTTTTCTAACTGTTTTTGGATAAGCTTTTTTGATGTGCTAGTTGAACAGACCAGGCCTGCATGGTGAGCAGAGTAGGTCAAATGCACAGAAGGCAGGTAAACCCCACAGAATAAAATGGAAACCTACTTCTCCTCTAGCATCTTATGTTTTAGCATCTTATGTTTCTTCCGTCTTCAAGGTGACCATCCAGTGCACTCAGGCATTCATAAAAATGGCCCTTTTGAGAGCTACCAAATATTTGAAAAGGAAACAAACGTCAGTGTGTTTGCCTCTCTGTTTGCCTGGCTTGTTGTAATGTTACTGTTGGTGTCCTGTTGGTGTGCATGCTGCAGTGTTTTTGATGTCGTGGTTGTATTACTATGTATGTGTTTGGAAGGTGATAGGGTGAGTAGGCAACATGAGTGCCCCAAAATTTTTCTATCAGAAACTGGACAGAAGGATTGAAAGAGTGGATTAAAAGCTAAAGAATGATGTTAACCTCAAGTCTGTATGCGAAAATTACCAAGATCTGATAAGTTAAAAATTTCTTACTTTTTAGGCATTTTTTGCTACTCCTCTGGTACGACTACTGTCTGCATACTAAAAATATTATATCTCCTTCATTTATGAAAATATTTTCAAACTTTTTTGGAGGTTTTGTCCGATATTAATTGCTGCACAGTTCATGTGCTGACACTACATGAGTTGTCACTGAAAATGTTTTCTATAGGGGTTTGAACATGAAAAAAGTTTTCAAATGGGGTGGGTACAGTTTGGGGCAACTATGAGTACCTCCAAAAACTTTTTCTCAAAAACTGGAAAGATGGTTTGAAAGAGGAAATAAAATGCTAAAGAATGATATTAACCTCAAGTCTGTGTTTCAAAGAATGACCAAGATCTGATAAGTTAGACATTTCTTACTTTTCAGGTGTTTTCTTATATTTCCTTCAAATTGTACGACTTCATCTTACATACTAAAAATACTGTATCTCCTTCATTTATGAAAATATTTTCAAAATTCTTGTGAGGCTTTGTCTGGTATTGATTTCTGCACGATTTTTGTGCTGACATTACATTTGCTGTCACTGAAAATGTTTTTCCATAGGAGCCTGAACATGAAAAAAGTTTTAAACATGGGGTGGGGTACTGTTTGGGGCAACTTTGGGTACCCCAAAATTTTTTGTATCAAAAACTAGACGAATGGATGGGAAGAGGAGATAAAATGCTAAAGATTGATGGTAACCTCATGTCTGTAGGTCAAGAACTGACTGAGATACAACAAGTTGAAAACTATTTAATTAATAGGCGTTTTCCGGTAAAAATCGCTCGTTGTCAGGGCCTAGGCGGAAAAATTTCTCTCGTCGGTTAAAGGTTAAACCAATTGTTTTGTTTCAGCCAGATGTAAACCTCTTGAGAATTGGGTGACCTTGTAGTGGAATCTAGGTTCCTTTGGGTCTGTTTTTCTGAGCCAGTTGTGCATATTGTATGCTTGAGTGTATGTATGTATATGTGTATCTAGGTATTTCCATTGTTTTGAGAACCCGTCAAAAGCAATTTTTACTACCCTAAACTGATGCAAGAATTCTGAAGTATGACATGTTCATCTTTATATCTTATGTAGCTGGAAATTGTCTCCACTGACAGTCTTGCACAAACAAGTAATGACTGATCAATGGATTCTGAATGTTTGTATGTATGTATGTATCAGAAAACTGAATATAGCACCTTTTAAGTCACTCACAAACATGCTGCACACATGGCTAACTAACACATCTAAACAGCTACGTTTTAAGGTAGGCCAAAAATGTATGCTGAACTGAGTCAGATGCAACAGAACGTAAATGCGTTGAAGGTCTGTTCCAGAAGGACAGTCCAACATAAAAAGGCATGATGAACTAGAGTTGAAATGCAGAAGCATGGCATCGGCTCTTCCCTGCAGGTAGCACAGTGCAACAGTCGCCCACCTGATGACTCTAAATTGGAACACAGAGCCTCCTGATGTATGCTGTTGGAGCACTGATAACTGAGGCATGTGCCCGGGGCATGATCTATAAAGTAATATGTTACACAACAGGAAAACATGTGAAGTGTTTCTTGCACATATTCTGATATTTCGGCCTCTTGGCCATGTCTTGGGCAGCACAGTTGAGGACAAACTGGAGTGGTTGCAACCAGAACTCAAGGTGCATCAGTATGAATGAGTGAAGATTGGTCACTGTAGCTGTGATTGACAGTAAATGACCTTTATCTGGCACAGCCATTGGAAGCAGGACCTGCAGAGGAAGTTACGTGATCTGCCAGCGGTGAGTCTCCATCCAGAAGCACACCCAGGTTGCAGACAACAAGCTGCTGATTCCAGTCAGAGAATCACGACTTGGCTTCTCCAGTGAATCATGATTTGATTACAATTTCACTTGAAGTGAATATCGAATGATGCCTTGTGCATTATAATAATGGTACTGTAGAAGCCATTAGATTAGATTAGGTTAGATGACACATATGCCAGTATGTCTTATGGATGTTCAAGCCATGCAGTCCTAGCCAATGGTCACCACTATTATGTGTTCATCCAAGAAGAAGTAGAGCCTGTCCAGAGGTGATCCAGCAATTCCAAATGAGATTCTCAGACACGTTGTTGTAGAAGTCATAATCGATCTTGTCAGAGACTGGGTAGAACAAGAGCGAGCAGCATGATATGTCCAGAATCATGGCTTCAGAGATGTCTGAGAGAGTCTTAACAAGACCGTCTCCATAGAATGTCCCTTCCTGAAGCCTGCCTGTAGCTTCGGCTTATAGTGTACCACCTGCTGAGTAACAGTCTGCTGAATAGCCTTCGATAGAAATGTAAATTTTAAGATTGGCCAGTGATGTTTTCCAGATCCAGTCCAGGCTTATCCAGAGGGCAGAGCTGGAGCTAAACCCCCTGTCTCTTTTTGGACAGCAGACTTTTAGTCGTATAGCACAGGTGTTCCTATGCAGTGAACAGTGATTTAGACATGTGCACAAATGGCCCAGAAGTGTGTTACTGAGATGTGACCAACTGAAGAATGTCAGAAATGCTGTGCCACTGTCTCACTTCTTCTTCAACAAGATCAAGTCGATAAAGGTATCAATTGCCAAGCAACTGTCTGGACAAACTATGGATCCCCTTACATCAGATAGGGACCATGTCGGCACGCATCTCGACAACCTCAAACTTGTAGATGCTGTGGAAATCTTCAAGCTGCTGTCTTCCTTACCAGAAAAATATTCTCCGATGGATGCTTTCCCATCGTCCCTGTTAAAGTCGTGTGCAGACGTATTTACTCCAATGATCATTTGTCTCTGCAGTTTGTCTTTCAGCTGTGGACGTTTTCCAGTCTGCTACAGATCGGCCTCTGTTACACCTCTGCGGAAGAGGGAAAGTCTTGATCCGGATGATCCTTCCAGCTATAGGCCATTCTTAAACTTACATACGCTGACAAAAATTTTGGAACATATCTTACTTACTTGTCTCTTGCCTCAAGTTAGCAGCTTCAGTAATTTTAACAATCATTAGTCAGCTTAACATGGGCATCACTCATTTGAAACAGCCTCGCTGAAGATCTGTAATGATGTCTATACTGCTTCAGGATGACACCAACCCACACTGCTTATTAGCCTCGAGCTCTCTGCTGTCTTTGATACGATTGACAAAGGAACACTTGTCACGAGGCTTCAGAAGATGTTCGGCGTTAGTGATGCTGCACTGGATTGGATCTGCAGTTAGCTGGTGGTCTGGTCACAACACGTCAGCATTGGATCATCAAGGTCACAGTCATCTATTTACTCATATGGGGCCCTGCAAGGGTTGGTCATAGGCCCGATTCTTTTCACACTGTATATGGCTCCAGATGGCGGTGTCATTTCTGCACATGGCATCAACACCACCAGTATGCCAATGACACACAACTGTACACAGTGCTTGATCACATTCACTGCAACACCAACAATTTAACACAATGTACTGAAGTAGCATGCTGCTGGTTCCTAACAAATGGACTATGCCTGAATCCAAAGAAGTCTGAAGTCATTGTGCTTGGCACTTACTCATCAATAAAATTGACTGATTACCTAAACACAGTCAACATTGCAGGTGTGGACATTCCATTATCAGGAACATTTAAGAGTCTTGGGTGACCCTTGACTCTAAACTAAGATTTAACCAGCATGTCATGGCTACCTGCAAGGCCTCGTGTTTCCAAATAAAAGCCATGCATCGTGTTCAATCCCACTTACCACCGGAACTTATGAAGGCGGTCGCGTGTAGTGTAGTCAGAGCAATTCTTGACTACTGTAATTCACTGATTTATGGCACTACAGTCTAATTCTGCCAAGTTGCAACATGTCTAGTACACGTTAGCCTGTCTGGTGACAGGAACTCACAAGTTTGATCACGTCACTCTTGTACTGTCAAATCTACATTGTCAGCCCCAGAATATCTAACAAGATAGCCCTCCTTACACATAAGACTCTCTACCAATCAACCAGCTTACCTGTCATCTTCCTTACAGCACTACCAGCCATCCAGATCTCTGCAATCAGCTACACAAAACTCTGTCTCTTCCTGACATCAGAAACTATCGGTCTGAATTCTCATGATGTGGCTTCAGCAATTCTGCACTTGCCATGTGGAATAGTCTTCCTGTTTACATTATTGACATCAGTATCTTGCTAGACATATTTGTAAAGCAGCTTAGAACCTATTTGTATCATCTTGTTTATGTTTTCTAACCACTGTGACCCACCCACACCTACGATTCCTCACTCAGGACATATGCTGTGTTAACAAATGCATTACTTACTTGCTTAAGTATTGGTGTACCATTCCAGAGCTTCCGACTGTCCTTTGAGTAGCAGGTGATCAGACTGTTTCAGTAGCACTGCTCCTTATCCTGAAAGAAGGGGTGCTTTTTATTCAGAAGCTAATTCTATTTACTGCGCTCCTTGTCCAGCTCTGTTCTTTTGTAACGGTGCTTGGCTTGCATAACTGTCCTGCATATTGCTGTGCAGTCCAAGTGAAATCATGGAGTCAGAAGTTTGCATCTGATGCAAACATAACGTGACAGAAAGTGGTTGATGATGGAGGCGAACATTAGAATCATATGGGTTGAACAGCTCTTCACAGCAAAGTTTGGCCTCTGCAGATAGCCAGTTTAGTGGACTGTTGAGCAAGCTCTGGCAGAAGGCCTTCTTGGTCCAGTGACCTCAAACTTTGAACTGTGACTTCCTTGATGAGGAGGCATGAGCAGAGGAATGGCATTTTGTAGGTCAGCAAGCTGATGGAAACTTATGGAGGCTCTTATTCCCCTGTTACTGGACTGCAATCATGTGTGATGGTCAGATCAAGACAGCCACCGTGGTTGTGCATGGGCACAGTGATCTGTTGCTTCATACCAAAGCTGATGATGAGCTGTCTCAGCTGCATGGCCCAAGGGCATCCCAATTCCTATGTGAGGATATTACGTTCTCTTGTCATAAACAGCTGGTTGTTGTAGGTGACCATGTTTTCAAAAAGGACTGTAAACTCTGGATAAATGTTGACGATGGTGGCTGTGATCCACGTCAGTAGATGGTGGCAATGGTGATTAGGCCATGTGCTATAGTTAAGAAACTAAGTAGGACCTCAATGGTGGTGAAGGTTGAATCAAGTTCCACACGTTTGTGCACAAATCTGCCAGTGGAAGACAGCAATTCCACCATGCCCAGGTCTAAGTCATGATAAGGTGCATCTGTGATGTGGTACCCTGTTGACATTGACCTTCATAGTGCAACATCCTAGGTAAGTCTGATGTCATGTCTCAAATGTGATGATGAAGCTGAGATCATATCTAGTGATGTCACTTTGTGCTTCCACATTACAAGCTGCAGTCTAACATGTATGGTTGTCCCATCACTGGTAGCTATTGGTGGCTGCTCTAATGGGCTGGCAATAAAGTAAACTTTGTCCACAAGAATATAAGAAAAACAGCAGAAATGCATGAGACAGCCATGTTGGGTGTAAACATGCGTTGGTGGCATCTTCTAGGCGCATTGAATGTTGATTTGATTGATTTAAGGGTGTTCTTTATCTGTGTGCATAAATGGAATAGTCAGACCACAGCTAGACCAACTGGTAACATTTAGAATCTGTTAAGGTTACCAACTGTTTATTAAAGCATGTTTTTTGTTGTTACATCAGTTGTTAAAACAGTTGTTCATCAAACTAGTTTTATTTTTACTTGTTCTTTATCTGTTTACTTTTTTGTTTATTTCTTTTATAAGCTGTGCTTTTTTGTTTAATTTGTGATATAGGCTGGGAAGCGGGCAATCTCAGAGCCAAGCGCCTATGTGCGATTGGAGCTTGGCAATCACGAGGAGAAGACACAGGTGAAGCAGAAGACGACTAATCCGAGGTGGGAGGAGAGTTTTCGCTTCCTTGTGGTTGACCCAGAGCTACAGGATCTTATCCTTGAAGTCAGTGTCTTGTTCTAGTGTTTGTGTTTTTTGTAACTGCTTTTATATTCGTGGTCACTGGTTGGTATTACAGCAGATCCATGTGGCTCTGAGCAAAGGAAATTGGGCCATTTTCTCCTTTGCTTTTTCTGAGTGTGTTGACTTCCAAAGAGTTTCTCAGTCAAGTATTGCATGCAAATTCTTTAATTAACAGACAACTATAACTGTTTGAACAGAATAATTGTTCTTATTTGCCTGTCAGGGTGCACCCAGAGAAAGAGCCAACAGCCAACACCCTGGAATACCAGCCTGCAACTGTCATTGCCTCTGCCCATACAGCTGAGCTCAGGCTGTCCAAGTTCGGTTCAAACATTTATTCAATAAAACCTGCACATTGTACAAACATTTTGGTTTATATTCTTGTCAACTCAGCTCTAATAACTATCTAATTCATCTGTCTTCTCACAACGTCTCACTCTTTTATATTGCTCTTCTGTCTGCTACTTCTGTGCTGTCCGTTTTATATCTCTTTTTGTAGTCGCTGCCCTTTTGCTCAAACCTGTTACATGTTGTGATGGATCGAAGGCCAGGCTTCTCCAGGATGTTGTTGGTTGTCCAGTAGTCTTCATAACTGGGAATTTCGACGAGTCCCTTGCTGAGGATAAGCACCTAAAATGCCTGCATGTCGCCCTCGCTTACATCAGTCCATCTGTTGGTTGCGCATGTGGTCTGAGATCTTTGTTTGCAATGCACTGCTTGGCAAAATGATTTGTTTTGATAACTATGTGGTCCAAAAAGGTGCATGAGAAAAAGTACAAAAAAATCTCAGATGCAGTCGCATCGTTGTGAACTAGCAGGCCCACGCGTTCCGTAAAATCTTTTGACCAACTTTTGTCATAAGCTGACGCAACATCAAAGCCCAGGCCAGGCGAAGTGGCACTACTAACCCTAATTTCGTCCTCCGATTCGCTGGAAAAGTCTGATAAATCGCTAGTATGAATGCTACCAATCGTACTACAATTAGCTGTTTCGAAGCCATTGAATTCTTCCAAGTCCGAATCTTCGAAAATCGCATGCAAAACATCGTCCTTGCTCGCCATTATGCTCGATAATAACTTGTAAATAATCATAAAAAAATGCCAGACTGTCGTCCCAATTATCTCCGCAACCGTCCCACTTGTGTACAAGCAACCAATGCGAAAATCATAGCCAATTTATCGCCCTATTTAACGATGCATTTATTTACATAGGACAAGCGCTGGTTCCCTAACTTCCAGCCACATTAGTAAGCCCACCTACAGTGTCGCAAATTAAAATGTCCAAGTAAAATGTATGGGCCTGAGCCAAGTTCAGAAACAGACTAGATCACAGCAGTGCATGTGTGAATTCAACAACTGATCTGTCACTGATATTAGATCTGGCACAGAGTAATAAGCGGAACAGTATACAATACAAAACAGGCACCGTAATGGAGCTGCCATAATCAGAGTCACTGAAACTGAAAAAAACAAGAAAAAAACAACAAAGCTAGTAAAACAGGAGTGACCTAAATGAGAAAAAAGCAGTTCTTCAGTTTATAGTATATATATATATATATATATATATATAATATATATATAGATATGGTAACTTGTGAATGCACACAAATAAAAGAGTGTCAGCCATGTTAGTATGGAGTATAAAAAAGATCCAGTAACTTGTCTAAACCCACCAGTGTTTAAATATGGAGTTGTCTACACATGCCAGTAAATAATAATAGGAGGCCTAACTATGACGACATCTTACCCACCCAACATTTCAAAAAATGCCAGGCCTAGCCAAAAGTCAGATCAATTTCGTGAAGTTTAGTCCCAGTGGTAGGTGATCTGCTGAAGTTCAGGTTAAAACAACATAAAGGGGTAAGTGAACTGGTGAGGAACAGTTGGCAACTGAAAAAGCTTGTCTGTCTCCTGGTGAACCTGATCAAAAGTTTTCCATTGCAGATGTGTATATATAAATATATGTATGTATGTACACTGTATATACATGCATAATTTTCAATGAGGCCTATATATATACATATTATATATATATATATAATGTTATGTATTATATGCATATATTAAAACCTAGAAAGATGCTGTGTTTGAACCGGACATGCTGTCAGAAATAGCCATATGAAGTGGCCTAACCTTTGGGTAATATATCAGTCAATAATTCTAGACAATAGCCTGGGGCATTGCCTTTGTTTGCTACAGCCAATAAACTATTTTTGAGGTACAAGTACTTTGAATTTAATCTGTCAATCTTAACGGCCACTTGTGTAAACAGCTTTGGCTAGATTATTTTTTGTGCAGTGGATTGATAATGGTCCAGTTTCTCAGCCGACATCAGACAAGTTGAGTAGGTCATTACCTTCTGCGCCTGCTCATGGCCATATTGGTTGTTTAGCATTTCTTTGTGTTGTTTTAACGGATTAAGCTGTCAAAATGTGAAATTTGTACATAATTCTGGCAGTTCAGATGTTTACTGTTGCCAAGTCTGCGTATCGGAAATATTTTTCATTTCCAATGTTATCAGTGTTGTTCAATGTTATCATGGCCTTCTATGTCTGGAATAGTCCATCTACAGAGTGGGGACAAGATTCTAGCTTGACAGTCAAGCGTCAGACTTACAGACATATGTATGCCACCTCTGCCAGAAAATCATGGATTTGGCAGGGGAAGGGCGTAGAGAGTATTTGGAGAGGCACTGACCGTCAACCATGGAAGGGCTCAACTACCTACCAGCCACTGGGCAATGAATGCCTGTCCTATGCATATTCTTCGTCGTCTCCCATCTATGAGGGACTGCTGGACAGTGAGACAATTGTGAGCCAACAGCGGCAGATCACAGTGTCCATCGTCATTTCCTCATCGTCGACACCACTTGCTTCAGAAACTCCGAACATGCTGTCGTCATTCAACTCTAGTTGAGAACCTGTTTATTGGGCTTTGTGTATGTGCACGAGCTTACCACTGGTGACTCTTCTAGTCATCTAACCAATGTTTACTGATGGATGAATGTTCCATTCTTAATGATTTTAATTTAGCTGATTAGTTTATCTTGAAGAGGTGCTATACAAATTTCAAATTACGATTACCTTGGGAGGTTGACGACTTTTTAGCTGCTGACTAGGGTCTAAGGTAACTGCCCCCATGCACGTGTTCAGTAGTTGACTTGACTAAATTGACTCCATCCCTTCAGAAAGTGAATAATTTTTGGAAAATTCCACTGCTTTATGACCTTATATTGCCTAATTAGTATTCATTATACAGTAGCCAAAAACAAGGCCTTATTTATGACGCATAACCACCAAAATTGTAAGATTGCATAGCAGTATTTACCTTATGAAATGTCCTTATTCAAAGTTTATTTTTATGTCTAAAAGTTGTTCAAAACTGCAAATTTTAAGATATTTGAATGGTTTACCATGTTTTCTGAATGCAAACCAAAAGAAATCATTTTATGACACAGATCAGTATTCAAATAAATGCTTTAAAACAATCCAGTGTTTTCTGGAGTTTTTCATGGTTGACTCTAGCATCAGTCCAGTGAAACCCGGTAACGAACTCCAGTGCTTACTCAGTGAAATCCGGTAATGGACTTTAGAGATTTAACGTGCGCTGTTACTAAGAGAGCAAAATAAAGGCTTGAAACAGGACTGAATTAAGTCATCATCATGTTAAGTCATTCGTGAAATGGACTTGAATAGCAGTGATTGAGTCTTATATTTGTAAGACACCAATTGATATAAGTCAGCAGAGGATGGCACTGAGCCAGTTCATTAAAAGAGAGCTCTAGATCACAAGAGTCAAGCACCTTGTTGTTGCGACAGCAAGGTGTTTGACTATTACATTCAAATAGGGATTTTTAATTATTGCTTTAAGATATACTTAATTGACTTGCCTGGGATTTGCCTAGATGAATCATGAATGAAGTTGTCTATAGTTTCCAATCAAACAATTATTGAAGATGTGGCTGTTTTTGTATGTAGGTGTTTGACACCAATAAAAACAACAAACGACTTGGTGTTTGCAAACTTTCATTGCGTCATGTGCTCAACTCAGATGACATGACTCTGAATCGACCTTTCTCTCTCAAAGAAGCTGACACTGAATGTTCTATCACCCTGCGTCTTGTACTCCGTGTAGGTCATGAGTTTGTTAGTAGATTGGAGGAGGGAATGTGAATAGGTTAGATTAGCTAAGGTAAAGTCTGTACATTTGTTGTGCATAGTGTTGTTGAAGTGTGCACTGCACTTCTCTATACTATTTGTGTAACTTTTCTATAGTACCTCTTTGTTTGAGCATTCAGTCAGTTTTCTTACCTTCTGCTACTGCTTTTGCAACCTTTTTTGGCACTACTAAGAAAGGTTTGGAACTTCTACATGACGTAATGTACTGAATGTTTAATTAGCACCCTGAAAGGCTAAAATCCATATGAGAAAAAGAATTACAAGAGGGTTATTAAGAGCTTCTTAAGAAAATTCAGTGCAAATGTTTGGGCAATCAGTTGAGGAAAATGTAAGTAAAATCAGTATCTTTATTTCCATAACGTAATATTTCAGGTAAGTGTCAGTACTTCATGTGTTGATCTGTCGTTCTTAGTCTTTCTCTTCTGTCTCTGTCAGTCTGTCACGCCTTCTCTCTTCCGCTCTTTTACTTAATTTTATATGATAAGAGTGTTAACTGTTTCTCATATTCCTATAAAACTGAAGTGTTTTAATTGGTCTGATTTAATAGAATTCTTTTTGTCGAATTGGTTTTCAGCTTCTGACACCAGATCAGCCAGAAGAAACTCACAAGGATGAAGAACTGCAGAAAATGGGGACCAAAGAAATGAAAGGACTGTCTGATGCCAGACAACCGGTGAAGTCTTCAGGAGGAAATGGATCATCTTTGGATGCAGATATTGGGCAGAGGGTTGCCAAGTTGGATGGCCATTCAGATAGTATTTCAAGCACTGATTTTGATTCATCAGGCCTCAGATATCGTGGTCCTTCATTTCTCAGGTGACTAAAGATTGCTAATTAAGCAGACAGATTCTGTCTGCATACTGTATGGGTCTAGAATCAACCCAACCACAAGTTGGCCTGGTAATGTAGTGTCATGTAATTTCATGTATTCATTTCTTAAGCTCAACCGGAAGCTTAAGAGATGGTTTGTCTGCATCATGAATTGAATCTTGATTTAATGGTCTAACTGATCATAGTTCAGGAGTTTGAAATAAAAGTCAAAGTATAATAATTGAGCCAATTAATTAATCCAATCCTGTCATGGCAGTGAAACATCAATTTGATCCTAAATTTTTATGACAGGAACTTCAAAGCAGAAATTCAACAGTGCGTGAGTTGCAGACTTGTGGAATGATTTAGATGATGCTACTGTGTCAGTGTACAATGCCAGATGAAATGTCTTCTGAACCACTTAAAACCCGTGTTAGTTTATGATACTGAACAGTTGAATTATCACAATTTAGCCTAAATAAGTTTGCTGGACAGATTGATTGCATGACAGCATTGCTTTTTTCAGTGTGAAATACCTCTGAATTATTCATTCAACAGGTTGCAGTAGCTGCAGAGAACCAAAGCTACATATCACATTTGATGTGGGCATCAAGTTACCTTAATCAATTAAGCTGTCGTTATCAATAATTCTCATATGTTGTGATGACTGTGATGAAATGCCCTGTGCAGAATTAATTCTTCTCATAATTCACATGCATTTGAATAATTTATTTGGAGCTAATGTCAAAGCCTGACTGTATTTTGAATGGTTCATAAACAGCTTTACTGTTTGGTCAGTGTCAAGCCTGATCTTAACATGTGACTGGAAAAATCATGGATTCTGTGATGGCTTGGCAAGCTAGGGTATTTGGAATGGCATCGGCGATCAACTGTGGCTAGGTCTTTATCCTATGATGGCTGCTGAGTACTTCTTCTCTTGATGTCTCTTGTACATCTGGCGTCTTCTGTAATAAGCCCTCCTAGATATAGTGACAGAGTTTGTATATCTAGGAGGGCTTATTACAGAAGACGCCAGATGTACAAGAGACATCGAGAGAAGAAGTACTCTGGCATGTGCAATGTTCGGCAAGCTCAATAAAATCTGGAGAGACAGGAATATATCAACGAGAACCAAGATGAAGCTGTATGAAACCTTGGTCATACCAGTACTACTGTATGGCTCAGAATGCTGGTGTCTGAGAAAAGAAGATGAGAGGAAACTTTTGGCGATGGAGATGAGCTTGCTGAGAAGAATAAAGGGCAGGAGTAGAAGAGAAAGGATCAGAAACGAGGTGACTAGGAGAGAACTGGGACAGGAAGAAACACTCATTGATAGAATAAGGAAAAAAGACTAAAATGGCTAGGACGTGTGATGAGAATGGACAATAACAGATTAGCATCAGTGGCTTTAAATGGATATTTAGAAGGAACGAGGAGCAGAGGAAGACAACAGAAAAAATGGATAGACAACATAAGAGAAGATCTGGAGGGAATGAAAATAAGCATGAAAGAAGCAAGGGACAAGATCAGCGACAGAGAACAGTGGAGATGACAGGTTGAGGACTCATCGTCGGCGGTGGCCTGACGGAGGAGAAGCAAAGAAAAGAAGAGAAGGCCTGTAAAACAGGCAGAGTGGTGTGGGGAATATTTGTACATGGTGTGTTCTACCACCAACCTAGAAAGTGCCAGATGTTGAGCATAACCATGTGCAGTGAACACTTCATGCAGCTTTCATCATTTTTGTCTTCAGCTCTGCGTGGACCATGACTTAGTCTGCAGTCAGTTATGGTTGATTTAGTTCTACATGTGTCTGAGAACGTCTTTATGGAGACTTCCTGTTTGTTGTTCCAGCATCATTCACCTGCTAATCAACTTTACATTCTTATTAAACGATTGTATCATTTAGACTGGCAAGGAGTGCCTTCAGGAGATTCTTACAAGGCATTATATAAATATCCTGGTACAATTACAGATGACCCATCTTTTCAGACATTAAACAGTGTTAGGGATAATTTTATATGCACAGTGCTAATTTTGTGTGAGTTTAGGTAATTAAACCTCCAAAATGGCCAATTTAACTTGATGCCAGTTCATATCTCTGGCTGTCATTGTTGCAACATATTTTATAGCTCAGATAAGAAGGCTTACCATAAATACTCGCCTAAAAGTCGATGGCACATATGAGTCAACCCCTACATATTCGACCTTGGAGATGGGAAAAGTATAAATTGATGTGTCTTTTTACATATAAATCTGGACATTTCATAGCACTTTTAAACACAAATCAAAGGTACTAAAACTGTTAAGATTGGAACAAGTGCTGACAAGCACATGTTTCATCTATAGTAGTCTTATCCAATAAATTATCTACGAGTTATCGACCAGTGTTTAATCATATTACCTTTAAGTGGGGTGTCTAGTGTACTGATTGAAGAATGGAATTGTCTCTACACTTCTTAGTGCTACAGGTGCCT
Source organism: Norana najaformis (assembly GCA_964023275.1). Classification (NCBI taxonomy): domain Eukaryota; kingdom Metazoa; phylum Annelida; class Clitellata; order Crassiclitellata; family Hormogastridae; genus Norana; species Norana najaformis. The sequence continues at coordinate 16,689,365 of OZ029918.1, forward strand.
GTTTAGAAGAATGTCTTTGCATGTTTGCATTCAGTAAAAACAGTTGCCTGTTTGTCTGAGATACTGGTTCTGAATTAGACGAAACTGTCAGAACTGTCATGAACTAGGCAGAAATTCAGTTTAGCTTATAATCAGTTGTCTGTGTTGTCTTATCTTCTGCCTTGCAGAGACATAATGGGTTGGTTGAGTTTGGTGTGGAATTGCAACTGTGTGACCAGTTGTGGTTGATTTTGTTGTTATGTGGCAGTGATGGACGATTTGGTCGGATTCAGGTGACAATTCGATACAGTACTCAGAGGTCACGGTTGGTTGTTGTAGTGCATCAGTGCTCGTAAGTTTCAGTCGCTATCTCTTTCACTTTATTTCATTTGGCTTTCATTTTGTCATGTCTTGTAATCAGTTGTTTCTTTAACTTCTTGAGCACTGATGCCTATTGATTAGAGTCACAACCAGGCCATAGGGCCTGCTGGGTGTTCATAACGATTGAATAGAGCGCTCAGCTTGTAATGTGGAGAGTACAGGTTTGGACATCCTCCCCTGAGGTGATACTGTGTAGGGACCTTGAGCAAGTCCTTCACTCACAATTGCTCGGTGCCACTGATTGATGATGCTTATTCACTAGACAGTGGCGCTTAATAAATGCAGAAATAATGGTTAGGTTTGAAACAAACCTTTGAGTTTTTGAGACAGTTAACTAAGGCATCAGCTCCCCAGGATTACATCTGGGATTCTGTTGAATCATTTTATTTACTGATCTGTTTATTTATTTTTGTTTGTTGTTTAAGTAATTTGATTCCATGTGATGATGACAATTTGTCTGATCCATCTGTTCGCCTGATCCTCCTTCCGGACAAATCCTCCAAAAAGAAGACTCAGACACAAAAGAACACCTTGAACCCAGTGTTTGATGAGACGTAAGACTCTTTCCTGTCTTTCTATGCCTTTGTTTTCTTCAGTTCTGCTGATGCCTATTTTTCATCAGAATTCACTTTATTAGACTTTATGCATTTTTTAAAACCTATGAAGCAACCTGTTTTATAGTTTGCAATTACCATGTAGTGATTGGCATAAAACAGAAATTTAAATTATTGGAGAGAATATTTACCTTACATGATGACTTAGATGACTAGTAGCAGTAGCCATCATCATCTTCGTCGTCGTTATTACCGCCACCGTCGAGGTCGTCGTAATCATCATCATCATCAGTTTTCTTATGGTAGCCATCTGGCAGTGAAAACTGCAAGTGAGTCTTCATCATTTCCATCTGGCAGTGAAAACTGCAAGTGAGTCTTCATCATTTCCATCTGGCAGTGAAAACTGCAAGTGAGTCTTCATCATTTCCATCTGGCAGTGAAAACTGCAAGTGAGTCTTCATCATTTCCATCTGGCAGTGAAAACTGCAAGTGAGTCTTCATCATTTCCATCTGGCAGTGAAAACTGCAAGTGAGTCTTCATCATTTCCATCTGGCAGTGAAAGCTGCAAGTCTTCATCATTTCCATCTGGCATTTCAGTCATTTGTCAGGTCCAGTGCATTTGGACAATTCCACAGTAAAAGAATTACAAATTGGAAGCTAAGAGAACTAATGCATGCTTTCCCCATGCATATAATCAGTGCCTGCTGAATATGATACAATGACTTGGTGATGAGGTTAGCAAGACCAGTTACCCATGTTGGTTAAGTGCTTTGAGGTTCGTTATTTTCTTGTGTTAATAAATTAAACTTGCACGTTAATGGAATAAAGCTGAGCGAGCATGGACTCCAAGAACACTCCACAACCGTCAAAATCCTGTGAACTTACTGAACTTAAACGTAGAGCAATTTCATCAGTCACAGTAATGTTGCCATTGTTAATAAACATGAATATTGGTGAATTTTTTCTAATGGTAATGAAATTACATAAGTGCTAATGGAATTGCACTCTCTGAAGGCAACATGTTGAAATACTTAAATGAACAGAAAATGCAAACCTGTATTGTACAGTCACATTTCATAAACAATGTGCACTAAAAGTTGGGTTGGTCCATGTTGTTTGAGATCTGGCGGTAGCTACTGGCTTAAAATGTTCACAGTATGGTCAAACAAGTGTCATCTGTGCATGAAATTGTGAAAAGGTTGAAAATTATAAAATTTATTAAGTTAGTTCAATATGGAGTTGAAATTTTCCAGTTAAAGGAATTATAGGCTTCAGCATGTTGCTTATTTAACTCAAAGGCAGCTGTTGTTTTGGTGAATTTGACAATTTTGGCTTAATGTGAAAGAAAACACTTAATATCTTTAGAAATATAGACATATTATGTATCATCTTTTGTCACCAGTTATACTTAAACAGTATTTGGCATTGAAAAAGTTCATCAGTACATGTATTTACCTCAGAGTTGATAAATATGAGAAAGTTTTTTAAAAACTCAGAATTATAAATTCGAAAATTCATATAAAATTTCATGAGCAGAGTAACATGTAATAAACACTTCTACATTTAGCGACTGATAAGCAATAGATGAAGGGCTAAACAAATTACCAATTTATTCTGCAAATGAGCTTTTGTTTATTCTCAGAAATAACATCCACCCACGTAATGTTTTCACTGTTGCTCTCTTCATATACCAAAGCATCCATATCGCCAAAAGCATTTGTTTCAAAGAAATATTCATATTCAAAACATCAGCGGAACAGTATAATTTATTTCTTTTGGACATGGCTGATGAATTAAAACAGGATTTGACTAAATAGAAGTGCCTGATAATCAAGAAGAGAACATGACTATTTAAATTTTAAATGGCTGGATGTAAACATTTTCCAAAAATATTGTCCAAAGTTGCATTCATAACTTTATAAAACCACTGGAAAAACCCATTCAAAGAGTTTTTCTGAATGTACAATATTTCTGTGAGCTAACATATAAATAGAACTATAAATATAGCTAATTATATGCCAGGGAAAGTTGTTTTCATTACACAATCAAAATCAGTCTCATTTGCCAGCAACAGAGAAAAAAGTCCACACTTTTTTACACTAGACAAAAAGTATGACTTGAGAAGTTTGCATGTTTCTTTTTCTCACATCTAGCCCAAATCTCAGTATGTGTTCATTTATATTTTCTGTTTACCTTGTTATCTCAGCTATAATGCGCACTCGTGCATAATGCGCACCCCGAGTTGCAAAATTTATCCTAATGTAAAAATCTTAGTACCTATGTATAATGCGCAGGGTGTATCTGCTAGTCCCAGACTAAGTTCGGCTTATGCCCGACTAGCGCATTAGTTTGGTGTGCACCACGTGGTCTTAGTGTGCTATGCCTGGATTAGCCCTAGTCTGCCCTGCAAGCAGATGTAAGTGAACTACTCTGAGCTTAATGAAAGAAAACAAAATGGTGGATGTCATGATTCGTCACGTTCGAGGAAGTTTTCAGCATCAGATAGTGTTTAGGGCCTGACAAAATCCACTTGAATCATTCTCAGATGATGAAATTTATTATGATTTTCGTTTTCACCATCACAAGTTGCTAATAATTATCTGTGACTAAATGGCTGCCGACATCGAATTCGCAACTGCGCCACGTTAGAGGCCTTTGTCTTCAGTGATGCATGTACGATATATTTACAGCAAAATTTTAATGTAAGACTACTTGTTTTAATATTTACTAACCCAATGTATTGTATGGCATTAATAGTGCTGATAATATTGATATTTCTTACTTAAACCATCGACATGTTGCTTTCATTAGTGCCGCATGATCGGTGTTTTTTTAAAACATCTAAGAACTTTTTTCCTATGTACAATGCGCACCTAGGCTTTGAGCAGATTTTATTCGAAAAAAGTGTGCACTATAGCCGAGATAATACAGTAGCATAATTGTGGTCTTGTGTTTCTCTGTCCTTGAAACCTGTTACGTAGTGTCTTTGGTGTTATGTAAATATTTGAGTTTATCCAGTGATATGGGTTCATTCTGTTTTTAGATTTGATTGGCCAGTGAGCAAGGCAGAGGCTGTAACAAGAACGTTGGAGCTGACTGTCAAAAACTCAGTTGGTCTGTTTTCAAAAAACCGTGTTCATATGGGATTTGTTCAGCTGAACTTATCTGAGATAGATGACCTCTGCAAAACGGTCACTGGATGGTTAGTTTTGACATACCAGTATCCATATCTGTTAATGAAAGTATATGTGATGCCGCCTATGAAGAGGGACTACTTGGGGGGTATTCAGTCATTCATACCAATATGATCAGCAAATAAAAATGTGAAAATAATTATGTATAATGTTGTATAATGAAGTATTATAGCATTTATGTAAAATTAGAATATGCTGTACCTGAAAGATGCGATATTTGTAAAACTCATTTAAAGTTAAGAAAGCCCACAGCACATCCATTTGTTGGAAGTTATACAACTTGCAGTGTTATATTTGCAGTGTTCCATTTTCATGAACAGTTGTGCTAGATTGATAGATGGTGGCGTCATCTAGCGAATGCCAGTGAAAACACAATTTTGTTATATTGATGGGTGATCACATTCAGAGGCCTGTATCTCAGTAAATAAATCCTGCATTGTGGTCCCGTTTCATTTGCAGCATCACTTATGATTGATAATTTTATACCCATTTTACCTCAAGGTAGTAGGATGTAAATTGTTCGGAACTACCGTTCTTTATCGCCAGTGGAGTCTGCACATGAGCCTCTGAATTTGAAGACATTGCAAACAGAAACAGACCTGAAATAAAAGTTGGAATAAGTGGTGGGTCTCATGTTAGTTATCAGACACAATAGCAAGATAGTGACCTATTTCCAAGATTACATCACAGCCCTCAGTGTTTATGAACCCCTGTGTTTCAAAGGCAATTGGGATAAATCAGTGTGGGAGGCCATATAATTAATTGGCATATTTCGAATTATGGCCTATTCCGCCGCAGTTCTAGCCAAAAGGAGCATCATCTGAATGTGTCTGTGTCATAAAGAGCAAGTGTCCAGTGTTGTTCCATTCCATACCATGTACTTGCCTGTCAGCCATGACATCATTGTTGGTCCATATGGTCACTTACCATCTAATAAGAAGCCCATTTATACGTAATGTAACTAAACTGTTTTACAGTACCTTTGTAAATACATGTACCTATCCAAGGTGATCATTGTTAGCCTAAATTATAGTAGAGTCCATAAAGAACAACAGGTTCATCTAAAGCAAGTAATGCTTGAATACCTGGAAAAGACACCAATGTGGGCTCTTACACATCTGTAGAACCAGACCAGTGACATTCCATCCATGGTTGACATGTTCAGAGTTTTGCACTGTGGATGAGGAATGGGCTGAGCCAGATCAAATATTTTGCAACAAATGATTATGCTCAGGGGTCGTCCATAAAGGACGTCTGCAAAAATGACATACTTTGAACCCCTCTTTCCCCTTGTCCGCATTTGGCCTTACCCTCCATTCCTTTACAGATTCTGCATTCCAAAGCAAGGGAACAATAAAAGACCATCATCATGAAAAACATCATTAATAAACAACTTGTTCTAGTTTATTTAAAAGTACCGTATTTAAAATGTTTAAGAACACATGCTATTTAAAACTGGAAAGTAAGCAAGTTTTCTACATCAATTACTGCATTTAAAACAGCAGAAACTAAATTTAGCATAATATATATTTGTATGTATATCCATATATATATATTATTAAATGCTCAACTTCCAAAATACCATTTATCAGTAATCACCTTTTATAATTGTCTGACTTCTCAAGCACCACTTTGCCAAAATTGGGACTACTTTGCCTTTTGGCTTTTGTCTTACTTGTCTTTCTGTCAGTAAATACAGATGTGGCTGTGTTTTGCTGAGTGGAAGGGAAACTACTGTTCACATTGTTCACAAATTGCGCTTTCCAAGGTCATCCAGTGCAGAAGGACAGTAAAAATCATATGGCATCTTTGGATAAGCATGTGAAGGCTCTAGATGCAGAAAAGACTGCTTTTGGAAAAGTGATTTAAACTTTCCTTCACTTCTGTGAGCCAGTGCATTAGTAATTCCTTTATCTGCGGTGTAATATGGAAAGCGTCCTGGAAATATTTCAATATAATTTGATCTGTACTGACCACAGCATGCCACAGTGTTGCATTTATAATTTGTAAAGAATACTGTGACTCTTGGATGTGCCAGCTATACCATTCATCTTTAGGGGGTTTAATCTCAGTTTCTGTGTCGTCACATAGCCATCAGTTATAGTCAAACTCCACACAATTCTGCAAGCATTTTGCCAGCTTTTTTGAAGTTGGCTTTTCCTAATTCTGCATCACTTGTCTTGCCGTTGGAGTCCAGGTGAGATCCATAGTGATTATGGGTTAGTATCAATTCTGATAAGTCACTTGACAGAGGAGCCATGCCTCGTTCGACAGCACTGTATGCAGAGTGACCTGGGGTTTGGCATGCAGTGAAAACTGCATCAAAGTTATTTTTGCAGAAAGCATGATAGGCTGCAGAAAAAGTTTTTTTAAAATCTTGGATTCTCATCTGGACCAGCATCCACTGTTATTATAACAATTGGCTTAACTGCTTTGGTAATTTGATGCAGCCGAGTCCAAAAACAGGACTTTATTACTTATTATGTTATACAATTTAAGGCCCTTGTCTGCAGGAATCTACTCCACACGTTAAAGACTGCTGAAGAGAGAACCACTCTCCTTCCCATATGCCTTTGGGTAGAGACACTGGCTAGTGTCAGACACATTTATAAGGCATGGCACAGATGCAAGATCTTGGGCTGCTTAGTGGCGGATTTAGCTATAGGCGTGGGAAGGGACATTTCGTCCCCCACCCCGCACCCTTTGATTATATGCCGGCATCCCTCAGACCAGACCCTTGCATAGTGGGCTGCCAGAACTGGTACCTCCTACAGAAAGCCCCTTGACCTCCCCATGCACAATATCCTGTTTCTGCCACTGCTTCCGGCAAAGTCCGCTAATATATGTATGTCTAATAATAGTTAGAAACTTCTAATGAGCCAGTGTTTGATGCACAAGTCATTAACTGGTGGCGCTCCAAAATCAAGCTGCAATCAGGTCTACATGCAGAAGGTCAGTCCACAAGGCAGAGAGGCAGCCTATGGTGGATAAGCAATTTGAAAAAGGTAGTTTTTAAGTTGAGAACGAAATGACAGAAGCGACTGAGCAGAACGAACTCAGGGAGGGAGTTTCAAAATTTAGGTCCAGCAACCAAAAGGCCCGTTTACCCAGAAGAGTTCTAGTCCAAGGTATGACCAGAGAAAGTTAATCAGATGACTTTGCAGAATAATGGTGAGTCTGGGGAATGAGGACTGATTTTAAGTATTGTGGTTGGCCAGAGTTCAGTGTTTTATAAAACTGTAAGTCCCAGTTTGAAGCAAATCCTTAGCTGAATAGTAAGCCAATGTAAAGATTTAGAGGTTATATGCTCATATTTTGAAGTATTTGTTATGGCTCTAGCCAAAGAGTTTGAACTCTTTGGAGTTTCTGGGTGTTTGACTTTGACTTTGTATGCATGTAAATTATGTATGTATCTGGCTATTTGTCTAGTGTGTTCTCAAGAATCTCAGTGGCACCATACATAGCTATCTAACAGATCTAAAAAGATGCAACTTTAAGATATGTTGAAAATGTGAAATGTTTCTTTAGCTGTCTGCAAGGAACATTACTATAGATGAACCAGTGCAGTACTGAGTGTCTTCCATATAACTGAAGTTGGTGTTTAAAGCGCAAGTTGTACGAAAAGCTATGTACATGTTCAAAATTTATATGCAGACGTCCGCATAGGCCATAACCCCTCCCCTTGTTTGCTTTTGTCCGTTTTGCATGGCCCTTCCTCCTCCCTCTTTGCGGACATCGTTTATGGATGACCCCTCACCAGCTTCCTGAACTGATGGTAGAAGACGCCATGTCCAGATATCTGTCAGGTCACCAAGTCGCTGCTGGAAAGAATTTCATTAATAGCCAGCCATTTTGTCACAGAACCAAATTCTGTGTATTGTTATGTGAAATTCAGAAATTTCCTGGACTTCACATTATCCAAAGAGGAATCAGGCAAACGTTTAGTGGTTAACCAATTAAAAAAATGACCATCAGGCTTCTGTGATATGCGTCCAAATACCATCCAGAATGCACAAACTTCAAAACAAACATAAGTACTAATTCTGTGATGCAGCTTGGACACAGCAGATGTCCGAAAATTCAGTAATTATCTAGCAACTTTGCAGATGACAACTAATATGCCAAAAAGAATGAGATGCATAAAAAATAGCAAAAAAGGCTGCCACCTGACAGCTAGCATAATTAATTTCTTCTTGCATAATTTTGGAGCTATTTACAGTTGTTTTTGTTGCATCTTTCAACTGAACTGTTGAAATTCAGAATTTCTTGTTTCAGTTTTCACAACTTGTTTTTGGCTTTTTCATCAAGGTATGATCTCGAGAATCCTGATGAAGCCACCAAAGGTTCAAGTCCTTCGCTTCATCAGGCATAGATTGTCAAGCCAGGAACTCATTTGCTTTTGGACCAGTCGTGATTACGGTTTCCCAGTTGATTATTTAGTCGTGTATTAATATTAATATGCTTATTCGTGTACTGCTGAGGTGATAGGCCTTGTTTTTTGCTTGGTCTCTGTTTTTGCCAGTAGTTAATTTCTAGCAGCATTTTTAGATGCATGAGAATATTCTTGAAGAGAGTTAATTGCATTATGAGTGCTGCTTGTTACCAATAAAAGTAAGTTTCCATATTGTAATCTGTGGATACTTTTAACTGATGGATCATTTGCCACTCCCTGTGCTCCTCACAAATTAGATCTCCTGTTTCTAATTAGCAGCCTGTCTGATACTGCAACCAGATTATCCATGATTTAATGTTCAGGCTTAAGGTATGGTATTCATATATGCTGCTTCAATTTGCCTGCTGCAGCACTGTGTATATTACATTGCACTGCATTTAACTGCATTGTATTTGTTGATTCTGTGGCTGATGGTATCAGTATTGCCATGAGTTGGCTGCTTAGCTTTTGTTAGTATATTTAAATTATTTAAATTTTATATTGTATCAGCATTGGTGTTGTCAGACATTTTTTAGAATAATTTATTTACTACTAATATATTATTACTTGGTGCTGTTCATAATTTATTCAGTTACTAGTAATTTATTCTAATCAAGTTTGAGTTTTAAGTAGAGCTTCCATCTTTCACAAATAAGAACTGTTCCGTTTTTCAAAGTGTGGAGGTCTTTTTCAGCACTAGTACTTACAAGGTTGCTACAAGAATTTGCACAAGTACTGTCACTACCATGCTATGGGTTGTGCAAAGGTCTCTATGCCGCGAGGCCATGTATCTGCGCTTAGTGTTCTCAACTTGTCCTTGTGCCACGTTGCACAAATAGACTACTGGTAAGGCAAAGTTAAGAAATCACTTGCTATCTGAGAATGCATGCTTGCCTGTAGATCTGAGCCATCAAAGATAAATATCATGGCATACAAAAATGATCCATTTTTTTGTTGAGAATAACAACTGGCCATTCTATAGTAATGTTATAATTTTGAACAATATTCAGTCATTATTTCATATACATAAGGAGAAGTCTTTGTTTACAGTGAAGAGTCACTTACATGTATATGTTAGTTAGGACTTTCATCTTGAACAAATTCACTATAAGCAACCTTTTGACAAATTTCAGTTTCTGGCGTTGTGTTACAGGTCATAGGCTAGATGCTTGCTTAGCACGATTTCATGTTACAGATGTGAAATGGCATAATGGGTTGAAAAATTCCCATGATTTAAACAAAATCTGTTACAGTTGGGTTGTTTTTAACAGTAGCCTCAGTTAGTTTAAAATATTTCAAACTGTGAATAGATTACACATTTAGTACGTTGTATATTTCATGGTTGCATTTTCAGTTTAGTTGCCTATAGGGGTTGTGATGAATGCTTTGCATTCGAATGGTTCTGTAAATATCAGAATCTTCTGGCATCGAGTTGAATTTTTGTTGCTGTTGCATAGTAGAAGTGGATTTTCAGCAAGGCCATGTGCTTGTTTCGGTATTGTGTTTTGTGGTTTCCATGTAGTGGTTAGCATGTGGAAGCAAGTTTTTTCTAATGGTATTTTGTCTGTTTATTTGTATTCTATAAAAATGTATTTCAACACATACAGAAATACGTACTTATATTTCTGTTGCTCTAGAATTTCCCTTTAGTGGCCTGGCATTTGTGTTAGTACAGCTAGTTTCATGCCTTACATGTGCCCTATCAGTTGAAGTCTAGTTATTTAAAAAGCCTTGAAAATGGAATTTGTTTAGCTGTGCTGTCACTTGTCTAGTTCTGTTGTGGTCTAAATGAATTGTCTTCCTATACACTCAGAAAGAAAATTCTCAGGTTTTTTGAGAAATTACGCAAAAAATGACGTTTGTCTGTATCACCCTTTAGGCCCTAATGACACAAAAGTCAATTAAAGACGAGACAAATTCTGTCATATTGTTAATTACCTGTTTTATTTTTGTGTTGTAACAAGTGTTTAGGCAAGACTTTTCTTTTCTTTCTTACTGCTAGATTTATAGTCTGTTATTTGATAATTTTATGGTTTTGATGCTTTGTGAATTGGTAGTTTTACATTACCCCTGGATTCTACTTCTACTTGCAGTAGACAAGATTAGATGAAAGGACTTTCATGATATTACCACATATTTGGCCCAGATATCATAACTGTTGTCGGTATGATTCACTTCACATTGAGTGTGCAAGAGTGGATCGCTTTGACAAATAAATGTCTCAGCAGCCTCAACGCATGTCATGTGAAACTTGGAAAAGAAGCTGACAGGTTGTTATGTAAAAAGTCAAACCCAAGTAGAATTTAAGGCCAAAATCTAACCATTTGGCTTTTTATAGTTGAAGATTGAATTTACCTACAAAAAAATAAAAATTGTCAACATTGATTAAATACGAGAACTCTAGAAATTCGGTTTTTTTATAAAAAGATTGGAATGAAGTGCAAACTCCACAGCTTTTTGGAATTTAAGGCCAAGTCAAACTTAAACTAAAATTTGACTAAATTTAGTAAAACTTTAGTCCACTGAAATCAGACAGAACCACATAATTTTTTTAAGGTAAACAAGGAGCTGTGAAGTAGACAAGATTAGATGAAAGGGCTTTCATGAGACTGGTGATATTGTTTTCATTCTGTGTCTGCATTCATAGTATGCATCTGCTAAATGATTATTGCTGTTAATGTTCTGTTCAGTGATTTGTTGATGGGTTTAAGATGGATTTCAATGGCTTTCGTGTTGTAGCTAAAATCACTTAGCTGCATCAGTTGTCTCTTTTTTCCAGTTTTAGTCTTGAAATTTGTGCCGAGAGAGCTGTCAGTTTGATACTTAGTAGAATCAGTCAGCTGATGGACAAGACATTCTTCAGAGAGCGTTTAACTTAACTGAGAATCTTTTATCAACTAGAATTCTAGTCGTACAAGCATAATTGCTTTTTTAGCCATTTTCCCAGTTCATGGATTCATTTTTGTTATTCAATACCCAGAGCTGTAGGCTTTGCTAATCTGAAACTAGGTATTCAAGTTGAGAACACTTTTCTGCTGTGTCAGAAATGGATCTGACTCAAAGAGGCTTGATCACCGAGACCCTTGCATGCAGAACATGCTTTGGCTTTGGATAAGTGCAGCAAACAGAAAGCCCTCACAGGTTTTGTAAATATATCTAAGTTCTGAACATGAATTTACATATTTGACAAATTGAAATGGACTATTATATTGCTTAGCTATTCGTTATTTCTCCTGTTGAATGATGATCTCCCTTTGTCAGATTTCTGCACTTTCTAAATTTTGTTTTAAAGATTAGTTATTCTGTTGATTGTTTTTTTAGTAATTTAATGCTAATTAGTCTTTATTGGTTTTTGCAGTAACTAAATAATTATAAGTGAAACTTTTACTTGAAACATTTTAAGACCCATGATAAGACCCATGGTGAGATTGTTAGGTGTTGGGTTGCTGTCAGCATGTTTGAAGTTGGATGAACATCACGCAACACCAGGAACGCAGCTCCTTTGAGCATTAGGTGTATGATGATTGAGTGAATACCTTCCGTACCTTACCTTGTGGAAGCTGTTTCTATTTCGTGTTTGTTTTAAATTTTCTGATTTAGCTGATGAAATAGAATTAGAAGATGTATTAATGTGTGAAATCTTGAGAACAAATTGCATGTATCATTCTGTGTATATTTATGTGTATATATATATGTGTGTGTGTGTGTGTGTGTGTGTGTGTTATATATATATAGGAGAATGTTCAGATCTGTCTGTTAACTAACACCATTTTCAAATAATTATAATCCCGAGTTTTGATTCAAAGAAAGAAACAGCTGTCTCATTCTTTCATTTTCTCTGTCTTTTTCTTTTTTTAGTCTCTCTATTTACCCAGTAAAGCCCTCCTAGTCTAGTTCTGCCTTTCAGCTTATATATTCCAGTAACTGCTAGTATAATATTATCTTATGCTATCCAGCCATTGCTCTCTGAGTATCATGGATTGCCAAAACCCAGTGACACTGGATTCTTGAATTGTTGTGGCTTGTAAAGAGAATTATTATGGTGAATCACTGAAGGTGGCCAGGGTACAATCTGGGAAGACTGTAGCATCCAGTTCAAATCTTTGAAGGATACCATACTCCGCCTTCCAAACATCCTTTTTGCGCACAGACTGGACAAGTTCTAACCACTGTTACAGGGTGATGGGAAACAGCATGCAGTGGCAGTATTCTGAAACCGATGCAGCCACATCTATTTTGAGCAGTTATAAGTATTCATTTGCTAGAGCCCAAGGCAGCAGATGTTTTAGGTTTTCTAAGCAGCAGATGTGGGCAAACCATGTATGATTTACCTTAGCTGCTGGCTGGGCTTTTATGAATGTGCGCTTACTGTCGCATTGGTACCGTACTAGTCTGCACTGTGTTTTGGGTGATGGATGATACAAGATCATGACTGGTGAGGATGGCAGTGGGTTATTTACCCTAGGACTGATGTCAGTGCTTGGGAATTATATCATAGCACAGTTATGTAGAGCAATAATTTTTAGTTTAAATTGATATGTTTAGCCCCTGGCGTTTAACACATGTAATTGTTTTACCGTGTTTTAGCCTGCAGTACATTGTGTAATCCAAGCAACATGCTTACTTACTTGCATACTGGTAATGTTGGTTCATAGATGCCAGAATTCTAGAGATATGAATTTAAGAATTAAACTTGCAACCATTTAAGTCACATGTATGTTTGATCCAATATTGTGAAGGTTTCTGGTTCATATATTCACATTTAAAACCATGTTGAGTGTATATGCAAATCTTACTGCACACCTATCAGAGCCTGATGGTAAATTCAATTTCAAGTAACCTACCATTATTTACTGTGCTGTTTTTAAATTTTATGCTGCAGTGCTACATGTAACATATGGCTAATTGGTACAGTATTTATTGTGAAGTTTGTTACTACCTGGAGACAGATGAAGATTTCAATTGATCTCCATATTGGGGCCCATCCATATATTATGTATGCCAAAAAATTATATTTTCATACCCCACTCCCCTCCCTGTTGCACCTCATACATTTTGTGGACCTCCCCCCCATGCGTACGTGCAACCAAGCTTCTTTAACCCCCCCTTTACAAAAGTTAACTAGCTAAAGGTATCTATAAGACATTTATTGCACCATAGGCTACTAATTATTTATTTATATAGGATTAATACAGGACGACTATAGAATAATACAGTGTTATAAATAAGACAATGTGGACGTCATAATTAGAAATTTATTTTGCGTGCGTACACATTTTGTTGAGACCCACCACCTCGCCATACGCACCCGTACGCAAAATTGCCTAAATCCGATCACCCCTCCCTCATTGCGTACGTAATGTATGGATGGGCCCTTGTATGTTTTATTAGTTTTTGTTTTGCTGTTTGGCTTTCTCCATACTGTTACAAACTTTATGCTGCTTTGAGTGCTTTGCTATGACATGATTTGACCTCAGCTACTTCTTATTAGTTATGTCTTGCAATAAATTTTGTTTCAGTTAATAGTGAATTTTTGTGTTTGGTTTCATGGACTGTTTTTAGGCTTTTTTAAACCCACCAGCTGTTTGTAAACCCACCAGCTGTTCTACCAAGGTCTCTGAAAGCTCTAAAACTTAACCCTCCAATGTATGACTTTATTTCAGTGATTTTAACAGGTCATGTGAGCCATTGTCAAGGTTTCGAACCTGTCTTTCGTCTCCAAATTAACTGAAAGGATTGTCCTTTACAGGATCATTGACTATCTAGCTTCAAATTCACTCCTTAATCCATGCCAGTCCGGTTTCACTAAACGCCACTCAAATGAAACCCTACTCACTTCCCTCTACAACAAGCTTGTTTCTGCCATCTCTCACCAACAAGTCTCTTGCCTCTGCCTCCTTGATATTTCAGCAGCCTTTGACATCATCGACCACAACGTCTTGCTCCAAAGACTTTCAACCTGGTTCGGTTTTACTGACACTGCTCTAACCTGGATATAATCTTATCTCTCCTCCCGCTCTTTCTCCGTCAAAATATCGGAAACCTCATCCCAATCATGCCATCTCACTTATGGAGTACCACAGGGCTCTGTTCTTGGACCTCTCCTGTTTATCCTCTACACTACTCCACTCAGTTCACTTATAAAAGCAAGCAAAGTCGATCATCACCTTTATACTGATGACACTCAACTGTTCATCTCTTTTTCTCCTAACTGTTTCAACAACTCCATAGATCATCTTCCGACCGCTACCCAGATCTCCTCACGGATGACATCTAATCTCCTGTGCTTGAACCCATTCAAAACCGAATTCATACTTATAGGCCTACGCGACCAGCTCAAGAAAATTTCAGATTTTTCTATATCTTTCAGCCTGGACTCTGCCTGCACACACACCTTTAACACTAACTCTTCTGTCCGTAACCTAGGTGTGATCTTCAACCAAAACCTTAGCTTCTCTGATCACATTACCCATCTCTCCCGCTCTTGCTTTATGCATATCCATGACCTTTGCCCTATGCTTGACTTTAAAACTGCATCAACCATGCCACATCCATAGTCCACGCTAAATTAGACTATTGCAATTCACTATTCCTGAACATGGGCTCCACCCAAATTCGTTGCCTTCAAGCCATACAAAATGCTCTTGCTCGTGCTGTCACCAAAACACCCAAACACCATCACATCACTCCTGTTCATAAATGACTACACTGGCTTAAAATACCTGAATGAATCGAGTACAAAGTCCTATCACTTACCTACAATGCATTTCAGTCTTCCCAACCCTCCTATCTTCGTCAGTTATCTACAATAACATTGAACTATGGCCAACCACAATACTTGAAATCAATCCTTATTCCCCAGACTTACCATTATTCTGCAAGGTCATCTGATTGTCTTTCTCTGGTCATACCTTGGGCTAGAACTGTTCTTGGTAAACGAGCATTTTCGGTTGCTGGACCAAAATTTTGGAATTCCCTCCTGTGTCTGTTCGTTCTGCTCAGTCGCTCCTGTCATTTCGTTCTCAACTTAAAACACGTATAAAAACCTATCAACAGATATAAATACATTTCCGTTCCGGATTCCGGGTTTCTGTGCTGCCAACTAGCGAAATAGCAGTGCAATATTTGGCATCTCAAATTTCAAAGAGGATTAAACGATAAAAATATTCATGAATCAATAGGAACTGCACAATTTGTTAACGAAAGGCGGATATTAACGAAAATTCGCCCAAAGACCGTATATTGAACAGAATTGTGTGATACACGTACAAACCCATAAACTGCCGATCGAATTATCGCATTCAAATGGGTCTCATCAAATGTATATATTTGCACTCTGGCACCCGCACTCCTCGAATACAGATTCAAATACAGATTCGCCTATAGAAGCAGAATTCACAATTCAGGCCAGGATGGTCATGAGGGTACATAAAGAACCCATACGTGGTCCATATGGGTTTCATCAAATGGATATATTTGCACTCTGGCAGCCGCACTCCTCGTATACAGATTCAAATACAGGTACGCCAAAATCCGGAAAATCTGCATATACAAATACAGATTCGCCTACAGAAGCAGAATGCACAATTCAGGCCAGGATGGTCATGAGGGTCCATAAGGGAACTATACTTGGTCCATAAGGGTCTCACAAAATGAATCTAGTTGCACTCTGGCAGCCGCACTCCTCGTATACAGATTCAAATACAGATTCGCCAAAATCCGGAAAATCTGCATATACAAATACAGATTCGCCTATAGAAGCAGAATGCACAATTCAGGCCAGGATGGTCATGAGGGTACATAAAGAACCCATACGTGGTCCATATGGTTCTCATCAAATGGATATATTTGCACTCTGGCAGCCGCACTCCTCGTATACAGATTCAAATACAGATTCGCCAAAATCCGGAAAATCTGCATATACAAATACAGATTCGCCTATAGAAGCAGAATGCACAATTCAGGCCAGGATGGTCATGAGGGTACATAAAGAACCCATACGTGGTCCATATGGGTTTCATCAAATGGATATATTTGCACTCTGGCAGCCGCACTCCTCGTATACAGATTCAAATACAGATTCGCCAAAATCCGGAAAATCTGCATGTACAAATACAGATTCGCCTATAGAAGCAGAATGCACAATTCAGGCCAGGATGGTCATGAGGGTCCATAAGGGAACTATACTTGGTCCATATGGGTTTCATCAAATGGATATATTTGCACTCTGGCAGCCGCACTCCTCGTATACAGATTCAAATACAGATTCGCCAAAATCCGGAAAATCTGCATATACAAATACAGATTCGCCTACAGAAGCAGAATGCACAATTCAGGCCAGGATGGTCATGAGGGTCCATAAGGGAACTATACTTGATCCATATGGGTCTCATAAAATGAATCTAGTTGCACTCTGGCAGCCGCACTCCTCGTATACAGATTCAAATACAGATTCGCCAAAATCCGGAAAATCTGCATATACAAATACAGATTCGAGGAATTTCGGAAAAATGCTGTGATCATTCTTTCTGCACTTGTGGTGCCCACAAGTATCTGTCCTTAGACCTTTATTATTTACAATCCACAGCACCAGGCACCCGCATAGCCAACCACTTTGGAGCGAAGGTACAGCTGTGCGCTGATGACAATCGGCTTTGCATTGCTCTTTCACCCATCAGTCAGTCAAGGTGAAACTTGGTGAATTTCTCTGTTCTGTTCATGAATGGTTCTGTTTCAATGGTTTGGCCAGAAAACCAGATAAATCTGAGGTGATCATGTTTGGCTCATGCCAACGTCTGCGATTTCTTCCTTCACATTCCAGCATTGACCTAGCTGGCACTGTTCCGATATTGAGCAGAATTTTTGGTGTAATTTTGGACAGCAAACTCACATTTCGACCCCACTTTAGAAACTTATGTAAATCTTGTTTCTATCATATCTGGGCATTACGTCACATCAGGTCTGCTTTTTACCAAAAACATGGCACAAACTGTAACCTGTTGTCTGATCTGATCTCGCCTTGATTATGCCAACGAGGTATTTCAGATCTTGAACTCAAAGGCTTCAGTTCATCCAAAATTTCATGGCTCGTGTGGTGCTGCGTGCACTGCCTCGTACAAATTCCTTAGCTATAGTAAACGAGCTCCATTGAATTCCTCCGAAAATCCGGATAAGATTTAAGGTATCCGGTCTTACCTATAAAATTCATGCCACTAGCACTCCTAACTACCTTAAATGAAAAGTCTCCCTTTGCATCCCTCCTCGCAGCCTACGATCTTCAGGTACGGGTCTTTTCCTGAGCCACGATGCAGAACTGTCCTGGGCTCGCGTTCATTCCACACTGTAGCGCTTCTCTGTATTTTACCTTACTTTGTATCCGATGCAATGCAAAGGCGCTACATTACATAGCAACAAATACTTGAGCAGCGCCGTGTTACAACATCAATCGCATGCTGATTACACCTTACTCAGACACTTGTCCATTATAGAATGCGGGTGACATCGAAGATGCACTTGAGGCAGCGAAGGCGCAGATGCTCAGACGCCGAGAAGAGTACACAAATGAAGGGTCAGGGTGGAGACTCTGAAATGTAGAGGAGCTGAATCTAGGTACGGCTCAGTATCGGCTGTTTCACGACAGCAGTTACATTCGACCGCGCTATGTCGTTAACGTGCAAAACAGAGACAACCGCTGCTTTGAGTGGACTGTGTTGTCGGCAATGTATCCGGCAGAAAAGACTCCCAACGCTCAATCAAATGCAGTGCCCATCTAAAAGAGCTGAATTTCTCCGGGATCGAATTTCCAGTAAAGGTGTCCGACGTCGGCAAGTTCGAGCGCCAGAACCTGCCCATAGCGTAAGCGTGTTCGGGTGTGTCGCGAATTCGTTTAAGTTTCAAGGAAAAGCCAATTTCCAATTTCAGTTGTTATATTTACAATGTTTAATTACAGATTTTATTTACAAAGACTCTTCCTTCAACAGAATAACCAATAACTGTCTTATCAAAAAACACTGCAAGCCATCCTATACACAGAAACACCAAAATAAACTCTCGCGACTACCACGGTCCTACGGGAGTAGTAGAAGTCTCAGGCATCTGGCGCTGGGCTATTCCGGTCGACTTCTCCACTCGCAGAATCACCATTCAGAAATACTTGACTGGATTCGGATTCCATCCCTCATACACAGTCGACAAGCTCTATAACGGTCCCGTGTCATCAAACCAACCAGCTCCAATTCATCCACGCCACCAGGACCACGGGTACCGGGCTAAATTCACATACAATAAACTTTTTTCAAAATACTTGAATACTAAATTCCAATGAGTGCAGTTTTCCAACATGTAACCCTACATAAACCACAAAACTGCGTACCTAACAACGCACAAAGTATACCATCTCCGGCAGATATTAAATACCGCAGATATATACATTTAAAGCATTCTAATATATCTGCATACAAAAACTGCAAAAATTGAAGTCCATTATTCAAATAGGACACCTAAGACCTCAACTATTCAAATAGATATCGCTACGAGTCTTACTTATAGCCAGACTTATATGCATAATTTAAATCCTGTGTAGCCTACAACTAAAGCAGACTCCTCAATTACGCACTAACACGGGTGTGTAGGTATGTATATGTATGTATGTGTATATATATATATATATATATATACTCTAAATACATACATTTTAAACTAGCTGAAATGTAACACTATATATACACAAACACGAATACGAAGATTAAGAGAAGGAAAGCATTTCTCGGCTCCTCAAGCTTCGCTCCTCCAATTCCTCTGACTGAACCCTCCTTCGAATTCCCCGAAAATCATCTTCTCCTCGCTCCGTCACTCAGAAACTGACTCAAACCAGCGACTCCTCAACCCTCGGTACGGCCGTCCTTCTTATTCACCGTCCCCAACAGCAGATCCTACTTTCCTGCCACCCAGGTGCGATTACAACAGGAATGGGCAAACATTAGCGCATTTTGCGACAGGGTGGAATCGCGGGTTGCATCCAATAGATGTCTCATGAGAGGCTAGATTCACACAACGTCGCTCTTCTACTGCTGTTAAATGGTGAAAACCAGCACTACTCAGCCGTGGACACCTGCTGGGCGTATATGAGCAGAACAAGACCAACGTGAGACTTCGGGACACGAAAAAGTGGATAGCGCCAGAAGGAGTCAAAACGCGGGCATACGGGTACTATCTCACCTAGCGTGAATGTCAAGGGCGAAAAAACATGACGCAGATAGTATTATAGGATGACGGATGTCCGCTCTATCCGGTCAACGTCCATCCCGAGCAGCGACTTTGCCGACATAGCAGCCGACACAAGCAGGGCGTCTTTCTTCTCACTCTTAGAGGCGACTAGGCAGTGCTGGGAAGTACTTGAACTACAGCAGGTCAATACGCATTTCATGAGACCCTTAAGGGCCATGTATGGGTTCCTTATGGACCCATATATGACTACACTTGTCTGAGTTGTGCATTTTCTCGATATAGGCGAATCTGTATTTGTATATGCTGAATTTCCGGATTTTGGCGAATCTGTATTTGAATCTGTATACGAGGAGTGCGGCTGCCAGAGTGCAACTAGATTCATTTTATGAGACCCATATGGACCAAGTATAGTTCCCTTATGGACCCTCATGACCATCCTGGCCTGAATTGTGCATTCTGCTTCTATAGGCGAATCTGTATTTGTATATGCAGATTTTCCGGATTTTGGCGAATCTGTATTTGAATCTGTATACGAGGAGTGCGGCTGCCAGAGTGCAACTAGATTCATTTTATGAGACCCATATGGACCAAGTATAGTTCCCTTATGGACCCTCATGACCATCCTGGCCTGAATTGTGCATTCTGCTTCTGTAGGCGAATCTGTATTTGTATATGCAGATTTTCCGGATTTTGGCGAATCTGTATTTGAATCTGTATACGAGGAGTGCGGCTGCCAGAGTGCAACTAGATTCATTTTATGAGACCCATATGGACCAAGTATAGTTCCCTTATGGACCCTCATGACCATCCTGGCCTGAATTGTGCATTCTGCTTCTATAGGCGAATCTGTATTTGTACATGCAGATTTTCCGGATTTTGGCGAATCTGTATTTGAATCTGTATACGAGGAGTGCGGCTGCCAGAGTGCAACTAGATTCATTTTATGAGACCCATATGGACCAAGTATAGTTCCCTTATGGACCCTCATGACCATCCTGGCCTGAATTGTGCATTCTGCTTCTATAGGCGAATCTGTATTTGTATATGCAGATTTTCCGGATTTTGGCGAATCTGTATTTGAATCTGTATACGAGGAGTGCGGCTGCCAGAGTGCAACTAGATTCATTTTATGAGACCCATATGGACCAAGTATAGTTCCCTTATGGACCCTCATGACCATCCTGGCCTGAATTGTGCATTCTGCTTCTATAGGCGAATCTGTATTTGTATATGCAGATTTTCCGGATTTTGGCGAATCTGTATTTGAATCTGTATACGAGGAGTGCGGCTGCCAGAGTGCAACTAGATTCATTTTATGAGACCCATATGGACCAAGTATAGTTCCCTTATGGACCCTCATGACCATCCTGGCCTGAATTGTGCATTCTGCTTCTGTAGGCGAATCTGTATTTGTACATGCAGATTTTCCGGATTTTGGCGAATCTGTATTTGAATCTGTATACGAGGAGTGCGGCTGCCAGAGTGCAACTAGATTCATTTTATGAGACCCATATGGACCAAGTATAGTTCCCTTATGGACCCTCATGACCATCCTGGCCTGAATTGTGCATTCTGCTTCTGTAGGCGAATCTGTATTTGTATATGCAGATTTTCCGGATTTTGGCGAATCTGTATTTGAATCTGTATACGAGGAGTGCGGCTGCCAGAGTGCAAACATATCCATTTGATGAAACCCATATGGACCACGTATGGGTTCTTTATGTACCCTCATGACCATCCTGGCCTGAATTGTGAATTCTGCTTCTATAGGCGAATCTGTATTTGTATATGCAGATTTTCCGGATTTTGGCGAATCTGTATTTGAATCTGTATACGAGGAGTGCGGCTGCCAGAGTGCAAATATATCCATTTGATGAAACCCATATGGACGGTGTATGGGTTCGATATACATTTGGCGAACAATCCAGTTCCAATTCGTTCGTGAACTTTTCAATCAATGACGCGTGCTACGCATTTTTGTTGAAGCATTACATTTCCCTAGGTGACGCTCTAGTAACCCGGAATCCGGATATGTATTTATATTTGTATTTGTATTTGTTGATAGGTTTCGCCGCGTACTTAAAACTTACCCGTGTCAAATTGCTTATCCACCATAGGCTGCCTCTCTGTCGTGCGGACTGACCTTCTGGATATCGACCTGATTGTGGCTTGGTTTTGGTGTGCCATCGGTTGATGCCTTGTGCATTAGACACTGGCGCATTAGAAGTTGCTAATTATTATTAATACAATACATAATAAAGTTGTTATCCAAGCTGTACAAGAAACAAAACGCAAAGATCAAAGTGGCAGGAACACTATCTGGAGAGTTCAGAGTCAGGAGAGGGGTGAGACAAGGATGCGTGTTGTCTCCAAGTTTATTTAACATTCTGGCGGAGAGGGTAATGAGAGAGGCTTTGGAGGGTTTTGACGGAGGAGTGCAGATAGGGGGAAGGCGGTTGACAAACTTAAGATACGCAGACGACATAGTACTAATAACAGAATCTGAGAAGGAATTACAAACACTGGTTGAAAGATTAGACAGAGCAGGAAGGAAATATGGAATGCGGATTAACACGGATAAAACAAAGGTCATGACAACAGCAGAAACCAGGTGTCAGATCAGCATAGGTCAGGAAACAGTGGAGCAGGTGAATACTTTCATGTACTTGGGCTCGAGGATCGACAGGGACAGCGATTGTGGAGCAGAGATAAGGGTACGACTTGCAAAGGGATATGCAATGGCTACAAATCTTAAAAAAATATGGAAAAGCCATGGCATATCACTGGTAACAAAGATGAGGCTCTTGATGACATTAGTATGGCCGGTGGCACTGTACGGATGTGAGAGTTGGACTTTGAGGAAGGAGGAAGAGAGGAGGATAGAAGCATTCGAGATGAAATGTCTAAGAATGATCATGCAAATATCGTGGATGGAAATGCGGTCAAATGAATGGGTACTGGAAGCGGCTGGAGTAGAGAGGAATCTTTTGAAGACAGTAAGGAAAAGGAAATTGATCTATTTTGGCCACATCATGAGGAAGGAGGGAACATGCATCGAGAAGGAGATAATACAGGGCACAATACCGGGAGGACGGAAAAGAGGAAGACCGAGAATAAACTGGTTGGGCAACATCAGGGCATGGACTGGGCTAACAATGGAGGAGATGCTCAGGCTGGTGGAAGACAGAGGACACTGGAGGAACATTGTGCATGATGCGGCCGAATCTCGGAACGAGGAAGGCTGAGAACAGAACAGAATTATTATTAATACAACCGCTTTGCTCAACCCGCTCCTCTTCTGCCCTAACACTTCGCCCTTCCGTCACCTCGTCCTTAAAATTTGGTAATCGCGCCATGGTCATCGCTGTCTCACCATTCTGGAATAAACTCCCCAGAATTGCGACAGTTTTCTGACCCATCATACAAAATCGTCGATGCCCCACCGCTTGCAATTTCTGCTTCGGCCTTTCACTCAAAACATTCTTCTTTCACAGATCGTACCTTGACACCCCTTCTTCCTCTTATCTGCCCCTCCGCTCCAATCCCAAACATCACCCACCGTAGTTGTCTCTGCCTGACTTTTGGATTCTTGACCAGGAACCGAACCCTTTTTGCGTATCGATTTTGTTTTGACTGAGCGCCTGGTCCCCGCGGCGCGGCTTTCGTTGGGCGCTGTAGAAATCTCGGAATTACGATTACGATTGCAACACGGTCTACGATCTTATAGCACTTAATGCTATTTACCCTTTTGAATTGCACTGTCAGCCTCTGGCCGTATCCGGTTGCGAGCAGAAAATTGCGAGTAATGGCCGAAATGGCGCTGGTTAGAGGATTGGCTTCGATGCGATTTCGGTGGATTTACGTTACAGGCGCTGCGTTGATCCTACTTATTGGTTTGTGCATTCTTTCTATTCAAATGACGAAGACCGACTGGGAAAAGTTAAATTCTGTTTCTTTTTGTACGATAATTTCATTCGTTCAGTGGACGCCCTTTGGGGCATTATTTTGATACCTCGTCGATGGGTTATTCAAGATCTGTGCAGCATGAGAATTGGCGAAGCGCCGTGGGACTTGAGAAACACATTCATAGATGCCGAATAAAACGTATTTATTTTCAGACTTATGAATTATTGATTGAGTCACATTTGGCTTCGGAAACTTTCTGTCCAAACTAAATCCAACTCGTTCCTAGCAAGTGTGCATACCGATGGTGGCTGTATTCAGATTTAAATCTCGGGCTAGCACGGTCCATGCAAGGGCACCTTAAATGGCGTGGCGCCCTTTCAAACGGGCGGGAGTAGTGAATGATCTCACTAGATAAATTATTTGCAAAATGAGCAGGTTCGTGGCCATACGATCGCTTTATAAAACCGTGTACATTTGCATTACATTTTAATTTATTTACTGTTGCATCAAAATAAATAGTATCGGAAACATAGAGCCTGTTGCACAAAAGTTGAGAGCAAAAACGTTTTATGCTGCATGGTCTCATTTTCATTAGCTCTTTCAAAAACTTTATGCTGCATGGTTCAGTTTTAATTTCAGTAACAGATTTAGCCAGTAGTATGTATTTCATGCCATTTTATTATTTTCACCATAATAATTGAAAACGAAATAGCCAAGCAGTACTTTGATCTACTCAACAGCACTGTCAAACAACCGTGCAGTGGTGCTCAGTGCTTAAATCTGTGCCATATATGCATATGCAGCAGAGTGGCTCTGTTGCTCACCTTGCAGCATGGAGTGCGCCTATTTGAGCTTTCTCTGAGATGGTAACAATGTAAGGGCCTTGAGCAAGACCTTTTAAATGCAGTTGCTTAGCAGTGTTGGCTTATACCTTATGTAAGTGTGAATGGAAGTAAATTTTTTATTTTCTGTAGCTAACATATATCCTTAACCCTGCACATTTTTGTGGAATTTATCAGATGAGATCCTTCACCACCAGTGCCCTTTTGAATGTGTGCCAAACTATTTTAGGTTCGCAGTCGCTGACCATACTAGGCCAAGATACGCATTTCTGAAGTATAGCCATGATCAGTATTCAGATTAGCATTCTTGTGCACGGAAGAGCTGTTTTGTGAGCTTTACTCAACGGAGCTGACCGGGGTAGGTGGTGCATACACAAATATTAAGAAATGAATAAAAATAAAAAGACACTGATGATTTGTATTAAATTTGTATTAAATTTTTATCATCCAGGTCTTCAATTTAGGCCATAAACAAAAGGAACATAGTCCCTGCTCACAAATGTGTGTTGTAAAGGTTTTCTTTTTTGGTAATTTTTCATCTTATAAGTTCTTTAACTGATCTATGTACCTCACCTCAACTCTGGAACAATCTTCCTCCTCAGTTTCACAAATTCTCCATTCCTCTGGTATATGGACTATTGCTCATAGGAACATCACTCAGAACTATCACTCAGGATTTTCACTCATAAGGCCTTTCACTCAAGGCTATTGCTCATAGGACCATTGCTCATATGTCTACATTTTAGCAAACTTCAAAGTAACAATTACCTAGCAATTACAAAAGTAATCCTTCCAATTACCAATTCTTCCAATTAAGTGCATAAAAGTAGAGACAAACAATTGATTTCAAATGAAGTTTCAATTACTATACAGCTATTACAACTAAGATATCAGTATACTGAAATTCTGGTCTTCAAAGAAGAAACAGCAAATATTTATCACATGTAAGTACATCAAAGCATTGATCATTTAATTGAACAGAAACTTTTTCCCTTTTTGGGATTTGGTATAAAAAGGGCCTGAAATGATAGCTTGTCAAACATTTGCAGCGATCGAATCAAGAGTCAAGAAGAATGCTTCGGCTCTTTGCTGCACATAAAGAAGAACTCCGAAGCCAGTTTTGTAATGGAACTGGAAGGTGAATTCAGCATCTCAAAGTCAGGAAAACAAATGTTCTTACGATTTGGGCTTGAATACTATCAACACCGTGTACTAAAGATGGCAATAAAGTTTGGTGTTGTTGCATGGCCCGCAGTCTTAAATGTAAGGCAAATGTAGTTAGCGCTGGAAGGAAAGTGGTCAGGATAAGCTAGGTAGAACACAATCACGAAGGAAACATAGCCAGAGCACTCGCTAAAATGGCAGTTGACCAGATGAAAACAATAATGAACAAGACATTAGCTGGGTCAAGTGCAACACAAGCTTCGTTAAGCCATGTGCTTTGTCATCACATACAGAAAGCTTTGGCTTCTGGTAACGTCGAGACTGCTCTTCCACCTTGTTCAACTGATCTGATGTTCAACATTCCTGTATGTTTTGCATATTTTGTTCTGCATGACTTAGGACTGGGGCCAGATCATCTGCTGATCCTTGGAGGCTATGAGCTGTTTGACAGGCTCGCAAGATCACAGTACTAGCTTGCAGATGGTACTTTTAAGGTGGTACCTGGTCTTTTTTTCAGCTCTACACGTTCCGCTTCCAATTTGTGACAGGAGTAAACTTAGCACCGGCCTGCTGCTTCCTACTGAACAGATCACGTCAAACATATGACCGTATGCTCATGGAAGTGAAGTGTCTGATTTAGACTGCGAATCTGGCGAACATCCTGTCAACTTTGAAGTGACCATGATAGGAGCCTTTCATAATGTGTTTCCGAATGCTAGGGTATCTGGTTGCTATTTTCGTCATACAGAGTATTCTACGAAAAGTGAATGAAGTTGGTATGAGAATGGATTATGAAAGAAACAACGCAGTGCATGGATCTGTGCGATGTCTTACAGCATTAGCACATGTTCGTGTCGACAACGTCCTAGAAGCGTTTGAGATCCTGGCAAAGTCAATGCCAGTCATTGATCACATGAATGAATTCATCTCGTATTTTGAACATACGTATGTTCGGGGTCGTTGTCTGAGAGGTCGAGGTGAAAATTTTGGACCATCATTGTTTGACATTGATACATGGAACAGGTGGGACGCTGGTGCTGATGGAATAGCAAGAACTACAAACAGCGTGAAAGGATGGCACCACGGACTTCAGGCAGTGTTTCAGTGCGGTCATCTGACAGTGTGGAAGTTTCTCTTTGAACTACAGAGGGATTGCTTGAAACAGTAATTAACCTACTTTCAGGTGTTGCTGATGTCAAACAGCAGAGCGTCAAGCACTGTCGCATCCTGAAGGATCGTGTTGTGAGGGCAATGGTAACATACGGGAAAACCGACATTCTGACGTATTTACGTGCCTTGGGTTACTTATGGTTCGAGTACTTTACAAGTCTGCATTTCCAGTGTTTATGTTCTTTTGACTTAATGCTGTATTGAGTTTTTATGTCTATTTACGACAAAATGTTCCATGTAAACAAACACTGGTAGCTTTGTTTTATTAATAATTGTTTGTGAAAACAAAACCCACCTATTGCAAGGAAATTCACTGAGTTCGTAACTGCAGGCTGCTTAAGAGCGATATTCATATGAGTGAAAGATCCTATGAGCGAAAGTTCTATGCATGAAAGTCCTATGATTGATGGTCCTATGAGCGATATTCTTATGAGCGCAGGTCCTAGATTAATTTATCTATCCCTTCTGTCGTTCACCGACCATCCTCTGTCTGAAACCCTCCCCCCTATCTCTTACTCCTTAGGCATTCCAATCAAAACTGAAGTCTGACCTATTCAAGATATCTTACCCTGATCCGTCCAATCTGCTGCCTTCCCATTTCTCTCAACCTAAACACAACCCACCTTAGCAGCTGCTCTGCCCCCTTGGGCCATATGCGTGAGCAGGGTGTAAGTGCTAGTCCCAGACTAATCCCAGCTTATGCCCAACTAGCGAATTAACTTGCCATGCATGATGCAGTCTTGGCGTTCTACGCCTGGACTAGCCCTAACCACTTCTCAAGCAGGCTTAAGTGGGCTAGTCCGAGCTTAGGGAAAGAAAACAAAATGGCAGGTGTCATTCATCACATTAGACAAAGTTTTCAATGCCAGAAAGTGCTTAGGGCCCATCAAAATCCACTCGACTCATTCTCGGACGATGACATTTATTATGCTTTTTGTTTCCCATCACAAGTTGCTAATAATAAGGTCAGTGGCTGCAGATGTGGAATTTGCTGCACCACGTTTTAGAGGCCTATGTCTTCTGTGATGCATGTCCGATATATTTAAAGTGAAATTTTACATAACTGCCATTAATTTATGGTAATGTAAAATTGTAAAATTATGCATAATTGCTGATAATTTTTTTGACTGAAGTTTCTGCACCTAAAAGAAATTGTGGTGAGGAGTTTGTTTGTCCTTTTGGCTGAGGGTTGGAATCAACTAATCAATATAGTTCATGTGCTCAGCTGTGTTAACTTTGGAAGAGCTGGATATGTGTGTGTATGTAGCTGAACATTTACATAGCACTTTTTAAGAACCTCTCAAAGGCATATAAATGTTCAGATGCAGCAGCAATCTAAAGAGATTAACTAGTGTTTGTTAATTAATAAATTACAGGAATTTATTGTAATTTATTGTCAATTTTATTGGTTGAAACACTGCACAATAGCATCAATACAGTCTTGCCAGGACTCATCTGTTTAATTTGCGAGGGCCTCCTCTGATCCTTTAGATCTTAGTGCTTAATAGTGCGTAACATAGAAATGGGGTTTAAGGCCTTTCAGTCATTTGTGCTTGCATATAAGAATTAAGTTCAAGATTCTCTATCTTGGGGCAAGCCTTGTAAGTATGCTCTGGCCTGTCAAACATCAGACAGCTTTGTGTTCCAATCTCAAGTCAGTCAAGTTGGTGACCTTTTTGCTGTGCTGCTTGTGGAGATATGCAGGTGCCATGCTTCAGCACATCAGTTGGAGCCCATCATGCCTTTTGTCTTGGAACTTCTTCTGTTTGCAACAGTCTTTGATTATATTTCTAACATACTGTTGCATTTGATTGCCTAGCACACATTTTTGAAAAACTTCATAATGCACTATCATTTAGATAATCATGTGTGCAGTGTCCTTGATAGTTTAAAAGGTGCTATATTACTTGTCTCAATACACACATTGCAATTTTAATTGTAATATAAAACTTCTGTAATGCTGGTATCTAATGGACAAATTTTGGCTTACCATTGGTGAGGAATATCTGGACATTTCTAGATATGTAGTTTCAATTCTGTTGCCATTTGCTACCACTTACTTATGCAAGTCAGACTTTTCTAGCCTTACTTGAATTAAGGCCAAATTCAGATCCAAACTTGAGTCAGTGGAACATGAATTAAGAGTGTGTTTAACTAACATTCCTCCATGAATAAAGAAGACCACACATCGTTGCTGATAAAGTGTTCAAAATCACAGCCTTCAGAAGGCAAAAATAACTTCACCTGTTCTTTTAGTTCATACACACGTAAAAAACTTTGCCGTGACTCAGCCGATGTACTACTTTATGCAGCAACAGATATGTATGATCGGCTCCCATTTCTTCACACAATGCTTCAAATAATTGTGACTTCAGTGGATGGGACTTATTAAGTTGACAATTTTTATAGCCTAATCAAGCACTGATTTGAGTTGCAGTGGTGTAGTTTTTGTAACTTTGGCTTCCCAGTGCAGAAAACAATGATTGGTTTTTGCATCAGGATTTTGCTGTTTTACGTTGGCCTAGCCAGAAATTCCTTCACTTTACCAGTCATGGAGTTGCTCCATCTGTGCAAGTACTAATGCAATCTTTCCATCGCAGGCCTTCTTTCTCAAAAACTTTTGCAGTCACTTAAAAACCCCTTCTCCTGTAATACGACCAGGAATTTCTCTGAAAACCTGAAAATTTTCAGTGAAACATGTTATTGACATGTCTGACATATGCCAGAAGTTGAGCCTTTCCTCTGATATCTGTCGACTCGTCGAGTTGTAGAGCAAAGCTTGAACTTGCGTACAATTTCACCTGAAGTTGGGCCAAAATATCACATGACGTATCTTCAATTTGATTACTGATCACGCTGTCAAAGAAATTTTAGCAAACTTTTGTTGCAGCAGCTTCACCTAGCATAACTATCACTATTTCTTGACAGCACGGCATTATCAGAAGTTTGGCTATTTTGTGGGGTTGCTTGGCCTTTGCAACAAGCTCAGCAATGAGACAGCTTTAGTTTAGCATTTGCAGCAAAATCAACCAATGTTACATAGATAAAAGGCTGACGAAAGTTTTTATACAAATATAATTGTATAAATAGGCAAAAGTACGCTGTACTTTAGAGGAAAATATTTTCTACTGTCAAAATTTGGCGGCACACTCTGGCTCTAATCTAGAGACATAGCACCAAATTCTGCGTATGTCACGAATATCCAGGTATGATGATTTACAAATACCATTTGCATAGTTTGTGAGTGACATGGTAGGATCAAAAACTACTCCATGTCACAAGCAGCAGCATTAGTCAACTCAACAAGTGAGTCCCCCAGCTTTAAGTATTTAAGCCATTCATACTTCTTAAGTTGCTGTGGAGTGCCAAGTAGTAGAAATTCAGTCTTCAATGGGTTAAGGAGGAGTTTATGAGCCACCATCCAAGACCGAAGCTCCTTAAAGGCATCAGACAACAGCTGCACAGATGAATGATAAGACAAACTGTCAAATGAAATGTAGATTTGGGTATCATCCGCATAGAAATGATATCCTAGTGAATGATTGTCTAGCAGTGTACCTAGAGATTTGGGGTATAATGTTAACAAACAAGGACCAAGCAGAGAACCCTGCAGAACACCACAAGTCAGCAAAGCACTAGCTGGATAATGTCCATTTAAATATGCAGGATGAGTTTGGAGGCTGACATAAGTAGCAAACCAATGTAGGGCAGGACACAAAACCCCAAACCAGTGCTGGAGATGATGCAAAGTGTGAGAATGGTCGACAGTATCAAAGGCAGCAGACAAATCAAGGAGAACAAGTGCTGTCACCTTATCCTTACCCATGGAGCACATGATGTCATGAACAGCAAGCAGGGCAGATTCTGTTGAATGAAACTTGTGGTATGCAGACTGAATTAGTGGGTTAGGAGACGGGTGAGCTTGCATATGATTCAAAACTACCCATTCAAGAATTTTAGATACAAAATGTAAAGTTAAGATGGGTCTGTAATTAGACAGGTCACCTGGATCAAGAGAAAGTTTCTTTAGCAGAGGATGAACTATGGTATGAGCAAAAGCAGATGGGAAGGATCCTTCACTCAAAGGGAAATTATTGATTGATGATTGGATCCACGAAAGCAAAGCACTCTTTTATAAGAGACATAAGAATCGTGTCAAGGAAAGAGCTTTTGTAAAGTGAAGAAAATACAAGTCTCCGAGCCTATGCAAGATTTGTTGGCTGAAAGTAATGTAAGACTGGAGTGAAGAACTAGGATGAAGAAATTTATCAAATAATGAATAACCAACAAATTTCAGCGTTATACCAAAAATCTTATAGTCAGAGAGAGACTTGGTAGAATCAAAAATGGCACCAAAGATACAAGCAGCTTTGGCCAACACTACAAGTAAATTGCCCAGTTTTAAAGGTTTTTAAATGTACATTCATGCATACTTACATACATGCTTACATACATACATATATACCGTACCTTTGTTAGCTGATTTGTTAGCTGATGCTGAAGGTTTCAAAAATTCTGACTTTCTGATTTTTGTTGTGATAATTTGGGGTCATGATATAATGCCACTTTTGAGAAACAATAAAATACTGGTGTTATTGTATATTGGTTGATTACCAATTCAGTTCTGATTTTATCACCTGAGAGTACAGGAAATATTTTTTCAACATTTATTTGCCTCTTCATGAATCTGGGAATCTTCCTTCCAAATTGAAAAGTTAAAGATTGGCTAGAAGGCTGAAAGATGGGATGGGATTCAGGTGTATGAAACATCTATAATTATGGGAGACTAAAATTACATGAAGTACATGAAATTACTTAAATAAACAACGTCAAAACCACCAACTATTATAGTAGTAACAATTCCTGGTAATAATGACCTAATGCTGCATTTAGACAATTATCTGATATCTTTTGAGATTGTTTCCAAGTCTTCTGTGTTAAGTGAAGTTTCTTGTATAGAGTCATCTTATGAACCGTCCATGCCCTTACTAATGCTGTGTTTAAAAACAACTGCTGCACCATTTCTCAGCAAATCATCCATGTGAACTTCATCCATTCACAATCCCCTGATTCCAAAGGGGAATCAGATTCTTTCATGTTCCCACTATTGCTTAACATTACTGGGCCCAATGCCATCTACTCTGTCCAAAATTTACAGACATGGTCTGTAAACAGCTTGTTCAGCAACTGTCCAATAGTTGTAGCACAGATGTTAATCCACCATCTTTGTGTGTAATTATTTGACATTTTATTTAACAGGATCGATTAGATGTGCACTGAACAGGTCCAACAGTAGCAGGACTAATTTATTAAGTAGCACATCTGACCACGCTCTTTGCAACCAATCATTTGTTCCATCTTTGTTCATCAAACCTTTGGGATCATGATTTTACAATGACACTTCTTAATAACAATTTCTTTCAGCAATCTTTCGCTCAAGTGACCATTGCTTTAAGCTTTGTCCCATCTGCTGAACAGCCCACAGTAAAATGTGTTCATTCATGGCCATAGTTTGACAAGATGGTGTTTTCTCCTCCAATTCCCAAGCTGGACAGATGTGCTATAAAATCAAGAGCTCTAGCTTGTGTAAAAACCATTGCACTCAATCCAAAATGAACAGTAAATAAGAACTGATGTTTGACGATGGATGGCTACTTGGTTTAATGTAGGACAGTCTTATTGTATTCTGCCAGATATTTTAAGCAAATATTTATTACAGCTTGTTAGAAATTCGTTCATTATAGTAGCATCTGCTTTATAACATGACCTTCTTCACCGTGGAAGTGTCCCATGGTATCCTATGTACTCAACCTACTGACCTCGAAACAAAGAATGGAGAGTCGCACAGAGAGTTGAACTAGAACTTCCTGC
The DNA here is from genome assembly GCA_964023275.1 of Norana najaformis. Taxonomy (NCBI): domain Eukaryota; kingdom Metazoa; phylum Annelida; class Clitellata; order Crassiclitellata; family Hormogastridae; genus Norana; species Norana najaformis. Next base: position 16,722,085 of record OZ029918.1, read on the forward strand.
ACCTTAAACTGAAAAGATCTAGCCTTGCATAGAAAGCACCATGCCCAGTCAGAAAAGAACAATAAATGAGAACTGATGTTTGACGATGGATGGCCACGTGGTTTTAATGTAGGACAATTTTTTTTATTCTGCCAGATATTTTGTCAGTATTTTAAGCAAAAATATTTCAGTATGCTAAAACTTAATTCTTTATAGTATTGTCTGCTTTATAACATCACCTTCTTTGCCACAGTTGTTTTGTGATATCTCATAGACACGGTATGTAATCTCCTACAGGTGTGTTGACATCCTCCCATGTATGTGTAATATGATCTCCAGAGGATGAATCTTGCAAATTTGGCTGAACCCTTGTGTAAGACAACCCTGAACTTTGGACTTTCAAAATTATCCAGAATTTTGTGACTTATAGACGAGTATTTACGGTACTTTGTATACTGTAAGGAAAGCTTAACAAAATTTTCAGTGTTGTGAAATTAGCTAACTTTGTTCCACCTACTGGTAGCAGAATGTGAAACTGAGAGAGTCAGCTTGACTATCTAGCACAGAGGGTGCCAGAGATGCTTGCAACAATTAGCAGGAGCTAGAGACAGTCGGAAGGATTTAGTCTTCATTGTGAGGGTGAAAGACTTAAGTGATTTATTGTTTTAGTCAGCTGACAATGGCTGATATCTGTTTCTTACAGGTGTTCAAGAGACCTTGTCTGCTCGTGGAGCCAGAATCGGTGGTGGCTTCCGTTCAAGCAGCTCACGCTATAGTGTTCGAACATCATCAAACGTTCGTTATACATCACAGAGCACACGAGTACGTGTGCGCTACAACAATTATCGGCCGTGGAGATCTTGGCATTCGTATGGGAGTTCTGGTCACATATATGGCTATGTGTACTACACACACTCAAGACATTACCACTTGCACAAAGACCAAGGTAACCTAAGTACAATGCAGTTACCAAGTTTAAAGCAAACTTCAAGAAGTAATTTCATATATATAACTGAGTTTTATTTGTGAAGTTAATTTTAATTTATATATCCAATTTTAACTGATGGCTAAGTAGTTTTAGTTACCAGAAGCTTTGTTTGTTTATGGTATTTTGCAACAGATAACGAATTGCTTCAATGTTTAGTACACACTTAGAACTCTTGTACCTTCTGAGGGAGAGAGAGTTTGTGTTTGTGTGTCTGTATGTCAGAAACAGAAACAGAGAACTGAAGGAAGGTAACTTTATACCTCAAAAATTTTCAGGTGTAGACTTATTACAGATGCTTATGATTTACTGGTGCAGATTACAAATAAGCATTGCACTCCAGATATTAAAGGCATGGAGTGTTGTATCAGTCAAAGTAAAAATGGATACGTGTAGAGATAGAATGCCTTTGTTGTGCTTTATTTGGTAACTTATATGACATTGCATCTAACTCTCAGGTTGAGCTGCTACAGTCAGTGATCACTGCCTCGGCTACAGTTTGATGCATTTACACTGTGTATCAAACATGTAATACAGCACCTTTTAAGTATCTCACAAAAGCACTACCTATCCTAGCCTAAGTAATGTTAATGTTCAATAAGAACAGGAAGTTCATCTGTATACAGATAACTGGAAAAATCACCACCAGCTCTTGCTACTGCACCATGTCTGAACCCTCAGTGGTTCCCTTATCGAGCAACAGTGAGATTTCAGCCTGCCACAGTGATAATGCTGATACTGGAGGCAACAGATTTTGCAGTGTGATCACTTTCTACCATACCATCCCCTCCTGCTATGTCCTCATTTACTACCAACCACAATCATGGCAGTGTTTGAGCCATGAAAAGCGTTAGTGTAATTTTCTGCTATTGAGTAGCAAGTTTTAAGCGCATGTGTGTATATGGCATTTCTATGATGTCACATTGATAGGTCATTGGGTTGTTATTTGTGATTGGCTGGGGGCTTCCCGAACTAAGGCAGGATTTTCTGTGACGTTTGATGAGTTGTCTGGTTTTTAACATGTTTGTGATTGGCTGTTACTAAGGCAGGGTGACGTTTGCATTGATTCATGCTTGTCTGTGCTTTAAACATGTGCTTCTGATTGGTTGGCATTTACATGCATTTTAAATATACACTTCTGATTGGAAGGCATCATGTGCATTGATTGACGTCAGTGGTGACCACTGACTTGACAGGAAAAAGCCTATATAAAGCAATTACAAATGCATTGTTAAATGGGCACAAAAAAGATTTTGTAGCAATCGTCTGTCGTGTACTGAGTTGATAGTTGAGTTAAAAAATGTCACTGACAGATTTATGCGTGTAGAGAAACTGTAGATATGTATGTGTGTATGCAGACTCTTACTGCAACACCAGAAGTGCTGCCTATGTCAGCCTATTTGATGTTAGTCATTAAAAACAAAGTTATCAATAATCAAATGGTGCTGAGATAACTGTAAGAGTGACCACTGGCAAGCTTCCACAGACTGCTGGGGTCCAGCTGATGGATTCCCATTCAGAATTGATATTAGACACCACGTTGTGGCTTCCTGGACTACATAGCATCGAAGAGGAGCGACGACAGCTGTTGGCCTCAACAACTGTCGTCGCTCTTCTTTGATGCATAACACACGAGCCCAAACACCAAGCAGTTCCACACGGATGGTAGAAGATGCTGCGTCCAAACATCCTTCAGTCACCAGATGTATAAAGGACAGCATTTGTTGGCAGCTGACCATGTGCGACTTGATAGACAAACATGCAAGCATCTTGGCACACCTGTATGTAGATGTTGATGATAGTGTTGTCATTGTTGTCAACTGTTAATTTAATTACACATAAGAAAATCAAAGACTATGCGTCTTTGTCGAGTTAATGCAATGCTACAGATCAGGTGATTCTACAGGTCAAAGCCTGACCAAACGACAACTTCAGAAGGTCATCGACAACAAGTGAGTATGTCAGTAAGTAAGTACTGTGTTTTTTAACGTGCCATGTCCTTCGACTGAGTGAGGAATTGTAGGCGTTGGTGGGTCACAGCGGTCAGACAACAAAAGCAAGACAATGCAAATAGGTCTTAAGCCACTTTATGAATATATCTAGCTAGATATATTTGTGAGTAATATAAACAGGAAGACTCTTCTGGATGCCAAGTGCAGAATTGAAGAATCCAAATAGGGAGAATTCAGACCAATGTCTCGGATGTCAGGGAGAGATAGATGGTTTTGTTTAGCTGATTGCAGAAATCTCCAGGAGCTCGTTAGTCATATATAAAGTTTTACTATATGTACAAGCATTCACTCTGTTTGTCAGCAGTGTCAAAATCTAGTTAAGATTCTCGGTGTTCGATGTACTGTATCGACGAATTTCACCAAATCTTTCTTCCATAGTTACAACGAACTGCAACTACTTCTTCTTTAGTTTTAGCTGCAAACAATTTGACTATGATGTTGTCAACTAAAGTTCGATTTGAATCACCATGCTGCTCAAAATACAACTGTTCAGAGCTATGGTAGTAGTCTCTGTGGTCCAGGACACCGCTAAAATGACTCGAAGTCTGCTTTTGAAGTAAAACATGCAGAAACTTCACTCTATGTCACACTCTTTAACAAATCCTTTTGATGATTGAAGAAAACTGTCGCTCTCAGTCAGTTCGACGCTAGATTCGGAGTTTGCAAGACTTTTAATGACATGAGATCTGATCGTCTCACCAGACCCCGCAGAACTGAACTTAGCCGGCTCGAATTTGCTGCCCTTTCTCCATCTGTCATCTTGAGAAGCAGACAATCATAGCGCAAACGTCGACTTAAAAAATCCATACACTGGTTGACTGCTTTCTATCACAGTCAGTACCAGTGCAAAGTTCTCTCCCATAATTCCCTTCCTATTATTATCACCTAGCCATGTTTAAGTAATGTAAATAAGTTTAATTAAATGCTGTCCAACCTATACATATATAAAAATGCTTATACACTAAACACACACAAGCCAATGCTGTACATTTTGTAGCCTCTTATCGAAAATATAAATTGCTTAACTATGCAACTATATAAGAATTAATGCATAATAAAGAAGAATAGTTACAGCCATATTGGCAGCAATTCTTCTAAATCTTTATTTGTTTCAAGATTTTGGCTCCGCTTGCACCCCTAGCCAACTTGGCTATAATGCGTACACTACCATACACTATTGGTGGGAAAATCAGGCAGTGAGTGAGAGGGCTGGCCACACATCTTCATATGCCGTGGCTAAGAAAATTGAGTTACTAGCACTTCATAGCCATAGCTGCCTCTTGAAGCTTGCTTAAGGGACTACACTTCTTCTTCCTACAAGATTGTAGTTTTTGTAATTGTAATCAGAAATTTGTAAAGTGCCACTTCAAGGTAGCCTCATCAGAGGCGCTCCCAGCCCTTCCTTCCAGAACTGGGGAATAATACGGTCTTCAAGCACTTGCAGAAGAGGGAGAGAAGCTTCCGTAGAAGATCGGTAGGTAAATCATTTCAGGAAGCAGGGCCAGCAGTAGCAAAGCTGCAGCGCTGAGCAGTGGCAGTTCAAGCTACAGGAACAGCGAGATAGCCCTGAACTGACGAATGCAGTGGTCTGCCGCCAGGAATGGAAGAAAGTGGGATGCAGAGCTCCCTTAGATAAAGCGAAGCACAGCCAATAAGACAGTTTGCACGAGCGAAAAGATTTTTAAGAGAATATGCTCCCGTATTGGGAGCAATGCAATTTTTCCAACAAAAAAATTCAGAAATGTGGCCGAACTTAGGAATACCACCAATCAGGCTAGCTGCAGCATTCAAGACAGACTGCAGTTGTGCAGTGTAGGAGGATCCTAGGCCTACGAGGACAGCATTGCCAAAATCATTTCTTGAGCAGATGAGTGCATGAACCAGGGTAGTTGCAGCCTGGGTCGTGAAGTATTTTCGAATGGTGCGAATTTGTCGTAGATGATAAAAGCAAGGGTGACAGGCGTTCTTTAAGTGCTCCTGCAGTGTGACCTCTTGGTCCAGAGTCACTACCAAGTCTCATACTGAAGAGGAAAAGGAGACATGGGGAAAACATAAAGGTAAGCTCATCTTGTCAATCTTGGAGAGAACTGCCAAGCCAGATAAATTGGGTCTTGTTACGATTTAGGCAAAGGTTGTTGGATTTCAGCCAAGCCTCAAGAGTTGCCTATGCCTCAAGTACCCTCTGAACCAATGAAGCTGCCTTAGTGGCCGGTCTATGAGCCTATGCTTGGGTGTCTACTGTCAGCATATTGGTACGACACCACTCCCAGTGAGGACAGGATGAGACTCTAGTCATATGCATAGAGAATAAAAAGGGGTGGAGCCAAGACTGAGCGCTGTTGAAGACCCATTGTTACCAGGGACCACCTGGAGTGTAGAACCGAAAATGACAGATTGGGAGCAGCCAGATAGAAAGGAGAATCATGAGAGAACAGGGCCAGAGATGCCGAATGACCTCTCAAGGTGCTTCAGGAGAATACTGTGATTGACAGTGTCAAAGGCAGCACTAATATCAAAGAGGACTAGAAGGGTCACATGCCTCCGGTCGAAAGCCTCAAAAGTATCCGAAAGGATGCGAGTAATAACTGATTCAGTTGAGTGGGATCTTTGGAAGGCTGATTGTTGGCAGTGTAGGAGGGAGTTAGCCCCAAGGTGTTGCATAAGTTGCACTGGCACATGCTTTTCAACCAATTTTGATAGGAAGGATAAATTTGAGATGGGTCATTTATGTCTACCGTCTGAACCAATGAGACCACCTCAGTGGCTGGGCCATGAGTGTAAGCCTGGATGTCATCAGCATATTGGTGGGACACCACCCCCATTGAGGGTCATTCCAGGTCGCGTACTGAAGAGGAAAAGGAGACATGGGGAAAAGATGAAGATAAGCCCATCTTGTCAATTTTGAAAGTTGAACAGAAACTGCCGAGCCGGTTAAAAAGTGTCTTGTTAGGATTTAGGCAAAGGTGGTTAGATTTCAGCCAAGCCTCAAGAGTCACTGATGCCTCAAGTACCATCTGAATGCCCTGTTTGAGGAAAGGAAAAGCAATGGCCCGTTTCTGAGAGGTTGGGAGGGAACTCTCGCCCAAGGAAACATTCAACATTAAGTGTAAGAAAGGTAATAAATCATCCACAAATTCCTTTAGAAGAAACTGCCGCATGGAGTCCAATTCACAGGATTTTGATGACAATGTTAGCAGTAGCTGGCATAAGCCCCCCATGGAGATCAGTTGAAGGATCGGCATCCGTCAGTCGGTTGAGGCGCAGAGCAGAGGAGTTGCGCCCTCAGTAGAGCGATGAACCGAATCCAGTTTGTTTTGAGTAAAAACCAGGTAGTTGTCAGCTGTTAATTAATAATGGATGAGATGTTGTAGGTCTTGACGTGGTGCACCTGAGGAGCATGGAGAGCGATGTTCACAGTCGGTGAGGTTTAGATTTTTCATGTTCAAATAGTTTCTCCCAGTATCACATCTCTCTGTCTTGGAACTTGCCGTGCATCTGGTGCAGTTGATGGATCCAGATGTTGTGATCAGTTGGGCTGCACGTACGTCTAAAGCAGCATTCAAGCCGTCTTACATCTTGTTGAAGGCTCCGTCTAGTGTCATTGTACCACAGTGAAAGGGGTCTCCAGTGGGTCCTGATGGTTTGAAGGGGAGATGATCTATCAGGGAGCAGATGGTGGTGTCATAAATCGCAAATAATTCCTTAGGAGTGTACTGCTCCAGAGTGGATAGATCACTCAGTTGTAGTGGACTACTTACCAGGCCTCTCAGTCCAGGCCCCTCCAGCCATGGAAAGATCTTATTGCATGTTCATTTCATCAAAAAATAAACATTTATGTAAATAATTCAAACATTTTGGAAAAATTACTAAGTTTGCTGTAAGTTTGATTAACATGCTAACAACATAGACAGATAATATATTTTGTGTTACACCTAACTCATTTGATTCCAATGGTTGGCTGACATAGCTGTCCAACAGAATAATTGCTGTTATGTCATATGGTGAGTTACTCAGCTGACATGTAACCATGTTATCATGACCTATATTCTAAACCTTTAAATTAAGCTGTCATTTTGCCGGGGAGAATAATTGTCTATCTTTGAATATTTAAAATTGGTATACAAAAAAGAGTTACTGAGAGTAAAAATGAACAAGAACTTAAAGAAACGAATGATTAAAGCTCTGATGTGGAGTGTGGTGTTGTATGAATCCGAAACGTGGACCATGAGAAAGGAGGACATCAAGAGATTGGAGGCCTCCAAAATGTGGATTTGGCAGAGAATTGAAAAAGTTAGTTGGATGGAGCACATAACAAACGAGGAGGTGCTGAAAAGAGCTGAGGAAGAAAGATCTATGATAGCTACAATAAATAGGTGACAGAGAAAATGGATTGGTCACATACTGAGAGGGGACTCACTCTTGAGAACCGTCATTGAGGACAGAATGGAGGGGGGGAGGACATGGGGAAGACCCAGACAGATGCTGCTGGATTGGATGATGATGGATGAATACAGCAAGCTGAAAGAAGAAGCTCAGCACTGAGAGGAGTGGCATCATGGAACATTTGAACCTGCCATAGGACAAAGAACCAGAAGAAGAAGAATACAATGACTGTTGAAACAAGGTATAATATAAGAAGAATTCAATGACTGTTAAAACAAGGTATATCATGGTTATGTTATTGGCAGAGAGTGACAAACTAATTGTACGAAAACAACCAAGAAACAGAATTTTCAGTCTCTGCTCATCATCATTAATGCAGTAAAGTCATTAAGTTTAAGCATGTATAAGTGGCAAATATGTTAGATATAAGCGAAAACATATAAATTAGGATTTGTTTGACCAAAATATGTTATAAAGTTAATATGCGTGATTTCAGTGTAAAGCAGCTTTGGAACCTTTTTCTGGAAAATTGCATGGTGCAGCTTAAGACTCATTTCGTCACAATTGTGGTGGTGTATATGCTGTGTGTACTTGTGTATAAGTTCAGAAATTTTGGGCAATTTTGAAAGTCCAAATGGGGGTGTCACCTTATAAAAGAGTCATGCCAAGATTTGCAAGACACAGTTTGCAGGAGATGGCAGGACACATCCGTGGGACGATGTTGACACACCCACCCAATAGTTATTTCAGCACAGGCTACTTCAGTTGGACGGCAGAGAGGGATCCTTGTTTATTATGATGATTTGCAAACTACTATAATTATAATAGTCTCTTTGCTCCACTCAGCTGATCAAAGGTACTCTTTCTGGTAGAACACCTGAAATAATATACCAGTAATTATGGTCCCTTTGCTAGGAATGCTTACACATGGGTTATAGACTTTTCCTCTGTTCAAGGTAAAAAAATTATGCAGTTGACTTATATATTTATACAAAAGCCAGTTGTGTGAAAGTCTGCTGCTTTAGCTTATGGCAAACTTTAAGACAAAGTGGTAGTCCTGTCCAACTGTTTTTGGATACCACTAGATCTATTGAGTTCACAGTGGTAATTGTTATTCATTTAGATTTTGTGATTGTTATTATTTGTGCCTTTGCTTGTGTTTGTTGTCTAGAACCAACCATTTGCAGAAATGAATATGACAATCTCATGGACAATGGCACAAACTATGAGTGGTTCATTTGTCCGAACATAACAAGCCCTGATAACTATGATGCCTGCTGTGGCGATGAGGACCGAAAGTACTGCTGTCAGAGAGGATCAGAGTCAGTTGCTTGCACCAACTTAATTAAATGCCATTGAAATATTATTTCTGGGCTAAGTGCCATTCTGCACATGTTTTGTATTAATAGCATTGATTGGCATGTAAGCTATGCAGCAACAACAAATTGCTGGAATCAGTTAGACCTGTAGTGTTTTGAGGCAAACAGATGTTCTAGATTTGCAGTGCATCAGCCTTATCTTTCTTCCAGTGCTGCTATCTGATGTCTATATTGCCCCATCAGCGTGCGTACGTGACCTCGAGTTCTAGTTGACAACCACCTATCACTTGACCAGTGTCTGCTACTACCATATCTGTCAACTGCATGCTGTTCGTCGCTTGCTTACCCAGGAGACAGCGCATTCCTTGGTGCGAGCTTTGGTTATGTGTCGGCTTGATTACTGTAACATTATTCTATCAGGTTTCATCATCATGGTCCATGGGCCGAGAGCCCGTAGGTGTCCACTGCATGCATTGTCGCTTGTCTCCACAGTTCCCGATCTTGTGCTGTTCTTATCAAGGCGTGCAAGTCTTGCTTACACCAATCCCTTATATCATCTGTCCACGCCCTGTTAGGTCTTCCTCGTCTCCCATTTCCGTCCATAATTCCCATCATCACGCTTTTTATTTTTCTACTGTCATCCATCCTGCATATATGTCCAAACAAGCGTAATTTCCTTCTCATTATTACTTGTATTAGATCTTCTTTTATGCTCAGTCTTCTTTGGACCTCTGTATTTGTTACCTTCATTGTCCAATTCAGATGTAATATTCGTCTATAGCAGTACATTTCAAATGCTAATATCTTATCTTTATCCGTCTTTTTGATTGTCCATGCCTCACATGCATACAGAGCTGTGCTAAACACACATGTTTTCAAGACGTTTAGTTTGGTCTTTTGGCTGATTTTCCTGCTTTTCCAGATGTTGTTTAGCCCTGCCATAACTCCCTTTGCCTTTACTATTCTTGCCTTTATGTCTTTTGCGCAATCATTATTCCATGTCATGAGACTTCCTAAGTACACAAACTCCTTTACATTTTCAATCACCTCATCTTGCACTTTAATTTCCATGTCTATTGTCTCCTTGCCAAATACCATTGTTTTTGTTTTATCCACATTTATTTTTAGTCCAGCACGTTCGGCAAGTAGGTTCAGGTTTACCCCGATACTTTTAAAGCAAACTTCAATCTGTCTTGCATTCTGCTGCACGACTCGTACTCCGTCTGCCAAGTTCAGCCAGTGTGTTAGATCTGATGAGACAGCAATTACATTAGCTGTGTTTTCCACAAAGAATTAACTACAAACTAGCTATGATTACCTACAAAATGCCAGCATGGAGTGGCTCCATCCTGTCTCTCCAGGTTCTGCATTCTGGTTGCAACAGTTCCTGGTTGATCATGCTTACATTCTGCAACCAACTGAAATCTCATAGTTCCAAAGATTTACACTACATTTGGCTCTCATGGATTTTGTTACTCTTACCCCACAGTGTGGAATGCCTTACTGACTAGCATCAAAGATAATGTTCAGTCTTCCAATAACAAGTTTTAAAAGAAGTTTAAAACTTACATGTTTAATAGATCTGCCGAGATTTCTGTGCTTCCTATCGATCTATAAACCATGATATTACTCGATATTACTTTTTTTAGGGTCGATGCCTGCGCCTTTGAGGCAGTTGTTAATTGTGCGCATTATAAATGTCTGTTTAATAATAATAATAATAATGTGGAAGAAAGTAAATAAGTCCATTGTATGTCATTATGCATGATGTGAAGTTCCAGCTACTTTTAAAATAGTCTTCATGAAAGTGTTAGAAGGTATTTTGTTGAAGGTAATAGCTCATTTATTTTATGCCTTTCAGTAACACTGATCTGAGGTGAGTACTGCTGTTGAGAGAGGGTATTTTGTTTAACTGAAAATTTTATTTACAAACATTTCTTTCAAGCTATGTATCAAGTAGGCTTGTGGAATTTGTATTTTTGCATGTTGTATAAAATTGTATGTGCCATTCCAAATAGCATAGTCTGGAGTGAGAAAGTTTCTGTTGACATGTTTTTGTAGTGGCGTTAGAGTGTTTGGAATCTTTGTTGCTGTGTTTATCTTGCTTCTTGGCATCATTCTCACCATCTACTGTTGCTGCTGTCGTAAACCACCTGGAAGAGAAACATATTTCCAGGAACGATTCATGTCGAAGCGCCTGACAAATGGAGGTTAGTAGTTATCTTCGATGTATCTCAAATTACATACAAGAATATTTACTGGTATACTTTGCTGCTGCTTGACTTGGTTGTTTGTATGTGTGTGGGATACAAGTACATGAAAAAGTTACATTATGATACATTGCAGTTTGAACTTGATAATTTGATGTGAGCATCACTGAAATGTGCTGAGACAAAGATTAGCTTTGATGATGTTTATGTAGTGTAGATTATTGGTTTTGCAGTAATCTGTACTGCGTGATTTTGAAAATGTGTATAAATAATTTGTACATATATTTTGCTTACTTTTTTTAGAATTTCTTAGGCTGCAGATCTGTGTATTTCAGTGCTACACATGAATATGCAGAGAGTAGCGTCTGGAGGTGCTCTACAAATGCCTGATTATTCTGTTGATTTTAGTTCCTCCTGTTGCTGCTGTCCATTATCGAGCTGATGCAGCTGGAATGTCAGGCAATGCAGCTGGTAATGTCTGTTGATTCTGAAAACTGTTCTCATTGCTTGATTGTGGAGGCATCATTATATATTGGTCCTTGGTGATTTAGTGATCACTATGCTTCAGCTGTCCAATAATAATAAAATAATTTTGTTCTAATCATTATTTAACAAAAAACTGCATATATTTGCTGACAATTGGGTAACATTATTGTACTATTCTCCAGTCCAGAAAGATGTTTGTGAGCACATGTGTGGTAATGCTAGAGCCATAATGTCCTGGATTCAAATCCCAGTGCATCAAGTGAAACTGTTGTTCAGTCATTGCACTTTTAATGTTATCAGCATGATGTTGTTGAGGATTGTGTGTGTCTGAAGGTGATGAAAACTATGCAAATATCTGATTTTACCATACCAGAAAAATTATATTTGTGAGGATGATGATGCTGATAATCGTAGTGATGTTGAGATAATGGTTATGCCACTGAATTGATGATGATTATATGGATGAATGAGTGGTGGTGGTGGTGGTGGTATTCCTGAGTGCGTGCTTAGCCACTGAGTGTATCATTAGAGGTCTAAGAAATGCGATGCTATCCTCCTTAATCAGAACTGAGCAGATGGCATTGGTACATTGCAAGGAAAGCCTCAACATGTCATTATTCCTGCAGTCTATATTATGTAGTCATTACTCATCCGTGCACTAACATCTGACATCTGTGCAGAGGCGGATGAGGAGATGTCCTTGATAGAAAAATCGATGATACTGTTGGTGCAGCTCAATAATGACTACAGAGGTCAAATCGGCAAAGCGAAATGGGAAGGAATAGCATGTGTCAAAAACCACAGATTGTGCTGTAAAATAGTTTTGCATAACAGTTTCATGTTTGAATGGTGATGTATTTCTTGACTGATGCCTGCTCCAGAGGAGTTGAATACCTGGAATTTTGATTTCACTGCAGTTCAGTAATTTGATGCAAGGCTAATAATTAATTGATATATTTGCTGATCATTTAATTCACTGGTTGATTGAGTGAAAGTTTTTGATTAATTATGTAATTAACTATTTCATCAATGATTGATCTTGTTTCCATTCATAATTGATTGTGTGCTTAACATATTCAGAAATCACTCATCTGGTAAATCCTCCAATGCAAGGACCACAGTCTACTTTCCCTCAGAATGATCAGCCTGGCTATCCTCCAATGCCTCATCCTTCCACTCAGCCAGTGTACCCACCACAACCTGTTCCAAGTCCACATGGCTTTGCCAATGGTAACTACCCTTCTCCTGGAGGTCTGGGTGCACTTCCTTCTTACCCACCCAATCCTGGAGCACAGCCTTATCCTCCTGCATCAGACCAGCCTCCGTATCCTGTTAAACCTTCTCCTCCACTGAGTAAGTATTACTATTCTCATGTGCTGAAATCAGTGTTTCAAAATTCAGTAAATCTAGAAAATGCTTTTGCTCTTTTTAATTCAGTTATTACTTTCTATTCTTATCAATATTATCATTATCATTAATTTTTATCATCTATTGTTGCTACTTAGTTATTTTTTTTAGTTAAACGTACTTTGCTACTGTTAATATATTTTGCCTAGATTTTCTCAATTGATATAGAATAGAAATAAATATTTTTTGGTAAAATTTTGTTTTGTGTGAATGTTTGTCAGAGTTCGTACTCTGTTGGTCTAGAAATGAGTATATTTATTTACTTACTTCATAGTTCTTACTTACTTCAAAGACCAAAGTTAATAAATCTGAATCTGAGGCAGGGATGAATGTTCAGTGCTCAATGTATTTGAATCTCTATTAGAGCTGTACCAAATATTCATATTTGATTTGCTTTGGACGTGAGTATTGCTCTGAATGGTTTACTTCAACATCCTATGAGGCCAAACAGTTTCTTGAATCCGACTATGAATAGTAAATGCGCTACATGAATTTTAACGTGTAATAAATTAATAAATGCACTAAATAAAGTATCCTAGGTGTACCTCGATACTGACGATGCTGTATATATAAATAATTCATAATTACGTTTATAAAATTTACACTTCAGTTTGCAGTTTCCATTGCTGATCTAAACTGTTCTTGTAACTTCTGGTTTGATACTTTTGAGTAAAGCAATCCTTAACTTCTTATATTTTTGTTAAATTGAATTTATATAGCTTATAAAGTGTTTTAAAAATTGCATTTGCCCATGGATAAACAAAGTCCAGTATGGAAGTATTTCAAGGTATTTTGACAAAGATCTAAACAGTGCCACATGTGCATTGTGCAACACGTCAATTTCATGTGGCGCTGGTAATTCTAAAACTTATACGGTAATGCTCTTAATAATCATTTAAAGTATAAGTATGCTAATGAATATGAAATTATGCATTTGAAGTGTGCTGCATCATTAATAGAAAGTCTACTTAATAAAAATGAAGAGTTGGTGATCTTTGAACAACTATATTTCAAGGAACCACTGCGAAAGACACATGTCCGCAAAGTTCTGTAGATGACTTCAAATGGTTTGTGGACAGGATGGGATTCCATTGACCCTCAGTTGTGCTTCCATAATGAAACTTCAGAAACTACAGACCTGGAAACTTAAATTAATAGATTCCTAATGGAACTTTGCATAGCAAGAACTTGACCCAGCCTTATGGTTGCAACAAAGTGGGCACATATCCACACCTCAGGATATATGCCCAAATCCGTCTGTTCTTGTCTGGTGACAATTAAAGATATTCAAATTTGAGATTGCAAACCTTTGGAAGCTCAATGACTGTAGACACGTGAGTTATAATAAACATTTTAGTTTATTATGACTAACTTGTCTAGTTTTTTGCTAATTTAAAAATAAAAATATTTTTAGCAAGTCCTACTTTTGCTGTTCCATATTATTCGAATTTGGCTGAATAGTATGTTAATTATTTGTGTTCAGTGAGTATTACAAAATGCTATTTGGTATAGCTCTGAAATCTATCCATTATTTCAAGTTGTTAATTTATGACTGACCCTTAAAACTTTACTTCCATTTGTGAATATTATTTCTTGTTGTTTATGATTCAAGCTGTGTTTGTGTAAATACATAGGTTAAATTTTGTAATCTGTGGCCTAAACCCCTGATCTTTACAGATTTTCTTTCCAACAAATTAGATCAGCATCCGATGGTAGGATGACTTGCTTATCATCCGGATGTTATGATTTTGCAGCTTTGCATAATTTTATTTTTGAGCATTCCTTACATGTACAAACCCGGCTTCAAGCTAGTGATACATAAGCATTCATTTCTGATATTTTTTCCCCGAATTTTTCTATTCTGAATGAGCCTCAGTGCAGTGGTAAAGGTGGAGAACTTGGTTTTCTTGTTAGGTCATATCTGCCGTTGCATACATGTAGGTTCATTTTGCCTATTCCAGCACCCGAGTGATTTGAGGCATTGGTTGCTAATCTTCTTTATTGCCCGGCATTCCTCTCTCTGACTGACTTTTTAGTGAATTTTAGTCACTAATTGACTATTTGATTTCCTTTCCCCTTCTGAAATAGTTATTATGAGTGACTTGAATATTCATCATGATATAGCTGTCATTGTTTGTCAGCATTTCATGATATGTTGGAAGGGTTTGACATGAAGCGGCAGTTTATCAGCACACAAACTAGTCACACTCTAGATGTCCTGGTAATGCTTTCTGATTCGCAGTTGCTTCATTTGTTTGCTCCCATTGAGTCACTTCTTTCAGATCATTGTGCCATTTTCTCCAAATTTGACTTCTCATTTAAACTGCCTCCAACTTAAAAAATTGTTTGATTTCACTCTTGACATAAAATTGACTTAAATGTACTAAAGCACAAGATCCTGGAACCTTCATTATGGTTATCTCCAGCACAAACAGCTAAGGAACTGGTTCTTGATTTTCTTTCCCCTTCAGAAATAGTTGTTATGGGCGACTTGAATATTCATCACGATATACAGTGCAGACTCGTTAACGCGAAGTCGTGGGGGGACATGCCTTCAAAACAGCATGTAAACCAGTTCACATATTAAACAGAACAATGTTGAAATATACCGCCTGTGCTACTCGATTGCCCACACTCCCCTATCCCACACTGCTCCCTCCAGCCAAGCTCCTCCTTGCCTCTTCACACGGCAGGCAGGTCCGTACTCAGCAGGCCGCCCAGCCAGCCAACCTCTCTGCGGTTGTGCCGGTCAGGCCATACCTGCCTTGTTCTGCCGGTTCCCCTCCTAACTGGTTAAAACCGGTTCCAGCCAGACTTCCTTGTCCACCCGTCCTGCCCTAATTAGCTCCCTCCCATGGTTGAGTCACATGCCCATTTATTTAGAAGACACCCTTCCGCTTGTACATCTAATGCCAAGTTCGGGAATGAATGGAATGTTACAGCTGCCAGAGTACGTCTCCGCTGTTTTAATTAGCCTTAAAATGCATTAACCGGTAGTAAAATGCATTAACCGATACGGTGTGTTAAGTTAATAGCTTTGGGGGACATACAACCACTTCATGTTATACGGAATCGCGGGTCAACTAGGAGCGCGTTAACGCGTCCACACTGTAGCTGGTCAGGCTACTTTAAGTCACACTTCAGGCTACTTTAACTGAGCTTCTTGACGGGCAAATTCCTTTTTAGCACTAAGGGAGTAGTAGAATGCAAAACAAAGATTAACTCTATAATTTCTTTGGTCAGGCATCGCAGAAGTTGGTTGAAGCTTTGGTTGCACCACTTTCGCCTTCCCTCAAATCACACTAGATTTAATAAACAGCGCAAACTTGTGTGAAAACTTGTTTATCTGCCGAATCTGCATATTTAACTAATTTAATTGCTGAAAGTTCTGCATTACCAAAAATGTTTTGTTGGACCTTAATTAAGTTATTACATAGAGAGAAGTTAAATTTATGCTCTGTTGTGTGCTCAGCTGCCCATGATCTTGCAGGGTAAATTCTTGAAATTTTTTGCAGGCAGAATTTCCGGCATAAGACTGAATTTGTTGGTTTTTCTGCATTGTATATGTTTCTTTATCCTAATTCTTTACCTCCTGGTTTAGATTACTTTCAGCCAAAAACTCACAGAGGTTCACAAAGTGTGCTTCGATGGGTCCAACCATTAAATCAGTTATCACTTTCTCATCACATGAGGAATCCTTTTCATCTTTTTTGCTCTTGCCATGGTTCATCCTCTGCTAAAGAAACCTCTTGACTCTAGTGACTTGTCTAATTACAGACCAGACTATCTGAATTTTGAATTTTAAAAAAATTCTTGAATGGGTAGTCATTAATTGTTTGCAAGCTCATTTATCTTCCACCTTGTTAATCTCCCCCTTTAAGTCTGCCTACTGTAAGTTTCATTCAGCAGAATCCGCCCTTCTTACTGTTCATGTTGACAGGTGTTTTACAGATAAAGGTAGGGTGATGGCATTTTTCTTGATTTCTCTGTTGCTTTTGATACAGTGGGCCATTCTTTTGCTTATCTTCAGCATTGGTTTGAGGTTCCTGGACATGTCCTACATTGTTGGCTACTTATCTCATTCCATGCACTCAATCAGCATATTTTAATAGTAATTACCTAGTGCTTTGTTGAGATGTGGTGTCCCACAGGTTATGTGCTTGGTCCTCTTTTGTTTACATTATACACCACACAGTTAGTTCATTCACTAGGATATCGTTTCTCTGTGGGTGATACTCAGATTTACATTTCTTTTGAAAGTCATCTCTGCAGCTGTTATCCATTACCTTTGAGGAGGTGCATTCTTGGATAGCCGCTAACAAATTCCTCCTTAACCCTTCAAAAACTGAAGTTTTGCTACTGGGCATTCCACAGCAACTGAAGAAGTTTGAATGGCTTAAATGCTTAAAACTGGGTGACTCACTGGTTGTAGGCTAATGCTGCTAGTAACTTAGGTGTTGTATTTGATTCTACTAAGTCTTTTCTGGCTGTGTAAATGGTATGTGTACCATGTCTCTCACTGAATGTGTTAGTGGTAGCTGTAAATCATCATACAAATGTATTCATGACATATGCAGAATTATGTCCCAATGTCTTCAAGAATATCTCTAGCTTACGCATTGGTATCCCGTTACCTTGATTAATGTAACTTGCTTCTTCTGGTATCTCAAAGTGAAACATCCAGAAAGAGTTTAGAACATTTTGGCTAGATTTATAAGTAATATGTCAAAATATGAGCACGTATACCCTATACTTGAATCTCTGCATTGGCTTCCTGTTCAGCAAAGAATTTGTTCAAAATCAGTATTATAGTTTATAAAACATTAAACTGTGGCAAACCACAATACTTAAAATCAGTCTTCATTTCCCAGACCTATCATTATTCAACTAGGTCATATGTTTGTTGTCTTTCTGTGGTTGTGCCATAAACTAGAACTGTTCTTGGTGGATGAGCTGTTTTGGTTGCTGAACTTTATTACTTTATTCCTGCATCTTTTCATTCTGCTCAGACTCTTATGTCATTTCAGTCTCAACTTGAGACTTACCTTTTTCAGTTGGCATTATTAAATCTGCCATAGGTTGCCTCTGTGATTCAGTGGACTGACTGACTTTCTGGATATTGGCCTGACTGTGGCTTGATTTTTATGTGCTGGTTATACCATGCTCTGCAGTCTCTAGTTAATATATATATATATGATTCAGAATAAAACTTGAATTGGTCATCTATCTCTTCTTCAGCAAACTGCAAATTACCTTTCCAAAACAACAAAGTGATATCGACCTTATACTGACATGAGGCTGTGGTAGGTAATAGCTTTTGACCCAGAGTATATTTCTTGTGTAGCCGTGGCATCTGTACACTTGAGTTCTGCTTCTGCCTCCATATAATAGTTTCAGGGTCAACACAAATTTGTATTATTAGGACTCATAAAGCAGCTTCTTTCACATTTACTCAGACCATGCATAAGACCATAGAGATCCATACAGACACTATGGATGACTGTGATCTCTCACTATCAACAACCAGCTTCAAAAACTGTAAACACTGTATTTACCATAAGTGAAAAGGGTCAAATGGCATTGCTTTTGGGTTGCTGCAGTCCTGGAAAAAATGTGCTAGCGGTTTCCAAAATACCCTATGTCCTAATAAGATTCATGCCATTCTCTTTGGAGGGACTTTGTTTGATCTGTACAAGAAGCCTGGGGTCTGCATCCTACTGTGGTCAGATATTAATTTGCCAGTGCTTTTGCTGTCCCCAGAATCACAGCTTACCTCTTGCCTAGGCAAGTAGAGGTTGGCATGCCTGGTGGATGTGAAAGGCACAGGTAATTTCTGCAGATGTGGAATTAACTGAGGAGAAATGCATTAAGCTTGGTTTGAACATAAATTGTTAAATATGTGAGATTAATATCTCTACTCTAATCTTGCAACCACATACAGTGCATTTAGTCGGCTGTTGCCCATGAGGCTAAAAAACACTGCCGCAGTTTGCCCCTTTCTCTGCCTCAGAAGCCCTGGAAGCCACCCTAGAAGCGCACATCCTTGAATTATCTTTGGCACAGACGGATGTAAGAGCATTGCTAGACAATGTACTTATAATCTAAAGAAGCTCTAAATTCTCCCAAGCATGTTCACATTTTGCGATGCTATCCGTATGGTTAAAGGAAAAAGACAGAGCTACAAGGACGGCAAGGAGAGGGCACAGAACAGAGAAGAGTGGCGTCATTGGATTCTTGGATCTGCCTAAGGGCAGAACACTGAAGAAGAAGAAGATCCATATGGTGGCCATCCTTTATATTCTTCCTTCTCCTTAAAGGCCTTAGCTTAATTCTTAATTTGTCTCTGTCCAACAGTCAGTGGCTCCAAACCTCACTCCCAATCAAAGCTGGTGGATTGAGTATTCAGTTATTCAGTTGGGTTGCCTCACTTGCACTCCCCACCTTCCTGGCTTCAGCTGAGGTGCCCAATCACTCGACTCCTCCATGCTCAAGGATATACACATTTTATGTACATTACAAAGCACTGCTCACCCACTGGCAGACAGAAAGTTTGATTCAATGGCCAGACATTTTTATCTCTAAGCAGTCATACTGGGATAAGCCATTAATCAGAATAGTTGCTTATAGTCTGAGCACTTTGCCTTCCAACCACTATCACAAAACACGTTTCAGAGCAGGCCATACCATGCCCCACATGTTGGTGATTGGCTGTGCACTTTACCAAGTTAAGCTCATGGTTTATGACTTATGACAAGGCTGATAGAATTGCATTTAGACTCGTACTTGGTACCACTCTCTGTGAACCACTCTTGTGCATTTGTGGTACCTTGGTTATTGCTGAAGGCTCGCATGAGCTATCTCACAGCTCACCATGCCACCTTAAATTACTTGATTTGCCATAGTCTTCTTCCTGCAGACTATATCCTTCAATCAAAGAACCATCTGGTCTTGCTAGAACTGATAGCAAGAGACCAGATGGTCTTACACTGTTCCCACTGCGTGTGGAGCAATGTCTCATTTGGGATGCTACTGTGACAGACACCTTGGCCATTTCTTATTTGTCAAATACTTCAAAGAGTTATGGCGAGTGGTGCTGCTGAGCAGGTAGGAGTTTTTAAAAAATGCTAAATACAGCCATTTTCTTACCACTTACCATTTTGTCCCTCTGGCCATTGAAACCCTTGGTCCTATAAACAGTGATGGCCTTCATCACAGAACTGTGATGAAGCTTTAGTACTGTCTCTGGAGATGCCAGAGAGACATCTTTTCCAACACTTGGCATTGACAATTCAGCACATTCCCTGTGCCAGAACTTGACCAGCAGCAGCTGTTCCGGATGCAGTTCCTCATCTCCAGTAATTTTTAAATGCTAAGGGATCATATGCACCATAAGGATAAAATAATCAAATGGACATAGTTCACAGAAATGCAAGATACTGCAGATACAATGGGTGAGACTTTTGCATAGAATTCCTCTTCTGCATATTATTTAACCTATGTAAAACTAAATTTAAAAGATCTCACTGAAATTCTTCTGCTGAGATATAATTGTAGACAGCATGTAAAATTGAATAACTTGGAGGTATTCTGTACAGAAAACCTTTATGTTGATTCATAGCTGTGTTTTTAAATGTTTTTATTTTGAACCAAATTGTCAGATTGGAATAGCACTTCCTGTTGCAATGCCTATATTATTACATCTTTGATATTTCCAGTTAAGTTTTCAGGCTTGTTTCATCTTCTATTCAGCTTCCTTTTCTCTACTAATTTTTCCTTTCCCTGACAATTTGAAGAGAAATATTAACTGAACAATTTTGTTGCCTGATTGCTTATTACCAGAAACCTGTGTTTTTTTATTTTTAGGTGATGGTCCTGGCTATCCACCATCTGCCAGTGCTCCTCCTTATACTCCCTATCCGATAGATGGAAGCTCAGCTCCTCCTTATCCTCCCTATCAAACTGATGGAAGCTCAGCTCCTCCTTATCCTCCCTATCAAACTGATGGAAGCTCAGCTCCTCCTTATCCTCCCTATCAAACTGATGGAAGCTCTGCACCTCCTTATCCTCCTTATCCAGTTGATGGTAGTTCAGCTGCCCCATACCCTCTGCAGCCAGCTGTCTACAATCTGCCAGGTAAACAAATACTAATTATCTGAAGTTTGCAATTTGTTTGAATTGTGTTTGATAGTTTGGTTTTATTTATTTATTTATTAAGGCACTTATTACGTGCAGAGTGTTAGTACACCTGAATCTGAGGCACAGATGTATGTTCACTAGGGGCCAAGGTAGAATCATGCAAAAGCCATGGTAAAGTAGTGGGTCTTAACAAGTGATTTACAAGATGATAGTAAGTTTGCAGGTTGGGTCTTTTGTGGTAGACAATTCCAAAATAGAGGAGCACAGCAGCAAAGGTAGCTGTTACTTCCTGCAAAGTACTTCCAAGAATTGAATCACAGAAAAGGGGTCATACAGTTGAAATACCATAATTCTATATGCTCCTTCATAAAAAGTCTTTCACCATTCACTCACTATATGAATAAAAAAGTTGTTGAATATGTTGTTGTTTATATGATTGCTCCAATATAAATACTGTTTTTGCTTGAACTGTATATGAAGTTAGAATTTTAAAGACATATAATATTGAATCATTTTTACTGACATTTTGCTTTTTTATGCTTTATTTGCAAAGTACTAATTACTTACTTGCAACACCCATTATTATTATTATTATTATTAGGCACTGCTATTTCAGTTGCAGTTTCTTTATTACAGTGTGGACACTTTTATGCACTCCTGGTTTACTGATGATTCTGCAAAATGCGAAGTTGTGTGATGTGCCCAAAAGCTATTAATACGTCATGTTGTTGAATTGGCAGTACAAATGCAATGTAGTGCTAAATATAGACTCACTTACTGATGACTACAAAGTGCAAGGCTAATTAAATAACTGGAACATGCTCTTTAAGGCATGTCTCTTTTTCTTTTTTGTTTTGATTGCCATTTTGGTAAGACGTCTCGCACTTAGTCAAGCTCTGTGTGTATTCAGACGTTTTTACCAATGTCTTTTGTTAAAGGTCATAATGATGGGAATCAAAAATCAGTGTTTATACAAGTTTGATGATCGGCTAATTAGTGGTGAAATGCAGGCCGAAATTGCTAGAGATTGGGTTTTCCCAGTTCAGCTCTACAAGGTTGGATAAGAAATGAAACAAAGCTATGCAAATTTTTGCAGAGTGTAGATTCAGAAGTTGGCTTAGAGAGAAAGTTTATGCATTATTTGGCAAAACTAGATGTGGAGAAGGCATTGCAAACATGGGCTACTCGAGAGAAAACAAAGGGAACGAACACCACTGTGTGGCCTCAGTCTTCAAGCCCAAGTGTCTAAATTTAGAACTCTGATGGGTGATGAAATTATTCAAGCAAGCAAAGGTTATGTACTCTGCTTCAAAAGTCATCAAATATGTTGCAAGTAACTATACCTGGAGAAAGCCTATCAGCCAATGAGGCTCCAGCTAACATGTTTCCTGCCAAATTGAAGAACCTAATAAAAAAGAGAAAATTAGGATGAAGAACGGATATACAACTGTGATGAAACAGCTTTATTTGCAAAACTTTTGCCAGAGAAAACTTTAGCATTTAAATATGAAACACATTAATTAAACATCAGGCTATAAAAAGTAACATATTGGGTGACCTTTTTGCAGTAACTAGACGGGAAGTCACAAGCTTGCTCTGCTTCTTGTTGGTAGCTTCAGCAACTCTCATTAATAAGACGAAATTGCCTGTCATATATGCCAAAAGCAAAAATGCTTGCATGACCAGGAATTGTTTTTAGAAGACTGGTATCACACTTCTTTTGTTTCCGCCATTCATAAGCACCTTTGCAAGAAGAAATTCTAACCTAAAGCTCTTCTACTGCAGGATAGTTGTCCAGCCCATTCTCAACCCAAGTTATTGGTTTCACATGATGGAAAAATTTGTGTACATTACCTGCCATTCAACAGGGCATTATCAAAAACTTTAAAACCAATTATTGCAGTGAGTTGGTTTCAAAGATGATTTCATGTGAACAAGAAATGTATGAATTTCTAAAGAAGTACATGTCAAAGAGAAATTATTTGTTTGGTTAAAAAATAGCATGGAATGGTGTGAAAACCAAAATTCCTTTACAGATGTTTGAAGACTAGTATAGAGACTTTACTTAAAACTTTAACTGCATGGCTAGTTCAAGAAGAATGCTGCACTACAGAACTTATGACAGATGAAGGAAATGCAGGTTATGCGGCTGGTTTGGATGGTTGAAAGTTCAGAGGAAAGACTAGAAGGCCCAACTGATGATGATAACATTTATGTCAAAACAGTAGATATTTCGCATGTTGCACTGCTCAAAGCTGCTGAAACTCTGGGACTACATATGGAAAAGCATGAAGTGGATTGTATAATATCTTATAATTATGTGGTATAATCGATTTTGTCAGGAAAACTAGAGCCAAAAGCCAAAAACAGAAGAAAATCACATCTTTTTGTGAAACTTTTCTAATCGAACCTGATGAACAAACTCTTTTTAAGCATGACTCTTTAACACAAACTCTGTGGACATATGAAGAAAGTAAGTAGTAAATAAGTAAGATTTTTGTTAACGTGCCATGTGTTGATCAGCTGATTGAGGATTCACAGGTGTGGATGAGTCACAGCGGTCAGACAACAAAAGCAGATAGGTCTTAAGCCGCTTAACAAATATGTCTAGCAAGATGTTGTGGTGAGTGATGTGAATAGGGAGACTATTCCAGATGACTGGTGCAGAATTGCTGAATCCATGTCTGGAGAATTCAGACCGATAGTCTCGGATGTCGGGAAGAGACAAATGGTTTTAGCCAAATGTAGAGATCTGGATGGCTGATAGTGCTGTAAGGAGATGACAGATAAGAAGGTTGATTGGTTGAGTCTTACATGTAAGGAGTGCTATCTTGTAAATGATTCTGGAGCTCACAGGCAGCCAGTGTAGCTTTGCGAGTATAGGAGTGATGTGATCAAACCTGTGGGTTCCTGTCACTAGCCGGGGTAACAAGTTCTGGACGCATTGCAGTTTGCCAATGTTGGACTTTGTAGTGCTGTACAATGGGGAATTACAGTAGTCGAGTTTTGCCCCGACTGCCCTACAAGCTACTGTCTTCATAAGTTCCAGTGGCAAGCACGATTGGACTTGACACATGGCTTTTATGTGGAGATATGAAGCCTTGCAGACAGGGGTGATATGTTGGTTGAATGTTAGTTTAGAGTCGAGTGTAACTCTGAGATTCTTAAATGTTCCTGATAGTGAAATGTCTGCACCTGCAATATTGATTATTTTTAGATCCATGATCGATTTTTATCGATAAGGAAGTGCCAAGTACAATGACTTGAGTTTTCTTTGTATTCAGGCATAGTCCATTTGTTAGGAACCAGCAGCTTGCTACTTTTAGTACATCGTGTTAGATTGTTGGTACTGGAGTGAATGTGATTGAGCGCTGTGTACAGTTGTATGTCATCGGCATACAGGTGGTGACTGATGCCATGTGCAGAAATGACACCGCCATCTGAAGCCATATACAGCGTGAAAAGAATCGGGCCTATGACTGACCATTGTGAGACCCCATATGAGTAGATAGATGCCTGTGACCTTGATGATCCAATGCTGATGTCTTATGACCAGTCCGTCAGCTAACTGCAGATCCAATCCAGCGCAGCACCACTAATGTCTTCTGCAGCCTAGCAATGAGTGTTGTTTTGTCGATCGTATCAAAGGCAGCAGAGAGGTCGAGGCTGATAAATAGGGGGATTGCTGTCTTCTGGAAGTGGTGTAGACGTCATCAAGTATCTTCACTAATGCCATTTCAGTTGAGCGATGCTCCACAGTAAGCTGACTGTTAAAATTACAGGAGCTACTGATGTGCAGCAAGAGACGAGCCAGAAAGATATGTTCTAAACTTTTAGACAGCTTGTGTAAGTTTGAGATTGATCTATAGTTAGAAGGATCATCCGGATCAAGACCATCCTTCTTGAGCAGAGGTGTAACAGAGTGGATCAGTAGCGATTGGAAAACAGTCCATAGCTGAAAGACAAATCGCAGAGATGAATGATGATTGGAGTGAACACTTCCGGGCATGATTTTAACAAGAACAACTGGAAAGCATTCATCGGAGATGATTTTCCTGGTAAGGAAGACAGTAGCTAGAAGATTTCTGCACCATCCACAGGCCTGAGGTCATCAAGATGTGTGCTGACATGATTCCTTTCTGATGCGAAAGGGTCTATGGGTTGTTCAGACAGTTGCTTGGCAATTGATCCTTAATTGACTTGTCTGAGTACGTGGAACAGCATTTCTTACATTCTTCAGTCAGTAACACCTCAGATGGTACTGTGGAGTGCAGCACATCCTGTAGTGCTGACCACTGTTGATGGGATCCATTAAGCTTTTCCGATATGGTGTTAATGTGGTGTTGTTGGCAGGAATCATCTTTGATAAGTTTGTTGGCATTCCCACATGCTGACTGATATGCTTGGTGGACAAGTTCATTATTAGTAGCCTTCCTTCACCTTTCTAGGTGTCTTCGTAGTTGTTTTGCATTTGCAGCTTCTGGAGACAGCCAGCGATTGATCTTCTTTCCTGGACACATCATGATTTTGTTAAACGAAGCCAACTGGTTAAGCATGTCAATGACAGCGTCGTCTGTCTGAGGAGCAGAGCTGTCAGCAGTGTCATCAGGAGCCAAGAACAGAGAAAAATTAATCAACACTTGTCAGAAGGAGTCAAGGTTGAGTGTTTTCAGATTCTGGTAGACAATCATAATTCATTGCCTTCTGTTGAGGCATCTTGCAACCATCCACTTTACTAGGCTGTGGTCAGACAGTCCGTATCTACTGCAAACCTGTACACTCTTGATTGACGTTGAATTCACTCCAGAGATGACCAGATCAAGCAGACTTCACCAGTAGGCCCAGTACCTGCTGGACCTAAAATAAGCTGCTTTAAGCCGAGATGCTGGATGAATTGTTTCCAGAGCAGTTAAAGTCTCTGCTAAGAATGAGTTGAATCATGGTGGTAATTGCAGCAAGAAGGTTGCTAAATTCATGGTAGAAATCATTAAGGTTTGAATCTGGCCATCGATAGATGTTGATGAAGAGGAACAAGAAATTATAGGTGATTAATCAGACAGTTTGTCGCAGTGCTGTGAAGTGGATGAGTTCTGACAGTGAGCATATCATGGTGGATGATTGCATGACCGCTGTTTCTATCTGTTCATCTGGGGGCTGAACAGTGGACGTGGAGTCTTGTCAATCTTGATGGCGTTGGGATCTTCAGCTGAGATTCAAGTCTCACAGACACCGAGCACATCTAACTGGTTCAACTCTATCAAATTGACTATAAGTGCTCCTTTGCGGACGGTGCTGCATGCATTAAGAGACCCAAAGGTGAGCTGCTCAGGATGCTGATGAGTTGCAGCAAGACCCGGGTTGAACTCCTCATACCAGAAGCAGTAGCACTACAAATACACAAACTGGCGAACAATGACGAACCAGTTGGTAGAAGCCGCGTGGTCCTGGTAGAGGCAAACTGGTGCTACTGAACAGCTGAAGGCCTGCGTGTAGGACAGGTTGACCAGGAAGGGTGGCTGGAACCGCAAACAGGCACATTGGATCTTTGCTGTTGTAACGGTGAACCAAGCAGCTGGCATGAATGGACGAGCTTGTACTATTGATCTTGCCGGTAGGAATAGGAACGATGCAGCACAGCATAAACAGAATGCTTAGAGGTGCATTTCTAGGTGAAGGCATTATGACGTTATAACTGTCTTTCCGCAGTAGCTTGCAAAGTTAAATTCCATCCAAAATTGCACAGTCAAACTGTTAGAAATTAAAATCCTTCAAACGCCTGAGCTTAACTTAAGCTATAATAAAGATATTTGAAGTCTAGACACTATGAGGAAGTGGCTGGTATTAAAAACTCACTCTAGTAAGCCACCAAGACTTCGAAACAATTTAAAGTTACGAAGACATAAAACAAGCGACTAACTCGTTCAATGACACACATGTTCACTTGACTCATATAATTGATGATATTTGTGTCTGCAGTAATAAATTTTCCAAGTGTCTTCTGTTGTGTTTGTTACTGTTGCTGTTTAGCCAAAGTTAATCATTAAATTTGATTTAATAAGTCTACTAAGATTCGGTATTTTGCAATTTTATTTTTAAATTAGATCACAAACTATGCATAACACTTGTATTTTTAGTATTGCTAAATAAAGCAAAGTAACCATAGAACACGTTTTGATAGCCTACCCTACTGTGTTAGGAATTAGAGAATATTTTAGGTTGTTAGAGAATATTTTAAGCTATTTTCAGCATTAGCCTGGTTTACATGCTGCTTCAAAGGCATATCCCTGGTGACTTTGCATTAACACGTCCACTCTGTACTTTAGTTTGCAAGGGAATCATTCAACCTGTTCTTACCATTACAAAGTGTCTACATTTAATCAAAATAATATAATTTTCTTCATTTTGCAAACACTCTTAGATTGTTTCCACTTCACTTTTTCCTTGTAACAATGTAATCAGTTTAGGTTATGGTATCGAATGCATATATCATTCAATTAGTCAGTAGATAATATGACATTCTTTTAAATCCTACTGTGATTTTTCTAACTCAGGATACCCACCAGTAAGTCCTCCTCCAACATACAGCAGTCTGAAGTGATGTGGATTCATCAAGAAAACAAGTGACAGTCTAGTAATTCTGAATGTTTTGGTGTGGAGCTTTAGCGAAATCATCATCTGTCGGACTTAACGTGTTTCCGATCTTAAATTTGTTTACTGCAGAATCTTCAATCAAGTTTCAATGTATGAAAAGTTGTATCTACTGGCTACAGAGATTTTGCTCATAATATATGGCCTAGTAATTTTGTTAATTTTGTTTAGGCGGTTTCTGTATAATTTGCTGTGTACTTTGAATATCTTACAGAGTGTGGTGAGTGGGTGCAGTGTTGCAGTTGATAAACATATGAAATGGGAGGTTATAATTTTTTACAGAATGGTTTCTTATCTGCATAAACAGTTTAGAACAGCTTGTCTTTTTATCTGGTAACAGCTTTCAATTCAATTGTGTAATGGGGACTACTTTTGGGTGTCACTTGTTATTACTATTGCCAGCCATGTGTGAATATATGGACAATCAGTAAAAAACTGGAAACATCTACAAAATCTTAAAAAATTATAAAGTTTTTGTCAATTTAATAGAAAATGTAATAAAATCTCAAATGGGACAGAAATTATTCCATTGCAAATGAATTTTTTCTCTGCTGTTTTTGCCAACTTAATTCCAGAGTTTAAAAGTTTTAGTTGTATTTTGGTTCAGTGGTCAGGGTGCTGTAATGTAATCAACATACGGTAATATAATCATCTGTATTATCCTGCCAAGGTAGAGCCAGTAGCAATAGTTGAGTGACCCTGCATGGCTTCCTAGGCCTAATCAGTACCAGCAGATTGGCAGGTTATGTAATTAGGTACATTAAGCCCAGAATGTATTGTGTTGCAAGAAATTTGTCTGTCTGTAGATATTCCAGTTCTGTGTGTAAAGTAAATTTCTTTTTGTTAGCAATCCTGCTTGTAGTTCAGTTGCAAGTGGGGTTGAGATTAAAAGTAGCACTGTGCCCTTTGCTGTCACCTGTACATAGACTTGGGAAATGAGACTATGTGGTTTTAATTGTGCCCCCAGAAGTTTAAATGCTCTTTGATGTAAGCTTTTTCAATGTATATTGTAACAGAATGTTTGTGCAAGACTGATGAAGAACTTCTGAGGCTACACGAACAATGTACAGCAATTTATGTTTTCAGTGTGTGATATCATCCTGAAAAATACTTGGGATAGTTCTGTAATGTAGAACTTTGTAACAGTTCTGTCAATGCACAAGTTACTAAACTGTATCGTCAAGGCAGTCAATGTCTTATGTTCATTCTGGTCATTTTTCAAAAGGATCGAAGCGTATGCCTAAACTTATGTAACTAAGTATAATTAATTCAAGTTGGTTAGTTGGATAAGGAAATCCCGCGGAACTCGTGATCATATCGCCAACATGCGGTGGATAATGGAGAGACAAAAGGAGTATGGACAAAAATTATACATATGCTTCATTGACTATAGTAAGGCATTCGATTGCATTGATCATGAGTTGATGTGGAAAACCTTAATAGAAATGGGAATACCAAGGCACTTGATACAACTTCTCAAGGGATTGTACGAAGAACAGATTGCGGTAATAAGAACTGAATTTGGAGATACTGAAAGAATCAAAATAAAGAAAGGAGTGAGGCAGGGATGCATTCTGTCCCCATTCCTATTTAACCTATATGCAGAAAGGATAATGAGGATGGCGGAAATGGATGGAGCAAAAGAGGGAGTAAAGATAGCGGGAAGAACACTGAATAATCTGAGATACGCAGATGACACAACACTATTAGCAGGTAAAAAAACAGATCTGGTAGAACTGATAAGAAGGCTGAAGAGAGAGAGCGAGAAAGCAGGACTATACTTCAATATAAAGAAAACGAAGATCATGACAACAGCTGAGGAGGGCAGTTTTATGGTGGATGGAGAGGAATTAGAGACGGTAACAAGCTTTACATTCTTGGGATCAGTAGTAGAAAGAGAAGGAAAGTGCGACATGGAAATAAACCGAAGGGTGGCGATTGGAAAAGCCGCAATGAATGGACTAGAAAAAATATGGAAAGACAAACATGTGAGCACAGACACGAAAAAAAGATTGGTGAGGGCCTTGATTATACCAACAGTAACATACGGCAGTGAGACGTGGACAATGACCAAGAAAATAGAGAAAAAAATCAATGCTTGTGAAATGTGGATATGGAGGAAGATGCTGAGAACATCATGGACGGAGAAAAGGACTAATGAATGGGTACGCAGGGCGATTGGAATTGAGCAAGATGAGACGTTACAACAAACAGTGCTAAAATCAAAGCTGAGGTTCTTTGGACATGCTATGAGATCAGATGGATTGGAAAAAGAAATGATGCTGGCTTGTGGAGAGGGAAAGAGAAAACAAGGGAGACCAAGGAAAAAATGGATGGACAAGATACACGAAGCAACTGGAATGAACTTGGCACAACTAAGGGACGCGACATTGGAAAGAAAGAAATGGAGAAGATTGATCATGACGGTCGCTAGAGCTCAAAGAGCTGACAGCACAAGGTGACAAGGTGAGTTGGATAAGAAAATTTGCATAAATCTGAAGAAATGTCTTTAATGCAGTTTAGCAGCTTGTGCTATAAAGCAAATAACATAATTGAATAATGTATCTGAAAGGTAGGCCAAGTACTCTGAAGTAATAGAATGGATTTCAGTGGAGTGGATGCATGGTTGATTATGGTTACTAACCCGTCTTTCCCGCTCTTGCTTCATGCATATCTGTGACCTCCACAGAATCCACCCTATGCTTGACTTCAAAACTGCATCTACCATCGCCACATCCATAGTCCATGCAGAACTTGATTACTGTAATTCGCTTTTCCTGAATATAGACAAAACCCAGATAAATCGCCTTCAAGGAATTCAGAATGCTCTTGCTCGTTTAGTCACCAAATCTCCCAAATACCATCACATCACTCCCGTTCTCAAATCACTTCACTGGCTTAAAATACCTAAACGAATAGAATACAAAGTCCTCTCACTTACCTATAACACACGTCAATCCTCCCAACCCTCCTATCTTCGCCAGGTATTTACAATCCAACCACTGTTCAACCTGCTTCTCTTCTGCCCTAACACTTCTCTGCCTTCCTGTTACTTCATCCTTAAAATTTGGAAATTGCTCCATAGCCATAGCTGCTCGACCTCTCTGGAATAAACTCCCACCAGAATTACAACAATTATCTGATCCATCTTACAAACTCACCGTCACTTCACCCCTTGCAATCTCTTCTCAGGTCTTTCACTCAAAATTGAACACTCCTGTTTCGCAGATCCTATCCTGATTCCTCTTCTTCCCCTTATCTATCTTGTAGATCCGATTCCAAACACCATCCACCTTAGCCATCTGACTGCCTACCTGCCTGACTCTTGGATCTTGACCTGGAACTGAACCCTTTTGCCTATCAATTTTGTTTTGACTAAGCGCCTGTGAATAAGCTGCTTCCCACGACTTAGCTTTCGTTGGGTGCTGTAGAAATCTTGAGATTACAATTATGATTATGATTAACTGTAAGAGTAATCATGGAGCAAGGAATATTTATAATAAAATTTGATTGCCCACTACAAAGTCTTTGAAACGTTTTCCATTTGATGCATTGTATCAGATTAAGCATTTACCATAGAATCTTCCCAAATGCTTCAAAAAGCTTGAGTTTCTCTTTAGTCCTAAGCATTAGCTGCTACTTTGAGATAAAAGTTTACAATAACAAATTTGTTGTGTTGCTTTCAGCTTAAAGGCCCTGTTCTTTACTCTGGTAATTTGCTTTTAACGGATTTTCAAAGTTTTGTTACTTATGAGTACAGGTACCTATATTTTGGAGTTAATTTGAATTGTTCTTTTAACTTGGTTAGATGTTATGGAAATTCAAAAAGCACTTTTAATATTGTTTACTTTCGCAAACCCTCAGTTTACGGAAGTAAAATGCAGGGTCAATATTTCCATGTGTTTCATTAATGATGACTGGCATTGTTCACGATGCTGATTGACTTTCGTTAGTACTTGAGATGTTCTAAGAGGCATTATAAAAGTTTTTGGTATGTCCGTACATTCGTCATCTTTGGTTGAAAATGTATTATTATATTACACTTATTATTGTTTATTTAGATTAAGTTTTATATCAAAGATTCAGTTTTACTTTCGGATATAAGCTGCTACCATTTTTACCTTCTTTTTGGTCCCAAGGATGATCTGTAGGCAATCTGGAGAGAGGAAATTATATCTGCAACAGCTAAAACTTGTCAATTTATTGTTATTAAAGTATTCTTTTAATTTTACCATAATATAACATTTTGGAAGAATGTCATTAATTTTGTTAAAGTTTTTTGTGTATGTAGGGGAGAGCTCTCCAAGATGCCCACTCTAGTGAAAATTGGGTTTTTCTTCTTTGTGTATGGCATGAGAAGTACATGTACATGTCTGAGCATTCCTTAAGCATTAAATCCTTTGGATGTCTCTCCATCTGAACATTCTTTATGACACCAACCCTTGCACTTCCTGAATTCTATTAATTTCTCTCTAGCAGTGTTGTCACTAAAGCCCTCATCACAAATAAGATAATGTTCACCTCCTTCACAAGCTGGTTTGTTTTTAGCTTTCTTTTTTGACTGAAGTTCCTGGAAACTACATTTTGATTTTCTCCCATTTGGCTTGTATTGTCTGTGTGTAGGTTCTTTGTTTTGGTTGTTGCTGCAACAGTTGCTAAAGAAGCAGTGACCTTCAGCTTGCCACAGTTTTATCTGGCATTGTCTTTTTTGTTATTTCCATCTATTCTAGTATCTTCTTTT
The DNA here is from genome assembly GCA_964023275.1 of Norana najaformis. Classification (NCBI taxonomy): domain Eukaryota; kingdom Metazoa; phylum Annelida; class Clitellata; order Crassiclitellata; family Hormogastridae; genus Norana; species Norana najaformis. The sequence goes on from OZ029918.1 coordinate 16,754,391, forward strand.
TAAACAGTGAACTGGTCTCAGAATTTCATTTTGATTCTCTCAGTTTCTTGGTTTTGACAATGGTGATTCAACAGTACTGCTGACTGACCACTCATAAGTTCGCAGTCATTGACTCTTGGTCAGTTGAAGGAGACACTATGGCAGGCACCATGTCTGCCTGCATTTCCTGACTTCAGTGCTTTTGATGCCTTGAAATGGTTTTGCAAGGCACATCATACACTGTCAGTGCTTTTTGTTTACTCATTTCTCCACTGCATACTTTTTCCATGGTTTGCTGAAGCTTGTCAAACCATAGCTTGCACATTGTCTTTCTCCCATGAACCATTTCCACAATTCATATGAGACAAAAAACAATTATCTAAACTTGGTATAACAAACGCTATTGCTACTCAACATTCGCAAGGTGTGGATACATGCAAAGATACACCTAAAATATAGTTTGTCTTTGAATTCGTTTAAAAGGGAGTGGGCATCTTATTCACCTTGGGCCTCTTGTAGCATGCCCCTATGTTACTTGAAGTGGTGCCATCTGTTGGTGGAAGATGATGCCTTCTGTGGCTTGGATTCTTTTCCTAGCAGATGTCTTTAAAATATGGTTGCATTTTACAATTACAATATACAGATGCATACTAATGCATCATTTCATGGTATACACTGTGTAAGCGTATATAAAAACGTGCATATTTGATGGTTATTTTCCTACTGTGTAAGTTTCCGAAACACAGTGTCTAGCAATTTGTTTTATAGTTGAATTATTAATAATTATTATGACTGTTGTTGTTATTATTATAATATATTCATCAAATTATTATTATTATTGTCAATTGACTTGACTGTTGTTATTATTATTATTTTTATTGTTGTTGTTTTGTTGTTGTTATTGTTATTATTATTAATGTTAACGTATTTTTTGTACTCTTTCATAGTTTATTATATTTGCTGTTTATTTTTATCAAACTTGATGTATTTTCAGCTGTAAAGCATTTATTATTTTGTGATTTTGAACATATGTTGTGTATTCTCAGTAGAGCAGCTTGCTTAGTTAAGTGGATGTTTGCTGAATGTAATGTTTAAAGAAAGTATTTTGTAGTTGTAATCATGAATTTGTATAGCACCTCATTATGCGAAACTCCTCAGAAGTGCTCCTGACCTGACAGCAAAAGTGAATGATCAAACAGAATGGTTTTCAAGTGCTTACATGTAGCTCCCTAAGATAACTGTAAGACAATTACATATAAACATTAAGATCAACTCTATGCATTTTTGCATAGGTTATCAGTGCAGTTACTCCCATATGAAGCTCGATGTGTCCCAACCTAGGTATGCCACCAATCAGTCAAGCTGCAGATTGCAGTCGATGGATGTGGAAAGAGTTATGCCAGCACAAATAGCACTGCCATAATCAACCCATATGAATACATGCATCAGGGTTATGGCGGCTTGGGTTGTAAGCAAACAGCATACTGCCTGAATCTGACAAGTAGGTGGTAAAAGCATGTTTGAAAAACACTCTTCACATGCTCAGAGAAGGTCAATTCCTGGTCCAAGGTCGCATCCAGACCATGCACAGTAGTGGAGAATGGGACACCAGGGAAGCAATGCTGCTGATGAGGCAAACTGATCTCGGAGACCTGTCCACAGCTACCAAGCCAGATAAACTGGGTTTCCCGGGGTTCATCATGAGGCAGTTGAACACCACTGAGGCGTGAAGCACCACCGACTTCTGAAGCATTTCTGCACAAAGGAGATAGCCTCTATAGTTGGGCTATAGATATATGCCTGAGCACCATCAGAATACTGAAGAGCTGCAAACCCCAAAGAAGAAAGGACCAGGCAGAGGACATTGAGTAGGGGCCCTAAGATAGAACGTGTGGAAGACCAAGTGGCCAGTCAGACAATATAGAACCAAAACCCACTGTCAAGGTTTGCCCAAGATGGATGAAGCATATTATCCATTATATTGCTTTGTCTGCTGGAAGCTTCTTATAACATGCATCATTATTACAGATTCTGATATAATACAGTTGAGGATGTGGATCCTGAATTGAATGAGCTTTAGAATACAACCTAATTGTGGTACAAACTCATTTTAGGGCAATATAGGATATGGGTCATAAAGGGCAGTTCTAGTTAGTAGCTGTATTTAATTTCCAAAGTATTTTCTAGAGTAATCACATTTTAACCTCCAGCTTCAGGTTCTGACAGCGAAGAATAATACACATCTCGGACTTTGAAATTGCACAGGCAACTACCTCTGAAAAATAAGAAATTGTTGCCTTGAATTTTTCTTCAGTTTTTAATCACTTTTGCAATTTTCCATAACTAGTTCAGTTCTAAACTGCCAGTTGCTTAATATATTACAATCTCAGTAAGCATTTGCATTTAGAATATGCTTTTATCTTCTAGAACTTTTCTTTAATTTGTATCCAACATGGCTATATTCTGTGTTTTCCTTTTCTTCAGATTTATTTTTCATCAGTCTGTTGGGCAAGATCCAGTTCCTCTGTGTGAGCAAAATTTGCCACCAATTCCAGGTCACTTTAGGCCTTGCTCTGGCATCGCAGAGCCATAGATGGAAGTATGGTGCATTTAACCGTGTTTTGAATTTGCATCAAACTAAATAACTCTGCCCTAAAATAACTTAATTTGCCAGGAAGATGAAGGCAGGTACTATCCACAGGTCCTTAGAGACCAAAAGTGGCATAACTTCCAGACTTGATAGAAAGTGTTCATGCATAATGATTTAATGCATTGGCATTTATAATCAGAAAGTGAGCTTAGTCAGCGATATCAGTCAGGACCAAAATCAGAACTCCCTGTGTGCTTATCCACGATGAACTGCCTTGTAGTCTTTAGTTAGCTGAATTTAAACTTGCTTTTATATTGTTGTTTAAAATGTCATTAATATGTTTACTCCTTTTCTTGGACTATTTTAAAAGGCTGTTACTACAATAATAAAACTATTGGCACTTTTTGCAATATTTTAACATGTATGCTGCTATGTACCCATACATTTCTTCCCACTACTAATTATTATGAGAAACAGAAATCATTCCAAAAGCACATTTACAAATTCTTATTGCAAAATACTTGGAATCTGCTGAGGAGACATTTTATAATTGTTTAGAATTTTTAATATGTAATTGCCAATTTCTTTAGGAATAATCATCTACCTACTTTGAATCTTCCTTTTCCCCTTGTCCGCATTTAGTAGTATATTATTGCCTTTCGTGAACGCCTGCACTCCAATGGAGTATTAAGGTTTATTCAAATTCTGTTCACAGCTGAAAAGTTGTAAGCATGTCAGTTAAACAAGTTCAGATACTCAGAACTTTCTTAAGCATTATCAATTTCTGTGAATTCAGCATCACTGGATAAAAACACATTGACATGAAGCCTGTATTTGATAGATTTAGAACTGAATAAAGGTGAACATTTACAAACAGACTTATAAGGGAATATAAAGCATAAAAATTCTATAACCGATACTAAAAATTATACTAAACTGGAGCCTACAACAAGCCCTGTGAAATCACAATAACATCTAAGCTTGAGATTTTTACTCAAGCATAAATTTTAGCCACAACATTTCCAACTTTATTTTGTTTTGAATGTTGTTTGTTAGACTTTGACAAGAACGTCAACAGTCAAAAGGCTGATATTTTCCTATAGGTTCAAGATTATACCTCTGGTAACAATACTGTCAAAGATTTACACAGTAAGGTGGTAAGCTATATGTTAACCTAAATCAGGCTGTACATGTTTTCTAACCTCGATGTTAGCTGATAAACTGTTCTATTTTCCTAAGGTGTATTGTTAAATCATGTTGTACTCTTTTTCTTGCCAGAATAAATTCTGATGAAAATCCAGGATGGAAGTTGTATCAAATGTTATTCATACAAATAGTTCTCAGAGCTGCATTCATTAAATCAAGCCAACCACATCTGCAATCACATCAGTCGTTAATTACAGTGCAGACCCACTTACATGCTATGGTCGGTCAGAAGGCAGTCACCAGATCATTTTGTCCAATTACTTTGAAAGGCCAAATTGTTGTCTTGTTTTAGGCAAAAGTGACTGTGATTTTTTACCAGACAATTTTTTTCTGGCTACATTAACATCTACTGTTTCCAGACATTGTTTTAAAGCATGATGTCCCTGCACTTGGACTCCCAAGCCTATCAGTACATAGCTGTTGTAACCTTGGCTGAGACAGCAGCCAATGACCTGCCAGTGTTTGCTAGGCTGGCTGTGGCAGGCAAGGGCACAAGTACCATAATTTATCTCACCTATAGCTATTACTAGATGTGGTCCCTCTATCCTTTGGGGAGTGAAGACATGTGCAGCTATATTAATAAAGACAGCAACTGTTGCCGCATATTCAGGCAACTGTTACAGCTTATACAGGCTGCCTAAAATAATGGCCACAAGACTGAATATAGTGCAACATGTGTTTTGATTTTACAAAAAAGGCTGCCATGTACCACTGCAAAGAAAGTGCCTATGTGTTAATGCACTCATGTGTTAAAAAGGTACCATTAGGTACCATCCTGCAACCCCACACATTAAGCGGATTCACGTATCAGCGGGTCACATGTAAACAGGACTGCACTGTACCACAAACAAGAAGAGCGGCCCCTTAAGCTAGCCCCAAAAGGCAGCCATAAGTATGAAGTGTCATCGACTTCATTTTTCTTAGCCTCAGCATATGAGGGCAGGTGGATTGTCCTCAGCCTTGCCATCTGATCTTCCCAACAACAATAGTGAGCAGTCAGTGTACTCATTTTATAATAGAGTTCACTAGGAATGGCAGTTGGAGCAGAAATATCTACTAAATAAGCTAACCACTAGACTGTTGCACACAAGTGGTTAACATGACGCACTAAAAGCACTACAATAACATAACTCTCACACTGACCCAGGCACAGTAGTTGTGAATACAGAGCTCTACTGTATTTGCAGAGCACGACAAAATAAAGGGATGCAGTTTTATTTTTATTGTACGCTTTTGTGAAATATAGTGACATAAGGGTGCAAGGTACCTAGGCTCAAGTGCTGAAGACAAATAACATTCAAATGCCTATCAAGCTTTGGTTAGTTTTACAACATTTTCTACAAGTTGCAGGAAGAATGCTTGACAGAATTTCATCTATTACAATCCTGTTAAATACTGAGAAATTCACAGTCCATATCCTGAAACATGGATTCAGTATAATCATTTGCAAGCTAACAACTAAATCAATAATGTTCTTTTAGTTGCAGATCGCTCTCTTCTACATCTGAGCTACTCTTTCCAGGCTCTTACATGCATCTCTCAACTTCCCAACAAGATCCTAAAACATCAACAAATCCCATTTACACAATCATCAGTACATTCACAAGGAAGTTCATTTAGAAGAAACCAGAGCATAACAGCCTACTGGTTAAATTTACAGCAAAATTCACAAATTATTCTCCTTTGTCAGTTCTTACTAGTCCCTGATGTTAATGTGAAACTGGAAGATGGGAGTAAAACTTGAAGGTGAAGCTCAAATGTCAAACAGACCTGAAGTTGGTCTTGCATGCAGGCAATCTGCAGAGTGTCACAGTCTTCTGAGGCAGAGTTCACCTGAAAAGAAACAAACAGTTGATCAGAACATCCCAACAAACATGAACAACTTCCAAGACAGGTTCTGTTCATGCCAGTAAATGTGCACAAGAGCTTACTGTGTGTCTATCACTGCGAGTCTTCAAATATGCTGTCCCAAGATAGCTTATCTGAAGATTCACAGCACAATGTGGTGGTCCATTCAGTCAGCATGTTGGGTATGTATTAGTTTTAATAATTTTACAAGATGATGATTACGTGTGCTATTGCTTCTACATTTTTATGATTAACAGTCACAGAAAACATCTGCAACATGAAAGATGGTTTGATCAGGCAGGCAGGAACACCAGCATCAACATTAACAACTAATTTGTTAACGAATGTGATTATAAATGACCAACAGGTATGATATGAAAATAGCTTCTTGACACCTTGTTAATACAGTGTTAAAAGTTTTGTATGCTAATCAATAGGACTTTATCAGTTGTTATTACAATCATTGATGTCCACTTTAATTTCAAGGTGCCAAGTTTTTTAGGCTGGTTTTCCCCACTTGCTCAATTTCTCATTCTCTTTACCCTTCATTTCATTACTCTGTCTTTTGTCCCACTTTCACTCCTTGCGTTTTAACATTATTATCGTACTCATGTTTAATATAACATTTCTGTGGGCAACCCCTGCCAAAATTGATTTGGAGGCCAACTCAATGGCGTGCCTCTCTACCAAAAACCCATATGAGGAGCATGGCCAGATCTGCCTTTGACTGCAGAACAGTTAAGAACCAGCAGTTTCAGTCAAAGACACCAACTGTCAAACAGCCATAGAAGGCTTTGCTGAGAAACTTTTACGATGAACCAATAACACACAGAACTCTGAAATAGCAAAACTGATGTGACTGATGACAACAGTGGCTCCCACAGACTTTACTAATGCAGACAGTTCTGTCAGCAAGTAACCGGAAACGCAGGTCCCCATCCAAAGGTCATGAATGCCTAAACCCAAAGCCAAGCCAAAGAAGCATTATTATTACTTTAAGCAGATTGCTGTATTAGTCACAAGTTCATGGCTTAACGGGCAGTTGTCTGCCACCTGCAAAGCCTTGAGGCAGGAGGTGTCGGAGTAACTGACGCCCAAGTTATTGGTACCTAACTTTGAATTACACCAAAGCACATATAATGATTTACTTGCGGCGAACCTGGAGTGTTCGGGTAGTTAACTACCTGCTCAGAATGGACTCCAGCTAGTACTTGGGCTAAAATTTTGACACCTCTATTGGTACATTACTAAATTAATCATCATTATTATTATTTATTATTATTATTATTAATTATTATTATTTATTAATTATTATTATTATTATTATGAAAACCAAAGGTAACAAAAGAATGTACCTGAGTTTTAAGGTTTATAAGAAACACTGGATGACTGACTTTCTCCAACTGATTAGTCTAAAAAGTCCACAGAACTATCATGATATAAAACAGCAAAACAATGCTCAAATATTTAACTAGAAAAGATGATAGCATGCAATGGCTCATAATTGGCAAAACAGAAGCAGCAATCGGCACAATCAGCTCAAAGTTATTTATCCAGTGTCATCAAGTTAGACAGCTCTATTGCATTTGACCTAACAGAGGTGTGTATCAAACCATTATATACTGGTGGCAAAAATTAAGATAAAATAAAAAGAGACGAGGAAAATGATCACAGACATGAATAGCTTAAAAGAACTGATTTGACAACAATATTAGTTGCAATTAAAGACAAGACAGGGTTTAAAAAGGATACGAGAGGGAATCGTGCATCTCAAAAGAAATGTGATAGGAAATAGATTAAAGGAAATTTCCTAAACACAGGATAGAACAGTCAAGAACATCTTCCATTCTGCTCATTCAATCCTTCCCGATCCTCAACCCAATGTTCCAGTATCTAATTAATGCATTTGTTGACATCCATACTGCAGCAGTCATGTGACTGCATAAGGCGGCAAACTGCTGCATCAGTCATCCTCCTTGTCCTCTTTATCATCACTTTCTCCTCTTCTATTCCATCTTCTTTTTCACCTTCCAAACTTCAATCCAGTTCTCTACATCTAGGTAAGGAAGTAAGTAAATGCATTTGTTTACAACTCCTACATCATTCACTTATAAAAATGATAACTACAGCTTCAATCCTTCTCCTTCTCGACTTTTGCCAAGTATAAGCATCTGCACGCCATCATCTTTTCTAGTTATTTGAACAATGTTTTGCCTTTTGGTGAACTTTAAAACCATTTAGAACATTGTAAAGCCCACCTCTGATTAGTTTCTCTTGAAATGGCGCATTACAAATTGTCAGTTGAAAGGTCTGGGGTTCACATTCCCACCAGAGCAGCAATTACAAGACTTTGGCTGGCCACACGCCCTCCTATACCACGGCTAAGAAAATGAAATTGTTAACATACTCATAGTGGCCGCTGAGTGTTAGGTTAAGGGTGTCTCCTTCTACTTGTATAATTATTACTGCTGAGTGATATCAAGTTTATGCTCCTATGTGTAAATATGTGATACTCAAGTGGTACATTGTCACATGACGTAAAGAGAATCTGCAGAAGAGAATCTGCAGATTCTGCAGATACAACATGATGTTGTAATGTAAACTCTTATTGTTATCATTACCATTATTTTATACAAGTTAAAATGTGCCATGGTTTAGCTGTAACTTAAAACTCGCACTCGTCTCACTGTGAGATAAAACCCGCATTCATACGGCTGTGGACTAAAACCCACACTCATTTGGCAGTGCGTTAAAACTTGCCTGTACTCTACCACTCACCCCTTCATTTGCTCAATCTGTTGATCAGATTAAATCTGTAAACTTCCACTGAAGAAATGAGGCAAAGCTGATTAAGAGATACCTGGAGGTCAATTGTCTGAGTTAGTGCTCCAAGGCAGCTTATTTGATTAATTCATCAACCGGGTCTTCAAAGAATCTGCAGATTCTCTTCTGAAACAACATCACCCACCCAGTAAGGGGTATTGGATACTATCGAAAGTTTATTCCAAATTTTGCTGCAATGGCTGTTCCGCTTACTGACTTAACTAGAAAGGGCATGCCTAATAAACTTGAGTGGGGCATGGTTCAGGAAAACGCTTTTAGGAGTTTAAGACAGTATGTTGCCCATCCTCCAATTTTACAGTTGCCTAACTTCAGTCGTGAGTTCATCTTGCAGACTGGTGCCTGTAATGAGGGAATTGGGAGCGTTTTGCTCCAGGAGGGTGATGAAGGAATTAAACATCCTGTGGCTTTTGCAAGCAGAAAACTGCTTCAGAGGGAGGTTAAATATTCAACCACTGAAAAGGAATGTTTAGCAATTGTGTGGGGAATAACCAAATTTCAAGAATTTCTGTATGGTCGGCATTTTATTTTGGAAATTGACCATCATCCACTTCAGTATCAGTACCAAAATGGAAGACTGATGAGGTGGGCCCTTTCTCTGCAGCCTTATCGCTTTACTGTTAGAGCCATTAAAGGAAAGGATAATATTGGTGCAGACTATTTGAGTCAAAATGCTAGTGAACATTAATTTTATTGTGGAGTACAGATTTTATTGAGGTTATGTGATGAACTTTTTGATTCGTACTGGGTTTTGCTGTAATTTAATTGCTGTAACCAGACATTATAAAGGAAAATAACAAAAATATTATGTCCTGCTAGAGTTGATTGGTTGATTACTGATTAATGGCTGTTTAATAACTGTTTGCTTGGAAATATGGAAAAAATGAAGAAAAAATTGGATTACAGTGCAGTTCGTTTAAGACGAAAGACAGGGTACCAGCGTAAATATTTCGTCTTAACCGAATTTTGTATTAACCATTAGGCAAACATAAAAGCAGCATGCCAACTAGAAAACGTTATGCTGCATGACTTACCATGCAGCAGCAAATGACGCATTACTGTATATTATCGCGGTAGGCTATGAACTTTAGCGGCCATTTTCAGACGCGAGTCTCAGTAAACTAGTCTGTTTCACGTTGGAGCAGCAAGTGAGGGGTATTTTAAGGTTTTATGGAAGGGTTAAGGCCGATACATTCCATTACGATGCTATTTCGACAGCGAATCCGAATTGGTCTGAGAGGGGTGGGCGCGTCAGACAGCGAGAAGCCTTTGAACGAGGGTACAGCATATGTAATTGTACGTGCTGATTGATTTGGGGCGGATGCCTCTGTATTTTGCGAGGCGCTTAGGAGAATCTCACCATTGACCAATATCTTCTCCATATGATATAGACTTGTCAACGAGGATATTAGGCTACTTGAGAAGAGCTGTGAAAGTTAAATGTATGTCTGATAACAGCAGGCACTAATCTGGCTAGAGTAGTCGACGATACTTGAACTGTCTAATGCGTCTAGTTTTAGGGCACTTCCACTGTGGTAACATATCTCATTAGCATAAATGTGCCACATGACTGGCTTAATGTTCTTTACTGTTAGAAAAAACATACCCACAAATGAAATGGCCACATTAGTGTAGACAGCTATAAAAGTTTACTTCCTTTGCATAGGCATCATTATGGTAATTATGATACCTACGGTCCATGCACCAACGCATTTTCACGAGCCTGATGCTGTGGTCTGCGAGTCTCTTACCGGTAATCAATCACCCAATTACAGTTTAAACATGTACGCTATCTCATTCCTCGGGTGGTGACATTCATCAAAGACCGACGCTGTCAAACTATCGTAGGTGTATACGGAAGTGCGAACCCGAACCCTTACTGTAGGCTGCAGCTGTTGTGTTTCCGTCAACATTCGTCTTATGCGGCGGACTTAGCATTGAAATAAATGCACAGAACCGAACACCATTTTCGTAATAACCGATCTTTTCGTCTTATAAGTTTTGTCTTAAGAGAATAATTTAACGTTATTATCGATTTACATTGGAACGGACCAAGTTTTCATTTCGTACTAAGCGATATTTTTCCTATCCATTTTCGTCTTAACACACTGATCGCTGGTCCAATTTTAGGCTAGGCGCGTCAAATATAGGCCAAAAAACAGAGAACTCGCGAGGGACGTGTTAACACGTCCCACAATTGTTTTTATTCTTTTTTGACATCCTTTTGTTCACAGAATCAAAAATAACTGTTCCTTTTATGTGTTTATCTTACTATCTCACTGTAGGACGTCTAGAGATCACGTTCAGTGTGATACTGTTTGAAGCATAGTAATACACATGGTACATTCAGTCTTCGAGATATATATGTGATATACCAGGCCCTAGAGAGTGTCCAAAATAATCGTATATGCATTTAGTAGGTGACAGAACATGTCCACTATTACTGCTAAACAGCAGGAATTATTACTGGGACACTGGGAACTGCCTAGACACAGTTGATACCAGATGGACGTGTATACACGTCCGTGTGTATATATATACATATATATATGTATCGATCTTGGCTTGACAGCCGAGGCCGAACAATATTCTGGCGACCAGTTCCTCCAAGCTTCTTGTAGAGAATATATGCATCTGCTACAGCCGTGTAAATCATCTGTAGGACTATCTTTCTGTACCAATTCAATAACTTTCTCAATGGAGCGTAACGAGGGTAAAAATCAGTCCATTTGCTTCATTCATTCTTCGGCATATGTGATATATATATGATAGTGTCCAAAATAATCGTATATGCATTCAGTAGGTGGCAGCACTTGTCCACTATTACTATCAAGCGTTGCAATGCCTAAAAACAGCTCATACCAGAGGGACGTGTATACACGTCCGTAGTAAGGCCATTTGGCCCATTCAGTCTTCAGCATATATATGATATATATATATGATAGAGAGTGTCCAAAATAATCGTGTATGTACTCAATAGGCGACAGAACATATCCACTATTATTACCAAGCGGCAGGAATTATTAGTGGGACGCTGAACTGCCTAGAAAGGCTGCTACCTGAGGGACGTGTTTACACGTCCGTCGCGTCCCAGCTATACAAATGAGGGACGTGTTAACACGTCCCTCGCGTCCAACGTGTTAAGTGATTTGCACTGTAGATAGTTGGATCTGTTATTGGATTATTGTGTCATTGGATTAATTGGTTATTGTGTTATTGGATTATTGGTTATTGTATCAGATAGTTATGTGATCATAATGATTTTGGCATTGGACTCGTGCTACTTTGTGTAATTAACAAGAATGAACAGGGTGCCATGTCTGGAGTTAAATGAGGTGTAAAGTGAATAATCCAGTAAAGTTGCATATTATAGTTAAGGTTTGAAGTTCATTTCCTTCTCGAAAAGGGGAGGAGTGTAGCGAAGAAAATGTACATTAGCGCTACATAAAAGTACTAGGTTTATGGTCACGCTTAAGTGAGTTCTGGGCAAGACTGAATGAAAGGTGTGTCTGAAAGGATTGGGCTATAAAAGGGCTGAGAGAGAAAGAGAGAGAGAGGGTTGAGAGAGAGGGGTATCAAGAGAAGGGAAACATGTACAGTTTAAAATGGCAGTAGTGTGATTTAAGAAGGAAACTTATTTAGTTAGAAGTTTGGCCTGGAAAATGTAAGTAGCTCATATTCTGTGGACATTAATAGTTATACTGAACATTTGAAGGGTTTTTTAAACAGAACGGTAAATAAAGGCTGTATATAAAATGTTGTAGCCTGGCAGTCCATGTCGGGAGAAAAAAGACATTTCACAAACATACCAGTTTTCTATTCGTGACAATCACCCACACAGAAAGGGAGAGTTTGTTAGCAAGAATTAGCGTCTGCTTAACACACAGACATTAACTCTTGGCTCCCAACACTCAAAAGCTAAAAACCTCCATAAAAACCCATTACAGAATACCTTTATATAGTAATCTAATCGCCAGTCAACATCCACTATGTGCAGTGGATTACTTCCAATTCTGAAACGATACAGATGAAAATAAGATGGAATGAGTACAAAAATCAGTTTTCTTCCAAAAGGATGGCTGATTGCCATAACTAAAAACTAATTACCCACAATTCATATTGTCTACAGACAGTCAATCTAATCTAACTTAATCTGATGAATTCTATAGCAACATTATCATAATGCCCAAGCAATCAATTGATGGTTGCTTCAAGTGAAATCATAATCAAAATCATAATCCAGTGGAGAATCTAGGTTGAATTCCTATAGGTCAAGAAACTAGAACTTAGGCTACGGTGGTAAGCAAGTTGAAAAAGACGAGTCTTAGGTTTAGACCTGAATGACATCACAGAACTGATAGAATGAAAAGAACTTGACAGCGAATTCCAAAGCCATGGAACAGCAACTCAAGAACCCAACACTGTTCTGGTACGAGGGACAATAAGATCCACTGATCAAGTGCAATACTTGTTGGTATTACAGTTGAACATGGAATAGATAGGATAGTTGATTTGAATGTAGTACTTTGTGAACTATAAGATCGATTTTAAACTGGATTCCTTGCTCAAATCAGTGTAATGAATGTAGTTTTAGTATAATATGCTGATATTTAGGCATTTTTCTTATGGCTCTGGCCAGAGAGTCTTGAGCCATTTCTAGTTTGTGCAGATCACGCTTCGTGATGCCAATAAGAAGCGCATTACAGTAGTCAAGCCTGTTGGAAACCAATGCATTAATTAGTGGGATTAAGAGAGTATGAGGCAACGAGATCTTACTCTACAAACATCCTGTATGTGAAAATGAGCCAAGGCAAAAACACAAAGCTCAAAATGAATGAGGACTTACTTTGACAAGATGCCCTGCAGCTCTGGCTTATATTGCTAACAATAACAAAACATTCATACATATTTACAATTCAGTAAATAATAAGTAATCAACAGTAACTCATACTGTATAATAGACCCAAAAAACTGAGATTTGTGAAATTTTGATATTTCAGTCTATAATCAACTTAAACAGTTTTTGTCCACCCCTTGTTTATGGGCAAAAATTCTTTAAATTTTTCTATGTCATAATGCAGAAGGCATCAATTGCTGGTCACTTTGAACAGAAACCAAAACCCATGATTGTTATCTGTTAAAAAGTCTATCAGAAATCAAACAGGTTAAGAAAATCAGGAGGCAAGTCAAAAGATGCTATATTAATACCCAGATCCATTCAAATATTCATAAAACCTTGCATATATGCAATCACATGCTTGCAATCACATAACTTTCTTTTGGAAGCATGAAATTTGATTTTCTCTAAGTATTTCAACAGAATAATATGACAAATTACCCTTAGCACAATAATATCCTTAAAGACATACAGGTCAGTCACAACAATTAAAAACAAAAGTAAGACAGTATAATATTGAAAAATAATAAACACCTGGTAGACAGCAATCAACTGTTTGATTCTTTCAGAGCCAAATTTACAGTCTTCCAGCACCTGACTGCAACATTTACAACATATTAATTATTTTTATTGGTATTGTTTATATGATTATTTCTTATGTATACAATTAAATAATATCCTTTGCATTATTATTATTAAAGGATAATTGCATGAAAATCTATGGGTTATGGACAAGTTGTAACAGTCACAATGAATTATAAGATTCAAGAGATGCATCAGTCAAGCACACGACTCAGAAATAAAGACATTAACTGTTTTTATGCTTCTGATCTGATGGCACGAGTCAAAACATCTTTAGTTTGAACTGTTGTACATTCTTGTTATTTTTACAATCATTTATTTTAAAACATTTTGGTTCATTCTGCACTCGAGTCCATATTTAGAGTTCTTCATCTAGTTTGAATTATATTTGTGCAGTTTTGGATCATTTCTGGACTTCTTCCATTGCTCCAGCCTAGGGTGTGATCGTTATGGATCAATCTCCTCAATAAAATCTGCACTGGACCATCATTATGGTTCATTAACTTCGCTCAGTTCTGTTCAGTGCCACACATCAACATATGCACATTTCGCATCATTAGCATTTGACCATCGCTATAGAACAATCTCCCCGTTAACTACGTACAATGCCCTTATTCGGCCTTGGTCGCACTGCGGCACTCTATAAATCATCTTATTATTATTATCATTAACGTTTCCTCATTTCTGGTAAATGCAGAACACTATATTTTTAAAGCTTTAAAGGCATGCATTGTTCTATTTCACTTATACCCATGTATCAAAAGCTTCTACAAAGATGCTTCAGCAAAGCTATAATGATGTTTTAAACTACAATCAGACAAATTTAACTGGCTAACTTCTTTTCAGCCAAGCAGATAAGTTGTCAATCACACTGGTCAAAACTCATCTTTCCAACTTGCTTATTCCCCATGGCACATGTGAACGTAATATTATGATGCTTAGTCAGCAAATTTTAAGCGTGCATTTGTATAAAAAATTTCCACAAGTCATTAGGTCATTGATATGTTTGTTCACATGCAGATCATATTTTTACAGTTAGCACGTGCACCTGGCTCTCATGCAATGAATATGTGGTGGGGTTTGTGATTGACTGGTGATACCTGTGTGCAGGCAGGCTGACTCAGCAGTGAATTTTGCCAATGCACATTTAATCAAATGGGCACTCGTGTGGGAAAATGTCAAGCCTGTGCTGTGATGAGTTAACCTAAACTGAAAATTAAGAAAAAACATAACTGACTGCCTTCTGACTTTGTTTTGTCTGGCTGTTAATAACGTTAGTCTGTATTGCTCTGTCACTGTGTCTGAGTGTGCGGCTCACTGTATTGGTATTCAGTTTTTGGAACCTGACTGCCTAACCTCACTGCTGCAGCATCTTTGTCAAGTTTGGATGCTTCCAGTAGAAGAGCAGCAACTGCAGCATAGACTTGTTTCAGAGTCGCCTGATCCAGGGAACTAAGATCTTTAGTTGCTAATCACAACAAAATCCGCGAACAACATATGACAGACAAATGCAAATCATTTCATTACTAAAAAATTGAAAAACCAGTGTTAAGAGACAAAAATAGAACAGAAATGATGTGTAAATCAGCACAAAACTAAATGCAAAAAAATTTCAACATTATAACTATTGTTACTGTTATTCATATTATTTATTCTTAGTTCTGTATTTTTGAAATGCCACAAGCTATTGATGTGGCATCCATGGGCACAAGCAGATAGGGGCAAGAAGGGCACTTGCCACTCCTGGAATTCACACCTGAAAATTTTAGGCCCACACCAGGCCATGATGACATGTCCCAGTTTTGCTCCTCCTGCAAAATTTCTGTGCATCAATGGTGGCATCAATCAGTGGTGCTAAACAACTGCTATCAATGAACTACTAGCTCAGTGCTGGTTAGTGCCATTTGGGATTCACAAAGGCACAGTGCAAAGAAGTCCTTCACCTGCAGCTGTGTTCGGGCTTCAAATATGCCAAGTTATGTAATGCTTAAGGACAAGTTGTCCAGTTGTTCAATGTTGCTGTTGTGTCTGTGCTTTCACAGAAAGATCTTGTAATTCCTGGACCATACCTGTGAGGACTAATGCTGAAAGATGCATTTAATGAATATCAACTTACATTAGCAGTAGGTTTGGCATTTCATTTGCACTGTTTTACATACACTTGCATTTTTCTGCATCACTTTAAGAATTATTCTTGAACAGTTAACTTTAATAAAGCTAATTTAAACCTTTTCATGTTTATTACAAAATTTCAGCTTATGCCCACAGTATTCTTTTAATTTTGCATAAACATGCTGCTTTCAGGTGTAAACACTGCTGAATATTTTAACTGAAAAAAATAAAATGCAAAAAATGTTTTTTTGTTGTTATTTGGGCACTTGTCCATGGTCACAATGTATAAGATATGTACCTGAAAATAAGTCATTAATAATTTTTCTTTGTCCAGCAGCTGACTCTTTCAGTCATACTTGGACCTATGTGGATGAGAGCATTCCATATATAACCTGACAGACTCTCACAAAGTTTATAAAGTTTTAGACCAAATCTTGCACGTTTCATAGTCGTGTATTGTTTCATTGCTTGCCGACCCTTGAATAACATCAGCGATTCATCAACTGCAATGTTCTTGTTTGGAATGTAAACAATTAAAAACATAAGTAAACATAACATACCTATACTAAAGATAGAATGGTAAAAATAGAATGACACCATTTGTTTCCCTAGATGATCTAAATAACAGAGTAAGACGAGTAATAATAAAAGTGAGATATTTTGGGATAAACGGTAGTGGTAAGGTTAGGACCATGATCTGTGAGTTATCTCAGGGTAAACGCTGCCGTACAGAACTTTCCTCGCAAGTATTCTCGGGGTAAATGAGAAAAGGGTTAAGCAATATTCACAACAATTCTTAGCTTTAGTCAGTCTCATTGTTTCATTCAACAACCTCCACTTTACACTGAATATTTTACCATCTTCTGTCAAGTTGGTTGCTAATCAACACAAGTACCAGGTGGTGGAATCGCCTTATTCAAAGGTGCTCAGTGAAAACAAAATCAGTATGGTAAAGACAAAGTTATTTACACAATACATTCAACAATTCCTAATTATTATCCTAATAGGGGTTGACAGATCTTTCAGATGAATATCAAGCACAATGTCAGAAACCCAACAATGGACAACTTTTTCTTATGAGTTATATGGCTAAACAGTAAACAAGGAATCAATAAGTTCACATGACACACCCGGATTCAAACTCCAGAATCATGTATAAAAGGCAATTACGCTGTCAATTTTATGTAAAACAGAGACACCCAAACAGTTTTGGTTTATCTATTCTCTTACTTCATTGCATCAGCAGTGGAACATAATTTGGCAAAATCTGATCTGTGGTCTGTTAATTCTGCATACGTACAATATGGCCACCCTAGATTGCGAGAGGAAATAGATCGCCGTAGGCCTACTGGAAATTATCTAATATGAAGTAAGTAAGAAATAATTAAGTAATCGGTTCTGACAACGGGCAACACAGTTTCTTTTCATTACTGTCATATTACCTCAGAGCCTGTTCCAATCAGGAAAACTTACAAAATGGCATTATCTGCACATCCTGTTGTTTTAAACGAACATGACTTCACAGATCCCAACAACACCAAGGTGCACACACAAAACATGGAGAACAAATGAACGCGTGCCAAATATATGCAAACTGAAAAGACAATTTGGCACAAGTTGTTTTTTGTTTCCTATGTATATGAAGGAGTTCGGGTACCACAGCACGATTCGTTGTGAAAACACGTATAAACTCTCTTTAAACCTCTAATGTCCGTTACCAGATTTGTTGTCCAATTGCTGCCTAATTAAATTAGGCGATGAAAGGGTAAGAATAACAGATTATATAACATGTAACTAAAAGATCAATGCCCAAAATTATATAACACGTAACTAAAAGATCAATGCCTAAAATATTTAAAAATCTATACTTGTTTGGTGGCAGCAATGTAATTGACCATATCAACACCTCTTAATTTCGTCGGTATTTCGAAACTCGGACCAAACGACCGAGATCGAGAGGCACACTTTTCTGGGCAGCCGACATTAGCGTTGACACTAAATGGTAGTTCAAACAAACTGCAATTTAACTATAATTTGAAGGCATCTTTATAAAGATGAGTCACTTAGATGAATGATGGCCTGAATTCTGGCAGGATTCAGAAAGAATGGTCCCGCTGTGCTAGACCACCCCAAGTGAGACCCTATGAAAGGATTTCTGGGCTGGTGCATCAACTTCAAGTTGGTGCCCAGGCCCTAGATTTTTAAAATTTACTGTTGCCTGTCTCCATTTTTACTGAGGTTGTACAGCAGACTAACCTCTATGCAGAGCAGACCAGGTCTGCAGCACAGCTGGCTGGGAAACCCCATCAGTGGAAATGATCTCCAACTTACCTTGAGAAAATGATGGCTTATTTTGTCATGAACATCTTGAAGGGCATGTATCTTGCACCCAAGATACAGTTGTTTTGGAGTGGAACTTGTGGCTGCTTCATGACCAACACAATTGCTAAGGCATTTTCAAGAGATCGATTCTGGGTTCTGACTAAGTACTTGCATCTCTGTGATGCCTCAAAGGCTGTTCCTCGTAGCACACCAGGATTCGATCTGCATCTCTGTGATGCCTCAAAGGCTGTTCCTCGTAGCACACCAGGATTCGATCTGCATCTCTGTGATGCCTCAAAGGCTGTTCCTCGTAGCACACCAGGATTCGATTCCCTGTACAAAGTCAGCAGCATAGTTGATCTCTTGAATGCTTGCTTTTCCAAAACATTGATTTCAAATAGGGAACTGAGTGTTGATGAAGCCATGGTTACTTTTAAAGGAAGGGTTTCTTTCCGGCAGTACATGCCATGTAAACCAATAAAATGGGGCAAAAAAGTCTGAACTTTGGCTGAAGCACAATCCGGTTACTGTTTGCGTTTCAATGTTTACACTGGAAAAGCTAACTCAAACTATGATGCAGCAAGAAGACAGCATGGTATGGGTTATGATGTTGTCAGAACCCTTCACTCTCCAAGGGAAGAGAATTTGGGGTTTCTTGGCTATGGCCATCATTTGTACTATGAGCAGTACTTCAGTTCCTTGGATTTAGCAACAAGCCTTTTCAATGACAAGACCTATTCAACTTCTATATAATGTTGAATCAGAGAGGCCTTCCACAAGAGGCTTGCCAGACTAAAAAGTACAGAGGCAATGTGGATGAATATCAGAATGGACCTGTTACCCTAACAATATTTAGAGACAAACGCACAATTTCTTTTCTTTCCACCTGTCATGGTTCCAGCATTTCTGAATAAGGAAAGCCACTTGTAAACCTGAAGTATAACCGGTTTATGGGTGGAGTTGATAAATTAAACCAACTGTGCTTTTATTATGAGCCTGGATGAGACAGAAAGAAATGGTGGAGATGTTTATTGTGGTGGATGGTGAATGTAAGCATAATCAATGCTTACATTCTCTGGGTGAAGAGTCAGGGTTATACAGAATAGGGCAGGCGTCGTGTACAAAATTACAGCCATCTGAAATTTCGTCATGACCTTAGTGAGAGATTTCAGCCAGCTTGCACTCGAGGAAGCCCTTCAAAAATTCAAGAGAATTCGACCCAAGAAACATCCACTTCTAATAGTGCTCTCAACTCTGGAGTTGAGGGTAAAAAGCTGGTTAAAAAATAAATGAAAGAAATTGTCGTAACTGCTCCAAAAGAGAGAGCAGGAGAGCAGGAGGCAAATACAGAACCAGCACCTTTATGTGCAGTCTCTGAGAAGTACCCCTTTGTAAGCAAGTATGCTTCCAGGAATGGCATAAAGAATACAACCTCAAATGAAATAACAAAATTATGATTTCAATCCATAATTTATCCATAGGCATTAATTAAGTAAGAAAGTTGGCCTCTTCCTGGGGAGTCTCATGTAGTGCACCTGATCTCCATTAGAGGGCATTATGGCCTACATTTATCAGTAGGTAAATAAGATATTCATTAAGCAGAGCAGGACTATTCTTCTTTTGAAAGATTATGGGGAAACGCTTAGAATGGGGGGTTGACTGTTTGGATCAAGCATTGCCATCAGCTGAAGAAATTGTCACCAGCCTCAACAACCTGAACTTGAAACGGTTCTTTTCAGAATCACCTATTGTTCCGAAGGAAATCGATGCACCGGAAGCCTGCACTAATATTAATACTATACAAAAGGAAAAAATCACAAATAGTTGTTCCAACAGTATTAATGAACCAGTAGTACATCGCCAAACTTAACCATTAGACCACTGTCGCTAACAGAACCTTTGCCACAGCAGTCATGATGTCGTCCCAGCTTTGATAGTATTCTTCTTAGTTTTATCATTAAATTATTGCCACCTTGGATGCTTGTTATTGTTATCCTTTATTCTGTTATTAAGAAACCCCTGTGGAAATTATAAATTTAGTTTAAAACTTTTACGGAACTGCCACTACACAAATAAGACATCATCTTTGAAAAGTTTATGCAATTTGATCTTCAGGGGTTTGATCTCTTTAGGGGTTTGTGGGACCACTTATAACCCACTGGTCAACATAGAAATCGTTACTGACTGGAAAAGGCCCTAATGTGTAGCATCTTGGTGTGCTGAACACGAATATAACCATAAAAATTTTTTATTGGCTCTCGTTTTGAAAATATTTCATATAGTTCATTTTTTATGTTTCACCATGTAAATTTATGCAGTAGGACTGCGACAATATCCTAAATAAGTCTAGAATGATGTAATATTCCACCTCATTGCATAATCCCATCATGGACACATCATGCACAGTTGATTACGTCATTTTCTGATGCAATGTAAAACTACAGCCAGTCGGCTGCTGACGTAAGATGACGTCAGCAGTGTACTATATAAAGCGAGTCGGAACGGTTGAGCATTTACAATATTACAGACTTTGTGCGAGACAGTTTAAGTTACTGTTTTATAAAACTATTATTACTTTATCCATTTAGATACAATACAGAACAGTAATGCCTCGGAAGTGCGTAAATACTGTGGACAACTTTTGTTACATTTGTGGGGAAGTGACATTTGCCAACCAGAAGAAAAGTATCACTTATCAAGTCAAGAAGGCATATCATGCTTACTTCGAATGCAAGGTTGGTGACCAAGACAAGCCATGGGCCCCGCATATATGCTGTGCTACATGTACAACACAGCTTTCACAGTGGTTGAATGGCAAAAGACCATCAATGCCGTTTGCAGTTCCCATGGTGTGGAGAGAGCAAAGCAACCACGTAGATGACTGTTACTTCTGCTTGGTTCCTCCTCTTTCCGGTGGAATAACGAAGCAAAAGAAGTCGACAATTGTCTACCCAAACATTCCGTCAGCATTGAGACCAGTTCCACATGGTGATGGACTTCCTATTCCAGAACCTCCAGCAGAATATATTTTCCTTGATTCATCTGATGAGGACAAGGGTGAGCCGACATGTTCTTCTCCTGGTCCGTCAGCGTGCAGTGATCCCGATTTTCACTGTGGTGCATCATCAACCGCACACAGAATAACACAGGAAGAACTAAATGACCTTGTTCGTGATTTGGACTTATCCAAAAACAAGGCAGAATTGCTAGGATCAAGACTCCAACAATGGAATCTTCTAGAAGAAGATGTCACAATTACTTCATATAGAAAGCGCCATCAGCAGTTGGAACCTTTCTTTATGAAGGAAGGTAATCTGGTATTCTGTTCCAATATTGACGACCTCATGAATGCCTTACAGATCACTCATGACCCACAAGAATGGAGACTCTTTGTAGACTCTTCAACACTGAGTCTTAAGGCTGTGCTTTTGCACAATGGAAACCGTCTTCCATCTATTCCATTAGCGCATGCTGTCCACATGAAAGAGACATACGATAACCTAAAACAGCTACTGCATTCCATTGACTATAACAGGTACAAATGGCACCTGTGTGGTGATTTGAAGGTAGATGCCATTTTAATGGGACTGCAGCAAGGATATACAAAATATATGTGTTTCTTGTGTGAGTGGGATAGCCGAGCAAGAGAGTTGCACTACGTGCGGAAGGAATGGACTCCCAGACAAAACATGGCAGTTGGACAGAAGAATATCCAGCACCCAGCTCTGGTCGAGGCTCACAAAATCCTACTACCACCCCTTCACATCAAACTAGGTTTGGTGAAGAACTTCGTGAAAGCCATGGACCGCACTTCGCCAGCTTTCCGATACCTGCCTGAAAAATTCCCTCGACTCAGCGAAGCAAAGATTAAAGAGGGAGTTTTTGTGGGTCCTCAGATTAGAGAACTCTTCAAAGATGACCGCTTCAACAACTTGCTGGAGGGTGATGCGAAACAAGCATGGAATGCTTTTCGTCTAGTGTCTACAGACTTTCTGGGGAATGTTAGGGCAGAAAACTACAAGGAACTAGTAGAAGACATGCTCAAGCAGTACCAGAAATTTCGCTGCAATATGTCTCTGAAGATGCATTTCCTTCATTCCCATCTGGATTTCTTCCCTGACAACTGTTGTATGGTTAGTGACGAACATGGCGAACGTTTTCATCAAGATATCGCAACAATGGAGCAAAGGTACCGGGGAAAATGGTCCACTACAATGTTGGCTGACTACTGCTGGACACTCCGCAGAGATGCTCCCGAACAGCTGTACAAGAGACAGGCAAAAAAATCTAAGAACTAGTCTATGACCTGGTTTTTACAAATATTAACTGTAAGTGTATCACTATTGGCATGCATTGTGCAATATAAAATTACTTCATTTCAGATTACAAAAAAACTAGAGCCAATTCGGCATTTTCACTGTCATATTCGTGTTCAGCACATACAAATTGATAAGAACTGACTAATTTCATTTCAGTAACATGACTTTTGTAAAAATTTGTTGTCCAGTGGAAATTATCTGATTTTGAAAATTTTTGCATCATTTTATTCAGGACTTAATTCTGAATAAGGACGTTTTCATTATTTTTTAAATTTTAAAACTTCACCACACAACATTTTTGTCCAAATGAAAAACTTTGAGTGCTTTTAGTTCCAGGGTGACGGCAGGCACTCCAATTTGTTATTTTACAAAACCAATATGGCCACAAGAAATAGAACACATTTATGAAAATTTTGATGTAAGAAGCATCTTTCTATCTTCAGTAATGACCAAGTAATGACTTTTACAAAATTTTTAAGATTTTTTGCAAAAAAGTAAAATAATTCCGACTTCTGACGTCATGACGTAAAATTATACTGGACTTTACAGGATGGGCTTTAAAATTAATTCAGACTTGATATGGTTAATGTAGCATATGCTGCAAACTTTGCCTAATAACAATTCAAAGAAAAAAAGCATTTTGAAAAACTCTTTTGTGTTATTCTTTTACTTATCTATTTCCTATCTGATAACTTTTGGTAGGCCTGCAGCGTTCTATTTTCTCTTGCAATCTAGGATGGCCATGTTGCTTATGTGTATGTGGAATTAAAAGACTGGCATAAGTGCAGCATCGGGGACTGGGTTATTTTGGTCATTATGGACACATCTTCTGTATGCATTACATCAATCATAGGCACGGCTTCTGTCAATCATTCAAGTATGGGCACATGATGTCAAAGGTTTAATAACAGAAACAAATGAAAGGCTTAATAACAGAAACAAATTAAAAAACTATAAAATACTTAGCAAAAGAAAACGTTCTGAAATGTGACGCAAGATATTTAAATAAGCCAGTTCAAATGTTTGTCCAAAACATTCATGCCACATGAATTCATCCAAGTGGTTTGGAATCACATCTTTCTTTGTGCCAATCATTATTTCTGAACACTGACTTTGCCCGTTTCCAGTAACCTTTGACATTTTTTCGTATGGGCTCCAGCTTGCGGTTCTACAAAATTTCGGCTTGGTGGGTATAATTATTTGCCAAATACGCAATATCCCTGCATGTTGCCCACTCATCGGATATGATTAACAAACAACAGGCCAGGCCATTAAGCCAAAGCCACGCCCAAAAATAGAGCATCGCTACCACGAGGTGGCATGCGACACCCGAAAGAAAGCCCAAAATAACTCGGTTCCTGATACTGCAATTACACCAAAAAACCTGAGATTTTGCCCGTAATTCCATTTGATGAATGTTTCTTGGTAGAAATAAATGTTCTCTTATACATCATCATGAAAAATATGACTCACTTAAGCTGAATTTCGGAAGTTCGTCTCCCGAAATGCCAACTAAAATGAATACCTATGTCCAAATGGATACATAAATCCAATACTCATCAACCTGTCCGACAGAGACATACGATCAGCGACATACGGTCATCTCACTGTACCACAATCTCGCACGACGGCACTGGCTGGCCGCTTCTTTTCCGCTGTGAGGCCGTCTCTCTGGTACACTATTCCACCAGACATTCGATCTCTTGCCTGTTCAACATTTCAGGAAACATTTTCTGCCAGTCTCAAGACGTTCCTCTTTAGAGACCATTAAGTAGGCTTGCTGCAGCGCCTTTGTAAGTTGCTTAAAAGGCGCTACACAAGTTTAGTGATACATACATACATACAAACATACATACATACGCCCACCTCTTTCATCAGCCAGCTAAAGTGAGCGATAATATAAATATCCAACAACATTAAACTGCAACCATGCTTGCCTTGGATATCAGGGTGCTGCGAGTCGATAAGAGATTGGCAAACAACTTTTAGCACGCTCAGGAATGATTTATCTGGAATGTGAACAGTTTCTCCAGCCAAGTGAAGACCGTTTAAAACCTCTTCCGGCAAATCCATATTGCTGTAATCGTCTTCCGTTTCGAAGCGCTCGCGTGAAGACCAAAAGACTACAAGTCTAAATATAGACTATTAAACTAAGTAAGTAAATGCTAAAATAGCGCTCTAAAAGACAATGAGATTTGCGCATTCTTCCATGTTTAAAGTAAACGGATAGGACAAATACGGACAAATTTTAGGTCAGTGATGTCTCTTAGCGTCCAAGGTCTGGTGTAAATATTGTGTCTCTTCCAGCTCTAGACACATCATCGCTTGGAGTATTGTGGCGTAACCCATCGTGCAACGTATGCCTATTAGATTTAAAGTTTGACCGAACACTATGTGACACTTTGCTTGAATCGTCTGAATTGCGAACCGATAGATTTTTGCACTTGTGACAAAGACCTCTCAATATACCAGCTCAAAAAAATTCCTGATCCCTCTATCTCCCTCAGCTTGGTCTCTACCTCCACCCATACCCTTAATACTAGGTCTACTGTGTAAAGTTAGGTGTGATCTTCGACCAAAACCTCTGCTTTTTTGGACCCATATTTCCCGCTCTTGTGTCATGCATATCCGTTACCTTCGCTTGACTTCAAAATAGTATCTACTATCGCCATATCCATAGTCCATGCTAAACTAGACTAGTGCAATTCATGCTTCCTTCATACAGATAACACCCAAATAAACCGTCTTCAAGGTATCCGTAATGCTCTCGCGTGTGTTGTCACCAAAACTCAAACACGATCACATCACCCATGTTCTCAGATCACTTCACTCGCTTAAAATACCAGAACGATTAGAGTACACACTTATCACTTACCCACAACACACTTCAATCCTCCCAACCCTCTAATCTCTGTCAGTTATTTTTTATAATAATAATAAATAATAATAATTAGCAACTTCTAATGCGCCAGTGTCTAATGCACAATACATCAACCGATGGCGCACCAAAGCCAAGCCACAATCAGGTCAATATCCAGGTCAATATCATTGGTTACCCATTCAGGCCCGCATATCTTTCAAAATCTGTCTATTTATGTTCAAAATTATGTCAGGCTCTGCCCCGTCCTATCTGTCATCTCTAGTTAAACCTTGTACTTCCACTGAGTCCAGAAGAAGATTGCGTTCGGCTTCAAAAGGGGACTTTGAAGTCAGAAGAGTTAACCTACAGTTTGGTAAAAGAATGTTTGAAGTAGCTGGTCCAGCTGAGTGGAACTCTTTACCTGAATCTATTCGAAGATGCTCTTCAATAGATAATTTTAAATTAAAACTTAAGACTCATTTATTCTCTCAGTACTATAACTAATTATTATGTTGTAACGCGTCCTTTGAGTAAGACATTGTTTTATTAAGGCGCATTATAAATATAAGTTGTATTGTATTAAGGTCAGCCCACAAGACAGAGATGCAGCCTACGGTGGATAACCAATTTGAAACAGGTAAGTTTTAAGTTGAGAACGAAATGACAGAAGCGACTGAGCAGAACGAACCGACACAGGGAGAGAGTTCCATAATTTAGGTCCAGCAACCGAAAAAGCACGTTTACCCAGAACAGTTCTAGCCCGAGGTATGACCAAAGAAAGACAATCAGATGACTTGGTTGAATAATGGTAAGTCTGGGGAATAAAGACTTTGTTTAAGTATTGTGGTTGGCCAGAGTTCAATATTTTATTAAGTCCCAGTTTGAAACAAATCCTCTGCTGAATAGGAAGCCAATGCAAAGATTTAATCGCAGGGGTTATAAATACGCTCATATTTTGAAGTATTTGTTATGGCTCTGCCCAAGGACTTATGAACTCGTTAGAGTTTCTGCATGTTTGACTTGGTGATACCAACAAGAATTGAGTTACAGCAGTCAAGGCGACTGGAGACCAATGCATTAGCTAACGATAGTCTAGAAGACATGGGGACATAACGCCTAATTCTGTGTATGTCACGAATATACATTCATGATGACTTACAAATACCATTTACATAGTTTGTGAGAGACATGGTAGAATCAAAAACAACGCCCAAGTCAAGAGCAGCCTCAGTCAACTCAATGAGTGAGTCCCTCAGCTGTAAGGATTTAAGCCATTCAAACTTCTTAAGTTGCTGTGAAGTGCCAAGTAGTAGAAATTCAGTCTTCAAAGGGTTAAGGAGGAGTTTATTAGCTGCCATCTAAAACCGAAGCTCCTCAAAGGCATCAGACAACAGCTGCACAGACGAGTGACAAGACAAACTGTCAAATGAAATGTAGATTTGGGCATCATCCGCATAGAAATGATATCCCAGTAAATGATTGTCTAGCAGTGTACATAGAGGTGTGGTGTATAATGTAAACAAAAGAGGACCAAATACAGAACCCTGCGGAACACCATAAGCCAGTCGGTTAAGAACATCTTCATTGTTCATCATCGGTTCAGGGTCGAATACCGTAATTCTATTCAACTCCTTAAAATTGCAGCACAGTCTATTCGAACCATCTGCTTTCCACAACGCAACTAATGATGCCGCATACGCCGACCCAGACCTTTCTATGATACCATTCTGTATTACAGAAAGGTCTGAGTCGGCGTATGCGACACCATTAGTTAGCTCCTTATCGATTTCTTTCTGTAGATGGTAGGGTGTAGGATTGTAGGGTGTAGGCTATCTTTTGATCTCACTGGTTCCTTCTGAGTCAACACAGTGTCATTCTCCACCACATTCGTTCTGCCAGGATCATCCGAAAATATGTACCCATACTCCTCAAGCAACTTTGTTAACTCTCTTCTTTTTCTTTCCTCTAATTCGGGATTAACTTGCACATCCCTATACATCTCACTCTGTACATGATTGTACACTTCTAAGACCTCTTCGTTCACATCATCTTCTTCGTCCCTCACTACCGTAATTACAGATGCGACGATCGCTTCATCTTCTTCATTCTCTTCTGACATAAAGCCTAATTCTGTGTATGTCACGAATATACATGCATGATGACTTACAAATACCACTTACATAGTTTGTGAGAGACAGCAGCAGCGGTAACAGCAGCAGCGACAAAGAACATACCTGTGGCATTCTCGGTCGGGCTAACTGTTCATGGGGTGGAGTAACTCTAGCCCAGTTCTGTCATAATATTTCTCTAACATGTTTATATGAAAGCTTTTGACCTTTCCAGGTGCCACCTCGATTCGGTGATCATAATCACCCACTCGATCACGAACTTCATATGGTCCTTGCCAATGCAACATCAGCTTGTTCATTTTCGTTGGCATCAATAAGAGAACTTTATCTCCTATCTCAAATTTACGGTATCGTGACATCTTATCGTAATGCTTCTTATTTCGCATCTGCATCTTCTCAATTTCCTTTTGTGCCAACTCACAAGTCTCTTCGATCCTCTACCTGAGGTTAACAACATAACTGTATGCGTCTTTCACCTCCTCTTCCACCTCTTCATCAGTCCACAATTCTCTTAAAACTCTCTCGGGACCACGACATCCGCGACCAAAAACGAGCTCATAGGGTGTATACTCATGACTCTCATGCACCGCATCCCTCAGTGCGAATAGCAATGATGCTAAATATCGATCCCACTCCTTTGGTTGCTCTGAGATAAGTTTTCTCAAAGTCGCTTTTATAGTTCTATAACTGAGCTAATTTAAGTAGGCTATAGTAGTATATCACACTGCACAGTAAGCCTAGTAACTATAGAAGTTATTGGAGCTGTGAGGATAGAAGGAAGAGAGAGTACAGATAGACAGGAAAGACGTAGTCGACAGCTAAACAATATGAGATAGGACTTCTCAAGCGCTTCTTCAGTATATAGCGGTCAGTTGTTTAGACTAGCCAGTGAAACATTAGGAACAGATGTTGCCTTGACCCAATTCTGAGAAGAAACTTATAATCTTCAGAAGGTAGGCCGCCGATACAGGAGGCCACGACTAGATACAGCGAACAGAGTGAGCCAGGTTAGAAGGGCAGTCTAAGTAAAGATTCGACCCGAGCAGAAATCCACAGGTAACAGCAGCAGCAGCAGTAACAGCAGCAGCGACAAAGAACATACCTGTAGCGTTCTCGGTCGGGCTAACTGTTCATGGGGTGGGGTAACTCTAGCCCAGTTCTACGCTCAAAGCCACCCGCCTCACTGCCCCTTGCACTCTCACTGTACAATGGTCTTCCCGTATCATCTCTTCCAGTAGTGTCTGTTCTCTCCAAAAAAGGCCTAGAATGGGTCGCTTCCTTAAGGGAATCAACACTGTAACTCTCGGTCTCGGAATCCGACTTTGCCTCTTCCGTGGTCGCCGGATGGGCAACGTCCTGAGGATGGCCTTTACTCAGAACAGGGTTCGTTCCTTTACCAACAATAGTCGTTCCCTTTCTGCGTGAGGACTTTCTCGTAACCACCATTCTACATCTTGTAACTCTCTCGTTACCGCACTTCAGTCAGTCATCTGATCAGTGTGTGGCGACAAGCAATAGAGAAGTCGGTATCTTCCGTGTCGACTCCGGTGTTATCGGGGAACCGACCCGGATTATGATAAACCGGGTATTTTTTTGGTCTGCGTTAGTTTCCGGTCTCTTACGTACCGGGGCTTTACTTGGTCTGCGTTATGATCCGCGGTCTTCCCCTTATCTCCACCGTCTGAATTTCGACAGGGAGAACCGCGGCCGCTTCTTTCCCCGAGTTTTGCACAACCTATAGCTTCCAACTATCGTGACTTACTCAGACCGTCTCGCGACTTCCTAACAGGGTGGGCCCGAGCCCTACTGGACCAACAGAGCCAGTCAGAAATCAGACAGATTGGTTTGTAACGGCTGTGACTTCCTCGGGAGCGCACGGTCCAGTAGTTTTCTGTTATGGCACGGGTTTTCTCTTACGGCAAATGTACCCCTAGGGTTCACACAGATCTGTCTACTCGTCTTTCCCCGGGCCTCGCCCAGCGTCAACTATCCCAACTGTCGTGACTTACGTAGACCGTCTCGCGACTTTCCAACAGGGTGGGCCCGAGCCCTGCTGGACCAACGGAGCCAGTCAGAAATCAGATAGATTGGTTCGTAACGGCTGCGACGTTCTCGGGAGCGCACTGATCAGATTTTTCTCTTATGCGGGCAAAGGGGTAGCTTCCGCAACTTTTCCACTTGTTTTACACAGACCTGTATTTATTTCTTACGAACGGGGTCTTTCCCCGGGTTCTGTCCAACCTCAACGTCCACCGTCGTGGCTCAGACCGCCTCGCGATCTACGGCAGAGTGGGCCCTGGCTCTAACCGGATCGACGCCATCAGTCCGAAACCAGACAGTGTTTGTCTCGGTCGTCCCGCCGGGAGCGCATAGATTAGACTTTTCGCGGACTCTCTCGTCCGTATATCTGTATCGTAACCGGGACCGTATCGAACACGGGCTTCTCCGGACGTCACCCTTATATATGTATTTGTATACGCTATGAATTCGCTCACAGAACGATATCAACACACTGTGACTCGTATATGTGAAGGCACGCAATCATCCTTCACGGCTATAACAACAGAACGCACCACACCTCTTAGTCAACCCCTTCTACGCATTTTACTTATACAGTGTCACGTTCGATAAAACGTAAATAAAGGAGTCTAACCGTTACCGATTGCTTGCCTTAAAACAAACATTTAGGGGCCTATAAATTTAAACAATTTTATCCATTACTTTACTAAAATTATACTAAGAAGTTTGCACGGCCTAATTATTAAGCTATTATTAGATTTAACTTATATTTAATAAAAATTATTTCCTGAAAATCCTATGCAGCTACCGTGCACACACGGGCAGCACTCAGCGGCTACCTAACGTGGGTCATAACTACTCCTGCCTCTTACCCAACAGGGGCCGTATGCACGACGCATGAGTAAGTTCTACTCCAGAGTAAATTCGGCCTACTCCGAGTAGAGAATCTATTTCGGTATACACGACGACATAGTAGCGCACAACTCTGGAGTATCCCTGGAGTATCTCTACTCGACCTAGCTAGCAGGAGGAAGTGGTCTACTCGTTCGCCTGCGTCTTTACCTTCCGCCATTTTAGCTTCATCAAACTGCCACGTCATCTTAGATCACATAATGTACAGTTCAATCATTCTTCTTATTTTTGGTCTACGTTTCATGATCGCCTTCCATATTAGTTGCCAACCCTTCCACACCCGCTTGCCCTACATTGTTCCTACAGCCAAACATTCTTACTGCGCCCAATTTGGCACAACGACTATGCAGTATGGACGTATGTGTTTTATTCCTTTATCGTTCTTCCTAACTTCATCTCTCAGGCGACCACCACAGCACCTCACCCGCCATATCATCTTCAACATACTAATCCTGCTTTCCGGGGACATCCACCCAAATCCTGGCCCACTGGATTTTTATTCATGTTCTCCTCCCTCACCTCCTACCTATCCTCCTCCTTCCAGAATTTCTTCCTCCAACTTCCTCGACAATGCTCAAAATACTGACAACAGCCGCTTCTTACTTTGCACGCTAAATATCCGATCATTACTACATCCTGCACATTCACAAGAAATCAATGATATAGCCCTCTCTTCTCACCCGCCTGACATATTTGCCTTATCTGAAACCTGGTTTAATTTAAACACCACTCTTGCTCAGTATGAAGACTGTATTCCTCCTGGCTACCATCTTTACAGTACACCTCGTCCCTGCAAACCATCTAGCCCTTCTCATAAAAATCCAACTGGCGGTGGTATTGCCTTTCTCACCCGAGGACCTGCCACAGTTTTAGACTCGCCTGGTTACTGTTTCCACTCTTTTGAATGTGCATCAGTTACGCTTAAACTTCCTCACACAAATCTGACTATCTTTAATGTATATCGCCCTCCATCCTCCTCTTCATATTCAAGTCCTCCATCGGTCTTCTTGAAAGAATTTACCACCCTCCTCTCTACTGCCGCCACTACACCTCATGAATTTCTGATTACAGGTGACTTCAATATACATGTCGATAACCCCTCTGACACATTTGCTTCTGAATTCCTCACCCTATTGTCCTCAACTAATCTGGTTCAACATGTCAAATTCCCCACCCACATTCACAATCACACACTTGACCTTATTATCACATCATCATTCTCCACTCTATCACCTGATATATCTTTCTCTTTTGACACGCCATCTGATCATTACCCCATCTTTACATATCTTAACATTCTTCCGACACCACGTCCTGATCCTGTCTTTCATTCTTTTCGTCGCATCAGTTCAATAAATATTGAAGCCTTCATACAAGATATTTCCTGTTCTGACCTCGTTTTAAATCCACCCTCCTCCCTGGATGACCTTCTCTCTTCCTATAACACCACTCTTTCCACTATCCTTGACAAGCATGCTCCTATTATTATCAAATCCAGTTCTCACTCTAACAATCCTTGGTTCAACTCCTATCTCCAGGCCTTCAAATCTTTCCGGCGACGCCTTGAGCGTGCCTACAAACGCACCAGGGATCCTGAACTTCTCTCTGCCCTTAAATCTGCCACAAATAAATACCATCGCCTTCTTACTGCAGCTAAACAGAGATTTTACTCCTCACTAGTTCGTGCTCGATCCTCTAGCCCTCGCCTTCTCTGGAAAACCATTAATCAACTCCTCCATCGGAACTCATCTAGCCCACTTCCAAATTCTCTTCCGTCTTCTTCAATAGCCGACTCGTTCTGTTCTTTCTTTTCGAACAAAATTAGTACCCTCCGTCTCTCTCTTCAATCTCTACTTTCCAAAACCTCCAACAATCCAGCTGCTGATGCTCCCTCTTCCACCTATGACAGCCCACCTTCTCCACCTCGATCCTCATTTTCTGCTTTTCAACCTACATCAGAGACCGAAATACTAAATCTGCTAAAATCTCTCCCAAACAAACAGTGTGAACTTGACCCTATACCTACCTCCTTATTGAAAGACTGTGCATCTGTCCTTGTTCCAATTATTACCAAAATAGTTAACCTCTCCCTCTCTACTGGAAATTTTCCCCTTCTTTTTAAACACTCTCTTGTTACCCCTCTTCTCAAGAAATCATCTCTCGACAAGGAAATCCTTTCTAACTACCGGCCTGTTTCTAACCTCACTTTCATCTCCAAATTAACTGAACGGATTGTCCTCTCTCGAATCAATAACTATTTAGCTTCTAACTCACTCATTAACCCACACCAGTCTGGTTTTACTAAACGCCACTCAACCGAAACTCTGCTGACATCTCTCTACAACAAGCTTGTTTCTGCCATTTCTCATCAACAGGTTTCTTGCCTCTGTCTCCTCGATATCTCTGCAGCCTTCGACACCATAGATCACAATATCTTACTCCACCGACTTTCAACCTGGTTTGGTTTTGCTGACACTGCTCTCCTATGGATACAGTCTTATCTCTCCTCCCGCTCTTTCTCTGTTAAAACTTCGGAAGCCTCTTCTAAGTCATGCCCTCTCACTTGCGGAGTTCCACAAGGCTCCGTTCTTGGACCTCTTCTGTTTATCCTCTACACTACCCCACTCAGTTCACTCATTCAAGCATCCTCCGTTGACCATCACCTCTATGCTGATGACACCCAACTATTCATCTCTTTCTCTCCAAATTGTTTCAATCAGTCTACAGATCATCTTCTTTGTGTGGTTAAACAAATCTCCTCTTGGATGACATCTAATCTCTTATGCCTGAACCCATCTAAAACTGAATTCATACTTATCGGCCTACGTGACCAGCTCAAGAAAATTCCTGACCCCTCTATCTCCCTCAGCCTGGACTCTGCCTCCACCCACACCTTTAATACTAACTCTTCTGTCCGTAATTTAGGTGTTATTTTCGACCAGAACCTTACTTTTTCTGATCATATCACCCATCTTTCCCGCTCTTGCTTTATGCATATCCGCGACCTTCGCAGAATCCGTCCTATGCTTGACTTCAAAACCGCATCTATCATTGCCACATCCATAGTCCATGCAAAACTTGACTACTGCAATTCACTTTTCCTCAATATTGACACAACCCAGATAAATCGCCTACAAGCTATCCAGAATGCTCTCGCACGTGCTGTCACCAAAACCCCCAAACACCATCACATCACCCCTGTTCTCAAATCACTGCACTGGCTTAAAATACCAGAACGAATAGAGTACAAAGTCTTATCCCTCACCTACAACACACTTCAATCCTCCCAATCCTCCTATCTTCGTCAATTATTTACTATCCAACCACTCCGTTCAACCCGCTCCTCATCAGTCCTAACACTTCTTCGCCCTCCCGTCACCTCATCCTTAAAATTTGGAAATCGCTCGATAGCCATAGCTGCCCCACCCCTTTGGAATAAACTCCCGCCAGAATTGCGACAGTTGTCTGGTCAATCATACGAACTCACCAACATTTCACCTCTTTCAGTTTCTGCGCAGGTCTTTCACTCAAGACTGAAAACACTTCTTTTCCAGAAATCTTATCCTGATTCTTCCTCTTCCTCTTATCTCTCTTCTCGCTTCAATTTCAAACATCATCCACCGTAGCCGTCCGAATGTCTGAGTGCCTGACTCCTGGATCTTGACCCTTTTGCCTATCGATTTTGTTTTGACTGAGCGCCTGTGAATAAGCTGGTTCCCGCAACTTAGCTTTCGTTGAGCGCTGTAGAAATCTCGAGATTACGATTACGATTACGATTACGATTAGGATACCAAGGGTGTGACCTTTAGCGTGTGTTGGCAAGGTTATGTGCGGCTTAAGATCAAAAGAGGTAAAGAGCTCATGAAAGGTAGTAGAAATACGATTAACTGAATCGACATGAATGTTAAAGTCACCCGTTATGACTAGTTCAGTAGGAGACGAGATTAAAGCCTCCAAAAGAGCTTGAAATTCACGAAAGAAAATCCGTTATAGAAAGTGATGGAGGTCGATATATATTTAAGAGCCATTCTGCCTGTCTCGTAATCGTATCGTAATCGTAATCTCGAGATTTCTACAGCGCTCAACGAAAGCTAAGTCGCGGGAACCAGCTTATTCACAGGCGCTCAGTCAAAACAAAATCGATAGGCAAAAGGGTCAAGATCCAGGAGTCAGGCACTCAGACATTCGGACGGCTACGGTGGATGATGTTTGAAATTGAAGCGAGAAGAGAGATAAGGGTAAGAGGAAGAATCAGGATAAGATTTCTGGAAAAGAAGTGTTTTCAGTCTTGAGTGAAAGACCTGTGCAGAAACTGAAAGAGGTGAAGTGTTGGTGAGTTCGTATGATTGACCAGACAGCTGTCGCAATTCTGGCGGGAGTTTATTCCAAAGGGGTGGGGCAGCTATGGCTATGGAGCGATTTCCAAATTTTAAGGATGAGGTGACGGGAGGGCGAAGAAGTGTTAGGACAGATGAGGAGCGGGTTGAACGGAGTGGTTGGATAGTAAATAATTGACGAAGATAGGAGGGTTGGGAGGATTGAAGTGTGTTGTAGGTGAGGGATAAGACTTTGTACTCTATTCGTTCTGGTATTTTAAGCCAGTGCAGTGATTTGAGAACAGGGGTGATGTGATGGTGTTTGGGGGTTTTGGTGACAGCACGTGCGAGAGCATTCTGGATAGCTTGTAGGCGATTTATCTGGGTTGTGTCAATATTGAGGAAAAGTGAATTGCAGTAGTCAAGTTTTGCATGGACTATGGATGTGGCAATGATCGATGCGGTTTTGAAGTCAAGCATAGGACGGATTCTGCGAAGGTCGCGGATATGCATAAAGCAAGAGCGGGAAAGATGGGTAATATGATCAGAAAAAGTAAGGTTCTGATCGAAAATAACACCTAAATTACGGACAGAAGAGTTAGTATTAAAGGTGTGGGTGGAGGCAGAGTCCAGGCTGAGGGAGATAGAGGGGTCAGGAATTTTCTTGAGCTGGTCACGTAGGCCGATAAGTATGAATTCAGTTTTAGATGGGTTCAGGCATAAGAGATTAGATGTCATCCAAGAGGAGATTTGTTTAACCACACAAAGAAGATGATCTGTAGACTGATTGAAACAATTTGGAGAGAAAGAGATGAATAGTTGGGTGTCATCAGCATAGAGGTGATGGTCAACGGAGGATGCTTGAATGAGTGAACTGAGTGGGGTAGTGTAGAGGATAAACAGAAGAGGTCCAAGAACGGAGCCTTGTGGAACTCCGCAAGTAAGAGGGCATGACTTAGAAGAGGCTTCCGAAGTTTTAACAGAGAAAGAGCGGGAGGAGAGATAAGACTGTATCCATAGGAGAGCAGTGTCAGCAAAACCAAACCAGGTTGAAAGTCGGTGGAGTAAGATATTGTGATCTATGGTGTCGAAGGCTGCAGAGATATCGAGGAGACAGAGGCAAGAAACCTGTTGATGAGAAATGGCAGAAACAAGCTTGTTGTAGAGAGATGTCAGCAGAGTTTCGGTTGAGTGGCGTTTAGTAAAACCAGACTGGTGTAGGTTAATGAGTGAGTTAGAAGCTAAATAGTTATTGATTCGAGAGAGGACAATCCGTTCAGTTAATTTGGAGATGAAAGTGAGGTTAGAAACAGGCCGGTAGTTAGAAAGGATTTCCTTGTCGAGAGATGATTTCTTGAGAAGAGGGGTATCAAGAGAGTGTTTAAAAAGAAGGGGAAAATTTCCAGTAGAGAGGGAGAGGTTAACTATTTTGGTAATAATTGGAACAAGGACAGATGTCTGCCTGACTCTGGGCTCTTGACTTGGAACCGAACACTTTTGCCTATCGATTATGTTTTGAGTGAGCGAATGTGAATAAACTGGTCCCCGTTGGACGCTGTAGAAATCTCGGGACTACGACTACGATTAAGATTGGTTTGATGTCAGCAACACCAGCCAGAGGTCATCACCAATATCCCAGAATCCTTGCGCCAAAATGGCTGCATTAAATAGAAGGAAGTGTAATTAAAGAATTTCTGCTTGTAAAGACTTTGTCTCAGGATCCAGTATACAGACAGGATCGCTTTGCGAAGCAAATTTGCAGACTCTTAAGACAAACTAAATAATCTTGAACGTCGCTGCATACACGCGGGATTTTGACGTCTGTGCGTTTTAACGGCCTTCTTTGTCTGAAGATCTATATACTACTTCATATGGTACTTTGCTGCTTTTTACGTGTCATCAGCGCAACTTATTTAGCCGATATGGATCGGTTTTTTATTAGATGTTTCATCTATATATTTCTTCCCAGTTTCGTTTTTGTTTACCTCTAATGTTGTTGATTTCTATATGTGGCCATTTCTATT
Source organism: Norana najaformis (assembly GCA_964023275.1). NCBI lineage: Eukaryota > Metazoa > Annelida > Clitellata > Crassiclitellata > Hormogastridae > Norana > Norana najaformis. The sequence continues at coordinate 16,791,347 of OZ029918.1, forward strand.
CAGCCGGGTGCCTAGTGAATCCCCGAAACGAGGTTCGACCGGAGCCCCGAAATCGATTTTCTAAGTGCGACCCGGATTCCCGAAAATTAAGAAGATGACTTTGTACGGCGGAATATGGACTTTTTCCTGAAAGTCAATGTCTGCGCGACGGGATGTTGTTACTTGGGGAAACACTGAGATCCTATATGTTCAGCTATTATTGCCGATTAGACAGTCCTTAATAGTTTTCAGGATTCCGACCTCTTTCTGTAAAACTGTTTTCAGGAAATCGGGGTACGAGTCGGTGGCTACTGACTAGCTCCAATTCGGATGATATTATTCCTGATGATAGTTCTCGACATGAATATTCAAACGCGCCTATTCCCGTCTTCTGCTAACAAGCTGGCGATTTTCTATGATTTTTTAAAAGTATATGGTTTCTGTATGGTTTCATGCAAACAAATCGACATCCGCCATGCGTAATCCTGGAGTGTAGATCGCTAGCCGGAGGTCACATGCAGCGATGCATAGCATTTGTTGCCCAGAGCGTTGATACCACCAATTGGTAACACGCAACCCGGCGGTAAGTGCGATAACTAATTAACATTAACCTTATATAATTAATATTAATGTAATTATGTATAATTAATATTAATATAAATATGTATAATTATTATTAATATTATAATGTATAATTAGTATCACCATAATATCACCATAATTATATTAATATTAATTATACATAATTATATTAATATTAATTAATATTAATATGTATAATTAATATTAATATTATGTATAATTAATATCACCATGATATCACCATAATTATATTAATATTAGTTATACATAATTATATTACTATTAATTATATAAGGTTAATGTTAATTAGTTATCGCACTTACCGCCAGGTTGCGTGTTACCTCTTGGTGGTATCAACACTCTGGGCAACAAATGCTATGCATCGCTGCGTGCGACCTCCGGCTAGTGATCTACACTCCAGGATTATGCATGGCGGATGTCGATTTGTTTGCATGAAACCGTATACTTTTAAAAAATCGTAGAAAATCACCGGCTTGTTAGCAGAAGATGGGAATAGGCGCGTTCGAATATTCACGTCGAGAACTATCATCAGGAATAATATCATACGAATCGGAGCTGGTCAGTAGCCACCGACTCGTATCGAAATCGGGCTGTTGTGTATTTTCAGCGTTTTCTGGCATTCAGGTTTCAGGGATTCGGGATGACCCCTTTCAGCCAGCCCAGTTCTCGGCGATGTTCCTTCATGGACTCGTCCATAACCCACATGAGATTTTTCTCTTCAATTAAAACATGTACCTGTGTATCACAGAAGCCACGTACCAACTGCATGCAGGTGACGTAAGATCTACAGCCAAATACAAATGGCGACTGATGCTAATCTACAGCCATTGGTCTCAGACCTTGCATATGATCTCATTTCTGTCAGCTTCTTAAAGCACTATTAAAATTGGTTTTCTGTAATCTTAGACACTTTTGCTGTGTAATATGTGGTCATATGAATTAAATTCTGTCCATTCAAGTATATAAACTTCTAAGCTGAGCAGCATCTGGCATTAAAGAACTCCGATAAAGATTAATCCATCTAATAGAAAGGTTTATATCTAGGAATCTCTTAGCACTCCAGAGTATATGTAATCAGCAAGGGATAGATGGGACTATCACAGAATATTTGAGGAAGTTCTCTCCATTGTAGTCAACATTTCAGGTTAATTTATTGATACCCTGAAAGTAGTACAGAGCCAATGTCCAAAACAACCTTGGGTGTTTATGTTAAAGATGTTTTGGGAACCCATTATCACGTGCAAAGGATGCATCAACAATATCATGGTATGCTTCCTACACAAAAGTGTGCCATAGTAACTGATGATGGAAAGGTGCTGATTATTTTCAAAACTTCCTTAGCACTGGTTTCTCAGATTAATTGTGATCATGGCAAGATGAAGAAAGTCTGTGTGTGTGTTTGCAAGCTCGTGTGAAACGTTTATCTCAATCTTACTTCTGTTCAGAAGATCCTGTACACCATCAAAATATAATGGGTTTGTGAGGTTGTATTACAGAAATTGGTTTTCTAACCCTTTGCTCACCACAGGTGCAATCTTGCAACAATCGGTAACTTTCCGCACACGCTAGAGGTGCAGATTTGAGACATCGTGGGTGTCTTTAATAAAGCTGTTGCATAACAGGTAACAAACATTCAGTCTATGTAAATATACTTCATGGATAACTAGATCGATAAATATACTATGATTTTGCCATTGCTTGCTTATGTTTACATTTTTCAGTTGCCAAGAGATTCAAGGTGAAAAGTCAGCTTTTTTGTTTTGTGTTCATGTTTCTGGACCTAGATGACGAAAGAAGATGAAGTTTGACATATGATTTTCAGTAATTCAGAGCCGAATGAAGAGTTAATTTTGAAGGATTTCATGGAACTTCAGAAATCCCTAATATCCACTTCCTGAAGCTTGCCTTAGAATGTCTTCAGACTGAAGCTCAGCAGCTTCAGGCTGAAGCACTGAATGTGAGACAGAAAACTTAGCTTTTGCTGTCTAATCACTGACATGAAACACTTTAAACAGGCTAGCAAAATTTCTAGAGCAACAACATTGTCCTAGGTCAGGCTCCCAGGTACCTTTGTGGTATCCTTTGCCCACCAGCGTCGACTGTCATTTGTAGGTCTCTTTGTTCGCTCATCTGACTGGTATGATCTGGTTGTTCCTGAGCTAGGACATTCATGGCCTGGCATAGGTCTTTTGCAGTGGTGGTTGTGTTACATTGGACACTGTCTTCCATTTACTTTTCGAGGTAAGGTGGCTTTGGAAGACTGGATTGTTGCAACTTGTTGCCTTAAAAATTACCGATTTCGTCAGGGCTTTAATGCTGAAAGTACCCTGAGTTATGAGCAATGTGTATATTGACAGACACAATACACCATTGGACAGGAGTTTTAAGTTTTAGGGTTTTAAGTAATTAATGTGGAGAATTTCTGTTTCATGAAGCTTTGTGTGGTCCACAAGGGAAGGTTTCTGTCATCCAGAATGTGGACCGTGGTCCATTATTTGAATAGCCGCTGCTATAGTCTGTTCTTTTACAGTTTGACTTGGATAGGTAGTGTTTTTTGAATTGTGTGATCTACAATGTTGTGAATTTGGCGAGAATAGGTCTGCAGATTAGTTATTAAAGTCGTATTACTTCTACGAAAAATTATAATTGTTACAAGGGTTAATGAACAATGCCGACTGTTATGCATGTTGTTCTTTTTTAGAACTAGGAGAATTACTGATGAATAGTATGATGACTTTTGGTGGATTTGCCTTATGAAATAAAGGACAGTAGGGATATTGGCAGTGTTTGGCTCTCAGCAGTGCATTTCATTCACTACCTTCTGCTTACCTACTAATCAGAAATGGGAAGCAGTTCTTCAAAATTTCGTAAACATCTGCAGAATGGAGACGAGTATGCTGCGATGCAGTTGTTCACAAGTAATAGTGACCTGCACAAAGGCCTCGATCCAAATTCATCTTACGGAGATAATCACAGTCACAACACGCCAATGCACTACGTCGCTAGGCATGCCATGAAATCGCTTTTGAGGTAGGCCTGCTGTTTCTTAAAGGAAGTTTAGCATGTAACTTGGTAACACAGAGGAAGTGTGGGTATGTGTTATTGGATATAATAAACCTTGAAAGCGTTACTAGCTTTCATACCAGTGTTGGTTACCAATTTATGATTTCAAAAATTTCAGACGAATTTAATAAAATTTATATGTAACTATGCATCTATACTTTTACACGAGACTATATAATATCATATGCATACGTTCAGACTCTGACAAAGTAATTAGCAGTATTTAGGCTATGTGATGATTGTTGCCTCTTCATATAAGCGCAATTATGACACCGTCGGATCTGAGTAATAATCACGTGTTTGCTGCTGAGTAAATCAGTTTCACACGGTCATATCTGAGTAGTGGAGTAACTATGGTACTTGCTTGCATGATGTACATGTAATAAAATAAAGTTGAATTGAATTTGTCAGGTGGTGGTGGTGCAGAGTAATTATCCAGATATGCGCTTATCCATAAGTTTTCTTTGTCTGGATATTGTACCTTTCAGATAAAAGGAGTGTAAAATTAAAGATCACCAAAATGTGTATGCATTTATGTGTGTGTTTCAGGATCTTTCTAGTGGAACTTGGTGGCAATCCAAACAAGAAGAATTCTCACAATGAGACAGTGCTGCATTGTCTGTGTGCTGTTGAAAAGGGTCTGTCTATTGTTCAGCAGCAGAAGCGTATTGATTGTCTCATTTTAATTCTTCAGTGGTCGGGTCCTGTACTGCAAGATGGACGTGTTGAGAAAGCAGACCTTGGAGCAACGGATGAGGTCAGTCTGTAGTTTTTGTCTAAAGCGCCTTATCTAATTTCTGTAATGGCCTTGTGCAGCTTATTTCCAGTTGTGGTACTCCAAACCAAAATCCCATTCAACCAGTCAAATTTCAGAAGCTCAGTGATTGGAGAAGCTGATACTGCGTATGGTAAACACATTGTTAGTAAATTAAGATAATAATGTTGTCAGTGAAAGTCCTGAGAGATGTAATCCTGAGTTTCAGGTTGTTTTTGGATGCAAGGTAGTTTGTGGTTATTGTGCTAGACTGTCATGCCTCAGCAGAGGTCTAAGGTTCAAATTCCAGCCATTGTAGAAAGGTATTTCAAGATTTCTGTGCCACTAATGCCTCCTGGTGAACTCAGGTATAACATTAGCAGTACACTGTTGGTGAAAAGATCAGAGCATAAAGGAGATAACTGGCCACCCGCCCTCATGTTTTAGCAGTTACATTATTAAACAACAAAAGGAACACATCTAAACATGCATTAATTGGTGAACATAATGTTTTCTTCGTATAGGTATGTCACATGGTTGCCGGCCTATTCAGACAGGGCCAAAGAATCTATTTGGACAGGGCCTCTAAAGGGCCTCAAAATTTGAATTTTTAAATACATTTCTGGCATGTAAAATAGCCTTTCTCAGCATCATAAGTAACTTGTCTAAATGGCCTCTATTATAGGCTTAGCTTTTATAGAGCTGATCAAGCTGAATCCACATGTACAGTGTGGCAATCAGTCTTGGAAAATACCACAATTATTCAATAATAGAGCTCACTATACTGTCCTTGTTGTTGTGCAAGCATGATTAACATTTGAAATGCTGACTAATTTCCAAATTTCTGCTTATAAAATTCTCAGGTCCTCTGATCACTTGAGTAAATCAATAAAACCAATAAAATAAATTAAATTAAATTAATGGCTAATGGGTGAATGGAAGTAAATCTGACATTTTTCACTTGAGATAGGCTCATTTCCATTCAGTCACTGCTTTTCTGTAATCCATATTACTCTTCCAGCTTATATGCAAAAATGCAGATGACAACCTGAGTTTCACAGTAATTAAATATATAATTCTGGGTGTACTTACTGGACTTCGATTTGGATGATCCTAACTAATGATCCGGTTGATTCGTAAATGACTTTCCAGTTGATTCGTAAGTGACTTTCAAAGTCCTGGAGTGGGTTGTCACTGCTACACTGTTCGAGCACAGTGAAGCTCAAAATGATCTGCCAAAGCATCGTTCGGCCTACTGGATGCATCGCTTAACTGAGACTGTGGCTGACTGTGAGATGGAAGGCTTGCGGCTAAACTGATGAATGCTGAGAACTATGGTGAACTCTGTCCGACATGTACAGAGAGCACAAGCACATAAGGCTTATATGAGATTTTGCGGCACACTGGCAGCCAATGCAGTACATAACTGCAACGTCAGAGCCATTGACAACAGACAGGTCACAGCATTTGTGCTACTCAATATCATCTCTGTCATTCGACACAGTTGACCACTGCATTCTCTTCAATACACTACATAACCATTAGAGGTGTCAAGACTTTAGTAAAATATGACACCATTCAAAAATGAGGCATTCAAGCCAAATGGGCACCATTCAAAAACGAGGCATTTGAGCCAGACATGCAGTCTGCCAGTAGCCATTTTAACTGGCCTAACCTTTGGGTAATATGTCAATCAATACTTCTGTGCAGTAGCTTGGGGCATTGACTTTACTTTGCTACAGCCAATGAACTATTTTTTTAGGTACAAATGATTTGAATTTGATCTGTCAGTGTTAATGACTGCCAGTTGAAACAGCAAAGCTTCTGGACTGAGCTGTAGCAGTGCACATACAGGGGACAGTGGGGAGTCCAAGGGCAGCTTTGGCCAGATTGTAATTGTAATCTGACATTTATAAAAGCGCCAATTGAAGAATAAACTCATCAGGGGTGCTTCCGAGCTGAACCAGTGAGACCACTGTCAAATAATACAGACTTCAGGTGTTTGCAAAACTGCAGAAGGTACAAACTGAGGAGCTTGAGCCGCAGAACTCAGGAAAGGCAATTCCAGCTGGTAGGTCCAACACAGGCAAAGCTTCTGGACTGAGCTGCAGCAGTGCACATTACGAGGGACAGTCAGGAGTCCAAGGGCAGCCAACCGGAGAGCGCTACAGCCTGGAACCAAGGAGACCAAAATGCTGAAGTCCCTAAGGTATGATGGAGCAGAGCCAACGAGACAATTACGCATACAGGTTAGGATCTTGAACTGAATACGCTGCTGAATGGGGAGCCAGTGCAGTGTCGCACATGAAGGAAGTTATATGGCCATGCCTAGGGACACCTCCAATAAGACGGGCAGCAGCACTGAGAACAGACTGATGCTTGGAGATATTAGCTAGTGAGAGTTCACCAAGGATAGCGTTACCAAAGTTCACCAGGTCCTGATGCAGATAATGGCATGAATTAGAGTAGCAACAGCATGAAAGGAGAGGAAGCGGCAGATGGTACGAAGCTGATAAAGAGGGTAAAAGCTCCAGCAGCAGACACTGTTAACATGATCGGTCAAGGAGAGTTCCCAGTCCAGGACAACTTCAAGATCATGAACTGTGGAACAGAATAGAACGTCCAGAAACCTCTGGGATAAGAATAAGGAATCGATCTTAGCAAGCTGAGCACAAACGCCAAACCAAATGAACTGGTTCTTACCACAGTTCAGTCGGAGTCAATCAGAGACCAAGGGCAAACGTTGCGTCAAAAATCCTCTCAACCAAAGAGAGCCGCATCCGCTGGGCCATTAGCAAGGGCCTGAGTATCGTCTGCATATTGATGGACAGCAACACCCATGGGAAGGTTTATTTTTAGTGCAGTAGATTGATAATGGTCTACTTTGTCAACTGATGTCAGACAAGTTGAGTAGGTCATTTACTGGGAGGCTGACTTCTCAGCTGCTGACTAGGGTCTGAGTTAGAGGCACATGTTCAACAGTCGACTTGTTGCTTAAATCGACTCTACCCCTTCAGAGAGTGCATAATTTTTGTAAAATTCCGTTGCTTTAGGATCGTATATTGCTTAATTAATATTCATAATATAGTAGCAGAGAAACAAGGCCTTATTTATGATGGATAACCACCAAAAACATAAGGACCCGTAGTGATGTTTCCATTATGAAATGTCCTGATTCAAACTTTTTCTTTATTGTTTAGCATTTTGTCTCCTCTTCCCATTCATCTGTCTAGTTTTTGATACAAAAATTTGGGGGCCCAAAGTTACCCCACCCATCTTTACTTTTTTCGTGTTCAAGCCCCTACAGAAAAATTTTCATTTATGACATATGTAATGTCAGCGCAAACAGTGTGCAGAAATAAATACCAGACAAAACCCCAAAGAAATTTTGAAAATATTTTTTAAGTAAGAAATTTTTAACTTATCAGATCTTGGTCCTTTTGACGTACAAGCTTGAGGTACTATCATTCTTTAACATTTTATCTCCTCTTCCCATTCTTCTTTCTAGTTTTTGATACAGGAGGTACCCAAAGTAAAGTCCAGTCTATCTTGCCCAAGTCATTATCATCCAGTCCGTCAGACCCAGTGTCGTGTTCCGATAGCATGTAACGGATGCCATCTGTAAACACAGTGTCCATGTCAGAATGTTCTTCGGCCAAAGCCACTTCATCTTCCTCACTTGATGCACCAGACAAGTTTTCATTGTCAGATGAGTTGAAACTTTCATCATTTGATGCCAATTCATCAAGCATTTCCCAAATTTCGTAGTCTGTATGGCCACGCTGCACCATCTTAGATTATTTGAATATGTGATTTAAATGTTCAATTCGATTGGTTGATTTCCATGTTTATGGCCCAATTCAAAAAATATCTTCCACTTATTTCTGTGCTTAATTATATTATCTTGTCATAAAAGATATAAGGTTTAAAAAATATGTCAGCAATAGACTGAGGACCATCTAGGTAATAGTACACGCCCACTACCATTTACTGTGCACTCGTCATGACCCTATTGTACTCGTCTGTATTGGGTTAAGTTGTTGATTAACTCCCAGTTTCTTTATGAAAGTTATCTTTCTCATGTTGCTGGACAAGATTTTCTGGCCCTCCACACACGTAATTGTTTGTAGCTAGTGTACCACCAGTGTGCTATGGTTCAGTTTTTGGCACTCACATCATCTAGTGTTGAATGCAGAGCCTAGTCTGATATAACTTTCCCATTTCCACCATGAAGAATTCAGGTATCAGAATCATTTGTTAGTTGTCCTCTTATGATACAGTCACAACTGTAAGCATGTCACACGAACCACAAGTTGTTGCAGAATTTTCTGGTGAGAAATTGCAGCCAGGACAGTTTGTTGCTGTTACATATGATAGTGAATGGTTCATAGGCTGCTTCATTGAACGTTCAGATGAACACAAAGACAAGAGAGTTAAATTTATGCACAGAACATGTGCAAATGTTCTGAATTCACCACGAAGCGAAGATACAACCATGTGTTAATGTGCTTGCCAGCACTACTGCTAGATGGCAATAATGTTGACAATACAAATACAGTGATGAAGTTTTTGCAAACTGCCAGCAACTGTTTTCAGTTCACCAAGGCTTGAACACTAAAAGTTATCTTGAAGATTTGAAGGACTTAAACTCTGAGCCTATTTTGCAAGAACTGTGAGGTTGCTGCTTAGTACATAAGGTTTTTTATTGATTTTTCTGTAAATAGTGCACTACTTTATATATAAGTTGTTAATCTGAGGCTGGATTTTTTAAAAAACATTCAATGTAAAATATTTACAGTGAATCAGTAATCATGTCTTTAACTTCAAAGCTGAGTGTATCAGTTGTTGTTAACAATGAATCAGTGATCATATCTTTAACTCCAAAGCTGATTGTATCATTTGTATATAGTGCTCAAAAATCTGCACAGTGCATGATTTTGCTTTGAAACTTTTGAACAGCCATATGCTTACAGCACTTTGTTAGCTTCCAGAACTGCACGGAATGATTTGCGACATGGCATAAAACTTACAGGCATAATTTCTTCAGATGATTCAGTGGAAAGTATCCAGGAACTAAAATGGCATTTACATCACATCTAGTCTTTTAATCTGCACCATTTTGAGTCAGTTACACTCCATTATGAGAGGGCATGATGACACTACAGCACAGGTAATCTGCAGTAAAAGTTTGCGAATACGATAAAATCACGAACTTCACTGTCATGGTTCTGGGGGTTAGGATCAAGACCTCAAAATGCAATTTGCATCACAATTTGCCCTTCTTATGATGAATTCGTGTACCAAAATTCAACTATGTCATTTACTGTAAACATTGACATTTTGGTGTTACAAAATACCCTCAAATAGGCTAGCATGGGCTACAAAATGCATCGCCAAGTTAGAACTACTGAACTTTTTCAACAACTCTCTGTCATATATCAGTACTCATATGGCATAGTCCCATGCTACTACAAACATGTTTATATATCATCACTATCTTGGCTTGTAGCGCAGCAAACAACTGCAATAATTTGCTTTTGAGCATGGTTTGCCTTTTATTTCCATATATTTGAAAGGGTGGAATATACCCTGATGATAATTGCATTTTTATAATCAGCACAAGAAATTGATAAGAAGTTTAAAATTTCAGGCTTCTATCTTTGTTATTTCCGGATTTACAGAAAGTCAAAGTTCGTCAATCATTCAATTTTTCGCAGAGTCACAAAACGGCGAATAAGTTTAAAATTCTGTAATTGCTACATTTTTTGAGATAATAAAGTAAAATTTTCAGAAATTCCTTATATCTGTTAGTAGAACATGTGTGCCAACTTTAATTAAAATCCAAGATCATGCGGTGTACACATCTGGGTGATTTGACATGGAATGACCCTAGTAGTAAATACGCTAGACCTCCAAACAAGAATTGTAGATTGAAATTCCTATTGGGACACTGCCTAGTTGGTGACTGGGAGTGGAAGAAGGCTATGGGAGACAACCCAAACAGATCATTGTGGTGGGGTAACATGTCACAAGCATGTATTTACTGTATTAGGATATATCAAACTGACCAGTCACCTACTGCATGCTTTTCTGGCAAGTGGCTGGGGGGTACATTTTGCTGGAGAGCTTTTCATGAAAATGTCTAGCAAGCAAACTTCATGCTGCATTGCTCATCATACGGGTTAACAAAGTGCATGCTTCCTGGTTGAGGTGGCTCTTCAAAATGGCAGCTGAAGGACACATTTGCCAACTTCTGGAAACTGCTCTGCAATTCCATAGGTTTCAGGCCCAATAAAACATGTGGATGTGCACCTGCTGAGCAATTGAAGACAGAAGATTAAGCAGTGGTGGGAATAATAAGAAGACCTTTTCAACTATGCTCTCTCACCATTATTAGAGTATCACAGCTGCCAAGCCTCGGAGCCATGTTCATCAATTGACTGCTTCCCAACCAACAGACAAGAGGTGGTGGCTGAGGTATACTGGGTGAAGAACGGGAAGGCACCAGGTATCTGCCAGATATTAATAGGGCACAGTAGCTGATTGGTTAGAGCGCCTTGGTTGTAACATGGAGAGTATGAGTTCAAGCTTCCGCTGATACTGTTACTGTGTAGGGACCTTGAGCAAGTCCTTGGCTCACAATTGCTGAGCCCCATCAGTTGATGCTTAGTCATTAGATAACTGTGCTCAATAAATGCAGAAATAATAATTAGCAGAGCCTCTTAAAGCCAGAGGAGAGGCAGACCTTAAATGGCTCGTCCTTGTGGTAATAGGCATCTGGAACTCTGTCTCAATGCTGAGTGACTGGACCTAAGGAATTATCCTTCCTTTTTACAAGGGATACAGCAGCCACTTGGACTGCAAGAACTATTGTGGCATTTCTCTGCTGTCTATGTTCATCGTGGTCTCTGCAGGTCTCCTTCTGTCAGAGGTTAGGAGACACCTGCTTCAGTTGAGATATAGGGAGCAGAGCAGCTTAACGCCTGGGAATTCACCCCGAACAGTCCAATTCAAGCTAGATGAGAATTTTGACAACCGCTCTGAATTGCATATGTTGATCTGAAGGCAGCCTTATACTAAGTGGATCATGGTGCCATCCAAAGGCTGCTTCTGTCTATCTACCTGCAGGTTTGATCACGTCACTTCTATACTCGCAAAGCTACACTGACTGCCTCTCAGCTCCAGAATTATTTACAGGATAGCCATCCTTACATGTAAGACTCTCTCAACCAATCAACCTGCTTATCTGTCGTCGTCCTTACATCGCTATGAACCATCCAGATCTCTGTGTTCAGCTACACAAAACCATTTGTCTCTGCCTGACATCCAAGATTATCGCTCTGAATTCTCCAGACGCTGATTCAGCAATTCTGCACCAGTTGTCTGGAACAGTCTCCCTGTTCACATTACTCACAGCAACATCTTGTTAGACATATTCGTAAAGCGGCTTAAGACCTGTTTGTACTGCCTTGCTTTTGTTGTCTGAGCGCTGTGACTCATCCATGCTTATGATTCCTCACTCAGCCGACGGACACATGGCATGTCTTACTTACTTACACTTACTATCTAATGGAATACCAGGAATTTTCTTAAGATAATCGGCCTGATGAGGGGATTGTATATGAATGTGACGAGCATGGTTTGCCTCGATAGTATAACAGTGATGTTGAAGGTGAATAGAAGAGTGCGGCAGGGGTGCAGAATAGCGTTCCTACACCCTGTGGATTGTAATTGTAATTTGAGATTTATAAAGTGCCTGTTAGAGGATAAACTCAACAGAGTTGCTTCCGATCCGAAGGAGTAAAATCACTGTTAAACAGTACAGTCTTCAGGCGCCTGCGGAACACTGAGAGGGGGAGAGAACGGTGCTCAATTTACAAATCTCAAGGGAGACGATTCCAGCAAGTTGGACCAACGTAGGCGAAGCTTCTGGACTGGGCAGTAGCAGTGTGCATTCAAGGGACAAACAGGAGATCCTGAGTGGCCGAGCAAAGGGTGCTACGGCCCAGCAACGAGGAGACCAAAGTGCAGAAGTCAATGAGGTAAAGGGGAGCAGAGCCAACAACACAATTGCGCATGAGGGAGAGAATCTTAAAGTGGACATGCTGCTGGACGGGGAGCCAGTGAAGAGTGTCACAAATATAAGACGAGATTTGACCAGATTTTGGAATGCCCCCAATGAGATGAGCAGCAGAGTTGAGGACAGATTGCAGCTTTGCGGTGTTGGATAACGATAGGCCGGTAAAGATGGCGTTACCAAAGTCAATCCTGGTGCAAATGAGGCATGGACAAGAGTGGAGATAGCATGGAAGGAAAGAGGTACGGGTGAGACAGTTGAACAGAGGCATCCGGGTGCATGTGTTGGGTCAGTGTGGTTTTCTGATCTGGACTTGCTGATGATTTGGCCCTTTTTGTCAAAGTGCTGGAGGTCCTGATTCTACATATCTCTGTGTTGGAGATGATCCAGACAAGGAGACTTCAGCTATTTGGACACATTGTGTGTTGTGACAATGAACTGGACCGTGGCAGAGCTCTTTGAGCCATGATATCTGCCCCTCCCCTGAGAGGTTGGAAGAGACCAGGTGGATGCCCTTGCCACACATGGAGAAGAGTGGTGGAGCCCGACCCATGCCTGCTAAATTTCAAACTACATACTGTCAGGAGACGTGCCCAGAAAAGAGATAGCTGACAGCGTGTTGAGGAAAAGGCATGAGAGAGGCATGTCGCAGATGATGGTGATGACAGTATTACAAGGAACTAGGAGTGACTCTAGACCAAGAGCTCACACTGCGGGAGCACATAAAGAACGTCTGTTGCTCTTGCTTTTATCATCTGCGGCAAATTCGCACCATTTGACCCTCACGACCCAGGCCTCAACTACCTTGGTCCATGCATTCATCTGCTCAAGATTTGATTTTGGCAATGCCATCCTCATAGGCCTTGGATCCTTCTACACTGCACAACTCCAGTCTGTCTTGAATGCTGCGGCTTGCTTGATTGGTGGCATTCCTAAGTTCGGCCACATTTCTTCATTTATGCTGGAACAGTTGCACTGGCTCCCAATACGAGAGCGTATTCTCTTCAAACTCTTGACCCTTGTGCGAAACTGTCTTGTTGGCTGTGCTCCGCTGTGTCTAAGGGAACTCTGCATCCCCCTTTCTGGGCCGCAGACCACTGCGTTTGTCAGCTCAGGGTGATCTCGCCGTCCCTCTAGCTCAGACTGCCACCGCTCAGCACCGCAGCTTTGCTATGCTGGCCCTAGCTCTTGGAATGACTTACCTGCTGACCTTCGACGGGAGCCTCTGTCCCTCTCCCCCACCCTCTTCCGTAAGCACTTGAAGACCGTATTATTCCCCAGTTCTGGGATGATGGGCAGGGAGCGCCACTGATGAGGCTACCTTGAAGCGGGGCTTTACAAATTTACGATTACAATTACGATAACAATTACTGAACTTGAGTTGTTTAGTGAACTCTACTATAAATGAATACATTGAATGTACGCTCTGTGCACTTAATGCCAATCGTAATGTGCTTGTTTGTCTCTTTGTAACACAAAGTAACAGTTGAGCTGTGCATTTAATGGTAAAATTAGCAGAAAACATGTATTGTGCAGAATGATGTATTTGACTGGCTGATGATGTCATATTTCTGCTGTTAAATAATGCTCTGTTTCTGCTGTGGTATAATAGCTGATAAATATGATTTTCATTTTAGAAGGAGAACACAGCCCTCCATTATTCAGCCATATCTGGAATTCAAAGATGTGTTGAGGTATGGCTTTTCTTTTACTAGGGCCACAAATATTAGCTTTCTCTGAAATTTGGCTGCGGTCCTCATCGAGGAATCAGCTGCATGTCTAGCGATCATCCACAAGGTTTGGCAAATATTCCTTCTCTGTCACGAGACCCACTGGTTGTAACAGCCTTCCAACCATGTGAAGAATGACCGTCAATCTCTAGACACTTTCAAGTCATGACTCAAGACCTTTATTTTTAAAATATCGTATTTCAGCCTCAGACAGCTGTTGCTGTTGTTGCTGCTGCTGCTGCTGTTGTTCTTATTATTATTATTATTGTTTTTATCATTATTATTATTTTTACTATTATTACTATTATTATTGTTCAACTGCTTGCTGCTGTGGAAATCCAGCATGAGAGCTTACGAATGTTCAGTCAATAGTAATATAGAATTGGGTCTTACTTTTGAATTCTGTTGTGGCCTTCAGAGTCCTTAAGCTGGCCAGTAACTTGGCCTATGTCATAACTATATGTTTTACTATAAACTGTTTATTTTAATATAAAATATTTTTAAATTTTGATTGCTGCATTTTGGATGACAATACTTGTAATTTTATTGCGTGCATTTGGTTACATTGCATATGCAACAAGATCTGCTTCACAGATGTTAGCAGATGATATCAGACAGCATCGTTACTAGTGGCTATTCTTTTAAAAACTGTCTTTTAGTATGCTAAGCTTTCAAGGAAAAGTTTGGTGATTGTAAGGTTATGTGTGAAGTTTGGATTGAAAGTCAATCTTCATTACCTCAGTTGGTTGATGTGATGCCTTTGGACTCTGCATCCAGTGTTCAAATCCTGATGCAGCACTTTGAGTCAAGTAACCTGTAGTGAAAGGTTGACTGGTTGCTGGATTGCTGTTGTTGTGTTTCTAGTGCTCTAGCTGAAAGATCCTTCCGCTCCAGGACCTTGTGTCTGAGGGCCAGTATCCGCAGATGTGCTTGTATCACGGCTCTGTTAGTTCTGCATTAGGTTTTATTATTTGACCAAATGGCTGAATGCTGTGATGGTTCTGGATCAATAAAAGTAACACTGTTAAACTAAACCAAATTATACAGGAGTACAGGACTACGGTATGAGTACTGTTTGACATTTGTTTTGTGAACAAAAGATATATTTTGATGTGATCAAATGGAAACTGTTACATGTGATTTATAAGTGAAGCAATTGCGTATTTTCTATTAAATGCATTGTCTATTTTCTATTAAATGTGTTGGTCCTTCTTTATGGAACTATTTATCTTATGACTTTCGTATTCTGCCCAATATCAAATTATTTAAACATTATGTATACAATAATTGAATTATGAACACAATAAGTGAATTTATGCGAATTAATTCATTTTGTTAGTTGAGTTTTTTATTATTGTTACAAAGGTTCTGTTTGCTCAAGTCCAGTTGGACAATAGGCCTGTTTGTCATTTCAAATGGCATCCCATGTGACGTAGGCATCCCAAATAAGCGGAACTATGGTTCTTTCTGGGTATGCCTGTTGTATCCCACATAATTTTTATGTAATATGTTTTATGTTGTTGTTTTTTTTTTGTGGAGCAATAAATGAATATGAAAAAGGTATCTAGGGGAAGAATAAATAGTGCTGAGCAAATTTTTAGCCTCCTTAAAACCCCTGTGCAGCCCAGCATGGCTTCCTGACCCCCTCTTTTGCTGCCCTTTCCAAGAAAGCCTTTCAAGTCAGCTTGGCAGGGCACCCCACACTCAGCTTCTATCAGGCCACCGCTGCCGCGACCCCCGACCTCCCTCCGCTGCTGCCACTCTTGTCACCCTTTCCAAGGAAGTTGCCAAGGAGGCTTGGCAGGGCACCCCCACACCCTGCTTCTCACGCCCCCCGTGGGAGGTCGCATCACGCAGCAGAGGAGGAGGTGGTGGGATGCGGCAGGGCAGAGGGTCTCAGGATGTGGCGGAGGGGCAGGATGTGGCAGAGGCGGAGGGCACAGGACGAGGTGGGCTAGCAGCCAAGGGGCGCTGCAAACTCTATCAGTTCAGTATTGTTGCCGTCTGCAAGCCTAGTACTGCTTTCACTAAGTATGTTTCCACTTTTGGTAAATGTGATTTAATTCAATTTAAATCGTTATCGGTCTTTGCTAACTATATATAGCTACTTCGAAAAATTTATGAAATTGCTGCACATAAATTGCACAGTTAAATAAGACATACCCCTAGAAGTTCGTGAAAAAACCGCATCTCATATTCTGGAAAATACAGTGGTCCCAGTATAAAACCCTGAGGTACACCACAGAAAATGCCCATTGTGTCAGAACTGTGTCCATCATAGTACACACTGGGACCTGAAATTTAGATAATCAGAAAACCATTTTAGTGCTGTATCTGTAATGCCATAATATTCTAACTTTTAAGCAAGATCTGATGATTCTAGGTGTCAAATGCTTTTGACAGATCAAAGAACATATATACTTAATGAAAATTCATTGCAGTCTATGGCTTCAGAAATTTTTCCTTGCATGTCCAAAAGGGCCTTAAAAGTGGAGTGTCCTTTGTGAAATCTGTGTTGATTTACTGATAACAGGTTCATTTTGGCAAAATAATCCATAAACCTATTATGCATTAATTTTTAAAAATATTTAGAGAAATAGGGAAGAATTGAAACAGGCCTATAATTATTGATTTATTTTATTTTTAGTGCCAGGTTTGAACAGAGGTATGACCTTGGCAATCTTTATGTCAGTTGGAACCATTCCATTGCTAAAGGAACTATTTATAATTTCAGACAGTAGTGGGGCTACAGCCTGAGTAGTGTCCTTTGCTATTTGTTGTTTACTATTATCCATCCCACTACTGTATGATGGTTGAATTTGTTTAGAAATTTCAACAATTTCCTATGGGGAGGTCATAGCAATTGCAAATGAAGATGAATATGGATTGCATAAGAATTTGTGAAAAGATGTTTTATTTTCTGTAATCACAGAAGCCAATGTTGGGCCAATGCTAATGAAATAATCATTAAATTTATTGGCTATTTTCGACCATTCAGTAGCTTCAGTACCATCTATTATAAATAGACTCAGTGCTGCTGAGTTATCTTCACTGTCCAATTCAGACTATTTAATTTTCCAAGTTTTTTGAAGATTCATGTGACAATTTTGAAATTTTTCAGTAGAGTACTTCTTTTCTGCTAATATTCTAAGTTGCTTAAATTTGTTCTGATAGATTGTGAAGGTCAGCTTATTAGCTGCTGTTGGGTTCTTTAAATATTTAGAGTGAGTTTAACAGTGGGAATGCCCTATCACACAACTGACTGTGCATTTCAATGAAATGGGAATAAGATCATTATGCTTACACGCCTTTGTTACATTAGTCCATTCCCCATTGGTCAGTAGCTCGTGAAATTGTGATATGGCCCCATTGTTCATGAGCCTTCCTCAGGTAAAAAGAGGTTTCGAGCGTTTCAAGGGATAAAGGTCTGTACAAAATATCATTGATAGGTGATCAGACAAATCATTAAAAAGACAAAAGTTTCAAGACTGCCAGAAAGAAAGTTGACAAAAATATTATCAATAAGAGTGGATAAGGATGGGGTAATTCTGGATGGCCGAGTAATTGTCACTGTAATTTGAGATTTATAAAGCGCCTCTTAGAGGATAAACTCAACAGAAGTGCTTCCGACCCGAAAAAGTAAAATCACTGTTGAACAGTACAGTCTTTAGGTGCCTGCGGAACACTGAGAGGGGGAGAGAAAGGAGCTCAAGTCGCAATTCTCGAGGGAGACGATTCCAGCAAGTGGGACCAACGTAGGCAAAGCTTCTGGACTGGGCCACAGCGGTTCGCATGTGAGGGACAAACAGGAGATCTTGAGTGGCCGAGTGAAGGTTGCTACGGCCCGGCAACGAGGAGACCAAAGTGCAGAAGTCAATGAGGTAAAGGGGAGCAAAGCCAAGAACACAATTGCGCATGAGGGAGAGGATCTTAACGTGGATACGCTGCTGGACGGGGAGCCAGTGAAGAGTGTCACTAATATAAAACAAGATGTGGCCATACTTTGGAATGCCCCCTATGAGTCGAGCAGCAGAGTTGAGCACAGATTGTAGCTTAGCAGTGTTGGCAAGTGATAGGCCGGTAAAGATGGCGTTCCCAAAGTCAACCCTGGTGCAAATGAGGCATGGACCAGCGTGGAGATAGCGTGAAAGAGTACGGCGAATGGTACGGAGCTGACGAAGGTGATAAAAACAAGAGCGAGAGACGCTGTTAACATGAGCAGACAGGGAAAGCTCCTGATCCAGTACAACCCCGAGATCCCGGACCGTAGTAGAGAAGGAGATATCTGGAAATCTTTGGCTTAAGGAGGAAAGATCGATCTTGGTGAGCTGTAAGCGACTACCAAGCCAGATGAACTGGGTCTTATTACAGTTCAAGCAGAGGTGATTGGAGGACATCCATAGGTCAAGGACAGATGTGGCATCGAGAATCCTCTGGACAAGGGCAGGGGCTGCCTCCGCCGGACCATGGGCATAAGCCTGGGTGTCATCTGCATACTGAAGGACGGCGACACTCAGTGGGAGGAGGGTCCGAGCTAGATCAGAGGTATAAAAAATATAGAGGAGAGGAGCTAGGACGGAACCCTGGGGAGACCAAAAAAATACGGGAGACCAAGGGGACCGCGAGGGCCCAAAAATGACAGATTGAAGGCGGTCAGAGAGGAATGATCGAAACCAAGTGAGGGCAGAGCTAGTGATGCCAAAGGAAATCTCCAAACGCTCTAATAAGATGGAATGATTAACGATATCGAAAGCAGCCCTTCATTGAAAAGGGCCAGAAAGGTGACCTGCCTGCAATCAAATGCAATAGCCCCAAAAACGTCAGCAAGAAGGTGAGTCATAAGTGATTCGGTGGAATGGTATTTCCTGAACCCAGACTGAAGAGGAGGCATAAGAGAGTTAGTGTCGAGGTAGTGAGATAGCTGACAAGAGACGGATCTTTCAAGGAGCTTGGAGAGAAAGGACAGGTTAGAAATGGGACGGTAATTACAGGGGGCACTAGGGTCAAGGCCCTGGTGCTTCAAAGAGGGAAAAACTACTGCACGTTTGTGGGAGGGCGGGATTGAGCTCTCAGCCAAAGAAGTGTTACACAAAAAATGAAAAAAGGAATAAGATCGTCAATAAATTCCTTAATTAAAAATGGAGGAAGCCTGTCCAGTTCACAGGACTTGGCTGGTGAGTTCAGGATTAGCTGACGGACATCATCCAGAGATAAAGGGCTCCAATTATTGAGCCTGGAAGACGTGGGAGGGAAAGAGGGAGGAGGCGAGCCCTCGGTAGACTGGTGAACAGAGTCGATCTTCCCATGCATGTAGTTAAGGTTGTCCATGGCGGTGAACTGAGGCTGAGCTGAAAAGCCGGAGGCGGTGGAGCGACCAAGGGCAGCAGAGAGCGAGCGCTAAAGTCGACGCGGATTAGTCTTCTCTCGATCGATCAGCAACTCCCAGTAGGCCGCCTCCTTGACTCGGAACTCCCGATGCTTTGCACAGAGGAGATGTAGCCACTCTAGACGGTCAGGTGGGTCATGAGTTCGACGGTTTCTACGCTCAAGATGCCTGATGCTACGATGCAAGGCACCGCAGG
Source organism: Norana najaformis (assembly GCA_964023275.1). NCBI lineage: Eukaryota > Metazoa > Annelida > Clitellata > Crassiclitellata > Hormogastridae > Norana > Norana najaformis. Next base: position 16,811,135 of record OZ029918.1, read on the forward strand.
ACCGATCGAACCAGGGGGCCAGCGGCCTCTGACGAGCCCGCAAAGTTCACAGCGGGAGAAGGCGAATGGAGGAGTCGTAGAGGTCGAAGAGCTCGGTTGTATTACAGGAGGCCAAGGATGAGAGGTCGCCGCACAGGGGAGTGTTGACCAGGGCAGCGCGGAAGAGATCACGGTCCAGATTATTCCAGCCTCGTACGGATCGGAGAGCGTAAGACGGCTGGGAAGAGAGGAAGGGTATGTTGACGAGGAGAAGATTGTGATCAGGCATAGCCGGCGGTTCAGTTGTGAGGTCCAAGATGTTGCAGTCGTCACGGGTGATGACGATGTCAAGCCAGCCACCCAAAACGTGGGTGGGTTCCGCAACGTGTTGGGTGAAGCCAAACTGGTAGAGTAGGTCGTTGAAGCGAACGGACTCCGGAAGATCAGGGTTTTCGAGATGAATGTTGAGGCCGCCGGTGATGATGAGCTGGGAATTGAAGGTGGCGAAGGTCTCAAGGAGCATGGAGAGTTCAGAGAAGAAGGTGGAGGAGAGAGGCGCAGAGCCCGGACGATATAGGGCAAGTACCGTGACTGGTCCACGAATCGACGCGCAGGAGAGGCATAAGGCTTCAAAGGAGGAGACAGGAAGAGGGAGAGGAATCCTCTTAATGGAGAGGTGGTCACGATGGTAAACGACGATACCACCGTGGTTCTGAGCGAGAGGGTTAGACTGAGAGTCGGCTGCACGAGGAGCGTCGAGGAAACAGTAGCCCGGAGGAGCAGCACGACGGACAGCGACGTCCAAGGAAGAGGAATGCCAGGATTCCGTTACGACGAGAAGATCCAGGGCGTGATGAGAGATCGAGTTTGCCACCTGTGAAAACTTGTTACCCAGCGATCGTGTGTTGAGAGTGCCGAACCTGAAGCCGCCATCGCCATGTGTCCCCGCAGATGTGGAAGAAACAGAGGACCGAGGAGGGTCAGGAGGCGGAAAAGAAGATTGACGACGAGAAGACAGCTGCGCGGTCCTAGCGCGAGCCGGTAGCCATAGGTGTAGATTGAAGAGGATCTTGTGTACCGAGCGTGAAACGATCAGACCCGGGCGATTACAGGCTCGCAGGTCTGTAGAGGTGTACACAAGCGTCGGATGAACGCTCGAAGGAGTGGCCCGATACGTAAACATCGTCGAAATAAATTGATTTAAATTCCGTAAAAACCAGTCCAGAGGACGCAAAAAATCAACGGAGATGGCGACGAGAATGGAGACGGTGTAAATATGCAAAGAAAAAACTTAAGACGCCCGAAAACTGAACAAAACCGATGAAAAACACACTAACTAACGAGTCGGCAGTCACACGCCAAAGCGCACACATTCAGTAAAAACATTAATTGGGCATTAATTGGTACGAAGTCATAACGTTGAAAAATGCCTAGGTAGATTGGTGTGTTTCAGTTTTAAAAAGTTCAATGTTAAAATCCCCGACCAGTATTAGGTTACCATTTAGACTGTTTAACTTCAACAACTTACAATCACTATCTGTATTAAAGTGATCCACAGAGTGTCCAGGTGGGTGATGCACAACACCAGATATGATATCTTTTCTATTGTCTAGATGCATTTTTATAAACATGGATTCAAAGGTGCTCTGCTCTGCTTGTGTCCAGTCTGCCTCAGTTCCTTGTAGGCAGTGATATTTCAATTCTAAAAATAATTCCTAATTTTAATTCTAATTCAGTTCAAAGGGTCAAATTTCAATTCTAATTCTATTCCCATTCTTAGAATAATTCCTACTTCAGTTCTAATTCCAGTTCTGAAATAATTTCCATTCTAATTCTAGCGCGTAGTGCAGTCAGCAATTACCATCTTACCACCCATCTTCGTCAGGTTCTCTGCAGCAACGCTCGACTTCCGAATTTTTGAAACAAGTTGCCTTGCGTTTGTGATGGTCACGTTGTAATGATTGCATATTAATTTAATTATTAATTGAAGTGTGAGCCATACATGTCATTTGACGGTATGGAATGTGCTCTGGCAAATCCAAATTAAACTCTTCAATGTCATGTTCATTTTCAGAATCTTCTACAGCAGGCTTGTCCAACCTTTTTGGCTTGGGGGCCAAAAGACAACGTTAGGCAAAGTTAGAGGGCCAAATACATTGTAACCAAAAAAGATAATAGAGTAAAAATGTGCATACCATAATGTAAGTTATGTATTTTCTTATAAGCCGGAGTAGACCATATTTATTATTTATTTAGCGTATGCAGTTCGCGCTAAGCCAGCATGCAGCAGCCTCATCAGCAACGTGGAGTGCGGATAGACCGCCCGGGAAACTAGTTATTGTACAGACATCAACAATGTGGGACATAGTTTGGATTTCTCCACAGCTGCAGAAAGGGGAGGTAGCCTGCTTCCATCGAACCTGATTCGCCGCACAGCGGCCCTGACCAGTTCTGAATTGGTTCAGAGTAGACCAGAGACGACGTGGCAGGCTGAAACCAGGGGGCCAGACAGATGGCACGGACACGAGGGAATGGTTTACAACATCAGTTGCAGACCACTCGGAACTCCAGACCGAATTAGCCGTCATGTCCACTGGTGAGTTCAGCCACACAGGCCGTCTCGACGGTAGACGCACAGTTGGATGGAGCGCGATATCAGCGTTCAGCGGGAGACTGTCATTCAGTTGGACTTTAGCGAGTAGTCTCGCCGTCGCCTCCTGTCTTCTGAGATGTGGTGGCGGGATGTTACATAGGACCGGAAGCCACGGCAGAGGGGTGGGACGAAGCGTGCCGGAGATGATGCGCATTGATGTGTTCAGCTCCACGTCAAGCAGGTGCGTGTGGCTTGAGCGAGCCCAGACAGGTGCACAATACTCAGCTGTTGAGTAGCACAGGGCCAGTGCTGAACTACGTAGAGTCTGGGCATTGGCTCCCCAGCTTGAGCCGGCAAGTTTGCCTAGAAGGTTGTTACGAGCACCGACCTTGGCCGCTGTTTTCTTCATGTGCTCGTGATAAGTCAATGACCTGTCCAGGGTCACACCCAGGTATACCGGGTGCGGCTCATGTCTGATGTGCTGCCCGAGGAGGTAGATTCTCAGCTCTCGATTGGCCTGAGCATTGTAAAGATGAAAGGCGCAGGAGACAGTCTTGGTTATACTTGGCTGGAGTCGCCACATCTTAAAGTACCCCGCCAGCCGCTCAACGTCCGCGTTCAGCACCTCTTCAACTTCCTCCAGAGTTTTACGTTGCACCCCCAGGGCAATGTCATCAGCATACGCAAATTTCCGAGATTGCGTTGTTGGGAGGTCGTTGACATAGATGTTAAAAAGGCATGGTGATAAGACCGAGCCCTGGATATCGTATTAATAATATATATACTACAGAGTTTCGTTTCTTAGAGTTAGTAAGTAAGACTTTTGGGAAATTTCGACAATACGTCAAAAATTTTAATAATTTTTAAATGCTTCGGAGGGCCGGATAGAGACCCTTCGAGGGCCGGATTCTGGCCCGCGGGCCGTAGGACGGACAAGCCTGTTCTACAGTTTCCTCAGTGGCTTCTGTTGACTGAGTAGACTCATTTTCTTCAGTATTGTATTCTTTATTATCTTTGTCTTCCTTTTGCTTAACGGTATTCTTGGCTTATAGCAATCAGATGACCTTCAACATGTTAGCACCATTATCGCAGACTATAAGGAGTACCTGCTCTGGTTTCATATCCCATCGTTGAAGACTATTTTGCAAGCACGCTTCTAGATTTTCTCCCGTATGGGGATGCTCCAGTTCTGTAAGATTCAGAAAACAATGTTTAACTTGTCCAGAACCTGTATCGTAGAAACACGCCGATATTCCTAGAAAAGATGCTGTAAATCCTTTTTTCGTCCATCCATCCAGGCATACTGTAATTCTTCTGTCTTGAGACAGCATGAATTTCAACTTGACGGACACAACATCATGCTGTTCTTTCATGAGTCTTTTTACCTTTTCAGAACCTACCAAAGAAATTGAAATAAAAAAGATTGTTGCAATTCCATAATACTGCAACAATTTAAGCAAGGCATGATTTCTTTTTTGCAAATTGATAAAGGACTCCATCATCATGTAAAATTAAATCTTCTTTGATGTGTGTTTTGGTTTTGTAATGGCGTGCTGATGCAGAAAGGTCACCTTGTGACAGTTAGGTAATTGAAAGTTTAACTAGTGTGAAAGAAGTTCCTGACCTGACATCGGCACTTTTGTGGTTAAGTCAAGGGTTATGGTTATAATTTCGAGACTGAGAATTTAAAATATATTATTATTTTAGAATATATTATTGTTAGAATATTATTACATTTAGAATATTATCAATTACGTATGCAATTTACTCAATGATGTTCTTGCGTATCTGCATTCCAGCATTTTACCTATAGCCTAAAACATACCTGATAAATTGATTTTGTGGTCCAGTGTCTTGATCATTTGATAATTTCCCGAATCAGAGGCTGATCCAGGAGCGCCAGAGGATAGACGGTACCAGCAAACATGTCCAAGATGGCTTTCTGATGCTGTTGGTGTTCCTTTGACTCCATTGGCCACGAAATTATATGCCGTTAAATGCAGTCACAAAAAGTCTGCGCCTTCAAAAGTACTGGTGTATCATCCATTGTGCGTTTCGTGCTGTGTGTAGCTTCTGTTTTATGCTTAGCTTTTGATAAGTATATTTTAAAGGCACTTTCGTGCAGCCACGTCAGATTGCTGCAATTCTTGCCCCCCAAAACGCATGTTACTTTGTCCCGTAGCAGGCAAATCGTTTTACCGGAATTTTCGTCATACAAATAAAACTTCCAAACTGGATTGTCTTTTTCTTCCAGCTAACATCCGTGATAAAAATACTGCGTTGTAAATTAAATTTACCCTATGCTAAGCGAACGTAAACTTTGGCAAAGCAACTGTTGAAGACGGGAAGTTAAATCAAAGATTACAGATCGTGCATACTAAAGATACCATAGCCAAAGATTACCGATCTTGACTCTCGGACTTATGATGGGTTGAGTTTCATTTACATAGACCGCATATAGCAAAAATTATCATAGTGCAACAAAAATCAGTTCTGAAATTAATTCCTGTTTCTATTCCTAATTCCGCTTTCTGTAGCGTATTTCAGTTCTCGTTCAGTACTCATCCTCAAAATAATTCCTAATTTTCATTCTTATTCTCGTTATTGGAAATTGATAATTTTACTTCTAATTCCCATTTCCGTTAATGAAAATATCACTGCTTGTAGGAGACATTATTCTTTATAAAAAGCCAATACCTCCACCCCTAGAACCTTCCCTGCATCTAGATGCAAAGTTTTAACCTGGAACTACTAAATTGGATACATGGTCAGGGTCCAACCATGTTTCTGAAATAGCTCCAATAGCTGCATTTGTTTAAGTAGCACACGAATACTGAACTCTTGCAATTAACATAAAGTAATGTAAAATTATCTGCATGGTGCAGCCTCTAAACAGATGATGAGATTTGTTTTGTATCTGTAAACCCACTTGACTGATAATTATATTATTGTTATAAAAGTTGAAGTCTGTGTCGGTGTTAGGATCCATCAATAGTGCATGGCCCTCTTCATGGTGCTCCGTGAGCTCCAAAAAATAGTTGTTCAATATCCATGGCTTTGGTCAGTGGGGTGCTCATAGATGAAGATGTGAACACATCAAGTCTTGTTCATTCTCAATGCAATGAAATGGAAACGCAGATGACATGAATGATTGACAACACCAGTTGAGCCCTGAAGCGGTGCAGTCAAAACCGGTGCAAATCAAGTAGCAGCCAGAGCCACACAAAGTGTATTGGATTGTTTTTTGTGCAATTTTAATAAGCTTATTACAATATGAGCATAGGTTTTGAGACATGATCATTTGTAAGAATGGATTGAGTGACAAGCAAGCAATGATGCAAACACAATGACATACTGAAGTTCAGTTGACATTACAGCTTCCTCTTCTGGTTCTCTGCCCTCAGGCAGGTTCAAACGTCCAATGATGCCACTCCTCTTGGTGCTGACCTTCTTTCAACCTGATGTGTCCGCCATCGTCCAATCCAGCAGCATCTGTCTGGGTCTTCCTCTTGTCCTCCTCCCCTCCATTCTGCCCTCAGTTATGGTTCTCAACAGTGAGTCCCCTCTCAGTATGTGACCAATCCATTTTTGCTGTCACCTCTTTATTGTAGCTATCGTAGATCTTTCTTCCCACCTCTTTTCAGCGCCTCCTCGTTTTATGTTCTCCATCCCACTAACTTTCCATCCTGCGCCATATACACATTTTGAAGGCCTCCAATCTCTGGATGTCCTCCTTTCTCATGGTCCTTGTTTCGGATCCATACAACACCACACTCCATATCAGAGTTTTAATCATTTGTTTCTTTAAGTTCTTGTTCAGTTTGTCTCTCAGTAACTCTTTTTGTTTTGAGATTGCATCTTTGCCCAATGCTATTCTTCTTTTATTTGCCTTATGGCATTTAGCATCTTGTGTGACAATGCTCCCCAGGTAGCAGAATTCTTTCACTTGTTCTATTTCCTCTCCATTGGTGTTTTTCTTATTATTGTTTCTTCTCCTTTGCTTCTCCTCATATTCTTTGTCTTTTTAATATTTATTTTCATACCATACTCGATTTATATGGTGTGCAGATGGTCCATCATTCTTTGCAGACCCTCCTTGGCTAAGCCAGATGGTATGGTGGGCAGTTGAACAGCAGAGGCTTTTGGAGATGCTTACTGTCCCATTTCCTTTCCCCCTGACACTACCTAAGAATACAAAATAGTGCATTAATAGTTTTCAGTTCATCCAATAAACCAATCTTCAATGGCTTCTCACCAGGAGACACCGTCTGTTTAACGAAGTCTGTTCCACCATCCGTCCGTGTTCCTATGATTTTCTTGTTTCTTTGTAGACGATGAGCTTCCAAGAAGATTTCTGCATTTTTTTGTGAGGTTCTCATTTATGAAGATGGGTGAAGATGACGACCGACCATATAACTTTCACCGTGCGTGGTAGATTTTATTTCTCACATGTCAGGATGAAAAACACGCAGTAATGGGATGGACCTTGTCGCCCTTGCCACAAGGTAGCCAGTGTACCGAAGAGATGTCTGTAGGAGTCACTTCGATGACGAGGGACTCCTTACAAAGGTCGATGATAATCTCCTCTGTGTGGTGGTGGTTTTCGGTTTGTGTTTGACTATGGTTCATGGCCAAAGCCGCTCCTATATTCCATGGAACACCAGATTCTCTAATCTGGAGTAGACCTCCAGTTGATCTAGACATAATCTCATGATTGAATTTTCTTTCACCAGGGCCTCAATCCTTTCATCATACGGTGTGATTAGGTTCTCGAACGCATTGTTTGCAATCTTCACCAAGGAGGACTCCAAGTTCGAGGTAATTGTAGCAGTTAAAGATGACTTTAACTTCAAAGTTTGCGTCAACTCGTGTTTGATAAAGAGCTATGATATGTTGACAGGAGCACCTGGAAATGTCATTCAGTATTGTGAGTTGTCCTCTGCAGTGGCTGCACTTGTTCCTCTCTTACTACGTTCGAGCTGTGTTTTTTGGTTCCACCCAGTGAAGCTAGTCCCCAGTCTCATTTAGGCTTTTTACAATGACCTTTCTAGGTCTTCTGCTTTACTTCATCTCTACCAGGAAGTGGTGGCCCATGGACCAGTGCCAGCCCATGGACTCTGTTCACTGGTATTTAATATGGTCCTGTTCACTGGTATTTAATATGGTCCTTAAAATTAATAATTTATCAGCTTATTTTCAAATATTGATATTCAAAAATTTTTTTTTATTAAAATCATTAATTAATTAAAACTATTTAGTTGTAAACTATTTTGGCTAATGAAATGAAGGCTCATGTTTCCTATTAGTTTATTCTTATATCTTTAGTTGTAGTGTTCTATTTTCACATGTTTTTAATTATGAGATGAGCTTATAGCATTAGATATAGCAGTGTTATTTCCAAAAGATTTACAATTACTGTTGTCAAGTATGCAAACAATATCTGTTATCAGATATTTAATTTTTAAACTTAGTCAAACTCCACCATAGTGACTTTTAAGCAGCTTGTGGTATATTGCTGTGAACAGCATGCCTGCATAAATAAAAAAGAATGAAAATAGTGAACTAATATTTCTCTAAACTGCAGATTTGAGCCTTGTGCTTTATTCCCTGGGAGTTTCTTCTAACATTTGCTGATGATACTCGGGCATATATTCGTGGCTAAGCTGCGAGGCACTCTCTTTCGCTAGAAAAATGTCTGAAACATCTTAGGTGCTTTTTGTAACTGTAATTGTAATTTGAGATTTATAAAGCGCATCTTAGAGGATAAACTCAACAGAGGTGCTTCCGACCTGAAAAATTAAAATCACTGTTGAACAGTACAGTCTTCAGGTGCCTGCGGAATACTGAGAGGTGGAGAGAAAGGAGCTCGTCGCAATTCTCGAGGGAGATGATTCCAGCAAGTGGGACCAATGTAGGCAAAGCTTCTGGACTGGGCTGCAGGGGTTCGCATACGAGGGACAAACAGGAGATCTTGAGTGGCCGAGCGAAGGTTGCTACTGCCCAGCAACGAGGAGACCATAGTGCAGAAGTCAATGAGGTAAAGGGGAGCAAAGCCAAGAACACAATTGCGCATGAGGGAGAGGATCTTAAAGTGGACATGCATTTTGGAATGCCCCCAAAGAGACGAGCTGCAGAGTTAAGCACAGATGCAGCTTAACAGTGTTGGCAAGCGATAGGCTGGTAAAGATGGCATTCCCAAAGTCAACGCTGGTGAAAATGAGGGCATGGATCAGAGTGGAGATAGCGTGAAAGGAAAGAGTACCGCAAATGGCGCAGAGCTGATGCTGTTCACATGAGTGGACAGGGAAAGAGCCTGATCCAGTACAACCCCAAGATCCTGGACCATAGTAGAGAAGGAGATATCTGGAAATCTCTGGCGTAAGGAGGAGAGATCTATCTTGGCGAGCTGCATGCGACCACCAAGCCAGATGAAGTTGTTACAGTTCAAACAGAGGTGATTGGAGGAAATCCATAGGTCAAGGACAGAGGTGTCAAGAATCATCTGGACAAGGGCTGGGGCCACCTCCGCCGGACCATTGGCATAAGCCTGGGTGTTGTCTGCTTACTGAAGGACGGCAACACTCAGTTGAAGGAGGGTCCAAGCTAGATCAGAGTTATATATAATATAGAGGAGAGGAGCTAGGACGGAACCCTGGGGGAGACAAAAAAATACGGGAGACCAGGAGGTCCACGAGAGCCCAAAAACGACAGATTGAAGGCGGTCTGAGAGGAATGACCGAAACCAGGTGAGGGCAGAACCAGTAATGCCAAAGGAAATCTCCAAACGCCCCAGTAGGATGGAATGATCAACGATATCGAAAGCAGCACTTACACCGAAAAGGGCCAGAAGAGTGACCTGCCTGCAATCAATAGCCCCAAAAACATCAGCAGAAAGGCTTTGCACTTGGATGTCATCCAACCGCCTCCAGCTTAATCCTGGTAAACCTCAGCTCATGTCATATATCAATGTTTATGCAGATGTGTGTATCTGAGCATTTTTCTAGTGCCTTTTTCTTTTAAGAAGCTTTCAAAAATACCCTTTGTTTGGAGGTCAGTCACACTGCACTCTCTGCTAACTGGTGAGTTTAAGGAAAGTTGATAAGCAAGAACCTCTCTGTAATGGACAGTCAACTTGAAGACCCTGAATCATCACAGCAGCACCAAATCCATGATTTTCTGGCTGCAGACAGTATATGACTAAGTTCAGCATTGTCCAAACATGCTTGGCGATGGGTTATGTATGTAAAAGATATGGGCACCGGTGAATATTTGTCTGACCCATGGATCATCATGGTTTCCAATGTTAACTATAACAGAGGTCTGAGCCTAAAAAACACAAAACTATTGCAGACTCAAAGACTAACTCTGGAAATACAGGACACCACTATAGAACTTTTTTGAGCAAAGGTCACAAAGTAACAACTTTATGTGTCCAAATCAAACTAATGTATAAAGAAAATGATAGTTACACCTGGGCCTACCACCAATGACTAATACGTTGCTCCAACTATACGATGACCAGTTGGAGTTTCTTCAAGGGTTGCTTTCCAGTTGCCAACCTGCCTTTTTTGCCTCTCAGAAAATGTGAAGGTGATGTTGGCCATATTGAAGCCCCAATTACCACAATAGAAAATAATATGATTAAAAATTGAAGTTCTTTGGAGCATATGTAAGTTTCATGTTGTTTTTACCATTCAAGTCATTTCTTGGCTTTTGGTTTTCTAAACAGAATTTGATGTTTGATTTGACTGTGAGTACATTTTTCTTTCTTTTTTATTACTTTTGGCACTTGGTTTCAGAATAGAGCTTGATATTTGCTTTTGTTCTTAGTACATCTGTCATTTTTTTGTTGCAGTTACTGGTTTCGTATGGGGCCCCTTTATTTGTTGAAAACATACTTAAAGAGACTCCTTGTGACTCTGCTGAGAAGGCTGGGCATGGTGAAATTGCCCTCTACCTGGAATCGAAGATGGTCTTCTCGGTATGTGACTGTGAAGTTACTTAACACTGTCTTCACTTAAGTGTGACCATTTACTGTCAGCAAAAAGTCTGTGGCTTGTATTGTTAGATTTCTACAATTACTGTGCTGAAAGGTTTTCCGCTAACATGGAGACAAATTACAAATGCTCAAAAATCCTTGGCCAGGACTGATGAAAGCTATAATGAATGCATACGGGTAGCTGGGCAACATGTTGTTTTGGCTTTAACTTAAATTCATAAATTTCTAGATATTAGTATGCAGATTACCATATTTTAGAGGAAATATGCTTTTCATCTTGACTTGTTGATGCTTGAAATTTATCTAATAATTTGGCTGGCCTCTTGTTCTCCATTGTTTGCTCATTTGTTCAAAGCACCTGGCTTCATTTATTTAACCCCTTTAGTGTGGATCCCGTGTATACTGGTGGTAGGGAATCCATTCCCATAGCGTGGATCCTGAATTAACTCGGGTAGGGATAGTATTCACCACCCAGTAGGTGTGGACCCCGTATAAACTTGGAATAACATCAGAAGGCCATGGCATCATAAATGTGGTTTGTCTAGGGAGGAAATGGCACTTTTGTTAGAAGAAGAAAGTGATAGTACGTCTGAGTTTGCTGACAGCGACATTGACATTCATAATAATAGTTCTAGTGAAAATAGTGATGATGATAGTAATGGCAGCCAGAAAACTGGATTACGATGCTGATTCTCCTTTTGCATGGTGCGTTCGGGACCCTTTTCCACATGTGCACTTACCATTTACTGGTTCATCTGGGCGTAAGGTTGACGTGACTGATATGCAGGATCCATTGGAATACTTCAATTTGTTTATTGCCGAAGACATGTTGGATGTCATTGTCAGTGAAACAAACAGACGTGCTCAGCAGCTGATCAACAGTTCTGTATCTAGAAGGAGGTCAGGGCTGAATAACTGGGTTGACTTGATTTGTGATGAGCTGCGAGTCCTGTTCTCGCCCTTCATATACCTAGGTATTGTTCAGAAGCCTGAAGTGAAGATGTTCTGGAGCACTAAACCCTTGATGGAGACTTTTTACATTCGCAGGATTATGTCAGAAGAATGCTACAGTCTGCTATGGAAGTGTCTGCACTTTGTGGACAATACGTCACTCCCCGTAGTTTCTAGTCCAGCAGAGAAATCATTCCAGAAAATAAAATGGTTCTTTGACAAGTTGATTGCAAGATTTTCATCAGTTTACATACCAGAAGAACACATTGCCATTGACATAGGTTTGCAAGATTTGCTGTTCACAGACTGGAACTGATGGCAAAAAACTTGGCAAGGAAACCAGATACTATTGTAGAGAGTGTGATGTTGGACTGTGTCCTGCGCTGTGCTTTGAAATATAACACCACGAGTTCAATTATTGAGATACTGTGCGACTGTTACTTTCTTATCATAAGTCTTTTTTGTGGTACTGGCCACAAACTTTGACATGCCGTGGTGCGTGACGTGTGTACTTCTGTTGTATGTCTGCTGAAAATGTGCAGAAAATTTTGTTTTAAATTGAAAACCAAAAAAAATTTTTTTTAATGATGGTAAAATGCAAGAAACTTATAAATTTATTTCCAGAAATATAGTATCATTATAACAACAATATCTGGAAAAAAAATTTGGAAAAATATTCCACCCTAGCAGAGAGTTAAAAAAAAATTTCCCACGCTAAAGGGGTTAACAGTTCATACTGTTATGTATTGTGAGCACCTCCTTATCTGTTTGCTGAGTTTATGAGTTGGTCCATAAGCTGAAGGTTCTTGACTTGTCTTCTTTAAATTATAAGCTCCATCTACAATACTTGTAGTGCAATTTTCAGACTTGTCCTTTTATGCTCATCAACAAAGCCAAAGCTAGTGTCTGGTTTCTCACAAGCTGTCCTTGCTACATTTTTTCAAAGTAACATGATACTGTACAACTCTCTTTCACCACAGTTATGTTTATTGTTGTCCTTCTTTTCTTCAGACTCATTTCAGGTATAACATTTTCTTCCTTTTCTGTGTTAAATCAGCTGCGGCCAGATGAACTGGGTGATGGCATTGTTTTCTTTCATAAGTCACACCTACAACATGCTCACTTCTCTGTACCTATTACAACCCTGAAGTCATTTAAAATCCTTATCTCTATCTTCACCTTTGATGGCCCTTTCACCTACTGACTGACAGGTGGCGAATGCCCGTTCTACGCAGACCCACTATTTTGAGGCACATCCAGACACTGCAACATCTACTATCAATAAGGGACTGCTGGGCAACGGTGTTATAGTTTACCACGGACCATATTGCCTGTCTTCGATCTATGCCATCATTGCAACTTGTTCCAGGAACTGTGAACATCATGTCCTCTGTCAACTGTGGATATGAATCCGTTGGTTGGGCTCAGCATGTAATTGTAAGTAGTAACTTCTAACGTGCCAGTGTCTAATGCACAAGGCAACTGATGGCTCACTAAAGCCATGCCACAGTCAGGTCATTATCCAGCAGGTCAGTCCACAAGGCAGAGAGGCAGCATATGGTGATAAGCAATTTGAAACAGGTAAGTTTTAAGCTGAGAACAAGTGACTGAGCAGAAGAAACAGGTGCAGGAATAGAGTTCCAAAATTTAGGTCCAGCAACAGAAAAAGCCCGTTCACCAATAACAGTTCTATTCTTAGATATGACAAGAGAAAGACAATCAGATGACCTGGTGGAGCAATGGTAAGTCTGGGGAATAAGGACTGATTTTAAGCATTGTGGTTGGTCAGAGTTCAGTGTTTTATAAACTATAAGTCCCAATGTAATCTTTTGCTGAACAGGAAGCCTATGATTTAAGCACAGGTGTTATATGCTCATATTTTAATGTGTTTGTTGTGGCTCTAGTCAAGGAGTTCTGAAAGCTTTGGAATTTCTGCAAGTTTGACTTTATGATACCAACAAGAATTGAGTTACAGTAGTCAAGGCAACTGGAGACCAATGCATTTGCCAAGGATATTCTAGAAGGCATAGGGACATATCACCTAATTCTGCATACGTCATGAATATACATGTATATCGTCATCATCATCATGATCCATGGGCCGAGAGCCTGTAGGTGTCCACTGCATGCATTGTCACTTGTCTCCACAGTTCCCGATCTTGTGCTGTTCTTATCAAGGCATGCAAGTCTTGCTTACACCAATCCCTTATATCATCTGTCCACTCCCTGTTAGGTCTTCCTCGTCTCCCATTTCCGTCCATAATTCCCGTCATCACGCTTTTTATTTTTCTACTGTCATCCATCCTGCATATATGTCCAAACAAAAGTAATTTCCTTCTCATTATTACTTGTATTAGATCTTCTTTTATGCTCAGTCTTCTTCGGACCTCCTTATTTGTTGATTGCATTGGATTTCCTTCGTCTGTTTCCTTTATGAACGGAGTATCTGCACCCATCCGTTCGACCCTTGCACTTCTCTATGAAATGAGTTCCAGGCTTGGGACTGGCTCTGATATCCTTGTGGCACCAGAGGTGGCGTTGCTGCCCACGTTAGCCAGCTGTTTCAATATAACATGTATAACCACTTTCAAATACCATTTACATAGTTTGTGAGTGACATAGTATAATCAAAATGACACCCAAGTTATGAACGGCATCAGTCAACTCAACAAGCAAGTTGCCCAGCATTAAGGAAAAACATGTGCATGAGCCTGTGCTGGTGACTCTTCTAGTAGTAGTATGTGCATTGTTTTGTTTGCTGACATATTTTCTATGCTGATGACCTTTTAACTACATTTGGGCTATTATAGGAAGCACTTGTGTGAGGTACTTAAAACGCACTACATCAAGTGTTTAGATAACTTACTACTGATAGCACTTTCTCCACAAGGTTCTGTACTTGACCCGCTCCTGTTTACATTATGTACAACTCTGCTCAGTTCACTATGTACTTACGATACCTCTCTCGACTACCATATGTATGCTGATGAATCCCAACTATTACTTTCATTTGATAGTTCAACATCTAATCTCGTTCTTCATTTGCTTGCTTGCTTTTGGCACTGTTCAATCTTGAACGGCTAGTAATAAACAACTTCTGAATCCCTCTTGCCTCAAACTTTCTTAATCCAACTAGCTAATGCATTGGTTTCCAGCAGACTTGACGTTTTTTCTTTCTTTTCATTTGATAGTTCCACATCTAATCCTGCTCTCCAGCTTATTGCTTCTGTTTTTGGCGATATTCAGTCTTGTAATTGTAATTGTAATCTGACATTTATAAAGCGCCACTTCAAGAATAGACTCATCAGAGGCGCTCCAGACCCGAACCAGTGAGACCACTGTCAAATAATACAGACTTCAGGCACTTGCGAAACTGCGGAAGGGACAAACTGAGGAATGCAAGCCGGAGTACCTCGGAAAAGGTGATTCCAGGTACAGTATTAGGTCCAACATAGGCAAAGCTTCTAGACTGCGCTGTAGCAGTGCGCATACGAGGGACAGTCAGGAGTCCAAGGGAGGCCGACCAGAGAGTGCTACGGCCTTGAACCAAGGAGACCGGAATGCAGAAGACCCTAAGATATGATGGAGCAGAGCCAACGAGACAATTACGCATAAGGGTTAGGATCTTGAACTGGATATGCTGCTGAATGGGAAGCCAGTGCAGAGTGTCCCGCATAAAGGAAATTATATAGCCATACCTGGGGACGCCTCCAATAAGACGGGCAGCAGCATTGAGAACAGACTGAAGCTTGGAAATATTGGCAAGTGACAGTCAAGCAAAGATAGCTTTAATAAAGTCCACCCTGGTGCAGATAAGGGCATGAATTAGAGTAGTAACGGCATGAAAGGAGAGGGAGTGGCGGATGGTACGAAGCTGACGAAGGTGGTAAAAGCATGAGCGGGAGACACTGTTAACATGATCGGTCAAGGAGAGTTCCCGATCTAGAACAACCCCCAAGATCACGGACTTTGGAACAGAATAGAATGTCCGGAAACCTCTGGAATAAGGATGATGAATCGATCTTAGAAAGCTGAGCTTGACCACCAAGCCAGATGAACTGGGTCTTAGCAGAGTTCAGTCGGAGGTGATTAGAGGACATCCAGAGACGAAGAGTAGATGTTGCGTCAAGAATCCTCTCAACCAGAGAGGAAGCTGCTTCCGCTGGGCCTTGAGCGAAGGCCTGAGTGTCTCTGCATACTGATGGATGGCAACACCCATGGGAAGGAGAACCCTGCCAGATCGGCAGTGTACAGAATGTAAAGGAGAGGGGCCAGGACAGAACCCTGAGGAACGCCAAAAGGTATAAGGGACCAGGCAGTACGTGTTGACCCAAAGACAACGGAATGAGAGCGGTCTGAGAGGAATGACTGAAACCAAAGAAGGGCAGTATCAGTAATGCCAAAAGATTTTTCTAGGCGCTCCAAAAGGATAGAGTGTCAAAGGCAGCACTAACATCATAGAGGGCAAGAAGAGTAACCTGTCCACGGTCAAAAGCTCCAAAGACATCGGCCAGGAGACGTGTAATAAGTGATTCAGTAGAGTGGAACTTCCTAGATCCGGATTGAAGAGGAGGCATGAGGGAGTTAGAGTCAAGGTAGTCAATCAGTTGGACAGACACACATCTTTCAAGAAGCTTCGAGAGGAAGGAAAGGTTAGAGATAGGTCGGGAGTTAGACATATCATTGGGGTGAAGACCCTGGCTGAGAGAGGGAAAGACTACAGCACGTTTGTGAGAAGCCGGGAGTGAACCCTCACCCAGGGAGGTATTACATAGCAAGTGGTAAGAACGGAATTAAGTCATCTATAAAATCCTTGATTAAAAATGGTGGTAATAAGTCCAGTTCACAGGACTTAGCAGGTGACTCCAGCAGGAGCCGATGAACTGCTCTCCAACTAATTGCTTCTGTTTTTAGCGATAATCAGTCTTGGATGGCTAGTAATAACTTCTGAGTCCTTTCTTCTCCTAGGTAAAAACCAACAAGTCCGCAAAATTGATTGTCTTGTTTCTGTTCAGTTGGGTGACTTACTTATGAACTGTACTGAATGCGTGCACAGCTTGGGCGTAGTGTTTGATACCACCCTGTGACTTTCTAATCATGTTCAGGCATATGCAAATCAGCTCAAGTTCACTTACAGGATATTTGTAGAATCAGATCTCTCTTGCTGCAAACTGTTTTAATCCAATTAGCTACCACATTGATTTCACTGGTCAACAAATTTTTGGGAACATTTTGTTTCCTCCGAAATTTCAGGTGGAACTAATAGATTGCAACACGCTGAACATAAATATGTCTTTAGAATGTCTGTATCACGTAGGGTTTGTCAGAAACATGTGATTATTCATTCAACATAGTCACGTCTTTAGCGGCACACACTATGACGGCAACGTCAGCAAAAGGAAACAAAATTAGAAATGTTTTGCCTGGGATTTTCTTTTGTAATCACTGTCTGATGTTTCGCGCATGAGAGTCCAACAATAGTCACCCAGCATAGACGGATTCCAATTGCCCTGGTAATGTTTCTCCGTCTTCATAATGTCTTGATGAAACCTCTCTCCATGTTCATCACTGACGTCGCCGAGGTTGGCTGGGAAAAAGTCGAAATGTGAATGAAGAAAATGTATCTTCAGTGACATGTTACACTTCATTGATTTCTATGCCTGAAGCAGACTTTCAACCTGTTCGACATAGTTCGGTGCCTTATAGTTTCCAAGGAAGTTACAAACAACATTCTTGAAGGCTTTCCAGGCGACATGTTCTGTACCCTGCAGCAGACCATCAAAGTGACTATCCTTCATCACATTTCGGAGTTTTGGGCCAACAAAAATGCCTTCTTTTATCTTGGCATCACTTATGCGTGGAAACGTATGGCGCAAGTAAGCAAAGGCCTCACTTTGCTTGTTCATTGCTTTAACAAAGTTTTTCATAAGCCCAAGTTTTATGTGCAAAGGTGGAAGCAATATCTTCTTTGGGTGGTGTGCAACATTCTTTATCCCTGGAACCAATTGTTTGCGGGATGGCCAGTCCTTTCTTATGTGATGTAAATCTCTTGCTCGACTGTCCCGCTCACAAAGGAAACAACAGTACTTGGTGTAACCAAGCTGCAAACCCAGTAGAAGTGCAACTACCTTTAAATCTCCACATATATTCCAGTTGTACGTCGAGTACTGAATATGGTTCAGCAGAAGCTGCATGTTCTCATACGTTTCTTTCATATGAATTGCATGTCCGACAGGTATGGAGGGGTAGATATTGCCGTTCTGTTTGGTCATTGTCGCATAGAAGAGCACAAAACAATCCATTGATGTTACTGCAAAAAGTAAGACTGCCAACTTGGCTGAAATATTTTGTCAGATCTTCATGACGGCTTCGAAATACTGAAATTTTCGTACCTGATGACAAGAGATTCCACCCTTGAAGCCTTGATCCAAGCAGTTCTGCCTGACTCTTTGATAAACCCAAATCTCTTACCAGATTGTTCAGCTCTGCCTGAGATATTAAATGAGGTTCGCTGGATGTCGATGGCACGAAGTCTGGATCAGCAGCATCTTCCATCTGCACCGGCTCGTCCGACATCGCCTCTTCATCCTCATCCTCTAGCGTCCAAACCTCGGGCGCTTTTGGAACTGGAAGGCTTTCGTCGTGCAGCACTGGTCTCATTGCCGATGCGAGGTTTGGGTACTCGATAAGCTTCATGGTCTTTGATGAATACTCTGACACATTTGTCATGCAGAAGTAACAATCAGTTACATGATCTCTCTGCTCCCTCCATATCATTGGGATGGCAAACGGCATGGATGGTTGCTCACCCTTCAGCCAAGCTCGCACACTGGTAGCGCAAGATGCGCAACATATATGAGGAGCCCAAGCTTTCTCCTGGTCACCAACTTTGCACCCAAAGTATAACTGGTATGCCTTCCGAATGTGTGCAGTCATACTCCTCTCCTGAGCTTTCATAGTGAACTCACCACATACGTAACAAAACGTGTCACGGCTGTTTCGACACTGGCGTGACATTTCATGAACTTTATTATATTAAATCTTGTGAACTCAAGAGTTTTGCTGATATGAAATGCTGTTTGACAGAGACGTTACTTAGAAAGACTGTTAACTCATTGTTGCTGCGTTGTCATGGAGACAAGTCAAAATTTTCTTGCTGTACTTTCATGACGTCTTTGTTATATGTTGTAGTGGTTATAGCGGTCAAAAATATTACTTTAATCTAAAAAGAACATAAGGTACTGTCAAGCAAGAAACCTGTGTGCCTATGATTATGAGAAAAACTTATGCTTTAAAATTTCACAATAATTGTAACAGAAATTGGCCGTATCTCAAAAACCCTACGTGATGTGAACATTTCAAAGTTATTTCTGTGATCAGCATCAAAAAATCTAGGTGGCACATCCAAAATTATAAAGGAAACAGAAACCTTGTAAACATTTTCAGCAGACTTGACTACTATAGCTCACTTCTTATTGGTATCACGAAGGGAGATCTTCATAAACTACGACTGCTCAGTCCAGGAGCTTTGCCTTTGTTGGCCCTTCCAGCTGGAACTCCCTTCCTCTTGAGCTGCGGCTTCAGTTACTTAGTCTCTCCCCTACCCAGTCTCACAAACGCCTGAAATCCTTTTTGTTTGTTCAAGTCGGGAGCGCCACTGTTTCCTAAGTGGCGCTTTATAAATGTTTGTTTACAATTTACAATTTAAACTACAAATTGTTCAAAACTCTCTCACTGTAGCCATCACAAAGACCCCTAAATATTTATCAGCATACTAAACCAATATTAAATTCATCGCATTGGCTGCCTATTGAACAAAGAATTCATTTAAAAAAATCTGTCTTATAGTTCACGAAGTACTACATTTAAATCAGCCAACCTATCTGTGTTTCCTGCTCAGCCCAACACAGATAGATATTGCACTCGATCAGTGAGTGACTCTTGCTGTGCCCCATACCCAAACATTGTTAGGCTCTTGGGCCTTCTTGGTAGCTGTACAGTTCAGTTATTTATGTAAATTCTTTGATGTCATTCAAGTCTAAACTAAACTCATCTCTTTCAACTTTCTTAGCCACTGTAGCCTGGCTTCTGGTTTCTCTGGCCTATCGCAGTTCGATGTAGTCTCCTCAATGGATTATGTTTTTTGACTGCGATTTCACTTGAAATGACTATCAACTGATGTCTTGGGCATTATGATAACAGCACTGATTAGATTAGAAAATTCTGAAATTTGAAGACATTCACTCCATACTGCAATCATCACTGCACTGGCTTCTTATTGTACAGAGTTATGTTTAAAATGTTTAAAACATGCCTCATTGTTTATTAAGTGATACATGTAGCTTGCTAATAGACAAAAAAGACCTCTAGTGCCAAGCGATGTCATAAAAAATTGTCACCGTGACCTGCCTACTTATATTTCATCTGCTGCTACACCTGGAATTTACAAACAGTTGTGCATTGGATGCTTTAACTTTTGTTGTGCTTTTGCCACAAGATGCCAGATTCATGGTCTTTGTCACTGGCCCAGCACTAAATTACTACCTGTTTCTGTCCAGACAGCTGGTTCTTGGGTTCCCGGATATGTCAGAGCTGAAGACCTTTTTTAGGATTGCTTATCCTCTGTAGCCTTTCAGTCTCAGGGGCCTCTCAGACCTCAGCTGTTTTTGTCCAATGCATTATTCTTGCATAATGTGATTTGCAAAAAGGCGACCATCAATTGATGGTTTGTGCTTTACAATGGTGCTGTAGAAGTTCCAAAATTAGATTAAATTAGATTAGTCATAATTTTTAATAAATGAAGAGTAAAATAGGGAAGACTGGACTAAGCTATGAGCAGATGTGGACATTTAAAAAAATTGAAGTTAATAGATTATACTGTTGTGTTTTTAAGTCAAACCACTGCAAAAATCTATTGAATTAATAATGATCTGGTTAAGTGAAGCAGGCAACTAACCATAAGATGCATATAGTGCACTGACAAAAGTACTCAGGACAAATGCACCTCCTTGATGGTTTAAAGTAATACGAGCCTATCCTGCACAGAGTATATGTGTGCTAGTTCATCAAAAGGCCCCTTATAGGGAAATTCTCTGATGCTTCCCATTTCTGCCTGTCTCTCTTCCCTCTGACAACTCCCATATCTCTTGTTTCCCGTCGTTCCCTCCCAAATCTCTTCTCATCTCCCTGGCCTCTCCTCTCCCCTTCCTTTTTTTGCATTTATGAAATCCCTATTTGTTTCCAGTTTCTCTTTTTTGCTGTCCCTTAAACTTCCCTCACTCATCCCCACTATCCTTCTCTTTCTAATCCTTCCTTTTCTAATCTTTTCTTTTCTAATCTTCCCTTTTCATGCCTCTCCCAAATCTCCATTCCTTCCCTTCCCTCCCTCTCTTAAATTTATAAAATTCCCTCTGGTTTCTGTTTCCTCCTGTCACTCACTCTTCCTCCATTCTTCCCTTCTCTCTCCACTCCACCTATCCACTCTTGGATCTTCTCTCTTAATATCCCCTATCCCTGCCTCTCCGTCTTTCTAATCTCCTCCCCACTTCCCCTTCCCTATCCTGGCCTTTTCTCCTTCTAGCCTTCTCTAGATGATGATGAGTTGTCTGCCCAAAGGCAGATCCATTGGCTTTATGCCACCCAGAGATGAGATGAGTGAGGTGGTTTCCCATTGCCTTCCTCACAGACAATTGTGGGTGAGCAACTTGTCCAAGGTCGCTGCGCAGTGGCTTGAGGCATATTCGAACCCGTGACCGTCTGGTTACAAGGCACCAACAATACCACTACACTACGCTTATGTTTGTAAAATCCTCTGTTGCTCCCTGTTACCTAGGGCCCTGAAGCAATTGCAAAACTGTATTCTATATACATCAATTTCTCATGATGGACTCAGTATTTTAAAAAGGCCCCAGAGCTAAAAGCCACCACATTAGATGCTTGGCCACCATGCCAACTATACTGTCTGTGTCTGTGTATCATACCAAGTTTTTTTATAGAGCATATATGCACTGCCAAACCAGTTTTGCAAGTACAGTATGTTTTGTTTATGTTATTTATTGTTACTGAACTATGCAGCCATACCAGAGATGATTTGCATCATTATCTGAACATGTATACAGAGTGCACATTATAACCAAATCAGTGAGTATATTGTCTGAAGTGGTAACCAGTGTTTAACAGCATACGGCTGCCAGGTCCATTGACCTTACCTTACTTGATTTAATTTATGCAGATTATCTGTGTATTGTGTTTAAGGAGGCACTCATGTTGAAGATGATGGCCTTAGATGTTATATACAGTTCAACAATGCTTATTTTAAACAAAAGCTTATTTTAAGGTGTTGTACATGTACTTTATTGATATAAAAGGATTAGTGGCACTTAAATTTATCTATGGCATTCCATATGCACAGCCTAGAGTTCATGGAACCTGAAAGCAGAAATTCCAAAAAAAAAACAATTCAGCTGAATTTATTAGAGATTATTTCCATTGCAAAATGCTATTTCAAGTTAAACAGAATTTTCTGGCAGCCTTTGCAAGTCCTTTGATACCTGTGGGAAGTGTCGTGTAGACACATTTTTGATGACCATCCAGAATTCTCACGATTTCGTTAGTCCACTGTAACCTGCAGATACTCAGCCACATAGACATGTACATGGTTGCAAAATACCCTTTCAGCTTGTTACAGCTCTTGCCATAACATGGTACTTGATATGGATCTTAAATTGTAGCAAGGATTGTAGCAAGGGTCTGTAGTTTTTGTACTCAAATTTGTAGGCTGCTATTTAGTAATGAGCTTGAAATTCATCACATCTTAATACATTTTGAAATAAAAGTTTACATTTGCTGGTCAATCAACTAATTAGTATCATTTCATTTGTTGGCAGACCCACTGGCTTATCATATACTGTACATGTGATTGGTGATTACCCGCGATGACATTGGGCCGATCGGAGTTGCTCTGGAGCCGCCCTCGATCTCCGATCACGCCCTCCTGAGCTACACCATTCCGTTTCTGTACACGGTACCGTTAGTCACACAAGTCATCTTTAGAGGATGGAAAACTCTCGACAGGGATGTGCTTCGTGAGCGTCAGAGACAGTCGCCTTTGTCATCTTTCTTCTGAAGGAGACCTCTCGTCCGTCCAGTTGTTTGACTTGTACGATACTACTCTTCGCTCTATTATTGATGATCTTCTCCCTTTAAGATCGGCTCGAGTAAGAAATAGTCCGACCACTCCCTGGTTCGACTCAGAATGCAGAGCCGTGCGCAGGGCAGTTTGGCGCTCCGAACGGCTCTAGAGGAGAACTCGGTTGGCCCAAGATCATGCCGATTGGATTCGGCTTCTCTGGGAAAAACATTCATTCTTTAAGGACAAGGAACAGTGTTACTGGGAGGCTATGATCGACCGCCACACGAAGGACAGCCGATGGCTCTGGAGGGACCTGTCCTCTATGCTTGGTCGCAAGGAAAATTCACCAAGTCCATCGTTCACAGCCGATGAATACATGTGTCATCTGATCAAGAAGGTTGCTGATGTTCGACGCGACACGGAAGGCTCTCCCTCACCAATTTATACGACAACTCATTGTCGGCTAGAAAACTTCTAATTGGTTACGGGTGCTGATCTCAAGTCACTTCTCCTCTACTCACCGCCCAAAACATGCTTGCTTGACCCGATCCCGATGTTTCTCCTCCAGGAGGTCGTTGACGAGCTGCTTCCATTCCTGGTGGGGCTTTGCAACGCCTCTCTATCCGAGGGGCATCTGCCGGAGGGCCAAAAGCGCGCTATTATACGGCCTTATCTCAAGAAGCCCGGATTGGATGCTAGTGACATCAATAACTATCGGCCGATTTCTAATCTCTCGTTCCTTTCTAAGATCGTTGAGAAAATAGTCGTCCAGCAGGTAGTGTGTTATCTCAAGTCGTTCCACCTCATGCCAAAGCTCCATTCGGGCTATAGGAAGGGTCACTCGACGGAGACAGTCATCCTCCGTCTTATTTCCGACATCTGCGATGCGGTGGATGCTGGGAATGTCACGCTGTTGGCTCTTCTCGATGTCAGTGCAGCGTTTGATACCGTCGATCACGGCATACTGCTGACTCGACTTAGCACCTCCTATGGACTCGTTGATCGGTCGCTGGAGTGGCTAATTTCCTTCTTGGATGGGCGTACCATGAGGGTGGAGATTGGCACGAATACATCAGATTGGGCATCGATCCTGCATGGTGTTCCGCAGGGTTCCGTCCTTGGACCGCTCCTGTACATACTGTATACGGCTGACCTGACACAGGTCATTACAGCTCTAGGGGCAATGGTCCATCAATTTGCAGACGACGTTCAAGTCTACCAGTCCTGCCATCCACTCGATGCTCCATCTTGCGTCTCAAGGGTAAGGGCCATAGTTGACAGTGTACGGAACTGGATGTCGTCAAATCGCCTACGACTGAATCCTGCTAAAACGCAGTTTATTTGGCTTGGATCTCGGCACAAGCTGCCAAGGATCGACAAAGCTTCAATTTCGGCGACATTTCCAGGCTGGGCATCATTACATGCTGTCCGGGATCTTGGTGTCATCTTGGATGAAGAACTCTCGATGGCCGCTCACGTCAACTTACTTTGCAGGACCTGTTTCGACGAGCTGCGTCCGATCAGGGTCATATGGCACAGTTTATCTCATGGTGCTGCGGCCACCCTGGTTCACTCTTTCATCGTGACGCGCTTAGACTATTGCAACTCAGTCCTAGCAGGCCTGCCAAAGTTCCGAATTCACCAGCTGCAGTCGATCCTCAACTGCGCGGCCAGGATCTTGGCCAACCTGCCTAAATTCTCGCATATCTCAACCTATGTGCATGATACTCTGCACTGGCTTCCGATTGAGAAGAGAATCCATTTCAGAATACTTCTAATAGACAGGACGTCGATTGCTGGTTCGGCTCCAGAATACATCAGAGAGCTTCTCATACCTGTTGCGAGCCGACCGGGTCGTCAAAGGCTGCGCTCTGCTGCTCTTGGCCAGCTCACAGTTCCGCGCTCCTGCATGACGGCACGGACAAATCGTGCTTTTTCCTGTGTGGGACGGCTTCTTTGGAACAGTCTGCCCCCAGAAATTCGATCTCTCGCCGCCTCAGCATCTCAGGAAACATTCTCGGCTCGTCTTAAGATGCATCTTTTTGGTAATCTTCGATAACCACCCTGCAGCCCCTTTGTGAGTTTCTTAAAACGCGCTATACAAGTGCCTGGATACATACATACATACATGTCCAAACCTTTAAATATATGTATACATATATTTAATTTTTATTTTTAAAACTACTACTCATTAAGCCGAGAACAAAAAGGTACTTTTAAATTTGAAGGAAAATCAAAATGCCCTGAACGAATGTTATACTTTATGGAGGAAACAATGTTTAAACTTAGCTCAATAAAATGAACTATTTAAAAATTTATGTTGTTCTCAATTAATTTTCAGTTTAAAGCAAAGTATTGAAAAACTGACATTGGATTTTGAATATTGTAGAATGATGACCAGAATATTGAGGAGATTGATGTCATGTTAAATCAAATGGAATCAGATGAGGTAGTTCTTTCATCTCATTAACATTTTGCATCACAACCATTCACGGAACTATTGATTTCTAATACCATATTTTCACACATATATCCTGCAAGTTATACGAGATTTTACAAATCCCACATCCCCGCATGGGTTAACTTGATGTTTGAGTTATACCAGGTTATTTTACACTGATGGTTTCCATTAACTTGCTATATTTTCTGGATGGTACTGTTGCCGTAACATGCATAGCGCCAATAAACGAATTTACGACTGGTGGCAAAATTAGAAATCACTTTGTTCAGGCTTATTATCAATTACACTTTCCAAATTTATGATTTGTTAATTTTATTGTGTGTTGCATTGGTATCAGATTTGATTTCACAGTGTTACTTTACAATAACAACTGCCCCAGGGAGTCTAAATGTAGCAACCAAGATACTATATGGAATGCACTCACAAACTATTAAGAAAAGTAAACCTTATTAGTACAAGAATCTGGGAAAAATTTGTGTACTCTGAGTCTAACTATACATACTGATGCCAAAGCAGGTAATACTGATGCCAAAGCTGATGTAGGCTAATGTTCAGGCACTTATTTAGTCTGTCTGGCATCACTGTGGTTAGATATGTGCTATAAAAATGAATACATCTGTGATTTCACCTAATGCAAGCTTACTTCCAGAGTCATTCTTTTTGTCATCTGATGCAAGTAGAGTATAGATCTACACAAAACAACACTCCCATAGCATTTAAGACATTGCTATGTTACCAAAAGAAATGTTAAAAACCACATTTTCATTCAATTTAATGAGGAAGTAGTAAAAATAAATTTTGCTTAGTGGTTTAGACAGTTTTAGCACTTGTGGACTAGCGTGGCTAAGTCTCATTTTTTATGGTATCTGCAAGCTTGCAGAGTATTTGAAAGAAAGGATCAAAGCTCCACATTTCCATTGAATTTCATGAGAAGGTAGTAAAATAAATTACATGTAGTGGTTTAGACATTTTGAGTTTTAGGTGAGACGTGAGTTAGCATTTGTGGACTAGCATGGATGGACTGTATTTTATGGTCTGTATGAGCCTGTGATGTTACCAAAAGAAAGATTGAAAAGCCACATTTCTGTTCAGTTTTATGAGGATATAGTATATATAAATCATGTGTACCATTTCAAACATTTTAATATGTGGGTTAGTGCTTGTGGACTAGCACAGACAGACCTCTTTTATGGTCTGTATGGGCCTGTGGAGTATACACTTATGCAGAGTATACAAACTTTTCTTACACATTTAGCTAATTTCCATAAGGTATGTGCATGTGCAGGTTACATGCATGTTCGGCCTGTATGGATGAAAATATGGTATGTATGCATGCCTGTATGGATGAAAATATGGTATGTATGCATGTATTTGGGTCTTTATATAGCACATTATAAGGCCATCTGAAAAACACTATTAAGATACCTGTCTAAGGATCTAAGCAGATATGTCATAACGAGAGGAGAATCTACCATGAGCTGAGTAAGAAGGAACAGTATGTATGTTTCACCATTTAAATAAGGTCAAGCCTCTCCGTCACATGAGCCATTAGCATACAAATCAGTTTATGCATTTTGATTTTGGTTATATTTTGTTAAAGTTACGGTGCAGTTTTAATAATGCACAGATATTGGGAATCATGCTATCTGATGTAAGTAAATTAAAGCTCTCATTACCCGCAGGGATTGTAGGGGAGGAGCATATTTTTCGTGCTTTGGCTGTTGAGCCAGCAGTAGACAAATCCCAAGGTTCTGGACATTGGCCAACGCATTACAGTACTTGCTGCTGCCTTCGAGCTTATGGCGCTACCAACTTATACTTTTTGGTGTGCACAAACAACTTGCCGGGGGTCATTACATGGATTCTGCTTAGCAGGCATGAACCTGCAATCTTCAAAACGTTTGATTACAGACCCAGTACACTAACCGAATAGACTACTGTGTCACATTGCATTTCTGAACCAGAATGCAGGCTGACCATTCCTTAAGAGGGCTGACCCAAAATATCTTTTCAATTTCCTAAAAGTGCAGGGTGTACATCAAACAGAAGCCTAGGTTGCTGCCTTCAACTACTTCGTTGTTGCGTTTTATGCAGTTGCCTTAGTCGATTATAATTTGCTGTCAGCTGGTTTACTGTTCACCATTATCGTCATTTAATGCAGGTATGCAGGAGCTTGGAAATCCTGTATATTACAGGTGTAATTGTAACTGCAATCAGAAATTTGTAAAGCACCGCTTCAAGAGAAACTGACAGAAGTGCAATGCTTGATTGTCGATATTTTCAATCTGTACATATTCACTGCATCTTTATCAACATTCCTTAGCATTTGTAGGACTTAGTTTTGCTGTGTAATTGAGTTTAAAAAAACTTGTCGACTGAATTTAGAAGCATTGTACGTACTTCCAATGACCAACAATAAATTTTTACGAGCTGGAACAAATCAGTCATTGATTGTTGACGTACTATATTTGCCCAGTTATTTTTGGAATAAATAATAGTATGCAGTTATTGCTGTCAGTCGTATACTGCAGCAATTTGAAATGTGAAATTTAACTTTTTCTGTGTTTTACAACACATGAGATAAAAGTTTTGCACTAAAGTAAATTATTTCTTGGAATAAGGGACAGTGTTGCGACAAGCCATATCACTGTCAGTTTAACAATAAATTTGAATGCAATTTATTGTGCTTCTGGCCTCCGCCAGATTTTTTTGGATAAAACGCCCCGTAATTAAAATAGTTTTAAACTTGTTATATCTCAATCAATTCTTGACCTACAGACATGAGGTTAACGTCATTCTTTAGCATTGTGTCTCCTCTTACCATCCATCTGTCAAGTTTTTGAGACAAAATTTTTTGCGGAACTCATAGTTGCCCCAAATTGTACCCCACCCCACTTTTTTTTACTTTTTTCATGTTCAAGCCCCTATAGAAAAACATTTTCAGTGCCAACATATGAAGTGACAGCACAAAATCTGTGCAGGAATTAATTCCAGACAAAACTCAAAAGAAATTTTTCAAATATTTTCATAATTGAATAAGGTACAATATTTTTAGTATGTAGACCATAGTCGTAAAAATTGAAGGAAATATAAGAAAATGTCTGAATAGTAAGAAATTTTTAACTTATCAGATCTTGATCATTTTTTTGATATAGAGACTTCAGGTTTTCACTATTCTTTAGCATTTTATCTCCTCTTTTTATCCATCTGTCTAGTTTTTGATAAAAAGTTTTTAGAGAACTCATAGTTGCTCCAAACTGTACCCTACCCCACTTTTTACGTTTTTCATGTTCAAGCCCCTATAGAAAAATATTTTCAGGGACAACATATGAAGTGACTGCGGGAAAACTGTGCAGGAAGTAATTCCAGACATAACCCAAAGAAATTTAAAAAATATTTTCATAAGTGAATAAGATACAATATTTTTAGTACGTAGACTGTAGTCGTAAAAATCAGAGGAAATATAAGAAAATATCTGAACAGTAAGAAATTTTTAACTTATCAGATCTTGATCAGTTTTTGACATCGTTCTTTAGCATTTTATTTTCTCTTTCTATTGATCCGTCTAGTTTTTGATACAGAAATTTTGTGGGAACTCATAATTACCTACCTACCCCACTACCTCACAAACACATGCACAGCAGTACAACCACGACATCATAAATACTACAACATGCATAAAAACAGGACAACAACAAGAATATTACAACAAGCCAGGCACACAGAGAGGCAAACAGGCCGACGTTTCCTTTTCAAATATTTGGCAACGAATGCAACTGTGGATGACCTTGTTCACATTTTTGACACAGTGATCAGCAGCTTGCTTGACAGGCATGCTCCTCTGTCTGAATGTACCGTGCGAGAGCGCTGTCATCAACCATGGTTTGACATTGATTGCCGATCTGCGCGGCGAAGGCGCACCACCTTTATCGACGCTTCTTGAATAGTGGAGGTTGTTCTGCTGAGCAAGATTGGTGGAAGGCTTTGCGCTCTGGAAGGAAACTGGCGCATCAGAAGGCCTCTTCGTATTGGCGTTCCAATTCTGCAGGTACCGACCAGCGTCGCGTGTGGCAGTCGGTGAACCAACTGCTGGGTAGCAAGGGCTACACTCTCACGCCTGGCTTCTCTGCCACATCATATCACAACTACATCGAAGACAAAATAGCCGATATTCGAGGATCTACTGCTGGTGTCAGCCAAACTGCTCTCACACCATATCACGCCGCCAGTCTGAATGACTTCAGGCCCATTTCAGTTGATGAAGTAGCCAGAGTCATTCTTTCATCACCATCGAAACAATGCTCTCTCGATTTACTACCAGCCTGGCTGATGAGAGAAACTGGCCCGCTTCTGGCAAACTTCTTCACGCGACTCTTCAACATGTCATTTGCCACAGGCTGCTTTCCCTCAGGATGGAAGCATGCGATAGTCCGACCACTTCCGAAGACAGCTGGAATGGATGGGTCAGTACCAGCTAATTTCAGACCACCTGGTGTTCATATCTAATGTACTGGAGCTAGTTGTACATCAACAACTGACTGATTATCTGATGGAAAATCACTTACTTCCTCGATTCCAGTCTGTCTACAGGCGCCGCCACTCTACCGAGATGGCACATGTCAGGGTCTTTTCCGACATTGTCGACACAATTGATTCGGGTCAGTCGGCGCTTCTGTCCTTGCTGGACATGACGGCTGCTTTCGACACTGTTGACCATGTCATTCTAATCAGGCGACTAGCTTGTTTGTTCGGAGTCAAGACTCAGGCCCTTACGTGGCTCAAGTCTTACCTCCGGGAATGAACTCAGTTGGTTCACCTTGCTGAGGAAGAGACATTGCCGCGACTGGTTACATGTGGTGTCCCACAGGGATCTGTGCTTGGTCCGCATCTCTTCGTCTTATATATAGCTGGTGTGGAGGGTATCGTACGCGCACCTGGTCTTCTCCATCATTGCTACGCGGACGATACACAGCTGTACTTTTTCTGCGACCCATCGCAGGCAGTTGATCTTTAGCAGCGATTGCTGCTGTGTATACAACGGATTGCCCACTGGATGTCTTCAAACCATCTCAGACTTAACCCGTCGAAGTCAGAATTTTTGTGGTGCACTACCCCGTGGCGTCACCTTCTTATCGACAGAGGTTGCTTTGCTCTCCCAGATGGAGACGTGAGCCCAGCGGATACCATTCGCAACCTTGGTTTCTATATGGACAGCCGCATGACAATGTCGACCCAGGTCAGTCAACTCGTCAAAGGCTGGCTCTATCAACTGCGCCAAATAAAATCCATATGCAGGTTAATTCCAACCTCAGCAGCTATTAAACTAGTCAACAGCTTCATAGTCTTCCGAATCGACTACTGTAACAGCCTACTGGCGGGTCTGCCATCCTGCCAATTTGCACAAATTCAGTCTGTGTTAAACTCTTTTGCCCATCTCATTTACAGCAAGATACCATCCGACCATGTTACCGCTCTGCTGCGGGACAGTCTTCAGTGGTTGCGCATCCCGCAGTGGATCACTTACAAGCTGTGTCTGATGACATACAAGGCCTTAAATGGCAGTGCTCCGGACTATCTACTCGATTTCTGCACTGGACCAGCGGATATACGGCGGGTTTACCAACTACGGTCGTCTGTGATTAACCAATTACACGTATGCAGAACCGCAACAAAATTCGAATGCTCCTTCACGGTTGCCAGACCGGCAGCGTCTTCCCGAGCATGTCTAGTTGTCCCCTTCACTGGACACATTTAAAACACAGCTAAAAACTTTCCTTTTCAGCCTATCCTTCAACATCTGAATGCACTGGTGAATGTACGGCGCCCTTTTTCCGACCTCGGTCATGTTACGGCGCTATATAAATTGTCTTATTATTATTCATATTAACGATTTACAGAACTTTTAAAAATTAATGAAAACATTACCACCAGCATTGTCAGTCATCACTGCATCACCTAGCCTAGAGTTTTCTATGGCCTCTGATAAAAAGCTGGTCGTACATTTTACAATAGATTTGTCTATGTTTGATATATTTTCATACATTTATGACAAGAATGACTGGCCTAGATCGTCTTTGAAGCTAATCAGGACACTAATGGTTGCTCAGCAAACAGTGCTTTGAGCGCTAAACTGGCAGTGCCCAGATGTAAATAGAATGAACATAGGACTGTCGCCCGGGTGTAGTGCTTGAACATATTTGATGTATAGGTAAGCACCCGGCACGACAGCAGGGTCTCGTCAACGGCACTAACTCCCAACCTGCGGAGCAACCGAGACGAGGAATGGTGTAACACTCCTCGCCAGTTTAGAACCACTGCCCCGAACTCACTCGGCCACCCCGGATGGACTTTAACAACCCAGTCGATGATGTCAGGTCTGCTGTAGTAGTTGACCTTTTCTTTACACGGCACGCTCATATCATTACAGTCCGCAGTAATTGTGACATCAGCAACATGGGCTACACCGTCCACCAGGGCCACCAGGTCAGGCTTGCGCCTCCCAACTCCAGTAACAATGGTCAACTCCCGAATCACTTCGTGACCCTTTGACTCGACCCTATTGACAATCAGGTCGAGCACCGAATTGTGTCTGTCACACCAGAGATGGTGGATTCTCACACAGCTCTGGGAGATGCCTTGGGCATTGCACCCAGCGTCACACCATACTGTACCCATGTGCCACCCACGTGAGCTGCGCTCTGCAGATGGCAACAGGTCCCCCCGCTCTCTTACAGCCTGGATGTAGTCACCTCCACGAAGGAGGGAGGACCCGTCGGTAACGCAGTTGTTTATGTGGGGGGTTTGTCCCTGCTGTTTCAATCCCCAAACATCAACCGATGAATGGAGCTGGGTTGCCACGAGTTCTTTCACGTCCTTGCAGTCACTCAGTTCCCGATTAACCACCTTTGCCAATCATGCACACTTCCTCCTCACTTCCAGGAAGATCGGACCTGTAGCCAAGCTCGGCATAATGAGGTCTCTCGACTCCTCCCCCTTGACCATGCGACGGTGGGATAAGGTACCGCAGGCATGGCGCTACGCAGTTGAACAGGATGGCCGACAGGGTGTCGCCTTCCAGTCCTCCGTCTTTAGCACTCGCATGGAAGTATCTGGTGGGAGTATCTTGCGGCAGTCGTAACCATTTGTGCACTGCTGCCCTCACCAACCGGTCCAACTGCTCCTGCGATTTGGACGTCAACTCCCCGAGAACGAGTCCATGATACATTTTCGGCAATAGACAACAGCGCAGTAGGAACATGTGCTGTTGGGCCTTTAGAGGAGCACTTGTTAGCCGATCAAGCCCAACATTGAGGAAGTCACAGTATGCCTTTCTCATACCGGACGCTCCTGCCTGCAGTCCCAGGTACTTGTAGGTCTGCACCACGGTAAGGGATTAACTGATTCACCATCAATGGAAAGAATCGGTGAAGGATTGATCACCCAGCGTTTAGCTTTCCCATCCACGTCGATGTGGAGGGAGGCACACTTTGCTGAGCTCAGTTTCAGTCCGCTGTACCGCAGCGCATCGGGCACCTTCACTACCTGTTCTCGCAGGCCCTCAGCAGTTGAAACAATGAGGACGAGGTCGTCGGCATACACTAAACACCGGATCTGGTAATCCTTGTTAAGGAAATAACCAATGGCCAGGATTAGGGCCGACCGCCTACTTTCAGAACGGTCGATGTGTTGGCATACATCGGTGTCACAGCGTACCAGCGGCAATGGCACACCCAGCCTCTGGTGACCCAGCCAGTGTCTTATGGGAGACACAATTGAAGGCTTTGGCCACTTCAGTGAAGGCTAGGCACACCTGTCTTCTCTGCCGCTGGGCCCCCCTTATGATGGTATCGAGAAGGAAGATATTATCGGCACATCCGTCAACAGGCATGAACGCTTTCTGCCTCGGATCAAGTGAAACTTTCTCTGTTAGACAAAAGGCCACGATCTTATGATAGACCCTTGTCACATGCGAGGCCATGGTGATAGGCCTATAGTTAGCTGGGTCCTTAGGGTCACCTCCCTTCGTTATCAGAGCAGTCTCACCCTCGTCGTAGCACCTGGGAGTGTATCCCAGCGTAAGCCACAGTAGTTGATTAGGTACGATGTTTTTAACCTTTAGGAGTTAAATGGACCAAAGCCCCAAAACGTATCTGGCCAGAGCATGTATCGGGTTAAGTATCTCACAAAATGCTGCCTGTTATAGCCTAAATGTTGTTAAAATCATGAAGAAGAAAAAGTTAATTAATAAGCAAAACAGTGTTCAGATAGCTAGAAGAGTAACCAGTGGCGGTCTTGTGCAGACATCTGAGCCCAGCTGATGGGTTCCCCATCCAGAATTGATAGTAGATGCCATGTTCAGTTTTTTGCCATGTTTTGCATTCCCTGGCAAAATCTTGAGTGCTAAGCTGAAATCCATATACATGTACCATTAACGAGTTCCACAAGTTAAGTTAATATTACTGGGAGGCAAGATGACACTGTGTTAAGCAGGCCTGTGTGTAGAAGACATGCATGAGTAACAAAGTCTAGTAGCATATTCATGTTTTTATACCTAATTCATTTTTTTAATTTTCTAAACTTTTTAATGATTCTTATTACTGATGACATTGAGGCTATTCTGTAACCCAATCCAAACTTGTACAGCACCACTGTCATACAATGCCTTGCTCAGTTGAAACGCTTTCCAAAATCTGGGGCTAATCAGACCAGAAACCACTGTTATTTATGCACTGGTACTTTTTTTTGTCACATTTGTGGGCAGATATTTTGCACAAAGTTTCACTGTTTTAAGATTTTGCCGAACACTGAATAGCCACATATTTTTTGCATTGTCCAAGTTTGGAAAATTGTTTGCTCATTGTAGACCTTCAAGAAATGGTGCAGTTTTTGTTCAAAGTCAAACTTTTTTGTCATGCCCAAGACACTTTCCTGGACAAATTTGCATGTAATAAGGCATTGCATTGAAACTGGTCCAGAGATGCAGGATGTAAGCAAATATGAGGAATACAAGGGTAAAAACCAACCATACCTTGTGTATTATGTTGAATGTTTGTGAGGGTTTCACTGGTATTTCAGTTGCCTCAGAACTTTGTTGTGATGGAGATTCTACAACACAGTCAGCTATGTCCAATTTGAAATCATTTGGTTTGTTGGTGATACATGAATCATGCCAGGAGGATGAAAATATGCTTACTCCAATTGATTCTCATGGCTGAACATATCTGTTAAGGCTTGCTGTAGACTTTAGTTTAGAGCAGAAGAAACTCACAGGGCAGCCTTTGATTTGCATTGTACCTGCATTGCTAAAATATTGTAGTCTGTTGAGTAACTTGTGATCAATATCTGTGTAGGGGTACAGTGGACTTAGAGCCCAGGATCTTCAGGAGGCCAAAGATCAGCTTCTTGTTGAGACTTCTGATATGCTTCATGTTCCACTCTTCACTGCTGAGGCTCTTCTCAGGAACCATGGTGATCTTCCACCTGTTATTGCTTCTGTTGTTAGTGCTGTGTTAACACTGTTTTTGAGCGGAATAACCTGTTTATAAGGGTTTATATGTGTACATACATAATTGATCAATTTTTGGTTAACTGCTGCTATGACTGTTCTTGTGTCATTTGTGCTTCTTAGCGCAGAAATCATTTTAAGTCATTGATAACAATTTAAGATGGGTGCTGAACTGCTGTACTACTAATTGGCATAAGAGAGTAGAATCCTGTTTGTCATATTAGAATTTAGCAGGCCTAACTGGCTTCTTTCTTTTGCAAGTGACTTATGTAACATATAAGAATACTTACATTATATAAAAGATGTTTTTCTTACAGAGTGGTCAAGGGAAACATTGCTGGAATCATGGATTAAGGACTCAATTGCTTGTTGTGAGAAGTGTGGGGTGACTCCCCCAATCACACTGTACACTGACCGAGGCATTGCCCCAGTCAGTGCTGCACTGAAGGGAACAGTTGATCATGACCTTGGAAGTCCTTCTGTTGGCTTTGGTCCTTCATTGCCTGATGCAGTGGTAAGGACACTTAACAGAATATTATTAAGCAGAAATGGTGGATTGCCAGGATCATGTTAGTCATTCATCAGTGTACCTAAACTGCTTCCTTATTCCACTAAGAAGTTGCTCTGAATATTATGACTATTGTTGACAGACATGTATAAAAATGTCTACTTACTATACTCTACCAAAACTTACTATACCTTTGACTGCCACAAGTGCAATTTTGCACCAATAATAAACTTCTGCACGTGCCACGGGCACCGATTTAAGACTTTATGGATATCTGTATTAAAGCTGTTGGATAATAGGGAACAGGTGTTCAACCTATGTAAATGCCATAGATACATATAATTTAAAAATTTTGGACAATTTTGAACAAATTTCGGAGGGAGCCTTATATAAGTGTCAAGCCAAGATTGCAAGATACATCCTCAAGAGATCACATGACATGTGCATGGGAGGACATCGACATACCCATCGGAGATCGCATGGTGCATCCATGGTACATCGCACAGCACATTCTTGATGAAGAAGGTCATACCATATTACCTCGGGGATAGTGCGCACTTTTATTCCGAATAATATCTCTTTAAAGTCTGGGTGCGTCTTGTACATAGGAAGAAAGTTCTTAGATGTTTTAGACAAACACTGAACACGCGGCACTAATGAAAGCAACATGTTGATAGCTTAAGTAAGAAATATCAACATTATCCGTATTATTAAAGTCGTACAGTATGATGGATTATTAAATATTAAAACAAGCAGTCAATTTTTTTGAGTAGTATTGACATTAAAATTTCACTTAAAATATTTGTTGTATAATATGTACATGAATCACGGAAGACAGAGGCCTCTAACGTGGCGCAGCGAATTCCTCATTGGCAGCCATTTAGTCATTGTTATGAGCAACTTATGATGGCGAAAACGAAAAGCACAATAAATTTCATTATCCCAGAACGATTCGAGGTATTTCTACAGGCCCTGAGCACTCTTTGACACCGAAAGCTTCGTCGAATGCAACGAATTATGACAGCTGCCGTTTTGTTTTCTTTCATTAAGCTCAGAGTAATTCACTCACATTTGCTTGCAGGGCAGACTAGGGCCAGTCCAGGCGTATTGCAGTAAGACCGCGTCATGCATACCGAACTAATTCACTAGGTGGGCGTGAGCCAAACTTAATCTGGGACTAGCAGTTATGCCCTGTGCATTATAGATAGGTACTAAGATTTTTACATTAGGATAAATTTTGCAACTCGGGTGCGCCCTATGCACAAGTGCGCATTATACCCAAGATAATATGGTATATAATGTTACAAAGCAGATGATACTATAAATAATCAGTTTTTGGCTAAGCAAAATAAATATTTGCTTAAAATGCTGACAAAATATGAGGCAGAATAAATAAGATTGTCCTCCGTTAACACCATGCCGCCATCAATCATAAAATATTCTTATTAATTGTTCTTTTTTGATGGGGTATGTTGCTTTCTACGTAAGGCTAGATATCTTGATTTTATAATGCAGAATGCTTTGGCACTATGAAAGGAAATATGTGTTCACCTTTCTGTACAACTTTCCTTTCATCATATAGTCATCCATGGGTTGAATAACCTTAGGTTTTTAAACCTCTATAAGTCCATTACCGGATTTCACTGGGTAGGTGCTGGAGTCCGTTACCAGATTTCACTGGATTGGCTCTGGAGTCGATAAGGAAAAATGCCAGAAAACACCGGATTGTTTTAAAGCATTTTTTCGAATACTAATGTTTCGTAAGATGATTTCTTTCATTGTGCGGTTAGAAAGCATATTAATCCTTTAAATATAGTGAAATTTGCAGTTTTGAACAACTTTTAGACATAAAAATGAACTTCGAATGAGGACATTTCATAAGGTAAACACTGCTACGCGTCCTTATGCTTTCGGCGGTTATGTGTCATAAATAAGGTCTTGTTTCTTGGCTACTCTGTTATGAATATTAATTAGGCAACTTACAGTCCTAAATCAATGGATTTTCCCCAAAATTATGCACTTTCTGAAAGAATGTAGTCGACTTACGCAAAAAATCGACTATTGACCATGTGCCGCTGACAGCTGAACTCAGACCCTCGTCAGTGGCCAAGAAGTCGTTAGCCTTCCACGGATATTGCCCACTGAATTTGTCTGACATCGGCCGACAGACTAGACCATTATCAAAAAATAATCCGGCCTAGGCCATTTGAGTTGGCGGTCTTTAAGACTGACAGGTTAAATTCAAAGAATTTGTACCTCAAAAATAGTTTATTGGCTGTAGCAAACAAAGTTCATCTGGTTTCACCAGGAGATCTTCAGTTGCCACATGATCTCATTCTGTTAGTTTACCTGTGGATGTTGTTTTGATCTGCACTTCAGTGGATTACCTACCACTGGAACTAAACTTCAGGAAACTGACCTGACTTTTGGCTAGGCCTGGCATTGTTTGAAATGTTGGGGGAACTAAATTGATGTCAGAATTAGGTCCCTGAGTAAAACTGTAAAGACTATTAGCTTGTCTATATGAGCAGAAGATACAGTTGTCTACACCTGTCTGTATTTGTAATCGTAATCCCGAGATTTCTCTGGCACACAGGGAAAGCTACGTCACAGGGACCAGCTTATTCACAGGCGCTCAGTCAAAACGTAATAGATAGGCAAAAGTTTTCAGTTCCAGGTCAAGATCCAAGAGTCAGGCAGCATGGCAGCTACAGTGGTTCATGTTCGGGATTGAAGCGGAGAGAGGGATAAGAGGCAGAATGGGAGTCAGGATAGGATCTGTGAGAGAGGAATGTTTTCAGTTTTGAGTGAAAGGCCAATGCAAGAATTGCAAGCGGTAGAGCGTAGTTGAGTTTGTATGATGGGTCAGTTCTGAGGGAGTTTATTCCAGAGTAGTGGGGCAGCTATGGCTATGGAGCGATTAGGCCTACCAAATTTTAAGGATGAGGTGACAGACAGGCAGAGAAGTGTTAGGGCAGAGGAGGAGCAAGTTGAGCAGAGTGATTGGATTGTAAATAACTCACGAAGATAGGAGGGTTGGGAGGATTGAAGTGTTGTAGGTAAGTGATAAGACTTTGTACTCAATTCATTCAGGTATTTAAGCCAGTGAATTGATTTAAGAACAGTAGTTTTGTGATGGTGTTTGGGGGTTTTGGTGACAGCACAAGCAAGAGCATTCTGAACTGTATGGAGTTGTCTAGACATGCAAGTAAATAATAGGGACGTAAAGTTAAGTTTGAAGGATTGCATGCAGTAGTACTGTAATTGTATCATGCCAGTGTCATCAAGCTATGGCACACCAAAGCCAAACTGCAATCAGGTCCACTAAGATAGAGGGCAGCCTGTGGTGGATAAGCAGTTTGAAAAAGTAAGATGTTTCAAGGGTTATGCTTTATGTGGTATGCCTCCTCCTTCTCTATTTCTTCTTTCTCCTCTGCCTCCTCCTCTTCCTGCTTGTTATACCCAACATTGGTAGAATATCTCTCCGCATGGTTAATGTTGCATCATTGTGATAAATGTTCTGTGTCTTGTGGTAGTTTTGTGTGCAGTGTGTTTTTAGTTCTCGTTTTACATCTCGTCTTATATCCGTGACACTCTTCACTGGCTCCCCGTCCAGCAGCGTGTCCACTTTAAGATCCTCTCCCTCATGTGCAATTGTGTTGTTGGCTCTGCTTCCCTTTAACTCATTGACTTCTGCACTTTGGTCTCCTCGTTGCTGGGCCGTAGCACCCTTCGCTCGGCCACTCAGGATCTCCTGTTTTTCCCTCCAATGCACACCGCTACTGCCCAGTCCAGAAGCTTTGCCTACGTTGGTCCCACTTGCTGGAATCTTCTCCCTCAAGAATTGCGACTTGAGCTCCTTTCTCTACCCCTTTCAGTGTTCTGCAGGCGCCTGAAGACTGTACTGTTTAACAGTGATTTTACTCCTACGGGTCAGAAGCACCTCTGTTGAGTTTATCCTCTAAGATGCGCTTTATAGATCTCAAATTACAATTACAGTCAGTTGTGATGTGATGCCATATGCCATGCAAATTTCTGGTTACATCACAACGCTTAGCAGATGTGGTTTGTTTGTTACAGTGTGATATTTGTACTGGTTTGATTTCAACAGTGGAGCCTCCTGTCCTGATGTCATGCAAACACCACTTCTGTCGTTCTTGTTGGAAGATGTGAGTTTCTGCAGCTCTTGAACTTTGAGATTAATTCTTTATCGACATAACATAATATTTTAAAAAAGTCAGAATGTGTGACAGTTTTTATGTGGTCTGAGTTGGCAAAGAAACATTTTGTGGTAAATAAAAGATTTTCTGAGTGGAGCACCTGTATCGCGATTGGAACTTTTGATGCAATTTTCAGTTTTGTTCTGGCTTGGGTCACGCAAATGATTAGTTGCAGTAACTGTAATTAGTAACTTCTGTTGTGCCGGTATCTGATGCACAAGGCAGCATGCACAAGCCAAAACCGCAGTCAGGTCAATATCTAGAAGGTCAGTCTACTATGACAGATAGGCAGCCTGTAGTGGATAAGCAGTTTGAAAAAGGTAAGTCTTAAGCTGAGAACAAAATGACACAAGAGTCTGAGCAGAATGAACAGGTACAGGAATAGAGTTCCAAAATTTAGGTCCAGCAACTGAAAAAGCCCGTTCATCAAGAACAGTTCTTGTCTTAGGTATGACCAGAGAAAGACAGTCAGATGACCTGGTTGAGTAGTGATCAGTGTGGGGAATGAGTACTAATTTTAAGTATTGTGGTTAGCCATAGTTCAATTTTTTATAAACTGTTAGCCCCAATTTAAATATTCCTTCGTTGACCATGAAGCCAGTGCAGAGATTTACACGCAGAGGTTATATGCTGATATTTTGACATATTAGTTTTGGCTCTAGCCAAGGAATTTTGAAAGAATTTTGAAATCTTTGGACTTTCTGCATGTTTGACTTTGTGATACCAACAAGAATCGAGTTACAGTAGTCAACCACATAATCAACTCCATAGACAAAGGAAAAGTAGCTGCTCTCAGTCTCCTTGACCTATATGCTGCATTTGACACCAATGATCACAGTAAGCTTCGTCACCATCTCGAACACTGTTTTGGTCTCTCTGGTTCTGCGTTCAGTTGGTTTGTGTATTGCTTACACCCTCGTAATCAATCAGTTTGCACAAATCAACTCGCTTCTGCTTCCACTGTTTTCAATTGCTGTTTTCCACAAAGTTCTGTACTGGTCCTGTTCCTGTATACATTATATAGCACTTCACTCGGTTGATTACTTACTGATGGCTCTCTAGCCTTTTTTTATGCTGATGATTCCTAACTATTCGGTACATTTGATACTTCCATAGTTCAGTGATAGTCCTTCAACTACTTGCTTGCTTTTGGCAGTGTTCAGTCTTGGAGGGCTAGTAGTAAACAACTTCTGAATCTCTCTTGCCTCAAACTGTCTTAACCCAGTACAGACAAGCGTGCACTAGAGTGCACTATAGGGTTTATGACGAGAGTGCAGTAAAAGGCACTGGGTGTGTACTCTTAGCTAGATGGCTCTTGGCCTATCGCAGATATTATATTTTTGAAGCCTCGCATCATTTAGGCCAAGATAATATAATTAAGCACAGAAATAAGTGGAAGATATTTTTGGAATTGGGTCATAAATATGAAAATTAACCAATCGAATCAGACATTTAAATCACAAATGTAAATATCCCAAGATGGCGGTCAAGCAAGATAGACTGAACTGAACAGGTATAAGATTTTCCAGTTTTGGCCCCAACTGTTCCATTTACAGGCATCTGTGGCAGACCAGCCCTTGTTGCACCATTTTTGAATGTTTTCTAACTTTTTTAGATAACAGTTTTTTTGATGTGCTTGCTGAATAGACCAACCTGTTTGCTGAGCAGAGTAGGTCAAGTGCACAGTAGGTAGGTAAAATCCACATAACAAAATGCAACCCTACTTCTGCTCTAGAGATGTTTGCCTTTGTCAGCACCAACATCGTGATGGACTTCAAAAGGCAACTACAGCTGTTTGACTACTGGTCAACTGATACTTTGCTCAGTGATCTGTGGATTTCAGGGACCATGATAAGGGATTGGTTCATGGCCTTGAGCAGGTACTTTCATTTGGCAGACAGTACTCAGGCGTCTGTAAGGAACGTTCCCAATTATGATCCATTGTATGAACTTTTGCAAGGCAGGGAAGAATCTGAGCATTGATGAGTCAATAGTTGGGTTCACAAGAAGATGTCAGTTAAAACAGTATTGTCCCAAAAAGCCAACCAAATGGGGATTCAAAATTTGGACCATTGCTGATTCAGATAATTGATATCCTGTTCCAAGAAGAAAGACAGTGTGAATGTGAAGCATGCAAAGTTGTTTTGTGAAAATTTATTTCTATAGGGGCTTGAACATGAAAAACTTTTTAAAATGGGGTGGAGTACAGTTTGGGACAACTATGGGTACCTCAGAAAATGTTTTTATCAAAAACTGGACAGATGGTTTGAAAAAGGAAATAAAATGCTAAAGAATGATGTTAACCTCAAGTCTGTGTGTCAAAAAATGACCAAGATCTGATAAGTCGAAAATTGTCATATCAAAAACTAATCGTAATCTCGAGATTTCTACAGCGCTAACGAAAGCTAAGTTGCGGGAACCAGCTTATTCACAGGCACTCAGTCAAAACAAAATCGCTAGGCAAAAGGGTTTGATTCCAGGAGTCAGACAGTCGGACGGCTATGGTGGATGATGTTTGAAATTGAAGCGAGAAGAGAGATAAAGGGAAGAGGAAGAATCAGGATAAGATTTTTGGAGAAGAAGTGTTTCCAGTCTTGAGTGAAAGACCTGCGCAGAAACTGAAAGAGGTGAAGTGTTGGTGAGTTCGTATGATTGACCAGACAACTGTCGCAATTCTGGCGGGAGTTTATTCCAAAGGGGTGGGGCAGCTATGGCTATGGAGCGATTTCCAAATTTTAGGGATGAGGTGACGGGAGGGCGAAGAAGTGTTAGGACAGATGAGGAGCGGGTTGAACGGAGTGGTTGGATAGTAAATAATTGACGAAGATAGGAGGGTTGGGAGGATTGAAGTGTGTTGTAGGTGAGGGATAAGACTTTGTACTCTATTCGTTCTGGTATTTTAAGCCAGTGCAGTGATTTGAGAACAGGGGTGATGTGATGGTGTTTGGGGGTTTTTGTGACAGCACGTGCGAGAGCATTCTGGATAGCTTGTAGGCTATTTATCTGGGTTGTGTCAATATTGATTAAAAGTGAATTGCAGTAGTCAAGTTTTGCATGGACTATGGATGTGGCAATGATAGATGCGGTTTTGAAGTCAAGCATAGGACGGATTCTGCGAAGATCGCGGATATGCATAAAACAAGAGCGGGAAAGATGGGTGATATGATCAGAAAAAGTAAGGTTCTGGTCGAAAATAACACCTAAATTACGGACAGAGGAGTTAGTATTAAAGGTGTGGGTGGAGGCA
The DNA here is from genome assembly GCA_964023275.1 of Norana najaformis. Lineage (NCBI taxonomy): Eukaryota > Metazoa > Annelida > Clitellata > Crassiclitellata > Hormogastridae > Norana > Norana najaformis. The sequence continues at coordinate 16,853,729 of OZ029918.1, forward strand.
GTGTCCAGGCTGAGGGAGATAGAGGGGTAAGGAATTTTCTTGAGCTGGTCACATAGGCCTATAAGTATGAATTCAGTTTTAGAAGGGTTCAGGCATAAGAGATTAGATGTCATCCAAGAGGAGATTTGTTTAACCACACAAAGAAGATGATCTGTAGATTCATTGAAACAATTTGGAAAGAAAGAGATGAATAGTTGGGTGTCATCAGCATAGAGGTGATGGTCAACGGAGGATGCTTTAATGTTTGAACTGAGTGGGGTAGTGTAGAGGATAAACAGAAGAGGTCAAAGAACGGAGCCTTGTGGAACTCCGCAAGTGAGAGGGCATGACTTAGTAGAGGCTTCCAAAGTTTTAACAGAGAAAGAGCGAGAGGAGAGATAAGACTGTATCCATAGGAGAGTAGTGTCAGCAAAACCAAACCAGGTTGAAAGTCGGTGGAGTAAGATATTGTGATCTATGGTGTCGAAGGCTGCAGAGATATCAAGGAGACAGAGGCAAGAAACCTGTTGATGAGAAATGGCAGAATCAAGCTTGTTGTAGAGAGATGTCAGCAGATTTTCGGTGGAGTGGCGTTTAGTAAAACCAGACTGGTGTGGGTTAATGAGTGAGTTAGAAGCTAAACAGTCACTGATTTGAGAGAGGACAATCCGTTCAGTTAATTTGGAGATGAAAGTCAGGTTAGAAACAGGCCGGTAGTTTGAAAGAATTTCCTTGTCGAGAGTTGATTTCTTGAGAAGAGGGGTAACAAGAGAGTGTTTGAATAGGAGGGGGAAATTACCCTTATAGATAAGGAGAAATTAACTATTTTGGTAATGATTGGGACATGGACAGCTGCACAGTCTTTCAGTAAGGAGGTGGGTATAGGGTCAAGTTCGCACTGTTTGTTTGAAAGTGATTTTAACAGGTGTAATATTTCAGACTCTGAAGTGGGTTGAAAGACAGAAAATGAGGATCGAGGTGGGGAGAGTGGGGAGTCATGAGTGGGGAGGGAGCATCATCAGGTTGGTTATTGGTGGCTTTGGGGAGGAGAGATTGAAGAGAGAGACGGAGGGTACTAATTTTGTTCGAAAAGAAAGAACAGAACGAGTCGGCTATTGAAGAAGACGGAAGAGAATTTGGAAGTGGGGTAGATGAGTTCCGATGGAGTAGTTGGTTAATGGTTTTCCAGAGAAGGCGAGGGCTAGAGGATCGAGAACGAACTAGTGAGGAGTAAAATCTCTGTTTAGCTGCAGTAAGAAGGCGCTGGTATTTATTTGTGGCAGATTTAAGGGCAGAGAGAAGTTGAGGATTCCTGGTGCGTTTGTAGGCACACTCAAGGCGTCGCCGGAAAGATTTGAAGGCCTGGAGATAGAAATTGAACCAAGGATTGTTAGAGTGAGAACGGGATTTGGTAATAATAGGAGCATGCTTGTCAAGGATAGTGGAAAGAGTGGTGTTATAAGAAGAGAGAAGGTCATCCAGGGAGGAGGGTGGATTTAAAACGAGGTCAGAACAGGAAATATCTTGTATGAAGGCGTATTTATTGAACTGATGCGGCAAAAAGAATGAAAGACAGGATCAGGACGTGGTGTCGGAAGAATGTTAAGATATGTAAAGATGGGGTAATGGTCAGATGGCATGTCAAAAGAGAAAGATATATCAGGTGATAGAGTGGAGAATGATGATGTGATAATAAAGTTGTGAACTGTTATTTTATTTTCTTTAACACGACAACTCCAATCTTACCAGTTACCGACATTTTATTCTTCGAGACACGTTCTTCTTATACACATTAACACGCCCCCAATCACTGTGCACACATATATACACATCCAGTGTACGCCCTCATCCCGTCACGCCTCACCGGCTAGCAAAACCATGCTTACATTACCTTTATCCCTCATTTTTCAAGCTCACAAATTATCTTTCAAAATTTGTGAACTTGCCACCATCACATACACAACTTATCTCAATAATGCAGTCTTATCTACTTTATACATCAGTGTAATCTTATCTACTTTATACATCAATGCAGTCTTATCTACTTTATACATCACAGTCTTGACAAAAAATCAGCAACCGTATTCAAACGCCCTTTCTTATAATGTATTACTATATCAAAGGTTTGTAACGCTAATGCCCACCGTACCAATTTGGCAGACTTCGACATAGATTCGGTTAAATAAGTGAGTGGGTTATGGTCCGTGTAAACATTAATTTTGGATGCAATAACAATTTCTTTCAATTTGTTCAATGCCCAAACTATGGCCTAAGCCTCCTTCTCAACAGTAGCCCATCGTTTTTGGGTATCCGTTAACTTTTGACTGATAAAAGAAACAGGGCGTGGAATTCCCTCACAGTCTACTTGTGTTAGAACAGCCCCTACAGCAAAATCACTACTATCACAAAATAAACTAAACGGTTTCCCAACCTCAAACACATGCAAAACCACATTGCAACGTATCCTATCCTTAATTAAATCAAATGCTTGCCGATGTTTATCAGTCCATACAATTTTATCCGGCATCTCTTTACATGTTAAATCAGTTAATGGTTTCGCTAACTTTGCAAAATCCATAATGAATTGTCTGTAATACCCAAAAAATCATAACATTTGTTTTACTTGCTTCTTACTTTCAGGTGGTTTCAAATTAACCAAACTTTCAATCCTCTCTGGATCCATCATTTTCCTGCCAGATCCAATCACATGTCCAATAAATTCACTTCGCTTTTAGCAAAAATGCATTTCTTTACATTCAAAGTAATATCATGTTCCCTCATACGTTTCAAAAATGCCTCTAAGTGTTTCAAATGTATACCCCAGTCCTGGGAATGAACCGCAATGTCATCCACATAAGACTCTGAAAATTCACGTATAGGCTGTAAAACCATGTTAATAGCCTTGACAAATGTTCGCCCAGAATTTACCGTACCAAATGGGACTCTGGTAAACTCGTACAGTCCATTGTGGGTCACAAACGCCGTTTTCCACTGATCCTCTTCTTTTACTGGACAAGTCCAATATTCGCTTCGACAGTCCAAAATTGAAATGACGTTGGATTTTCCGACCTGATTCAAAACATCACTGACGATCGGCATGGGATATTTACAGTCCACGGTAAACAAGTTGATATATCTGTAATCGCATGCAAGTCTCAACGAACCATCTTTCTTTTTCACGATGACTGATGGACTTGCCATTCTACTCGATGAAGGTTTGATGATCTTGTTTTTTAACATTTCGGTGATCTGTTTATCTACCTGTTCCCGATAAATGACAGGAATTCGATAAGCCATAAATTCTTTTTCTTTGAATTCTGGTTTCAGGATAATCTCATGTTCCACGATAGTGCATAAACCTGGTCTGTCAAAGAAATGATCTGCATACTTATTTAAAAGGTCTATCAGCTGTTTTTGTTGACTTGGTGTCAAATGAGCAATTTGCTCATAATCCAACTCAATCGGTTTCCCATCTTCCTCTTTCTTTTCGGCACCCTGTGGCAATTCGACTACCGTTCCAAAATCTTCGTCTTCCTCCACAATCAGACCACAACTTAATGTTCTTGTTACATACTTTCGCATTTTGTTTGCATGTGTCACTCTTCGACTGTCACCTCCCGTGTCAACTAAATAAGAATCTTTTGATCTTCTTTGTAACACAACACATGTGCCCTGCCATCTGGATAATAATTTATTCGTTGACGTCGGATACAGGACTATTACCTTCTCTCCAATTTCAAATTCTTTTTCTTTTGCTCTTCGGTTGTACTGTTCGGTATATTGATGCTGTTTTCTTTCTGCGAAACCTTCTGCATATTTTCCTTCGTTTCTTTCAGATATTTTATCGGTTGAACGCCAATGTGAGGTGGTAAGTTAATTTCTTTCGACCAACTTTCTTTCAGAATTGTTAAAGGTCCTCTTGGATGTTTTCCATAAATTAACAAATACGGCGCTACTCCTGTCGTTGCATTAGGAACTTCTCTTAACGCCCAAACTGTGAATGGTATAATCTTATGCCATTGACGTGGATTATCAATGATCACATGATGTATCATCTTTTTAAACATTTGATTCCATCTTTCAACTAATCCTGCTGCTTCTGGGTGTCCAGGCGTATTGAATCTTGGACTACATCCCATCATTTTAAGAAATTCTTTTGTTAAATTGGCTGTGAAGTTCGTTCCTTGATCGCTGGTAATTACTGACGGAACTCCCACATCAATGAACATCTGCATTAATGCTTCACATACCGCTTTTGCTGACAATGATTTCATTAGATATATCATAGGCCTCCTTGTACATGAATCAACGATACAAAGACAATACTTGTGTCCCGCTGCAGAAGCTGGTTCTATGGGACCAACAACATCCATAGTCATCCTTCGGAAAGGAATTTCTTCCCTCGGTATAGGATTAATTGGTACCCTATCCATCACCAAGTTTCTCAATTTCAGTTGGCAATTTTCGCAGGACTTGCAATATTTCTCGACATCTCTTCGCAGTTTTGGCCATACAAATGATAACTTGATTCGTTCTCTTGTCTTTTCATCTCCAAGATGTCCACCAAATACAGATTCATGCGCCAGTTCCAACACTTGCAATCTTCTTTCTTTGGGCAACACGAGTTGGTATATCACTTGATCCAACATCTTATACCTTTTATAAAGTAACCCATTTACTACACAAAAGTCAGAACCTTTGTTTCTCGCCATCTTCCACCAAGATACTAATGATTCATCTTCTCGTTGTTGTTTTTCAAACTTTGTCGCATCTGCCATCTACATTTGTTGTTCATCACTTCTGTCTTCTTCTCGAAATAATTCTCTTATTTCCAAATCACCTTCGGTCCACTCTTTTGTTTCAGTCTCTTCTTCGTTCTCGCCTCTCCTACTATCTTTCTCCTCTCCTTTCCTTGTCACCTCTTTCTGCTTTATAATTCCTTTGCATCCTTTTCCGGTTTCATTCTTATCCATATTTTCAGTTTCCTGCTCCACTTCACCCTCTTCCACTTCATTTCTTTTACTTTGCATTCTTGTCACCACGTTTACTTGCATTTCACCTTTTATCATATTCATCTGTGGTACAGCTCTCAATTCTTCAATCATCGTAGGCTGCAGTACCAATCTTTCCTTGCTACTCATTTTTTCCAAACTTGCACCTATCAGCGTAATATAAGGCGTAATCGAGTATTGACTCTGTGAAAACCCATCTGTTTCTTCATTATTGTTGTATATTCTCATCTGCATTTTCACCAATTTAGCAGGGATAGCATCTCCTGCTACACACTGAATTTGTACATTTCCGACCTCTTCAACTTTCATGCCCTCCAGTACTTCGTTGCTAATCACTGGGATCTCTGTTCCTGAGTCGATTAATGCTTTGATTTTCCTTGGTACTCCATCCATACCACACATTTCCACATCTATATACTGCAATGCTGCTTTCTTAATCAACGTTGACATCCTGTCTTTCCTTGTAATGTTTTCATGACTCTCCGAACCCATTAATTCTTCCTTTTGTAGTTCCACTTTCATGATAGTTTTTACTTCTTTCTTCTCTTCAACTTCTCCTTTTGACATAATATAACCTCCTTTTACAAGTGGATGTGATATGCTCTGTAGATTATCAGGCATATTCATCACTTTAATTCGATTAACTTGTGCATTATCTGCATTATTCTCACCACCATCTATCTGAGTCTCGTCAATCACTTGCATCTGATTCACTTTTGGATTTCCTGTATTCCTTGCATATTTGCTATTTGTACTCGTAAGTGTACAATTTTTTACCAAATGTTTACCGGATCCACATCCGTGACATCGTTTCATCTCACTTCTCTGCTCATTGCCGCTTGTTCTTCTGAAAAGACCATTTGTATCTCTTCTGACAAAATTCTGTGATGACCTGTTGTAAGTCTGTCCATACCTAACTGGTTCTTTTTGTTCCGTACCCACTGGAAAATTTGTTCTGGTCTCTTTTTTAAACTGGTTGTCAAACCCTTGACCCCCGGTCTCTTTAATTCCTCTCCATTTCTCCGTCGTACTTTGGTTGCTTCCCCAACGTTCATAGTTATTCTTGTTCCACACACCTGTACCAATCCGGTTATTTACATGCATATCAGCTAAATCCGCCACTACACTAGATTCAAAACAGTCAACTCCCTCTTTCGACAGAACAAAATGCATTGTACCTGGTGGTAAAGTCTCTTTTAGCTTATCTGCCACAAACAGATCAAATAACTTATCGTAGTCTTTCTCCACCTTCCTACTCCTGACGTAATAGTTTAGCAAATTCTTGAGCCTAGCTGTAAACATCGTGTATGTTTCTTCTGCCATCTTTTTAGCATCTATAAATCGAGACCTGTACTCTCTCGGCGTTAGTTTAAATTCTTTCAACAAATGATCTTTGACCTTTTTGTAATCTTCCATATCCGCATATGATAATCTATTCAGAACAGTACGGGCTTTTGACATCATCATTGGCAGCAACAACTTTACCCAATATCTTTCATCTACCTCGAAACTATTAAACACGTTCTCCACGGTCTCAAAATATAATGGCACTTCCATCATGTCAAAGGGCATGCTCGGCAAAACGTGCTTCATGGCATCTCCTATCTTCTTGACCTTCGCTAACAACGTTTCACTTTCTTGCTGTTTCTTTTCTAATAACTCTGTCTGCCTCTTGCGCTCTTCCCGTTCCTCAGCCAATTCCTTCAGATGCGCCTCTTTCAGTGTCCTTTTCTTTTGTTCCATTTCTATGCGTTCTTGCCTTTCCACTTCTGCCCGTTCCATAGCTTCCTTCTTTAATTTCAAATCTTCTTGTCTGGCTTGTTCCGCCCGTTCTCTTTCTAACATACGTTCCACTTCTCTTGTTGATTCTCTTTCTCTTTGTTCTTCCATCTGTTGCAGACGCTCTAATCGCTCTCTTTTCCTATTCTCTTCTATCTCCATCTGTTGTTCCATTCTCCTCCGTTCCGCCTCTTCTCGATCTTTTCTTGCTTGTTCCATTTGAAACTTAAACTTTTGTCTTTTCAATTCCAATTCCTCTTTGCGAACCTTTTCTGCTTTCTCTTCTTTCTCCCTTTGCAACTCCAATTCCGCTTTGCGAGCCTGTTTTACTCTTTCCAATTCCTCTTTGCGAGCTTTTTCTGCTTTCTCTTCTTTCTCCTTTTGCAACTCCAATTCCGCCTTCCTTCGTTTCTCTTCTCTCTCTTCTCTCATTATCATCCACTGCAGAAATACTTCCATAGACATCGGTGCCGGTGTTTTCTCGACTGTTTTTTCTACTATGCCACCTACTGCTCCTTCTTCAGTTTCTTCTTTTAGCCATACTTCAGCTAACGTCTCCATCAAAGCCTCGTGTGTCATGTCCTTCGTCTGTTTCTCCTTATATCCCGCTTTCAACAACAGTTGCTTTAGCCTGTCAGATGACATTTTCTTTATATCACTCTGCTTTTCCGTCGATAACCGCTCCATCTTACTTGTTTACCTCAAGTGATATTCGTCTAATAAGTTCACCTTTACGGACAGTGGTTTTGTTTCGTGCCGAACAAATAAGTTTTATACCTGTCCTCAGTTGTTTCTGCGTAGCTTCACCTTCTGTGCTTCTTCTCGTTCACGTCCACGTCCTAGTTTTCTCTCCGGTTGCGAATTCTTCTCTTCGTCTTTATCAACGTTCCTCTTTATATTCTTCGGTTTCCTCGACTCGTTCTCTCTTCGGTTGGGACTTCGTATCCCGCCTCTCTAACCACCAAATGTGAACTGTTATTTTATTCTTCTAGACACGTTCTTCTTATACACATAAACACGCCCCCAATCACTGTGCACACATATATACACATCCAGTGTATGCCCTCATCCCGTCACGCCTCACCGGCTAGCAAAACCGTGCTTACAAAAGTCAAGTGTGTGATTGTGAATGTGGGTGGGGAATTTGACATGTTGAACCAGATTAGTTGAGGACAATAGGGTGAGGAATTCAGAAGCAAATGTGTCAGAAGGGTTATTGAAGTCCCCTGTAATGAGAAATTCATGAGGTGTAGTGGCGGCAGTAGAGAGGAGGGTGGTAAATTCTTTCAAGAAGACCGATGGAGGACTTGAATATGAAAAGGAGGATGGAGGGCGATATACATTAAAGATAGTCAGATTTGTGTGAGGAAGTTTAAGCATAACTGATGCACATTCAAAAGAGTGGAAACAGTAACCAGGTGAGTCTAAAACTGTGGCAGGTTCTTGGGTGAGAAAGGCAATACCACCGCCAGTTGGATTTTATGAGAGGGGCTAGATGGTTTGCAGGGACAAGGTGTACTGTAAAGATGGTAGCCAGGAGGAATACAGTCTTCATACTGAGCAAGAGTGGTGTTTAAATTAAACCAGGTTTCAGATAAGGCAAATATGTCAGGCGGGTGAGAAGAGAGGGCTAAATCACTGATTTCTTGGGAATGTGCCGGATGTAGTAATGATCGAATATTTAGCGTGCAAAGTAAGAAGCGGCTGTTGTCAGTATTTTGAGTATTGTCGAGGATGCTGGAGGAAGAAATTCTGGAAGGAGGAGGATAGGTATGAGGTGAGGGAGGAGGACATGAATAAAAATCCAGTGGGCCAGGATTTGGGTGGATGTCCCCGGAAAACAGGATTAGTATGTTGAAGATGGTATGGCGGGTGAGATGCTGCGGTGGTCGCCTGAGAGATGAAGTTAGGAAGAACGATAAAGGAATAAAACACATACGTCCATACTGCATAGTCGTTGTGCCAAATTGGGCGCAGTAAGAATGTTTGGCTAGATGGATGGATGGGAAGAGGAGATAAAATGCTAAAGAACGATGTGAACCACATGTCTGTAGGTCAAGAACTGACTGAGATAAAAGCAGTTGACTATTTAATTAATAGGGCTTTTTCTGGTAAAATCACTCGTCGTCGGTGCCTAGGTGGAAATAATTCTCTCGTTGGTCAAGGGTTATACAAAGTAAGTGAAAATGTCTGGAGGACCACTTCCCAATCGTCTTATCCTCCTCCTGTCCTCTTCTCTTTCCCCTCTCCTGCTGCTTTTCAAATCTAAATTTAAATTTCTAGGTTCAGGTCTTGTTTTTGTATAATCTCACGACACACGAATCTGAAAATGGCCTAGCTTCGTAAGCACTTATTTGTTTTGGCAATGTTTGTATTTATTTCAGTGACTGTGAACAGATAAATTTGTTTTTCTAAGATTACAAGTGCTATTTAAAGTAGTTGTTTGTTCTAGTTCTTTGCTAGATGACAGTAAAGTTCTGTATGGACATCTCATCACATTATCGCTTTTGTTGGCTTGCTGATTACATTTTTATTCCATGGGACTCACCCACTTGAGCTGCTCTGAGCTGGTAACCTTCAAAATCAAGGAAGCAGTGTTATGGCTTGTGTCTCCAAGAAGTGTGTTTTATTTATTTTGATCTCCTGTTTTTGTTCCTCATGACATCAGCCATTATGCTGATGAACTGAAAGAAAGTCTAGTCCTTGCTAAATATTACTTTAGTAGGAACTTCATTGATTTTGAAAATATGTAGGGATTGGAATATAATTTTTCAAAGATATTAGTGGTTGCTTAAACAACAGTAGTTTTGCCATTTTGTCACTTTATAATTCAAACACTGTCTGCTTTGTTGACATAGGGACATTATGGCATTGCAGAAAGAAATTTCCTACTACTGTTTGACTAGCTGTTACTAAATTCTCATTGATAGCAAAAACGCAGCTACTGATACCACCTGGTGCAAGTTTATTATTTGTGTATTATTTGGCTTAAAAACACCCTAATTGATTATGGTCTAAATGAAAGTAGATGTTGAGGCTTGGGACTCTCATGCATCTCGTAGCTTCAGTCTGTCCTAAATGATGCTGCCCTCTTGATTGGAGGTATCCATTGGTTTGGTCACATCTCCACCTTTATGTCTGAGGAATCACACTGGTTGCATATTCTGGAATATATTCAATTAAAAATCCTGGTTCTTGTATGGAAGTGCCTCACTGGATGTGCCCCACTTTACCTGAGGGAGCCTTGTGTTCTGACCTCCTCTATCCCTGACTGCAGATTACTTTGTTTGGCGGTTCAGGGCAACCTGCTTGTTCCATCAGTCCGAACAGTCATGGCTCTATGCAGAAGTTTTGCTGTGGTCGACCCTACTTCTTGGAATGGTTTGCCTGGTGACCTGCGGCATGAGCTTCTCTGCCTGTCTCCCTCTCTTTTCCGCAAGCGCTTGAAGACCATTCTGTTCTTCAGCGGTTCTGGGTTGTCAGGCTGGGAGCACCTCTGATGAGTTTATCTTGAAGTGGCACTTTATGAATTCTTGATTACAATGATGATTCGCTGTTGTAGGGCTGCAACCACTCATTCAGCTTGAAAATGTGCATTATGTTGGCAGTAGTGGTGACACTTAGTTGACCCACCATATATTGTGATTTATGCTGATCAAACTAGTATTTTAATGTTCCTATACTCAGTTTGATTTGTCCACCTTGAAAAATGCATTTCTATCTGGCAGCTAGTACTAGTATTCCTCTCCAAAATGCCAAAATAATATGGTGTTGGGGGTGTATAGATTATACAGTGTTGAAAGAGTTAATTGCTTCATAGGTTTCCAGTTCATCTGAAGCTACATGAAAGTCATAGTGTTTTATGGTCACAAATAAAATTTGTGTTGTAAAGATCTGCATTTTATGGTATTGATAGGTATCTCAGTGGAAAAATCATTGAAGGAGAGGCTCACAACATCACATGCCCAGGGTACCAGTGTAATAGACTGGTACCAGTAGATATTATCGAGACACTAGTCGATCGAGACATGGCAAGACGCTATTTACAATTTGATATTAAGGTTGGTCAATATTATGTTTTTATAAATACACAGTTTGTACATATGGTTTATTAGAATATAAATGCAGAGTTTGTACATATGGTTTATTAAAATATAAATGCACAGGTTTTACATGTCGTTTATTAGAATATAAATGCACAGTTTGTACATGATGATGATGAGTTCTCTGCACAAAGGCAGGTTCATTGGCTTTATGCCACTCAGTGATGAGATGAGTGAGGTGGTTTCCTGTTGACTTCCTCACAGACAATTGTGGGTGAGCAAATTGTCCAAGGTCACTACGCAGTGGCTTGAGGCAGATTCGAACTCGCAACAATCCAGTTACAAGCACCGACCATACCACTATACCACCATGTCCCACCGGTTTGTACATACGGTTTATTAAAATATAAATGCACAGTTTGTACATATGGTTTATTAAAATATAAATGCACAGTTTGTACATATGGTTTATTAAAATATAAATGCACAGTTTGTACATATGGTTTATTAAAATATAAATGCACAGTTTATACATGTGATTTATTAGAAGCCAGCACTGCAACAGTGCATGGTTTCAATTAGACACAGCAATCTACCTAGCCTCTTGACTGTTAGAGCACCATTGTTATAATACACAAGACATCAGCTGATTGTGCACCAAGATCTATCCACAGTTCAAACCAATTTCAGAACCTGTTTCTTGAGACTTAGCAGAGTGAATAGGTGGGGAGAATTTAAAAAACTTGGCTCAGCTGCTCTGAAAGCTCTCTCACCTAGATCAGTTTTCTCTAGAGTTTTATCCAAGGTAAGTAAGGTAGCACTATGGAAAAATAATTGGTTTGATGAGTAAAAATTTAAAATATGAATTCTGCTCAGTCAGGAGCCAAATTAAAGCTTTGAGCACAGAGCTAATGTTATATTTTAACAGGTCAGAGAATTCTGAGAGTTGTGCAGAATCCTGTAGATTTTTATCCAAAGTAAGTAATGTAGCCTAGTAGGAAAATAATAAGTTTGATGAGTTAACATTTTTCAAGATATTGAGATTTACTAGAATGCAATTCTATCAAAAACTGGCTTAGTTTAAAATATGAATTCATGAATTCTCCGCAGTCAGGAGCCAAATTAGTTAATGGTGTTTGTAGCGAACCTCCATTTGATGTGCATTTGATTAGTATTATCTTGTGTTCTGTGTACATACTTTGTCACAAAAGACTGCCATGAAGTCATGTATAATTTTGAACAGTATGAACAGGCCTTAAGACAGAAAGCTCTAGAAGGAAGAAAGGAGTGGTAAGAGGTTACATAGGCTATAAAAAGGAGTTGATGAGAGAGAACGGGGAGGAGAAGACAGTAAGAAGGTGGTGACAAGACAGTGATGAAAGAGGGAGACCTGAGCGGTTAGAAAGTGTTTTGAAGTTTATGTAAAATGTATATATTGAAAGGTTTTTAAAATAAATTTTCGAACTCGATTGTACACGTTTGTTCGTGACATACTTATTAGTGTTAAGTTTAGTGTACAGACTAGATCAAGTAGCTGATTAAGATGTTAGACTTAAGATTAGCCGGCCAGATATAGAGTAGGCAGGGTTTTAATGGCAGTCATGGTCAAATTGACAAAGGTGTGAAGGAACAAGTCATTTAGCACCAGGACCAAACTGCGGTTGATGAAGACATTGGTGTGGCCAGTGGCAACGTACGGATGCAAGGCATGGACGATGAAGAAAGAAGAAGAGAAGCATATCCAGGCGTTTGAGAACGGATGTCTTAGAAAGTTGCTGCAGATTTCATGGACAAAAAAGCTGACCACAGAACGAGTCTATCAACTGGCTGGAGCAAAAAGCGAACTGTTGGGACATATTAAAGCGCAAGCTGCGTTACTTCGGTCATGTAATGAGACACCCTCAGGACACTATTGAAGCTGGCGTTATGTTGGGTCTCGTCGAGGGAAATAGAAGACGTGGAAGACCAAGAATAAGTTGGATTGACAATGTCATGGCATGGACTGGCCTGTCGGGCACGATGATGGTGAACGCTACGTGCGACAGATGGCGTTGGGAGAGGATAGTCCGTACATGTAATCGTCTCTTTGTGACATGACATGACAGGGTTTTAATATTAGTAAATGGCCAGCTTAGGTAAATAGTTAGATTTTAGTTAGTTTAGTTGGGTGTTTATATTGTACTGACTGAGCGTTTCTGTGCAAGTCTGACGTTCAGTGGGGATACTATAGATAGTGAATCTGCAGAATTGAAGGAAGCCATCGATTTTCCAAAATGGCTGTTTACCATGGAAACCAGATCGGTGATCATGTTTTCGCCATGTATGATGTACACGTCACACTTCAAGCAGACGATCGATCTGTGAAGGATATTTAAATGAAAGACCGTTGAAAACTAGCAGTCTTGTGATGGGCAACTGAGGTGATAAGACTGTGTGGACTGCCATCACAGTTCTCGTGTGAAAATCGAGTTTTACCAGTAGTTTAAGGGTAATTAATTAATATGTAATTCGCGAATATTCGAGTCTTAATTGCGATGGAGTTAGTCGAAGGACTCACCGATCGAAAATAGTTGAATCGGTCATAAATCGAACTGTGGATGTAATCCCTAGCCAAAGATGTGGCTGAAGGAACTGTGAATTTTATTGCAACGCAAGGTTATCAGACTGTACTTGTTTAACCTATCAGGTTATAAGTTTTATTGGTGTAACTTTCATCGAACGAAGTCGGAGGGTCAGTGGAGTGATCACTAGAAACGACTACGAAGGAATGATCGTCAGTCATTTGATGTACTGTGGGTGAGTTGGGATCTTCTGCCGACAACGCCATCTTCGAATCAAATCGAAAGACGGAGTAAAAGTGCATGGCAACACTTCAGAATCCAAACCGTAAATATTCATCCAAGGAACTGGAATAGAAATTTTTGAATTCCAAGACAGATCTTCAAGTGGGAAGGGAAGTCAAATAAATTGTCTGTTAAGTTTAGAGATTAGCTGGCCTTAGGTAAGGAAACTAAGCACTTTTGAACTGCATTGTTGTCATGTATATTTGTGAAGAATAACTTGATAATATATGTAATCAAAACCTAATTCTGTGACTATCTATGAACGAGCCTAAACATTAGATTAGTCATATGAATGAACAGATGCTTGAGATGCAATCAGTTTGAGATCTATGTTGTCGGCCACATTCCTTCATTTATGCTGGAACAATTGCATTGGCTTCCAATACAGGAGCATATTCTCTTCAAAATCTTGACCCTTGTTTGGAACTGTCTTGTTGGCTGTGCTCTGCTTTATCTAAAGGAGCTCTGCGTTCCCCTTTCTTCTGTTCCTGGCCGCAGACCACTGTGTTCATCGGTTGAATGCGATCTCTCTGTTCCTCTAGCTCAGACTGCCACTGCTCAGCACCACAGCTTTGCTATTGCTGGCCCTGCCTCCTAGAATGACTTGCCTGCCAACCTTCGATGGGAGCTTCTCTTCCCCTCCCTCTTCCGTAAGCGCTTGAAGGCCGTATTATTCCCCGGTTCTGGGACAATAGGCCAGGAGCTCCTCTGATGAGGCTACCTTGATGCGGCGCTTTACAAATTTACGATTACGATTATGATGGTGCTACTCAAGCGTTTGTAGCTATCTATATAGAACCTTTGTATCATGAAGGATTCAAAGCTAGGAAGCGCCACAGTGTTCATGATAACAGACGCCTAGAAACATGTTGCCCAAAATCCATGCTGCAGTATAATATATTGTACACTATTTTTTGGAGTTCTTTTGACATATTTGTTATGCCTCTAGCCAGTGAGTTCTGAACTCTGGATTTCAGAACTCATTGGCTTGAGTTTCCTGTTCAAAATAGGATTTATGACAAACTGGGACTTATGGTTATAAAACATTGAACTCTGGCCAACCGCAATACTTAAAATCAGTCAGACATTATTCAACCATTTCATCTGTTTGTCTTTCTCTAGCATACCTAAGACTAGAAATATTCTTGGTGAATGAGCTTTTCAGTTGCTGGACCTAGATTTGGCTGGGCGTCTTGGCTTTGGTGTGCCATGAGTTGATGCCAGCACAATATTAGTTACTATTTAATAATAATAATAATTTTTTACCAAACAGTTCAGGTGGTCAACCTGAAGCATTGCTGCTATATTATTACCATACTTTCCAGACTGTAAGTTGCAGCTTAGAATAAGATGCAGTGATGCAGAAACGGCAAACTTTTTAAAAAATAAATGCATAGTTTGCTCTGGTATATAACACGCACCCATACACAGATTTCCAGTGCGGGTTCCTTACCCACTCTTTTGTCGCCCTTTTCAAGAAAGCTGTGAAGTAAGCTTGGCAAGGTGCTCCCAAACTTCGCTTCTCTTAGGCCCGCCGTGGGAGGTCGCATGACGTGACAGAGAGGCGTAGGTCATTGGATGAGGCAGAGGTGGAGGAGGACGTGGCAGAGGACGTGGCAGAGGTGGAGGGTGCAAAGATGGAAGGTGCAGGACGAGGTGGGGAAGCAGCCAAGGGGCATTGCAAACTCTGTCGGTTCAGTATGAATGCCGTGTTTCACTATGTATATTCCACGTTTGATAAATGTGATTTAATTTAATTCAATTTAAGTCGTTATTGGTCTTTGCCGACTATATATAGCTACTTCAAATATTTATAAAATTTCTACACATAAGTCGCACTGTTAATTAAGATGTACCCCTACAAGTTCATGCAAAAAACTGCATCTTATATTCCGGAAAATATGGTAGGTTCTTTTGCAGAAAATAATACACAGGGAAAATTTAGAACATCAGCTTCACTTTGCACTCAAATGCCCCTGCAATTTTACTTTGCCAACAGGACAAAAGATGGTTAGAGATGAAGCAGTAAAGGAACAGGAAAGAAAGACCAAGAAAGAATAATCTGTGGGTTAAAAATGAAGACATTTGGAGATATTCTAAAGAATGTGTTGTATAAGACGTCTGCAGAAGAGGCTGAATTACCTTTGTTTGTTGGGTCTGTTGAGAACATGTTTGCACTGTACAAGGTTTCAGACAATTTGAAATGTGCTGTAATAATGCATTTCTTGTATGAATGTAACCCCCTTTGTCTTGTGCTCCCTTGTCTAGATCTAGTGACTATAGATGGCAGTCACTTTACATTACCTCATGGTACCTACAAGCTTGTTTAGGCTGTAGGTAGATACACATGTTAATTGGGGTTTAGTCTCCTGATATGATAATTACACTGGTCAACATAGAAATCGTTACTGACTGGAAAAGGCCCTAATGTGTAGCATCTTGGTGTGCTGAACACGAATATAACCATAAAAAGTTTTTATTGGCTCTCGTTTTGAAAATATTTCATATAGTTCATTTTTTATGTTTCACCATGTAAATTTATGCAGTAGGACTGCGACAATATCCTAAATAAGTCTAGAATGATGTAATATTCCACCTCATTGCATAATCCCATCATGGACACATCATGCACAGTTGATTACGTCATTTTCTGATGCAATGTAAAACTACAGCCAGTCGGCTGCTGACGTAAGATGACGTCAGCAGTGTACTATATAAAGCGAGTCGGAACGGTTGAGCATTTACAATATTACAGACTTTGTGCGAGACAGTTTAAGTTACTGTTTTATAAAGCTATTATTACTTTATCCATTTAGATACAATACAGAACAGTAATGCCTCGGAAGTGCGTAAATGTTGTGGACAACTTTTGTTACATTTGTGGGGAAGTGACATTTGCCAACCAGAAGAAAAGTATCACTTATGAAGTCAAGAAGGCATATCATGCTTACTTCGAATGCAAGGTTGGTGACCAAGACAAGCCATGGGCCCCGCATATATGCTGTGCTACATGTACAACACAGCTTTCACAGTGGTTGAATGGCAAAAGACCATCAATGCCGTTTGCAGTTCCCATAGTGTGGAGAGAGCAAAGCAACCACGTAGATGACTGTTACTTCTGCTTGGTTCCTCCTCTTTCCGGTGGAATAACGAAGCAAAAGAAGTCGACAATAGTCTACCCAAACATTCCGTCAGCATTGAGACCAGTTCCACATGGTGATGGACTTCCTATTCCAGAACCTCCAGCAGAATATATTTTCCTTGATTCATCTGATGAGGACAAGGGTGAGCCGACATGTTCTTCTCCTGGTCCGTCAGCGTGCAGTGATCCCGATTTTCACTGTGGTGCATCATCAACCCCACACAGAATAACACAGGAAGAACTAAATGACCTTGTTCGTGATTTGGACTTATCCAAAAACAAGGCAGAATTGCTAGGATCAAGACTCCAACAATGGAATCTTCTAGAAGAAGATGTCACAATTACTTCATATAGAAAGCGCCATCAGCAGTTGGAACCTTTCTTTATGAAGGAAGGTAATCTGGTATTCTGTTCCAATATTGACGACCTCATGAATGCCTTACAGATCACTCATGACCCACAAGAATGGAGACTCTTTGTAGACTCTTCAACACTGAGTCTTAAGGCTGTGCTTTTGCACAATGAAAACCGTCTTCCATCTATTCCATTAGCGCATGCTGTCCACATGAAAGAGACATACGATAACCTAAAACAGCTACTGCATTCCATTGACTATAACAGGTACAAATGGCACCTGTGTGGTGATTTGAAGGTAGTTGCCATTTTAATGGGACTGCAGCAAGGATATACAAAATATATGTTTCTTGTGTGAGTGGGATAGCCGAGCAAGAGAGTTGCACTACGTGCGGAAGGAATGGACTCCCAGACAAAACATGGCAGTTGGACAGAAGAATATCCAGCACCCAGCTCTGGTCGAGGCTCACAAAATCCTACTACCACCCCTTCACATCAAACTAGGTTTGGTGAAGAACTTCGTGAAAGCCATGGACCGCACTTCGCCAGCTTTCCGATACCTGCATGAAAAATTCCCTCGACTCAGCGAAGCAAAGATTAAAGAGGGAGTTTTTGTGGGTCCTCAGATTAGAGAACTCTTCAAAGATGACCGCTTCAACAACTTGCTGGAGGGTGATGCGAAACAAGCATGGAATGCTTTTCGTCTAGTGTCTACAGACTTTCTGGGGAATGTTAAGGCAGAAAACTACAAGGAACTAGTAGAAGACATGCTCAAGCAGTACCAGAAATTTCGCTGCAATATATCTCTGAAGATGCATTTCCTTCATTCCCATCTGGATTTCTTCCCTGACAACTGTGGTATGGTTAGTGACGAACATGGCGAACGTTTTCATCAAGATATCGCAACAATGGAGCAAAGGTACCAGGGAAAATGGTCCACTACAATGTTGGCTGACTACTGCTGGACACTCCGCAGAGATGCTCCCGAACAGCTGTACAAGAGACAGGCAAAAAAATCTAAGAACTAGTCTATGACCTGGTTTTTACAAATATTAACTGTAAGTGTATCACTATTGGCATGCATTGTGCGATATAAAATTACTTCATTTCAGATTACAAAAAAACTAGAGCCAATTCGGCATTTTCACTGTCATATTCGTGTTCAGCACATACAAATTGATAAGAACTGACTAATTTCATTTCAGTAACATGACTTTTGTAAAAATGTGTTGTCCAGTGACTCAAATCAACATGTAATATCTAGCGGAAATTGTAACGATATTACAATAGCTCGTATTTTCCACTACCATCTTGTGTCATAATGTATGATTGAATAAAAATGAACAAAGTCACTTCTTGTAAATCAATCAATATATTATATAGTTCAATGCCTTAATTAATCCTTAATTAAAGGCCAGCTTCTTATCAAGCCTAAATCTATAGTTCTACCCACCCACAAGCTTGGATGGCCATTTATCCCTGTGTACTGACTCTGATGAAGTCTGAAACAGTTTCACTGTGAGTTGCAGTGAGTTTGCATCGACGTAGTATGGTTGGATTGTCACTCACTACTAGATGTCTCTGCACAAACGATTCTTTTCACCATGCCGACATACCTTGTAGATCATCGATTGAATGTCCCTTGTTGTATGTACTTTAGCGAGTTCCTTGCAGTTCAAGGATTAGAATCCACGCGATTCGATCGTAATCGTCCGAAGGAATGTTCCTTGACGAGATGTGGTTGCACTGTAGAGTCGAAGACTTTCAACTCGCACTGCTAAGTCCGTTTCAACGTACTTACATGGAATTAATCCACAACTTCCTGACGTTAGTTTCTTGACGAACACTTTGTCAGTTCGCAACCGAAACACAGGTGAAGAACCCGCAATACATGAGCCTTTATATGCTCACTATTCGAGAATACAGTTCGACTTGACAAGTCCGCAACTGATCACTTATTTCTCGGAGTCACGCTGAATCGTAACGAGGACCTTCCTGCCCAAAATCCAGCCATGAACTGAACTTCTTCAACGGTTTTCACCGCGAATCGACATCGTCAAACGGTTGGCCGAAAGGGTCGTCTGCAACTTTCACCAACATTTGCAGCGATTTCAGAGTCCATCGTTGACATCGTCGTCTGCTCGCTTGTTTACTAAGGATAAGGAGTTACGTCCACTGCGCCCCCTCATTGGCTGACGACTTCCAATGGCAACGTGTCGCCATTGGTCAAAAATCTCCCAAGTAAAATCCTGATAGGCTGGCAATCGAAGCATCAGTTTGAAATTTCCTTCATAGTGACTCGCAAACTTTGGCAGATTGCGAATAATACAATCCATCAACATCCACGTTGATCACACGTAAAATTCGTTCAGAAACCCATTCATTGTTCCCCCGTAATTAGTATATTTTTAGAGCCTATGCTGGCCTTGCTATTTTGGTTAGTTTAAACGCCCTAAGCCGGCCATGTATCTTAAGTGAGTAATCACGTTAGTCAACACAAACGCTTATTCTAATATACGCATAACCATGTCAATTATACGCACAGTTCATACAATAGCAAAATCAACAGAAATTGATTAACATAGCGAGAACATATAGATTCAGTCTACAATGAAGAAGCTAAGAAGTTGGTAGGGAGGTTTCCAGCTGATTAGATAAGCACTTTTGCAAATTTGAAAGTGACTTTGCTGTGTGAATTATGTTTAGCTCGGCATCAGTATTGAGTGCAGTTTGTTAAGGCTGAAAAGTATGTAACTGCATCGTGGATGCTATTTGCAACCAAGCTCACCAGATATCTCTGGTTTTGCCTTACGTCCAGGGAGTTTAATACTTTTGAGAAATGCCAAGACTTGTGGTTAGCAGACAGCTTGAAAGAGTATATGTGTTTTGTGGTTAGGTTGCATGTTGTAGCTAGAGAAGGTGGTGATTGGCTTTACCCAATTAGTTTGGCTGAGATGACGGATATCTTTTCAATGAACATGTCTGAAAACCCAAATCTGAAGGATGCTTCTTTCAACTTTTCATCAAAATTTGGGGAAAGAAAACCCTTTCAAAAATTTTTAAAAGATTTGAAACACGTTGAGAAGAAACCCAGTTCTCCAAAGTTTGATGCAAAAGAGAATGAGGGATACCTTGAAAATGAATAAAGGGGAAATGGGAGGAAAACCTGAGAACTAGTGTTTCATTTGTTCTTCTAATCAGTGATTTATAGCAAATTGTCTGAGAAACAAAAGAAAAACGCAAGCTTTCTGAGGTAAAGATCAGCTACATGGTGGCTAAGGATGAGGTAAATGTGAGTCATACTTTAGTTGAAATGGATGAGGAGGAAGAATGGTATGAACATGAGGGTTTTTGTAGTCCAGTACAGCTTTCCACTAGGACTGCCTTACATTGGATTAATGCTGACTAGTCCAATGGGCCACAGGACAAATGATTCATTATTAACCCCTTTAGCATGGATCCTGCGTATACTCTGGGTGGGGAATCCATTCCCGTAGACGTGGAGCTCATATAAAATCGGAATAACATCAGAAGGCCATGGCATCATAAATGTGGTTTGTCTAGGGAGGAAATGGCACGTTGTTAGAAGAAGAAAGTGATAGTATGTCTGAGTTTGCTGACAGTGACATTGACATTCATAATAGTCCAAGTTCTAGTGAGAATAGTGTTCTTCTATTGTATGTCTGCCAAAAATGTACAGAAAATTTATTTTCGAATGAACCCCCAAATTTTATTTGATGATGATAAAATAAAAGAAACTTATTAGATTATTTCTAAAAAATCATAGTATCATTATAACAACAAAAAAGTTTGGAAAAAAGTTTTTTTTGAAAAATATTCCACCCTAGCAGAGAGTTAACAAAAACTTTTTCCCATGCTAAAGAGATTAATAAATAAGTAATCAAAATAATTATTTGATGGAAAAATGACAAATAATAATGATTAATGTATGGATTTTGTTAGGCATTTGTGGAGAGCAACCCCAGCATCAAGTGGTGCCCTTACCCAGGCTGTGGTCGAGCCGTGAGGTTGCCAGATGCAGATAATATCCTCTCACCAACATTTCGTGCTTCTAAGAATGCGCAGAGTCCAAGTGACACATCACATGCAGTCGACTGTGGAAATGGCCACACCTTCTGTTGGCAAGCTTTACAATTTCTGTTGCTTCAGAGCTTTGTTCAGTTCAGAATGTCATTTGATTGAAATGGCATTTAATGTCATACAACCAATGTTTACAGGTTGGATGGCTATTTTGCAAGTGCTTAATAGCCGACTATTACTACAGCCCAGGGCCATGGTTTTTGTAGAAGCTTTGGGCTGATTACACATTAATTACAGTTTTACTTGACCACGATCATCGGCTGGTCTTCATGTAATTTATTTCCTCATAGATGCAGCATGTTAAGCTCTAAAGATAAGGCTGTTTGGTGTATTTTATACTTGTGTACTAATTAATGAAGGATCTTTCCTCTGAAACCAAGGCATAACATAAACACAGCATTGCAACATTGAACAATGAGTGAATGGTGCAGTAAGAAATTGCCAGCTTTGCATGATGTCACTTGCAGTTTATTTGATGTCAATTTCATGTTTCATTTCATGATTCACTTGATGTTCATTTCATGTTTCGCATAATGTTTCACACAATAGTCATTTGATGTCTCGCTTGATGTTGTACATTTGGTGTTTCACACAATGTTCATTTGACGTTTCATGTAATGTTGCACAAGATGTTCATTTGTTGTTCACATGATGTTTCACATGATGTTCACGTGAAGTTTCACACAATGTTCTTTTGACATGTTGCCTGATGTTTATTTCGTAATTCTCATGATAGTCATTGATGTTTCACATGATGTTAATTTGATTATTATTTGTTAATCATATATTTATATCAGGCTAATTTATTAATTTACATTAAAGGCACATGTAGTTGGAAAAAGATAAGTGTTCATTGTTTACAATATGAAATTTAGAAAAAAAGAAGGGTCTCATAAAGCTGGTGGTAGTGAATTCGATAGATGAGGACCAGTGTACAAGAAGGCATGGAAACCACAACTCTTATTGGTAAGTTGGAACAAATTGGAATGCACAAGTCAGCAAGGTGGGTTGGAGCTAGACCATGAAGTGCCTTTTATACAAGGCAGCGACTTTAAACTGAGCCAAGCTGGGAAAGATAACAGTGTATTTTGAAGATATTAAGTCTGTACCTAGAGATCCGTGCGTGGCTGGAATAATTTGGACCGTGATCTCTTCTACACTGGCCTGGTCAACACTCCCCTGTGTGGTGACCTCTCATCCTTGGCCTCCTGTAATACAGCTGAGCTCTTCAGTCCCTGCGACTCCTCCATTCGCCTTCCCATGGATCGCCTTCTCCCGCTGCACACGTTGTGGGCTCATCAGAGGCCGCTAGCCCCTTTGTTTCGATCAATCCTGCGGTACTTTGCATCGTAACATCAAGCATGTTGAACGAAGATACTGTGAAACTCATAACCCTGCTGACCGTCTAAAGTGGCTTCATCACCTCCACTCAGTGCATCGGGAGTTCCAAACCAAGGAGATGGTCTACTCGGAGTCGCTGATTGATCGAGAGAGGAGTAATCCATGTCGACTTCAGCGCTCACTCTCTGCTGTTCTTGGTCACGTCACTGCCTTTGGCTTTTCAGCTCAGCCTCAGTTCACCATCATGGACTACCTTAGCTACATGCGGAGGAAGATCGACTCTGTTCGTCAGTCTACTGAGGGCTCGCCTCCACCCTCTTTCCCTCCTACATCTTCCAGGCTCCATAGTTGGAGCCCTTTATCTCTGGATGAAGTCCGTCAGCTAATCCTGAACTCGCCAGCCAAGTCCTGTGAACTGGACACGCTTCCTCCATTTTTAATTAAGGAATTTATTGACAACCATATTTCATTTTTCCATTTATTGTGCAATACTTCTTTGGCTGAAGGCTCAATCCCGCCCTCCCACAAACGTGCAGTAGTTTTTACCTCTTTGAAGTGCCAGGGCTTTAACCCAAGTGCCCCCTCTATATATATATACCTCTGATCTAGCTTGGACCGTCCTACCACTGAGTGTTGCCGTCCTTCAGTATGCAGACGACACCCAGGCTTATGCCCATAGTCCGGCGGAGGTGGACCCAGCCCTTGTCCAGAGGATTCTCGATGCCACCTCTGTCCTTGACCTATGGATTTCCTCCAATCGCCTCTGCTTGAACTGTAACAAGACCCAGTTCATCTGGCTTGGTGGCCGCATGCAGCTCACCAAGATAGATCTCTCCTGCTTACGCCAGAGATTTCCAGATATCTCCTTCTCTGCTACGGTTCGGGATCTCGGGGCTGAACTGGATCAGGAGCTTACCCTGTGTGCTCATATTAATAGCGTCTCTCATTCTTGTTTTTACCATCTTCGTCAGATCCGCACCGTTTGCCGTACTCTTTCCTTTCATGCTATCTCCAGCCTATCGCTTGCCAACACTGCTAAGCTGCATCTATGGTTAACTCTGATGCTCGTCTCATAGGGGGCATTCCAAAATATGGCCACATCTCGTCTTATATTCGTGACATTCTTCACTGGCTCCCCATCCAGCAGCGTGTCCACTTTTAAGATCCTCTCTCTCATGCACAATTGTGTTGTTGACTCTGCTCCCCTTTACCTCATTGACTTCTGCACTTTGGTCTCCTTGTTGCCGGGCCATAGCACCCTTTGCTCGGCCACTCAAGATCTCCTGTTTGCCCCTCACATGTGAACCGCTGCAGCCCAGTCTTGAAGCTTTGCCTACATTGGTCCCACTTGCTGGAATCGTCTCCCTTGAAAATTGCAAATTGAGCTCCTTTCTCTTTCCCTCTCAGTGTTCCGCGGGCGCTTGAAGACTGTACTGTTTAATAGTGATTTACTTTTTCGGGTCGGAAGCATCTCTGTTGAGTTTACCCTCTAACAGACATTTTATAAATCTCAAATTACAGTTACAATCTTGGAGGAAGCCGAAAGAAAAAGATGAGCAGTTGCACATAGAAATGATTGTAAGGAGTCATAAGGGTGACATGAAGAGAATAGAGTATTGAATTGCAGCAGGCCAGGCGTGATAAGACAAGTGGATGGACAAGAGCATGGGTAGCATCATGAGTAAATGACTGACAGTCAAAGTTGCCTCAGGTAAAAGTAACAGGATTATAAAATTATGGCAATAAGATTCCATTGTCAACCAGGAATCAAGAGTCACACTAGGTCACGAATCTGGAGCACTGGTAGCATCTGTATATCTTGTAGAAAAATAGGACTACTAGACAGGAGAGATCTGGGAGGACCACAGCAGGGAACCTCAGTTTGTTTATGTTAAGACTTAGTCAGTTTTGAGACATTCAGTCATGTTCTGTGGAAATAAACTTAGAAATGTTTGATGACAGTTCAGCAGCTTACTGAAATTTATAAGATGATTATATCAATATATATTGATATTTCATGTAATTTTCGCTGGATGTTTTATGTGATGTTCATTTGATGTTTAACATGATGTTTCATTTTATGTTTCTGTTTCATGTGACATTGATTTAATGTTTTACTTGATGCCTGTGGATGTTATGCTAGTGGTGCTATAGAGTTAATCTGCATCTGGTAGTTGTTAAAGGGATCATCTGTCTGCTTTTTAGGGAGTGCCTTGGTGAGGCACATGAACCGGCCAGCTGTGAAAACTGGAAGAATTGGCATCAGAAGATTGCAGAAGTGAAGCCTGAGGAATGTATGATGTTTGATGTTTCACTTTATGTAACTTAATAACATTGAACAAGCTTTGCTGCATCTGATTATATATAAGGAACCATGTCCATTTAACGTACAATATTTTCTCGATTATAAGTCGTGGCTTTTTACATGAACTTCTAGGGGTGCATCTTATCGAAAGTGAAAGGGTTGACTTATGAATGAACTTTAAACAGTATTGAACTACCCCAGTATATAATCTACAGTGATGAAAAGTTGGATAAAACAGAAAGATATTAAAATGTATTCTCCCTGTTGTGGATGATCGATTGAGTCTTGTCCAGTTAAATATTAGACTATGCATGCTGTTAAAAGTAGTGTAAGATTTATGTAAGTCTTAGCATGACTAAAAAGCTCTAAGGTATAAACTGTCAGTTGTGAAAGCACTTGCACTGTGGCCTGCAGCCAGACAGTAATGTCCAGTTGCTTTAAAAGCTCTCATTGCAATGTGGTTAAGGTGTACCAGGCTGTCAGGGCTGTTGGTGAGCATGGTCGATACAACAACTGAGCTCTGGTGGGAGGAACACAAATACCCTAATTTATCTCAGTACTATTAGTGAGCAAGGGTGATCTCTTTATCATGTGTGGGGACATGTCATGTGCAGCTATCCAAAGTTTTTCAGGTGCACAACAGCCCTGCCTACTGCAGAAGTCATCGCTGGGCTACAAGCTAGCAGCAGCAGTGACTGGTGCAACCAGGCGTAGCTGTTCATATTCACTAAAATCATCCTGTTGGACGATATTCATGAACATTAACCTTTGTGAGCTATATACAGCTGCCATATTATGTATTACGTGATAATTTGGCATTATATTCGTTAACGTAGTCCCATTGGAGGACATTAATGAATATTATCGAATTGGTTAATTTTGAAAAAGCAATAAACTTTATTTCAGTGTAATTTTATCATATAACAGTGTATGTAAGAATTATATGAATGAGTTTGATAAATATGGTTAATATTTATTCCAACCTGATGGAACATCAGAGCCACGACTTGAATAATGGTTGTCTGATGTATTGATTTTACAAAAAAAAATTGCAATATTGGCATTACTGCATCCTAAGGAATAGGTGCAACTTGTTGTCTAGAAAATGTGGTCGGACACTTGATGTTTTACTTTATGTAACTTAATAACAGTAAGCAAGCTTTGCTGCATCTGAGTTATTTGGAAACATTTCTTGAGCCTAAAAATGTCAAATTCTTTTAAGAAACGTAACTTTCATATGCGTGATGTCAGCATTATTCAAGAGCAGTTTAAGCTGAAGATTTATTCATGAATCGAAATTATCAAAACTAGAGGATTCGGATGAATATTTTTTTGGAGTCAGGGGAAGACACTTGAGAGTTAGAACCTGATTGTGATATTTCACTTTGCATAATTCCATGCTTTGAGGTTTATCACACAAAGATAAATCACTGATAACTTATTTTCAGGTACATTTCTTTTGCATCGTGGCCAGAGAAAAGTACCTTATACAAATAACAACAAAAACATTTGCATTTAATTGTTTTCAGTTAATACCAGTCAGCAATGTTTACAAGTAAAAACAGCATGTTTGTGCAAAATTAAATGAACACCATGAGCAGAACCTGAAATATTTTAATAGACGGTAAACAGGCTAAACAGATCTAGCAAAGATTCAAGAGGTCATAGATCCTAAGAGACTCTGACATGCAGATAAACTGTCTGGAAATGGTGGAATTTAAAGTCTGTTATTAGTGTTATTACAAATATTTTTTAAAACATGCAGTCACAAAGAAATGCAAAGTTGAGGCGCTTTTAATCAGTCGCCAGATGAAACGCCAGTTAGAAGTCCAGGTGTTGAAAGCCAGTGACAGATAGTGAGTTTTGAGGCATTTCTTGAAGTTAGAGCTTTGGGAAAATTGTTAGTTGGTTGCATTCCTTAGGGCAGTGGCTTGGAATGTATGAGAACCCATGACAGTTCTGCATTGTGGCTCAGCTGAATGCTGGTACCTGAAAATTGCAGGCTGCGAGGAGGGTAAGGAGAGACTAGTTGTTGAAGATGGGTAAGAGTGCTCATGTTACAGATTTTGTAGGTTGGACTGGCCAGTTTATATCATCCTGAATTCTGCAAGGACCCACTGCAACCGACTGAGTAGGGTTAAAGCAGGCATGTCAAACTCAAGTCTAAGGATGGGCCGCTAAGGGAATCGCGCCGTTGTCCGTGGGCCGCACTACAGTAGGCCTAATTTAAAAGATGAAGTTCAATGTGAACATTTATCTTATTTTCAAAATCTAGCATTATTATGATATGAAGAGTGAATAGCAAAAACGAACATTTGTAATTTGACAGATATAAATGTTAATTGGAGATATTTTGTAAACTTTTCTTAACTATTATTTCAATTCTGAAATGTTACATCGTTAAACACTTTGTTGACAATATTTCTGCCACAGTTAATGCATTAATGCGCAGGTTTTTTACTTTTTCTGTCTTGATGTTTGACATCTGTTTTGTGCTACAAGAAGTCCTTCTATATCCGGTTGCAGTTCACGAGCAGCAGTAACTTTCATGACGGATGACAGATGCTCGTCAGTGAGCCTTGATTGGTGAGGTGTCTTTGTAGCTTTCATGCGAGAAAACAGCTGTTCACACATCTATGTGCTAGCAAACATGGCAAGAATCTTGGAAGCAAACTTGTGCATTTCTACATATCGATCTGGCGAATACCTATAAAACTCAGGGCTCCAACCTCTTCTTATTTTGTCTTCATCTTGGAATCGGACTGCAATTCTGTGAGCTCCAGTTGAATATAATCAGCTGCATTTTCAGCATTGTACAAATAAGGAGATACGACCAGCGAGAAAGTCTTGCTCGTAAAGCCTGAAGTCACCAAATCTCTTGTTGAATTCATCTCTTAATAATTCAAGTTGGGATATGTATCTGGAAAAAACATTCCGGGCTTCATATTTCTCAGTTCCCGGCAGGTGTCAAAATGTACCAGACTTTCCTTTCTTAGTTGGTTTGTCCAGAGTTGTAGTTTGGCTTGAAAGCAGGTTACATTGTCATATATTGTTGTCACAATTCTATCTTTTCCTTGCAACTTCAACTTCAAATCATGTAAGTGTCCAGTCATATCTACTGCAAAGGCCAGATCCTGAACAAATAAATCCGCCTTCAAATCATCAGAGTCTTGGCTTTCATCTCTAAAAATAGCGAGCGCTATTTCCTCTTGAAGTAAATAAAATCTTTTCAGTACTTTGTCACAAGACAACCATCTGACTTCAGTGTAGTATGGAATGCTGTCAAATTCACTTTCTACATCTTCAGGTAATGCATTAAACTGGCGATGGTTTAATGCACATGCGCGAATGAAATTGACTGTTTTTGTCATAAGTTCAAGTTTTAATACCTTTGAGCACAGAGATTGCTGGTGATTAATGCACTGAAAATGTGCAAAGGTAAAACCAGGCTGAATCTTACATATTTTGGCAAGCAGCTTAGCTCCAACACCATTTCTTTGTCCCACATTGTAGGAGCCCCATCTGTTGCCAAGCAGACAAGCTTTTCCAGAGGCAGGTTGTACTGAGCAAAGATCTCTTCCAACTTTGCAAAAACATCCTCGCTTGTGGTTGTTCCAGGCATTGCACACAGCTCCAGCAACTCTTCATGGATGTTTAAGTTTGCATCAACTGCTCGTATAAATATAGCCGGTTGTGCCTGGTCTGTGGCATTTTTAATTTCATCAATTGCCAGCAAAAAATATTCAAACTGAGTTACACTTTTCTGCAGTTGCTGTCGTAGATTTTCCGCCATATCGTCAGTTCTGTTAGCAACAGTGTTTCTTGTTAAAGCAATATCTTTGAAAGCTTTTGTCTTCTTCAGACACACGATTTCAGCGGCTTTTATAATACACTCTTTGATGAATTCCCCTTCAGTGAACGACTTGGAATGACTAGCAATCATTTGAGACAAGATGTAACTGGCTTTTACAGTGGATTCGCTTTCATTATGCAGTTTGACGAAAAAAGTCTGCTGCCTATGTAGCTTGCTCTTTAGTTCTTGCGGCTTTTCTTCTCGTAATTTCTCACTGTAGTTGTCATAACTTTCTCTGTATACTTCGTAATGTCGTCTAATGTTGTATTCTTTTGGTACAGCTATGCAGTTATTGCTTATTAAACACTGAATCTTGTCTGATATTAGTGTACAAAAATACGCCAGCTCCCATTTTTCCTGGAAAACTCAGTGCTCGTCTTTAAGCTTCCTTTTTGCTGTTATAGAATGCATGACATCAAGGTCTAATTACTCTTATAATTACAAAAGCAGATATGTTGATATGTTATTACTCAAATACGTTTTAACACCCTAGTTTTACTGCAAACAATCACTTGCAACTCGACATCAAAGACGGTTATGACCTTTAGGGCGGTTAGGGTTTCCATGGCAGTTTAAGCTGCTGAGGCTGCTGATAGCCTCGTTCGCCCGCCACGGTCAGGTCCACAGCACTCTTCATCAGCCTGCATGCTGATAACCTCGCCCAGCTAAAGGGTTTCCTGCATAAGCCATTGCTGTTGCCAATAAGTCACCCGATCACCCAGTGTAGTTGTACACACGAACACATGAAGTCTGACCTGGTGTCTACGTGCCTGCATGGGTGACGAATTAGGCTTTGATCGGGCCGCATAGAACCTCAGCTCGGGCCACATGCGGCCCACAGGCTGCATGTTTGACATGTCTGGGTTAAAGAGTTTCTTTTAAGAAGTGGATGCAGCACCACATCAGCCAGGGAATTTTAGATGTGTTGAAGCCTGTTGAGTTCAAGATATCTGAGATACCTGCAGAAACTGAGTTGCCATAATCAAGTTGAGAGCAGACAAGGGAGCAGGCTATGGTCTGTGACATGTCCTGGCTATGCTGACCTTATGTGACGTAATGCCCTGATGTGATAGAAACAAAATTTGCAGAAGGTTGTTACGTGGGGTTCAAATGTGAGATTGCTGTCCAAAGTTACCTTATGCCTTTTGACAGTGTTTGATAGCAGAACAGCAGTGCCAGCAAAGTCACTGGTGGAATTTGAAGGGAGAGAATGCAGGCATTAGCATGAGTCAAGCATGACTGCCTCAAATTTATCTGGATTTATAGCCAAACTGCTGAAGCTGAACTATGCATGCACAGAAATGAAGCACTATTCAAGTTTTACCTTGCCAGAGCAATCATTGAGTGACAGAGCAATGTAAAGCTGAGTGTTGTCAGCATACTACTGTTACTAGGCTCCCTTGTGCTTGGCTATGAGGCTGTTTGGTGAAGTAAAGGTTTCAAATGATAAGTGGCCGAGGACAGATTCTTGTGGGACACCAGCAGTGCAGAGAGAGAGAGAGAGAGAGAGAGAGAGATCTGACTGAACAGTACCAATTGCAGATGTTAGAAGCTAGCCAGTTTAAGGCAGCCCAGAGATACCAATGCTTTTGCTGAGTCTGAAAAATGAGAGGCATACCTTTCCAGTATCAATACATGAGAATATGCTGTCCAGCGCGAAGACAAAAGCAGTTTCAGGGGTGTGAACTTTACAGTAAGCTGATTGGGAAGGCTTAAAACACTCTGCCTTGGAGCTTTTGAAATTTTCACCTCCATTTTGCAATTGCATCCGTGGCAAATAAACTGAAATTGATCAAGCACACTGAAATTGAAGTAAATTGTTTTTGCAAGTACTCTTAAATATCGTAAAAGGATTAGTAATTATTTATAACAATGGCTTAGTGCTGTCAACTGATATGGGATGGTTATAAAGTCCTAAGTTTTCAATTTCAATGCATTTACATTAAATGTTGAAATGGACTGGTGCTGGCTCCATTTGCCATCATGTTTGTGATTAACATTCAGCTTGAACACTCGACTGCATGTATAATTATATGTATGTAGTTATTTTTATGGCATCTTTTAGAAACCTGTCAAAAGATGCAAGTCTGTTGCTGTCTTATCTTTCATTACCCAACTGCTGTACTGTAGTTTGTGGCATTACTCAGCTGGCAACAGAGTAGTGAATTTTTTTGTTGGCCCTTTTAGTGACTGGTACTGATGAGGAGACTGAGAATTCAGCCAACTGTCTGTGGCTTGTGACCAACTCCAAGCCGTGCTCCAACTGCAAGTCCCCAATTCAGAAGAATGAAGGATGTAACCACATGAAGTGTTCCAAGGTAACAGCATACTCTTTTGGGCTTCATTTAGATCATTCTGATTCTGTTTGATAACAGTGATAATGGGAATCAGTGTGTTTGCAGTATCCCAGTATTATTCAAAGCAAGTATCATTACTATCAGCATCGTTAGTCATTTTATGGTCTCAAGAAATACATCTCAGTCTAAGCCTCCAAGGTTTCAAGTATTGTAGATCTGTCTCTTGTGTCTCATTGGGGTCCATCCAATTTGGCACTTCAGACTTGCACAATTTCTGTTTCTGTTTTGTGTAGCAAGTTTCCTTGTCACCTTAGCATAGCTATAACATATCTTCAAATCTGACATAGGCCTGATACCCTGTAGTTTGCCAAGCTTGCAAGTTGGCCCACAAAGCTGAAAATTCTTGACTTTCTTATCTGTAAAAATTAGACTCTGTCTTCCTACTCATTGTTTGCGTCACCATTACAATGCTGCTGTACACTCTGTGCCTTATAATTGTAATTGTTATCACGACAGTTTATACAGCATCATCAGTAGCAAGCTACTTCACATGTGCTTTACAATGTCCAGTGTCGGCACACACAAGAATCCAACAGTAAATGATAAATGAACGATGTACAAAATCAGAATCAAATGGTGACACTAGAGTTAAACAGTAAACAGAAAATTTTAACTGTTAGTAGATAATAGATGGGATCTCAAAAAGTCTCTTTAAAACAATTTCCTATATTTTTATCTTCAAGACAGTCTACATAAAAATTTTAAGTGACAACAGAGATGAACTGAGTGCAAAAATGTGCAGAAATTGTTGCCAGATAGAACCAAACAGAAATTTTTAAAATATTTTCATAAATGAAAAAGATGCAAATTTTTTAGTATTTAGACCGTTGTCGTAAAAACTGAAGAAAATTACAAGAGAAAGCCTAAAAGTAAAACAAATTGAACTTATGATATATCTCGGTTGGTTTTTGGCATGTAGACATGTGGTAAGTACCATTTTTAGCATTTTATCTCCTCTTCCCATTCATCTGTCAAGTTTTTGGGGGGGAATTTTTTTTGGGTACCCAAAGTTGCCCCCAAGTGTATCCCAAAACAATTTGCTATACTTTTATCTTCACGACAGTCTACATAAAAATTTTGAGTGACAACTTATGTTAATTGAGCACAAAAAATGTGCAGAAATTGTTGCCAGACAGAACTGAAAAGAAATTTTAAAATATTTTCATAACTGAAAGAGATACAATTTTTTTAGTATTTAGGCTGTTGTCTTAAAAACTGAAGAAAATTACAGGAGAAAGCTAAAAGTAAAACAAATTGAACTTGTGATTTATCTGTCGGTGTTTGGCATACAGACATAAGATAAATACCATTCTTTATCATTTTGTCTTCTCTTCCAATCTATAAATTCTGTTTCTCAACACAACATTTTCTGGGTGATCGAAAACTGACCCACAATCGCTGCAAGCATATAGTGGATGCCATTGTCATCAAACTCCATATCAATGTGCGACTCATTCACCTCACATTGCCAACAGACTCGTGTGATCCATCTGACACTTTTTTCATCAGAAGAATTACAACTGTCGTCAATAAACGACCATTCGTCTATAAATCGCCGAATTTCTTCCCCCAGTAAACAACGCTTCGCCATTTTGGGACATTTAAGTATCCATTTTTAGCTACTCACTGACCGATTTAAATGTCTATTTTGATTGGTTGTTTTTAATATATTGAGGCGTTTTCCAGGGATTCCGCTGATGTAATATAGATTAAAATTATGCCTTTTTGCCTAAATCAAAGATGTTAATAAGGGAATCTTTGCCCTAAATGAGGTAGAATTCTAAAATTATAAGGATTACAAATCAACAGCAGGTTACGATATAACTAGCCCCACCTACTACCATTTAGTACCATTACTACCATTTACTACCGTGCGGTCGGTAATGAGTTAATGTTTGCTGTTACCTGGCTTCAATGTGCACTTCTGAACTTTGTAAGAAGGGCATTATCAAATTACTGTTGTATTGTCACTTGACTGACCTAGTTCTGGTGTGTGATGGGGATCTTCACAGTCTGATTCTTTCATCTTCTGCTAAGTCATGCAAATTGCACCCTCTTCCAGCCTTTTTCCTAGTAACAAAGGCATATGTACTTAACTTTTTGACTATGTTTGTCATAGGTGCAGCACTTCATACAGGTGATTGCAACATTTTTCTGCGTTACCTTTTTCCATCATCTGGTCTCTCAGGAAAACTCTTTGAATGACTTCATACCTTTCTACTTTGGTGCACTGTTTGTGCTTTTACTTAGTCTTCTCAGTCCCGCTGGGGTTATATCTAGGGTTGGGTTTTGGAAACCTTGCTGTCCACCCTTTCTATTTTTGTGCTTTCTTCCTTCACAGTTTGCATCTTCTCACATTGAACATTCTCTTAATCTGTGTGTGACCTTGGGATATTTCTTGACTGAGAGTTGACGCTGCAGGACACATACCGTATTTTCCAGACTATAAGTTGTGTTTTTTTACATGAATTTCTGGAGGTGTGTCTTATTTAAAGGTGTGACGTATTTGCAGAAATTTTATAAATTTTTTGAAGTAGCTATCTATAGTTGGCAAAGGACAATAACAATTCTTAATTTCCCTGTCTGCTCATGTTAACAGCATCTCTCGCTCTTGTTTATACCATCTTTGTCAACTCCGTACCATTCGCCATACTCTTTCCTTTCACACTATCTTCACTCTGGTCCATGCCGTCATTTGCACCAGGGTTGACTTTGGGAACGCCATCTTTATCGGCCTATCGCTTGCCAACACTGCTAAGCTGCAATCTGTGCTCAACTCTGCTGCTCGTCTCATAGGAGGCATTCCAAAATATGGCCACATCTCGTCTTATATTCGTGACATTCTTCACTGGCTCCCCATCCAGCAGCGTGTCCACTTTTAAGATCCTCTCTCTCATGCGCAATTGTGTTGTTGACTCTGCTCCCCTTTACCTCATTGACTTCTGCACTTTGGTCTCCTTGTTGCCGGGCCATAGCACCCTTTGCTCGGCCACTCAAGATCTCCTGTTTGCCCCTCGCATGTGAACCGCTGTGGCCCAGTCCAGAAGCTTTGCCTACATTGGTCCCACTTGCTGGAATCGTCTCCCTCGAGAATTGCAAATTGAGCTCCTTTCTCTTCCCCTCAGTGTTCCGCAGGCGCCTGAAGACTGTACTGTTCAACAGTGATTTTACTTTTTCGGGTCGGAACCACCTCTGTTGAGTTTATCCTCTAAGAGGCACTTTATAAATCTCAAATTACAATTACGATTAAAATTAAATTAAATCACATTTTTTCAGAAGCGGAATATACATATTGGAAGCAGTAGTCGGCTTGCAGACGGCATCCATACCGAACCATGAGAGTTCGCAGCGCCCCTTGGCTGCTAGCCGGCCTCATCCTGCACCCTCTGCCTCTATGTGTCCAACCTATGCCTCTGCTGCATCCTGCGACCTCTTGCGGCGGGCCCAAGAGAAGTGGAGTGTGGGGCCCCTGCCAAGCCTGTGTAGCGGCTGTCTTGGAAAGGGTGACAAAAGAAGG
Source organism: Norana najaformis (assembly GCA_964023275.1). Lineage (NCBI taxonomy): Eukaryota > Metazoa > Annelida > Clitellata > Crassiclitellata > Hormogastridae > Norana > Norana najaformis. The sequence goes on from OZ029918.1 coordinate 16,888,355, forward strand.
GGGTCAGGAAGCCGCGCAAGGCCGGACAGGGCTTTGGGGAGGCTGAAAATTTACTGCCTTTTACCTCTGCCTCTGCCGCAACCTCCACCTCTGTGACCGTCCATCTCTGCCGCTTCCTATGACCTACGCCTCTACACCCTTCGCCTCTGCGACCCTCTGCCTCTGCCCGAAGCAGGACATTTTGGTGCCGCCGTTTTGGCGCGGGACGTTTTGGTGCTTATAAACATAAACACATTTCTCAGTCAGCATAGTAAATGTAGTACATAACAGTTCACAATAAATGTTTATTTGTTTTTTCATGCAAAGTTGTATTTTTGAATGCCGTAAACGTGCTATCTTTGTTACTTTGCTGGGTTTATTTATGGAACCAAGTAATTACTATCAAATCACAATTAACAACAAATGTTGGAAATCTTTAATTCAAAAGTGCAAAAATATTTATTTCAACCAAGTTATGTTTGAGCAATTATTTGCTAATGATGACCATTAGGGTGGCCCTAATTTTCTCATTTTTGAAATTTGTAACTCTCACCCTCTCAAATGGTTTCATTTTATTAAGAAACTTTTGTGTAAAATTTGAAGCAGATCGATTTGCATTTAGAGGTCACCTACCGGGCCAAAGTTTACTATGTAATAGCATGGTATGAACTTTCATAAACTCTTATGCACAGTGCACATGGCAGTTTTGCACATTGTTCTTTGCACTCGAGTCCTTTGCACACATGTCCTTTTGCACACGGGTCTTTTGCACATGCGACCAACTTCCTATATATGATGATAAACTACCCACAACAGATGAGATGAATGTCCACTCACCGAGAGACATTCGGAGCCAAAGAAGATGAACAGAGCCGAAGAAGATGGTCAAAACCAAAGCTCACCCATCGAGAACAGTTGGAGCAGCAGACGAAAGAAGATGAAGGCAGTAGAAGAAGACAGTCGAGCTGACACTCACCAACCAAGAATGGTTGGTGCAGCAGAAAAAGGAGATGGTTTGAGCTAAAGAAGATGGCAATGCATTCAAAAGATTACCTAGTTAGCCCTGCAGAAGGGATAGAAGTAAGTAAACTACCATTGGAGAAGCAGGTCCTTGGCCACTTTATGCATTGCCAATAGCGTACTGAAAGAGGATATCCAAACGGCAGCGACCCACACCATACAGTGAGTCGAAGATTTCTGGGCCTGTGCTAGAATTCCAACCAAACATCGCCAACACTCAACCAAAAGGCTCAAGCAAGTATTCTATGAATGACAGGGGCTGAAGAAGAGCAACAGTCATCAGTCCCAGACTCAAAAGCCAAAGAAAACTACGTTTTTAGACAGGATCATGGAGCTGTTTGACATTTCGCATGCTAATGCAATGGAGCTTAATGAGAATCAAGAAGACAAGCTCTTCCTCGAATCACGGCGGAAAAAGGAATGACAGGGCTGCATGACAGGAATCGACAAGGTGCTGCTCCAAAAAGAGCAGAAGCAGATGGAGAAAGAAGAGACGCCGCAAAGGAGGCAACAGCGATCTCAACTTCAGAAATACACCCTTTTGGGGAAATTTATGTTGGAGAGCAGCACCGATTCAGAAGAAAGTCAGTATGAATGTGAAGATCAAGATCCATATCCCAGTACGAGTACTGCTAACCAGCCATGAAAACAAGGTTACCAAAGTGTTATATGACAAGAACTGGCAGCTATGCTTGATCAAAATGGACTGAGTGCCAGGACTGCCATGACAATGGTCTTTGAAGCGACTAGGGCTCTCGAACAAGACCCAGAAGTGCTTGCACTTGACAGGTCAGCCATCCAGCGTCTTCATCGAAGAAACCGAAAAGCAGCTGCTGCTGGCATTGTAAAGGCATTCAAACCAAACATGATCCTGACAGTCCACTGGGATAGCAAGCTGACGTTTGATTTGAGAGGGAAAAAGAAAGTGCATGGGCACCTGGTTGACAGAGACTACGATCGGCGACACATGGTCAACTCATTGTACCGCGTTCTCATACGTCTGCTCGGACGGGCCACACCTTCTCCACCGTGATGCCGTCTTCCACCAGACATCCGATCTCTTGCCTGTTCAGCAGTTCAAGAAACATTTTCTGCCCGTCTCAAGACGTTCGTATTTAGAGACTATTAGGTAGCCGTGCTGCGGTGCCTTTGTGAGTTACTTAAAAGGCGCTTTACAAATTCAGTGATACATACATACATACACAGGCTGCCTGTTCTGGTTTCTGGGACCCAGCCATGGACCAGAAGTCCTCGTCTTCAAACGGTTTCAAGAACAGTGGTCATCCATCGACAAAGAAAGATACGACGATGCCTTTCCGATAATTTCGCCTCATCTGAGCTAATTGATGCCTGAGACGAAGTCATTGTATTCTGTGAGCAGCAGCTGCAGGATCAGCAACCCCTTGAGTTCTACCACTAACTACTCCAACTAATGCTTGTCTTTTTGGAAAGAATGCCAAATCATGGGACAAACTTTTGAGCCCCTAGGCCAATGCGTCAAGCTAGTTGAATGTCAAAAGGAATATACAGTATCAAAGTTTGGCTCTTCAGGTGACAGTTCAAACTATCGCAAAAGAATCTTCCTGTATACTTTACACTCAGAATACAGTAGTTTGATTTTAAAACTGTTTTGTATCAGTTCGAGACTGAGTGACCTGTAAATATTAAAATTTTTTGTGAAGTATTTGCCCATAATTTTTTGTGTGTTAAGGAATATATTGAAAAGTTGAGACTCAATATTCCTTTGCAAGTAATTTTCGCCATATAAATAAAGGCCACCCTAATGACCATGTGTATTCTCGATCATTGTTAGCAAATGTGCTTATACGCTTTGTTACCAGCAATCTGTGTTTGGGTGCGTCTTATATACCAATGCGACCTATGTATTGACTTTACAAAAATTTTGCCAGTCTTGCATCACTGCATCTTATAATAAGGTGCAAGAAAATATGGTACTCACCTTGTCTTTACCAGCTACATCAGCTTTATGTTGTTTCCATGTCCTTATCTACTCCAGTGCTTAAAGCCACTCTTTGATATAGTTTTAAAGCTGTTGATTGCAGTGCAAACATGACTTCTGTTGGGTTTGTCTGGAACCTTGGAAGAAGCACAGCACAGCCACAGGTGGATATTTCAGGTGCAATCGCTATGAGGTTGTAAAGAAGGTGGAAGAACACCAAGATATGCTCAAATCAGAGGTCAGTGTACTGGTGCATATTAAAATAGGTGGTAATTAGATGGAAAAATATAAATAATTGAATTTGAGTTAAATTTCATTCGTGTTTTGCCATTTAAATGAAAGAAACAAAATTCATGTAGCATTTGCTAAGGCAGCCTGCTCAGAACTAGCATGTGCTCATGTATTTCTCTCTATATTTTAGGCAGAGGCAAAGAACAAGAAAATGCAAGAACTGAACAGATTTGTCCACTATTATACACGTTTCAAAAACCATGAGAACAGTTACAAAGTAAGGGCTTCTCAGTGGAATGAATGTCAACAAAGTAAACATTCGAATGTTAACAAATCAAGAATTGTAAATATTTCAAAAATTGTTGGAATGATTTGTCAGTGTTGGTGTTGATAATTATTCTGACATGTCTTTTCTAGAAGCTATTGAAGGAGTTAACGTACAGCTTTGGCACGTGTTGCGCTAGCCCAAACCGTCGTGTAGATGTTGAATGTAAAATGCATTATGTTAGATACATATCCTTGGAACAAATGCCTTTCTTTTGCAAATTCAGAATGTAATTTCTGTTATGCATGAATGATTTAAACTATACTGTTTTGCTTGGCTGACTTGAGTAATATGTGCTGTGATTATGTTGATAAATATTGCAACAAACTCCCTTTATTTTCACTGGAGCTGCCAGATTCCAATTCCCCATGGGTTGAGTGCCAAATAGGGCCTACATGTCAGAAAGATGCTGAAGACCTCCATATCCCAGGGAAATGTGGCAACCCATGGCCAGTGAGTCAGGGTTCAGCTTCGCGGAGTTCGGCCCTATGCTCTGCATGTCCATCTTGCGACCCTTTAAGTACCTCAAAATGCACTGCTTTTCTGCTTTTTACATCTTAGGCTGCCATGGACACTTGTAGTGCACTGTCATGGTAGACATTGTTAGTGCAGCCCTGTTAGCCACAATTATCCTGGTTAACAGAGGAGGATATCGTTAGATTATGGAAATATGAATCTCATGCATTAGAACACACACGTTTAAATATAATGCTCTGCTACACACTACAAACAGGCAATTGATTCTCCTACATGTACAAATCAATTGGTTAGAAAATACACTATGCTCGGCTTAAGGTTGGACTCCGAGGTATGTAAAACCATGCCTTATTTAAGGAAAAGGGTCACTAATGGAATCATTGGATCTGTTGGCTCTCAATGAGACCAAGAGGCTGATGATACCTCAAGCTCAGACAGAATGGGCAGTAGCCCTGTGTCCCTTCAAGGCATCGACATATAACTAACTTGGCTACTTAGCAGAGAGGGCTTCTACTAAGTCTTAGCACTGGTTAGCTTGCTCACCCTTGTTTGTTGCTCAGCTGGAGTCCCTGTTCCTGTCTGTTTGAGGATGACAACTGTCCAGCCCAAACAATCCTCAACACAACCAGAGAAGACACCACCACCAGAAGGCACCACCAAAAGAATCAGTTAACTCCACAGCCCAAATAGGAGCGAGAGAGATGGGCCTTCCATTATCCTTATATATAGGTCTGCTACTCTGACACACACTACTCTGATGCACCCTGCCATGGCTGATCACTCCAACTAATACTCCTTCACGAGACTTAGAGCTGAAGGCGGGCTTGAACCAAGCTGGCAGTTAGCCAACCCCTCTGCCAGTCAGGCTATGTATATCTCACTGTCCAGGTGCACAGGCTGACCTACAGTGATTCCAGCAAGATTCTTCTGTCCTTCCAGCCTGCCCTAATTAATGTCCCTTAGCATGTGAATCTTCCTTATTTACATGATTATTTATCCAATGTCAAATTGTTAGTGCTGGCATCACTCACCAGAACTAGAATTGAAACCCCCCACTGTTACCAAATGAAACCTCCATGTCCAGAATATAATATTACTGCACATACAGGTTATTGTCAAGTCCAGAAATTAATTAAATTTTACATCTACTAAAGTCCATTTCCTCACACTATGATGAGGACAAGTTGAATGGAGATGTGAGCAAAGAAGTATTACAGTGCTGAAGATGATGATAGTTATATGGATAAGTATGTGAATAGAAAGCTGTAACTATTTATGATGTTTTCAGGTATGATACGGTGTTAGTTAAGACAAAGCATAGAAGGAGGATGATTGTTACCAATCCATCTTTTTTAATTTCATTTTGTGCCCCAAACTGCATTAGGCTCTTGGGCCTTCTTGGTTGCTGGTCCACGACTTTGGAATTCATGCCAAGTTCTATTCGTTTCATCAGTTCTTTGATGTCATTAGGTCTAAACTAAAGACTGATCTGTTTCAACTTGCTTACCCATCGTAGCCTAGCTTTTGGTCTCGGACCTGTAGAGATTTGACCCATCTTCTCCAACAGATTATGATTTTGGATTGCATTTTTGACTTGAAGCAACCGGTGATTGATGCCTTGAGCATTATGATAACGGTGCTGTGGAAGTCATTAGATTAGATTTGTGTAATGTAGTGTAATATAATGACAGCTGTTTATATAATATCGTAAGAACTGTATATAGTATCATAAGTAGCAAGCAACTTTGAAGATGCTGGCTCTGACAACACCCAATACTAATTTGCTTTGACATTTCCATACCTACTCCTGTTTTGAACCACTTGCGTCTGTCTTTTGCTATGTGCAGACCTGGATTGCCTTCAATAAAATGTTTCAGAACCCTTCTAACCCTGAGTTTCTTCTCTTGTGCACCAGTCAATAGTTCTGTACATGTTATTCACTTCTGACTTGTATCATAAAGGCAAATTTACAGAAAATTGCAAGTGGTACAGAATTTTTTGTCCAGAGCCATTTGGCAAAAACCCTTATCAAGTATCAAGTTACCATTCTCCTGTATTGCATTGGGTATACTGGCTGCCTGACAAGCAACATAGTTGCAAAGTATTAGGTCATCCAGAGATTTGAAATTTGCTGTCCAGTTTGCCACCTACCTTCAGTTTCCTGATTTTGTTGATTTCACCTGGACTTCTTTAGTGAATTACCGTTCTTGACTGCATACTCATTTAAAGCAACTGCAGATTCATGCTATGTGCAGTTTGATAATGGCAAAATATATGTCTAATATTAAATAGTGATGTAGTTGATGACGAATGATGTGTGACTTGTTTAGCTGGAAGTGCCACTGTTCAGCACAGCTAAGGAGAAGATGATGGTGTTGGCAAAGGCCGTGACAGATCATGACTCGGCTAACCAGGAGACTAAGTTCGTGCAGGATGCAGTGACTCAGCTGCTGAAGGCTCGGCACGTCCTGAAGTGCTCCTATGTGTATGGCTATTACTTAGAGGAAACTGGCTACAAAAAGCCCATCTTCGAGTTCATGCAGGTAGTGTCCTCATTGTGCTTGGCTTCTATTTTTTTTCCATAGCCCAACCTTCTGGAATTTTACTGATCATTTAAATGCTTTAATTTGATTGGTATTCATTGTGGCCCTAACATTTCTGAGATTCAGACATAAAACAGGAAGGTCACTTAGGTTGCCAAGTGTTAATGAATGTTGTGCTTATTTCTTAATTTGAGCTCTGACCCATTGCTGATCAGCAATTCCAGTTGTCACTGATTAGTGGAAGTGAGAGAATAGCTTGTTATTGATTGTAGATATTGATTGTATGATTGATTATGTGCTTGAGCATGCAAGAAAATTCAGATGTATTTCTTTTTCTCTGTCATTTCTACCTTCGTGGTGAATAAACGTATATATAGTATCCGTTGTAATTCGTTACTGCTAATTAATTTATAATGTGGAGGGAACTGATTGCAGACAGAGCTGGAGGAATGTACTGAAACATTATCAGAGATGGTTGCACGGCCTTATCTGCGCACACCGCGCACTAAGATTGTGCAGACAGCTCATCTTGTGCAGCGCAAGCGCCATGAGTTTGTGATGGCCATTGCCAAAGGACTTGTGCCACCAGATACATCACCTGCTTCGCGCAAGAAACGCAAGATGTTCAGCGTTGAAATTGATGTGAGTTGTGATCTATAAGCTTTGTCTTTCCTCTGGTTTAAGTAGACATGTCAGATATTTTTAGCCCTTATTCTCCACCAGATTTCTTTAGGGCCTTTAGTCCATATCACCCCTTAAGAATGAAAATATTATATATCATCAACCACTAAAGATAGAGCTAAAGCATAAAATTTGGTAAAATCGAATTCTGAACATATGTATCACTCATTTAGTTGTGTGTGCTTGTTTTTTTATACAGCAGTTTGAACAGCCAGCATAGCTAAAACATCATTGTGGTATATCTAGAAAGACCAAATTTCTTATAGATTATCATAAAAGACTGCAAACTATTTTTATACTTGTTCTTTTACAAAGTGTTCAGGTTTTCTATATACCTACATAAGCAATAAAGTGTTACTTCATGTAACAGTAGGCTACAGGTCAAATGGCTTACATTACGTGTCATTTGTGGTACTCTGCAATACACTTTGCCTTGTAATCCAACAGAGTGTGGACCATTCAAAGCAAGGCACTGCACACATTGGTAATCCTCAGTGTTTGTAACTAGTCTGAATTTGGTGCCACTTTACTCTGATCAGAACAGACTACACAGTTCGGGCATGAGAGTTTGCTGCCACAGCCGGTGCTGGTAATGTTTGCCAAACTATGTCTCTCTGTCAGTTGCCTTGGTGTTGGCTGGGATGGCTTGTGTCCATTAGTCTTCATAACTAGGCATTTAGACGAGTCCCATGACCAGTTTAAGTGTTAAAAATGTGTGTATGTCCCTCTGAGTTACATTAGTCCACTGTTGGTTCGTGCATGTGGTCCAAGGTCTTTATTTGCAATGCACTCACTGGCAAAATGATTCACTTCAGTAACAATGTGATCCAAACAGTTGAGTGAAAAAGTGCAAACAAATTTCCCATGAAGTCAACTTGTCATTGTGAACAAGTGGGCCGACGTGTTATGTAATATCTTTGTTATGGTCTGATGCAACATCAAAGCCCAGCTTAGCTGATGCAGCTCTATTACCCAATTTCATCCTCAGATTTGCTAGAAAAGTCAGACAGATCACTAGCATGAATGCTACTAATTGTACAAAACTTTCACTGTTCCCATGAGTAGCCATATCAAAGCCCTCAAAGTCTTCATCTGAGTCTGATTCCATGAAAATTGCATGCATAATGTCACCTTAGCTGGCCACTGTAATCAATAACTAGTGAGGAACTGTGAGAAAATCACTGACTTTCAGCTCGAATATCTCTGCAACCATCCAGATATGTATTAATTAACAATGGGAATATTGTAGCTGATTTATCACCCTAATTAATGGTTCACTTATTTACTTAGGACAACCACTGGTTTCCTAACTTCCAACTACTTTAGTAAGCCTACATACAATGTCGTAAATTTACACCTATGGCTTGTGCGAAAAGTTTTTTGGTGTCATACTTTTGAACCTCTGGCAGGCAAGGGGTTAATATAGTACCTTTAAGTACCTCAAAGGGCACTTTTTCCTGCTTCTTTTTGCATCTTAGGCTGTCATGGACATTGGTAGTTCACTGTCATGGTAGACATTGTTCGTGCAACCCAGTGTCAAGGGCAACAGGCTTGAAGCACTAATAGGTTTTTTGACTTTCTTTACATCCAGAACTGAATGTTTACATGGTTGATTATGATGCACAGATATAAACCAAAAAGGGCTTGAAATAATTGGGTTCTCACTGATATGCTCAAGCATTCATTTTTAAGAGCATTTATATAAAAAATCTACTCAGGGACACTCCTAGACCATCCTCTGGACAAGGTAAGTTTTCAGCTGTTGATGGAAGGTGGTCAGTAGGAGTTATAGATTTTGAGAAAGGTCTCAAAACCACAGTGCATGATGATGCACTGTTGAAGTGCATGTGAGGGGAAAAACTGATGACTGTGAGACAAAAATACCAGCTGTCAACAAAAGCCTGCTAGTTGGTGAAATGCACAGTCATTACTACCTGACCGACATCAAAATCTATGACTTGAAATGTTGCCAAAAACTGTTGTATCATTGAGGCACATTACCAAATTTGTGGATATCACCAATAAATCTAGCATAGCTTGTGTTCAAGGGAGGTCTGTGTAGATGGCACAAGTAGTTGAGCCTAATATTAAAAGTGACTGCTGCACTGACTTTAACACAGCAGGAGTGAATTCAGGATTTGAAGTTAGAGGAATATTGAAATCTGGGATTTAATGGTAAAACATTTAGGTTCATTTTCTGTCTGCCTGGTCTGTGTGGGCTTATGCTGCCCTGTATATCAGCAAACGTTGCTGTTGGAATTACTAGACAATACAATTGAAAGATAGCATCAAAAGTCACAAGACACAAGACATGGTGTTCATTTTTTCTGTTGATAATAATTACCAGGATGTCTTGATAACTGTTTGTTTGCTTTCTGTTTTAGGAGGACACAAAGAAGGCACTGATAGCTTCCCTACAGGATGATCCAGCCAATCTTTGGGTCAAAGATCCCTCAGGTAAACACAAGAACGTATCAGCTCTTCTTGACTGGCCAGAGGAAAGTGACGAATCAGACTCAGAAAATGTCTCTCCGTCAAAGTTTGCCATTTCAGCTCCCAAGCCGCCAGATGGCATCAACATGAATCAGGTTGACCTTGACATTCCAGGTCTGATTGTTACAGGCAAGTAGATAAGCAATTGCTAGCAATTACCAACTATCAATGTTACGTGTGTTACGTGTGTATTACAATACTGTTGTTTCTTTGAGTTGTTGGAATTCATTTAGAAGTTCATAGGAAGCACGCTACCACGAAGACAATACAGTCTCCTTGTCTGGTCTGTTTTGGAACTTGGCTCAGGCTCATTCATTTTACCTGGTTCCTAGTGGTGCTTTTTCAGTTCAGTCGTATATTCTGGTGCTGTGTGCTACCAGAAGCATTATTTCTGTCCTGGATTGCATGCAAATTCGTGTAGAACATCTTCAACTATGCTTTCACGTACGTACTTGTTAGTGTTAAGTTTCACCGTATAGATTAGTTATGGCAGTTAATTAAGATTTTACCTTAATAATATTAGTTGGCCAGCTATAGAATAAGTAAGATTTTAATATAACTAAAGACTAGCTTAAGTAGTTGGCTAGATTTAGTTTAGATGGGGATTTGTGCTGTCTTGACCGAGCGTTTTCAGTGCAAATAAAACATCCAATGGAAATATTATGAACGGTGAATCGGCAAAATCGAAAGACAGCATAGATTTTACAGACGACATTTTACCATGGAAACGGATGAAGTGATCACATCTTCGGTTGGTTAAGTGTTTATGTCACAGTTTAGCAGACGATCTGCGAGGCGTATTTAAGGAGAGAACGCTGAGAAATCAACAGTCTTGTGTTGGCCACGGGAACAATAAGACCATGTGGATTGCCGTAACATTTCTCGATTAAAAGTCAAGATTCGGTGATTTAAGCATAATTAATTACCGTGAGATTTGCGATTAATTGTGTTATAGTTCCAGAAGAGGAAACTGTAAGACTTATCGAATGAAAGAGAGTAGATTTGGTCATAAGCGATCTGAGAAAAGAAATCCTTAGCCAAGACATGGCTGAATGAACGGTGAACAAATGTATATCCCAGTGCAAACTTGTTGAAATAAATCCATTAAACCTGTCTAAAGATAAGTTATCATTTTCGGTGTAACTGTCACTGAAACAAGTTAGAAGTCGGTGAACTGGTCATCACAGAGTTACTTCAAAGAAATCGCAAAATCAATCAACGAATTGGACGGGTGAATTGACGTCTGCTGGTGAGGATGCCATTTCAAAGCAATCGAAGTAAAGAGCAAAGTGCATGGGCACGCGTTAGAAATCTAAACTATGGCTGTTACATCCAATGGACAGCAAAAGGAGTCGAGTTTCAAAGAACTTCTTCAAGTGGGATGGAGGTCATTGAATTATTCATAAGTGTAATGATTAGCTGGCCATAAGTAGGTTAGCTTAGACTTCCTTTGAAACTGCATTTTTGTAAATTAATGTCTTGTTGGAAATAACTTTATATATCAGAAGGATTTATTCATTGACTGTCGATAACAAGCCAAAATATTAATAGTCAAATGAATGAACAGATGCTTGAGAAAGGTGTAATCAGCATGAGATCGATGTTGTAACACATAATTGCTCAAGTGTCTGTTGCTATTCATATAGCGCCTTTGCATCACCACAGGTCCAAAGAATTGCAGAGCGCCACAGCGATATTGGGCAATAAATAATGGACCAGTTAGACTTCAGACTATGGATATTGATCATTTAACCTCCTTAGCATTAGATTTCCACCCGGAAAAACACGCCGAGAACGTTATATTTATCCAAATACTGATGAGAGAATTAACTGTAAACACCCTAATAATAAAAGTTTTCAATTTATGATATCTCAGTCAGTTCTTGACCTACAGACTTGAGGCTAATATCATTCTTTAGCATTTTATCTCCTCTTACCATCCATCCATCCAGTTTTTGACACAAAAATATTGGGTACCCAAAGATGCCCAAACTGTACTGCTCCCAATTTGTTTTACTTTTTTCATGTAGAAGCCCCTGTAAACAAATTTTCTCATTGACAACATGTATAGTGTCAGCATAAAAATTGTACAGAAAAAATGCAAATGAAATTTTGAAAATATTTTCATAAATGAAGGAGATACAATATTTTAGTATGTAGACCGTAGTCGTAAAAATCGAAGGAAATATAACACCTGAAAGTAAAAAATTTATAATTTATCAGATGTTGCTGTGGAAATGAAACAGGAGTAATATCATGGCTTATTAGCTGCATGAAATATAAAAAGCCAGCAGGATGAGCATAGAGCAGTGCTGTGCAGTGCAAGCATGTTGGAAGGTAGTGAACAGGTTTAGAAGTATTCTTTCTGAACCTAATGGCTTTGGTTAAAGAGAGCAGAATCAGATTTACTGAAAGCCATGCATGAATTGATGAGCCACATGGCATGTTATTTGAGACACAACCATTGTTTATTTTTTTAAACTTTTATGGGCCAGGCTAACTTGTGTATTGTGATTGTTACTCTTTCTTGATTCTTTTTTGCCAGGGAAGTGTGCTCGCAATGGTTGCTTTCATCAGTGTGCTCGTAATCCACGTACAGGAGAAGTGCACGAACACTGCAGCATGAAGTGCATGCATCTAGATCGACTGGAAAATGAACAAGGAATTGGTAACACTCATCTCTGTTCCGTGCTTCTGGCATTTAAAGCTGGTGTTGCCAAATGTCAATTTGTGTTATATGACTGATTTTTTCCAGATGAATTCTCCTCTTATAACAACATAAACTGTATTAACACCATTTATCAACAGAATTTACTTAAAGAGTCCCATTGAAAAATGTACTGCCGAATCTTAACCCAATACAGACTAGTAGGTAGCGAATGGTAGCATAGGGGTCATGACGAGATGGTAGTAAATGGTAGTGGGCACGTACTATTATCTCGACCGCTATCAGCCTATCGCAGACGTTATATTTTTGAAACCTTACATCAGTTAGGCCAAGATAATATAATTAAGCACAGAAATAAGTGGAAGATAAGTTTTTGATATTGTGGTTGTATTGCCAAGTATGTGTTTGGGAGGTGGTGGGGTAGGTAGGAAACTTTGAATACCCCAAAATTTTGTTTCAAAAACTGGACACAATGATTGAAAGAGGAGATAAAATGCTAAGAATGATGTTAACCTCAAGTCTGTATGTCAAAAATCAGCAAAATCTGACAAGTTAAAAATTTCTTACTTTTTAGGCGTTTTCTTATTACTCCTTCAGTGTTTGCGACTACTGTGTACACATTCTAAAAATATTAGCTCTTTCATTTATGAAAATATTTTAAAATTTTTGGGAGGTTTTGTCTGGTATTAATTTCTGCACAATTCGTGTGCTGACAGTACATATGTTGTCACTGAAAATGTTTTCTACAGGACTTTGACAAAAAAATTTAAATGGGATGGGTACAGTTTGGGGCAACTATGAGTTATTCAAAAAACATTTTTCTCAAAAACTGGAAAGATGGTTTGAAAGAGGAGATAAAATGCTAAAGAATGATGGTAACCTCATGTCTGTAGGTCAGGAACTGACTGAGATACAACAAGTTGAAAACTATTTAATTAATAGGCGTTTTCTGGTAAAATCGCTCATCATCAGGGCCTAGGTGGAAAAACTTATTTCGTCAGTTAAGGGTTACTGAAACATTTCGAGAGCAGGTCATGGAGTGTCTTGTCAGCAGGGATTTCAAGCATTAGTTGTCTGTCTTCTAATGCTCTTAGACTGCCTGCAAATAACATCATGGGGTTAGTGATGAGCTCACTGAACTGGTTGCCCCCTGCAACTTTAGTGGTGCTGCGATGCCCTTGCCAGCCTGGATGATGAGTTTACTGCTTTTCCCAAAAAGTGAGATTCGTTCTTTATGCACATTCAGCGCTACCATCTTCTGGTCAATCGCTGCATTCTTGTCTCCATTTGCCCCTTCTTTTTCTGGCAAAGATGTGCTGGTTAACATAACATATCTGACGTCATCGCCAAGCGCACTGGCAACTCCTAGGCTGGCCAGGTTGAGCTTGCTGGGAAGTTGGAAACCATACTTCCTAACTGTATCTACTTCCAAGTGTAAGTTGGGGTCCTTAACCTCCATGGGTGGCAGTGCAGTTGCTGAAAGTGCAACAGTTCCTTTGGGTGCTGTGTCCACCGTTCTGGCCTCAGCAGTCAGTGTGGGGATCAGGTCCACCTTGGCACAGTCTGCTTTGGCAGCTGCTCCTGGACAGCTGTCACCTTCTATATCTCTTTATGTTGGTACCTGCACTTCTTTAGCGCTTGGAAAGCTTAGCTGCCTTAGTCTGCAGCATCGATTTGCCATGCTTATCATCTTCAAAGCATTGGTAGAGCCGGTTCCTATGGGCCAGGTAATCCTGGGTCAGATCGTCATGCTCATCCTTGGTCGAAACTTCCTTCCACATGCTATATTGTTAGCGCCGTGTACGCCTGTAAATGTGTGACATTGGCCTACAGAAGCGATCGAATGTACCTCAATACTTACCATTGTACGGCTTTGATGTGAGGTCAATGACTGCAAACCCAAACGTCTGGGCCAAGCATTGCACGAAGAACTTTCTGAACGAATGCATGTCCCCATCCATGAATGTGTCATGCGTAGTTCACAGATTCTTGCTGTCTTGGTTGAAGAGGACGATGAGATTTGCATTATCTCTGATCGCCGCTTGGGGATTTGGAAGAAGTTTTGAAGCTGTTCTCACCGCTGTGCGATCCCTGGATGAAATATATTTCAGTTGGGCCCTGCTTCTTAAGCATCACTTCATCAAATACCATGCTGCTGGCCTATTTAGGGTTGAGGTTCTCGACCGGGACGATGTTGTCAGATGAAGAGTGGAACTATGCCACTTCCTTCCCATCAACCTCTTCAAATGCCTAAGCCCATTCCTGCAGTAGCTGGTATTTCTTCTGACCCAACGATTTCAAATACAGATGCAGTCAGTCAAGCTACGGTATCCCTTCTTGCTTATTCATCATAGACTGCCCTGTCTTGTGGACTGACCTTCTGGATACTGACCTAATTGGGGCTTGGCATTGATGCGCCATCGGTTATTGCTTGTGCATTAGACAACGGCGCAGTAGAATTTACTAATTACAATTGCAGTTAAACGAGTTGCGCTGATCCTTTATATAGCGACAATGTATTTATTGCCAGTGATGCAAGAAGCACGCACAGACTTTAAACGAAACCGTGGCAGTGCTGCACGGTGGGTTAGTGCTGCGCGGTGGGTTAGTGCTGCATGGTGGGTTAGTGCTGCACGGTGGGTTAGTGCTGCACGGTGGGTGATGTCTCAGGAGACATCCTCAGAAGGCACATCTTCTGTGCCTGTGAGCATTATTTTTTAAATGGAATTCTCCAAAAATTATACACTTTCTGAACGGTGAAGTCAAAATCTGCAAGGAGTCAGATGTTTAACAAATGCAGGCCGACAGCTAACAAACTTTAGTCTGTGACTGAGAAGTTGTCAGCCTCCCGCAGTAAATGACCCACTCTACTTGCCTGACACTGACTGACAAACGAGACCATTATCAAACTACTGCGCTAAAAATAAGGCCATTTAAACTGGCGGTAGTTAAGATAACACACTGATGTAATTGTTTTGTAATTTTATAAAATTTGTGTAGCACCTTTTAAAGAGAAACTGATCAGAAGTGCTCTCTGTGCTAGCTTTAACAGTTAAGAACAGAACTTTCATCCATTAGTCAACATTGCTCCCATAACTAGATGAGTTGCCCACCGGCAAGCTCACACTCACACACGTAGCCATACCTACAGATTTCCAACTAGAGTTGAAAGATGGCAGCATGTTCAGAGTTCCTGAAGCATGTTGCATCAAGGATGAGGAGGAAAGATAGTGGGCAGTGTGATCTGCCTCCGATTGCTCATGGTTTTCTCAATGTCCAGCAGTCCCTCATAGATGGAAGATGGCACAATGTGCAGTACAGGCATTTGTTGCCCACTGGCCAGTAAATAGTTGAGCCCTTCCACGATAGATGGTCAGTGCCGCTCCAAAGATTCTCTTTGCCCTCCAAATCCAAGATTTCCCAGCATAAACAGCATGCATAGGTCTGTTTGTCTAAGGCTTGTGTCCAGCTGGAGTCCTGTCCCCCCTCCCCCTCTGTAGGTGAACCATTCCAGGCACAGAAGATCAAGATGACATGCAACAAAAACCATCTGAAATGCAGTAAATCCAGGTTAGAAACGAAAAATAACTCCAACACATAGATTCGTATATACCGTATTATCTCAGGTATAATGCGCACCCCAAGTTGCAAAATTTATCCTAATGTAAAAATCTTAGTACTTATGTATAATGCACAGGTGAAGTTCTGTGTGTCCACGTAATATTTATTGTTTATTGCACTTACTTGCAGTCTGATCACTCTAGTACATATAATATATTTGGAATAAAATAAACAACATCTGGCAATCTTACTTTCTTTTCATTTATTTTTTAAACATAACTATGCACTCTGAATTAAAATTATAAAATATTTTAAAGTCTTATGTTATAAAATTAGCCTACTAAGTGTACGATAAATAAATTAAACCAATAAAATATAAGGATTAAATATAAGGTAACTCGGGCAAAGTAAACTTCATCTGTTGCCTTTGGTTAGTGCAAAAGTAGTCTTCACCTGCGATCGGTGTTTGCCTAAGACATCTACGAACTTTGTTCCCATATAGAATGCGCACCCAGATTTTATTAGGAGAAAAGTGTGCATTATACCCGAGATGATATGGTATGTGTATATTTGGATTTTTATAAAGCGCATTTGAAGAACTCGTCAAAAGCACTGTGAACATGGCTGTCGAAGGAATTTAAACAGTTGCATCTTAACATAACAAGAAAAAGTTACTTGAGCTAAGTTTGAAGGATCGGTTCTTATGTTCACAGGAGGATTGATCTAAAAGAATGAACCAACATGTGAGAATATACGATGTATGTATGGCAGCAGAGTGCCACTGCACTCGTACTCGTGCAATAGTGGTCACCCTACTGTGCCCACTGAATGCTTTCTGTTGGTGATATTAGATGGCAATGAGGTATACCTTCTTTCAGAGGTCGATTGGTTGGATACCGTGGGAGGAAGAGCCTAGTAATCTGCGTTGTGTGATCTCTTCGCGGCGTGGATGAAAAACTTGGAATCCTGTGGTGAGGTTGGCTTTGACTCCCTGAGCAGGGTGCGCCAACACCCGTCTGCTCTGTCCATCCTATCAGACAGCTTAAAAGCTGCGTTCTGGCCTTGTCTGTGACCGATCCGTTCGGGACAGAGGGGAATGGGCCCACCACTGCCCACTTAATGCGGAAATGTTACTAGAGTCGGGTCGAGTGCCAACCGATTGTGCAGTAGTGACCTGCACCCTGATCACTGGCCATCATCGGGACAGAGAATGTAATCCAGGGCGGCGAGTTGTCACACACCCTTTGTCGATGGGTTATCATGAGTGCACCTGAGGGGACAGGTGCCGGTAGCCAGGTTCGTAATGGCGAGTGATATGCGGCCGCCTGTAAAGGCAAGTTTGGGCTCAGAGAGGGCCGCCCTGTTGCGCACAGGGTGAACTCCTGAAATCCCAACCCCAGGGGCAGAGAAAAAGGCACTACAGCAATCTTTGAACTGGTGACGGAAGCTGTATTGATACACTCGATGGATGAGTGCGTACGTTCAACAAGTCTCTCGTGGACAGTCATCCTTTTTGCACAAGTCCTCCTCCAGGCCACTCCTGTAACAGGGAGATGCTTTACCTATATTGCGACTGAATATATCAGTGAAGAAATTCAACAAGCGCGAGGGTAACGGCCTGAAGTGACTAGTACTGTCTTAAGGAATGAGAGAACATATACATAATGGTTACTCTAGAGTTCCAGCCGACTGCTCTTCGTACGCTTTGCGGCTTTGAGTGGTCGGTCAGTGTTAGGTGGCAGTGAGACATCCCACCTCACCAGAGGTTGATTGGTTGGATACCATGAGAGGAAGTGCTTAGTAGTTTCTGCTGCATGATCTCGTCGTGGCGGAAGCGAAAAGCACAGAACCGAGTGGTGAGGTCAACTTCAACTCCCTGATTGGGGTGCTGCAACACCCATCTGCTCTGTCTGTTCTGTCAGGCAGCTAACAGGCTGTTCGCTGGCCTTGCCTGTCGGCCGTGTTTTGTACAGGGCTATGTTCTCTACAGGACTGTGCTCTGTGCAGGACTGATTTTTATACAGGACTAACTCTTCCCGCATTAAGCAGCTGTAGTCTATTATGAATGCTGCGTCCCGGCTCGTTGGAGGTAAATAAATGTGCTTGATTTTATTTAGTGACCATATGGCCTCAACCTTGCTCATTTTTCAATGAATTTATAGGGTGAGATCCTTCACCACTACTGCCCGCTTGAATGGGTGCCATGCTATTAAGGTCCCCATGTATGGACCATGCTAGCCTGAGATTAAAATCTTAGAAATCTGGCCACGATCGGTATGTGAACCAGCATCCTCTCACACAGAGATGCCTTTACATACACTTTAACCAGTGTAGCTAACTACCGTATTATCTTGGTTATAATGCACACTCGTGCATAATGTGCACCCCGATTTGCAAAATTTATCTTAATGTAAAAAGGTTTGTACCTATTTATAATGTGCAGGTGTAACTGGTAATCCCAGACTAAGTTCGGTTTATGCCCGACTAGCAAATTAGTTCGGTATGCACAAGCAGTCTTAGCACACTATGTCTGAACCAGTCCTAGTCCTTGCCGCAAACAGCAGTTGTAGTGAACTAGTAAGAGCCTAATGAAAGAAAACAAAATGGCGGCTGTCATAATTTGTCGTACTTAACAAAGTTTTCGGAGTCAAAGAGTGCTCAGGGCCTATTGAAATCCAGTTTTCATTTTTGCCATAGAAAATTGCTAATACTTTGTGACTAAATGGCTGCCAATGTTGAATTCACTGCCACTTTAGAGACCTCTGTCTTCTGTGATGCATGTATGTCTTATACGATATATTTAAAGTGAAATTTTTAGGTCATTACTACTCAAAGAATTGACTACTTGTTTTAATATTTAATAATCCATTGTATTGTATGTCATTAATAGTACTCATAATGTTGATATTTCTTACTTAAGCCATCAACATGTTGCTTTCATTAGTGCCATGTGTTCAGTGTTTGTCTAAAACATCTAAGAACTTTTTCCTATGTACAGTGCGCTCCCAGACTTTGAGCAGATTTTATTCGGAGAAAAGTGTGCGTTATACCCAAGGTAATACAGTAGGCCAGCAAGGTTTGGTCATATATCCAGCTTTATGTGGGAGGAATTGCACTGGCTGCTGATGCACAAAAGCATTGAACCCCTAAATGACGAGGGCAATTTTTCTGCCTAGGCCCAGATGACGAGCAATTTTACCAGAAAATGCCCTATTAATTAAATAGTTTTCAACTGGTTTTATCTCAGTCAGTTCTTAGCCTACAGACGTAAAGTTTACATTGTTCTTTAGCATTTTGTCCCCTCTTCCCACCCATATGTCTCGTTTTTGATTTAAAAAATTTGAGGTTACCCAAAGTTGCCCCAAACTGTACCCTACCCCTTTTTTACTTTTTTCATGTTCAAGCCCCTATGGAAAAAATTGTCAGTGACAACATATGTAATGTCAGCACAAAAACCGTGCAGTAATCAGTACCAGACAAAACCCAAAAGAAATTTTGAAAATATTTTTATAAAAGAAGGAGATAAAATATTTTTAGTGTGTACACCAAAGTCGTAAAAATTGAAGGAAATATAAGAAAATGCATGAAAAGTAAGAAATTTTTAACTTATCTGGTTTTGGTCATTTTTTGACATACCAACTTGAGGTCAAAATCATTCTGTAGCATTTTATCTCCTCTTTCATTCCTTCTGTATAGTTTTTGTTAGCAAAATTTTGAGGTACTCAAACCCCACCACCTTCCAGACACATACACAGCAATACAACCACAGCATCAACAACACTGCAACATTCACAACAACAGGGCAACAGCAGAAACATTACAACAAGCCAAATACACATAGAGGCAAACACACGGACACATGTTTCCTTCTCAAATATTTGGTGACTCTGAAAAGTGCCATTTTTATGAATGCTTGAGTGTGCTGATTCAACAGTGAAGACGGCTGAAACCTCCTGGATTGACTCCTCTTTCTCAATGGACTGGACTGAACAGTTCTAGGAGGACAATTTAGAATAAAACTTTGAATAGTTGCTTTGATGTGCTGTATTAATTAATTTCCTCAGATCCCACAGGCACTTATTTATTTACTCAGCACTGGTTCATGGATCCACTATCTGATTTTGCTCATGGTAAATGTGGAAGCATCCAACTTTGCACAAAGCAACTTTGCATGCTTCACATTCATATTGAGTCAGCAGTGGTTCAAATTGTGAATCCCCATTTGGTTGGCTTTTTGGGACAATACTGTTTTAATTGACATCTTCTCGTGAACCCAACTATTGACTCATCAATGCTCAGATTCTTACCTGACATGCAAAACTCTGAAAATCTAGAATTGAGGTGATCTACCAAAGGATGAACTTCATACAATTGATCATAATTGGGAACATTCCTTATAGACACCTGGGTACTGTCTGCCAAATGAAGGTACCTGCTCAAGGCCATGAACCAATGCCCTATCATGGTCCCTGAAATCCACAGATCACTGAGCAAAGTATCAGTTGACCAGTAGTCAAACAGCTGTAGTTGCCTTTTGAAGTCCATCACGATGTTGGTGCTGACAAAGGCAAACATCTCTAGAGCAGAAGTAGGGTTGCATTTTGTTATGTGGATTTTACCTACCTACTGTGCACTTGACCTACTCTGCTCAGCAAACAGGTTGGTCTGTTCGGCTGGCACTTCAAAAAACTTATCTAAAAACATTAGTAAAAATTCAAAAATGGTGCAGTGTGGGCTGGTCCGCCACAGATGCCTGTTAATGGAACAGTTGGGGGTGAAACGGGAAAATCTCATACCTGTTCAGTCCATTCTATCTTGCCCGAGTCATCAGCTTGACCCAGTTTGATGGTCCGATAGCATGTGTTGGATGCTGTTTTAACTCGGAGTTGATGTCAGAATGTTCTTCAGCCAAAGCCACTTTATCTTCCTCGCTGGATGCACCAAACAGGTTTTTACTGTCAGATGAGTTGAAACTGTCACCATCTGATGCAAATTCATCAAGAATTTGCTGAATTTCATTGTCAGTAAAGCCACAACAACAACATGCCACCATTTTTGGATTATTTAAATTCGTGATTTAAATGTGCAATTCAATTGGTTGATTTCATGTTTGTGACCCAATTCTAAAAATATCTTCCACTTATTTCTGTGATTAATTATATTATCTTGGCTTAAATGATGTAAGGTTTCAAAACTATAAGGCCTGCAATAGGCCAAGAGCCATCTAGCTAATAGTACACACCCCGGTGCCTTTTACTGCACTCTTGTCATGACCCCTATATTGCACTCTAGTGCACACTCATCTGTATTGAGTTAAAGATCTTAATTCTTATAAGTGCTTGGCAGGCTGTGCTCCATCCAGTATCAGGAAATCATTTTATTCTGTTCCGGCTTTCTCTCAGTTGGTCAGAAGCACCTTGGACAAATCTCTGTTGAAGAGACACCATATAAATCTTCTGTTACGATTACTATTGTCTGCTCATCCAGAAACAGTTGAAGCCATTACAGTGATAAACCAGCAAATTCATATGATATGCTAAGGTGTATTGCAAGCACTTCATGGTCAGCTATTTTGAATAATTACGTCCAGAAGAGCAAGCAGTTTCACCCATCCAGAGTTGACAGCATTGTTAGTCCGAAACCAACCACAAAAGAACCATCTCTTTGGAGTGACACTTCCTGAAGCCGGATTGCGGCTTTGGCATTAGGTCAAATGCTTCCAGATAGCACGACATCTGCTGAGGTACAAATTTCTTGATCACTTCTGATAGAAAGCTTGGATTTCAAGATGGGCCTGTAGCTGTTGATATATCAGGGTCCGTTCCTGGCTTCTTCAGTGATGTGATGGATGTATTGTGGCATGCATCTGACTGGTGGTAGAACTTCCTCTATCATGAATGCATTGCAGAGCTACAGCAGAAAAGGCAGCTACTCGTTGACAAAGCTGTGAAGGAGGAAGGTCAGCAGGAGTTAAGCATGGATGATTTTGTGACAAAGACAGGATCAGTGACTTCAGTTCCATGTCAAACTGTTCAAATCAGTACTCTATCGTCCAGTTCTGTGTCCTGCCAAACATCCATGACTAGCTCAGTTCGCCTCGCTCGGTGGAAAAGGCCAGTCCTCTACCCACTTGATGCTGAGTCATGGTGTGGAATGTCAACAGTGTTAAGGCCCAGAAGTGTTGATCTCTTGAGTGCGACATGTAAGACAGGTGCCCAGTTTCAGCTGCAACAAGATTTCAAGGTTGTGACTGGTGATGGCATTGCAACGGAAGTAGCTTTATTTCTGACATTTTTAGGTGTGTGACATTTTATATCCTGAGTTGCGGCCCCAGTTTCAGTTTGCAGCCAGTGGGTCACCTCTTTCATGGGCAGTTTTGTCTGGACAACTCACTGAGACAGTGACTGCCAGATACACATAAATACAGTCTTACCATGTTTACAGCTTTCTGGCTGCTGCTGTTGAGCTGCCTCAGGCATTCCAGGCAGTACAGTATCTGGACTGTGTTGACTTGCCAATGCCTTCATCAAGAACTGTCCTAAAGTTGTCCAAAAGTCAACAAATTTTCAAAATTTAGTAATTTTCCACAAATTTCCAGCATATGTATGTGATTGGTAAAGTTCATCCATGACGTTTATCCAAATAAAACAGAATTTATCCCAGAAATAGCGAAAATGCAGTTTAATTCTCAAACCGAGAGCAACGTGTATTTAAATGCCAGTGGTGCTATACATCACACACAGAGTCACTTGGGCCACTCCTACTACTACAGATCATCCAAAGTGGAAGATCTTGAGTCTGAACCTCTCTGTTGTTGCTTGTCTAGTTTCACCAATTCCCAGTTGGAAGGTACCTTGACTCAGGATTTGGTATTTTTGTGGCTGCTGTATGAGTTACTAGTTTATGAAATTTGAAAATAAGTCCCTGAAATGTTGTTTCCCTTTAAAGCAAATTGTTATGTAAGTGGTTCTTTAGAATCAGATGACTAAATTTTTTTGTCAGATTTTAATTCACAGGCTAATGCTGACTACTTCACTGACTACCACATGGACCTGCTGAGGGCTCTGGAGATGTCACGGCTGCAGTTTCTGAGAGAGATGGGATCACTACACCCAGGCACTGGAGAACGGTCAGCTGCACACCATTACACTATAGTAACTAACAGTGCAGATCTGTTTATGTGCCACTGTCAGGTGACAAAGTCACCGTGACTGCGCGTTAAGAGGGCCATGCTGAAATACAGTAGTATTTGATTTATGCAAGTCTTAGTGTGGCTGATGTCTAAGCACTTATCTGTAGCCTGCTACTAGGTGATTTTATCCAATTTTTGAAAGGCCACATTGCTGTCTTATTTTGGGCAAAAGTGATTATGATTTAATACCAGACAATTTATGTTTCTAGCTATATTAACATCTCCTGTTTCCAAACATTGTTTTAAAGCATGAAGTCCACGCGTAGGAACGCCAAGGCTATTGGTACACAACTGTTGTAATCTTAGATGAGGCAACAGAGCTACAGCTCCTGCCGGTGTTTGCTAGGCTGCCTGTGGCAAGCAAGGGCACAGTTACCATAATTTATCTCGGCTAAAGCTGCTACTTGGTGTTGTCCCCATATCCATTTGGGGAGTAGAGGTACTTGTAGCTCTATTAAGTTCACATGCTGGGAACTGTTCTGCCCTCTGCAGGGCTTAAAGCCAGCTGCTGCCAGCAACTCTTGCCAAGTACTGTTAC
This sequence comes from Norana najaformis, assembly GCA_964023275.1. Taxonomy (NCBI): domain Eukaryota; kingdom Metazoa; phylum Annelida; class Clitellata; order Crassiclitellata; family Hormogastridae; genus Norana; species Norana najaformis. Next base: position 16,912,023 of record OZ029918.1, read on the forward strand.
AGCTGATACAGGCTGTCTAAAATAATGGTGATGAGACTGAATATTAGCCAGTGCAATGTGTAGTTTTATTATTATTATTATTATTATTGTTATTATTATTAATTAGTAACTTCTAATGCACGGCTGTCTAATGCACAAGGCTTCAACCGATGGCGCACCAAAGCCAAGCCGCAGTCAGGTCAACGTCCAGAAGGTCAGTCCACAAGACAGACAGGCAGCCTACGGCAGATAAGCAATTTGAAAAAGGTAAGTTTTAAGTTGAGAACGAAATGACAGAAGCGACTGAGCAGAATGAACAGACACAGGGAGAGAGTTCGAAAATCCAGGTCCAACAACTGAAAAAGCATGTTTACCAAGGACAGTTCTAGTCCTAGGTATGACCAGAGAAATACAATCAGATGACCTTGCAGAACAATGGCAAGTCTGGGGAATAATGACTGATTTTAACTATTGTGATTGGCCAGAGTTCAGTGTTTTATAAACTGTAAGTCCCAATTTGAAACAAATCCTTTGATGAACAGGAAGCTAGTGCAAAGATTTAAGCACTGGGGTTAATATGCTCACAATTTGATGTGTTGGTTTTGACTCTAGCCAAGGACTTCTGAACTCTCTGGAGTTTCTGCAAGTTTTACTTTGTGATACCAGCAAGAATTGAGTTACAGTATTCAAGATGACTGGAGACCAATTGCCAAAGATATCCTGAACAGGAAGCCAATGCAAAAATTTAAGCAATGGCATTATATGCTCATATTTTGAGGTATTTGTTATGACTCACACCTAGGAGTCGTGTATGATGAGTTACAAATACCATTTGCATAGTTTGTGAGTGACATGGTAGGATCAAAAACTACTCTCAGGTCACAAGCAGCTTCAGTCAACTCAACAAGTGAGTCCCCCAGCTTTAAGTATTTAAGCCATTCAAACTTCTTAAGTTGCTGTGAATTGTCCAGTAGTAGAAATTCAGTCTTCGATGGGTTAAGGAGGAGTTTATTAGCTGCCATCCAAGACCGAAGCTCCTCAAAGGCATCAGACAACAGCTGCACAGACGAGTGACAAGACAAACTGTCAAATGAAATAGATGTAAATTTGAGTATCATCCGCATAGAAATGATATCCTAGTGAATGATTGTCTAGCAGTGTACCTAGAGATTTGGGGTATAATGTAAATAAACAAGGACCAAGTAGAGAACCCTGCAAAACACCACAAGTCAGCGAAGCACTAGCTGGATAATGTCCATTTAAATATGCAGAATGAGTGTGAAGGCTGACATAAGTAGCACACCAATGTAGGGCAGGACACGAAACCCCAAAGCAGTGCTGGAGATAATGCAAAAGGTGAGAATGGTCGACAGTATCAAAGGCAGCAGACAAATCAAAGAGAACAAGTGCTATCACCTTATCCTTACCCATGGAGCACATGATGTCATTATGAACAGCAGGCAGGGCAGATTCTGTTGAATGAAATTTACTGAAATGGAGAAATTAGTGAGTTGGAAGAAAGGTGAGCTTGCATATGATTCAAAACTACCCATTCAAGAATTTTAGATATAAAATTCAAAGTTGAAATGGGTCTGTAATTAGACAGGTCACTTGGATTGAGAGAAAGTTTCTTTAGCAGAGGATGAACTATGGCATGAGCAAAAGCAGATGGGAAGGATCCCTCAAGCAACGGGAAATTGATTGTAATTAATCCAGGACATCAAAACATTCTTTTAGGAAAGATGTGGGAATGGTGTCTAGGGGAGAGAGAGAGCTTTGTTAGGTGCAGAAAATATGAGTCTGCAAAACTCTGCAATAGTTGTATTCTAAGACTGGATGTGAAGAACTAGGATGAAGAAATTTATCAGATACTGAATAACCAACAAGCCATTTACCAGAGATCTTATCAGCAAAAAAGGCCAATAATTTACTGACTAGCTGTTGATAAATTTAACTCTCCCCATATAATAACAAAGTTTTTGTTGATGTAGAACTTTCAGCAATAAAATTTGTTGAATATTCAGATTTGGCAGATGAAACAAATGATATTGATTTTACAAAAATTCTACCATGTAGTGCTACACAAAAAGTTCGTGTATCACGTGTTAAGACATCTCGCATGTTAAATATACAGGTAGCATCAGGAGGCATGCCACAACCACATGTTAAAAAGATTCGCATGTGAACAGGTCATGTGTAAATGGACTGCACTGTATATTGGAATCATTCTGTTTAACCTCATCATTTGTCTTTTATTTTGTTTTAATTTCTACTACTAGACTGTCTGTTTATTGTGTTTTTTTATTTCTATCCCAACAAATGTAGTCGGAAATGACCTCATGATGAAATGAATTTCCCCTTGCGTATGAATAGCTATGTTTATAGTTCTGTTTTTATCTGTTAGCTAGGAGAAGCATTGTACATGCAGAAAAATTTCTTGAGTGGGTTTTTCTATTGTTTTCTCAAAGTTATGAAGACAACTTTGGACAATACTTGCAACTAACATTTACATCCAGCCATGTAAAATTTAAATAGTCATGCCCTCTGCCTTCATGGTTTGCTGCTTCTCTGTAGTAAAATCTGTTTTTATTCATCAGCCTTGTAAAAAATAGATTGTCATTCAGCCAGGGTTTTGAAGGATCGTGAAACAAATGCTTTTGACAGTGTGGTGGTTTTGGCACTTGAAGAAAGCTATGGTGAGGAACATTATGAGGGTGAATGTCGTCACTGAGGATGACATTAGAATAAAGAAAAAGACCATTTTTGGACCAGACTGGTTATATTTTAGCTTTTCACATGTTGTTACCAGTTTGCCTTACTAATGTCTACATTTTTCAGTGTTTGCCAACCTTCTCTGTAGTAAATGCACCTCAGTGCAGTGGTAAAGGGGGACTTGCTTTTCTTTTCAAGTCATATCTCCCACTACACAGATTCACTTTGACTATTCCAGCACCCAAGTCATTAGAGGTCCTAGCTGCTACGCTTTTTTCTGGCAACAAGCAGGTGGTGCTTGTGAATATTTATCATACACCATTCCTCTTTTTGACTGATTTTTAAGTTAATTTCCGTTTCCACTTGAATTTAATTCTGTTCATGAAATTTTCTATGCAATTTAAATGTATTTTCAAATTTATAATTCTGATTTTTATTTTTTTTTATGTTTCATATATTTATCAACTATGATGTAAACACTTGAACTGATTAACTCTTATACGACAGAATATTGTTTACGAATAAAAGGCAAAGAAATTTATGTAAAAATGTCTATTTTTAAAGATTTTATGGGTTCACTTTCACGATCAGATTCACCAAAAACAGCATAGCTGCCACAGATTTAGTCACAATGTTTATGTAGTGCACTTCTCAGAACCCTTCAAAGTGCTGTTCTAAAATGTATTGCTAGATCTTAGTGTCCAGTTTAAGTGTTCTGTTTGTTCGTGTTTTATTCTTGCTCTGCAGTCTAGGAAATGGCCATGGCTATAAGCCACCAATTTACTGCTCAGTGCCAGTAGATCACCATGGGCATAATGGTTACTGACCTAGCTGACCCAGAACTGAAACACCTGATCCCTGATTTAAGCCTAGGTAGTGATAAGTGAGGATTGTTCCACTAGGAGGATCTTACATGGAATCTGTTTCTCAACAGAATGTTAGTGCAGTATTTCTTGCATATATCAGAATATATCCAAGAATTTCTCCAGATTAGCCATTCATTACTCAGGCAGCACAGTTGGGCAAGCAGTGGAGTTTACACGTCCCAAACTTTGGAAGACCTATTAAGATGGAGTTACAGTAGTTCATTCACATCAGGACAGATGAGTGAAGTAGAGTCACAGTGGCAGTGATCAGCAAGTTATGGAATATGACCTGTTTCTAATATAATCTGGAAACTTCTGCTGTGCTGCTGCTGTAATGCATAAGGCCTGCATGAATAGGTGGTCACTTCTAAACAGTCCTTTGGACAGAAACAATCAAGATCCATTAAGTCCCAGAGACCAAAAGACAGCTTGAGTAGATGCCTGATGTCATAGTATTCCACAGACATCACCTAAGTATTAACCTGGCTTGATGTTGCTTAACTTCACTGTGCCTGCCAGCATCATTTAAACAACACCAAGTGGTCACCCATTTCTTTTGTGGCGTACAACAAGAACCAAGGTGTCTGATGTGTGCAATATTTAAAAGTCTGAGGGTTGAGCAAATTGTAAGCAATTCATGTTTTAAACTGAACTCTCTTCAGTAGGAAGCCAGTGCAATGATAGCAGCATGGTGTATCTGACACAACAGGTAAAAGCAGGTCCTGCTGGCATGATCAGCTACTGACAGTTTTCTACCCAGAACACAAATCACAAATTATGGGTTTTGACTATCAGTCATGGAATAGCACACTATCATTTCCTTATCTCCCCTTGATCATAGGTCTATCATGTGCCTAGCCCTAGATAAAGCATTTGCAGGATTCTGTGTTGGTAATGCTCCAGAAGAACTGGTGATTATGGTGAGATCAGCTGTGTACAGGATGTAAAGAATTGGCCTGAGGACCATTCTCTGTGGCATAGCAGTTGAAATTAGTGACCCAGCAAGGTGGTTAGAGCCCATGACTGCCATCATTGTCTGCCTATTTATAAAGAAATGAAGCCATCCTATAGGAATTTTAGGAAAATCACAGAGAACCATGTAAAATCGTAACTGGATAACATGGAAAAACTGAAAACAGAAGTTGACTGAAACTTAAATTTTTAGCAACACAGTTAACAACAATTACAGTTATGTGGCTTAAATTTTATGGGCAAAGGTATGACAAGATCTAGCTTTGTAATCTAATCGCAATTGTAATTGTGATCTGACATTTATAAAGCGCCACTTCAAGAATAGACAGAGGCGCTTCTGACCCGAACCAGTGAGACCACTGTCAAATAATACAGACTTCAGGCAGTTGCAAAACTGCGGAAGGGACGAACTGAGGAGCTTGAGCCGCAGCTCTCAGGAAAGGCGATTCCGCTTCTGAACTGAGCTGTTGCAGTGCACATACGAGGGACAGTCAGGAGTTAAGGGCAGCCGACCAGAGAGTGCTATGGCCTGGAGCCAAGGAGACCGAAATGCAGAAGTTCCTAAGGTATGATGGAGCAGAGCCAATGAGACAATTTTGCATAAAGGTCAGGAACTTGAACTGAATACACTGCTGAATGGGGAACCCATACAAGGTAGTAGTAGTAGTTCCTCAGTTTAACGGCAGCTTGTGGCATCAAAGGCCGTTGCCGTCGCCCTCCTCCTTTATTCATGCGTGGGACTGGCACTACCCCCAAACAAGGCAAGATGTCCCGCATAAAGGAAGTTATATGGCCATACATAGGGACACCTCCAATAAGACAGGGAGTGGCACGGAGAACAGACTGAAGCTTGGTAGTATTAGCTAGTGAGATTCCAGGACAGATAATGTGACCAAAATCCACCCTGGTGCAGATAAGGGCATGAATTAGAGTGGCAGTAGAGGGAGCGGCAGATGGTACAAAGCTGATAAAGGTGGTAAAAGCATGAGCAGCAGACACTGTTAACATAATAGGTCGTGGAGAGTTCCCAGTCCAGGACAACTCCCAAGATCCACTGATTGTGGAACAGAGTAGAATATCCAGAAGCCTCTGGCATAAGGATAAGGTATCGATCTTAGCAATCTGAGCACGTCCACCAAGCCAAATGAACTGAGTCTTGCCGCATGTGGTTCAATCGGAGGCAACATCCAGAGACCAAGGACAGATGTTGCATCAAGAATTCTGTGAACCCCCAAAGGGAGAGCCGCATCCGCTGGACCATGAACAAAGGCATCAATGTTGTCTGCATACTGATGGACAGCAACACCCATGGGAAGGACAACCCGTCCCAGGTCAGCAGTGTACAGAATGTAAAGGAGAGGGGCCAGGACAGAACCCTGAGGGAGGCCAAAAGGAATAAGGGACCAAGCGGAAAATGTGGGCCCAAAGAACAGAATGGGAGCAGTCCGAGAGGAATGACTGAAACCAAAGAAGGGCAGTATCAGCAATGCCAAAAGATTTCTCCAGATGCTCCAAAAGGATAGAGTAATCCACAGTATCAAAAGCAGCGCTAACATCGTAAAGGGCAAGAAGGGTAAACTCTCCATGTTCAAAAGCTCAAAAGATGTTGACCAAGAGACGTGTAATAAGTGATTCAGTAGAGTGGAACTTCCTAAATCCAGATTGAAGAGGAGGCATGAGGGAGTTCAAGTCAAGGTAGTCAACCAGTTGGAAGGACACATCTTTCAAGAAGCTTTTATCAAGGAAGGAAAGGTTGGAGATAGGTCAGTAGTTAGAGATATCACCAGGGTGAAGACCCTGGCTGAGAGAGGGGAAGACTACAGCACATTTATGAGAAGCCAAGAGTGAACCCTGACCCAGGGAGGGGTTACAGAGCAAATGTAAGAATGGAATTACACCATCTATAAAAACCTTAATTAAAAATGGTGGTAATAAGTCCAATTCACAGGACTTAGCAGGTGACTCCAGCAGGAGCCAATGAAGAACGTCAAAAGGCAGAGGCTTCCAACATGGAAGCCTCGATGACTTAAGTGAAAAGGAAGGAGGAGAACCCTCTGTATATTGGCAGATCAAGTTGATTTTCCCGCGCATGTGGTAAAGATAGTCTTTCACCGTGAACAGAGGCTGGGCCGGAGAGTTAGAAGCGGTAGAACGGCCAAGGACACCAGAGAGCAAAGACCAGAGCTGGTGCAGATTGCTCCTCTCCCACTCTATTAATGACTCCCTGTATGCCATTTCTTTAGCTCAAAACCCCAGTGCATTAAGCAAAGATAATGGATCCAGTCAAGGTGGTCAGCAGGTTCACATTTTCTTCTATATCTTTGCTCATACCATGACATAGAGCACGGCAGGATTGGTCAAACTAAGGTGCCAAAGGTCTCCGATGGGCCCGCTGCGGACGAAGTGGAAGGAGGTCATCGATAAGGAGGCGAAATGAAGAGAACAAAGAGCCCTTCAGACGAGCGACCAGTGAGGGAGGAGAGGTCCCCACAGAGAGGACGGTTGTTCAGTTATCACGGGCCAAGTTGTTCCAATCACGTACAAGCCGAAGCGCGTACGTTGGCTGGGTACAGAGAAGAGGAACCTTGTATAAAAGAAGTCCATGATCTGAGAGAGTTGGAGGTTCAACTGTTAGATCTGAGATGTTACAGTCGTTGTGGGTGATGATGACGTCAGACCAGACATCCAGTGATGCCATGAAATGTTGCATTCAACATTAACGTCTATATCAGGCTACTCATGATGATGGTATTTTGCCACGTATGTTTACAGCTATGCTTAGAGACTTATAGGTTTTATAACCAGTAGAGAACTCTCATTTGCTGCTGGTGTGAATCTTGCAAACTGTCAGACTTGGTTTGCTAATGGAACAACTAAGGAAGCCCTGCTGCGAATATTCAACTTTACACTCTTTGCGGATTGTGTGCTGTTACCAGAATTCTCTGTCTGAACACACCCTTGTCAAACAAAGCAGAAACCTCATTTATACAGCCAGTGCATGCTAACCTGTGTGGGAAGCAGGATATTTGGGCAATATATTATAGGGCCTATGCATGTTATTTATTGTATATTTTGTTAATGAAGTATTGAAATCTTTTAAAATAAACTTTGAATATTTGGTCCAGAAATGTTGGTATATTTGAAACCCACCAACTATTTTTGTCATTCTTTTGCTTCTTTACACTCTAATTATATAACACACACTACAAGATAGTTTTAGTATTTTTTTACCATTGGACAAACTCCAGCAAATGCCCAAGTATGTGGACCTTGCTAACTGGTCATTACAAATATTCTATGCTGTTCCTTGTAAGTACTTGATAAATTAATTATTACATAAGCCATACTGGGTTTACTAGCATTTAGACATAAATACAGCTGTCTACATACAACTTTTTCTAGGACTTTAGAAAAACTGGCAATGCTAAAATCGGTCTTGAGTATTCAGATTTAAGCTCTCACCTGTTTTATAGATATAGTTGAAACCATAAAATTGATAAAATATAGTAGGCTTAACTGAATAATAAACAAACACTAATTGTAAGCTTACCCAGGAGAATTCAGCCACTAGCTTTTTGCACAAAGAAATTAATCAGAACATAATCAAACCCGCTTAATTTAAGTGCAGCATCTAAGAAACAGAAACTTCAAGGTTCATTTCACTAAAAACGCAGACTGCCCACCTCCTTGTGCTTACTCCATCTCTGTAATAAATTATTCTATGTCGTCATTTTCTTCTGGATGTCTTTGCAGCACTTTGCCTTCTACTTCATAGTAGAGTCTACAACATATGTTCTTTTTAAATTTCTAGTAACATATTTACATAAATATTGTCATTTTTAGCAGTTAAATTGATTTTAGTCTTAAAATTTCTATTTTTAGGCTAGTTTGTTCTTTTCTGCTGCTTTTGAGATGTTTTAATTATTTACTTCTTCATGTTGATGCGAGTGTATATGTGCCGTTGTCTGACCTGCCCCTTCTGTGCTTCATGACTTCAATTGGCACAGCAGTCCCCCTCGATATTCTCTTAAAGTTATGGTTTTTACTAACATGTCTAACACAATTTCAGTTATCTGTGTTCATGAATCGCCCGTGAACTGAAGAACAGTTCTTTCCTCTTTGGGTCATGCCTTTTTAAACTTGTAATCGTAATGTCGAGAATTTCTAAAATGCTACTTTTAAGCTAAGTACAGAGCACCAAGTTATTCACAAGTGCTGAAATTGCTGTGATACTTATCATTGTGTTTTAATTTCTGTCACTGTGAATGTTGATTTCATTTCTGTCACTTTTGTCATTTTTGTGATTATGGCTGCTCTCTTACATTGCTTGTTTTTATATTGTACATTATTCCTATTCCTGTTCCTTACCAAATCACAAACACTACTGGATATTCACGTACATCGTTGTGGTCCGATCTATTGTGAACTTGGCTCAAGCTCATTCGTATTACCTGATTCCTATTGCTGCTTTTTCAATTCAATCATATGTGTTACTGCTATGTGATACCAATAACATTATTTTCAGTCCTGAGTTGAATGTAGATTCCTGTACAACATCTTCGATTGCCCTTCATGGGCTGTCTTTGTATCTACTTCTGTTGCTTCTTGTGCCTGGTGATATTGAAGTAAATCCAGAACCAGTTAGACTTGGCAAGTGAAACATTAGCTCTCCAAAATAAAACTGCAGCCCTACATAATTTTCTTTGTGAGCATTCATTACACTTACTTGCTCTTAATGAAACTTGGCTTCAACCTAATGATGCATTGGCATTCTTTTCCAATCTCGCTTCACCTACCTTTTCTATTGTATATGTACCTCGGTGCAGTGATGAAGTGGTGAACTTGCTTTTCTTTTCAAGTCATATCTCCCACTACACAGATTTGCTTTCCTATTCCAGCACCCAAGTCATTTGTGGTCCTGGCTGCTACTCTCATTTCTGGCAACAAACAGGTAGTGCTTGTGAATATTTATTTTTTCAGTCACCACTTAAATATTTGATTTCATTCCCTTCTAAAATTTTTATTCTGGGTGACTTTAATATTCATCTTGATGTATCTGGTCATTATTCTTCAAAATTTCTTGATATGTTGGAGGGGTTTGACATGAAACAGCTCCTTACCTTTCCAACACATAACAATCATCATTCTCTGGATGTCGTGATAACTCATTCTTATTCACAATTGCCTCATTCAGTTACTCCCTGGCAGAACTTGTAAAACTAAGAGTACTAGATCACACACCACAGCCTTCGTTTAATTCGGCATTTTTAGGCAAAGCCTTGCAGGAGTCAGAGCATTTCTGGCACCACTCTTTCCTTCCCTAGGACCACACTAGGTTTAAGCAACACTTTAAAATTTTGCATAAACTTGTTTTATCTGCCAAATCTGCATATTTTACAAATTTAATCACTGAAAGTTGTGCATCACCAGAAACTTTGTAGATGGCGTCTAATAAGTTATTACATTGGGAGAAGTTAAGTATATTCGCTGTTGTATACTTGGCTACACACGAGCTTGCCAGTAAACTCTTGACCTTTACAGATTAAATTTCTGGTGTAAGGCTTAACTTTATTGGTTTCTTGGTAGGTGATAAATTTCTTCATTCTAGTTCTTCACCTCCTGTCTTAGACTACTTCATCAGACAACTAATCTTGCAGAGGTTCAGAGGCTCATCATTTCTTCACCTAACAAAAGTTCTCTCCTTGACAGCACTCCTACATCTCTTCTGCATGAGTATTTTGATGTCCTGGATCCAACCATTACATCAATTATCAATTTCTCATTGGATGAAGGATAGTTCCATTCTGATTTTACTCATACCATAGTTCATCCTTTGCTAACCCTTGACCCCAGCAACCTGTCTAATTACAGAATCACTCAACTTTGAACTTTGAATATAATATTCTTGAACAGGTAGTTATGAATTGTATGCAAACTGACCTATCTTCCACCTTACTAATATGTCCATTTCAGTCTGCATGCCACATGTTTAATTCAACAGAATCTGCCCTTTTAGCTGTTCATAATGTGTATTCTATGGATGAAGATAGGGTGACAGCACTCTTTCTTCTTGACTTGTCTGCTGCTTTGATACTGTTCACCATTCTCTTCTTTTGCATCTGGTTTGGGATTTCTGGTTTCACCCTACATTTGTTTTCTATTTGTCATAGTCCACACACTCATTCGGCATATTTAAATGGTAATTATTCTTCTAATGCTTTGCTGACTTGTGGTATTCCGCTGGGTTCTGTGCTTGGTCCTCTTTTGTTAACATTACACACCACACCACTAGGCACATTGCTTGATTGCTTGACAATCATTCACTAGGATATCACTTCTGCGTTGATGGGGCTCAAATTTACATTTCATTTGACAGTTTTTCTTGTCATGCATCTTTGCAGCTATTATTATTATTATTATTATTATTATTATTATTATTATTACTACTACTACTACTACTAAACAGACATTTATAATGCATGCAATTAACAAATGCCTCAAAGGCATGTGCAGTGACCCTAAAAAAGTGTCCAGAAAAAATTATCCAGTGCCTTTGAGGTGGTGCTGTGTTGGATGGTGGCTAATAAACTCCTCCTTGACCTGTCAAAAGTGAATTTCTACTTCTGGGCACTTTACAGCAATTTATGAAGTTTGAATGGTTTAAATCTTTATACCTGGGTGACTTGCTTGTTGAGTTGACTGATACTGATCATTAATTGGGCGTTGTTTTTGATTCAACTACCAGTATTTCTCTCACCAACTGTAAAAACTATCAACCCTATACCATCAGTGTCAACAGCACACAATTGCCTTAATATGTGACTTTGGTGACTGGCTGCAGATGGCTTAAAGTCCTACATCTGGGCTGTTCCAAGCATGTGAACTTACAATAGCTGCAAAATGCTCCCAGACATGATGAAGGTACCAGACCTATGCTCATAGTATCACTAAGATAAATTATGGTAATTGGCTTCCTCCGCCTTCCACAGCCAGTGCCAGCATAGCCAGGTACTGGTTAATCTGGTGACTCCAGCTTGAGCTCAGTTGCTGTATGGGAAGAGGTGATAACAACTGCATGCTAGTATTCCAGAACGTCACCTGCTGGCTCATCACACAAAGGTTATTTCTAGAAATGGCCGGTATCAGGTATTCGATTTGCAGTCCAGTTATCCACCTACTTGTAACTGTTACAATGCAATACGTAATGACACTGTACAAATAATATGCATGCAGTGATGTGACTGACAGGGCAGTGCGTAATAGCACTCCACACTAATTATGTGGTCAGACAATGGTTTACTACATTTACCCATTCAGTGTAAATTAGCCGTCTTGTGCTTCAGATATAATTTGTTATATATTTTGCAGGAGCACGCGGAGTCCACTTCCAAGCCCTCGCTTGAGTCCAAGTCTGTCACAGTCCGGTCCAAGGCATGCAAGCACAAGCAGTGACATAGACCTGCAGGGGTCCCAATGCCTTACCTTAGCAGAGCCGCTGCCTCCTCCTCCTCCTCCTCAGGGACGAAATCGCATTGCATCAGCCTCCCTAGCCTACCGTCAGTCATCATCGTCTCAGCTCACTGGACCTGATGACCTGTATGCTGTCTCCAATGATGCTGAACTGCAGCATGCCCTAGAAATCTCGCGACTTAGTCTCCAAGGTAAAATACTCTTGTTCAATATGCTTTGCATTGGAAATGCACTAACTTTTAACCATTGCTACAGGAATTCAAATTCTTGGGGTTCACATGAAACAGGTCACTTCATGCAACTCATTAAGTAAGAAATACTTTTATTCAGGAACTACTTTCTATGAGTACTGAAAGGTGCTTCTGCCTCCGAGGACCACAGATGATGAGAGTTTCATCTGACCTTTTCTTACTTACCATTTTTACCTTTCCCGCCTAGGCCCTAATGACGAGTGATTTTACCATAAAACACCCTATTAAGTAAATATTTTTCAACTTGTGAGATCTCAGTCAGTTCTTGACCTACAGGTTAACATCAATCGTTAGCATTCTATCTCCTCTTCCTAACCATCCATCTAGTTTTTGATACAATCTGTCTCGCCCCAGTCATTGCCATCCAATCCGTCAGACCCAGTGTCGCGTTCTGTAACGGATCCCATCTGTAAACACAGTGTCCATGTCAGAATGTTCTTCGGCCAAAGCCATTTCATCTTCCTCACTTGGTGCTCTGGACAAGTTTTCATTGTCAGATGAGTTGAAACTTTCATCATTTGATGCCAATTCATCAAGCATTTGCCAAATTTTGTAGTCTGTATGCTCATGCTGCACCATCTTAGATTATTTGAATATGTGATTTAAATGTCCATTTCGATTGGTTGATTTTCATGTTTATGACCCAATTCAAAAAATATCTTCCACTTTTTTCTGTGCTTAATCATATTACCTTGTCATAAAAGATATAAGGTTTAAAAAATATGTCAGCAATAGACTGAGGACCATCTAAGTAATAGTACACGCCCACTACCATTTACTGTGCACTCGTCATGACCCTGTTGTACACTTTAGCACCTACTCATCTGTATTGGGTTAAGTTGTTGATTAGCTCCCAGTTTCTTTATGAAAGTTATCTTTCTCATGTTGCTGGACAAGATTTTCTGGCCCTCCACACACGTAATTGTTTGTAGCTAGTGTACCACCAGTGTGCTTTGATTCAGTTTTTGGCACTCACATCATCTGGTGTTGAATGCAGAGTCTAGTCTGATATAATTTTCCCATTTTCACCATGAAGAATCCAGGTATGAGAGTCATTTGTAGAGTGCTTTGTTAAAGCATGAAAAATAGCAAATGTTATGTGTATGCCTAAAAACACTTATTATAACACCTTATAAGTACCTGTCAAAACCACTGTGCTTGAACTATTTGCAGAAATTCAACAGTGATCATGTCTGCTTTGCTTAATTTTGTAGAAGAGGAAAGAGAACTTTGTTTAGCCATTGAGTTGTCAATGAAAGATGCTGGTGCAGTGTCATCTGGTTCTACGCTGAAGTCTGTTTCACAGCCACAGCTGGACTATTTTATCCCAACCAGTTCCACTCCGCCTGGGTGGCTCAGCCAGTCGCGAACAAGTGAAGACCTTCTAAGACAAACCAAGACAGACAGTTCTGTAGTTATCACCTCGATGCCTAGTAGTATTGCTACAGTATCATCAGCAGTCACAGCACAAATGGCTGGTGTCACTTCAGCAACTGTTTGGACAACACGTTGTCACCAAAATGGAGCAACAGCCAACATGAGAACTGCAGAATCAACATCAGACTCAAAAACAAAGAGTACTTGTTTGTCCACCGAATCCCACGAGTGTACGAGGAAATCACTGATTCCATCTGCTAAGGCAAATCGATTTGGTATTATTAAGGACATATCTGTAGCAAACATACTAACTACTGACCATGACAAGACTCGAGACTTTGCTGGTAAGGACTTCAGCCAGATGTTCGGCAAGCACTCTATTCCAGGAGAGATGGCGATTGAGAATGTCTTTGAGCCGAGGCCGCCCCATCCAGACCTGTCGCCTATACCATCTGCATCACGTGAGAAATGCATCTTCACACAGAATGAAACTGTGAGTATGGTTGATCCATGGCAGCAGATGCCCTCAACACGTGACTACAGAATGGGCAAGCTGTCTAGACCACAGTTTCGCTCATGGAAAGAGGGTGCTCGAAGTTATAACCGTCACTGCCACTGTTCTGTTGGAAATTTCTGCAGCTACTGTGGTGAACCTGATACAGAGGACGCTTTAAGAAGTGCTGGGGAACCAGCCAGACGAAAGTCCTCTCAGGGACTTGAGTTTGCCAGTGGTGGTGGTGGTGGTGGTGGTGGTGGTGGTGGTGGTGGTGGTGGTGGTGGTGGTGGTGGTGGTGGTGGTGGTGGTGGTGGTGGCGGCGGCGGCAGCGGTGGTGGCAGCGGTGGTGGCAGTGGTGGTGGCAGCAGCGGTGGCTTTGCTAGCAAGGTCTCATCTGGCAAGGACATTTCATTGTCAACTGGAAGAGTCCCACTGCAAGACTGTCTGGACCCGGCTGATATCGTAATCAGCTCAGAGATATTAGAGTCACTCCTGCAAGGAGCAGAGGGCTATGATTCCAGCAAATCGCCTGGAAGAGCCTACAGTGCCACAGAGGAAGTTGCTGGATTTTCAGGTGACACAGTGGATGAAATGCTTCCACTTCCACCACCTCCTCCACCTCTTTTGGATGACCTGGTGACAGAAAGTGCTGACACACAAGACGGGACTTCGCCAGACAGTCCTTGTCCACCATTTGTTGCACATGACTTGGATGTGGATGGAGATAAGGATGCTGTGTTTGTGTGAGTTGTTATTAACATGTGATACCAACTCATGTATTACATTCACTGTGAACTGGTCATGTTTTATGTGATAAACAAGGTATCTTATGTCAGAGATGTGTAGTTACAAAAATATACATACAAATATATATGTATATATATTATGCTAATGTTTGTATATAAATAACTTTAGTTCATTTTTATGTTGTTATTGTGTTGGTCCTGTGGAATGTTTAGGGATTCCACTTTTGTGAATGAAATTGTTGTGTTTATGTTGTATTTATCTAAATATTCAGATGTTATTTACGTTATTTAATCTGATGCTCTGAGCAACAAAAATATGCCAGCTGTAGGTCTGTTGGATGGTATGTCATCTATATATTATGCTCACCAGTTGACCTCTGCTTATCCAGGTGGACAGTGCCTATACATGTTGGAGCACACATTTACATTCTGTTGTCTTTCCTTGATAGGACAAGAGGACCAAATTCTAGCTGCAAATAAAACAGCATGCCTGACTTACTTATGTGCACAAAAAACTCTTGGGAGATAAAGAAAGGCCTGAATTGGGCAAGACTGAAGGAATCCTCTTAACAACACCATCTCTCTTTCACTTTTCTTTATGTTGGGTTGCTACATGCAGACAAACTGAAGATGCTTTTTAAGAATGACTCTCTTATACCTGAAATATAACAAAGGAAACAGATACTGAGGTCAGAGAGACTTGTTGGTTGTTTGGCCATTAACTGTGAGACTAATGCTCAGCTAATCTAACTTGGAATGTTTTGGCAGATTGACACCTAGAGTTTGCTGTATTTATGCTGATCTCTGGCAAATAGGATATCAAACTGCTCTGTCTTAGCTCTTCCAGAACTTTATTAATTGTTATTGGTATCTTCATGCATCTGTTGTTCTGCTCGTCTCTTGTGTCATTTCAGTGTTTATCTTTTTCATTTGGCTTATTCACAGTAGGCTGCCTCTATATTTCAGGGGACTGACCTTCTGGTTATTGACCTGATCACAGCTTGGTTTTGGTGTGCCATTGGTTTACACATTAGACACCGGCGCTGTAGCAGTTGCTAAGTAATTAATAATAATAATAACTGCTTGCATTTGCTCATTTTCAGTCCTAAGGTAGCAGCAACCTTGTAGAAATAGCATCTGGCCTGGCAGGGATCAGGGCTCACATTTTGGTATGACAGTGTGAAATTTTGGTAGCATTTGCTGTTGAGCATTGCTTGAAGGGCATTGCAGTTTTAGATACTTAGACTAATCATGTTGGCAGAAGTCTCTTCAAAGATCTGTTTGAACACCCTAAGCCATCTGCCGAAAGTTCACTTATGAATTACTTCTCTGCAGTTTTGGTGTCATCTTGAAATTAAAATCTTTGCTGTCATTCCCTTAATGTCATTGTTTTTTCAATGCTTTGCTTTTGCTGGATCAAGCTTTTGTGCCATTGCCAGATTGCATGCTCCAGAGTTGATGACTGGACCTGAAGGAAAACTGATGCCACCCAAATTATTCGAGAGCTGGTCCTTTTAAGTTGGCTGCAGAACAAAATGCCAAGTTTGATGTTGCTGAAGCTAAAAGAGTGCTAGCCAGATTGTAATGTATTGTGCCATTGTTATTAGTTACACTGTTGTGTACTGTGCTGTTGCTGTTGACTTCTGTCATACTGTTCTCTATTGTGGTATTGTTATTGGTTTCTGATTCTGCTGCTATATTTCAAGTTCTGCTTAGGTATTCAAAATTAGAAAATATTAGTACTTTAATAATGATAATAATAATTAATAATAATAATTTAAACATGCCATCTTCTCCAGTGCCTGTCAGTAACCAAACATCCAGTGCTGTAATGCCTTCCACAGCACTTTCTCTCAGCCAGAACTTGGCGAGGTTTAGCCAGCTCAACCTAATTTCACCAAAGCATTTTTTTAAGTCCTGAGGAATCAGGTTTACCTCAGGAAAAAAAAACAATAATAAACTCCTTGTCCTGAGGTGTGCCCTTCTCAGTCATTCTTGGGGATGAGGCTGACTCTCCAGACATTTCCCGTTTGCTTCTTTTAAAATTTTTTATATCGTGAGGGATCATACCTACCGTGGGGCAAAAAAGGTAATGATAATTATATTAATAATAAATTAAAAGTAAACTTTAAAAATTAAACTTAAATTTAAAATTTAAAAATGATCAGAGCCTTTAAACTTGTTAGGTGATATTAAGATGAAGATGGAAGTGATTCTTACCAAGAGGAGTAGGAATTACATTAGCTAACACTCACCGCTGTACTGTAGTAAAGAAATTCCCTGATACCTGTAGGTATTTTAGCTGATTTCCTTACTGCATGGTCACGTATAATAGCTTAGACAGTTTAGGAGTTCCAGACGTTGTCATAGTATGATACTTTGTGGCTCCAAAGTTCTGTGCTAGAATGAGGCTTTGTTAGCACCAGGTGATGCATATCAGTACACATCAACCGATTAACTTACTTTACCATGTCATGAATAAACAGAAAAAAGAAAAAGATGCTGGAATTCTGAATATGGCTCAGGTTCTTTTTCTGCCTCAGCATTGGTTTACTAATTTTGTTTGCTTGATAAGTAATCAGAATTAAAATAGAGAAACGTATTTGCTTAAAACTGAAAATGCCAGCCGTCAGACTGGTATGTTCATGTCTTTAGAGCTTTCACAATGTTTGTAGTTGTTCGTGGAATTTGCTACCGATATTTGTTTATGTTTGGTTGGTTGCTTCGTTTGTCTTTTGTGTTATTTTCTGAGTTTAGTGCAGAGTGGATTGAATTTTGTTACAAGCTGAGTTTAAGATGGTTACAAAGCATTCAAACTTTATACTTTTTAGTTGAACTTTGTTGTGGCTTGAGTCTTTTTCTGCTGTACAGTTTAAATGTTTTCAACATTCACAGTCCTTGATTTGTGTTTGGATTTCAGTAAATATAATAATGATCTTCATTTATTGGAAGAACTTTTATTAATAGCAAATTTATCATTCTTTAGAATTCTTCATATTTTACAGGTTGACTTATTATTTGTCCCAGAAAGTTATGAGTTTTTGGCTCCTTTGATGTTTTCATGAACTAACCAGTGATTTGTATCTGTCCTGAAGGAATTCGTGGCTGTTGTGCATTTGTTCTTCAGGAGAATTCTTTCACTTGATGCTTTTGAGAATCTGGCATGCATATTATTTGATGTTTCAGAGGAGTTATCTATATCTTTGGCATTTCTGTCAGAAATGTTTTTTTCATGTGATCATCCTTAGACTGTTTGACATATTGCAAATTTCTATGCATGCAACTGAAATTTATTATAGCACTTTCTTGTTCTTTCAGAAAGACTGAGGAAATTATGACTCAGGCTTGCTGTGTTTCTGTGGTGTTGTTGGCCTTGTGTTTGGATGGTTGTTGCCAGTGCTTAGGTTACACCAAAGTTAGTGGTGAACTGACTTCTAAAGAACGTTCTAAATGCCGTCTGTTGCTGTTCTTAAGATAGGTTACTAAAGGATGCTGCATACATGTCCAGATAGCTGGTCAGAAGTTTGGCTTTGATTGACCTGATTTCTTAGCTGGGCTGCAACGGAAAGACTGTTAGCAGTGGAGAACTAAAAATGAATCTGATGATCTCAGAACTTCTATAGTGCCACTGTACTAATGCTCAAGGCATCAGTCAATGGTCACTGTTAAGTGGGGAATCTTAGATAACACAGAAACAACCTAAGCCGGAAATAAGTCCAGGAAGAGTGAGTTTTCAGTAGAGATCTGAAGGCCAAAACAGACTTTGCTGGAAAAGAGCTCCAGAGTCTAGGGCCAGTGACAGAAAAGGCACACCTGCCAAGAGCTGTTCTAGTCCATGGAATAATCAGATTTACACACGCAGGTGGAGACAAATCTTTGGAGTCAGTACAGAGTGAAGATACTGAGGTTGGCTGAAATGTATGCAATTAGCTCAGTATTAAACATTATTCGCTTTCCTATGGGCAGCCAGTGTAATGATTTTGGGATCAGTGATATATGTCCATATTTTTAGTGATAGATCTTGCCAATGTATGTTGGACTCTGAAGCTTCATTAAATTAGCTTTTGAAATGCTAATAAGAAGCGAGTTACATTAGTCAAGACGGCTAAGACCAAGGCAGTAACCAAACATACCAGGGCAGAAAAGGGAATGTGACACTTATTCCTATGGATATCGTGAATGTAGAAGTGGACAGACCTACATGTAGAATTAATGCGTTCACTGAATGATGGGTTGGAGTCAAACAATACCCAGATTGCAGGCTGAACAACTGCACTGTATGACAGAGATGTCTAGATGGACTGAATTCAGAGAGTTAAATTTATTCAGTTGCTGTGAAGTTCTGAAAAAGAGAAACTCAGTTTTGGATGGATTAAAGAGCAGTCCATTTTCTGCCATCCAAGACTGAACTTGGCAAAAGACATCAGATAATAGGACGAGAGAGCTTGGAAGAAGAATAATTATCAAATGAAATGCAGAGTTGAGTATCACCAGCGTAAAGTTGGTGCTTCAGACCACTTTGACTCAGTGAAACGCTTGGTGGAGTGAACTATCACATATCTGCCAGGCGTGGGGAAGGACATGTGGGCAGAAGCATAACAAGTGGGCAGAATATGTCCTATTGTGGGGATCGTAATCATAATCCCAAGATTTTTACAGCGCCCAACAAAAGCCTCTCCGCGGGGACCAGCTTATTCACAGGCGCTCAGTCAAAACAAAATCGATAGGCAAAAGGGTTCGGTTTCGGGTCAAGATCCAAGAGTCAGGCAGAGAGACAGCGTGGCAGCTATGGTGGGTGATGTTTGGGGCTGGAGAGCAGAGGCAGATAAGAGGAGGAAGGGGTGTCAGGATAGGATCTGTGGAAGAGGAATGTTTTCAGTTTTGAGTGAAAGGCCGAAGCAGAAATTGCAAGCGGTGGAGCATCGGTGAGTTTGTATGATGGGTCCGAAAACTGTCGCAGTTCTGGTGGAGTTTATTCCAGAGTGGTGGGGAAGTCCTGAACCAGTGATGGGAAATTTTCCTGGACCTACAAATTGCACCCTGCATATCTACATTTGCACATTTCATCTGTTACTAAGACACATTCACCTAATTTTCACCACTAGACTTTTGTCAGTATTGTATATGGACTTTGTTAGACATATTGCTAGATACTGGCAGTACTGCATATAACAGTGTGGTGAACTTGTTGCAGTCGTTTTGCTTGTAGGGTTGGTTTTTCTTATATAAAAAAATTAAACTAGTTATACTTTATTTGGCTCTTGCTGCAAGACCAAAGTTTCGCTCATCTGTGGCATTGATATGATTTGAAATACGAGGCTCTAAGCCTTTAGCTGGCTTTTGGCCTCTGAATACCTTTAAACTAAGAACTTATGAGAGGAGGATATGTCCCCTCTGTTCCCCACTTCCAGGATTGCTGCCGGCATGGTTCCTCACTGACTGTGAATGCTAGGTGATAGTTGCCTGATGACATTTAGTGTTGGCTCATGAAAGAATTAGGCTGAGCATATGAAATTTACTCCATGTTGTGTGCTATTGATGATGGCAGTAGGTTGGGATTAAAAACAGCAAATAGGGTAAAGAAAATAGGCAACCCTCAGAACCTACACAACACAATGTTTGTTAACAATTTAACATTTTTTAATTCATAAATTGAATTTCAAGATGAAATGACAGTTCTTGGCCAAAGAACATTGCAGAACTTATGTCCTCTGATATCTAGCTAGACTGGCACTTAATTTGTAGTTAGGATTCTGTGAATTGTGGCTGTAATTGTCCATGTGATTGATATTGTTTATGCGCAATCATTGTAGGAATATTATTGACATTTGGAATATTGTTTATATTGTGCTTTGTTGTTGTTATTGCTCCAACTGTGAGAACATCTTATGTACTTACTTGGACCGTCTGAACTTGTGCAGACATATTATGCTAAACCAGTCAAAATTTTACTGTAGATTCGTTTGGGAATCTAAGGGATTGATTGAAAATGCATTTGCTTTGCCGTTTGCTGTGCTATGCCTTAACAACAGTCTACTGGTAACATATCCAATGATTGATTGAATCTGTATGTTGCAGGCAGGCTGTTTGTTATGTGGACAGATCTGTGTGCTATCTATTATTTCACAGTGCACAACAGTCATTTCCTCTCTACATCTGATAGCTCCTTGATTTTGCTTATCTTTGTATTCAGGTCAAGATAATGTGTCCCATTACCAATCTCATGTGTGAAAAGTAGGCATTTACTTCCTCTGTTCTGAATTGTGTGTTTAAGAAATTTCAAAAACAGAACTGCAAGTTTTTAAATAGCAGGTTAATTTTAACCACGTTAATAATAAAATGTGTTTGCGTAAGATTCTTCAGTGGAGTTTCACATAAAAGTTGTAAAGAAGATGCTAATTTCTGCATATCGCTTCACAGCTCTGGTCCTGTATTGCAATCTGCATAAACTTCTCCTGTGGGTTGGATTTACATTTAGGTTCACATCCCAACTATTATACCAACTGGTTTTCTTGTTGGTGCATCTATGAAGTATTGCATATATCTTAATTTTTTCAAATTTCACTTATGATATTTCAAGTGACGTGTAGTATTTAAATTTACACCATAAGTAAACTTCTTTTATTACAGAATTATTATCTGGTCCTGCATTGCTGAGGTCAGGCAGATGTGAAAAAGTCACAGCATATTCTTTATGTAGGCCATATGGTTCACTGACTTGCCATGCAACTGCTAATTAGTGCATCTTTGACACTAGTTAGTAGTTGCACACTTACTATAATTCGAAGCTGATGATCGTTCATCACATACCTGAGTGCTTCTCAAGAGACTATAGACTGATGCTGACTGATGACTGACTGATTTCCGCTTGTGGAAGAGCAAATGGCCGGAAGTCAAGATGCTCTGTTATTTGGCTCACTATTGCAAACGTCTGTTCAATGATTTGTTGGACCATGTTAAAAATTGGCACCTTTTGATCAGTGGCTCAGGATATCAGCTGTCTTTCCGAATTTTAAGTATTTGAGAACAGCTTGATTAATTGGCTTGACTGTATTATCATTCTTCTTTGCAAAAGAGCTAGATGTATCCCCAAAGTTATGAAGTTCTGGCAAAGATATTTTGGTATCTCAGGTGTAGCTCCATTAGAGTTCAAGGCAAAAGACCTGTGAAGCAGATTTGTATTTTATGGACGTAATTTTCGCCTAATATTTTGCACAACTTTTGAGGTTTTCATGTTGAATAAATTTCTGTATATACTTTTGCCATCTGAGGCTAATTCTAATTTGTTGCAAATATTAATGCATAGTCCTTTGCTAAAAGCTTTACTGGGTATCAGTCCAACATTCAAGAGCAGTAAATGTGTCTATTTCTTTGACAGTTTATTTTCAAAATGCATTAGCATAAGACGCATAGATAGGCCCGCTGCCATCATTTACTCACTCGGCTTTAACCTGCAGAGCCTCACACTTGACTACCACGAGGGCGAAACCCCGATGGACATTCTCACGGTGTACAGCATCCCGGTCAACTGCTACATCGTTAGTGGGTCCTATTGCAATGGCAGCCAACTTACTGTTATGTACAGCTTCTTCAACGTGTCCCCGGGTCTGTTTGAGTCGAGCCCGCCGAACGACCTAGTCTATCTGCCCATCGTGCTGGCTGGCAACATCCAGCGCGTGCGCTTCTGGTTCGTGGACCAAGACGGCACACAAACCTGGCGACGAAGCATCACTATGCGCTTCCACGTCCGCAGCACCTATAATGTCCACTTTGAAGGGCTGGAAGGCTGCGGCGGTATGATCTTGAGAGCGGCATATTCGATTGCATACCCAGCCTAAGCAGCGTCGCGCGCCCTCTGCTTTGCTGGTTCCTTCACAAGCGCCAAACAAGGACACCAAAAAACCTGGCGGATGTGGCCGGCAGTGTGGCGAAGGCCGGCGCCACGACAGCGTCGGGAATGAAAGACATTGTTGACGTAGTGAAGGCGAAGCGCGCAGTGGCTACATGAGAAGTCTTTTCCGATCCCCATCAGCGAGAAGGAAGTTGCGTTCCTGAAACAACTGGCGGCGTCAGCCCACCTGCGAACGCGGCGGCAGTGCCTGACATAAAGAGCCGCATCGCTGAAGCCAGGTTTAGGAGACCATGCGAGTGTACAGGCCTCATCCTGGGCCCATTTTGTAGGTTCTCGCCAGATCGCTGGTACAAAGTGTTGAACGCCGTGCCTTTTGCCGTATCAAGCGGAGGGTGACGACCTTGGGAGTTGCAAGTGACATGCTGGACTTCGTCGAGGCGGTGCCGATGAACGAAGGCGTTGAGTCCTGCGAGTACCGGAAGTACGATAGCCAGAATCCCGCTGCCATCAACAACGGCCAGGCGATACAGATCGACATACGGCACCAGGACATATTCACCCTGCCATGCAAATTTGAATGTATATAGGTGTTATCAAAGAGCTCAATTCTCGTAGAAGGCATGCTGCCATCGACCACCGCGGCCTATGCTGTTGGGACATTGGTCATTCTCGTCAGTAATGCTCTACCGTACCTGATCAGCCATATTTCGTAGTTGCTTGTAATGACTGACTTCGACAGAGTAGAAGACTAAGTTCTAAGTTGCTAACTACTAGTAGCCTGCACCACATGTCGACCTAGGTCACCCATAGAAATCGGCGACATTGACATCCGTCTATTCTATTTACTTTTTGTTCTTTATTTTAATCAACAACTTGAACTCACTGTTGGATGACTATGTCATGTACCAATAGTAGACGAAGGCCTACAATTTTGTATAGGCCTAGTACTTGCAGCATCTGCTCGCTGTCGGTCTGTCATCGTGTATTAGTGTTAGTATTAACTAAGATGCTAATTATTTTTGCGTGACTGCAAGTAACCGAAAACTAACGTGACAAAACCAACTAAAATAATACATCTGTAACCGTAAGTACAACTACAATAGATAGGCCTGCCAAGCAAATTGTCAAATTATTGAATAATCATTGCGAAGCCTCCTAAAATGGAAGTCAGCATTCGAAGTGACGCGTGTGATCGATATGACAGAGTAAACCATGCTTTGTTACATTACATCTGCCCGTTAGGTAGAATATCCGGGTGTATTTGTGTTAAACAGTCCAAGTATATAATTAGCCTTCAATTGCGGGCCTACATTGAAGCCTTAACACTGCCGAGTATTGACGATAAAAAAACTCAGGTATGTCTCGGACTCGATCTCTCCCAGTGACCCAAGGTCTCGCTGTCATCTCGGACTGCTAGGCGAACGTCTTGGTCTTGAGGCGGGAAGCCTCGGTCTTGTTCCAAATAGTATCTTGGGCATCTCTAGAATAGTCTCCCTGTTTACATTACTCGTAACAATACCTTGCTAGAAATATTTATCAAGTGGTTAAAGGCCCATTTGTACCGTCTTGCTTATGTTGTCTGACCTCTGTGACCCATCAACGCCTACTATTCCACCCTCACCTGATGGACATACGGCGTTTTAACAAATGCACTACTCGCTTACTGGATAGCATGGGTACAGTAGCTCTTGAGAAATAAGCATATAAAAACAAATTCGCTGAAATAATTGCTGTGTCTTGAGTTTTGGGGCCAAGCTTTGAAGAACTGAAGGCGTCTATTGGGAGACTGCAGAAGAGGGGCAGTCGACAAATCAAACTGCTTCATACGAATGATACGGTGCTTCGTAATTTGAATGCTAAAGCATTTACATGAAATAGACCATGCATGTGGTTGAGTCGAAATGTTGGGAGCTTTAGCAGCTTAGATTCTTTAACTGACTCCTCAAAAGGCCGGCATTTAGGCTTTTGGGAGTCAGCCCGTGCATCCTCGCTGTCTTATATGCCCAACACCAAGAAAAAGGGAATCCCTGGCTGGGATGTCTAACGCCAGTCCAGTGGGGATGGTCCACACCAGTGGGCGAATTCAACCTTCCCCTTACAAGTCGAAGCCAGATCAATGCCGCTTTATATGTAATTTAGTGACCAGCTTACTTAACCTACTATCTCGACGAAGAAGCCAAGTGATTGATTTTAGTTTGACTCGAGGCTTATAGGATCGATACTTGTCAGCTAAATTCATAATCATGTCCGCATAACGTTCACTCTAATCCGGCTACTTCTATTGTGCGATAGCAAACGCACACAATGGGTCAACTGATGGCGCACCAACCATCTATTCTAAATGGCTCATTGCTGTGTCTTAACAAACGAGTAAGGCACATCTCTAAGAGTGACGACGCCTCCTCGTAAGTGCATCTTCAGATCGACTCTGATGACATCACTCACGGTGGAGAATCCGAGGCGGTCGGTGGCGACTCCTAGCGGCGGTGGTGCATAATCAATGGCCACACGAAATCCCCATCGACTGCGCGGCGAGGCAAACGAAGAGATATACATTCGTCCTCGGTCACTTTTATCGTATCCGCGGGTCTTAAAGGGAGCAACGTCGTCGTCCTCGTCATCGCCGTTGTCGTTCGTCTGCAACTGGTCATCTCGTCTCGATTTAGAACGATGCGAGCCTTCGAGCAAAGGCCTTGAAAGGATGCCATCTTCATCCATGACGACACAGCTCGTATTTGACGTCATTTGGGCTTCATCCGATTTGCTTCTCTCAGTCCCCGGTTGTTGGGTATTGTGATTATCGGGGGCGGAGATTGAAGGGAGCGGTGTGTTGTTATTCGATGGCGCACAAGTCCAGAAGTGGCCATACTCCTCGCTGGTCGTCCGAAGGCTATGACGATAGCGGTCGAGACCGCGGTTCTTTACGATGCGTGGCAACTGCGGCAGATAGAGACGTCGATAATTGAAATCCCGCTCGTAATTGGTCTCTGCATCACACCCTTGAGACGTCATTCTTTACCAGGCGATCTCCAGTTAACCTATAATGGTCAAACAGATTCTGTGATAATAGCCGTTTTTCCTCAGTTCCTATTGTGAAAGTGCATAGCAGAATGAAAGACCGGATGCAGGCAAGGTTCAGTTATGTTGTGAAGACAATAAAAACAAGTAACATTTCCGTAGATGAATAGCATCTTTTGTCTCTGTTGGCGCTATATATTATGCAGATAACTTATGTGTAATTGATGATGATGATGATGAGTTCTCTGCCCGAAGGCAGGTCCATTGGCTTTATGCGACCCGGGGATGAGTGAGGTGGTTTCCCGTTGCCTTCCTCACAGACAATTGTGGGTGAGCAACTTGTCCAAGGTCGCTATGAAGTGGCTTGAGGCAGGTTCGAACTCGCGACCCTTCGGTTACGAGGCACAGACCATACCACTACATCACCGCGTCTCACTAATTATTATATCTGTAATATGGAAACTGTCAAAATGCATTCGCTAAGGGTCGGGTCTCCGTGGCGATTATGTTCGTAAAAGTTCTTTGAATGTATGTAGGCCTACAGTAATACTTATAACCGCCCAATCCCAATTAAACGCCGATCTCCAGCAGCTGCCGGTTGATAAAAACGATTCGTTCAAATAAACGCTGGTCTCTAATACATACAGGGTCTTGTTTAGGCGCCATCGTGTAAGCGTGTAGCCTATGCTACAATTACATTACAAAAACATTGTGACATGATTGGCTCACAGCGTCGACCAATCGCAGCGAACATGAACTGAGAGACACTTCGACAGCGAGCCGAGAGGCGATTACGATAAACATGCACTCTCATGAACACTAACGTAGATATAGAGAGCAACACACTCTTGTAATCACACTGTTAGAGTAGACATAATATATGATCACAATCGTCAAGGTGTTGGGTTTATAAAGGTCAATTTCTTTATAAAAATGGCAGAGGAAGCTGAGAAAGATGTGCAGTCGTGTTTTAGCATTGCAGTTAGCGGTATTCTTGGTTTAAAAAACAAATATGATATTAAAAATGAATTTTTACCGGAAGTAAATAAGATTTGTACAACTAATGCCGGTCTCTGTTGAATGAAGATCTCCAATTGCCGCCGGTGATAAAAACGATTTGTACAAAACACGCCACGGCTTTAATTAGAAGTTTTACGGTATGTATGTGTGTATGTAGGTAGGTATACATGTATGTTTGTAGGTATGTGCTTTCTCTCATATCATCGTTTGATTACCACAGTTACAGTATGCTTGTGAAGACAGCTCCTTATACAGACTGATTATAACCGGCTGTGAGTTTATGAAGGTCGATACCTTTACATGATGTCAGAAGATAGTGAATCTCACGTCTCATAGAATATATAGATACTGAGGCTATCTGAAAAATATAACGATCGTCAGACACGATGTAGTCTCTGTCAAACATACCGTTCCCCTCGCAGCTGAAGATGTATGGAGGTAACAGCGTCGGACTGGAACCGACTTTGCAGCCAAGTGGCGTAACTATGAAGTTGCAATGACTTGCACACGCAGTCTTCCACGAAGCGCGCCGCCGTCTACCTGGCCTGCCTGAGCACCGAGGCATACGAGACGTTCCAGGCGATGGAGTTTAACACGGAAGACGAGCGTAAGGACATCGACAAAACGATTGAGGCCTTTCAACGATACTGCGAATAGTCGATAAGTTCGAATAGCAAGTTCGATAAGCTCGAATAGTCGATAAGTTCGAATAGCAAGTTCGATAAGCTCGAATAGTCGATAAGTTCGAATAGCAAGTTCGATAAGCTCGAATAGTCGATAAGTTCGAAAAGCAAGTTCGATAAGCTCGAATAGCAAGTTCGATAAGCTCGAACTGTCAGTTCGATAAGCTCGAATAAGATAACTGGAAATCAGCTCAAAGCGATGACAACAACAGATCAGGTCCAGTTTCCCTTTCGCGTGTGAAGCAATCGCCAACGCGAAGTCCCAACCGTCACCGATCGCGACCCGCAGGCAGAAGCAGCAGCAGACCACACCAGCAAGGTGAGCAAACAACGCAGGTGCAAATGCCAGTCGAAGCCAGCAAAGTAAATCGGGTAGCAGCCCCGAGGTCTGCGAACTAGGCTTCGACTAATTACTCACACTCAGCGTGCCCAGCCATGACCGGTGGCATACGAGCACGTCAATCGGCGAAGAAGACATGGGCGAAGTAAGCACATCTCAGACTGTTTCTTCGACGCGCGACATAGCGAGCGGCCGCAGGACAGAGGCGGAAATGGCTACAGAATTCGTCGTTCGGCTCGAGGGCAACGCCCACCTCGACACCAGCGAAGAGATTCCGCCGGCCCTGATGCCATTACGACGCCTTATTAGTCAAGCACAAGTAAAAGACCCTACAGAAGATAGCACAATCGACGCGAAAGCTGGCAAGCCTATTGAATGCGCATCGCGAGCGAAGACAGTGACAGAGCTGGACTCTTGTGCGCAAAGTGAAAAAGAGCAGCTTGAAATTGCTGGTGAAAGGGAGCGCTTTCACACATATGATTATGTCAGACAGATTAAGGTAGAAACGGATATCAAGCCCTTAATCTCTGCAGCCACATTATCCCAAGGCACGAAAGAGGCAGAAAGCCAGACAGAAGCATCGGAATTCAAACGGCTAGAGACGGTCGGCAGCACAGCGCCAGTCACAGAACCGACGACAGAGTTCTCTGCAGCCACATTATCGCGCAGCATGACAAGAAGCAGAACGTGCGGCAGAATTCACAAAGAATTTCAACAGAGCAGGGTGGACGAGCAGTCACGCAGATAACGGGATAACGGACTCCATCAAAGGCATCATATCGAAATGCGACATCTGTTCCCGCTATCAGACAGGGTCTCAAAAGAAACCTGGTCATGAACTAGCAGCCAACTGGTCACAACCCGACCCGAGAAAGATCGAAGCCGTTCGCCAGATGCCGCCATTCTACAGATCATGCAGGGTTCCAGTGGGTTGTACGAGCACACTGTCCAGAGCGTATTTAATGTATAAGCCAGACGAATCGGATCGCTTTCTAGAGGAACTGTTGACGATATCTGATGAGATACAGCATCAAGAATTGAAGATGGTCGCTTCAGAGAGTACGATTAAAGAGATCAGATAAGCCGCCCAAGCAGAAGAACAGTACAGCATGATGAAACGCCAAACAGCAGCTGGATGGCCTTTGACCTCAACTCGATGGCCTTTGACCGCAGCAGAGGCGATTTGCGAAAGATATCAAGAGGCCAGTCAGAAAGAAACATTACAGCCTCACCCAAGACTCGCGGCCATCGGAGAAGAACTACTTACTGTACATGTAATACTAGGCGACTATTTAAGTGGATACATCGAAGTGGATAGACTGCCTTCAAAGCGAATTTCGGACAGAACGACCCTCCGTCGAAACTCAAAGCACGTCCGTTTCAAAGCGGAGCCGCCTCTTATCTTTGAGAACTATGGGGTCATTAAAGAGGAAAGACGATCCGTACCGCCATCAGCACTAGCACCCGCACAAATGACCACTCCTGAGGCAGTCACCATACCATCTGCAAATACAGTAACCATGATGCTATCGGGCCGTCATGTTTTAAAGCCAGCTCCTTATACAGACTGATAGAGCGGAACACATGGGACTTTAATTATACAGACTGATAGAGCGAAACATAAGGGACTTGTAGGAGATTAATAAATTAGATTAGATTAGGCTTTCAGTAGACTTGAACGCTTATAGAATCATTTGCTGTATGGAAGAAGAGATGTGACGCGACTGGCTCACGGCGTCGACCAATCACAGTTAGGGGCTGCAGACACGGGAGACAAAGAGGCATACTCACAACCCAATTGGTAGACATGGATAATTCTATAAATATTGTCCAATAAAAATCTAACACATAATGCTAAGCAAAAGAGCCGCAAACAGGATTTTAACCTAGGAGTCTGGATTCAGACATTGCGGAGATAGGACTCGGTTGAAAATGTAGACAAGATAAAGTCTAGCGTCTACTGACGCTGTGGTCAATCGTTATGGGTAGAAATAGATTTAAAGTTTGTCGTACGCCAACCTCCTCGCTCGCTCCGTAAAGTAACTCTATTTAACTAGAGACACGCTCGCGTTACGAAAGACTATTGTATCAGAAAGACATTCGTGTCCAGAATGATATTCAAATAAAACTGTACAGTGCGCAGTGGAAGCTAAACGTCCTGTTCGCACTACTAGTAGACAGTTTAGTATTATAATTTGCGGGCCGTCATTCTGGAATTCTCTGCCAACTGTGCTTATGAGCTTACCAACTTTATACCAGTTCAAAACAAGTTTAAAATCTCATCTACACGATGCACTAAGTTAAGTATTTGTTGGTGCTTAGTTAAGTTTTTGTTTGTGTTTACACACTGACATTTATTTAATTAATTACTCATATTCTAGATTATTAATTGACTTGCTCAGTATATTGCTGTCACCTTTTTGTAATCTATGATGTAAACAGGTGACCTTCGTAGCAGAACTCTTTTAGAACTTTTTGTTCCTTTTAGGTCAGCCTATTGGCACCAATGTATGTGACAGACTATGACTGTAATTGTTAATTATTTTGGCGATCAATAAATCTCTCTCTCTCTCTCTCTCTCTCTCTCTCTCTCTCTCTCTCTCTCTCTCTCTCTCTCTCTCTCTCTCTCTCTCTCTCTCTCTCTCTCTCTCTCTCTCTCTCTCTCTCTCTCTCTCTCTCTCTCTCTCTCTCTCTCTCTCTCTCTCTCTCTCTCTCTCTCTAAGAACACTACAAAGACACTAAAGTAAATTTAT
The DNA here is from genome assembly GCA_964023275.1 of Norana najaformis. Lineage (NCBI taxonomy): Eukaryota > Metazoa > Annelida > Clitellata > Crassiclitellata > Hormogastridae > Norana > Norana najaformis. The sequence goes on from OZ029918.1 coordinate 16,942,558, forward strand.
AGTATAGACTACTAAGATAGCATTCTTATAATAACTTCCCCAATCAATTGCTACTAAGACAAGGCAGGACAGTGAACCCATCTCTTCTGCACAGGCATTGGAAACATCCTACCACCACCCTACCCACTTGGGTTCTCTGGTCGTCAGCTTACCTGTCTTGGATCCTATATAGGGGCTACTATTGTAGCATATAGTCTTTGTGTTGTTATGACGCCTATCATCTCGATATTACGGCGTCGCTAAATCAATCGGTGTTACGACACAATGTCGTTAAACAGAAACTAATAATAATCTTCCATTTGAGCAGACCTAAACATAATGGAAGCTGAATGTCCGTATCTAACATGAAGAAAAGCAGGTTTTTCTATGCAGTAGCGAATTCGTGTGTCAGTGATGAACGAAGAAGGCTATTCCACCACACAGATGACGAAAATGTTCGCTGCATTCAGAGTGCAGTAGTCAAGATACTGCATCAGAAGAAAATGTCTTGACCGGTGGCCGGCAGGGCGCGTTCAGGTCGTCCCCGATCATCAGTTCACCGGCAAGATCGAACTCTTCGACGTACCTGTTTAGCTGATCGCAAGCATGCATACATTCATCATCACCTCAGCTTTTGAAGCAATGGTATGAGAAATGTGACGTTACGGTTGCATCGGGTGTAAAGCGAAGAGGATACCATTGCTGACGGATGCACAGAGCAAGTCCAGCGTCGAGTGGGCAAGAAGAAACTCAGAATGGATTTGTGAGATGTGAGAAAAGGTGCGTTTCAACGGTGAAAGTACTTTCTGCCTCTTTGGAGATTAAGCTCTAATTCACGTGAGACGATTTCCGGATGAAGAGTACAAATCTGAGTGCGTGAATATGACCGTCGATCATCCTTTGAAGATCAAGGTTTGGGGGGGCTGGCCGCCAGCGGAGTAGGGCGCCTGCACATCGGCAAAGACATGGTAAACAGATCAATATTCCGCCGAAGAGTCATGCAGATTCCATCTGCAAACCAGCTGTTTGTTGACGGCTACGTGTTCCAAGATGATATTGCGCCATGCCATCGTGCAAAAGTGGTTGTCGATTGGAAGATCGTCACCCTTGAATGGCCAGCTCTGTCACCAGACCTAAATCCGATCGAAAACTTGTGGCATAAAATAGCTGTTGAAATATCCAAACGTCGTCCGGAAAGCAAGAGAGAGAGAGAGAGAGAGAGAGAGAGGAGGGAGAGAGAGAGAGAGCTGATGGGTCGATAATAGAAGCTTGGAACTGAGTTGTCACCAGAGACCACCTCGTCGTTAATTCCATGCCTGCCAGGTGCAAGACTGCAAGGCCTTTCGCAAGAGCAAAGGATGGCTAATCAAGTAGTAAACCACCACTGTTATACGTCAAAAGGCCATTTTCAGGGCCATCACATAAAGTAAGAAAATTATTAGGTCAAATAACAGGCTAGCACTAATCCTGTACGCCACGCTAATTCCTGCAAAACACATTTGCCACTAGAATTATTTAATATAGCTCATAGAGCTCATAGATAAATAGCTATGAGCGAATTGTACGAGCATCATCTTACAGCACACAGGTAGCATGAAAATGAAATATACTGAATTTTCAAAATTTCGTCTCCATTCCAGACTTTTGCACACCTCTAATGTATGTTTATATGTACGTAAGCCTATGTATGTATGCACGTATGTACGTACGTACGTGTGTATGTATGTATGTATGTATGTATATATGTAAGTCTATGTACGTATGTACGTACGTACGTACGTATGTATGTATGTAAGCCTATGTACGTATATATGTATGTTAGGGTGGTCCTTATATGGCATCAAAAAATTAATGACCACTTTTTAAATTTCTTACCCCTGGATATTGTTATATGTTATTAAAAAATGAAACCGAGACAAATGTAATGTTATGACATAATTAAGAGGTGCCACGATCATCACGAAGTTCTTGTAGCACTCTGCAGCAAGTTGACATAGATCATGAAACAGATCATAATGATTTTACTTATATTTTATAGACTAAGTGACATTGAAATTATGGCCTCAGTCAAACCATCTAAAGTAGTAACTCGCAAAGAAACTGAAGTCTGGCTCATCGGCCAACCAACTGATACGATTAAAGGCATGAAGCTTCCATCACGTGGAGATATTCTGCGCCGTGTTTTCTACCTCATTAGAAACCAGAAGGTAACGGTGAAGGATGCTTCAAAAATTGTTGTGCAAGAAATCATCAAATTCTGGCAGACTGCCCGAATGCCAACCATGGCTGAATACAATGCCATCCCAAAAGTGGAAAAAGAATACAACTGCCGTGCTCTGCAGAAGGACAGTTCTCAGCGATCAAAACCACAGATTCAGAAAGAAAAGATGTTTGAAAACAAACTGAATGATCTGTTTGATATTGCTCATGCCAACGCCCTTGCACTTATCACTATTGAAGAAGACAAAAAGTTTCTCATGGCCCAACGGGAAAAAGGTAGAAGAGGATGTATGTCTGGAGAAGACTGACAGCTGGCATTTAAGGAAGCTCGCAAACAGCAGAGAAAAGAAGTATTTGAACGTCTGCAAATAAAGAACAAAGAAAAGACTGATCTGTTATCTTCCAAAGTCGAACTGGTATCTTCACAAAGTAGCAACAGTAGCAGCACGGACGAAGATTATGAAATGTCATCTGCAACACCATTGGGTGCTAAAAAGAGGAAGCGATGCAGGAAGGCCATAGTCACACTCGATGTTTCTTCAGCACTTGATGGTACTCAGATTAATTAGCGATCGAAAAGCGGTATACGTACTCACAGCTGCAGCCTCCAGTCTTGGATGTGATACGCAAGAACTTGCTATCAACCGTAGCACTGTACGTGGAACATGAGTAAACACAAGGAGGCGCACTGCAGCCGACATTAAACAATCGTTCAATCTTCAGGTTCCACCAATGGTCCATTGAGACGGTAAAATTTTACCTGAATTATCTGGAGGCAACAAAGTTGGAAGGTTACCAGTGATTATTTATGGAGCTGGAAGAACAAAACTGCTCGGCGTTCCCAAGCTGCCAGCAGGAACAGGTGAGGCAATGGCAGAAGCAGTGGTTGACTGCTTGGAAGACTGGAATATCAGAGACAGCGTTCAGGGAATGTCATTCGATACAACCAGTAGCAATACTGCCATTAATCTTGGAGCTCATCGAGCTAAAGATCGGGAGAAACTTACTCCACCTTGCATGGCGCCATCACATAATAGAAATTGTTGCAGAAAAGGCTTTTGCTGCATATGACATGCAGTCAACTGGTCCTGACATTCTGCTGTTTAAGCATTTCCAGCAACAATAGCAATTTATAGACAAGGAACAGTACACAACTCTTGGTGATTGGGTGGCAGACAATGAAGATATTATAGTGTTTTGCAAAAAGCAGTTGGCGATGACACAGGCACGTGATGACTATCGGGAGCTGTTAGAACTGGCAATCATCTACCTTGGTGGCATCCCTGCAAGAGGAATCCGGTTCATGCAGCCAGGAGCACTCCATCGAGCCAGGTGGATGGCTCGTGTAATCTATGCAATCAAAATAACTCTATTCCATGCACAGTTTGTTATGAGGAAACGTCAGCAAGCTGGTATTAAGAGATTTGCTACGTTTGCGTTCAAAGTTTATGTCCGCTACTGGTTTCTGGCTCCGCTCGTAGCAGCAGCTCCTGCCAACGACTTGGCATTCTTCACCAAGCTTCTTACTTATTGAGACAAAGCTATCTCAAAAGCGGCTAGCAATGCATTTTCAAGACACGTTTGGTACCTGAGTGAAACGCTTATATCACTGTCATTTGTTGACCCTGACATCTCTGTTGCAGTCAAGCGTGACAAGGTGAAGAACTTGGAAAAAGAAGGTTCAGAGCACCCTCCGAAACGGATAACTCTTAAGGGTGCTGCAACACCTAACAGTGAAAAGACTGTTTCTAACTTAGTAACCAAATCTTCACGCCGTTTCTTTGAAGTTTTGAGTCTTCCAACAGAGTTTCTGCTAGTTGATCCACTCGAATGGTAAAAGCGACCTGAGTACCAAGGTGCCATAGAGTTTGTTCGAACAATGAAGGTCGTTTACGAAAGTATCCAAATGCACTGAAGCAGACAATAACTGAGAACCCACGACTGTAGCAAATATCAACGAGTTTTTAGTTGTAAATCTATCAGCAGACTGCGTATTGTGTTACAGCACAAATTTCTTTGAAATCTATTTTGTATGTAGTCACTTAGGGAGTTTACAGTTTCTTGTTATGGTGAATAACTAATTACCTATTAATAATAGTATTTCTTACAAGGTATATGACTTTTCTTGCTGAAGAAAGTACGTTAACGGTGAATGCGAATTTTACTTACACGTACATTCCACAGTTAATTACAACTAGCAGCTTGTGGCACCCTTTAAAACATCCAATCAGACCCAAAAAATTATAATATTTTTTTCTTAACACAAGCAACAACACAGAGGGGTAAGACTTCCAAGTTTCCAACTTCCACTTTTAAGGACCACCCTAATGTATGTATGTATGCATGCATGTATGCATATATTTATGTATGCATGTATATATGCATGTATGTATGTATCAAGCCACATTATATGGCACCTTTATATAGCGGAGAGAAATGGTCATTGTCACTTCCCTTACACTCACGTTTGTTAGGCCCATACTGAACCAATAGCTGGTCACCAGTGCGTTGCACCAGTGGCACGATGCGGGCCATCTATGGGCGCAATAAACGTGGGTGTCTGGATAATTAATCCCAGCGTACTCTTCGTCATTGTGAGCAGCCAGGAAAGACCTATAGGCAGAAGCCTAATAAACTGGGAAAATTTATCCTAATTAATGGTGGATCATAGGGAACCTAGCGCTGCCATGTTGGTCAGGCCTTTAGCTGTAGTTCCCTCACGTACACCGTTCGGGCCATTCCACACTGTAACAAACGCATCCAAGCACGATACTATTACAAGGTACTAGTCAATTACATTATGAAATGCCGGTACCTTTGAAGTTTCAGACAGAACGCTGTCTGAGCAGCAGTTCGATCAGTTTCAGGCAAACGAACATTCATAAAACATCAATCGACAAATAAATATCTTTCGTTTCGAATATGTTCTGAATTTTGATTTTATCTGAATCGCAGCTTCTGAAATTCAGTTACAGTAATATATTATATTTTACTACACATGCTTTCGGCTCTTTTTACGTCAAAATCTCTTTAAAACGATCATTTGTTGAAGACGATTCGAGCAAAATGACAGATAGGCCTAGTCATAAGATGACAAGTATTTTGGCCTAATGGTTCGCGTTTCTAAGCAAATGATGTCACGGCATACAGCGACAAAGACAGAGACATGGATAGATACATGAATAGACAGGAAAAGAAAAAAGCAAGTAGTTTGATAATGGGGAAGAGAGACAGATACATGTAGAGATACACTCAGAGAGAAACATATATATAAATATATATATATATATATGCAAATATTGAGGTGCTCAAATTATGTGCCTAGGCTCGTTTCTTGATGTATGGGCTTAGCCCAGCCTAAGCCTGAACGCAAGCCTTACATATTGCAGATCAGCATTATGTTGACGTATGCGTACGAGTTGGTGGTGTTTACAATGCAAACAGTGGACACTCATAGGTCAAGTGTGAGAGACGTCAGTGGCGTTGCTTGAGCGACCCCAGTCAAGCATGACCAAACACTAAGGCTTTTGGGCCTCTTTTGAAGTCGGAAGGATTAGCTTCTGAAATCACAAGACATTTTGTCAAAAATAGGTTTTCCAGCGAAATATTCTGCGCCTAACTTCGACAAAGCGTAGGCTACTTAATATTATCGCATATTATCCACTACTGCTCCAAGCATGGTCGGCGTTTACGTGGGAGTAGACTACCAGACACAGAACAAGAGCGAGTAAACTGCATGGAGGTAATAGAAGAACGGTGAACTGTACTTGCGTGCTCCGATCATGGTTCGGGCTGGACTATGATATTACATAGGTGTATGCTCTGTGTAGACATGCGAAACACTATAAAGCACTGAAGCAGATCAGGGCAAACTGTGTGCGCCATTAAATTTGTATGTACATTTTTTGTTTGTGTCTCTCCGCGCAATAATCCGCTAGGTTCAATTCATGCGAAATATAATTTTTTGGCAAATTGTTCGTATTCTCTGCTGTGGACAAATCGGATTCTGCGAAGGCCACGGATACGCGTCAAGCAAGAGCGGGAAAGATGGGTGATATGATAAGAAAAGCCGAGGTTTTGGTAGAAGATCACACCTAAGCTGCGAACAAAACTATGAGTCAGCGGGCTTTTGGAAAAATCTACGATAGCGCAATACGGACGGTATGCCTGGGCTTGCCCACTGACTTGGCGAGAAACAGCCTATACATATTTATCAGTGTTGCTCAGTAACGAAGTTAAAGTAACGCGCTACTGTGATAACATACGCTTTTGCAATTTTTCTTGTAACAAAGTATTAACAAATGGAAACACTCTGACTTGTAGCGAAGTAATATTATGCCAACTTTAAAATACTTTTACTTCGTTACAAGCTAAGCCTAGACGTAGGCCTACGTTACTCGTTAACTGAATTAGCTGTGCGAGGGCGTATTAATTGCGACGTTGGTAGATCAAATCGAATGGCACAAAGCAGAGTTAAGGCACAGTGACTTTGACCAATTACACTGTAACTCAACAAGTCGAAGCCTCGCGGGGTGGAGTTGAGTGGGGTTGCATGTTCGTTTCTGCTGGCGTAGGCTAAACATCATCTTCTAGAGACAAAGCAACGGGGAGTGAGCATTAAAGCTCATCGGATAATAAATCAACATTAGCATCTAGGGTTTAGCTTCACCTTTTGACCCTATTACAGCCTTATAAATCTTGAGAAACAAGTGCACTGTCAGGAACAGAACCAAGAGAGACTGAAGGCGGGAGGTGATGACTGAGGTGACATCATTGACATGGTGGCAGAACCCCCAGCCCTCGGATCTTGGCTCAAATAGCAGGCCCGCATACATATATGGCCAGGTTATGGGGATACTAGAAGGCCAGAGCACTCGCTTGCTACGATATTTAATAGGAATCAATACTTGCAATAGGTAAGCACTACGTCGACTGTAGTCGCTGTCCGGTCTGGTCGAGCCTTGTCCGAATATCACTGCGAGAGTTCAGTTCAGACTAGTCTCTCCCGAATATCATTGCGAGCGTTCAATTCAGACCAGCTTCCTCAAACTACCTGTCCCGATGCTTAAATAAGTTTCTGCCCCTAGCCCGTCAGCTGCCTTGGATCAGCCTCTGACCACCCACTTCGTCGTCTCCCCAGGCCAAATCTCGCATTCCTACCTTTAGTATTATACTATTAGCGTATGCCTAAGCGCGATCCTTTTACGCATTGATCTCAGCTCAGCCTCGTCGATGCCAGCGTGCTCCCTCTGCCGCAAGCCACCGGTACCCTGACCCATTATTACCACCAACGACCTCTATTAACAACACCACACCGCGCTGACGCCATCACTGACCATGCTCCGCTACGTGCGTTCGCCCCCTCGACCATTAGCATGTCTCGCCGACTGCTTGTCGCCGCCCGGACTCCATTAACTTCCATCTATTCGCCCAGCTGCCATTAACTGGCTAAGATGGCACCTCTTTGAAATTGAACTTTATCCGTATCGCTTGACCGTGACTGGTGGGGGAGTTCCCTATCAGGTATCAATGACCAAATCTGGCTGAGAGCATCTGGTATCTGTTAATATTTATTGTCTGTTGGTATTACTTATTACTTTACCCAACCTCTTAGTTCTGTAACTTCTATTGCGCCTAAATGTCCTCTGTCATACATACAGACATACATACATACATACATACATACTGTGACGTTATAGCCCCTTATGACGTCATGAATGTAGCCTCTTGTGATGTATAGCCTAGGTTGTCGCGCGATTTCACGTGATATATGGGGCGATCGCGTGATGTCACGTGGTATATGGCCTGATCTCGCGTGATGTCATGTGATGTACTTACGTCCGCCTAAATGAGGGGAGTGAAGAGACGGAGCGAGTGTCGACGGATCTGGACGGATGAGGCGGTAGATCGACGACAGCGCAGCGAGCGACCGAAGGAAGAGGAGTTCGCTTAAGACGACGAAGACAGCTGTCGACCGTGCTCGCGCTGTATGACACCTGCCGACGCGACCTTAGTTCTTTCTGTAGATGTTAGGATAAGTGTTGTACGTCTAATAAAGTATTGAAACGTGAAGATTCTTGTCGATCAGTCTCCTGGCAGACCGCGGGAGCCGGACTTCGCGGATTGTCCTTTACCCCTGGCGTTGGCAACGGCCTTCCTGGTAGATTGTCAGCAGAACCAACGCAAGTGACGGGGTGAAACGTCACAATACATACATACATACATACATAAATCTAACATTGGTTGGGCCCCGGCAATATTTTAGCTGTAAAATCGGTAAGAGGCAATTGTGGACTGATTGAAGTTCTCATTCCTCACTTCACGACGTTAGCAAACAATGCCTATCGGTAATTTTCAATTGTAGCTAAGTATTGCTGTCTCTGCCTACCTTTGCTTAGATAGGCAAACGGACGGACAGAAACACAGATATATGAATCTGCACTACATAAGTAGCTACTTAGGCCCCCTACTTACCTATAATTATACGCAGGTCGACCAAGCGAACTGAGTCACAGGCAGTCAGACATACAGACTTTAAGCCACACAGGTCGCCAGACTGACTGATCGCCAATCAGGCGGCAAAGATCTAACAAGATTTGACAGAACCCTGCAAAATTAATGTAATACAGGTAAGACAATTCGCCCTCCTACTCACTGCCATATGGATGTCATCTTTGACCAATCAGGCAGTAGGGATGTAAGCCGACGCGCTAAACTAGTTTCTTCAGCTATGAAACTATACTTGTACCTTATGTACACATGGTTTTGTAATTGGGGTGGGTACATATATAACCAGATTAGCATAGTCGCCCTATATAATTATGATCAGATTACACAGTCTGCATTGCTAGCCGAAGAAAGCTCCCTCTGATTAATATATGAATATAAGATTTCGTTGATTTTGAACAAATAACATTTTATAAACACTGCGTTCGGCTTTGCTGATATGAACAATGGATAAATTTGTTACAAAACGGATACGACTAGATGACAATATTGATGGTGAAATTGCACATATGGTCGTAGGCTCATCAGCTTTTCATCACTCTTTCAGTGTAGATGCAATGCGATAAATTGAAAGCCAGTTCTCCTGGAACCTAATGGGGGCATCTCACCCAGACCACTATAGACTATTTCCCTATTATAGGCCAGGGCCCCCCAATGTTTATGACGGATCGACGCCCCTGCATGCGACCCATTTCAACAGCATTCAAGAAGGGAATATTATACCAGGTATTTACAATTAATTTTAAAATGGACAAACGCACATCCACCCTAAAATCCTATGCACTGAATAAGCATAGGTAAAGGAACTATTTATTTATTCATTCATGATTGGGAGAGCATTTCTGAAGGGTGAAGTGCAGTAGATCGCCAGATCAGTATTCGTCTGAATGATAAGCATTTTGAGAACTTAGTTTTAAAAATAATAAATAAGTGGATTGAGCTATAGAAGCAAAACTACTACTGAATGAAAGATTATTTTAATACAGGTAACTCTCTGCGTACCATGGACCTGGTACTTTTACTTTCACTTTGAAAGTTATTTTTTGGAGCAAAACTGTTTTACTTTCACTTAAGTAAATTTGTTGATGAGTACTTTTATTTTTACTTAAATACTTTAGCCCAGTACTTTGGCCAACACTGTATAATATATACATAAGTTATATACATTGTTGCAAGTTAGTCAAGAGGTAGTAAAAACGCCCACAGTAATTTAAAATGGCATATATTTACAAGCAAAATCGGACTAACGTGTACACAGAAAAACGACCACAGCGGTCCAACGAACAGCATAATCTCCACAATAAACAGGGTCAACTTCACACAAAAAAAGTCATCCACATTGGGAGACAGAATCAACTTCAAAACTATTCTCTTCACAACGACATCTTCAAAACGAACACCCTCAAAAGAACATCTCCAGAGTCCGGCCGCTCAACACAGCAGAACGACCAACAGGGTCAAAATTCAGAAGCCGAAGTGAAATTAACTCACTCGCACCTACTGGAGTTCCCGCCCAAAATGGGACACTGCTATTCTAACATCTGTTGCAGGTGGCACCTGTAGGTGGCATTCTAGCCTACCCGCCCATGCGTGCCACCCCGCAACAACATACATACATATATACATGTGTTCCAGGATATCTCTGGCAAAGGAGACAACGAATTACTATTGCCTACCGGAAACTGAAAAGGCTTGCTGTTGATTTATTCTGACAAGCGTTATCAATTTGTCACTGCTTTTGGCTCCTGTTGACACCTCTGCTGGTTTATTGCTCATCAGGTAGATGACATTGTCACTGACATCCTCAACCAGTTGGCTTAGCTTAGCAAACTCACAATGCATCCAAGAATGAAGATTTATAATTGGTTGTCTCCAGAAGCTGCAGATGCAAAACAACTATGAAGACACCTAGAAAAGCTATGGAAGGCTACTGATGATGAACTTGTCCACCATGCATATTAGTCAGCATACTGGAATGCCAACAAATTCATCAATGATCAAGCCAACAACATTACATTAATGCCATATTGGAAAAGCCTAATGGATCTTGTCAACAGTGATCAGCAGTCAAGGATGTACTGCTTTCCACAGTACCATCTGAGATGTTACCAACTGAAGAATGGCAGAAACGCTGTGCCACATTCTCAGACTTCTTCGTCAACACAATAAAGTCAGTCAAGGTATCGACTGCCACAACTGTCCAGACAACCCATGGACCCTCTAGCATCAGATAGGGACCATGTTGGTACGCATCTTGGTGACATCAGACCTGTGGATGCTGTAGAAATCTTCAAACTACTGTCTTACATACCAGGAATATCTTGCTTTCCATCTGTCCCTGTTATAGTCATGTGCAGACATGTTCACTCCAATCATTGTTCGTCTCCACAATTTGTCTTTCAGCAGCGGATGGTTTTCAGCCTATTACAGATATGCCTCTGTTACACTTTGGCTGAAGAAGGAAGGTCTTGATCCAGATGATCTTTCTAACTACTGGCCAATTTCAAACTTATATACACTGCCAAAAATTGTGGAATGTGTCTTCCTAGCTTGTTTCTTGCCTCATGCTAGCAGCCACTGTAATTTCAACAGTCATCAGCCAGCTTAACATGAGCATCACTCGACTGAAACGGCCTCACTGAAGATCCTTGATGATGTCTATGCCGCTTCCAGATGAAATCTACCCACTCTGCTTACCGGCCTTGACCTCTCTGCTGTCTTCTATGCGATCAACAAAGCAACACTTACTGCGAGGCTTCAGAAGATGTTCAGCATTAGTGGCGCTGTGCAGGATTGGGTCTACAGTTATGGACTGATCATAACATATGGACTGATCATAACACGTCAGCGTTGGATCATCAAGGTCAACACCATCTACCTGCACTTACGGCATTCCACAAGGGTCGGTCCCTGGCCAAATCATTTTCATGCTGTATTTGGCTTCAGTCACCAGTGTCATTTCTGCACATGATGTCAGCCACCACCAGTATGTCGATGACACACAAGGGTACATAGCGCTTGATAACACCGACTTCGACACCAACAATCTAACACAACATACAGAAGCAGTACGCTGCTGGTTCCTAACAAATGGACTATGCCTGAATCCTAAGAAGTCTGAAGTCATTGTATTTGGCACTTCCTTATCAATAAAAGTCGACTGAGGACCTAAAACAGTAAACATTGCAGGTGCAGACATTCAGTTATCAGGAAAATTTAAGAGTCTTGGGTTGACGCTCGACTCTAACATTTAACCATTACCGGTATGTGACTGCTGTCTGCAAGACATATTTCCACATAAGCCATGCATCATGTTTGATCCTGCTTGCCACTGGAACTTATGAAGACAGTCACTTTTAGTGTAGTCAGAGCAAAACTGAACTACTGTAATTTGCTGCTGTATGGCACTACAAAGTCCAACATTGCCAAGCAGCAAAACATCCAAAACTCGTTAGCTCATCTCCTGACAGGTGCCCGAAGACTTGGTCATGTCAGTCTGGTACTGGCAAATCTACATTGGCTGCCTCTCAGCTCCAGAATAACTAACAAGATAGCTCTCCTTACATGTAAGATTCTCTGAACCAAACAACCAGCTTACCTGTCATCTTCCTTAAAGCGCTACCAGCCATCCAGATTTCTGTGATCAGCTACACAAAATTGTTTGTCTCTCCTTGGCAGACTATCAGTCTGAATTCTCACAACACCGATTCAGTAATTCTGCACTAGCCATCTGGAATAGATTTCCTGTTTACATCACTCAACAATATTTCACAAGACATATTTCGTAAAGCGGCTTAAGACCTACTTGTATCGTCTTGCTTTTGTTGTCTGACTGCTGTGACCCACCCACAAATACGATTCCTCATTCAGTCGATGGACATACGATGTGTTAATAAATGTGCATTACTTACTTACTTACTTACAGGAAGTTCACATTTTCTGCCATCGATAAGCATGCCCAGGTAGTGGACGACAAGCTGCTGGTTCCAGTCAGAAAATTGACTTTATCAAATTTTTGTCAATATTTGACCACATCTGGCATCTGCACAGCTAAATTTACTAGCTGCGTCTTTGAGAGGTTTGGTCACATCTGATTGGACAATATCCATTTCAGTAATTCCACTACAATGGCTTGCATAGAAGACGCACAAGCAAGTGTATTGGACAGAAAGCACGTAGACTACAGTTGTACGTCGTTAGCATACTGGCATACTGTTGGACCTGTGCTCCTACGGCAGTGATGAGTTAAATCAGCCATGAACAGAATTACAGAAGCATCCTGAATACTGAGCCCCATGTGGAACTAGTGTTCAAGCCGTGCACACTCAGCCTATGGTCACCATCATTTCAAATGTAAATGCACACGTTTTTCTACAGTGATCATAATATGGCCTCGACCCTGCTCATTTTTCAATGAATTATTCTGGTGAGATCCTTCATCACCACTGCCCATTTGAATGGGTGCCACGCCATTTAAGGTTCCCATGTATGGACCGTGCTAGCCCGAGATTCAAATCTCTGCAATAAGCCATGACTGGGATGCAAACCAGCATCCTCAAGCACAGAGGTGCCTTGACGTATGTGTGTAGCTAACAAGGCCAGTATATAATTTTCTGTCCATCCAGAGAGAAGCAAAGCCAGTTCATATGTGATCCAGAGATTCCGTATCAGGTTCTGTGACACGTGATCATACATACATACATCCCTTGGACTCCTGACTGTCCTCGTATGCGCACTGCTAGAGCACAGTCTAGAAGCTTTGCCTATGTTGGACCTAATAGCTGGAATCACCTTTCCCGACAGCTCCGGCTTGAATTCCTCAGTTTGTCCCTTCCACAGTTTCACAAGCACCTGAAGTCTGTATTATTTGACAGTGGTCTCACTGGTTCGGGTTGGGAGCGCCTCTGATGGGTCTACTCTTGAAGTGGTTATAAATGTCAAATTACAATTACATACACACACATAGGCCTACATACAGTAGATAACAATCAGACTGCTGATGTTTTAGGTCTTGGTCTAAAGTTATGAGACAAGCTAAGAAAGCAATAGTTTTGAAACCATTTCAAACCCTTGACAACAAGCTAAATCTGAATTCAGAAAACCATTCATCAGAGCAAAAATGATATTTTAAAATTATGACAAAATTTAATAATAATTGTTCTCTTTAATGTGTTAAGAAGTCTCTCTGTAGGTCCATATTCATGTCAAACAGTTTCAAGCAAATGCCAGCTTACTGAACACAAAGCTGTAAGCAGATAACATGCAATATTCAGATACATGACAAAGAAGTACTGTACAAAGTAAATGAGATTGTTACCCAGAATAAGAGAATAATTTGTATAATAAAAAATCTGTTAAGTTTACACTTAATTAACTAAATATATTAAATAAAAGCAGACAAAAAAATGAAAAAATATGATGAATAAGGCTACAATGGCATCATTTTGGAAAACTCGGTAAATATAACGAAAAGAACCAATAATGTAAAACCTATATTATGAACCGTGGAACTGCGTCAATGTGAAAGCAAGACAAAAATTTATCCAGGGTTGCTCAGATAAAATGAATAATGGCAGGCAACAATAAACAGAATGCCATAAAGTAATAAATTAAGAGAAAATAATTAAATAGAGATTCTCTTGTGTGTGAGCTCCCGTTTAGAAAATACCTTAACATACCTGTCAACATGCAGACAAAGCAGAGGATGTTTACAGTATTTAGCTTATTCAAAGAAAAACAACTCCAAAATGTGATTTGTTAACTTAGTCCCTTCAATCTGCAAACTTAGTGCTGTGAACACGATTCTGGTAAGCACAGTTAAGTTAAATAATGCTGAGTATGGTTAGTTCATAGAGCGCCAGGCATTAAGACAAACTCAGTCCACCATCCCTCTAGAGTTGACATATGAGTTTAAAAGAGGTTAAAAGTTGTCCTCTTGTTGGAATGTGCTTACAATGCAGCCAAGAGATTCTTTAAAACCTGAGACCATGCTTTGGAGGAGCATCTACAGAGTTATGTGAAAAGTTTATTTTGCCTTTACCTTTCAATATAGCAATCACAGAATAACAAAACTGACATCTTTGATTGAAGATCAAACTGCTAGCACACATTTGTTACAGGACAGAACAGATCCAATAACAGCCTCCCTAACAGAATACAAGATCCAGCGAATACACAATAATTAGTGAAGAGTTACTTACATCTAACCCATGTGCAGTAAATGTGTGTGTAGCTCAGAAAAACAAACTACAACTACTAGAAATGCAACTACAATAAATGATACATCTGTGATAGAAATAACAGCAAAGCATGATTACTTTGCACATCAGTTTTGATCTATGCCAGGATTTGGTAATCCTGTGCAGAAAGATGACATCCTAAGATTGTAATTCTGTGCGGAAAGATGAAGAAGTCCTACGACTCCTTGCATTGATTCAACAGCACTTGTTCACATTCACTTAGAGTCAACTTGCCAATTAGAAGCTGAGAACCAAGTGAAGACACCTGTAAAACCGACAACTCCACATTTATAACACTTCACAAAAACAGTAAGGCCCAAATACAGTATATCCAATATGAAAGTAATGTAAAGCAAGGTCACCTGAAATTTAACCAGCAACATCAACTCAAAACTAAAAAAAATTCTCCTTAATGACTGACAGAAAATTGCCAATTTCAAGTCAACTGCCAACAATTAAACTCCAGCGCAAAAAAGTGGTGAAAGGCTGTAGCATTTTGATGAATCAGCTGAGGTCATAACAACTGTGACATATCAGAAACTATTGCAAGTAATAAAATATGTGGGATATTGCCATTGTCTAATCAATGTGTATAAACATTTTAATTTTTTTTAAACATTTAAATTGAAAAAAACATTTAAAAAACATTTAAATTGAACTGTTTAATTTAGTCTTTTAAATGTTTAACAGGACTTCATGTGTAAGTTTACCTCATCATGTAATAACATGAAGACCTACTTATTTTAATAACACAGGTCTGCGATGAAATTTTTTTCTTCAAAGTAAATGGTGCTTCTTATAGATTTTTACACAGTCATTTCTGGAAAAATATTGTAAAAATTCTAACACATACAGTTTTGACACAAATTGGGATTTTTTGTTGGAAAGTTCAATTTTTCCGCAGAAATGCTATTTTACATTGAAAACACAATTACAAATACATGCACATAATGAAAAATATATTTTATTATAATGTAGTAATGAAGACACCCGAATTCTTGTTATGTTTTCATAAATGCGAAACTGAACCTCGGCCTGAAAGGGTTAAGTCCGGTTTTTACATTAACGACGTGAAAGGGTTAAGTCTGTTGTATACATTTATGATTGTCATGGCTTCAAGAGGATGTGTTAATTCTCCTGACAGGTTTTGTTATATCTGTGGTGAACTGTTAGTGAAAAAGCAAGAGCGGAAGGTCACGGACTTTGTTGAGAAAGTGTATTTTGCATACTTCGGTGTAAGGCTTGGAGACCAGGACAAGGCATGGGCCCCACATCGAGTTTGTTCCAGTTGCGTGGAAGGACTGCGCATGTGGTCTAAGGGTAAGGTGAAATCTTTTCGTTTCGGAGTGCCTATGATATGGAGGGAGCCCCGAAACCACAGCGATGACTGTTACTTTTGTTCGTGCAACATACAGGGATACAGCTTAAAAAACAAAGACAAAATCTGCTACCCGAACCTGGAATCTGCACTGCGCCCTGTGTCTCATGGACCTGGCATTCCCATACCTTTGCCTCCAGAAAGCCTAAGCGATGTGAGTGGGCCATCGGGGAGTGAGTCAGATGGCAATTCTGATGAGGAATTTCCACACGACAGCAGTGAGCCCGAACTGTTTTCACAATCACAATTGAACGACTTGATTCGAGATCTGGCTCTTTCGAAAGATTCCGCTCAGTTGCTAGGTTCTAGGCTCCAGGAGAAGAACTTGTTGACTCCTGGAACTTCTTTTAGTTGGTTAACAAACCGAGAGAAAGACTACGTGCCTTACTTTTCTCAAGACGGTGAACTTGTTTACTGCTCCGATGTTACCGGTCTGATGCAAATGTTCAGAGTTCAGCATGAGGCTCACGATTGGAGACTCTTCATTGACTCATCACAAAGAAGTCTAAAAGCTGTCCTTCTTCACAATGGCAACAAATACGCCTCTATACCGGTTGGACATTCCGTTCATTTGAAAGAGAAGTATGACAATTTAGCCTTCATCCTGACCAAACTGAACTACAAGAAATACGAATGGACCATCTGTGGCGATCTTAAAGTGATCTCTATGATCCTTGGTCAACAGGGCGGCTACACCAAGTACCCCTGTTTCCTCTGCGAATGGGATAGCCGTGCTAAAGCCAAGCACTGGACTGAGAATCTGTCGCCAAGCAGGACACTAAAAGTAGGAGAAAAGAACGTGCACTTCGAATCTTTGGTGGAGCCAAGAAAAGTACTCTTACCTCCACTTCACATCAAACTTGGCATCATGAAGCAGTTTGTGAAAGCCCTTCCAAAAGATGGTGATACTTTCAAGTATCTTGCAAGCAAGTTTCCACGGTTGTCAGAAGCGAAGCTGAAAGAAGGGGTTTTCGTCGGTCCTGACATTCGAAAACTCATGAGGGACGAGATATTTGATACCAAAATGAAAGAAATTGAGAGATCGGCTTGGCAATCCTTTAAAGAAGTGGTAAAGAAGTTTCTTGGCAACTATAGAGACAGTGACTTCGAGAACATCGTAGGAAACATGATGAAGAACTTGAAAGCCTTGGGCTGCTCAATGAGCTTGAAGCTCCACTTTTTGAACTCCCATCTAAGCTATTTCCCAGAAAATCTAGGTGCTGTCAGTGAAGAACAAGGAGAGAGATTCCACCAGGACATAAAGGAAATGGAACGGAGGTATCAGGGTCAGTGGAACGTTAACATGATAGCAGACTACTGCTGGATGTTGCATAGGGAAGAACCGCAAGCAGTGTACAAGAGAAACAGTTCTAAAAGGAGCTTTGAAGGGAAGAAGAAAAGATATTATAAAGATTTCTGACTTCTCGGCACCTGTGACAAACATTTACAAATGAATGAATGAAAAATCCAGCTGAGTTCATTGTAACAATTTTTAAGTTCTTTGTAAATAAGCGTTTTCCACTCTGCTAGGTCTTCCTGGATGTTTGTCTTCACTTGTGGAAAAAACCGTACATGATAGAGGAAAAACCCGTGCATGTTTGAATTCAGCTAACTGAATACCAATGAAAACACCTAAAACGGTGAAGAAAAAAATTGGAAACCATTAATATGCAGGCCTGTGTAATAAGTTGGCCTTCTTGTTTAATAAGATGGTCTTATCATTTGATAATAATCAGCTAGCCTACTCATTTAATAATTGGTTATTGAAAATCAATTAAATGTAAATCAGTCTACACTTTACAGATTGTAAACAAGTGACAGGAAATTCAGATAGAGAATAGTTCTCAAGGGCTGATAAAAAAACTTGTAGAAAATGTGAAATTTAGCATCTGATCTTTTTCTGTTACTGAAACTGGAATCTTACATCCCTGTTTTACCTTATCATTTAATAGTCAACAATAATGTTAAGCTTACCAAGTTTAGACCATCTTAGTTTTGATTCTCATCCACAGCATCACTATAAAACATTATACCTCTCTTCAGTGGATGCAATAACCAAATAATGTTGAGGACTGACCTTTTTTGCTGATCCAGTCTGAGTGCAGGCATCTTTAGTTGCCAGCAAATCATCATCAGATGAGACGTCGATGACGTCTTGAGAAGCGAAAGATTTTCGTAAGCTTAAGATGGAACCCGAAAGGTTTATAGGTGGAAGAATGTGTCTGTGAGGCAAAGACAAAAACATATTACCTACGTAAAACATTGCTAGCACAGGCAACATTTGCTCATTCTGATGACCATAAACTTTATTATGTTTGCAGACATTGATCTGTAGTTACTATTAAATGTCATAATTGTTGGAGTTCACTATTCCAATTGATCTTCAGATTATTTCATACCAGTTTTCCTCTCTATCAAGAACATGTTTTCTAACATTGATTGGAATAGCCATAACATTCTTCTTCAATAGCAATAACATTCTTCAGGACTGAAAGCTTCCCATCTGGAGGCTACATAAGCCAACCCCTACTGGCAAAATGAACAGTTCTATATACAGGTAAAGGTAACACATTTGTTTACATGCCTCTTCAGAACTCCTCAGGCACAAGGTCCTGAAGTCTAAAGATTATTAGGCTTAGGCACAAATATAAACACCCCATTCCGATAACAGGACATGCTTTGTAACCTCCACAAAGTGCTGAGAGGGCACAAGTTGGCATATTATTGCACAAAGGGTAGGATAATGTATGCATGATTTTACGGGTTAACACTGTATAAACATAATGGATGTAAACCATATACATATACATGTTTAATGAATATAAATATTGTATATAGTTTATAACAATTTTAACTTTTCAGCCAGAATCAGTTGTTGAAAGTCAGTGAGGTCATGAGCTGAGATGTAAACTTTGCCCAAAAATGTTGAGAACTTCTGTTGCTGACCATTTTCTGCTATCATTACTTTGACAAATTTCATCAGGACTTTTCAGGACCATTTTGTGTAAATCTTTGATGGCTTAAGTCATAATCAACTATTGATGATCTTCTGTGGTGTAGTACAATTTTTATCACCTTGTCTTATGTTTTCTTTCTTACTTTCTCCAATTTTTATGACTTTCCCGGAAAATTTTGTAATTTTTTTATTAATTTCACAGATTTCTATTACGTTCTTTAGTTTCCCAAGATCGTTAAGACTTTTTTTATTAGAAACCCTTGCCTACACCATTTTGGTGAGCCAAATTTTACAAGTGTCTCCCCAAAATCAAATGGGAGCATGGCTGGGTTTGTAACTGTAACTGTAAATTGAAAGTTGTATAGTGCCTCTTCAAGGTAAACTCATCAGAAGTGACCTCTGCACTAACAATGTTAAATTCATTAAGAATGGAACATTCAACCATTAGTAAACATAGCTCAGATAACTAGAAGAGTCACCAGTGGTAAGCTTACACACAAACGCAAAGCCCAACCAACAGGTTCTCAACTAGAGTTAAACGATAACAGCATGTTTGGAACTCCTGCACGTAGAACTTTGGAACTGAAGCACATAGTGTTGAGGATGAGGAAATGACGATGGGCGATGTGATCCACTGTCGATGGCTCACAACTGTCTCACCATCCAGCAGTCTCTCATAGATGGAAGACGATGCAGCATCTGGATATTCTTCGAACTGACGGATATGCGTAGGACAGGCATTCGTCGCCCGTTGTATGGTAGATAGTTAGTTGAGCCCTTCCATGGATGATGGTCAGTGCCATTCCAAAGACTCTATGCTCTTCCTCTGCCAAATCCATGATTTTCCGGCAGAGGCGGCATATGTATGTCTGTAGGTCTAAGGCTTGTCTGTCGAACTAGAAACCTATCCCCCCTCTGTAGATGAACCATTACAGACATAGAAGGTCATGACAACATGAAACAAAACCATCTGACGAGCAGTAAATCTGTGTTGGAAACAAAAAATAATTCTGATATGCAGACTTTGCAAAAGTAAAAATCCAAACTGACAGAATTATGTGCAAATTTCACACCTGGACAGTTTAATCCATCAAAATAACACAAAGAAAAGCCAATGACCAATATGGCCACGGGCATGCACAGAAACTGATATCAGGATTGGTCCTGATATCATCCCTTGATTTCTAGTTAAAAACTAATCCTATTATTTTATTTGTGAATCTTTATTGTAATATTAATAATGCAGTTTCATTGCCCCTAATGCTGATTTAATGCATAACACCACAATAAAGTACCTCATCCCATCCTCTACGTTCTCTAGATCGTCTGGATCTACTTGTTTCTCATGTTAAGTCCTCCCTTGCATAGCAGAAGGCATTTGCTGTTGTTGGCCCATATCTATGGACTGGACTTCCACCTTTGTTTTGTGCAAGGGTCTTTGTTGGCAACAGAGCTGAGTCAGCTCATTGTTTAAAGACGTTCTTATTTCTCTGAGGCTCTCATGCTGGAAGCACCTCTGAGTAGTTTGTTCTGTAAGAAACGCTATATAAGTTACAAAATACAATACAATACAATAAAAATAACTTAATAAGTAAATTTTATTAATAGCACTGCATCAACTAGCCCAGATACGTGGTATAAACTCAAAACAGAAACATTTACTCAAAGGCATCTTCTTAACAGTCCTTACTTTAGGACTGGCATTGTGTTTATCAGCACCTTTGTGTGCATTCTAAAACACAAATTGAATTTTATTAAGAGGAACTACAACCAGTCATTTTAACCTACCCTTTGTGTGGATTGAAAGCAGCCCAGGCCATTCTGACTGGTCTAGTCTGATCCATCTCCTTTCGATTATTTTTGGAGCCAGTTTTCCATGAGACAAGAATATGGTAAAGCTCCTCCAGAATATTTGCATTTTTCTCTTCTCTGTTCCGGTCTTTGGCATAATCAACATCACCACCATCATCATCATCATCATGTGTTATCTAAAAGTTAAACACAAGGTGTAAACTATAAGAAAAACCAATGGTAAATCATGCAGTAACAGTAAATGCATGATGTCACACATGCTTTGTAGCAGCTGATGGATGAAATTTAACTGTGCATTTCAAGTTATGTAAAATATTATGTGCATCAGGAATTTTTATGAAACATTAAATTATGTCCAACTAATGTCAAATCTTAGCTTTTGCACTAAAACTTCTCCAATACAGGACCTTTCAGGGCAAATTATCAGATAATGAACATGTCACTTGCTTTTACTCTTTATTCTTACTTAAAATTCAACTCTATTTTGTTGTATCTTTGGATTTAATTGTAATTGTAATTAGTAACTTCTATCGTGCTGGTGTCTACTGCAGAAGGCATCAAACAATGGTGCACCAAAGTCAAAACTGTAATCAGGTCAATATCCAGAAGGTCAGCCCACTATGATTTAGTCAGAATTAAATAAACCTCAATCTCAAGACAGTCCTTTCTCCTATGGTGACGAAATGAAAAAGTGCATAAAACAAACCAAACTTATGTGCTTTCGGTTTTGGAATGCCTTGTATCCATTTAGTTTGCTGGGTGGGGTTCTTACAGTCACTACAACTCCTGCTCTGTCCCAATGGCCTGACCTCATAGGCATCTGGCATTAGTTAATGCATGTACACTAGGGAGGCCCTTATTTATATGGCAAATATTAATTGCAAAGCAATATTAAGTCTCAACCTTTCAATATATTCCTTAACATAAAAAAATTATGTGCAAATTCTTCGCAAAAAATTTTAATATTTACAGGTCACTCAATGACCCTAATGTTTAAGCCATATAGCGTAAATGGTAGAATTAATAAATGTCTGCCATCAGTTTGACTAAGCCATGCAAGAAAACAGGCTGCAATGAAAACTACTGTTTTAGTGTTTATTCAACAGTCTCGAACCGATACAAAACAGTTTTAAAATCAAACTACTGTATACTGAGTGTAACGTATACAGGAAGATTCTTTTGCGACAGTTTGAACTGTCACCTGAAGAGCCAAACTTTGATACTGTATATTCCTTTTGACATTCAACTAGCTTGACGCATTGGCCTAGGGGCTCAAAAGTTTGTCCCATGATTTGGCATTCTTCCCAAAGAGACAACCATTAATTGGAGTAGTTTGCAGTAGTCCTTAAGGGGTTGCTGATCCTGCAGCTGCTGCTCACAGAATACAATGACTTCATCTCAGGCATCAATGAGCTCAGACGAGGCAAAATCATCGGAGAAGGCATCGTCGTATCTTTCTTTGTCGATGGATGACCACTGTTCTTGAAACCGTTTGAAGACGAGGACTTCTGGTCCATGGCTGGGTCCCAGAAACCAGAACAGGCAGCCTATGTATGTATGTATGTATCACTGAATTTGTAAAGCGCCTTTTAAGTAACTCACAAAGGCACCGCAGCACGGCTACCTAATGGTCTCTAAATACGAACGTCTTGAGACGGGCAGAAAATGTTTCTTGAACTGCTGAACAGGCAAGAGATCGGATGTCTGGTGGAAGAGTGTTCCAGAGAGACGGCCCCACAGTGGAGTAGGCGCGGCCCGCCCGAGCAGACGTACGAGAATGCGGTACAACGAGTTGACCATGTGTCGCTGATCGTAGTCTCTTTCCCTCTCAAATCAAATGTCAGCTTGCTATCCCAGTGGACTGTCAGGATCATGTTTGGTTTGAATGCCTTTACAATGCCAGCAGCAGCTGCTTTTCGGTTTCTTCAATGAAGATGCTGGATGGCTGACCTGTCAAGTGCAAGCACTTCTGGGTCTTGTTCGAGAGCCCTAGTCGCTTCAAAGACCATTGTCATGGCAGCCCTGGCACTCAGTCCATTTTGATCAAGCATAGCTGCCAGTTCTTGTCATATAACACTTTGGTAACCTTGTTTTCGTGGCTGGTTAGCAGTACTCGTACTGGGACATGGATCTTGATCTTCACATTCATACTGACTTTCTTCTGAATCGGTGCTGCTCTCCAACATAAATTTCCCCAAAAGGGTGTATTTCTGAAGTTGAGATCGCTGTTGCCTCCTTTGCGGCGTCTCTTCTTTCTCCATCTGCTTCTGCTCTTGTTGGAGCAGCACCTTGTCGTCTCCTGTCATGCAGCCCTGTCATTCCTTTTTCCGCCGTGATTCGAGGAAGAGCTTGTCTTCTTGATTCTCATTAAGCTCCATTGCATTAGCATGCGAAATGTCAAACAGTTCCATGATCCTGTCTAAAAACGTAGTTTTCTTTGGCTTTTGAGTCTGGGACTGATGACTGTTGCTCTTCTTCAGCCCCTGTCATTCATAGAATACTTGCTTGAGCCTTTTGGTTGAGTGTTGGCGATGTTTGGTTGGAATTCTAGCACAGGCCCAGAAATCTTCGACTCACTGTATGGTGTGGGTCGCTGCCGTTTGGATATCCTCTTTCAGTACGCTGTTGGCAATGCATAAAGTGGCCAAGGACCTGCTTCTCCAATGGTAGTTTACTTCCTTCTATCCCTTCTGCAAGGCTAACTAGGTAATCATTTGAATGCAATGCCATCTTCTTTGGCTCAAACCATCTCCTTTGTTTGTTGCTCCAACCATTCTTGGTTGGTGAGTGTCAGCTCGACTGTCTTCTTCTACTCCTTCATCTTCTTTCGTCTGCTGCTCCAACTGTTCTCGATGGGTGAGCTTTGGTTTCGACCGTCTTCTTTGGCTCTGTTCATCTTCTTTGGCTCCGAATGTCTCTCGGTGAGTGGACATTCATCTCATCTGTTGTGGGTAGTTTACCATCATATACAGGAAATTGGTCGCATGTGCAAAAGACCCGTGTGCAAAAGGACATGTGTGCAAAGGACTTGAGTGCAAAGAACCATGTGCAAAACAGCCATGTGCACTGTGCATAAGAGTTTATGAAAGTTCATACCATGCTATTACACAGTAAACTTTGGCCCGGTAGGTGACCTCTAAATGCAAATCGATCTGCTTCAAATTTTACACAAAATGTTTCTTAATAAAATGAAACCATTTGAGAGGGTGAGAGTTACAAATTTTGAAAATGAGAAAATTAGGGCCACCCTAATGTACACAGTACCGGTAAACGCCAGCACTATGACCAAGTGATAGGTCAGATTGGATTAGTTCTGTCCTCACAATGATTAGATTACACAGAATATCTTTATGAACTCGGTGACAATGGCCAAAATGTGGCTTTGGCAATGAAAACTCCATGTTCATTTAAATTATTTAAATTATTGATTGTTCATTTTTTAATTAATTAATCTCAAAACATAAAAAATATCTTAAGCAGTCAGTGATTCTGTCAGTCTAGCTTATGTGTTATTATACCATCGTCACAGATGAGTGAAATAATGACCATCAAAGCTGATCTCAGCTTTGTTGCAGCTTCTGAGATGACTTTAGTCACAGCGTCTATTGCTTTGTCTTCCTCCTGCAACTGCTCCTGCATCTTTTCAAGTTTTAATCTGAATCGGTCACCTTTGATGTTGGCCTTCATGACTTCTTCTCTAACACATAAAACAGTGATCTCATGCCAGAGTCAAGTAATAAGCCATTTGTTACAAATTATGCTTAGAAGCTTTTGCCAATTTTGCCCAGTTGAATGAACCAAAGACGTAACAACAACAGTACACTAATGCAACTAGATAATCTTGCATTTCACAATACATGACTGATTCCATATAACACCTCTCCCTCTCTCTCTCTGTCTCTGGAATTAATCCCTCATAGGGGAGGGGTCAACCATCATGCTATGGTTCAAATATCAGATGCAGCAGTAAAGTCTTAGAGTTACCAGTCAGTCACTATTCTGCAACAAAGCATACGATTGCCATTACATGGTATTAGGGAATTTATTTAACATCTGCAACAGAACAAATACCTACAGAAACTACAAAACTAATCAGAGGAATTAAAAAACTATTGAGAGAAACTTTAAAAACTACCCAAAGAGACTCAAAAACTATTCAGATTGCCTTGTAAGTAAAGTCTTTCAACCACACCTGCAAGATTTGAGCGTATCTCGAAGGACATCGCCTTCAACCTGTAACTGTTTAAAACTGTCATCAGCCAGTTCACACTGAATCAAAGACTTCTTCTGTAACTCACACTGTGCTTCCAGCAAGCCTTTTATCTACCAAAAACATCGGCAACAGCATGACAACAATTTTTAGCACCATCTGGATTATCAAGTGTTAAATGTGCTAATTTTTTATACTCTAGCTCATGTATTGTACCCTAGTTGAAACAGAGCAGGATGGATTGTCGTGCACTGTGTGCCGGTTAGGTGATTAGAAGTAGCTTATAGATGGAAAGGAGTTGACAGTGAAACTCAATTCTACCATGAAGGCCAGTAAACAGGTTTTCACCCGTGGGCCAATTCCATTGACCCATGACCCCTTGTGGACCCGGGTAATATTCATTACTAGATTTCTTTAAGAAGCCTAGGTTTAGAACACTTAATGTTACTTTATACAGAGGCAGGTTAAAATCTAAAGGATTGTTTAAACAAACTCCATGTATCTATTTATGCATATTTTATATACCGGGTATGTATCTATGTATGCATATTTTATATACCGGGTATGTATCTATGTATGCATATTTTATATACCGGGTATGTATGGTTGTATGCATCAAGACACTCAATATAATGCATTTTAATTACCTCATAAAGACACTGCTCCACCCTTTTGGAATAAACTCCCACCAGAATTACGACAGTTATCTGATCCATCATACGAACTCACCATCACCTCACGCTTTGCAATTTCTGCACAAGTCTTCAAGTCATAACTCAAAACACTCCTCTTCCGTAGATCCACTCCTGATTCCTATTCTTCCTGTTATCTATCCTGCAGATCCAATTCCAAACACACAACCCACCATAGCCGTCTGCCTGCCTGCCTGACTCTCGGATCTTGACCTGGAACCAAACTCTTCTTGCCTATCGATTTTGTTCTGACCAAGAACCTGTGAATAACCTGGTTTCCAGGACTTAGCTTTCGCTGGGCACTGTAGAAATCTTGAGTTTACAGTTACGATTATGACGCACAGAGCCTGATTAACCAGTATGCAATATAAGCAACCGCATGGGAACCCTGCTGTCAGGAAGTTCCTCCAACTGCATTCAGAAATTTCCTGCATGAAACTTTCATTATACCAGCTATTTTTCAGAGAAATGAGTAATTAGTTTTCATTTTAAATAAGAACTTGCACCATAATCATCTTGCAAAAATAAAAAAGTGAATAATGTAACCAGCTGCTTTTACATAAGTTTCTTGCAGTTCAACGTTTTCTGTCAATGTATTCTATATTGAGATCATATTTAGAGCTGCTGCAAGTATTCAAGTACTCACGAGCATTTACTCCAAAAAGAATCAAGTAGTTTTTTAGTACTCAAATACTCGAGTATTTCAGCTATGCTCTTTGTTTAGCATTTATTTTAGTCAACTAAATGCAAATTCAGCTCAAAACCTCATAGGAATGCTTTCAGTGGCATCTGTTATCAATTTCACATGGGACCTGGGGTTTGAAGCCAGATGAAAGAGGTAAAAAGCAATAAACTGCCTACTCTGCCACCATGCTCACTCATAGTTTTATACACATTATGCTTCACTCTCTTGGTCCTCCTTTCCATCTCAAGTTTGGGATGGGAAGAAGGACCAGATATGCTCTGGCCACCAGTTTTTGACAGCCTCATAAATGTTTATTAGGTCAAAGCTATAGCGAACTTCAAATACTCCTGTGGACGAGACCTTCGTCTGCACTTCGTATACTCTCGGTTACCTAATTTAACTGCGATACACTAGTCCTGTAATATTCTCCTTACTACTTACTGCTAACTCATTGCTGAGAAAGAATAATAGTGAGAAAGTGAGTGAAGCAGTGATCTACTGCTGAATTTTTACTTGGTTACTAAAACTTACATACGTTGATGAATATCTGTATGCAAGTGTTTCCTTAAAATGCATCATTTCAAGAAGCTCATTCAGTTATTATAAATAGGTTCAAAGTATGTAACAATTAATCTATATGCAAGTCATACTGTCAATCATTTAATCATATACCACCTTATTCAAGGTCAGCATTGATTAAAACTGAATCAATTACTCATACTTATTACCCTCCCTCGAAGGCTGGTTGGTTTCTGGTTCTTTTGTAGATTAGGCTATAGATCATTCACGCCTTGGTGCACTTTTCCTAGCACTGTCCTCTAAATGGCAAATGGCGCCCGTTGAAAAAGTACGCAGATAACAAATCTTGGTGAACTGGTTTCACTGATTTCTTCGACTACTTCAGTCGCAGTTCATCGATTGAAAAGTCAACTATAGAGTTGATTAGAGTTCACAATCCAAGTTGCAACACCGCACTCGAATAAATCCGTAACTTACAGAGCCTCACCACACTCTCTGCAGTTAATTACCTCACTTATGACAACTGCAGTTTGTCAATGAAGATTTCTTTTGCAGTTAGTCGCTAATCACTTTGACTCTGAAACTTAACAAATCATTCCATGACGAAATACAACCGTTGACCTCACAGTTTCCGACTAAAGATCTGAAGCAAGCAAAGTATTTTCACGAACTGACATCCAACCACGTCGACATCTTCAGCTTAACTGACTAAGTCCAAAGTTATGGCTTGTTGCCTCTTGCAGCAGATATCGTCTTGTGAAGCAGACAACCATAGCGAAAACCATTGAATTCAAAAGTCCCCTGCTTATTCCCTGCTTGCCTTTGCGGTCAGAAACAGTGTAAGTCCTCTCCCAGAATCCCACTTTAACTATTATTACCTTAGCAAAGCTGACCGTACTTAGATAATATTTTAATCTAACTATATGCTGGCCAACCTATACATATATATCTAATGCTAATACACTTAACACATGTATCTATACTGTTCATAGCCACTTATAACTAATAATACACACATTCATTCAACATGAATATAAACTATTTAATGCGAAGAAAACGAGAATTTGATGCCAGGAACCATTGCCTGATTTTGAAAGCTATGTAAGGTTGGTAGTTGGACCCAAAAATGTGCTAACTGATACAGTAAATCTGGTTTTTCACACATTCTTCGACAGAGGTGGAACAATGGCCGTCATGGCTCATAACCTCATGGCTATCAACATAACTAGAAGTACATCTCATTATCCGGCTGCTATTCGCATACCACATCTGGGTGCATCCACCGATGACATGCTATTTTGGAAGATGTCAATCTCTGGACCACCCCAACAATACTGATCACCAAGTTTTTGTTAGCCGCAACAGCAACCCCAAGACTGTCAACCTTGCAGGCAGCATCACCATCGACCTTGACCTGAAGTCGCCCAGTGTCACCATCGTGACTTGCCTCTGAGGCGCCGAATCTGCAGAAACTGTGAACTGTAGTTGTTTCTGCCTTTGCCTGCTGTGCAGTTGGGCGCAACCTCATCGCATCTGCAGCACATTGTGCCACAAACTGCCAACCACCATCCCACCATCATTGTGGTAAGTGACCCACTGAGTGCCATCACCAACGCTGGAGTCCAGATTCATGGTACTCCTTATTCTGGGTTACACCGGGCAAGCCATTCCACTTAACACACTGCGGAGTGTAGAATCAAGCTAGCAGCCTTCTCCATGTGAAAGTTGTTCAGTGGCTCTAGTTTTTTTAAAGGAATAGCCCGATGACTTTTGCACTTCGGACAGCATCCCAGGTACAACCCAGACCCTTTGTGCTGAGCCTCAACTTTGCAGTTATGGTGCTATGCTCGACCTAGGCCACATTGCTAGCTTGCTTGTCCTGGACAACCTTAACTACGTTGGCAGCCCCCCTGCCAGCAAAAGCAGCCACTGCTGACAGGCCACTGAGGATCATTGGGATAAATGAAAGTAAAGAGAGAAAGCCTCCCATTATGGTTATCACCTTTAGCTAGGTCTTTCTGAGGTTCAGCTTCTCATCAATGTCCTCTCCTTTCTTCATGATATGGGCAACTCGTCATTTTGTCAGCGCAAGGAGTTTGTCTTCACGAAGCTGGCCAGATGTCTGCCTTATCCTGACACCAACACCATCACAGGCAGCCCTTGACAGTGTTGCTTCTTGGCCTTTGCTGAGGGTTAGATCAGAAGCAACATATGGTGCCTTTTTGCTCGTTCAGATTTCAGAATCCATGTTGATATTTGTTGAGCAGCCACTTTTCTAAAAGCAAAACTGTGCTACATAGCATATGGCATTGAATTTGGTCCCATCCGATTCAAGGTATAGAAGTCAGTTGCTGATTAGATCTGCATGTTCTGATGTTTTCACAGTACTGCTGCATTGAATTCGACCTAAATTTGAATATCCTGAATGGATTACGGTGGAGATATGGAAGTTTGTTAAGAATTTCAGATGGGTATTTTGGGTACTTGTATGCATGGGCGGGGTGTATGGTGTTGGATGCATTTGAGTTTAAGATGGGGATGAGTACGTCATTTTTGCCCTCGCACTTGCACCATTTCTCACCATAAAGACCATTGCAATATAAGGGGAAGTTTCAAGGGCTAAAATGGAGAACAGAGTCTTGTCATGGATATCGGATGGGCGTTTTGAGTACTTGTAAGGGAGTATGTCCTTAGACTGCCTCAGACAGTACCAAGGAGTTGACGATGAGCTTGCTGAACTGGTTGCCCACCAGCAGCTTTAGTGGCACTGCGACTCCCTTGTCAGTGTGGATGATGAGCTGATCTCCTTTTCTCAGAAGTCTGATTCCCTCCTAATATGTGCTCAGTGCCACTGTCTTTTGATCAATTGCCCCATGCTTATCTCCAGTAGTTCCCATCTTTTGTAGGCCGAGTATATGCCATTTAACACGTGACCTCGTTGGTGACGACTCCTGGGTTAGCTCAGTCGAGCTTGCTCCAAAGTTTGAAACCAAACTCTTTAATTGTGGCAATGTCCAGAAACTCTTTAATTGTGGCAATGTCCAGACCCTGGTCAGAGTCCACAGCCTTTGCAGGTGGTGGTGCAAGCACTGGAAGTGCAGCAATTCCCACTGCGACGTTCTGGCCTCAGCAAACAGTGCGCTGATCGAGTCCGCTTTGGCTGCAATCTTCCTTACTAGATCCTCCAAGGGGGTGGTCATTTTCTGTAATTTTTTTAGCATTGGTGCCTAAACTTTGCTCACCGTGGTGGTAGTGGACTTAAAAGCTTAGCCACCACAGCCCGTACACCACATTACCTCAGCAAACTTGTCATCTTAGAAGCATTAGGAGAGCCGATTCCCATGGGCTTCGTAATCCTGGGTCAGCATGTCGCGCTAAAGCTTGATCGAAACTTTCGTCCACATGCTATATTGTGGGCACTGTGCACCTTTAAATATGTGGTACATGCATACAGAAGCGACTGAACGCACATTGACACTTGCTCTGATGTGAAGTCGATGACCACAAAACCAAACAACAGTGCCACACGTTTGCAGAAGAACTTTCTGAACACATCAAATGGCATGTCTCCACCAATGAATGTGTTGTGCATACCTCACAGGTTCTTGCGGTCCTGATCAAAGAGGATGATGAGATTCATGTTATCTCTGATCATCAGCTTTGGGATTTGGAAGTAGTTTTGAGTGAGGCAGAAGCAGTCTGCGCTGAAATGTCGCTCATGGGTGAAATATCTTTCAGTTGGCCTCTGTGTCTCAACCATCACGCCTCACAGGTCATGATACTGCACTCCTTAGAGTTCAGATTATCAACCGGGATGATATCATCGGATGAAGAGTGGAACAACGCCACCTCCTTCCCCGCAACCTCTTCAACAACTGATAACTCAATCCCACAGGAATTGTACTTCTCCTGACCTAACAACTTCAATTACACATGTAATCAATTGAAGTTAAGGTACCCCTTCTTCAAAAGCAGGTTCAGGAGCAAGTTTGTTTTTTTCACACCCTACTGGGCTGCAAATAACGCACCTGAATCTGTTGGGAATCAGCCAGCATTGGGGGCTTGCTTTCAGTCTCGAGGTTGAAATTTGCTATATCCACTGGACATGGGCGCTGAGCCTCTCAACAATGGCAATGTAGTGCCTGTGATGCAAGAAGCACACAGAGACTTCAAATGAAACTGCGACAATGATATGTGATGGGCGGCCTGCAAAGAAAGGCACACGTGCCATCTGTGGGGCTAAGGACAGCGATATTATGATGGCCATTCCGGTAGCAGCAGGAGCCGCGTGACCTGCAGCTGGCGGTTCACTGCTAAACAGCATGCTGAAACGTCATATCACTTCCGGAAATGTACACGCATCTTCTTATGAGGATGTCCAGAAGGTTCATTCCAGAACACGGACAATTACAGCTACTGCAGGCCATTCACAAAGCTCAATAAGCAGCTATCACAAGGATACTGCGGCATCAAAGCATCAGACCGGGTGTTTTTTACCAATATTGTGAGTTATGTGGTCCACTAAGGCACCGCTAGGCACAATCACACTGACATCATTCTCAATGCGGCTGCACCAAAGATTGAGCTCTCAGATGACAGCCTGAGTACATGAAATAAGACTCTTGGTTGGTACTGACTATCATGTCAGCTAAAAGCCAGTTTGGATTGGGGTTGGACGCCGCAAAGGCAAGGCAGGGCCAAACAATCATGTTCTATGATGGCACAAAGTTGAGCTTATCAGATTGCTTAGATACCTTCGCTGCTGCAATGGATGCTAAACTCTTGAGAGCACATTATCGCCCTGGTGGCTACTGGAGGCCACCAAGGTTTCCGAGGACATTGTTGCTCACACTTGGCTCAAGAAGCAGGCCATTGGCAAATCTACCTGCTGAATCCTCGCTACATCCCATGGCCTATGTTCGACAAGGATCATCCTAATACTGTACACCAGGCTGATCCCTTATTCCTACCTCTGACAAAGCAGGCTGCAAGACATCAAGTACGACCTCAAAGTTGTCAACGTGGCTTCTTGATACGAATAGGCTGAACCAGTGCTGATAAGAGCATGATCGAAGTCATTGCGGCCTTGGGTCGAATTTACAAACACAGGCTGCTTACTTGGCCTCAAGTTTATGGGAGCCGTCTCACAGCTGCTTGCCAGACATAATGTGCAGGTCAAGTTGAGAACCACTGCCAGACAAGGTATTGTGAAACACTTCAATTTGACTCTGACTAACCTGTTTGGTCTCCAATATGCCCAGGAATTGCTGCTTGCCGCTCACGGGTCTTCATAATGGTCTGCAGAGTGGGTGACCAGCTGAGGAAACCAGATGAAGCAATCAAAGCCTCAAGGGTGCAACAAAAGCCTGTGCTTGATGCGCGAGACGACGGCATGGTGGGCCTGGATGGACCTATCCTCTGGTACCCATGTCCTTATTCCACTCCTTTTATGCTCCTGGTGAGCTCGAAGGTGGACATCGCATGTGGCAGACCTGCCGCCTGATTGGATTGTCAGTCCACCATCCTGGCTAGATATCGTTGAGGTATTCATCTACTACCGCAAGATCCTTGCCCAAGATTTGGTAGTGCCAATAGGCCTGCAGAGTGATCCCATCTGGGGCCCAAGTTAGTTAGTTTTGGTCTGCTCATATATTCTAATCTAACGCCCACAGCTACAAATTGTGTGTGCTTCATATCCTTTCGCTCAACCAGGCCGCTGCTTGTACGTGTACTGCCGCAGGTCCTTTTTCACAACCATTTTCTGGACACCCTTCACTTTATGGATTTCTTGGCTGTCCGCCTTTAGGATAACATACATCTTGGGATGGAGGCCTAAAACTTTACTATGAGGAGGCTAGCACACTCATCCTAAAATTTACGAATGGCCTGCTAGTTTTGTGCAATGTACCATTGATGGTCATTCGGGAAATCGGAGAAGTCACTGAAGCCCATGTGCTCCTTCATGTCAGCGTACACGTCCAACTTCTAAAGTTGCATCAGCACACTGTTTGTGTGAGAGTAGAATAGTTGTGCCTTCTCGCTGTACTGTGCTCTGACCTGCTTGTACCAGAAGTCGTACATGCGATGCTTGCTTAGGTTGAGAATCGCCTGCGTGACACAGACCAGCTGATTGAGGACTGGCTTGCCCTTGGTGCTAATTATGGCTGCAAAGTCGCCACTGAAGATCTTGTTGGACATGTATGCAAAGTCGGCCACCAGCGGGCATAGCCTGTCTTTCTCCGAGGACCACGAGGTCAACTCAAACTCGCTTGTACAGGTTCTTCATTGTCTTGTTGAACACTGTGTTGTACCTTCTCAAACTCGCTTGTACCCCTTAAGCGAGGTTGGTGTTCAAATGGATGCATGTAGCCATCCAGGCCTCATGGCAGAAATTCAGTGAGCAGTGTACCTTGGTCACACGCATGCTCAGCTGGTGGTACAGCTGCAGGTTGCAATATTGTACAACATACCGTTCCTTTTTGAGCAGATTCGCTTGCGCACTTGGTGAACTTGCCACCCAACTTGCTCACCAAGATGCACTGGTAGTCACTCACCCAGGCCTCCAGAACTGCCATGGTCTTTGGCACTAACAGGTAATCACTGTGGCTTTCATGCAAGTGGCTGGAGTAGTCGAGGTCCACCTTCAGAGCCATCAAGTGTGGCTAGTACCTGGTCAACACTCACATCCACCCAATGAAAGCCGTCTATGGGTAGCAGCTGCATCGTTGCCCAGCCATACAGATTGTTCATCTTTGCAAATCACTGACAATGGCTGATAACCGCATGCAGATACCTCTCTACGA
Organism: Norana najaformis; assembly: GCA_964023275.1. NCBI lineage: Eukaryota > Metazoa > Annelida > Clitellata > Crassiclitellata > Hormogastridae > Norana > Norana najaformis. The sequence continues at coordinate 16,976,558 of OZ029918.1, forward strand.
AGGGGTATATACCTCTCTACGAAGGGGTGCTGGTCGATGTCAGTAGGTAGCTCCAGCTTGGCTTTCATGAGCTTGAGTAGAGCACCCCATGACATGCCTAAGATGTGGGTGACGTCATTCAACTGGCCGGTCGCTTGAATTATGTCTCTGTAGGTTTTTAATTGTTTTGTAGTCTTAGACGCCCGTTAGAGCAAGATCTTGATACTAGCGGCTTCCTTAATGTGTCTGGACTTCAATAGTCTTTACCGTAGTTCATCTAGGGTTAAGATTTTCGAAGGATTTTAATTCGCAAAACGTGGACTGCACATTTCTTGACGGAATTTTAACTTCACCGCTATTCTGGTAAGACAGTTATAACGTCACAATGCCATTACTTAGCAACCCTTGCTTCAACATCCTGATGTACGCCGTGTTTACGCTGTTCTGCGCCGTTCCAACCGGCATTGTCGCCAGCAGGCCTATATAGTTTCCCAATCACTCCTGCTGCTCCTTCGACCGTCATGATAGCGACCATCGCACGATCTTTCATCCAGTCTCTGCTGTACTGCCCAGGCAAACCGTGCCATGCGCTACCCTTCACCTGTTCAGCAGCGCCAGTTTGGCCTTACCAGGAACTCGCGGCTTCTACCGACCGACTCGTCATCGTTCGCCCATGTGTGTTTTCGTAGCGCTTCTGCTGTTGCTCAGTGGAGTTGAACTCAATCCAGGTCATACTGCAGCTCGTCAGCGTCCCGATCCACTCACCTTCGGGTCATTAAACGCGCGCAGCGCCGTTCGCAAAGGTGCACTTATTCTGGACCTAATAGAAACTAACCAGTTAGACGTACTGGGCGTCTGTGAGACTTGGATCTGTGCTGAAGATCCCAATGCCATTAAGTTCGACATGGCTCCTCCAGGGTAGGTGACTAGACACGTCCACTGCTCCGCCCCCCGAAGAACGGGCAGAAACAGTGTCTGGCGATCATCCATCGTGATACGCTCACGGTCAGAACCCATCATCTCCAGAACACGATAACAACTAACAGCTTCCACTTCCAAGCCGTTCGTATCATCACCTCCAACTTCTCATTCCTCTTTATTAACACCTACCGATGGCCAGATTCGAATGTTAATGACTTCTACTGCGAATTCAGCAACTTACTTGCAGCAATCACTACTGTGATTGGCAGCGACCGTCTAATTATCTGCGGTGACTTTAACTGCCCTGGAAACACCTCATCCAGCATTAGCGAAGATCTAACCACTGCCCTGGATGTCTTCGGCTTGAAGCAGCTCGTGGCTTGTCCAACCAGTACCGGGCCGACCGGCGCAAGTCTGCTCGATTTAGTAATTTCGGAGCGAATTCAACACCAATCAAGAACGTACAGGTGTGCAGCAGCCACGGACTGTCTGACCACAGTCTAGTAAAGTGGACGGTTGCTAGATGCCTAAACAGGAGGCAGCTGATTACGATCGTCTACCGGAAACTGAAAACACTCGATCTTGGCTCCTTCCGACAAGCACTAATCAACTCGCCACTGTTTCTGACCCCTGATGACACCCCTGACGGGTTTGCTCGTCAGATAGACGATGTCGTCACTGACATCCTGAATCAATTGGCTCCGCTCAGAAAACTCACGAAGTGTCCAGGAAAGAAGATCAATCGCTGGCTGTCGTCAGAAGCTACAGAAGCAAAACGACTTCGAAGACGCCTTGAAAGGCGGTGGAAGGTTACCGACGATGAACTTGTCCGCCGCGCTTATAGGTCAGCATGCCGGAACACCAACAAACTGATCAATGAAGCACGCCAACAACATTACAGCAACGCCATATCGGAGAAGCCTACCGGATCTCGTCAACAGTGGTCCGCAGTGAAGGATATACTGCATTCCACAGTGCCATCTGAAGTTCTACCAATTAAAGAATGTCAGAGATGCTGTGCCACTTTCTCAGACTTTTTCATGAATAAAATTAACTCAATAAAAGCATCGATTGCCAAGCAGCTGTCCGGACAAACCATCGACCCTCTTGCATCAGATAGGGACCATGTCGGCACGAATCTTGACAATCTAAAACCTGTAAATGCAGCGGAAATCTTCAAACTATTGTCTTCCTTACCGGGAAAGTCATCTCCGATGGACGCCTTCCCATCATCTCTGTTAAAGTCGTGTGCTGACGTGTTTACTCCAATTATCGTTCGTCTCTGTAACTTATCTTTCAGCAGCGGACGTTTTCCAGCCTGCTACAGATCTGCCTCTGTCACACCTCTGCTGAAGAAGGAAGGGCTCGATCCACATGATCCTTCCAACTATAGGCCAATATCAAACTTAAATATGCTGTCGAAAATTTTGGAACGTGCCTTCCTTGCTCGTCTCTTGCCCCACGTTAATAGCTCCTGTAATTTCAACAGTCATCAGTCAGCCTATCGTGGGCATCACTTGACTGAAATGGCCTTGTTGAAGATCCTAGATGATGTCTATGCTGCTTCAGGACGACATCAACCCACTCTGCTTATCGGCCTCGATCTGTCTGCTGCCTTCGATACAATCGACAAAGCAACCCTCATCGCGAGGCTGCAGAAGACGTTCGGCATTAGTGGTGCTGCACTGGACTGGATCTGCAGTTACCTGACGGACCGATCACAACACGTCAGCATTGGATCAGCAAGGTCGCAGCCGTCCACTTGTGCATACGGCGTCCCACAAGGGTCGGTCCTTGGCCCAATTCTTTTCACGCTCTATGTGGCTCCAGTCGCCGGTGTAATTTCCGCACATGGCATCAGCCATCACCAATATGCTGATGACACACAACTGTACATAGCACTCGATCACATCGATTCCGACACCAATAATCTAACACGATGTACCGAAGCAGTACTTTACTGGTTCCTAACAAACGGACTCTCTCTGAATCCAAAGAAGTCTGAAGTCGTTGTTCTTGGCACTTCCTCATCAATAAAATCAACTGAAGACCTAAAAACAGTCAACATTGCGGGTGCGGACATTTCGTTATCAGGAACATTTAAAAGTCTTGGTGTGACGCTCGACTCCAAGCTAACATTTAATCAGCACGTCACCGCTGTCTGCAAGGCATCTTATTATCATATAAAAGCCATGCGTCACGTTAGATCGTGCTTACCGCCGGAGCTTATGAAGACAGTTGCCTGCAGTGTAGTCAGAGCAAAACTCGACTACTGTAATTCGCTGCTGTACGGTACTACAAAGTCTAACATCGCCAAACTGCAACGCGTCCAAAACTCGTTAGCCCGTCTGGTGACAGGAACCCGAAGGTTTGACCACGTCACTCCTGTACTGGCAAATCTACATTGGCTGCCAGTCAGCTCCAGAATCACTTACAAGATAGCTCTCCTCACACGAAACTCTCTCGACCAATCAACCAGCTTACCTGTCATCATCCTTACATCGTTACCTACCATCCAGATCTCTGCGATCAGCTACACAAAACCTTCTGTCTTTCCCAGACATCAGAGACTTTCGGTCTGATTTCTCACGACGCGGATTCAGCAACTCAGCACCAGCCATTTGGAATAGCCTTCCTGTTTACATTACTCACGACAATATCTCGCTAGACACATTCGTAAAGCGGCTAAAGACCTATCTGTATCGTCTTGCTTTTGTTGTCTGACATGTAACCCCCCCACGCCTAAGATTCCTCGCTCAGTCGATGGACATATGGCGTGTTAACAAATGCATTACTTACTTACTTACTTAAGGCACAATAGTATTGCACCGGTAGATACCACAGTGTGCCACAGATGTGTCACAGAATGTTTCGAACACATGCCAGGAGCTGGACATCTGTGTGTGCAGTTACAAGTTGTGGTAGTCAACCTAGGCAAGCCGAATGCCTACCAGACTCGCTGAGCATGTTGGCAGTCTTTGTCACTGATCCTCTCCCTCAACAGATGGCTGTAGAATGCCGTATTTCATTGAACCTGGCGTGGCTGTTGATGTCCTTGCATGGGTAGACCTAGCTCGTCTTTGGAGAACCCCAGCTGGTTATCTTGAGATTTTTGGGCTTGAGGTTGGCAGCCAGTCTGTCCAGAGATCTGTTCGTTAACTGCACTGTGTCCATGAACGGCGACTGACCGAGGCTGAAGGCTATGTACTTCTCCATGTTGTTTAGGATGCAGTTGGTTTTCTCTCATTGTGTGGCCTCCGATGCGCCTAGTGCTGGCATAATCAGGTGCCCGTTATAGCTGCACAGGTTGTGGAAGATGGCTGAGACTCTCGTTTTGTCTGGATAAATGCACATCTTGAGGTTGCAGTTCTTGTGGGCTGCCCCATAGTATCTGCCTGTAATGTGGCAGTGGTCGTGGACTTTGTCCTCACCGAGCTCCTCGCCACAGATTTGGCATTCAGTGGCCCTGGCTAGGTCAGCACCTTTGCTTGAGGACTTCTCTTATATGCACTGGCTCTTCTGGGAAGGCCTCCAGAAACCACTCCCCACATCCCCCCGAGTTACAGGACTGGTCCCTTGGTTTCACCATTACGAAGGACCACCACACAGCCGTAATTGCATGGAGCCTGCTTTGTGACTAGTCAGGTGTGGCTCTTTTCCAGGCAGCGGTTGTCTTTGTGTGGCATCCATCTATTTCCACAGGTTGCTTTTCCATAGCAGAGGTGCATAAGGAATAGTGTGAGCAACTGAATGACTCTAAGCAATCTCGGAGCAGGTAACAAGGGTTCAACCCTGATCTTTGCTTGGACTGGACCATGTGACTTATGCAGGGGCAAATGTTGGGTTCGATATAGTGTCATGTGAGAACTTGTGAAGCTGTGGGTGCTGCTGGACTCTCTCTTTGTTATCTTAAACTGCAGCGAATGCCCTTGACTACTTTTCTTCTGGATAATTTCTGAATTTTTGTCAGGTTAAGTTCATAAAATCTCTGGAAATCATTAAACTGTAAGTTTAGCGGACCAGCATCTGGGTTTTGATCAGATGTCAGCCGATGGTTGTTCTGTCGCCAATTAAATCATGGATTAATTTGAGCATACACTGATTTGATATGGTACATAAGGCGCCATTGCGTTTACTGCTAATTCCCCGAGATTGTCATCAGAGGAGGTTGCCTTGTTCTCCTGGAGTTGCTAGTTAAGAAATCAGTTTGTGTAAACCTCATTTAAAAGTGTGGTTCACTGTGAAGTGGGGTGTTTAGCAGGAAATAAAGTTTTATGGATACTCAGGTCAGTGATGTTTGACATAGAATCCCAAAATAGTTTTTTTGAGGAAACTGTGCCAACCCCACCAAATTAGCAAAGGTACTGAGCATAGTGAGTAAGATCTCAAAGTTGGTAAAGGTCACATCAAACTCCACACGTACGGCACTGTAGGTTATCCTATTATTTCTTATGCAGGCACACTGAGACCTTTCAGCTAACAAGTGTTGAGGCTAAAAGGACCTCTGGTCCTGGTTTGAGCAATGACCTCCCTGCCAACTGCCAATATCTTACCTTAAGGTTACGGCATTCAAACTAATGACAACAAATTGAAAAAATGGCCCTCTTTAGGCTGCTTGCAAATGAATACAGATCTGCTTTATTAGACCTATGTAGAGTCTATGGAGTGTCAGCAGTTGAAATGAAGAGGTTTTGCAAGTATGCTAGTATGATCAAGGCTATGGTATTATATTTGCATACCAAAATTAAAATCTTTAGGCTCAAAGGTGGACAAGCATTCATAGGCATTTAAAATTTGCTGTTGTATATATGTCATTTGTATTGTGTAACCAGCAACACACATTCTTAAACTGTGCAGTTTTTACATTAATTTTCTAAAGGACAGACATTCTCCCATTTGTTATATTAGATAATTAGTGCAGAAACAACTTTTTCAAATGACTGGCTAATTGATTGGCATACCTTACGACTGCTGATGTAGTTTCTTGTCAGTTCTGTTTCCTTGGCTTCCATTGCCAAGATCTGCTGATGACTGGCTGAAACATGGTCCTTAAGGCTTGTGTTTTCCTGGCCAATCTCTATTGTTCGTTCAGACATCTTACCCAACTGTGATGCAATTGAGACATTCTCACGAATTGTGCGTTTGGTAGTCTCTGCCATTTCTTGGTGGGAGACTTTACGAAATGCAGCTGCAACTTGGTTCACTCGATTCAGCATCTGACCCTTCATCCTGCAAGAATAATGCACACACAGATCAATCCAATCTAATCTAATCTAATCCAATCCAGAAACTTCTATAGTGCTATTATCATTCTGCACAAGGCATCAATCAGTGGTCACTACTTCTAAGCAAAATTGCATTCCAAAATCAAAATCCATTGGAGAGAACCATGCAACCAAGAATCGTGATACCTCTGAGACTGGAGGAAAGGCTACAGCTGTAAGCAATTCCAAACATATGACATTTCAGTCCTCACCTAAATGACATCACTGAGCCAGCAGGTGGGACAAAAACAGGCAGCAAATTTTAGAACCTTGGTTTGGCAACGGAGAAAGCCCAGCAACCCAGTACTGTTTTGGTTTGGGGCACAACAAGAGTTGAAGCATCCAATGAGCAAGTGCAGTATCTGTGAACATAACTAAGGGCTGATCAAAGATGAAAGATAAGTTGGCTGGCCAGTGCGTATCACCTAATAAACTATGAAACAAGTTTCTAACAAGTTTTAAACTGGATACTTTATTCTACAGGAAGCAAATGCAATGATCGCAATTTGAGCAATTTGGGTGTTTTCATTATATTCCTGGCTAAGGAGTTCTGAAGCACGTGATTTGTGCAGATTTATCTTGTGATGCCATTTAAAAGTGATTTACAGTAATCAAGATGTGGAATCAGGACATTCTGAGGTGCATGCGGTCTTATATTGCAGATGTCGCAAACATAAAACTGAACAGATCTGCAAGTTGCTCGAATATGCTCTGAGAAAGACACATTGGAATTACATATGATGCTTATTCTGCAGTTCCATTGTGTACAGCAAGCCCCTAATCTTCTATTAGCTGAAACCTAACATAGCTCCTAAACAAACACAGAATTTGAACTCTTTAACTGTGCTAGGCTTATGAGTCAGTGGTACATAAGGTACATAAGCTGAAGATTTATAAACTTGTCTTCTTGAGACCATTCAAGCTCTGCCTTCAATACTTGCTGTGCATTTTCAGACTTGCCTTTTTATGCTCATTAACAAAACCATCTGGTATCTCACAAGAGTTCCTTGATACATTTTTCCAAATTAACATGATGCTAGACACCTCTTTCATCACAGTTATATTTATCACTGTCCCTCTTTGCTGTTCAATGTCGCACATGAGGAATCCATCTCTGCAGCCACTGCCTCATGTCATTGTTGGAAGAATCTCAACTATTTTATTTCACCATCCTTCTGATGTCTTCTCCTTTTATCTTTTCCAACCAGCCATGTCTAAAATACCCACATACTTTTTATATCCCAGTCTGTTCCTTCATTGTTCAAACTTTTCTCAAAACCTGTATCTGGGACCAAAACTCACAGGCGTCGCCTGTAGTTAGTTTATCTTCTGCTGCTTCTTTCTGGTGACATTGAACGCGGTCCTTGCCATCTTAAAACAATAAATATCTGCCACCTTAACATCCATTCTATCTGGAATAAATCTGCTTCTGTTCAAAACTACATCTTGGATCATGCAGTGGATATTCTTGCTCTCCATGAAACTTGGCTCAAACATTTGGACACACCTTCCTTCATTTTGGACATAACACCTCCCTCCTTTTCTCTCCTAAATCAACTTCAGCCGAATGGACTGGATGGTGGAGTTGTTTTTTCATAAGTCACACCTAAGACTTGTTTGCTTCTCTTTACCTATTCAAACCCCGAAGTCATTTGAAGTCCGTATCTGTAACCTGGTGGGATTCTGGAAATCAGAGCCTCACTTTTGTCAATATCTATTGGTCTCCCTCTCTTTCACTGACTTTTTCACATTATTCCAATCACTCCTTGAAATCCTTTTCTCTTCTCCCTCTGAACTTATAATAACAGGTGACTTCAATAGACACATAGATACTCCAAACTATACTTTTGCAAAAATTCCAGGATCTCCTATCTAGCTTGAATCTTTTGAAGCACATCCCCAAGCAAGGGACTAAACCCTGGTTCCTGAATGCATTCATTTCAAAGTTCTCTCCCTAACCTATAACCCTTGTCCAATTTTCCCCACCTACTTATCTTCACAAGCTCTTTACCATCCAATTAGACCACTCTACTTGCTCATCCTCTTACCTCACTTTAGCCCATCCCTCTGTAACTACTCATCTTAAGTTCTCTAACCGATCCATACACTACACTGCATCAAAACTCTGGAAAGATCTCCCTTCTGAATATCGTAAATTCTCTGTTTCTCTATCCTTTCTGTCAATCACCCATCATCATATGTCTCAAGTCCCTCTATCTACTACTCCTCACGTGTTCCACTAAAAACTTAAGTCTCACCTTTTCAAGAAATCCCACCCTGATCCATCCTCTCTGCTGCCTTCCCATTTCTCTCAGCTTAAACGCAACCCACCCTAACAAGGCAACCCACCAAAACAGCTCCTTTCCCCCTTTTCTCTCTGGTCTTCTGCCAACTGGACTTGGTTCTTGACATGACATCTGTTGCCAGCTAGTTGCTTAGTCAAAACTCAGACACAAGTCATAAATAAAATTTCACAAGTTTCTTCTCTTGTTGTGTCTTTTCAACATTCTTTTCATAACACCCGAACTTCGACTCATCTTCAGACTTTCATCCTGCCCCATATATAATGAGTTACATAAGTAAGTGGGACCTGACCACCCCTTGGTCCTGACATTATGCCTCCATCTTTTTAAGACAATGTTCTGCGTTAAAACTTTAAAAACAATATTTACAGAACAACTAGAACATTGGGTTGCAGAACCCCACCAATAACAAATAACACAAAACAAAACCATCATATTTGTAGACATAAGTGCCAACTAAGCACACATCTTTAACCTAAGCAGTCCATATTAACCTAGGCTAAGAGGCCCAAACACAAGCTAACTCAGCCTGCCTTAACATAAACCAACTTAACCATAATACTAAATAGGTCACACAAGCATAATCAGAGATGAATGACCTGTAATACCCTGCCAAGCCCAGAAACTGTCCGAGTTCCTTCTTTGTGGTTTGGGGTGGGATATTCCAAATAGCAGTAATTTTGTCCTGTGCTTAGCTTTTAAGTAGCGCTTTAGAAATTTGGAGTTTACGATTACGATTATCAGCACGTCCCTTTTCCAACTCATGACGTAGGTCATACACTTGATCTCTTTATAATCCTATTCAACTGTTCTGCTGTTAAAAATATCTCTCCTTCTGAGTCCTTTTTATCTTACCACATTGCCATTACTGCTCAGATTTCCTTTGATCATAAGCCACCTTCCAGTTACTGCCAGTCACCATCTAACTTGTTTTTCCTAACTTCTCTCGTCAACTTTCGACTAAATGCCACGACCACTTCACACCACTTACAGCTCGAGCTAAAATTCCTGTTAAGCATCCATACTAGACCATTTAAGTTTTCTCTCTCTTCTTCCATGGTTAAAAATTACCAGAAAATTACAAGTATGTGATACCATACAGTCAAGGCCAATGGAACTTACCACCTTTGGAAAATGCTCAACATTTCAAACTTCAAAGCTGACTTCCTTGCCTGCCTTCTGTGCTTGTGCCAGCACAAACAGCTACTGAACTTGCCATCCAGCTAAATTCAACTTTGTCTGAAATCCTGGATAAGCATATTCCTGCTAAGTTGAAGAGGGTAGTTGAATGCCTTCCCAACCCTGGTACAAACCAGATATTGCCACTGCCAGGAGGCTAAGCAGCAGGCTTGAAAGGTGTTGGCAATGCTCTCATTTACCTTTTTATCTCCTCAAATTCAGCCACCAGTGTTGAATAGCCCACAAACTTGTCTTGACTGCGAAATCCACCTACTTGTCTCGTTTGGTCTCTGATACCTCTTATTCTCCAAGGTCATTATGGCAGGTGGTGAACAAGATCCTACACCGTGACAAATGCAACGTACTATCTAGCTGCTCATCACATTTTTCCCTTGTCAACAGGTTCTTACACTTCTTTTTAAACAAAATCTCAAATATAAGACTTAAGCTTTCCAACATTCCTTCATCCTATGACCTCTCATATCCTAAATCTCCTCCACTGGGTTTGTCTATTCCAACCAACAACTCTGAGATTCATAACCTTATTTTTCATCTATTGATAAGCATGTGCCTTGGACTTTATACCTACTACTCTTCCAATCACCACATCCATAGTCAATCTCTCTTTTGCTGAAGGCTGTTTTCCCGCCAGTTTCACTCATGCCATGGTTTACTCTCTTCTTAAAAAGCCATCTCTTTCTCACGATGATCTATTAAACTATCACTCCATCTCTACTCTCAACTTCATTTCAAATATTCTGGAAAAATTAGTTTATGATAATCGCCTGAGCTGTCACCTCTCATCCCACAACCTGTGGATTTCCAATCCACCTACTGCAAATACCATTTCAAAGAAACTGTAATACTTACCTTTCACAATCACATAATCTGCTCCATGAATAAAGGAAAAGAAATGCTCTCATTCTCCTTAACCTATCTGCTGCATTTGATATCACTGACCATAATATACTCCTTCACAATCTCGAACACTGATTCAGCATATCTGGCTTTGCACTCAGTTGGTTTGCATCTTACCTACACCCTCATACTCAATCAATTCATGTCAATCAACTCACTTCTGCACCCACTGTTTTGAACAGGTTCTGTACTGGGCCCACTTCTGTTTACATTACATACCACTCCATTCGGTTCACTTCTTGCTGATACCTCTCTTGACTACCATTTGCATGCTGCTGATACCCAACTCTTCCTTTCATTTAATAGTTCCATGTCTACTCCTGTCCTCCAAATACTTCTGTTTTTGACAATGTTGAGTCCTGGATGACTAGTACCGGTAATCAACTTCTTCTGAATCCTTCCAAAACTGAATTTCTTCTTTTAGATACAAGCCAACACCTGTGTAAATTTGATTCCCTTCCTAATGGAAGACAATCAGTAGACCTGCATATACAATGTCAGTGTGACTGTTATGCCTGTATGGCAGTCACTTAAAGCTTTAAGTCAGGTGTGAAATTCGTCGTGGTCAATTGCATCAGTGAATTAAGAGTTGCATCAGTTAGTCGATTCCGCTTTGCTGACTTTTTCAACTTCAAGAAAGAGAATGCCAGCTCACAAGTGCAAGTGCTTCAGAACAAACACACAAATTGCCACCTTCTGACATAGATTTAGATATCTTTCTAGTGGAAGACATTTGTAGAAATTCAACAAATCCCCTGTTTGAATTTCAAGTTCAATTCATCACTACAATGAAGGTCAATGAGTTCTAGCTGAAAAGTTGGCTTAGCCTGTTCATATGAAATGTCAAACAGGCTGTTGAACAAACTAAATAATTCTCTGTCACACTGGAAATCAGCAAATCTATCATCAAACAGCTGTTGAAGCTTTTCAATATGATGCTTTTCTTATACTCATCAAAAACTCTTAAGTTTGGAAATTGGCAGATGTTGTTGGTTAAAAGTTGTGAGTAAAATAGTGATAATTTCATGTGGGAAGCGGAGGCATGTTATAGAAGATCAGTTATAAGTTGACCTTTACCTTGAAGTCTTCTGTTTAATTCAGTTAAGTGCCTACAAATATCTGTCAAAAAGACCAAGTCATAAATCTATTTGGTGTCTGCAAAATGATCCACTAGTTGTCTCTTCTCTGCAAGGAACATCTTCATCTCTTCAAATAATGCAAAAACCATTGAAGAACTTTGCCTCTGCTAAGCCACTGCACCTCAGTGTAATACACAACATCTCCATAATTACTTTAAACTTCTTTGAGAAATTCCTTAAACTGCCTGTGATTTAACCCGTGCGAATGGATGAAATTAACTACACTCATAACATGCTTCATAACTTCTTTGAATCCCAGGCCTTTTCCCAAAAAGTTATGTTGTATAATGCAGTGACATTGCATCAGTCTTTTCTCAAGTCATAGCTTTTATAGGCAATCACTGAGGAATCCATCCATTCATAGGTCGCACACCATCGGTTACTATTGCCACGAGCGAAGATAACTGCAACCATGTTTTCCAAACTACTCAATAATACCCGAAGCAATTCTGTGCCTCTTGTTTGTCCTTTCAGTGGATAAAGTTCCGCAAGTTCCTCGTATATCTCAAAGTCAGATGTGACGCCATGCACAAATATACAATCTGTGCAGCTGCATTGATGTCAGTTGATTCGACAGCCAATGAATAATAGACATAACCTCTGAATTTTTTGGAAAAACTGATTTTCAACATCGTTTGCAACATCAGTCACATGCCGTTGTACTGTCATTCGACTCAAACTGACAGCTTCAAACTTTTTAGCACAGTTCGTGCAACAGCAAGAAGTAAACACTCTTTTGTAAAATTGCCATCAGTAAAAGGCCTGGACGACCACGCAATCAACTGGGATATTCCAATGCTTACCTCAACAGCTTGTTCTGATGAATCATAAACTTTTGTGAAAATATTTTGCGGAGTTTTCATAGGCTGAACCACCAAAGCAACTTTTTGTCTTCTGAGTTTCCCAGAAAATTTTTGGTTGAAATTCAGGTGTTTTGTTTCAAAATGTCTGTTCAAATTGTGCTCCTTCAGCACACTTATGGTTTGCAGACATAACAAGCAAATGATGCTATCTTTCCGTGCTATAATACAATACTTTCCAGTCCATTGTTCTTGTAAAGCACATTTTCGTCATCTATAGTTTGTTTCTTAGTCTTCTCCTTATCAGCCAACAAACAATCAGGATTAATTATTTCCGTTTTACTACTACAACACAATAATATTTCTAAACAATACAAGTAGCGACCTATTGGCGCTTGCAGTGATGAAATGAAACGTCATCAGCTGCGGTCATTCCAGACGTTTTTAATTATTTCACAAGATTCTTGTTAAAGGTTATTCCGGACTGATTTTATTTTTAATTTCCAAGCATCCTTTCTGGCGTTTGTCTCAATGAGTCTGCTTTAATCAATTTGAGCAATGATTAACCGCCCTTTAACTGTTAACAATCTTGTAAATGCCAAAGATAGCAAGATTTTGCATTACACTGATACAGACAACTGTGTTGCATAAAACCTTCCAGTGGGCCACATGCATCCTGCAGGCCATGGGTAGTGCACCACTGCTTTACAAAAACACCTGACACAAAATTCACGTTGACTCTGTTAAAACGAACGTTAGATAAAAGATGCTTTTTCAAGATGGTCCAGAAGTTGACTGTGAAGCCTTTTCTAGCCTAGAAATGTGCATTGGAAGAAATCAACCTGGATGATATGTACAATCCATTAAGAACGTCTCAACAGGGTGGAAGGAGGGGTCACCCAAACGCAGACAAGGAGGTCATGCCCAATGCAGATGTCTGATTCTAAGTTTAGTACATACTGTTATTTCAGTACAGCCTGGGGCTTAAACATCAACTTCAGTTAAACAGCAGTCCATGCCATGTTGGATCCAAATTAATGGAGTGCCACTGCTGTATGTTGCAGCATTAAAGTACCCCATTCCATAGCACAGTCAGCCCTGCAAGGTCAACAGAGAATTGGCCTTAGTATTGCATTGGAGTGTGGATGCCCACAAAGGAAGATGAATACGGTAATGCCAAATGTGGACAAGGAGACGAGGGGTCCAAAGTATGTCACTCTTTGTGGACATCCACTATAGACAATTCCAAAGACAAACAAGAGACAATCTTAACATAAGAAGTCTGAATGAATAGATACATACAATGTGGACGCGTTAACGTGCTCCTGGTTTAACCACGATTCCGCATAAAGTGAAGTGGTTGTATGTCCCCCAAAGCTATTAAGTTAACACGCTGTATCAGTTAACGCATTTTACTATCGGGAATAAGGCTGATTAAAACAACAGAGATGTACTCTGGCAGCTGTAACATTCCATTCCTTCCCAAACTTGGCATTAGATGTACAAGCGGGAGGGTGTCTTCTAAATAAATGGGCATGCGACTCAACCTCGGGAGGGAGCTAATTAGGGCAGGAGGGATGGACAAGGAAGTCTGGCTGGAACCGGTTTTAACCGGTTAGGATGGGGAATCAGCAGAATAAGGCACGTATGGCCTGTGGGCATGCTGACCACGTATGTATCTATACAAGACATCTATTCAGCCCCTTTGAACCTTTCAGAGGCCCTGAAGCATGGCTATCCAAGAGACGTAGAGGGGCAACTTAAGCAGAAATATTTCTTTTGCTGTCTCAGCTGCCTCTGCTAGCAAAGCCTGGATTTTCAGTGGAAGATAGTTACAGAAAGATGGTCTAATGCATGAGAAACACGAAGTCCTCAAGTCATGAGAGAGTTGGTTCACACCAAAAACAATCTACACTGCTGGTTCAGGACAGTAACACTAATCTCTGTAATGTACTTTAAAATAGCATCAACCAAACATACTCAACCCAGAAGTACGATATTGAATATGTCTATCTTTGACCAGAAGCCAGCGCATTGTGCCTCACAAACAATTTCACATGCATGAATTTTGGCAAGATGGCCATGGCTTGAGCAGCACAGTTGAAGACATACCAAACTCACCACAAGAGACCCTAATCAAAGTCAAGAGTTCAAATCATGGTGACATCAATGCTCAATCAAAATGGCTACAGCTGTTAACATCCACCAGCCTACTGGTTGGACCAGGAGAAAATTATGGGGCATTGATTAAAAAGGTTGTTCCTGTTTTAAAAAAATAAATTATAACAAGAAGGCAGATTTAAAATCAACGCCATTATCCCAAAGATGAGCTCACCTGTCTTTGGCCATAAGGTCCTTTTTCTCAAGCAGTTCCATTTCTTGCTGATATGTCTCCTTCTGACCTTTCACCTGTTCTTCCAACAATGCCAGTTTTGCCATCAGCTCCAATTTTCTCACCTTAAATTCATCCAGCTGAGCCAGTTGAGTACCTAGATACAATGAAAAAACATGAAAAAAGATGCCCTAATCTGTCACCTATGAATTCTATCTTAAACAGATGTCTTTCCCAAATTTACACAGTTGTTGCCATGGACAGCACTCTTCTGAACATACAAGAATCATTGCTGATATATTAACTAGCTGCCATCAGCACAAGGAAGAGACTGCAGCACGCCCAGCTGTGAAGCAAAGCAGAAGGCTAGGTGAGCTTGTAAAAGTAGAAAGACTCCAGGCATGTGTAAGGTCACTCTACAGATGCTGAAGTAAAGCTAAGGTAGTGGACTACAATAGCTGACTAATGTGACATAAACACTAGGCAGAGAGGGAAAATTCCCAAGGACTGGAGGTAAGAAAACAACTCTGTTTACAAAGGCAAGAATAGCCAAAGAAGTGGCCAAAGCATCACAATGTGTTGGCGCCAGAAACGGTCTTTGCAGGCAATCCTTTGGGATATGTGATGGGTATTCTCCTAAACTGTCATAGAACAAACGTTCAGGGTAGTTCCACAGCTAACAAGATTTCTCCATGAAGAACCTGCAAGCTCGATAGGAATACGAGTGACCAATGTGAGCAAAGTGCATCGATCACAAGATTTCGAACAAGTTTTCCCTTGCTCCCTCTCTTGTAGGGGATGGTCCGTATACATATATGCTAAGACGTGTTAATCTTGGATGGATACAGTAACATGAAATGATTTTTTAACAAGTAAAAAACAGCTGATGTACAGTAGCTATTTAAAGCATTTCAAATAAATGTCTATTTGTTAGCAGTGACATTGAGTTTTTGTTAAAATTTTGTATTCCAGAGAAAATCTGCCCACTGCATACTGATGTATTGCCAAATAGTGCAACAGCCCTAGGCCCTAGTGTGTGGTCTGATAGAAATGGAAATGTCTCAGGAAAATATTTTTTCTGCAAAATGTTAAAAGATCATGTGTTTAGTAAAACTTCTTTATGTAACTGTTATTCTGAATCTCAATAAGTCCCAACTGAGGTGTTTTTGGAGCATCAGAAAGGAATCTCCAACAGCTTCATATCATTTTTGTGGTCTTTGAAGTTTGTAAATCTCTGTGTAAATTCAGCCAAGACGTTTGCAAGTAATTGAGATCACAGTAGGCCTGGAGGCAAAGTGTTGGGAAATGTACAAATCTTTCAGACTCATGAATGTCTGTATGTATCAAGATCCTTAATATAGCACCTTTTAAGTACCTCACAAAGGCACTACCTATATTATCATAAATGGCATTAAACGTCATTAAGAGCAAAATTCCACCATTTAGCAAGCAATGTTCAGATGACTAGAAATGTCACCAGAAGCAGGCTCACACACACACACACACACACTGAGCCCAACCAACAGGTTCCATCCCAAGTAGACAAATGACATGTTCAGAGTTCCTGGACCAAGCAGTGTTGAAGACTAAGATATCATAGATAGTCATGCCTGAAGTGTCCACAGTACACAAAAGCACTACAATCCAATGCCCGTCCCTCATAGGTGGGAGAAGACGTAGCATCTGGACTTAACTCGAGCACCTGGTTGATCTTTGATGGACAGCTAATGAGGCATGACTGAAACAGTTCCAAAGCCTCCTATTGCCTTTCGATGTGTTAGAGAGCTAGACATGAGCCGTGACCATCAATCTGGAACCTGTCATCCTGTGAAGATGAACTGTGGCTCATTTCAATGACAAGAGACATCAATTATGATCAGGAAAAACCATCTGAAAACTGAAAATCCAAAGCAAACTCATGAAGTTAACACTGGAATGCCAATTCAATCATAGCAGCAGTTCAGACATGAAAGAAATATAGAACAAATTTTGCTTTAAGACAAATTTTAAGACAATATGACAAGTAGCGAAAACAATGCCACATCATGGCCGCCAAACACGTTTCTTAATAATCTGCAACTTTTGCGCTAATGCAACTATTGGTTTTTACTCATTTCCACTACATTTTGCTAGCAAACCAACCTTTCCCGGAAATTTTTATTCAAGTCAACTCCGCTCAGTCCCAACTAATGAAATTTTCTTAAACCTGACTACAGCTGGATATTGCTGTGCCAACAGTTGATGCCTTGTGCATTAGATACCAGCACTATAAAAGTTTCCAATTACAATTAATTACAACTGAAATATTTTGTGTAAAAATGAGTTTATATAGTGACTGATTAAGATGTCTCGATACAATAGCTAAAGGATTTAGGCAAAAGCATGGGTCTACAAGGCGAGGCATTGCATGCCTTTTTTCTTAAACCTGACTAAGGAACAGCAGGCCAATGAAAGAATGAAGTTTGAAGAAAACAATGCAAAAAGCAGGAGTTAGAAATCAAGAAAATACGTTGGAATGGGAAAGAAGTAAAGCAAAACAAGAAAGAAATAAAGAATTAAAGCACAACATGAAAAACTGAAGATGGAACATGAATTTGAAAGAATGAAACTGGAAAAGAACTTAGAAAAATGAATGACCTATATTCTGGAAAGATATTGGTTGGAATCAGAGCAGCAACAATGATGCAAGAGGTGGAAGGAAAGAAGTTAAGTCTGCAGAAGGACACAGCCGAAAGTGAAGTTATGAAGTCAAACCTGGACAACAAATACCAAAAAACACCATATTTTTACCATGACTGTGAGTTTTTGCACTCTTACCTAAATAGATTTTAGAGATTTGCTGAAGCAATGGAGTGGAAGAACGAGAATAGAGTAATATCTGAGAGCTTTATTAGAAAAGAAAGCCTTTATGTTTATTCTCAACTACCGGACAAATGAGTTAAGGACTATGACACCATAAGACTTCCTTTTTAAAAATATTTCAGTTGTTTGAAAAAGGGTTTAAAGCAAAGTTCAGGCAGGCAAGACCAGAAAAAGGTGTAACATCTTTGGAATTCCTTATTTGACTCAAAAGCTATTTACAATGCCGGGTGGAATTGGCAAACTGGAAAAATCCTTTGAGAGATTAAAAATGGTCATCTTAAAATACCAATACATCAGTGAAAGAGATGGACTGTTTTTGAAAGAGCAAACACCAACAACATATGATGAATTAGCCACTTTAGTAGAAAGGTATTTATTTGGTCATGATAACAACAAGATTAGATGTGATGAGGACCAGAAGAAAGATGCAGATGAAACAAACAGGAATGACGAAAAAAGATTTTTAAAATGTGGAAGCACGTCCCATTTAATTAAGCAATGAGAAGCTGTTCAGGGTGGAGCCAGATAAGCATCCAAAGTGGTTAATCAAAACAAGAGAATAAGTTTCATTTGTGGAAAAGGAAACCACTTAGCCTGAGACGGCTTTCATAAGCAATTGCCCAAGAGTGAAGGATGTGTAAATGGAAAATGAGTCAAAGCGTTAAAGGATGCTAGATGCTTGATTGTTGTAGTCAAAAGGAATTTAGTAGCTGATGTAAAATATACAGGAATAGAAGACTTCTGTGTATTGACTAATGGCATTGTTTGAGTAACTCCAGTTGCGCAAATTGATATCGATACTCCATTTCTGAATGGAACACTGAAAGCAGTGTCCTTGAGGAATTAACCTTATGATCTCATTATTGGTAATGTCAATGAAGTCAAAAAGCTGAGCGGAACAGAAACTGAATACCTTGGAAACCTGAAGGATAAGGTACATCAAGTATTAGCTATGAATACCAGAAGCAAAGAAAGGATAAAAGAAAGGAACTCAGAAAAGAATGTGGCCAAAGTTTGCAAAGAGGATGCCATAACAAATGTGATGTCAAAAGAAAAGAACCTTGCGACAGGAATAAGCTAGGCATTGCAAAAGGAACTCAACCAAAGCTGACAGAGAGATTATTGCATAGAATAAAAACTAAAATTAAGTCATTTGAAATTAGCATGGTGTCAAAAGCGAGTATAAAACTTGTGTTAATTAGTGACATTTGAACAGTGTATGTGATCTGAGTCAAATCTGAGTGGCAGTGAATACTAATTGCACTGTACTAAGGTGATTAGCGATTTGAACATTATTCAAGTTTAGTTCAGGTGTCAGTAAAAGTTGATTGTGCAAAGGTTCCTGATCTGTTAATCTGTGGTTTCTAATATACAAAAAGATACAAGTATTTGTTGGTTATTATGAATTTGTGTAAGTGTAATTTATTGAGTGTCTGAGCATATTGTGCATATTTAAAGATGAAAAATCAGATTTCCATCTTAAAGGGGGAGGCTATGTCACAAAACGCTGTGTGCAGGCACAGTGGGAAGAGATGTTGTGATCAGTGAATCATGCCTGGTTGGAATATGATAGGGGGAGACACCAGATAGAGATATAAATGGACAGTACAGAAGAAATAGTGGACAGAGGAATGAGGCAGGAGAGTGGGATTTTGTGAGAAGATAGACAAACAAGATAGGTATTAAAGAATTGAGCCAAAATGAATTTCAAACAAAAAAGTGCTTATTAAGCACATGAAGGCCACATTTAATAAACCTAGGTATGCAGGTGCCAGCATTGGTGTTATCACATCATAACAGAGTCAGTGCACAGACGGGTTTGGCAGCGTCTTGTAAACCTAACAGTTGTAGTCCAATTAACTGATATAAAAGAGAAAAGTCATGATCTGGAACATCGGAATCACAGCAGAACATGAAACAGGTGCATAAGTTCAAGGTATTTGACACTGAGGCTGATGCTGCAGTGCTCATAGAAACTGAAGTCAACATGTACTTTTGGAGGCTAAGAGTACTGATGAAAACCCACTGCATTTCTGGAAAAGACAGCAGCAAAACTTCCCATACCAAGACCTTGACTGGGTCCACAGCTGGCCCGCGTTGTCCTGCTGGTGACCAAAGGGCCCACTGTGGGTCCACTGAACATGGCTGTCAAGGTAGTTGAGCATCCTAACGAGGAACTTTCTTTCAATGACAGCAGCCAGTGTCTTCAGTGTCTTTGTTGAGGCAATATTTTCAAGTGTGGCTTGATACTGAGCCAGAAGAGGGGTACTGTATCATTCTAACATTCTGTCTGTAAGACACGACAATTTTCCAAATTTTTCCCCACAAGCCATGCTTAAGCCGAGCAGACGAAAAAGTGAAAGAACAATTTTCCACAACTGTATTGCATACCAGTATTGCTACCTGTTGCTGATGCATGTAGGCCTACTTAATAACTAATGGCCTGTTATCATGCTTTTAACCCAGAGAATTTGTGACACTGTGATTACTACTTTCTTTCAATTTCTAATCGATAAAGAATGATAGACTTTTCCTGTCATAGATTGTTACATTACCACGGTTATCTACACTTTGCTCATTTATTTTCAGTACTTAATAAGCAATTTATTCAAAAACATTTCTGCTATGCTGCTAACAATATCGTACATGCAGCTGTGCTGCCTATCCAAGGTCAATTCAAAGTTGAAAATTGGTTGATTTAGTTAGTAAGTCGAGTCATTTTTATTCCAAGTCATCAACTTCAAGTTTACCTCGTCATTTTAAAGTCACAGTTTGGAGAGAAAGATTAATAGCATAGAAATGATGGTCAACTGAAGATGCTGTAATGAGTGAACTGAGTGGGGCAGTGTAAGGGATAAACCGAAGAGGTCCAAGAACAGATCCTTGTAAGACTCCACAAATGAGAGGGCGTGACTGGAATTAGGCTACCTACATTTTAATGGAGAAAGAGCGGGAGGAGAAATGAGGTCATATCCAAAGGAGAGCAGTGTCAGTAAAACCAAGCCAGGTTGCAAGTCTTTGGAGAAATATATTGTGATCAAAGGCTGCTGAAATATCAAGGAGGCAGAGGCAAGAAAACTACTGATGAGAGATGGCAGAAACAAGATTATTGTAGACAGAAGTAAACAGAGCTTCAGTTGAGTACTGTTTAGTAAAACCAGACTGGTGTAGGTCAAGGAGTTGGAAGTCAGATAGTCATTAATCCGAGAGAGGACAATTCATTCAGTTAATTTGGAGATAAAAGACAGGTTAAAAACAGGTTGATAATTTGAAAGTTTTCTTCATCAGTTGTTTGAAAGGAGGAATAGAAATTACCAGTACAAAAAAAGAGGTTAACTATTTTGGTAATTAATTGAACAAAAACAGGTGCACAGTCCTTCAGTATGGAGGTAGATAGAGGGTTAAGTTTGCATGGTCTGTTTAGAAGAGATTTTAATAAATGCAATATTTTGGTCTCTGAACCGGGTGGGAAAACAGATAATGAGGATCGAAGTGGGGTGGGTATATATATATATATATACATATATATTTTTTTATGTCAAATACCAGTTCAGTTTCTTTTAACTTTAACAAAACATCAATCTCAAAGTGACTCGACTTTTCACATCTGAACTTCTCAACACAACAAAACCTCCCCCTTCTTGAGGTCCGTCTAAAACCCTTTACATTCCCGTTGCTACTATCTTTTTTATTGTTACGGTCACTGATCAAAACCCTCGACCGTAACATACCCCCACTGTTCGAGTCAAAACTACAAGTTTCGAACATAAGGGAGTAAAGTTATGCCGATGGTCGGCTGAGAATGTCTGGCAAAAAGTTTTCACGACCCGAACGGTGTCGTACTTCAAAGTTATACTCTCGTAATTCCAAACTCCATCTCAACAAATTCTGGTTATGGGGAGCCATCTTCTGTATGAACTGCAGAGGACTATGGTCTGTGTAGATAATCACTGGCATAGTTCCAAAATACACACTGAACTGACGAACAGCTGTCACCAGCGCCAGGGCTTCTTTTTCCACAGTCGCATATCGTCTTTCATGTTCGTTCAGTTTTTGACTAATGTAGCAAATCAGATGTTCGACTCCATCTTCTTCTTGGAAGAGGACTCCACCCACAGCTTGATCAGAGGCATCCAAAATTGTTTATCGAAGTCTGGTGGTCTCAAGATAGGACGACTAGCCAGTCTTGGCTTGAGATCCAGAAATGCTTTCTCAGCCTCCTCTGACCATGAAAATTTTTCATTCTTCTTTAACAAGTTTGTGAGAGGAATCGCTATGTTGGCGAAATGTGGTATGCACCTTCGGTAATAGCCCACTACTCCCAAGTACGCCTGTAGTTGTTTTCGAGACGTAGGTCTAGGAAATTTAAGCAATGCTTCTACTTTCTTCTTTTTCGGTTGAACTGTCTGCAGTACAATGTTATGACCCAGAAATTCAAGTTGTGCAGCAGCGAAAATACACTTGTTTGGATTAAGAGTTAACCCCGCTTCTAGGACTCATTGAAACACAGCTTGAAGATGTCTCATAGGTTTATTCCAAATTCCACTCCAAATCAAAATATCATCCAAATATGCTGCCACAAACTCATCAAACCCTTTTAAAACTTTTGTCATGACCCTGGAAAAAGTTGCAGGAGCATTCCTTATTCCAAATGGCATAAATCTCCATTGATAATGACCATTCGGTGGTACTACAAATCCAGTAAGTACCTTGGATTTTTCGCTCAACGGAATCTGCCAATAGCCTTTCGTCATGTCAATCTTCGTCAAATACTGGGTTTTTCCCACTCGATCCAGCAAGTATTCCACTCTAGGCATTGGATATGGATCTGGTATGGTCATTGCATTTAATTTCCTGAAATCAGTGCATAGTCGCATTGTTCCATCTGGTTTTGGAACCATTACAATAGGTGCCGCCCAAGAACCGGAACTCTCCTCTATAATTCCTCTTTCCATCAGATCTTGTATTTCTTTTCTGACCAATTTCGCCTTCTCGTAGATTAACCGATAAGGTGCCAACCGAATCAGTTGGGTTCCCAGCATTATCTCAATGTGATGCTCCACTAGAATCATTCTACAAGGACTACAACTGAAAACTGAAGAGTACTTTGTCAGTAACTGATCCAACTCTTGTTTCTGTTCGGTTTTCAGTGAACCTGGAATTTTCGGGCTCACAGTTTCCTTTCTCTCTGCCATTTCTTCCTCCGACACATCAACAACACCCAGCCCACAGCTGATTGAGTACTTGCATCCATTTCCTCCCTATATCCTTCTCTTGAGTAGTATTTCTTGAGTAGATCTGCATGGCAAACTCGCTGCACTTTCCTTCGACATGGAGTCGCAATCAAATAGTCCACCGGTCCCAATCTTTCCACAACTTTATAAGGACCATGGAATTTCGCTTGTAAAGACTCTCCGGTCATTGGTAGAAAAACCAGTACTTCATCTCCTGGATTGAATTCCTTAGGCTCTACGTTTTTATCGTACCATCTCTTTGTTTTGACTTGCTGACATTCTGCCACTTTATCTGCCAATTCTATACTAGTTCGAATTCTTTCTCTCAAATACAGTACAAAATCCACCACATTTTGTTGCACTCCCCCCCAACTAGTTCAACCAAGAATCGTGAATCAAACTAAGAGGACCTTTCACACAACGCCCGAACACAAAATCAAACGGCCTGAATGCAAGTCCTTCAAGTGGAACTTCTCTGTAACTGAACAGAACCCACGGCAAGGTTTCATCCCAGGAATCTGAGTATTGTTCAGCCAGTGCAGTCAATATCATCTTCATGGTTCTGTTAAAACGTTCACAGCTACCATTCATCTGAGGATGATATGGTGAAGTCTTGATTTGAATAATCCCACAGTCTTGCATGTTGATTTGCATTGTTTCCGACATGAATTCGGTACCCTGGCCACTCAATATTTCTTTAGGAAACCCAAAACGACTGAAGATTAAACCCAACGCCTTGGCCACTTCCACTGCAGTATGTTGACGAAGTGGTACTGCCTCTGGATAATGAGTACACAAGTCTAATACTGTTAAGATAAATCTGTTTCCTGAGGTCTGACAATATCAATGGCAAGCCGTTCAAATGGACCGACAACAAAGGAAGATTCATCATAGGAACCCGTTTTGGCCTTCCTCGTTTTCCTAATCTTTGACAAAGGTCACAAGTTTTACAATATTCTTTCACATCCGTTTTTAACTTTGTCTCAGCACCTGTTCTTGAGTTTTTCTAACTCCCAAATGCCCAGCTGCCGGAATGTCAGAAAGTATCTTTTTTCTCAAGCCCTTTGGCACTACTATCTGTGTGACTGACCTCCCATCACTATCCGGTAATTCCTTGTCTTGCCAACATCACATTAAAATGTCTTCCTCCAGAAAATAATAAGGCGATTCCTTTTCCTCCAATTCTGATGCTTCTTCAAATAAGGGACATAAAGTCTCATCTTGTCTTTGTAATGAAGCCAAATCCATTTTTCTTTTAACTGCATTTAAATTCAACTCCTTTTCTTCAAACAACCTCCAAACATCTTTTTCACCTTCATACTCCACAGTGGTTGCATCAACACTTATGGACAATGTTTCTTCAGACAAGCTTCTTGTTTCTACTCAGTTATTTTGAAACTCCTCTCTCTTAACTCTTTGGCAAGCTGAGCTCTTGTCACCACACATGTATCCATAGATATTTCCTTTGTTGCTATATCATTTCCCAATAGTATTTCAATCCCTGCTGGCAAAGAGTCAACCAACCCCAACAGAAATATTCCATCACAAAAAGATGATGATAGCCGAATTTCAACCAAAGGAACCTGAACAATTTCTGACGTTACTCCACGAATCAGCCTCACCTCTCCTGTCTCTATATAATCAACTTCTGTCGACAATGTCTTACTCAGCAGTGACTGCAGAGCTCCGGTCCCAAAACAAACTTACAGTTCGGGTGGTTCCATTGCAGCGCATTAGAACTCCCAATTCACAATAAGGCTGATAGAGTAGATGTAGGTCTGTGCTCTACTGTTTTTCAACCAAATCATCAACATGTTCCTTCTTACCTTCCAGCGAAGTCTCAACATGATGGCTATTTACCTCAGACACAAGTAAGTCAGAAGATTCAGCTTCTTTCCAGCTTTGACTTTGTTGATTCTCATCCTTTTTTTGTTTCAAACAGGAAGCTGCAATATGGCCATATTTTCTGCAACAGTAACATCTTTCCCCCATCTTTCTCGGAACCGATCTTTACTCTGTTTTAGTTCCTTCTTGTCTTGCTCCACTTTGTCACTAATTTATCAGTGGTTTGTCCTTTTTCCACATCCAACTTTGAATTCTTTTCATATCTAGGACTTACATTTTGTTTCTCAGTTTGAAAACCACGCCCAAATGAAGGTTTATTCCTCCAAGCTCGATTTACCGCCACAAATTCGTCTGCCAACTGAGCTGCTTCAGTCAACGTATGTAGTTCCTGGTCCAAGAGCCACATCCGTAACTCTCAATCCAGAAGTCTGTAGAACTGTTCCAACTTTATCACTTCTTAAAGACGTTCCAAGTTCTTCGTAGCCTTTTCACCTTCTGTCCACCTTTTAAAGTATAAAGACAACTTGAATGCAAAGTCAGAATATGTCTCTCCTCCATTCTTTTCTAATGACCGGAACTTCCGACGGTATGCCTCAGGAACCAACGGATATGCTGTCAATAATACTTCCTTAAGTTTCTCATAAACCCTGCAATCTTTAGTTGGTAATTCACTAAACACTTTCAAACCTTTTCCAACCAATTTCGTTTGCAAAAGAGCTGACCATTTTGACACAGGCCACATATTCAACAAGGCCATTTTCTCAAAGTAAACTAAATCACCTTCTACATCAGTCTCATCAAACTTGGGAATCAGCTTAGCAATTGCCTCAACCCGAAACTTTGAATCCGTCATTAAGTCTGACACCAAATTTGATTCATGTGAGCCTGCCAATGAGATTCTTTCTTCATCTCTCCCTTTCTGCTCCAGTGCTTTTAATTTCAATTCATGTTCATTTCACATCTCCATGCATCTAGTTTCTTCCCTTTCCTGTTCATTTCGAATCTGCATGAGTTTATTTTCTTCCTTTTCCAGTTCATTTCGAATCTCCATGCGTTTAGTTTCTTCCTTTTTCTTTTCAACTTCCAGCCGCTTCAGTTCTAATTCTAATTCCAATTTCTTCACTTGTAACATAACATCACCTGCTTCTGTCACGACCGTAGTAGGTTTCTTCTCAACCAACTCCGTATATAAAAATTTCTGTAATGGAATTTTTGTCATGTTACTCACATCTCTTCCAATTTCCATGGCGACGGCCTTCAAATTCTCCACATTCATTTAGAAGATTTTGTCCATTGTAATTACGCCCGTCTTCGATGCCATTTTACTGTTTTCATCGCGATTTCAGAATTCCGCGTCCAAACTTGTTTCGAATTTTCAACGTTTTTAACTTTAACTCATTACCGACCGCACGGTACTAATCGGTAGTAACGTCAGCCGACCGCACGGTACTAATCCGTAGTAGATGGGACTAGTCATATCGTAACCTCTTGTTTATTTGTAATCCTTATAATTTTAGAATTCTACGTCATTTAGGCAAATAGGTATAATTTTAATCCATATTACATCAGCGGAATCCCTGGAAAACACCTCAAAAATATAAAAACCAACCAATCAAAATGGGCATTTAAATCGGCCAGCGTGTAGTTAAAAATGGATATTTAAATGTCCCAAAATGGCGAAGCGTTGTTTACCGGAGGAAGAAATTCGCCGATCGATCGACGAATGGTCGTATATTAACGAAAGTTGTGATTCTACTGATGAATAAAACGTGTCAGATGGATCACACGAGACTGTTGGCAATACGAAGTGAACAAGTGGCACACTGATATGGAGTTTGATAACAATGGCATCCGCTATATGCCTGCGGCGATTGTGGGTCAGTTTTCATATGTCTGCGGCGATTGTGGGTCAGTTTTCAGCTACCCAGAAAATGTTGTGTTGAGAAATATAATTATAGGATGGAAAAGAAGAGAAGATAAAATGATAAAGAATGGTGTTTACCTTATGTATATATGTCAAACACTGACACAGATATCACAAGTTCAGTTAGTTTTGCTTTTAGGCTTTTCCTGTAATTTTCTTCAGTTTTTACCCAACGGTCTAAATACTAAAAAAATTGTATATCTTTCAGTTTTGAAAATATTTTTAAAATTTCTGTTTGGTTCTATCTGGCAACAATTTCTGCACATTTCTTGTGCCTAACTACCATATGTTGTCACTTACAATTCTTATGTAGACTGTCTTGAAGGTAAACATATAACAAATTTTTGGGGTACAGTTGGGGGCAACTTTGGGTATCCCAAAACAAATTTTCCCCAAAAAACTTGACAGATGAATGGGCAGAGGAGATAAAATGCTAAAGAATGGTACTTACCTTATGCCTACATGTCAAAAACCAACAGAGATATCATAAGTTCAATTTGTTTTACTTTTATCCTTTTTCCT
This sequence comes from Norana najaformis, assembly GCA_964023275.1. Taxonomy (NCBI): domain Eukaryota; kingdom Metazoa; phylum Annelida; class Clitellata; order Crassiclitellata; family Hormogastridae; genus Norana; species Norana najaformis. Next base: position 17,003,780 of record OZ029918.1, read on the forward strand.
GTAATTGTCTTCAGTTTTTATGACAGCGGTCTAAATACTAAAAAAATTGTATCTCTTTCAGTTATGAAAATATTTTTAAAATTTCTGTTTGGTTCTATCTGGCAACAATTTCTGCACATTTTTTATGCTCAATTTATATATGTTGTCATTCAAAAATATTTGTAGACTGTCTTGAAGATAAAAATATAGCAAATTTTTTGGGGGATATAGTTTGGGGCAACTTGGGGTACCCCAAAATTTCTTTTTTCAAAAAACTTGACAGATGGTTGGGAAGAGGAGATAAAATGCTAAAGAATGGTGCTTACCTTATGTCTACATCTAAAAAACTGACAGAGATAAAACAAGTTCAAATTTTTTATTTTTTGGCCGTTTTTGCCAAAAATGTGCGGTCATGAGGGGGCAGGTGAAAAAATTTCTGCGGTCGTTAAAGGGTTAAGTCAACCAGCGACAGGTAAATCCTATCTGTACTTCTGACACCATATGTTATGTCAAATACCAGTTCAGTTTCTTTTAACTTTAATAAAACATCAATCTCAAAGCGACTTGACTTTTCACAACTGAACTTCTCAACACAACAACAAAACCTTCCCCTTCTTGAGGTCCGTCTAAAACCCTTCACATTCCCGTTGCTACTGTCTTTTTTAATGTTACGGTCACTGATCAAAACCCTCGACCGTAACAAAAAATATATATATATATTGTGGGTAATCTGACTATTTATCAGCCCTAGTTTGTCCTCACCATGATGATGATCAAAGGGGACCTGGATTGTGGCCCCAGTGCCATCGCAGGCAGCCTTAGCCAGTGTTTCCTTTTGCCCTTTTCTCAGCAAGTGGCCAAACGCAATATACTCAGTCCACTGTCTTCTTACTCATTCCAACCGCTCCGCCTGCTGTCTCAGCAGAATCCAATTCAGAATGAATCAAAAGGAAGCTTTTCCAAATGGCAACTTCGTCAGCACTAGCAGATGGCACTGAACTTGCTCCCATCAGATTCAAGGTGCATGAGATGGGTGCTGATCAAGATTGCATAGGCCGTCGTATCAGCTGGCAATGCGGCATCGAAGTCCACCTTGATTTGGATGTCTTGTACAGAAGTCTTCAGACGCTTGGATTGCCTGCGCATGTCCAGGACAAAGATTGGAAGGAAGTCAACAAAGTCGATGGGCATCACTTGGTTTGATGACCTGTGCACTTCTATGCCATAGAACTCCTCCTTGAAGTCCCGTAGAGTTTTGTACGTGCAATGTGTCCTTAGCTATATGAAGTTCAAGTTCACGTTAATGACAGGGAAGCAGTTGCTGTTCAGCATAGAGTAGATATTGCGGAATTGCACATGGTTGAACAATGCAGGGTTCTGCTGCTGGTTCGCAGCTTTTCCTGTCTGAAAGGCAACCAGAATCCAGCGTGGTTTTTCAGTGCCAGGTTTCATGCTCAGCCTCCATGAGAAGGTCATTGCTTGTGGTACTGAACTGCATAGCATGGAATGCCACAGGTATCTTGACCTTGCTCTTGATATGCTTCATCAGCATGCTCTTGTACTCCAGTGTGGAAATAACATGCGACATGAACCACAACAGTTTTGTCAGCATAATCTGCCCATTCAACACCGTGGCACCTCAGAAGATAGCATTGGCATTGGCTTGTCGACTCAGCAGCCGAGACTGTTAGATATCATAAACAACCTTGTGGTAGTCGTCACAGATGTCAAACAAGTGTCTCAGCAGGATGACAAACAAGAACATACAAGTAAGGGTTGGCCTAGCAATAATCAAAGCCGAGATTCGCTGTCACTGCTGCCTTGGTTGTGTCTTTTTTCCAGCACATGTTCAATTCCACTTCCTTGGAGAAGTCATTGCCATAAATCAGCATACCTGCATCATCGTGGCTTGCCCAGGGGACAAAATGTTGTCTATCTCGCTGTTGTTCACAAGATACCTGATATGGCAGAACATGTATGGGACAGCGTTGTTGATAAGTGTTATCAGCATGCCGACCACACAGGCCGTGCCCGTTGATGTGAGCCTGCCCTCCACAAGAAGGTAGCTGTAGCTCTTGGATGATTGTGTGAATATATGTTAGTTCTTGGTATTGTGGCTTGCCCCTTTGTTGATGGTAGCAAGGTTCTGTGATTCATGCGGTATTCGAATGACTTGATGCTGTTGACGATTGGCACCGCTTTCATGATGTCTAGCAAATCATTTGCAATGCTTAAGGTCGCCACTGCTTATGTGACGGAAGAGTCTAGCCTTAATAATGACTACAGGGCAGTGCTGAGAAACAGAACCCACCATCCATAACATAACGCCACTTTTTGACCAGCCGCGGGAATCGTTGTCGGAATGCCAGCGTGCGAGCATAGCTGGAAGAGTTGGAACAGCGGAGAAAGACGAACACTGTTGTTGAGACTGCTGGAACTGTCTGTTAGCCACATGCGCATTTGCTGTATAATGACTTCTGGCAACATAGGCAGATACACCAGGTTGTTCAGGTACTCCAATATCCTATAGCATGGTGATTCGTTTGGGGAGAAGTTGTACACCACTGGTAGCTGGCCGCTACCACAGATCACCAGACTGCTGTTAACCGAAAGAATGTCCACTGGGTTTTGTGCCTCATAACAGGTCTTCATCCCCGCCATTCCGGCCGCCGCAGAAACCATTCCGGAAGCTGTTGCCCCAACTCCAGCGGCGGCAAGCATTGTGAGCTTAAAGCTGAGCATAGATCGGATGGTGGATGTGGCCATGTCTACCTGTTAATTGTCTCAGGAACCGTTAGATATCTCCACGTAGGCATGCTGGATCGAGAAGTTAGCCCCAAGGGTGATATAGTGGGATTTGGCTGCAGCATCCCAATCGCCATTAGTCACTCGCCGCCACTGAATCTCGGTGTTGATCAGAGCAACCTTGTAGCTACCTTCAGGCAAATGATCATCCTCCATGTTGTACTACTGTCCAGACTATAGATGAACATGTTGGTGGCCACGGTTATTTTGGAGACAGAGTTGTAGGTCTCAAGCGCTTTTTGGGATCGAGGTACGGCGGCGAGAAGAATGTGGTCCAGTCAGTGGTGCCCGAGAAGACTACTACACTGAGAGTCTGGGTCAGCTGCAGTGACAAGTCACGATTCCTCTCAAGAAGCTTTTCCATCTGCTCAAAGTTGTTGCTAACAAGGAGGTTGTTGTGACAAGCAGGTGGTCAGGACCAGCAGGTTGCTGACAAGCAGGTCTATTTCTTGAGCAGGCTTCGGTTCAACTGGATTGCCAACTCCTTGTGGACCGCACCTGGACACATTGAGGATTGCCGATATCTAGTTCTCCAGACCAGTGTGTTGCCGGCCTACTTAAAGGTCACCAGAAGCTGCAGCCTCTCCATAAGGGCTTTGGGGTTGCTGTCGTATTTTACTCTGGTTCCAGCTGCCTCACCTCTGATAAGCCTTTCTGTCTGTGAATGGGCAGCTCCACCAGTTTGACCAGCTTCCTGAAGATCTCTATTGCCTGTAGCAAGTACTGCTTGGTCTTGAAAGCGTCTCGTCAGCATGAGCTTTGAGCACGAGGCCTTAGCCTGCTTTAGCGCTGTACACCCTTAGTCTGCCAGTCGGCAGCACCACGGCGTCAAAGGTGAGCTCGCTGCGCTGGTTGCCTTGAAATTTCAGCTCAGTGCCCTCGTGTTCCTGTCATTCCGACAGGCATGGATAGCTACCTGAGAGGAGGCGAATGCATTGACTATATGCGCTAAGGATATCCACCAGCCATTCAACGGCCGTGCACTCAATGTCCATTTTGCCCTTCTTCGCAGAGCACAGCATGTCCCGACTAAAATTCGAGATCTGCGTGCCGATGACCCCGGGTTTGTCACATCGAGCTCACTTGGAAACTCTAATCCATATTTGTTGATCATTTTGGCGTCAAGACTGGTGTCAGGAACCACAGCCACAGATGCAGTTGCCCACTCAAAGAGTGTTGCAATCGGATTAGGGTTGCCTTTGGCTTTCACGACCTGCACTGGCAGGCACTCTAGAGCGTCAGTGACTTTTTGTACCTGCTTCATCATTGTCTCCGCGGCCACTGTGGTGGCATCGCTCGTCATAGTAATAGGCTTGAAAAGCTTTGCTGAGTCATACTGCAAGTCAGCCTCCCCAAGCTTCTCTGACTCGAACCACCACCAGATCCGGTTCCTGCGCACCAGATAGTTCGCATTAGTGGGTGTTCAAATGCTTGATCTGGGTATACAAAAGTGATCAAACCTGCAAAGATACTTGCCGTCGTAGGACTTGCTCGTCAGGTCGATGACTGCGAAACAGTTGGGCCATACATTCGCTGAAAAAAGTGTGGAACTTGTCGAATGGCATGTCACCGCCAGTGAACATATCGTGGATTGATCCCAGGTTCTTGCCATCTTGGCCAAAGTGGATGACGAGGTTGACGTCCTCGTGGATAGCCTTCATGGGGATGCAGAAGTAATTCTAATTGAGGTAGAAGCAGTCTGCACCACCATGGCGTCCTGTCGTAAAATATCACTGGATTGGCCCCTGCTTCAAGAGCATCACATCGTCAGAGATCATGATGACTTCTTGTTTTCTCTGCTGTGGTATGGACTGTCCTTGTGGTACTGACTGAAGTTATACAACTGCCGCCATTCCCACATATCGGCACAGATGTCCGGCGTCTCCACTTGAAACAGCAGGCTGTCGTTGTGGGTATATAGCAGTTGTGCCTCATCCCCATATTGGGCCTTAAGCTTGTTGTACCAGAAGTCATACAAATGCTTGCTGAGGTCGAGGACAGCCCAGCCAACGTAGACTGGCCGGTTCAGTCGGAGCTTGCTCTTGATACTATGAACTGCTACAAGGCCGCCATCGAAGATGTTATGTGATAGGTCGGCTGAGTCAGCGATCAGGTGACGTAGCCAGTCCTTCTGTGCTGCGTTTCCCTTGGGTACCAGATCAACTCTAATGCGCTTGTGCAAGTTCCCCATAGTCTTGCCAAAGACGACACTGTTGGCCAGCTTGAAGAAGTCTTTTTAAAGTACAATGTCGCCTTTGCATGCAGCTGGGAGTTCATCTCAATGTATGGCGCCATCCAAGATTCCTGCCAGAACTTAATCACTCGGTAGATCTTGCTGACTCATAGGCCTAGCTCATTGTGCAGTTTTAGGTTTCGATAGTGAACAATATACATTTCCTTGGGGCACAGGCTGGGCACTAGCTTGACACACTTGGGGAACTTGCCTCTGAACTCATTCGCGAGTGCGTGCTGATAGTTGCTCAGCCAGTTCTCTTGAACAGAGAGGGTCTCTGGCACTAGAGGATAATCGCTTTGGGCATTCTGGATATGCCCTGAGTACTCTACGTCAGCCTCGAGTAGAAAACCCTCAGCGTGTTGTCTGGTGTCATCCAGCGTTGAGCTTGCAGCTGTATTCCCCAACTAGTAAGAGCTGCAGCATTGCCCAGCCATACAGGTCATGCGCATCGAGGTGCATGATCCAGCTATTGGGCTTTGCATGGTCATACCCAAGACATTGTGGATTGCTGGCTTTGGCGAAGCCCCTGGGTGCTATCGAGATCCTGCTGTGAAGCCCTCTCTTGACAAACAGGTGCATATCAATGTCCATCAGGAGCTCGAGCTTGACCTTTGTCTTTTTCAGCAGTGCATCACATGCCATCCTTGGCAGACTGAAGCAGTACACTGTGTCGAGACCGTAGTGTGCTTGGGCTGTGTCTCTGAAGGTCTCGAAGACGTCTGCCACGAGGAGAACCCCGGTTTGGAGGTACAGGTCGTTGTAGTTGCCCAGGGTCTTACAGCCGAATGCCTCCAATACTTGCACCTTCGCTGGGAAGGCGATTCTTGTAAAGTTCAGCTTGCTGAGATGAGCCACTATTTGCTTGGGCGATGGGGATTTTCTTTCACCGGATACATTGCCGACAATACAGCCCATTCAAAGCAGCAGTTATCTTTGTTTTTCGCATTGATGACTGTGCGCTTGGGAATGCACTTAGGTGTTGGAAAGTAGCTCCTGGCTCAGAATGGTGGTACCTAGCAAAACCAAGGTCTAGTGCCACAAACCGCTTCAGTCCCCATCCTGACCCCTTGTTGGCGTACTTCTTGAGGCACCCAAGCACCTCTGCTTTAGCTGCATCTACAGTACCCCAAATGTTGTCTGCATTGAGAATTGGTGCTGCGGTGCTCCAAGAGTATACTGTTGTAGTGATGGTGTCGGGCAGCTGGCATCAACTTTTCCAGCTCAACTGTTAGTGCTTGTGTGTACTTTATAGGCCCTGTAGTCTGGCCAGCTCCTCACAGAGCTGTGCCTCAATGCTTGGCTTCATGGCACTCAAGTACGCCAGTGTGTCTCCCTTCAGCTTGTGGCCAGGAGGTACTATCACGTGATAATCTCTCAAGTGCAGGCATGCAACCTCCTTAACTCCGCCACTGCCGTATTCGGGTAGTGCCAGTCCCAAGCCTAGATAAAGAAGGACGGCGATGTCAACGGCTTTTGATGCCATAAGATGCCGTTAAACTTTGGAACTACAGCTGCAACCTCCTTGTGCAGTAAAAACTGTGGCACCCCACCTCTGCCCTTCTTGGAGAGTAGGGGATCAAACTCCTCCAGAAGGGCCTTGCGTTTTCCCAGCTTGTGCTTGTTCGCCACAGCGACTGGCCTTGGAAGCAGTGGTTTCAGCAAGCGCCATCTGACTGCTTCCAGAATGGGCTATTCCAAGATGTTCTGCACAATAGCCCAACAAGCTGAAGGATCCTGTCACTCAGCTAGCAATTGCATGGATATACCCAGTGTGTCACTTTTCTCTAAATGGGTGCACTTTTACCCTATGCCCAAAGCACAATCACTGCTAGCCATCTCCATTCACCTCGGAAGCTGCGACGCCTATCGTACTCCTCTTTCGACTTAAAAAAAATGATAGCCACACCCCTGGCAGAGAGCTATCGCAGTTATTACTCCCTCCCCACACTCAGTACATGGCCTTGTTCCTTGTCTCATGCCTAGTCGTGCCAGGTGAGCCTTACAAGCCCCCAGGGGGTTCTTGCCACAGTGATTGGTGGAGCCTAGAATGAGCAAGCCACCAGCATTTGTGCCCTTCATTGTATCCAATGCCTATACCCACTAAAGTGCACAAGTTCAACTGATATATCGAATGGTACATGGTCCCCGCTTGCTCTGCCCGCTTGTATGTGGTATGTTTGCGGCCAGCCTTGTGGGAGGGCTTGGCCGGGAGAGTCAAAACCGGAGCTGCCTCCTTGCTTGCAATTTTGTGCCTTCAATTTTTTAAACCCTGCCTACTTGCAAATGACTTTTGCGCCCCTAGTGTGTTCAAAGCCCCAGTTTCGACCTACTCAGATAGGGTGCTGCCATGACTGATGTCTGAGGGAATAGGTTCAGAAGAATGGTAAAGGAATGAAGAATAGATGCCCATCTGCATTGTCACAGAGCCAAATTGGGTGGAGTTAGAATGTTTGGATTAAAATGTTTGGTTGTTGGAGTTATGTAGGGCAAGCCAGAGTGGGGGTTGGCATTCCATTGCTATGGAAGATGGCCACACTGCAAAGGCCCAAGAGGAGTATAACGGTTGGCAGATACATCATGTGGTTGGCTGACAACTGAGTGTGCATTGGATGGAGCTAACATGACAGCAGGCAGGTGTGCAATAAGGCATTGGCACTCTAGATTCAGCAAAGCACTAAAGAGAAATTGCAGAAATGTTCAGCAAGTGCTGCTCTGCAATTGTACATATGCATGTATCAATACATCTAATATAGCACTTTTCGAGTAAATCTAAAAGCACACAACTATCTAACTGCTCTAAGTCTAAGCAGATGCAACTCAAGGTAGAAAATGCATGTTGAGTACAGTACATATAGTATATATAATTATGCAGTGGAAGACTGCTCCAAATTGACAGTCCAACAAAGGAGAAAACACGGCCAGCTTGAGCTGATGTGTGGAAATGCAGCAACTGCATACCCCTGCAGGCAGCAGAGTGCAACTGTTGCTGATCCTGTTGACTCAAGACTGGAACACAAAACTTTCTGATGTACATGGGGGAGGGATCTAAAAATAAGCCCTTCCCAGCAAAAGGATCTCTTGAACGTTATTCATCCCATGACATACAGCCAGTGTAGTGCTTCTTGCTTACTGATTACCATATTTTTAGGACTACAAGTCACATTTTCAACAAGATGTAGTGACATAAAAATGGCAAATTTTGTACACATTGATACATTAGATAAACCATCAACGTAGTCATGGCTCTGATGTGCTGTTGGGTTGGAACACCAATAACTGTATTTGGTAAAATCACTTATATAATTCTTAGGTATGCTGTTACATGATAAAAATCTTTTGAAATGTAATTTGTTGCATTTTTTAAATTAAAGATTTGCAACACTTTTATTTTTAATGTCCTCTTGCCTGATAATTATGGACACCACCATTATAGTTTTATTATATATAAACTTTATTTTTGCCACAACCAGGCAGCACAAAAAAGTAAGAAAAATAGAGATAAGAAAAAAAACAGTTCAAAAAGAAAACTACAAAAAAGCAGTTAACTAACTGAAAAATAAATACCTTGCATCCACAATTGCATAAAAGTCACTTATGTAAAAATTTTGTCTTTTCTCATAAAGTATCATTTTCTGTTGATGTGCAAACAATGTATACAACTCAGTCAACACAAAAATTATTGCTCTAATTTCACTTGGACAGATGTAAATACTATCTGTTGTCGATGTCAGCCATGGTAAACATCCAACATACATGAAAATGTATCTCAAATAGTAACTATCATTTGTAATTGTAATTGTAATCTGACATTTATAAAGTGCCAATTCAAGAATAGACTCATCAGAGGCGCTCCCGACCCAAACCAGTGAGACCACTGTCAAATAATACAGACTTCAGGTGCTTGCGAAACTACGGAAGGGACAAACTGAGGAATTCAAGTCGGAGCTCTCGAGAAAGGCGATTCCAGCTATTAGGTCCAACATAGGCAAAGCTTCCAGACTGAGCTGTAGCAGTGCGCATACGAGGGACAGTCAGGAGTCCAAAGGAGCCCGACCGGAGAGTGCTACGGCCTGGGACCAAGAAGACCGAAATGCAGAAGTCCCTAAGATATGATGAGCAGAGCCAACCAGACAATTACGCATAAGCGTTAGGATCTTGAACTGGATACGTTGCTGAATGGGAAGCCAGTGCAGAGTGTCCCACATAAAGGAAGTTATATGGCCATACCTGGAGACGCCTCCAATAAGACGGGCAGCAGCACTGAGAACAGACTGAAGCTTGGAAATATTGGCAAGTGAGAGTCCAGCAAAGATAGCGTTACCAAAGTCCATCCTGGTGCAGATAAGGGCATGAATTAGAGTAGTAACGGCATGAAATTTACTTTACTATCATTTACTTAAAACAGCTTCCAAAATATTACAAAACATTAATCTCACCCAATGGAACCAAAAATTCTAAATATAGAAATGCACTCCATATATTGCACCATAATGAAAACAAATAAGTTAGCATAGCATAGTTTGTATGGGTTTGTGATATAGAGTGCTTCATATAAATACTATGAAAATGTTCAAAACAAAGTTGTCCAATATGACAACATTAATGAATATTGCCAAATTATTGTGTAAGCAATACCAGGGCATCTTTATACAGCTGATAGAAGATAATATTCATTAACATCATTTAATAAGTGGTTACTGTGCAGCGGTTATAGGCAGCACGGCCACTGCTGCAGCTCTCTTATATCCCTGCAATGACTGCTGAATGCAGGCAAGGCCATTTTGAAACTGGTAAATTTTGCTCAAGGAGAACTAAACATTACAATCTCTGTAGGGGTCCATGATTTTACTATAGTCACAAACGATGTGCCTCTGAGACATATACAGACCACACACATAGTTCTCTAGTAGCACTGAGATAAATTATGGTAATTAACCCCCTCCTGCCTGAGCTCAGCTGCTGTACTGGCTGTGCATCACCAACAACCCAGGCAGCCTTATTTCAAAGGCAGGCTGAAACAAGGTGTAAGAATAATGCCTGGAAATAGAAGATTAATGCAGCCATAAACATATATTATCTGGTTTTAAATCAAAATCAGTTTTACCTTTAACTATATTGCAATGTGGCCTTTTAAAGTAATTGGACACTATTATCTCTCAGCACACTACAGTGCAATTGCTTTTGCATCAGACAGTTTATGTCTTTGAGCTTTTTAGCCACACTAAGACTTAAATAACTCTTACACAACTGTTAACAGCATTTAGAGTTATATTTAACTGGACAATGCTCAAATCAGTCATCCTCCCCATCGACAGTACATTTTAATTTCTTTCCTTTTTATTGATTGTTTCCGCACTGCAGAGTACATACTGGGTAATCCAAAAATTTTTAAAGTTCACATATAAGTTAACACACATCTCTAGAAGTTCGTGTAAAAAAACACAACATATGGGACTTTATTACAGGTTGCCCATCCATAGATATTTCTTTCAATGCTTTCTATTCTTATGTTCCTGAAATAATTGATCAGTTTTTTCCACTAAAAAGCATTACACTTAAAAGCAAAGATCCCCTTTTATGACCCCTGTTATCAAATGCTTACTGCGCAAACGGAACAAACTTCTTAGGCAACATAAGTTTGAGGCTGAGTCGGCCCTGGCTAATAGGATTAATGGCCTTATTGCACGTAAGAATGCTTCTGTTTTTGAAAGATCCAAACGCGGTTCCAGGGAGATGTGGTCTGAGGTCAACCGTCTTTGGGGCGCCTCTAAGAATATCCCGTACTCTGATTGTGGCATCACCGCCAAGTCCTTGAATCAGTATTATAGGGACATATCGACTGATCTACAATATACCTCTCCCCGCTTAAATCCACAATGCTAGTTAGGACCCATGATGTCTTTGATGAATTTATAATTTTTAAACTGCTTGATTCAGCTGGGCACACAGCCACAGGACTTGATGAGATACCAATGTGGTTTCTGAAAAACACTGCACCCATCCTGGCTAAACCCCTCACTTTTCTTCTTAACCAATCAATCATTATATCCTATGTTCCACCTCAGTGGAAAAATAGTGTCATCACCTCTGTTCCCAAGGTTCTGAACCCTACCTCATGTAGCGATTTCCGCCCAATATCTATAACTTCAAATCTCTCTCAATTACTTGAAAAACTTATTGTTCGAAGATTCTTCTACCCTATTCTTACTGAACAATCACTCAATCATGAGTTCTTTGACCAATATGCATTCCGACCTACTGGTTCCACGTCTGTAGCTCTTATTTCTGTTACTCACCATCTGTCTGAACTGCTCGCTTCTAACCAATATGTTCATCTCATATCCCTTGACTTCTCAAAGGCCTTTGATACAATAAGACATGCCTATCTCGCTGATAAACTTGCTGATCTCGCTATTCCTGATCACATTTACAATTGGATAATTTCCTTCCTAACCAACCGACAGCACTGTACCAAATTCAATGATAGTGTTTCTACCTTAGTTGGCATAAATTCCAGTATTGTTCAGAGTTCGGGTCTGGGACCAGTGAACTTCCTAGTCGCCATATCCAAGTATAAGCCTTTAGCACCCAACAATAGGTTATTTAAATACGCTGATGACAGTTACCTTCTTGTACCATCCTGCAATAGCTTGATGGTTCAGGCTGAACTGGACCATGTTGCCCTTTGGGCGGATAAGTGTAACTTAAAACTTAATCATAAAAAGACATGTGAAATGATAATTCACCGGCCAAGAATGAGAAATCAGCAGATAATTTTACCTAATGTGATTCCCGGTTTAACCAGGGTACCAGAGATGACAATGTTGGGTGTTACCCTATCGAGGATGTTAAATTTTGATTCCCATATTGATCGGATTCATAGTCAGGCGCGTCAGTCTTTATATGCCATACGAATTCTTGTAGCACATGGCCTAACTGGCCCTCGGCTCTACGACGCTGTCCGAGCCACAACACTGGCCAGGATGCTGTACGCCTCTCCCGGGTGGTGGGGCTATGCTGGGGCACAGGCTAGAGCTCGGCTTCAGGCTTTGATGCGGAGACTTGTGCGTCTCCGCTATCTTCCTGGGAACTCCCCAACGTTCGATGAACTCTGTGGCACAGCTGATGCTCGTCTCTTTAAAGCAATCTTGAACAACCCAAATCATGTCTTACATCAGCTACTCCCACCAATTAAAACCCTCAGTTATTCCCTATGGCCCCACACCCATGATCGTATTATTCCTCCTGCTGACAATTTAACGCGTAAATATTTTATTGTTAAGATGTTGTATGAATATTAAGTTTTCTTGAGTTCTTAAATACTTGTAAACCGATGTGCGATTAGCTATTGGTTAATAAGGAATATACTTATTTACTTACTTACTTATATAGCCCAGAAAATGCAGTATATTTCACAGCTTGGGCAGCACAGTTCAGGAAAGAGTGGCGATGGCAACTCCATCCTTTGGCAGGCCTTCAAGGATGGAGTTGCAGTAATCAAGGCATGTCAGGATGAATAAAGCATGGCTATATGACAGATCTATAAAAAAGTTGTATGACTTAAGATAAGCCAAAAATGTGTCTTGAGCTGTCTCTACTTGTAAAGGTGGAATTTCAAGTGAAAGTTTGTTTCTACGATTCTTCGCTCAGCCGATAGATGTATGGCATGTTAACAAATGTCTTACTTACTTACTTACTTACATGAGAAAGCAAAAAAATAGCATTAAAAACAACCTAGATATCTGCTTCAAAGTTTGTTTTAAGTATGTATGTACGATTTCTGATGTGACACAGTTTAGAAAAAAGCAACATGTTCAATTTGATATGTTTAGAGTTTCCAAGATTCCAAACAAATAAACTGACCTACTTTAAATTTGACAAAAACAAACATGTTTGTGAATTAACATCCATGAAAAATTGGAATTATCTATACAATACATAACAATACAAATTATATTTATAACGCGCCTTAATAAAACAATTACTCAAAGGACGCGTTACAACATAATAATTAGTCATAGTACTGAGAGAATAAATGAGTCTTAAGATTTAATTTAAAAGTATCTATTGAAGAGCATCTTCGGATAAATTCAGGTAGAGAGTTCCATTCAGCTGGACCAGCTACTTCAAACATTCTTTTACCAAACTGTAGGTTTACTCTTCTGACTTCAAAGTCCCCTTTTGAAGTCGAATGCAATCTTCTTCTGGACTCAGTGGAAGTACAAGGTGTAACTAGAGAGGACAGGTAGGATGGGGCAGAGCCTGACATAATTTTGAACATAAGTAGACAGATTTTGAAAGATATGCGGGCCTGAATGGGTAACCAGTGAAGTTGTTGTAAAGAATGCATAACGTGATCTCGAGGGCCAAGGCTTTTAACTAGGCGAGCTGCAGCATGAATAACAGAGGTAAGCGGTGAGAGGGTAGATTTAGGTAAGGCACAAAGCACTGAATTGCAATAACCAATTCTGGATAGTATAAGTGAATGAACCAGGACATGAAGGCAATGCTCATTAAGACAGCGTTTAATTCCACTGTCGCAGGTGGAAAAAACAGGCTCTAGATATAGAGCTAATATCATGAGACATGGAGAGTTTGCTATCCAGAAAGACATCAAGGTCACGAACTAAATTCGAAAGTAGTATGGAACAGGAGTCATCTATTTTCAGAAAGAGAGTCTGTAAATCCAGATGTGATCGGGACCGACGATCGAACCAAATCAATTCCGTCTTACTTGTGCTTAATTTCAGGCGCATGGAAGCACACCAGGATTGTATCTCATGGAAACAGGCAATAAGTTTAATTTTTGAACTTTCAAGGTAAGAAGTAGAAAGTTTTATGTAAAGCTGGGTGTCATCAGCGTAAATATGGATAGAAATACCAAACTTAAGTGCAATCTTGGAGATATTGGAAGTGTATATAATGAAAAGCAGTGGACCAAGAATGGAGAATTGGGGAACACCAAAAATTAAATTAGTAGTCTTAGAGAATCTGCCACCAAAGTAAACATTTTGAGTCCTAGAAGAGAGAAAAGAGGAGATCCAAAGACGTGCAGATGATGAGATACCAAATTGTAATTGAAGGATCTGAAGTAAAATGGTGTGGTTAACACAGTCAAATGCAGCACTAAAGTGGAGAAGGAGAAGAACTGCTATAAAACCAAGGTCAAGAGCCAAAACAATGTCATTGTAAACCTTAAGGACAGCAGTTTCAGTAGAATGATATCGTCTAAATCCAGATTGGGTGAGAGGGAGCAGATTATGAGATTCAATAAAGAAAAGAAGAGATCCAAAGAAGTGCAGAGGATGAGATACCAAATTGTAATCGAAGGATCTGAAGCAAAATGGTGTGGTCAACGCAGTCAAATGCGGCACTAAAATCGAGGAGGAGAAGAACTGCTATAAAACCAAGGTCAAGAGCTGAGACAATGTCACTATAAACCTTAAAGACAGCAGTTTCAGTAGAATGATATCGTCTAAATCCAGATTGGGTGAGAGGGAGCGGATTATGAGACTCAATAAAGTTAGAAAGCTGCCGATGGGCAAAACGTTCAACAAGCTTAGAAATAAAAGACAGATTAGAGATTGGACGGTAGTTAGCAGGATCTGATTGGTCAAGTCCAAGTTTTTTTATACGTGGTCGGATAATGGCCTGTTTATGTTTATCAGGGAGCGTGGACTGAGAAAAAGAGGTATTAATGAGAAGGGTTAATATGGGTGCAAAGACTGAAGAAAGAGTTTTGAGGAGCCAAACAGGTTCAGAGTCAAGTTCACATTGTTTTGTAGAAGAATCAGCAAGTAGGTTTTCCACATCAGAAGAAGTAATTTCATCAAACACAACAAAATAATGTAGCAGGGGTGGTAGATGTCAGAGATTAGATGGAGAGTCTTTTGTTGATTCGTGAATATTGGCTGTCTTTTCGACAAAGAAATCCAGCAGTTCATCAGATGTAAGGGAAGAAGATGATGAGTCGGTCGTAGGAGAAAGCAGTGAGTGTAAGCTCTTCCAAAGAGTCTTACTATTAGTCGTAGCTTCATCAATACTACGGTGGTAGTAGCAGGAGCGTTTCTGTTAGAATAGATGATGTTGAAGACGAATCTGGGTATGCCATTGTTCCTCTTTCAAGGTGTCAGATGGTGCTTTTAAGTAGATCCTCTCAAGTTTGCGAGTGAGCTTCTTTGAAGCAGAACAATCACCATCAAACCAAGGAAGGTTCACGTCTTCACGTATTGTTACTTTCCGAAGAGGAGCATGTTTGTTCAGCAATTGTATCATGGTAGTGTCGTATAGCGAAAAAAGCTGTTTAGCCTCTATATTTGCAGCAGCTGATGTATAAGACCAATTGAAGAGATCTGATTTCCGTAGATCAGTTTCAAAAGCCGTATGATCGAAGTATTTGTAAGATCGACGAAAAGTAGGTTGTCGAGATATAGGTGGGGTACGATGTTGTATATTGAAGCCAATAAGAGAGTGATCCGAGTAGGTAGGTGGGGAGATGACAATGTCATTGACTAGAGTATCAGAACTACGAGTGATAACAACATCCAGAGTGTGACCAAACTGATGAGTAGGACCGCGCACTAGTTGTATCAGACCATGAGCGGAAAGTACCATATATATCCGACTAAAAGTCGATTCAAGTATAAGTCGAAGTGTACTTTTTTGAGAAAAAAGCGTCCAAAATCGATGGCTCGAATATAAGTCGAACCCATATATAAAGCCTTATAATATGGGCCCGTCCATATATTGCATATGCAAAGAAAATTATATTTTCATACCCATCATATATTTAACAGAGGGAGCTTTCTTCGGCTAGCATGCAGAGACTGTGTGGGAATTATAATTATAAAGGGTGACTATACGAATATGGGTATATATGTATCCACTCCATATTTACAAAACCATATGTACATAAGGTACATGTATATGGTTTTGTAACTAAAGGGACTAATTTAGCGGGTCGGCTTGCACTCCTTAGTACTGCCTGACTGGTCAAAGATGACAGCCAGATGGTGATGGCAGTGATGTGAGGGCGAATTTTCTGACCTGCATTCCATTAATTTTCAGGGTTCTGTCAAATCTTGCTATAGACTGCCTGTGCCCTCTGGCGACCTGTATGGCTTCAGGTCTGTATGTCCGACTGCCTGTGACTCAGTTCCCTTGGTCGACCTGGTTCTCAGCACAGAATAACTGCACATCGCTTTTATATAATGTAATAAATTCCATTGGACGACTATAGGATAATACAGTGTTACAAATAGGTTAATGTGGAAATTTATTTTGCGTACGTACACATTTTGTCGAGACCCACCCCCTCGCCATAAGCACCGGTAGGCAAAATCGCCTAAATCCGATCACCCCTACCCCCTCATTGCGTACATAATATATGGATGGGCCTTATACAGAATTTCTGGAAAGAGTTGGTAGGAAGCGAATTGAATCGCCGGGATCAATCAGCATATTGCAAGCAAATTTCACCATAGGCCTATAAATAAATATTACCAAGTGCATTTACAATGGCATATAATTTGCAATATTCAGATATCAGAATGGAGTAAATTATTTCATTTCAGCCAGAATCAATTATCTTTAATCTCTTAGAAATATGATCTCTGCAATTGCTTCTTATAAGACTCCCCATGCAGCAACTTTCCCCTTTCAAACGGTTTATCAGCGAGGCTCACAGCCCGACTCCTTCGCTTTGCACACATCTCTACACCTATGTTGGAGGTCTTTCTCTTGCTCGACATTACTGTACGTATCCATGATATTTGATTTCTTTTGGCAGAGGTCTCAGCAAGCGATAATAAAGGACATCGTTTTCGATGCATGAAATATATCGTAGAAGTACCGGTATATAATAACATTGTTATAAGAGAAGAATATTTCTTGATCTATATGTAGTCAGTAATTTGTTGAAATATGATTTTTCTTGAAAAACGATATAAAAACAAAGACAACTAAAATAAAATGAGCGTTTAATTTTTAAGGCCATTTTCGTAATGTTGAATATTCGGTCTGAAAATCTTCTGCCTATTTTGTCTCTAGAGTATAAGTCGAAGGCCTTTTTCGTAGCCCTGAAATAGACAAATTTCTCGACTTATAGTCGAGTATATACAGTAGTTGATTGAAACGTTTCACAATCCGATCGTTTAATTGATCAAGATGAATATTAATGTCTCCAAGAATGAGGATTTGACATGTAAAATTAGAGGTAAACAGGATGAGATTAGTGAAGTCATCGAAGAAAGCCGATGTGATGTTTTCTGACCCAGGACGGTAGATAACGATGATTAAGATTTGTACGTCACGAAAGGTAAAGTATGAGGCAAGGTTTTCAAATGTTCTGTAGCTTCCACAGTCTTTTGCATACATTTGAAAATGGTCTCTATAGATGATGCAGAGGCCACCACCTAAAGGTCCTGATAGATTTTGAGCACTGGTTAAAATTGGTCGAGCTTTTTCAATGAATTTGTATAAGGGAGGTGTAGAAGCAATAAGTCCTGGTGAGAAAGACGATTCATGAAAAGTTTCAACTATAGCAAAAATGTCAAAACTATCGGAGATGATACAGTCCTGTATCGATGCTGATTTATTAGTTATTGATTGAGCATTCCAGGAACCGATTCTACATCCAGGAGATAGGTGGATAGGAAGAGGTGTAGGCTTAACATACAGAAGTTGAAGTGGGTGTTGAGTTTTCCTTTGTTGAATTTTCTTTTGTTGGTCCTTGCTTAATTTTAGATAGGAAATGTTGTTGTATGGAGTTCTGGAGGACATCAGAACAGGAATCGGACGAGGGTGATCTGGATTCCATATAGATAGATGAAAAATTTGCTTTCTGGTAGTACACGTCGGTTTCTGTGCAGACGACCGAAGAGAAAGAATGTCTGAAGCTGAATAATTCAGGATTGGCATACCAGCTAATTTTCTTTATTCTTTATATAAGTCAAAAATTTTTGAAGTAGTTATTTAGGAACTCTTATGCAATCCCGTAATTTCTGAAGCAGTTCAGATATTTAGCAGTTCTTTCGTAATCCCGAGACAGTTTATTTTCTTTATTTTTGTATAATATAAGTCGAAGAATTCTGAAGTAGTTATTTAGAAATTCTTTCATAACCCCGTAATTTCTGAAGCAGTTCAAATATTTAGCAGTTCTTTCATAATCCCGAGACAGAATCCCAGGACAAAAGGAAATAAACAGAGCGTGATGGACGATAATAGACGTTGTTGACGTTACTGCGCAACAAACTCTAAATAATAAATCCAGGAAAACTGACAGGAGACGAAGATAAATCGGAACACTCAAACATAAACAATGAGTGAATAAGATTATTCAATTAAGCTAAATCGGTAGAAAGTTTTAGTTAATAGCAGAAAATAATAGCTGGAAAATAAAAACACGAGCGCAGAGATGTGCGCCGCAAAACTCTTTATACACATATAAAGAGCATTTCTTTTCATGCTCATACAGAATTCAGATATTGTGACAGTTTTTATGCATACCTTTTGCAGAGTAATGTTTGCCAAATGACAAAAATAATTTTAATAGTTTTCTTCACAATTTTCCAAATAATTTCGACAGCCTTAATTTTTTCCTAAACCACACCAAACTCATTTACAATTTGGAGTTGATCTGAATAGCCATATGACTGTATCAGTGACATCGTAAGAAGCTGTCTATTGATAGCATTACATAAACCCTAAAACAGACTACCAGTATACTGGCTGGATGCAGTGAGATAAGATTAGATTAAGATGATAATTTGCTCATACCAATTATGATATTTTCTGAGATGAGTTGATCCTTGGTTTCCTTGTACTCTGTTCCAAGTTGCTGCAACTGCCTTTCATACCATTCCCTTTCGACATCTTTGGCTTGTTGTAAGCCAATCAGTCGATCTTTAATGTCTGCTAACTCATGTACTACAGAAAAATCAATCAATTCAAAATAACATTTACTTTGTGTTCAAATAACACAGATGGTAAGAAAAAGTTCATGTAAAGTAACAGACTGTAGGCTAAAGTTAGATAACAAATCATGTATTCATGTATTACAGAAAAATCAATCAATTCAAAATAACACTTACTTTGTGTTCAAATAACACAGATGGTAAGAAAACGTTCATGTAAAGTAACAGACTGTAGGCTAAAGTTAGATAACAAATCATATGCAAGTTCAAAGGAGACACAGTTTGGCATTACAAAACCTAGATTTGAACAACACATGGCGGTTGCAATCCAACAAATTTTCCTTTTTTCATTTTTGTTCACAGCCCCGCAGCATTATTTCTTCTTTTTGCTGAACAGCAACTTTTCTGGGACACATTACGATCTTATCACCATGATGTCTTGATGGAATGCAAATCTTTCAGTGTGGGTGTGAATAATAAGAAGGCACTTGTTTCTGAGAAAACAAATGCTCCGAACCTTGAAACGAATACAATACAGTTGAGTGGAGTTTTATTGAAGGTCATTTTCCGTAAGCTTCAGTTTATTTTAGAAACTCGTTGCAAGATGTTGAGCAATGTTGAAAGATCCATTTGATACACATATACAAAATGAAACTGGTCAGCTTAAAAAAGTGAAAAACAAGTTAGTCCATACTTCGTTGTTCTAGAGTTTTGCTGTACACAGTCACTGCCTCCTTCTGATCTTGTAAAGTTCGATCAAATTCTGCTCGATAGTTTGAATTTTTTGCTATCAACTCATCATGTTTCATTTCATATCTGGAATTTGAATTCAATATGAAAAATAGTCAATCAAAGTCTAACTGCAGTTCTTGCTCAAACTGAAACAGCAAAAATTTGTAGATGTCATTTAATCAGCTTAAGAATAAATGGCATTGAGATGCTTGCAGAAAACAACATTCTGCAAAATAACTGATTGCTACTATGTAGCATTTCTCCAATATATCAAGCCAAGGGTGAGCAACACTGCATAAAAACTATGATCTTAAAAGAGTTTCCAACCACGAATAATGGAATAAAGGTTACAAAAAGCTCACACATATTACTATGCAACCAGCTTCTGAAAAAATGACAACCAGTAATCATGTCAAGCCTTACCATAACTCACTCAGAAAAAATTCCATCTTTAATCTAACCTATTCACTTCTACAGCATAGAAGTATCCTACAGTAGTCAACTTCTTTGAAAGAACCTCTTGCTTCTTCTTCTTCCCTTTCTCCTTCCTCCTTCCAGTTGCCTGTGCTTAAACACCTGTTTTCATTAACCTTAGAAAAGGCAGAAATTATTATCAAACCATGATTCAGCAAGTTAAACTAATGTTGAAAACACACATACCGAGCTAATCTTCTTTCAAGATTTTGTATTTCCACCACATAATACTCCTTCGACTGTTCATATAGAGTCTCTACAGAAGGCAGGGTCTTAATAGTTTTCTTTTCTCCCTTCTTTTTGCCCATAAGTCCTTTTTTACTTTTCACAGGCATTCTGTAACACAGCTGTAAGAAACTGTAATTGTAAATATTAAAATTCTAGACCATCATGAGTAGCAAGCAATTCCTATGATGCTTCACAGAGTTAATAATCACTGCTAGTGCCAAAATTTAGTAACAATAAATGAGATAAATGAGACTATAATATTCTTTTAAAATTTCAAGACTCCTTGCCTCTTGAATTGAAGCAGAACTACTGTTTCACACACAAGGTCCCACCAAAAAGGTGTCAGCACACTGGTGATCACAATCATAGTCATTGTGGCTGGATGCATGCTGCTCAATATCATGCTGTACAGTTTGCACACAACTGACAGAGTTTAAACCCGATGCACTTGCTGAACTGGAGCCTTTGGAGTTCATACTGCAGCACTGGTTCAATGTGGTCAGAAGTGATGTACATAAATAAATATGTAGAATATTTGTATATACATATTCAGCAAGTAACAAGATTCTTTATAGTTCCTACAGTTTTCCTTCATAAAGACAACAAGTTTTCAGACAAAGAATGCAGGCATGGGTCAGGTTTTGGGGACTGTTTCAGAATCTCACAAAATTTTACCTGATAGCTTTGAACATAGGTAGTCGTAACATAAGCATCTATTCCTGTCTTCTGGACATGATCTGGGAATTTTCTATAAATTTTCAAAGTTTCAGTTTTACTCAATAGAAACCGGTCTGGTGCCCTGTATGTTGACACAGATTTGGGTGGACATATGCACATGTTTTCAAGGAAGTGCAACTCAAGAGCTTTGAAATTTTGTGGCAACATTATTAACAAGTTGTATGTAACTTTTTTTTTGGTCATAATATGAAATTCATCATCATAATCAAATTAATATGATGAAATAATTAAAAATGTTACAGTACATACAAATAGTAATAGATCATGTTAACGGTGATAAATGTGTCATTAATTCCAATGCGTACTTGTAAACACTAACTGTCCATCATGAATTCCAACAAATCAGAGGTGCAAGAAGTAGGTTTATAGCTTAAGTTTTTTTAAACCTGGACACATACAAACATCCCAAATTAAGTTTTTTTGGTAGAATTAAAAAATGGGTATAGGTCAGGTTTTTGACTTTTACACAATTTCACTTTATAAAGTGAAAGACAGGACCTCAAGAAGTCTGAGGTGTCTATTCCCATTTTCCAGAACTGATCTGGGAATTTCTTATGCATTTTCAAAATTTAAACTTAACTCAATGGAAAATGGTTTTTCGCCATACATTCTCCCATATTCCAGAAGTGGTCTTATGCAATGACATGCCTGGCAGGGGTCTTGGGGTCCAGACTCCCTCAGGCCAAGACCAAGAAACTTGGGATTTGTATGTACCTGATTAGACTTTTAGGTGTACTCCCACCCCGATGGGCGTCTCCTGACTTTGCTCTGTCAGTGGATACAAGTGTCACATTGTGAAGAGTATTTTCCAAACCGATTTCAAGTTGTTGATTGGACATCTGTTTTATTTTGGCAAAATTTGTTTGCTTCTAGGCCTTCAGCCCAGACCCCACTGGGGTTTTAGGACACTCCTCAGTTCGTTAGGGGTTTTGCATCATCGTAGCTTGCTGTCTCAGACCCCTCAATTTTTATCCAGGCATTAGACCTGCTGGCTAGAAAAAGACAGAGAGAAATTAGAGACAGAAAAAGAAATAGTTACAGATCAGAAAAAAACTTAAATACAGTTACAACGATGCAGAAACAAGAAGAGATATAAAGACACAAAAAAGAAATAGAGATAGCAAGATATAGCAAAATGGAAAGACATATAGAGATGAGGACAAAAGAAAGACTTGCATAATATCACAACAGAATATCAGAAGGATGAAACAAAAAATAAAATGGACACAGAGACACAATAGTATGACAATAAAATGATTTACATTGAAGACGTGTTAATAATTGCACTTGGAAATATATGCATAGGACCACTTACATAAATGATGCTGGACCATTTTCTATTGAGTAAAACTGAAAGTTTGAAAATTCATAAAAAAATTCTCAGATCAATTCTGGAAGACAGAAATAGACTTGTTCGACTACTTATGTTCATAGCTGTCATCGGGTAAAATTTTGTAAGATTCTGTAACACTCCCCAAATCCTGACCCAAGCAAATGCAGTATTGGAAACACTAGGCCTACATATACAAAAACCCACTACAGATATTTTAACTTAGCCAGTGTGTTCTCAATTTAATTCTTTGAATAGCCTGTGAAAACAACCATTCTTATTACCTAAAACAAAATAATTCAAAAGAACTGGTTTATTCAGATGCTCATGGTTTATTCAGATGCTCAATCATCCACACAAAGTCACTGGTCTTTATATCCATAAGGCAGGCTGAAGACATACTGAGAAGATTCAGACAAACAAGAAAGAAAAGAAAAATGCTTTGTATAGGATTTGAGAAACGTATTGATGATATCATCACACAAGACATGATACGCGCAACAAATTGGTACGTTAGTATCACAGACATAATAAAAATGATGGCTATCTCAGATGAGATCAAATAGGTGAAGGTTTAGGTTAATGCATAGTTGGATTAAGGGATTGGGGGTCGTCCTTAAAGGACGTCCGCAAAAAGTGACCTACTTTGGACCCCTTCCTCCCCTTGTCCGCATCTGTCCGCATTTGGCCTTACACTCCCTCTCCCCTTTGCAGACGTCCGCACTCCAAAGCCTGTGGAAAATAAAGGACCAACATCGTGAAAAACGTCATTAACTCTATGGCGGCGAATGCGGTCGATTTCGACCGCATGGGGAAAAAACCGGCCCCTTGCATTATAATTAGCTATATTTAGAATTTTCTTTACATCTAGCAGTAGCAGACACAATACTGATGTGGAAAAATTCCCAGCACTGGGTTTCCCATGTGTTTACACAAAATAAATCGTTTGATTTTCACAGTTCATCTGCGTTTTTGTTTACACTCGGCATTTAAATTTTAAATCCCTCCTAACGAGCGGACATGTCAGAAAAGCTAGGATTTTATAGAACCGCGGATGTTTTGAAGCCTCTTGAAACGGACGAATTTGATGATTTAGACATTTCGGAACTTCAATACAGTGACGGTGATGAGCAAATGACAGTGGAATTAGAATGGAATTGGCTCATCAGCTGGTTCAACCCTTGCTTGACAGTTATGCAGAACCCACAGTTGGAAGGCCATCTAGAAGAGCACCTGTGAGCTCTGATATTAGATTGAGGGGCAAACATTTGCGATTTCTAAATTGCCTAGAAGAAGTTGTTCTATTTGTGCTTATAAAAAAAACAGCTTGTGGTAAATACAAGGAAACCAAAACTGTAAACTTTTGTCAAGTGTCAGAAATATGTATGTCGTAAATGTCTTGAGGCCTTTCATACACGATCCTCTCTAAACTGAACTACTTTATTTTTAGTGCCAGATATGTTTGTTATATGTTTGTTATATGTGTACCTACTTTTAGTAGTGTTCTTTTACAGTTCATGCAGTTCATGAAAATATTATAAATTTTCAAATGAAATATTAGCATTTTAAATTTTTTATTTTTTAAAGTTTGTCATGAAATACTTTTTTGACATTATGAACTTTTGGATGTCATATTCTTGTAAAGAACTTTAAAAGGATTCAGATGATATATAATATGTGTATGTTGTGATGATTTGTAAGCAAAAACTTATTCATAAACTATTCGGGGTAAAATTTTGCAAAAACAATGTAGCTGCCAAAGAGTTAATAAACTATGTGTTCCATCTTATTTAATGGCACATATATGGCTAACAATCTAAATAGATGTGACTTAAAACTTTAAATGTTTCTTTAGCTGTCTGCAAACAGAACATCAATATTGATGAATTAATTCCGTACAGTGTCTGCCGTTTGACTGAATGGGGAGGGGTACTGCATCGAAATGGACTTTTGTAAAAATTAGCCTGTGGGTGTTTAGAGTAGCTGTATGTGTGTAGTTTTGATACTGGGTAATAAACTTTAGGAATGAGTACAGATAATTTTACAGTGGAGGTCAGAACTTTGCATTTTTTGCCTTTGGCAGCGGCAGTGCATATCTACATGTGGAATGGGGTACTATGACAAAACGGGCCTTTGTAAAAATTAGCCTGTGGGTGTTCAGAGTAGGTGTATGAGTGTAGTTTTTATATTGGGTGATTTTAGGAATGAGGCAACAGTGGAGGTCAGAACCAGGCATATCGGATTTTCTTATGAAATTTTCAATATTAGTATGAATATGCTGTCGCGCTTGACAGACATTTTCGAGGTCGAATGTGAATATGAAGATTGAATGTGAATATGAATATGTGCTTCAACTTGACAGACATTTTAAAGCATGGGTTGTATTAAAAGCTGTGTACATGTACCAAATTTATATGCGGACATCCGCATAGGCCATAACCCGCCCTCCCCTTGTCCGCAATTGTCCGCATTTGCATGACCCCCTCCCTCTCTCCCTCTGCGGACGTCCTTTATGGATGACCCTTGGTCTTATTCTTCTACCGCCGTTGCTACTGCCATTTAAAGTTATCATTGAAAACTCATTACAGTATAATAACATTGATTATTCTAGAAAACATCAAAAGAAATTAAACTGTTTTCATTTAAACTTGTCACAACAAACACATGGTCATGTAAACACAGTTCAAAAATAGAAATAAGTTCCTACTTTCTTTTCGTTCAGTGTGTGTAAACAAGATTGCCGCCATTGATAAACATAATTTTAGCACCAAGCAACTGCGGATCACGTGGCCTAGATCCTAGCGGTGAAACCACTGCTTTCGTATTTATATACCCAAAAGCTTACAAACGGTTTCCACTAATTGAGCTCTGGTCGTGAACTCAAAGAATTTCATGGTAAGAATTTTACAACAGAATTATTAGCAAAAAACTGCATAAAGTTCTGAATGCAACTATACTGAGCTAATCCCCGGAGTCGACCGGCTTGACTAGTAATTTCATTTTTTTAATTTCAAGCTCTTTTAGAGGCTTTAATCTCATCTCATACTGAACTAGTCATAACAGATGACTTTAACATTCATGTCGATTCAGATAATCCTATTTCTACTACCTTTCGTGAGCTCTTGACTTCTTTTGATCTTAAGCAGCACACAACCTTGCCAACACACGCTAAAGGTCACACTCTTGATCTCCTAGTGACAAGATCTGATTGTAACTTAATTCAAGATATCTCAACAAAGGAAACTTATCATTCTGATCATCTTGCCGTTGCTGCTTCCATCTATTTTCCAACCAAACCACCGCCAAATTACACTGTTATCACTTTCAAACCCTGTCATCAACTAGATATCGAGACTTTCAAAATGACATCTACTCCTCACTTCCTCCTTCTTACTCAGACTTATCTACTGATGCCCTCTCTTACCAACTCCTATCTGTTCTAACCTGACCTTGATAAGCACATTCCTCTTAAATCCAAGAAGGTTGTTGTTCGTGACCCGAAGCCTTGGTTTAATTCTGAAATTGCTGAAGCTCGACGTCTGCGTAGCCAACTTGAACGCACTTGGCGCCGCTCACGACTTCCATTTTATCATCAGCGTTTCAAAGAACTGGGTAAAACTATTCGCAATCTTTTTTCCAAGGCCAAATCCTCCCATCTCATAAAATTAATTTCAGGAAATTCATCTTGCCCGAGGTCGCTTTGGCAGGCCCTGAATAAGTTACTCCATAGGAAAACACCATGCACCCTACCCAAATCCACCTCGCCATCTGCGCTGGCTGATGCTTTCTGTAGCGTATGCAGGGTCTAGCAGAATGCTTGACATTCATTGGCCAGCCAGGGTTGGCCCGCTAGAGGGCACAACTGACACACACATGTATAGATAGCTAACGCCGTAGGCCAGAGAGTCAGAAATAAGCTAGCGAATACATTGTATATGTACGGTTGATAAATAAAGGGAAAATACACAATAACTGGCGACGAGGATTAACATGGCGGCATCCATCGGTAGGATCGACCCCTTTGACGACAAGGTGGAAGATTGGGCGATTTATGTGGAACGCGTCGAACAGTACTTTATCACGAATAACATCGAGGAAGAGAAGCGGGTGCCAGCACTGCTCTGTCTCATTGGAGGCAGTGGCGTCGATCCTATGGGTGCCCCTGGGGCCCGGGCCCCGGCAATATTTGAGCCTGGGGGCCCGGCCATTGCTTGGGCCCCGGCAATATTTTAGCTGTAAAATCGGTACAAGGCAGCTCTGGACCGAAAAAAGTTGTCATTCTTCACTTTAAGACTTTATTAAACAATCCCAGTCCGTAATTTCCGATTGTACGTACCTCTCTAGGTATTGCTGTCTGTGCCTACTTTTGCTTAAGTAGACAAACGGACAGACAGAAAGACAGATACATGAATATGTACTACAAAAGTACATAATTATATGCAGGTCGACCAAGCGAAGTGAGTCACAAACAGTTGGACATACAGACTTTAAGCCACACAGGTCGCCGGGGGCAGAGATCTATAGCAATGTTTGACACAACCCTGAAAAATTAATGGAATGCAGGTCATACAACTTGCTCTCACATCAAGGCCATCGCCATCTGGATGTCATCTTCGACTAGTCAGGCAGTACAGATGCAAGCCGACCCGCTAAATTAGTCTCTTCAGTTACAAAACCATATACATGTACCTTATGTACATATGGTTTTGTAATTATGGGGTGGATACATATACAGTGCAATTCACTTAAGACGAAAACGGATAGGACAAAATATCGCTTAGTACGAAATAACAAATTGGTCCGTTCCGATAATAATCGATAATAACGTTAAATTATTCTCTTAAGACAAAACTGATAAGACGAAAAGATCGGTTATTACAAAAATGGTTTTAGGTCCCGTGAATTTATTTCAGTGCCAAGTCCGTCGCATAAGACGAAATGTTGACGGAAACACAACAGCTGCAGCTTGCAGCAAGGTTTCGGGTTCGCATTTCCGTAAACGCCTAAAATAGTTTGACAGCGTCCGTCTTTGATGAATGTCACCATTTGAGGAATAAGATAGCGTACATGTTTAAACTGTAACTGGGTGATTGATTACCGGTAAGAGACTCGCAGGTCATAGCACGAGGCATCAAAATGCGTTGGTGCATGAGACCATAGATATCAAAATTACCACAATGATGCCTATGTATAGGAAGTAAACTTTTATAGCTGTCTTCACTAATGTGGCCATTTCATTCGTGGGTATATTTTATCTAACAATGAAGGACATTAAGCCAGTTATGTGGCACATTTATGGTATTGAGATATGTAACCACAGTGGAAGTGCCCTATAGCTAGACGCATTAGATAGTTCGAATATCTTAGCCAGATTAGTGCCTGCTGTTATCAGACATATATGTAACTTTCAGAACTCCTCGAGTAACCTAATATCCTCGTTGACAAGCCTTTACCATATGGCGAAGACATTCGTCAATGGTCAGCGCCTTGCAAACTACAGAGGCATCCGCCCCAAATCAATCGGCACGTACATTTACATGCGATGTACCCTCGTTCAAAGGCTTCTCGCTGTCTGACGCGCCCATCCCTCTCCGAGAACGAACGATTAGGATTCGCTGTCGAAATAGCGTCGTAATGGAATGTATCGGCCTTAGCCCTTTCATAAAACCTTAAAATACCCCTCGCTTGCTGGTCCAGCGTGAAACAGACCAGTGGTTTACTTTCGTGTCTAAAAATGGCCACTAAAGTTCGTAGCCTACGGTGATCGGCCGCCTTTCACTCAAAACATTCTTCTTTCAAAGATCCTACTCTGACACCCCTTCTTCCTCTTATCTCCCTCTCTGCTCCAATCCCAAACATCACCCACCGTAGCTGCCAGCTGTCTCTCTGCCTGATTTTGAATCTTGACCTGGAATCGAACCCTTTTTGCCTATCGATTTTATTTTGACTGAGCGCCTGTGAATAAGCTGGTCCCCGCGGTGCGGCTTTCGTTGGGCTCTGTAGAAATCTCGTAATTACGATTACGATCATCTGCAGTAATGCGTCATTTGCTGCTGCATGGTAAGTCATGCACCAATTACGTGTTTCTGGTTACATATATACCCATATTCGTATAGTCGCCCTTTATAATTATAATCCCCGCACAGTCTCTGCATCGCTAGCCGAAGAAAGCGCCCTCTGTTAAGTATATGGATATAAGATTTCGTTAATTTTGAACAAATCAATATTGATGGTGAAATTGCGCTTGTGGAGGTAGGCTCATCACCTTTTCATCACTATTTGGTGTAGATGCAATGAGGTGAAATTGAAAGCCAGTTACTTAATTTCCCAAGGTTCAACTCCAGGTATAGAAAATTTTCCTAGTTGACTCAACTATCCGTCCCATCTGTATAGGTACAAGAAAAGAATCACGTAAGCGGATTATATAATGTGTTGACATCCGGTTATAAATGAGTAATTAATAAATTTAGAGCGTTTTTGAGAGGTTATGCGAGACGCTTTACAAATGCTGTATTACAACAGTATGAAATGTAAAATATGATTTTGTTTTCATTTACACAGTCTGCATTTAAGGTAGGTGATTCAACTCTGTTCTGACACTGGAGTCTTAAACCAAGTTCAGTCATGGATGACAGAAAATGGATTGCTCCTAAACCCATCCAAAACTGAGTTTCTCCTTTTTGGAACCTCAGAGCAACTGACTAAATTTAATTCTTTGACTTCCATCCATCTAGGCATCTGCATGTGTCGTACAGCGCAACTGTTCAACCCGCAATGTGGGTGCTGTATGTGGCTCCAACCTGTCATTCAATGAACATATTAATTCTATATGTAGGTCTGCCCACTACCACATCCGTGATATCCGTAAAATTAGGCACCACATTCCTTTCTCTGCCCTGGTTTGTTTGGCTAATGGTCTAGTCTCCAGCCGTCTTGACTACTGCAACTCGCTTCTTACTGGCATTTCTAAAGCTAATTTGTTGAAGCTTCAAAGAGTACAAAATACATTGGCAAGAGCTATCACTAAAACTCCAAAATATGAGCATACATCACCAATCTTAAATCGTTGCATTGGTTGCCCATAGAAAACCGCATATTTTTCAAGACTGGACTAATTGTATTCAAGACTCTACATTTCAGCCAACCTCATTATCTTCGCTCTGTACTGACTCCCAAGACTTATCTCTACTCGACCAGGTCTTCTAGCTATGTAAATCTGACTATTCCATGTACAAGAACAGCTCTTGGAAGGTGTGCCTTTTCTGTCGCTGGTCCTAGACTCTGTAACTCTCTTCCGACAAATGTTCGCTGGGCAAAGTCTGTTTCGGCCTTCAGACCTCGACTAAAAACTCACCTCTTCCTGAATTCATTTCCTCCGTAGGCTGTCTCTGTGTCGTCTGGACTCCTCTTAGGCTTTTCGACCCGGACTCACCATGGAATTTGACTTGGACAATGATTTTTTAGCAGCGACCATCGAATGACTTGAGCATTATTACATTGA
The DNA here is from genome assembly GCA_964023275.1 of Norana najaformis. Classification (NCBI taxonomy): domain Eukaryota; kingdom Metazoa; phylum Annelida; class Clitellata; order Crassiclitellata; family Hormogastridae; genus Norana; species Norana najaformis. The sequence goes on from OZ029918.1 coordinate 17,033,716, forward strand.
CGCTACAGAAGTTCTTAGATTAGATTAGAGTGATAAAAACTGAAGTAGATGACAGGCAATCTGAAACCTACAATAGCGGCTAAGTTTGCTATAAGAAGCACAATCAGGAAGAACATTTTGGGCAAGTTCATTTTCGAATAAATAATGATGTGCTCATATTGCGCTGCTTTAGCATTACTGCCATATAACTGCTGTGTATAGGCCTACTTAAGTTGACATTCCACTGTAAATAATATTAGCGACATTTCTCATTGTTTGTCTTCCGAGCTTTGGGCTTTGCGCCTGTCTGCATTAGGCCTACTTCGATCTTGACCCATATACCAGGGTCTTTGCCTCTGAAGCCCAATAGGGCTTCGCATCCAGACCCCATTATAGGCCCGGGCCCCCCCAATGTTTACGACGGATCGACGCCTCTGATTGGAGGGAAGACGTGTAGCCTCCTTCGCAGTCTCACAGCCCCAGCCAAGCCGGCAACCAAAACATTCGACGAAATCGTGCAGGTCTTACAACGACATCTATCACCCAAACCACTGGTTATCGCTGAAAGGTTCCGTTTCCACAAACGTGATCAACGAGAGGGCGAATCGATTAAAGCCTTCATCGTCGAGATTCGTAAACTGGCGGAGCACTGCGAGTTCGGCGACACCCTGGATGCGACACTACGGGACCGCTTGGTTTGCGGCCTTCGACAAGAAGCCATCCAAAAACGTCTCCTGACCGAAGATGACCTAACGTTTAAACGGGCCGTCGACATCGCGATAGCTATGGAAACGGCGGCTAGAGAAGACGCAACAGAGCTACAGAGTCTACGTCAACCGACAGATATGGAGGTACACAAAGTTACCTCAGGTAAGCCATCGTATGCCACATCAAAGTCTCCCCATTGCTACCGGTGTACTGCTTCGGACCATCATTCGTCGAATTGCAGATTCAAAAATGCGGTCTGCCACAGATGCAACAGAATCGGACACATACGCCTGGCTTGCAAGTCAGGACAAAACCCAAACCCGAATCGCATGGCGACAGACACGGGCACGAGGAAATCAGAACGACCGAGGTATGTTCATGCACTAAGCAGCGATGACGCCGCATCCGTTGGTTCGATGGACGTAGTCGACAACTTCCACGTCAAAACAAAGGGACGAGACAAAATATGGCTATCATTACAGGTAAATGGCAAGCCGTTGCAAATGGAACTAGACACAGGATCGGGGGTTTCTATTACACACAAGAGAGGACCACCAAAGGTTGTTACACAATGTTCCCTTAAGACGGACAGACATTTTATTCCGTACGTATACAGGAGAGCGCATAAAGCCAGAAGGATATATGGAAGTTGCAGTTGATTACAATGGGCAACAGCATAAACTACCGCTCTACGTGGTCAAAAAGGGCGGACTACCGCTTTTTGGATGGGACTGGCTCCAAAACATCAAACTCGACTGGCAAAATATCCATTACTTCACATCGACGGGAACAGACATCGACACGGAATCTAAGCTAAAGAGTTTACTTGGGAAGTATAAGGCTGTTTTTACGCCTGGCTTGGGAACATTAAAAGACATCGAAGCCAGATTGACCTTCGCAGATGACGTCGAACCAAGGTTTCTTAAAGCCCGACAACTGTCATATGCCCTGAAACCGAAGGTTGAGGCCGAACTAGATCAACTCGAGAGAGAGGGGGTTCTGTCAAAGGTCGACCATAGCGAATGGGCTACACCCATAGTCCCAGTGGTCAAAAGCGACAACACTGTAAGGATTTGCGGCGATTTCAAGACAACGTTGAACCCTGTCTTGAGAGTGGATACGTACCCCTTACCCCGCATTGAGGACATTTTTGCATCGCTAGCGGGAGGCCAGAAATTTAGTAAGATTGACCTCCGACAAGCATATTTACAGATGATAGTCCAAGAAGATTGCAGGAAATACCTGACAATAAACACACACCGTGGCTTGTACCGCTATAACAGGCTAGTATTCGGAGTAGCTTCAGCCCCTGCAATCTGGCAACGTTCGATTGAGCAAGTCCTCCAAGGAATTCCCGATGTACGGTGTATCTTGGACGACATGATTGTAACGGGAAGAAATGACGAGGAACACCTCGATACATTACAGAAAGTACTGGAACGCTTACAGAAATACGGACTACGAACAAATCTAAAGAAATGTGCCTTCTTCCAGGAAAGAATCGTGTTCTGCGGGCATGAGATCGACCGTAACGGGCTACACAAAACCAAAGATAAAGTCGATGCAATACTAGCGGCACCCAGACCAGGCAACCAAAGTCAACTTCGCTCTTTCAACGGCTTAGTCAACTATTATGCCAGGTTCCTGCCAAACCTATCTACAATTATGCGGCCACTCAATAGACTATTGGAGAAAAAGGTGCAATGGATATGGTCTAATGATTGTGAGGAAGCCTTCACGACGGTTAAAGAGCTGGTTGCATCCGACAGGGTACTAGTACATTCGACCCTACCCTACCGATCAGGCTGGCTTGCGATGCTAGCCCATATGGACTGGGGGCGGTGTTATCACACGTCACCGCAGACGGCACGGAAAGACCGATAGCTTTCGTGTCCCGATCGCTAACGCCAACAGAGCGCAAGTACGCACAAATTGACAAGGAGGCCCTGGGCTTGTTTTGGGCTGGAAAGAAATTCTTCTCATATTTGTACGGCCGACATTTTACGTTAGTCACCGACCATCAGCCGCTGGTCTCAACATTCCACCCGAGTAAATCATTCCCAGCGATGACAGCCGCACGCCTACAGAGATATGCCATGTTTCTCTCAGGCCTCGACTATACTATTGAATTTCGTGAATCACACAAGCACTGCAACGCAGATGCCCTCTCACGGCTCCCACTAACAACAAAGCACGCAGGCGAACCGGACGCAGCCGACATTTTTGCCATAAGCCAAATCGAAACACTGCCGGTGACCCATGCCACGATCAGCCGAGCTACACAACGCGACCCACTCTTACCATGGGTGTATCAGCTAACAAAACTCGGCTGGGGCGCTTACTCAAAATCGCCAGAATTAGCGCCCTTCTACAACCGACGCAGAGAACTAGCGATACACCAAGGGTGCCTAATGTGGGGCGGGAGGGTGATCATTCCACAGAAACTACGCGAGCGCATACTTGAACAGCTGCATGAAGCACACAGCGGAGTGGTGAAAATGAAAAGTCTAGCCCGTAGTTACGTGTGGTGGCCTGGAATAGACGCCCAAATAGAGAACATAACTAAAGCTTGCCCAGGATATGCTAATACACAAAAAGAACCAGCAAAAGCGTCATTACACCCTTGGGAATACCCAAGCAAGCCATGGCAGAGAGTTCATATAGACTACTGTGGGCCCTTATGGGGCTATATGTTCCTTGTGATGGTCGACGAACATTCGAAATGGCCTGAGGTAGTGTGTACAAAATCAACAACATCAGAAAGAACGATCGAAATCCTACGAGAGATTTTTAGTAGAACTGGGATATGCGAACAACTCATCAGCGACAATGCCCCACAGTTCACTTCAGAAGAATTTCGAACATTCGTCACCCAAAATGGAATCCTTCACATGAAATCAGCACCGTACCATCCGGCAACGAACGGCCTGGCCGAACGCTTCGTTCAGTCCCTAAAACATGCGCTAATTGCCGCACAAACAGACGCGTGGTCACTCAAGAAGAAATTGGCACAATTCTTATTAACATATAGGAACACGCCACATACAACGACAAATGAAACACCGGCCATGTTGTTCATGGGGCGGGCCTTGAGAACAAAGTTGGACTTACTGAAACCCAACCTGGACGACCGAGTGCAGCAGAAGCAGCTTCAGGCGATAATGAACCACCCAACGGCAAACTACGGGAATTCGAAGAAGGGCAGGCGGTTATCGTACGAGATTACAGAGGTGGACAGAAATGGACTCCCGCAATAGTAAGGAAACGCATGGGGCAGTTGACATATGAGGTCTGAACGACAAACACCACGACACCAATGACCTGGCGCCGACACGTCGATTAGATGCGTGCCGCTCACGCAGCCAACACAGGCAGGACAACCATACCGCACACAGCAACACCAACAACGGACGACGAATACACCCCAGAGGCGACCCCTGGCGAAACACGAACGATGACCTGGGACCAACACATCGACCCGAGACACATTAACCACTCGACCAACACAGGTGTGCCAGCCTTACTCAGCGCGGAAGCACCGACAACGACCGGCGAATGCACCTCAGAGGCGCCACCTAGCGAAGTGAGAAGATTCTCGGACACTTCACCGCCAGGCGAAGACGAAGCGGTGACAAACACATCTGGACCATCACCAGGGGAGCGGAACAACGGTGCTGGCGAGGGGAAACGATACCCGGAAAGAGACAGGAAAGCACCAGACAGACTAAACCTGTGAACAATGTCCGAACTACACTGTGTCCGGAAAAATTCCAAGGCTTTACGGTAAATATGAAAATAATTAGTAAACATTAATCGATTTTTAAAATTCCAAAAACAGTTTAATCCTGAAATATTATTTGCACTATAATTGTTGTTTTGGCGTAAAAATTTTATAACAATTTTGTCTTCCTCGCTGAACGCCATTTTTCTAGCAACTTTCTTTACAAAATATAAAATTCAAATACGTCACTGTGACGTAATTTTAAACGGGGGCCGTTAATAAATTATAAAGAATTTTGTTGGTAATTATATATTTCAGGATTAAACTGTTTTTGGAATTTTAAAAATCGATTAATGTTTACTAATTATTTTCATATTTACCGTAAAGCCTTGGAATTTTTCCGGACACAGTGTATAAAACACTAATCGGACTATTAGAAGTATTAGAGCTCAAGCAGAACTTATACGCTTGTAGAAAGTAGGAACTCAGTACACACACACATACAAACACACATAATTTCGTAGGTATTAGTAGTGGGAATGCCAGATATAGAAGGGAGGAGATGTAGTGTATGCAGGGTCTAGCAGAATGCTTGACATTCATTGGCCAGCCAGGGTTGGCCCGCTAGAGGGCATAACTGACACACACATATATAGATAGCTAACGCCGTAGGCCAGAGAGTCAGAAATAAGCTAGCGAATACATTGTATATGTACGGTTGATAAATAAAGGGAAAATACACAATACTTTCATTAAATTCTTTCATGACAAAATATCCAGTATCAGGTTAAAATTTTCTGGTATTCCATTATCAAATGGCTTTTCATTTCCTGATCATCCTCCGCCTACTTTGATTCTCTCGCTCCAGCAACCTTGGGTGAAATCCAGTCGCTTATTTTCTCATCTCCTGACAAACAATGCCTCCTGGATGCAATTCCCACACACCTTCTCAAAAGCTGCTTTGATGTGCTTGGAACTACAATCTTGACATTAATCAATCGGTCACTTGCTGACGGTTACTTCCCAACATGTTTCTCGCATGCTATTGTCCATCCTTTGCTGAAGAAACCATCTTTGGATGCTGAAACTGTGTCAAACTACCGACCAATCTCAAACTTGAACTTTATTTCTAAACTTCTTGAACGTGTTGTTAAATTTCGACTGGAGGCACATCTGTCTTCAAACTCCTTACTCCTCCCTTTCCAGTCAGCATGTCGCAAATTCCACTCCACTAAGACAGCTCTTCTCTCTGTCCACAATGACATTATCTGCTGCTTGGGAAACTGCCAAAGTAACTGCACTTGCTCTTCTCGACCTGTCTGCCGCCTTCGACACTGTCGATCATGATATATTACTTCATCGCCTTGAGCATTGGTTTGGTATATCAGGTCTGGCCCTTAACTGGTTCAAATCATATCTCGCCTTTCGTACTCAATCTGTCTACATCAGTGGTGCAATGTCGGACCAGATACCACTCACCTGTGGTGTCCCTCAAGGCTCTGTTTTTGGCCCCGTGCTTTTCTCCTTGTACACTACTCCACTTGGCGTTTTACTTAGTCAAAGTGGTCTGAAGCACCATCTTTATGCTGATGATACTCAACTCTACAGTTCCTTTGATAATTCCTCTTCTTCTAGCTCTCTCGTTCTATTGTCTGACGTTTTTAATCAAGTTCAGTCATGGATGGCAGAAAATGGACAGCTCCTCAACCCATCCAAAACTGAGTTTCTCCTTTTTTGGAACCTCACAGCAACTGAATAAATTTAATTCTTTGAATTCCGTCCATCTAGGCATCTCTGTCGTAAAACGCAACAGTTCATCCCACAATTTGGGTGTTGTATTTGACTCCAGTCTGTCTTTCAATGAACATATCAATTCTATATGTAGGTCTGCCCACTACCACATTCATGATATCCGTAGGATTAGGCGCCACATTCCCTTCTCTGCCTTGGTTTGTTTGGCTAATGCCCTTGTTTCCAGCCGTCTAGACTACTGTAACTCGCTTCTTACTGGCATTTCTAAAGCTAATTTGATAAAGCTTCAAAGAGTTTAAAAAAACAGTGGCGAGAGCTATCACTAAAACTCCGAAATATGATCACATATCACCAATACTAAAATCGTTGCACTGGTTGCCCATAGAAAAGCGCACAATGTTCAAGACTGGACTAATTGTATACAAGACTGTACATTTCAACCAACCTCACTATCTTCACTCTGTACTGACTCCCAAGACTTACCTCCACTCGACCAGGTCTTCTAGCTGTTTAAATCTGACTATTCCGTGGACAAAAACAGCTCTTGGCAGGCGTGCCTTCTCTGTTTCTGGCCCTAGACTCTAGAACTCTCCTCCGGCAAATGTTCGCTGGGCAAATTCTGTTTCTGCCTTCAGATATCGACTGAAAACTTATCTTTTCCTGAACTTATTTCCTCTGGCTGTCTCTGTGACTTCTGGACTCCTCTCTGGCTTTTCGACCCGGACTTACCATGGACTTTGGCTTAGACAATGATTTTGTTTAGCAGCGACCATCGACTGATACCTCGAGCTTTATTACAGTGGCGCTGTAGAAGTTTTTAGATTATATTAGATTGGTAAGCGACTGCTTTAATTAGCGTTTCAGTCGACTCGTGAGTAACGTACTTATAAACATGCAGCGGGTGACAATATCTATGAAAGGACAGTTTAGAATCGAGTACGGATCTGTTTTATCAGACGAGCAGGTATTAGCATGTATGGTCAGCAATAAAGCAATATAAACAATAATCTCAATTTGGAACGATTTGGAATTCACTGCCTAGTTAAATTCGTTCTGCCAATTGTTTTTATGTCATTAAGTTGTAAACTTAAAACATAGCTCTTTCAACTTGCTGACCCACAGTAGTCTGGCTTCTGGCTTCTCTGACATACCGGAATTCGACTCAGCTTCTCCAATAGTTTATGATTTTTGACTGCGATTTTGACTTGAAGCGACCATCGATGATGCATTGGGCATTATGATAACGGCGCTATAGAAGTCTTTAGATTAGATTAGACTAGACTAGATAATCTAACATTGTCGACGAGTGAAAAATCGCGGTAAGTGCTTTTAATCATTTCAGCCGATGCAGCTGAACGCACGAAGTTTCCAGAAACGAGAACTTCGCCTTCATTGCGTCATATTTCTGGTTCTGCTCTTCACTGGATATCTTCTTATCTCAATGATCGTTCTCAACGAGTGGCAATAAACCCATCGCTCTCTGATCCTATTGCCTGTCGTTCAGGTGTAAACCTACCTCAGGGTTCTGTCCTATAGGTCCTCTGCTTTTTCCATCTTTATTTCGCCCATTTGTCAAATTGCACGCATGCATAATACGTTGGTCCGGCAATATGCTGATGACACTCAACTCTACGTTTCTCTTTCCGCAACAGATCCCTCAGCTAAAACTTAACTCGAACACTGTTTGCCCTCTCTTCATATTGGTTCTGCTTTATTGATCTTGCAGTCAATCCAGGTAAGTCAGAAGCAATTCTTTTCACAACTCACCAGCGTATGCAGTCTTTCTCTTCGCATTCATCTATTGACCTTGCAGGAATCAAAATCCCACTATTAAAACTCTTGGTGTCATCATTGACAACTCGCTCACTATGACTTCACACGTACCTATGATTTGCAGGTCTTGTTTCTACCACTTCAAGGCATTTCGTCACATCAGACATTCTCTGAGTAAAATGACATGGCTAAAACAGTGTCATGTACACTTGTTGGTTCTCGATTAGACATGCAAACGTAGTGTTATACGGTATATCCTCTCTTAATGTAAAAAAAGTTCAAGAGGGTTCAAAACTCTCTTTCTAAGGTTATAACATGTTCTTTTTCATTAAATGCATTAAATCGCCTTCGTGAACTTCACTGGCTCCCTCTTGATGATGTATTAAGTTTAAAATTGCATGCTTGACCTTTAAGGCTCAGAACACTCGTCTTCCGTCATATCTTAATACTTTGCTGACTCCATATCGCCCTCCTAGATTCTTGCGTTCTTCTGATGCTGGTTTGTTGCAAGAACCTAGGTTCAGGACAATTGTAGAATCATGTGCCTTTAGCTGCTGTGCTCCTTGCATTTGGAATCGTCTACCACAAAAGGCCCGATTTGCAAACTCGCTCTCATCATTTCAATTTCTTCCCAAGACTAACTACTTCACCCTGGCTTTTGCATGATTTTATCTTGGTCCCAAGCGAACATGCATCCGCGCCTCTGATTCAGGTGTAGGCCTACTGACATTGCGCGCGCTACAAGTGCTTAAAATAACTAAAATAAATAAAATAAGATATCAAAACAACACAGCTCACATGTGACTCCGAACAGCTAGGTTAACAGCGTTTCCGATTTTTGACTCAACAACCGAATCCGATGCTGCTGTCCGATGGATCATAATCGTAATCGTAAGCTCGGTGTTTCTACAGCGCCCAAAGAAAGCCAAGCCGCGGGAACCAGCTTATTCATAGGCTCAATCAAAATAAAATCGACAGACAGAAAGAGCGGTTCCAGGTAAAGTTCAAAGAGTAAGGCAGGTAGACAGACGGTAATGTTACGTATGTAACGTACTTATAAACATGCATCCATGGAGGGGAACGGGTGACAATATCTATGTAAGGATGTAACAGCCTGCGTTACGTTTAAGGACACTGCCGGATGCTGTCGGGACAGCCTGGAGGACAGAACTACGAATTTGCCGGGTGAATGTAGTGGGTTCGAATCTTGGTTGGTCGAACTTGCAGCTCGACTTCGTACAGCACCCTTCCCATAATCCCATAAAAAGTGGGCGGTCTCTTAATCTTGTATACGAAGGACAGGAAGTTCCTTAATTCCTTCCGCCTGTTGATCACCAGATGGCCGACAGTTGTCCTTCTGAAAGAGCGTAAGGATTCGTTTTGGCTATCCCAGCAGGCTTGTCTTCATTTAAAAACGGGCGCTGCATAAAGTCTGAAGAAGGCGCTACATGAATCATTTAATTTGTGTTCTAATTCGGCTTGGCGCTGTAATAAGTCCTCTCGCGACTGAACCTGACTCTCTAACAACTGAGTCTGGCGCTCTAATAAATCTTCTTTCTGTGAGAAGGATGCTGTTAAGGATTCTACCACTTCACTTAAATCTAGCCCTAAAGTCAACGTATCTCTGCGAAAAAGTATCAAATTCAGACATGTTTTCCTTTTCTCAAGTTTAATCTTAACTACCAAGATTACTACCTTAACTAGATTTAGTTTTCAGTAATTGTATCTTATCTATGCATCAAAAATTCTGATTCACAACAATCTTCAAATTCAACTATAAATTTACAGGCTAGAAGAAAATTGCCAGCCTGACAGGCGCTCAAAGAATTCGCCCACAAATTAGACATAAAAGAAAATATACGACTCCCTGGTTAAAAATGGCGAGCACATGTTTCATTGGCAGCTGTGAAGACGAGATACGAATCGAAAGCCACGTCTCCCTCCCACCGACAGCGATTTGACGGAGCACATTAACAGCACCAGAACCCCGACGAAAATCCTCTAAAATCTATTGAGTCTCAAAGTTATCTAAAGTAACTCCGTAATAGTTTCGAAATACTGGCCTGAATTCGACAATGGGTAAAATTTGCTGGAATAGGTGTTTCCTGGGAAGTGTGGTTACACAAGATGCGAAATGCCATGCTGAAATAAAAAGAAGAATAGCTATGGGAAAGGACGCATTCTGTAAAAGGAGGGAACTAATGAGAGGGAAACTAAATCAGAACCTGAAGAAACGACTGGTGAAAACCTTGGTTTGGAGCGTGGTTCTGTATGGATCAGAAACATGGACTCTGAGAAAGGAAGACATCAGAAGATTGGAAGCATTTGAGATGTGGATATGACGCAGGATGGAGAGAGTCAGCTGGACGGAGCACATTACAAATGAGGAGATACTGCAAAGAGTAGAGGAAGAAAGATCCTTGGTGGGTACAATTAGAAGTCGACAGAGGAAATGGATTGGCCACATAATGAGAGGGAACTCACTCGTAAGAACTATTATCGAGGGAAGAATGGAGGGACGAAAAACAAGAGGAAGACCTAGACAGATGTTACTGGACTGGATGATCACGGATGGATACAGCGGACTGAAAAGAGATGCTCAGCACCGTGAAGAATGGCGCCATCGGACGTATGAACCTGCCTAGAGGGCAGAGAACCACAAGAAGAAGAAGATGTCAGAGGTCCCTTCCGTATCGAAATCGACCGCGAACTACTCGTTTTCCTTAAGCGTCGTCTAGCCGCTGAAAATCGGCCGCTCCCGCCAAAATCAACGGAGATCAACAGGTCCGAGTATAAAAGCTCCTCTCTCAACGATAGCACGGCCGCAACTACTCATTTCGCGCTTTCTGCGCTCTTCAGGCGGCAATCATGACTAGCAGCGACAGCCACCAGCCTTACCTACGCGCTCGCAACCGTCGACTAAAATGTGGGAACAGACCGCGACGACATCGATCAATATACCACCATCATCACTACCTCTGGTGGTGCCATACTGAGTGCAGATTTATTTGGCGCTATATCAATTTCCGTTACAGAGACAGTTTAGAATCGGGAAGGGACCTGTCTTGTCAGAAGATCAGTTATTAGCGTTTATGGTCAGCAAAAAAGCGATATAAATAATAATCTGCATGAGGATGGTGTTTCGGATTGGAGCGGGGGGGAGAGAGACAGACAGAGTCAGAGACAGACAGACAGACAGAGTCAGAGACAGACAGACAGCGAGAGAGGGAGAGAAGGGGAAAAGGAAGAATCAGGATAGGATCTATGGAAGAGGGGAGTGTTTTCAGTTTAAGTGAAAGACCTGTGCAGAGACTGCAAGAGGTGAAGTGTTGCTGAATTCGAATGATGGGTCAGATAATTGTTGCAATTCTGGCGGGAGCTTTTTCCAAGTGTGTGGGGCAGCTATAACAAAGGAGCAATTTCCAAATTTTTAAGGATGAGCTGACGGAAGTATGGAGAAGTGTCAGGGCGGAAGAGGAATGGGTTGAACGGAATGGTTAAACGGTAAATAACTGACGAAGATAAGATGGTTGGGAGGATTGAAATGCGTTAAGGCAAGCGATAGGACTTTGCAGCCTACTCTATTCAGGTATTTTAAGCCAGTGAAGCGATTTTAGAACAGGAGTAATGTAAAGGTGTTTGGAGGTTTTGGTGACAGCACGAGCAAGGGCTTTTTGGATGGCGTAAAGGCGGATTATTTTGGTGGCGTCTATATTTAGGAAAGGTGAATTACAGTAATCAAATTTTGCATGGGCAAATGATGTGGCGATTGTAGATGCAGTTTTTTAAGACAAGCATGGACCGAATTCTGCAAAGGTCACGGATATGCATGAAGCAAGATCGGGAGAAACACTTAGGTTTCGGTCGAAGATCACACTTAAGTTGCGTACAGAAGAATTAGTATTAAATGTGTGAATAGTCCAGGCTGAGGGAAACAGAGGAGTAAGGAATTTTCTTTAGTGGGTCACGCAGACCTATGAGTATGAATTCAGTTTTAGATGGATTCAGGAGCATGAAGTTAGATGTCATCCAGGAGTAGTTTTGTGAAACCACATGAAGAAGGTCAGTAAAACAATTAGGGGAGAAAGAGGTGAATAGTTCGGTGTCATCAGTATAGAGGTGATGGTCAAGTGAGGATGCTTTATTGAGTGAACTGAGCGATGTTGTAGAGGATAAACAAAAGAGGTCCAAGAACGGAGCCTTATGGAACTACACAAGTGAGAGGGCATGATTGGAAAGATGTTTTAACAGAGCGAGAGAGAGAGAGAGAGAGAGAGAGAGAGAGAGAGAGAGAGAGAGAGAGAGAGAGAGAGAGAGAGAGATGGAGAGAGAGAGAGAGAGAGAGAGAGAGAGGGATGGAGAGAGAGAGAGAGAGAGAGAAGAGAGAGAGAGAGAGAGAGAGAGAGAGAGAGAGAGAGGAAAGATAGGACTGAATCCAAAGGACACCAGTGTAAGTAAAACCAAGCCAGGTTGAAAGTCGGAGCAAAATATTGTGATCAATGATGTCAAAAGCTGCTGAAATATTGTGGCAAAAATAATGAGTGCCGAATATGCAAATGAGTGTCGAATATGTAAATGAGTGCCTAATATGTAAATGAGTACTGAATATGCAAATGAGTGCCGAATATGCAAATGAATGCCGAATATGCAAATGAGTGCCCTATATAAGGTGGGGAGAGGATTTGTCGTAGTTGTCAGTTAGTTGTCGTCGTTCGTTTGAAGAAGTTGCTAATGTGCTTAATCTGATTGTCGGATCGAGAATAAAAGTTATATTTCGGATGCTTTTGGCTTGGTTGACTACGTCATATCCCGATATACCCCGGGAGCCCTACAGATACGGACTCGGCTAAGCACTAAGGAGGCCATCCTGACTCCTTCCATAACTCGGCCTGGTGTTGGCGGAAGGGAGTACCGGTGGTGCGCTACAATATCAAGAAGGCAGAGGCAAGAAACCTGTTGATGAGAGATGGCAGAGACAAGCTTGTTGTGTAGAGAAGTGAGTAGGGTTCCTGTTGAGTGACATCTAGTAAAACAAGATTGGAGTGGATTAAGAAGCGAGTTGAAGGCTAGATAGTCATTGATCCGAGAGAGAACAAGCCGTTCAGTTAATTTGGAGATGAAAGACAGGTTAGAAACAGGCCGGTAGTTCGAGAGGTTTTGGTCGAAGATCACTCCTAAGTTGCGGACAGAAGAGTTAGACGGTAGATAATTTAGAAGTGGGTTAGAGGAGTTCCGATGGAGGAGTTGGTTTATGGTTTTCCAAAGAAGGCAGGGCGAGAGGATCGGGAACGAACTAGGGAGGAGTAAAATCTTTTTTAGCTTTAGCTAGAAGGTAATGATATTTATTTATGACAAATTTCAGGGTACAGAGAAACTGAGGATCTAAGGTGCGTTTGTAAGCATGCTCAAGGCCAAGCCGGAAAGATTTGTAGGCCTGAAGATAGGAATTGTACCAAGGATTGTTGGAGTGAGAGCAGGATTTGTAATAATTAATAGATGCATGTTTATCGGGAATATTGGAAAAATTGGTGTCGTAGGAAGACAGAAGGTCATCAGGAGAGACGGGTGTATTTAAAATATACGAACACTGCCTTTAAGAAGGGGTAGGCAGATCGGCAAGATGATGCTCTGAAGGCAACATACAAGATAACGTGTAAGGAAGCAAAGAAGGATGTGGCAATAGCCAAAAGTAAAGCATTACATCATGTATACTAAGAATTTAACACCAGCGAAAGAGTGGCAAAGATATATAAAATAGCAAAAGCAAGACTAAGAAGTAAACAGGATAAACAATCAGTGAATATAATTAAAGATTAAGGATAACAAATCAGTTAACATAATTAAATAGCAAGACGGTAAAATTCTGAGTATGAATTACAAAATGAAGAAAATTCTAAGGAGCCGCTAGAGTAAGCTATCCCTGTGACAGGGCCGGAAAATGAAATTACTCGCAGAGATTGAGATAGCAATTGAAAATATGAAAAACAGCAAATCACTGGAACAATCAGGAATGACTGCCGAAATGTTTAAAGCACTTGGACATGATAGGATTGAATAGCTAGACATAATTTTAAACGACTTTATGAAAACAGGAAGGAAGGGCTGCCACAAGATCTGAAGGAGAGTGAAACAGTAGCAATATTTAATGAAAAAAGGAGGCGTGTTGGAATGTAGTAACTACAGAGGAATTAAGCTGCTGGTAATTGGACTTAAAGTGTACGAAAGGGTGATCAAAGGGAGCATTAGGGAATGGGTCAAGCTACATGATAGCCAGTTTAGCTTTAGACCGAGTAGAGGCACTACAGATGCAATATTCAAATCGAAACAGGTGCAGGAGAAAATACAAGAAGAAAACAACAAGAGATATTGGACTTTTGTGAATTTGGAAAAGGCTTTTGATAGAATACCGAGACAGTTCATATATCGGAGTCTGAGGAATAAGGGAGTATTTGAGAAAATAGTGCGACTGGTGAAATCAATGTAAAAAGATACACAAACTACAATGAGGAGCAATATAGGAAACATAGAAAAATTTTAGATTCGAGTGGGTGAACATCAGGAATAGGCCTACTGCCTGAGTCCTTTGCTGTTCATCGTTGTAATGGATGCCATACTGGAAAATGTGAGAAATAGTTGTAATTGTAATTTAAATTTATAGAGCGCATCTTAGAGGATAAACTGAAACGGGGCGCTCCTGGCCCGAACAAGTAGAATCACTATTAAACAGTATAATCAGTCTTCAGGCGCTTGCGGAACACTGAGAAAGGGAGGGAGAGGAGCTCAAGACGAATTTGCTCCAGAGAGACTGTGAACTGTTATTTTATTTTCTTCAACATGACAACTCCAATCTTGCCAGTTACCGACATTTTATTCTTCTCGACACGTTCTTCGTATATACATTAACACGCTCCCAATCACTGTGTACACATATATACACATCCAGTGTACGCCCTCATCCCGTCACGCCTCACCGGCTAGCAAAACCGTGCTCACATTACCTTTATCCCTCATTTTTCAAGGTCACAAATTATCTTTCAAAATTTGTGAACTTGCCACCATCACATACACAACTTATCTCAATAATGCAATCTTATCTACTTTATACATCAATGTAATCTTATCTACTTTATACATCACATTCTTGACAAAAAATCAGCAACCGTATTCAAACGCCCTTTCTTATAATGTATTACTATATCAAAATTTTTTTTTTGTAAATTGTACGTTTTTCTAAAGCGATCATATGGATTCCACCCGCGCACGGGTGAGATCCTTCACCACCGCTACACGCCATTTAAGGTCACCGCGCACGGACCGTACTAGCCCGAGATTCAAATCTCTGAAATAAGCCACGACCGGGACGCGAACCTGGGATCCTCACGCACCGAGGCTTCCTTGGCGTACGCGCTTACTGAGGTTTGTAACGCTAATGCCCACCGTACCAATTTGGCAGACTTCGACATAGATTCGGTTAAATAAGTGAGTGGGTTATGGTCCGTGTAAACATTAATTTTGGATCCAATAACAACTTCTTTCAATTTGTTCAATGCCCAAACTATGGCATAAGCCTCCTTCTCAACAGTAGCCCATCGTTTTTGGGTATCCGTTAACTTTTGACTGATAAAAGAAACAGGGCGTGGAATTCCCTCACAGTCTACTTGTGTTAGAACAGCCCCTACAGCAAAATCACTACTATCACAAAATAAACTAAACGGTTTCCCAACCTCAAACACATGCAAAACCACATTGCAACGTATCCTATCCTTAATTAAATCAAATGCTTGCTGATGTTTATCAGTCCATACAATTTTATCCGGCATCTCTTTACATGTTAAATCAGTTAACGGTTTCGCTAACTTTGCAAAATCCATAATGAATTGTCTGTAACACCCAAAAAATCCTAAAATTTGTTTTACTTGCTTCTTACTTTCAGGTGGTTTCAAATTAACCAAACTTTCAATCCTCTCTGGATCCATCATTTTCCTGCCAGATCCAATTACATGTCCAATAAATTTCACTTCGCTTTTAGCAAAAATGCATTTCTTTACATTCAAAGTAATATCATGTTCCCTCATACGTTTCAAAAATGCCTCTAAGTGTTTCAAATGTATACCCCAGTCCTGGGAATGAACCGCAATGTCATCCACATAAGACTCTGAAAATTCACGTATAGGCTGTAAAACCATGTTAATAGCCTTGACAAATGTTCGCCCAGAATTTACCATACCAAATGGGACTCTGGTAAACTCGTACAGTCTATTGTGGGTCACAAACGCCGTTTTCCACTGATCCTCTTCTTTTACTGGACAAGTCCAATATGCGCTTCGACAGTCCAATATTGAAATGACGTTGGATTTTCCGACCTGATTCATAACATCACTGACGATCGGCATGGGATATTTACAGTCCACGGTAAACGAGTTGATATATCTGTAATCGCATGCAAGTCTCAACGAACCATCTTTCTTTTTCACGATGACTGATGGACTTGCCATTCTACTCGATGAAGGTTTGATGATCTTGTTTTTTAACATTTCGGTGATCTGTTTATCTACCTGTTCCCGATAAATGACAGGAATTCGATAAGCCATAAATTCTTTTTCTTTGAATTCTGGTTTCAGGATAATCTCATGTTCCACGATAGTGCATAAACCTGATCTGTCAGAGAAACGATCTGCATACTTATTTAAAAGGTCTATCAGCTGTTTTTGTTGACTTGGTGTCAAATGAGCAATTTGCTCATAATCCAACTCAATCGGTTTCCCATCTTCCTCTTTCTTTTCGGCACCCTGTGGCAATTCAACTACTGTTCCAAAATCTTCGTCTTCCTCCACAATCAGACCACAACTTAATGTTCTTGGTACATACTTTCGCATTTTGTTTGCATGCATCACTCTTCGACTGTCACCTCCCATGTCAACTAGATAAGAATCTTTTGATCTTCTTTGTAACACAACACATGGGCCGTGCCATCTGGATAATAATTTATTCGTTGACGTCGGATACAGGACTATCACCTTCTCTCCAATTTCAAATTCTTTCTCTTTTGCTCTTCGGTTGTACTGTTCGGTATATTGATGCTGTTTTCTTTCTGCGAAACCTTCTGCATATTTTCCTTCGTTTCTTTCAGATATTTTATCGGTTGAACGCCAATGTGAGGTGGTAAGTTAATTTCTTTCGACCAACTTTCTTTCAGAATTGTTAAAGGTCCTCTTGGATGTTTTCCATAAATTAACAAATACGGCGCTACTCCTGTCGTTGCATTAGGAACTTCTCTTAACGCCCAAACTGTGAATGGTATAATCTTATGCCATTGACGTGGATTATCAATAATCACATGATGTATCATTTTTTTAAACGTTTGATTCCATCTTTCAACTAATGCTGCTGCTTCTGGGTGTCCAGGCGTATCGAATCTTGGACTACATCCCATCATTTTAAGAAATTCTCTTGTTAAATTGGCTGTGAAGTTCGTTCCTTGATCGCTGGTAATTACTGACGGAACTCCCACATCAATGAACATCTGCATTAATGCTTCACATACCGCTTTTGCTGACAACGATTTCATTAGATATATCATAGGGCACCTTGTACATGAATCGACGATACATAGACAATACTTGTGTCCCACTGCAGAAGCTGGTTCTATGGGACCAACAACATCCATAGTCATCCTTCGGAAAGGAATTTCTTCCCTAGGTATAGGATTAATTGGTACCCTATCCATCACCAAGTTTCTCAATTTCAGTTGGCAATTTTCGCAGGACTTGCAATATTTCTCGACATCTCTTCGCATTTTTGGCCATACAAATGATAACTTGATTCGTTCTCTTGTCTTTTCATCTCCAAGATGTCCACCAAATACAGATTCATGCGCCAGTTCCAACACTTGCAATCTTCTTTCTTTGGGCAACACGAGTTGGTATATCACTTGATCCAACATCTTATACCTTTTATAAAGTAACCCATTTACTACACAAAAGTCAGAACCTTTGTTTCTCGCCATCTTCCACCATGATACTAATGATTCATCTTCTCGTTGTTGTTTTTCAAACTTTGTCGCATCTGCCATCTGCATTTGTTGTTCATCACTTCTGTCTTCTTCTCGAAATAATTCTCTTATTTCCAAATCACCTTCGGTCCACTCTTTTGTTTCAATCTCTTCTTCGTTCTCGCATCTCCTACTATCTTTCTCCTCTTCTTTCTTTGTCACCTCTTTCTGCTTTATATTTCCTTTGCGTCCTTTTCCGGTGTCATTATTATCCACATTTTCAGTTTCCTGCTCCACTTCACCCTCTTCTACTTCATTTCTTTTACTTTGCATTCTTGTCACCACGTTTACTTGCATTTCACCTTTTATCATATTCATCTGTGGTACAGCTCTCAATTCTTCAATCATCGTAGGATGCAGTACCAATCTTTCCTTGCTACTCATTTTTTCCAAACTTGCACCTATCAGCGTGACATAAGGCGTAATCGAGTATTGACTCTGTGAAAACCCATCTGTTTCTTCATTATTGTTGTATATTCTCATCTGCATTTTCACCAATTTAGCAGGGATAGCATCTCCTGCTACACACTGAATTTGTACATTTCCGACCTCTTCAACTTTCATGCCCTCCAGTACTTCGTTGCTAATCACTGGGATCTCTGTTCCTGAGTCGATTAATGCTTTGATTTTCCTTGGTACTCCATCCATACCACACATTTCCACATCTATATACTGCAATGCTGCTTTCTTAATCATGGTTGACATCCTGTCTTTCCTTGTAATGTTTTCATGACTTTCCGAACCCATTAATTCTTCCTTTTGTAGTTCCACTTTCATGATAGTTTTTACTTCTTTCTTCTCTTCAACTTCTCCTTTTGACATAATATAACCTCCTTTTACAAGTGGATGTGATATGCTCTGCAGATTATCGGGCATATTCATCACTTTAATTCGATTAACTTGTGCATTATCTGCATTATTCTCACCACCATCTATCTGAGTCTCGTCAATCACTTGCATCTGATTCACTTTTGGATTTCCTGTATTCCTTGCATAATTGCTATTCGTACTCGTAAGTGTACAATTTTTGACCAAATGTTTACCAGATCCACATCCCTGACATCGTTTCATCTCACTTCTCTGCTCATTACCGCTTGTTCTTCTGAAAAGACCACTTGCATCTCTTCTGATAAAATTCTGTGACGACCTGTTGTAAGTCTGTCCATACCTAACTGGTTCTTTTTGTTCCGTACCCACTGGAAAATTTGTTCTGGTCTCTTTTTTAAACTGGTTGTCAAACCCTTGACCCCCGGTCTCTTTAATTCCTCTCCATTTCTCCGTCGTACTTTGGTTGCTTCCCCAACGTTCATAGTTATTCTTGTTCCACACACCTGTACCAATCCGGTTATTTACATGCATATCAGCTAAATCCGCCACTACACTAGATTCAAAACAGTCAACTCCCTCTTTCGACAAAACAAAATGCATTGTACCTGGTGGTAAAGTCTCTTTTAGTTTATTTGCCACAAACAGATCAAATAACTTATCGTAGTCTTTCTCCACCTTCCTACTCCTGACGTAATAGTTTAGCAAATTCTTGAGCCTAGCTGTAAACATCGTGTACGTTTCTTCTGCCATCTTTTTAGCATCTATAAATCGAGACATGTACTCTCTCGGCGTTAGTTTAAATTCTTTCAACAAATGATCTTTGACCTTTTTGTAATCTTCCATATCCGCATATGATAATCTATTCAAAACAGTACGGGCTTTTGACGTCATCATTGGCAACAACAACTTTACCCAATATCTTTCATCGACCTCAAAACTGCTAAACGCGTTCTCCACGGTCTCAAAATATAATGGCACTTCCATCACGTCAAAGGGCATGCTCGGCAAAACGTGCTTCATGGCATCTCCTATCTTCTTGATCTTCGCTAACAGCGTTTCACTTTCTTGCTGTTTCTTTTCTAATAACTCTGTCTGCCTCTTGCGCTCTTCCCGTTCCTCAGCCAATTCCTTCAGATGCGCCTCTTTCAGTGTCCTTTTCTTTTGTTCCATTTCTATGCGTTCTTGCCTTTCCACTTCTGCTCTTTCCATAGCTTCCTTCTTTAATTTCAAATCTTCTTGTCTGGCTTGTTCTGCCCGTTCTCTTTCTAACATACGTTCCACTTCTCTTGTTGATTCTCTTTCTCTTTGTTCTTCCATCTGTTGCAGACGCTCTAATCGCTCTCTTTTCTTATTCTCTTCTATCTCCATCTGTTGTTCCATTCTCCTCCGTTCGGCCTCTTCTCGATCTTTTCGTGCTTGTTCCATTTGAAACTCAAACTTTTGTCTTTTCAATTCCAATTCCTCTTTGCAAACCTTTTCTGCTTTCTCTTCTTTCTCCCTTTGCAACTCCAATTCCGCTTTCCGAGCCTGTTCTACTTTCTCTTCTTTCTCCCTTTACAACTCCAATTCCTCCTTCCTTCGTTTCTCTTCTCTCTCTTCTCTCATTATCATCCACTGCAGAAATACTTCCATAGACATCGGTGCAGGTGTTTTCTCGACTGCTTTTTCTACAATGCCACCTACTGCTCCTTCTTCAGTTGCTTCTTTTAGCCATACTTCAGCTAACGTCTCCATCAAAGCCTCGCGTGTCATGTCCTTCGTCTGTTTCTCCGTATACCCCGCTTTCAACAACAGTTGCTTTAGCCTGTCAGACGACATTTTCTTTATATCACTCTGCTTTTCCGTCGATAACCGCTCCATCTTACTTGTTTACCTCAGGTGATATTCGTCTAATGAGTTCACCTTTACGGACAGTGGTTTTGTTTCGTGCCGAACAAATAAGTTTTATACCTGTTCTCAGTTGTTTCTGCGTAGCTTCACCTTCTGTGCTTCTTCTCGTTCACGTCCACGTCCACGTCCTAGTTTTCTCTCCGGTTGCGACTTCTTCTCTTCGTCCTTATCAACGTTCCTCTTTATATTCTTCGGTTTCCTCGACTCGTTCTCTCTTCGGTTGGGACTTCGTATTCCGCCGCTCTAACCACCAAATGTGAACTGTTATTTTATTTTCTTCAACACGACAACTCCAATCTTGCCAGTTTCCGACATTTTGTTCTTCTCGACACGTTCTTCTTATACACACGAACACGCCCCCAATCACTGTGTACACATATATACACATCCAGTGTACGCCCTCATCCCGTCACGCCTCACCGGCTAGCAAAAACGTGCTCACAGTGACGGTTCCAGCAGATGGGACCAACATAGGCAAAGCTTTTGGACTGGGCAGCTGCAGTTCGCATGCGAGGGACAAACAGGAGATCCTGGGTGACCGAGCAAAGGAATATGTTGCATGCTGATGACCTCATAGTGGCAGACGACGCAGCGACAAATATACAAATGTGTTTCACTGACTGGCAGAGGGCACTGGAGAGCAAGGGTCTTAAAATAAATATCAGTAAAACAAAGACCATGGTATGTTCCAAACTGGTTGAGACACTTGTGGTCAAGCACATCCCAGGAAACGCATTGAAACAAGTAGAAACCTTTAAATATCTTGGGCCGATAATGAATACTAAAGGAGGATGCGAAAACGATGCTAAGAACAGGATCAAAGCATCTTGGCAAAATTTGAAAGACTTGTCGGTGTCGGTATATTATGCAACATCAAGATACCGGTTCAACTCAAAGGAAGGGCACACAAAACGATAGTAAAACCGGTAATGATACGAAGAAGAAACCTGGACATTGACAAAAGAGGAGGTAAAGCTTATGGAGAAAAGAAAAATGAGAATGCTGCGATGGATACTTGGAATCTCATTGAAAGACAAGAAAAGGAGTATATCAGACAATTATTGGGAGTGGCATGCATATATGACAAGGTACGAGAAGCTATGTTGAGATGGTATGGTCATGTGACGAGGAGAGAGGAGGAAAGCTGTGAGGGTATCCGATTGGCCGATTCTGGCCACGCCCTCTAAGTGGTAAAGCAGAGACATCCAGCACGCGTCTGGAGAGACAGACGTTCTACTGTTAGCATCCGATCTGGACAGAGCTCACTCGATATTCTTATAACCACATATCATATGCTTATATAACTGTAGACTTGTAGATACCTAGCGTGATAGAAAAGTAGCTTTTTATGATGTTAAAGTATATCATTGATACTGGGAGTGGCATGTATATCTGACAAGGTACGAGAAGCTAGATTGAGGTCATGTGATGAGGAGAGAGGAGGAAAACTGCATCAAAAGAATTATGACAGCAAAGGTTTACGGACGCCGCAGTCGGGGAAGACAAAAAAGAGACGATGGGGAGACACGATTCAGCAAGATCTAAAGCTCCTCAGACTGAAGAAGAAAGATACCGAAGATAGAAACAAATGGAGAAGTAGGATCCGTGTGGCTGACCCCTCCTCTAGGAGGGATTAATTCCAGCCAGAAGGAGAGAGATCTCGATATTACGATTACGATTACGACTACCACTACTCTGTCACTTTCTCTTCATTATCCGTAACGCTTAAAACCCCTCTTCTCTCCTGCAATTCATCACCCAGCCACGACCTCCAAGTTTGACTGGGAGAGAATGGTTTTGAGTGTTCCTCAAATGCCATCGTGCTAAGCGTACTTTTACATACTTACAGATAGTGTTAGCTTAACATTGGTTTCGAGGAACCAGAGCAATAATCACGCCGCCATTTTGATGGCGGATTGAAAGCTTTGTTTACAGTGGAAGGTTGATAATTATAATTAATAAGTTATCATCTAATTTAGTATATTTACTTTTGTTTGTTTCTTTTTATAATTTATATTGTACAGATTTTTATCTAAAAAGTTATTAACTAAAGTTGGTCATTTTGGTAGTTTTGAAACGATTTTATGATGAACTACTGTTTACGCCATGCAGCACAAATCGCGGAAAAAGTAAATTATGTTGCGCCAAGTCTACACGAACAAATTGTAATGTATTAGTTTAAGCAATATGATATTTTCCCATTAAATCACGATTGCCTATCTATATTTTAGTCTTCAGGTGGCAACCTGAAAAAGACTAAATTGGCTTACCACTTTACTGGTGTTAAATAGCGACATCATATGGCTTCATATGTTTTTGCTGGAGACCCTACTTTACCCCAGTTTTTTCTGCAATATTGCGGAATAATGCCAAATGACATTCTTTTTTAAAAATCATTTGTTATTTAATGATACAAAAACTGTTTAAGAACTATGCTTTAATTATTTAAGGACAAACTATAACTGTATCATATCCTGTGGAAGTACAGGGAGTTGTATAAAACATAAAAAATATGTATGAAAAAAATGAAGTTGAAAATTTCTAACTAATATAACGTCAGACTTCAGTGTGCAGTTAAGGTGCGGATTTTGTTGAATGGGCTAATCTCATGTAATCTTCAAGAACTGGCCTACTTATAAACAGTATCCTACTTATAAACAGTATGGCTACCCCAGACTGCGAGAGAAATTATAGTCCTGGAAACCATCTGATGCTGAAAGACAAATTGCAGAAATGAACAACAATGATGATGGGAAGGCATCCATCAGAGATGATTTTTCAGGTAAGGAAGACAGTAGTTTGAAGATTTCCACAGCATCCACTGGAGTGAGGTTGTTGAGATATGTGTCAGCGTGGTTCCCTGGTTTGTCTGAGCAGCTGCTTGGCAATCGATACCTTTGAACGAATGAATGAATATTAAGAGATTAACGTGCCAGACATCAAAAATAATTTGAATCAGAGGCACGGTCAGTCGCTCAGGGGGAGTCAGGCAGTAGCAAAATAGGGAAAACTAGGTGATAGGTGAGTTGGCAAAATAGAAGGTTTTAAGTTGCCGCTTGAAGCATGAGAATGATGGAGCGGATTGGATGGAGAAAGGAATGTTGTTCCAAATCACAGGCGAAGCCGAACAGAAGGCACGTTCCCCAATAACTTTGCCCAAATAAGGTTGTCGCAGGTTCAGAGGGTTACTAGATCGTGTGCTACGAACAGGAACATGAAAATCAATTAAAGATTGGAGATAGGTAGGTTGCTGGTTATGGAGAAGTTGATAGGTGATTGTAGCTATTTTGAAATCAATGCGTCTTGAAACCGGGAGCCAGTGAAGTTGTGAGAGAATGCCAGCAGATGAAAGGTTGCAGTTAGGATGGACAGGGCTTGCTGCCAAGTTCTGTACCCACTGTAATTTTCTGATATTATAAGATGGTATGGAAAAGGATAGAATTGGCCTAGTCAAGTCTAGATTGGACAAGAGCAACAGCGATCGCAGCTGCCATATCATCAGTGAGAACCGAACGAATATGTCTTAAGGCTCTAAGATGGAAAAAAGCGGTTTTGCAGACGGCAGAAACATGTTGCTTAAAGGTAAGGGTAGCATCAAGAATGACTCCAAGGGTTGTAATGTTTTCTGAAAAGTTCACATTTGTAAATTAATTTGGTGAATGGGAGGAAAGTGATGTAAACGTTGACGGGTGCCAAGGAGAATTGCATCTGACTTGTTGGGATTAGGACAAAGACCATTTTGATAGAACCAGGCACTGTTCAAGCATGCTAATGCCGGTATCAAAGCTGTCAGATGAGAAGGCTATATATAATTGAGTTTCATCAGCATACTGCTGATGGGAAATGCCAAAATAAGATATAAGATGGCCAACAGAAGAAGTGAAAGCAGAAAAAAGAATTGGGCCAAGCACAGAGCCCTGAGGAACACCATTGTCAAGAGGAGTAGGAGTAGAAATTGACTGGCCGATTCGAATGGTTTGAGAGCGGTCTGACAAGTAGGATGAAAGCCAACTGAGGGCAGTTCCAGAAATGCCGAAACTGCTGCTCAGCCTGGAAATGAGCGTCGCATGATCATTGGTGTCAAACGCGGCACTAAGGTCAAGTGAGACCAGAAGTGTGGGTTGGCCAAGGTCTGCAGCACAGTAAATGTTATTTTAAGCTATAAAGTAAGGCAGTTTCCATTGAATGGGATGGTCGGTAGGCAGATTGAAGGGTATTGAAATTTGGTGATCCAATGATGTGTGGCTGAAGTTTGGCAAGAAATAACCGTTAAGTATTTTTGAAATATTATTGAGGTTGGATATTGGGCGGTAGTTGGAAGGACAGTCCGGGTCAAGACCAGGTTTCTTGATAAGTGGGGTGACTGCTGCTGTTTTGAACAACGAAGGAAAGATGCCATCACAAAAGGAGAGATTGGCCAATTTACAGATGAGTCCAGAAAAAATAAAGGGGGTGATTTTAGCAGAGATGTAGGGATAAAATCAACAGATTTACATTGCACGGAAGTAATAATTTTGTGGACTTATTGAAGTGTAAAAGGTGGCAAAAAAGTGAGTGGGGAACCCAAGTACAGAGGATCGGGGAAAACAAATGCGGTAGCAGAGGCAGCAGTAGAGGCGACTGACCGTTTTAAGTTAGCAATCTTATCCATGAAAAATTTTGAAAACAAAGAACATAGTCTGTCAAGCTCATCAGTAGTGCAATGGTGGATTGTTTCCACAGAATGAAGTAATTGTTTTGAAATGGACCAACGTTCCCAATGTTGGATGCAGATGCCAACTGCTCACGGAAAAAATCCTGACGGGACTTGTTTATCAGTCTGTTAGCCCAACGGCATGCCTGTCTGTAAGCTATGCGGTCCGATTCTTTGTGAGTGTTCCACCAGCGACACTCAAGTCGATGTCTCAAGCGTTTGGCATCTATGGCCTCAGCTGACAGAAACTTGTTGATGGCTTTTGGTGGTCGACGAACAATGGTACGCAAAGGGGCAACGTCCTCTAATACTCTGGCGATGACGCTTTTCATCTGCTCTGCGAACGATTCAGCAGTGGTCGCAGGTGCTGTGAACAGTGATGAACTGTACAATCTCTGCTCAAACTCCTTAAGGTCAATGTTCTTAATTTGCCAAAATGAAAATGTAGTGGGTGGATGAAATTGAGCTGCATCAGCATCTATCGTAGCAGTGATGAGATGATGGTCTGAGATATGTCCTGCATTTGACTTTATTGACTTGATGTTGTTGATGAAGAATTCTGAGAACATCACACAGCATTTCTTGCATTTTTCAGTTGGTAGCATATCAGATGGTACTGTGGAATGCAGTACATCCTTCACTGCTGACCATTGTTGACAAGAAGTGTTAGGCTTTTCCAGAATGGTGTCATTGTAGTGACACCACATATGATGTTCTGTACATGTACATGTACTGTAGTAATTCGTTGATGAGTTTGTTGGCATTCTGGAATGCTGACCAGACAAGTTCATCATCGGTAGCCTTCCATCGCCTTTCTAGGCATCTTCGAAGTCATTTTGCATCTGTAGCTTCCAGAAACAGTCAGCATTTGATCTGCTTTCCTGGACACTTCATGAGTTTGCTAAGCAGAGCCAGCTGTTCCAGGATGTTAATGGCAGCATCGTTTATCTGATGAGTAAAGCCTTCAGAGGTGTCATCAGGAGCCAAAAACAGGGACAAATTGATCAACACTTGTCAGAAGTCAAGTTTGAGGGTTTTCAGCTTCCTGTAGACGATTGTAATTGGTTGCCTCCTGTTGAAGCATAGTGCAACTATTTATCTCACCAGACAGTCCGTAGATGCTGCATACCTGTACATTCTTGATCAATGTTGGATTCACTCTGGAAATGACCAGATTGAACAGATGTCGCCAGTCGATCCAATACGTGTTGGACCTGATACGAGCTGTTTCATACTGAAGATGTCAAGTACAGTGGATGGATCGTCGGAGATGCTGGATGAGTTGTTTCCAGGCAGTTAATGTCTCTGCTGAGAATGAATGAGTTGATCTATACTAATCACAGTGGTAATTGCAGCAAGAATGTTGCTAAATTTGTGGTAGAAATCATTAAGGTTTAAATTTGGCCATCGGCAGATATTGATGAAAAGGAACAAGAAGTTATAGGTGATTATTCAGACTCTTTGAAAGTGGTAACTGTTTTCTGTGACAATTTTCTGAAGCGAATGAGTTCTGATGGCGAGCATCTCAGGGTGGATGATAACCAGATTGCTGTTTCTGCTCATCGTCTGGGGGTGAAACAGTGGATGTATCTGGTCACATACCATGGGGTATTCAGCAGATGGGGTATTCCAAGTCTCACGGACTCCAAACACGTTTAACTAGTTTGATTATGTCAGATCGAGAATGAGTGTCCCTTTGCGGATGGTGTTGTGCGTGTTGAGGGAAGCGAAGGTGAGCAGCTTGGGATTTTGGTGAGTTGTAGCGTGACTGGGATTGAATTCGACTTCTCCTTGTAGCAGCAGCAGTGCTATGAACATAAATGCGGGAGAACAGTGACGAACCTTTTGGTAGAAGCCACGTGGTTCCAGTAGAGCCAAACTGGCTCTACTGAGCAGCTGAAGATCTGTATATGGCACTGGTTGACTGGAAAGGATGGCAGCGACCGGATGCAGAAATGTTGATGTTCACTATCATAAAGGTCAACGCAGCAGCTGGTGCAATTGGACAAGTTTATACTGGTGACCATGCCAGCAGGAACAGTGCCTCATGATGTAAGCATGATGTACGTCAGGATGTTGAGAGAAGTGTTGCTAGGTGACAGCATTATGATGTAAATGTCTTACCTGTGTAAGCTAGTGAAGTTACATTCCATTCAAAATTGAACAATCCAGATTTTTGAAATTGACATCCTTCAAAAATTGAAGCCTAATCTGAACTGCAGTGTAGGTAATTGAAGTCCAGACACTTTAGGAAGCTCCCGGTACCAAATTCTCACTCTAACGGGCTGCCAAGTCTGTGAAAACAATTAAAACATGCATAGGCATAAATCGCTTAACTGGTTGAATGACATATTATCCACCCATTCAGAAGTTGAGTTTAGTTATGTAGGTGACAGACTACTAACACTTTACGTCATTCCATGTCAACTCGATCAGTGATCCCCACCTAACCATTACAGATTTTGATAATTTTTGTCCAGTATGTGTATATATATGTATCATGAAAGTCAACAAAGTCAGTTTGAGGCTTACAACACATTGGGGTAGCATGATTTTCAGTGATGCAGCAACTTACATGTTTTTTTTTACATTATTCAGTCACTGTGTTTCAGTCGCCAATTCACACACAAGCATGAAACTTTCCATGTTGCTTAAGTGTGTGTATTTATTTAAAGAAATATAGAGTTTTGCAAGAAATATAAATACTTTGCTCTACCTAACATTTGCTAATTTGTAAAAATTGAGCAAAACATGGTAGTTGGTTCTGCATGATGTAGAACCATTAACCTTCAAACTTTTGGAGCAGTTTCTTCCTTAATACTAAATAAGGTGAAGTACTCTGAGTTTAATCTGTGCCTGTCTATAACAGTTATATGCTTCATGGACTGGGTTAAAAGTTTTAAATCAGTAACTTCAGATGCAATTATAGGTGACTTTCCAGGAACTGGAAGGGCATATGAGCAATTGTGTAGGGTCTTCGAATTTTTACTACACATAAGTAACCTAAGAAGTTTGTAGGATTGAAATAACATCTATGTGTCTTATTTTCTTCATCATTTACTACCATGTCTGATAATGTGCCTATTTTATGCTGTGTTGAGTCAGATTTTGATAGGGAAATGCTAGCATGCTGAACTCAACGTTATTGTGATGCATTTGCCTGCAACTGTCAGTGCAGTAAAAGCATATTAATTCAAGCGTTGTTATTTCTTGTTTGACTGTGTTGTCATGCTGACTAGGCATTGCAGCTTCAGATGTCCACAGTTACATGCACTCCTGACTTGTCACTCGCTATATCATGATGTTCCCAAGGTGCAGAAGCTTCAGATTTGTAGTACTTATTAGCAACTTCTATAAAGCCAGTGTCCAATGTACAAGGCATCAACCGGGGGGAATACCCAGAATGTCAGTCCACTGAGATGTCCACAGTTAGATGCAATCTTGGCAGCACACCCACTCTGGAGATAGCTTTTTGCTCTTGTTTTACTATATAATATTTCATTAACACAAATAAAGTATCCCATATCCCACAAGTGAGATGTAGAGGAGGCGCTCATTTTCTTTTCTTTAGGCCTTTGAGCCGGCACTGGATGAATCTCAAGGTCCAGGATACGGGGCCACTGCTTGCAGGAATTGCCATTTACTTCCCAGCTTATGCTGGTACCAAGTTATACTGTTTGGTGAAAGAGGCACAGTGTGCACAAGCAGCTTGTCAAGGGTCGTTATGTGGAGTCAAACCCGCAATTGGATGATCATTGACTAAACGCGTTACCGATAGACCACTGTGCTGCACGCTTAACACAAGCAAGGAAGGAATATTTGGCAATGCAGATGTGGATCTTTCAGACAATGTTGAGTACAGTGGCTGCACACTGATCGAACAACACTGTCAGTCTCAACTTGGCTGTTAAGGACTTCATTGACATGCTGTGGATGCATCATGTTATTACCAAGGCTCAATAAGTTTACTTCAGGAAATTTAGAAATTAGCTTCAGCCAGGCACAGCTGTTGTTCTGTTAGACTTTGCATAGAACTACAAGATGCTGTGTGGCAATCATTGGAATAGTAGCCATGCTACACTGCACTCTGTTGTTGTTTACGATGAAGAATTTAAATGTTTGAAATACTGCATCATTTCAGACAGCGGGCAGCACAATACAGTAGCCATTCATGCTTTTATATCAGTCACAGTGGCGAACCTGAAAATAAAACTTCCCACTTTGGACATATTGATTAATCTCGGTGATGGAGCAGCTAATTAAGGTAAATGATAGTTTCCATTCCGACACATACTGTGTGCTAACAGCCATGCTGCACTACGACACCAACTGAGGTGAAGTGACTGTGAATGTTTTAAGGCATTTTTTCACTGTAAATAAGACTCGTGAATTAATTGGTCAATTAGCACAGAAGCATGATGAGGGTGTGGAGCCAGGCGTGACAACTACAAAGGCCTACTTCAGGTCCGTGGCGGTACCAGTACTGAACTGGGGTGAGATGGGCTTGAAGCTTGAGGAAGCCAAAGCAATGATTCTTAAGCACTTGGAGGAGTATACCAATGAGGACTGAGGCTGGTTGCTCAAGTGCTGTGTGACATTGGACCTGGGCATTCCCAAGTACGGCCAATTTTGAGGGCATTCATATGTCCCAAAGCCAGAGTGCTTACCACCATGAGTGGTTATCAGTGTGCAGAACAATGATGACTGCTGCTTCAAGTGGGCAGTCCTGTCTGCGCTCCAACCCCTGGCAGAACCTGCTTCGTCCAGCTAAATACCATGCCAACCTTGGCAAGGAGAACTTTGCCAGGATGGAGTTCCCAATGAAGGTGAAAGATGATGGCAAGTTCAAACCCCAGAACCCCACCCTTTTGGTACGCTTGTACAGATGGAAGGGCAGGCTGTACCCAATCCATGCATTACTGGTGGTAGGGCACGGGGTTGACGTGCTGCTTCTGGCCAATGCCAGCAACCCTGAAAACTAGCACTACATCTGGATCAAGGACTTGGCCCACATGTTATATAAAAACAAAGGCAAGGAGAACAGAAAGCACCAATGCCACCGCTGCCTGCGTGTGTTCTCGACCAAGGACCTGCTTGACAGGCACAAGTAAGGCTGCAAAGGCATCAGCGAGAGGTCTCAGCACATCGCCTTAAAATATTTTACAGTTCCAGAACCACTACAAGCAGGTGATTGCATCATACACAATCTGTGTCAGCTTCGAGGCGCTGAACATCCCAGTGGGCAGCTGCGCTGGAAACCTGGAGAAAAGCCACACCTGACTAGTCACAGAGCAGGCTCCATGCAGATATGGCTGTGTGGTAGTCTGTTGTGATGGTGAAACCAAGGGACCAGTTCTATATCTTGGTAAGGATGTGGTGTAGAGGTTTCTGGAGGCCCTCCAAGAGGAGCTGGTGCAAATCCGAGAGGTCCTCAAAGCATCTAATAAAGATGCTGAATGATCAGCAAGACTGCCAGGACCACCGAGTGCACTTCTGTGGCAAGAAGCTTGGCGAGGACAGAGTCCATGACCACTGCCACATTACAGATTAATGCTGTGGGGCAGCACACAACAACTGCAACCTGAAATTGCACATTTCCCCAGACAAAAGGAAGGTCCCGGTCACTGGTCATCTTCCACAACCTGTTCGGCTATGATGGGCATGTGATTAAATCTGCACAAGGCGCATTGAAGACCACACAAGAAGAGAAAATCGACTGCATCCAAAACGACACTGCAGAGTACATGACCTTCAGCCTTGGTCATTTGCAGTTTATTGACAGCCTGCAGTTTATGAACACCTCTCTGCTAACCTCCAGCCCAAAAATCTAAAATAACCACCTGGGGCCTTTAACGATGAGGTAGCTCTGCTGCAGCGACCTGGTATCTACACATGCAAGTACATTGACGGGGTGCTAACCTAAATGTACCACTCACCCACACAAGTCAAGAACGACATTCTCTAACTTATGAGCAGCAGCAAGCTCTCTTAGCACATAAAGGCAAAGGTCAAAGGTAGTCGTGTATGACACCATCTGCACCCTGTAGCTGGAAAGTCTGCTTTTGTATTGCTTTGACTGTTGACAAACATCTGTCATTTTGTGTGTGGGGTCAAGGCCATAGCTGTCAAAGTAGTAAGCCACAGGACTGTACTGGTAGTTGGCGACCCAGTGAGTGCCTTCACCACCGCTGGAATGTCAAGTCGAGTGCTTCCAGTCGACTATGTGCTTTGTATCATTTAGGATTTTGTCACCATAACTGGGTGTCAGTATAAGCTTGATGACCCAACCTAAGGCAGATGATGACAAACTGGAAACTTTTCACAGAAACACATGGCCAGCATAGATAACATTCACATGCCACAGTCAGAATTCTAGTAATTTGTAAACATTGTACTACTGGCATAATTTATTTAATTAAACAAGTCTTTTTAACAGAAGACTCATGTAAAAAAGAACTCGCTATTCAACTGCGTATTTGTGAAAAAGGCATCATGGAAGCAAAATGATATCAGTGTCATGAAAGCTTTCTCTTATGGTGTGTAATACTTTACTGTGCTACCAATCTTGCATGACCTTATTCCAGTCAGAAGATGACACGTCTTTTACTTTGTGCAGTTTTCAAGAGAGCATAGTGCATTCAGTTATTAGTTAAAATACTTCAGAATGCACTAGGTCAGTTACCAAATAGCTCACAACAAAGCCACAAACTTCTGGGGCTTCATATGTAATACCATCCAATTAGTGCTTGCAGAATTTAATTGTTCATGAGCTATCATCACCCTGTCAGTGTAAAACTGGTCACCATGAAACATTAAGAGCTGATATTTTGAATGGTTTACTACCACATGTTGGTTACAAGCTGACCTGATATCAAATTCTGAGGTGGTTTGATGGGAACCATTTGTTTTATTTGACATGGAATAATCATTATATAGGTTAGGTGGGTTGTCAGACAATTTGAACCTTTAAGCAACAGTTCTTACCTAGCGTGTTTAATAATGATGGCATTATATCCATCGTTGTCCATACAACAGCCCTTGCTGCAGACTGCCTAAACAAAATCGGCAAGCTTGAGGCCTTCCTTTGATCTGAAGTCAAAGCGTACAGCCACTACACAAAAAGTACCTCAGGACCATGAATGCATTGGGTGGCATGTGAGCCAGCCTTGTGGATGCCAGCCTAGGTATGAATGGGACAGGTGCTGCCTTGCTGGCCTCTGGGGTTGGGTCATTCCTGGTCTAATCCTCGAGGGCGCAACTGGTGGCAGGGCTGGTGAACATTGTAGGTGTCCCCTGCTCATGTAAGTGCTCAGCCAAGGCTGCAAAACATGAGAGCATCTGCATACTGGCAAGCAGCAAACTCGACATCATCCGCAGCCACATTTTGAAGGCCCTTAAGGACACTATGATCAGCAACAAGTAGTACAGGCTTGTGCTGGTTGAAGTCAAGAAGTATCAGGCCACAAAAGATGAGGTCCTTCAGAAGACCCACACATTCGATGAAGAGATGAAAAACGAGCAGGGCTGTGCCTTGTTCGTCAAAGGCTTGCAGTGCCCGAGTTGCCCTCAGCTTGAGGTGTTATTATTTTTGCATTTATTAATTTCTGCTATGTAATGATTAACCTTTTTTGTAAAATTTACTTATCAATCGTTGGTGCTGAGCAGTTGTGAGCAAAGGACTTACTTAAGGTCCCCACACAGTGACCGTCTCAGAGGAGGCTCGAACCCA
The DNA here is from genome assembly GCA_964023275.1 of Norana najaformis. NCBI lineage: Eukaryota > Metazoa > Annelida > Clitellata > Crassiclitellata > Hormogastridae > Norana > Norana najaformis. Next base: position 17,066,840 of record OZ029918.1, read on the forward strand.
TGCTCTCCATATTACAAGTCGAGCACTCTAGCCAGTCGACAAAAGGAGTGATGTAAGAGTAGTGTGAGCAGTCAGTGTGTTTTTGCGCTGGCTTCATAGTTGAGCTTGGCCAGCATACAAAACCTGGAGACTGGGCCCAGGGCAGGAAGCATCAACCGCCACCAGCCTTGTCGATTGGGCATCAAGCAAAACTGCCCCCAACTTTTAGCTGGGAGGCGCAGTGGGGGCAGTGGCAGCTTTGGCAGAAGTGGCAAGAGGGTGGAAAACACCAGGTTTATTCAGACAACCCCTTTTATTTCTCCTCACGCATCTTATTAAGTCCAGATAGAAATATCCTCACGCTAGTTGTCCTATTTTGGGGAAAAACAAAGTTCGGCAGCACTAGAAATGCTGTCAGTCAGTAAAGGTGTAGGTGGCTTATACAGCATACTTTGTCAGTTGTATTAGTGTTACGCATTTTGCAACGTGTATGTTGGTAATGTCCATTTAGAAATGTATGTGTACTGTTTGTGTTGAAGAACCTGATAACCTCGTGAAGAACTTTGCAGTATTGCATGATGGCTGATAGGGTACCATATGGCCAGAATCTTCACTGCATTAGCAACATGATTGGTGGAGGCGTTAACCTGACATACGATCGACCAGATGCGATGAACGGTGGTGATCAAGAAAGAAGGAAACAGGACATTGGCGAAATTCTACAGCAGATCATGGCTATTACTGATCAAAGTTTGGATGAAGCTCAAGCAAGGTAATAACAGAGAAGAAATTACAAATTCCAAATGAAATCGTTTGTAAAAACTTTAAACGGTAAAATGTTATGTATCATCAGCCATTGGATATGGAGTTAAAGTGTAAATGTGAATTTTATTTATAAATGAATTTTGAACAAGCCTATGTCATTTAATTGTTTGTGTGCTTGTACTTTTTAGATGTAACAAGTTAAATGTGATGGTGTGGCATATGTTGAAGTGTGGCATATGTTTCATCATATTGTCTTTTCACATTCTGCTGATGTTTTAAATAAATATATGTATTACTGATATGTGGTATTTCTTCAGTTATTATTAGGTCCCAGTTTAAGCTAGAGTTTAGACAAATATTTTTATCATAGCTGGTTTGGTAAGTAACACCCTTTTTGAAATCACCATTATGCCGGCACGGGCTGGCTTCATCCTTTATATGCGGGTTCTACATTCCGGTTTTGACAGTTTCTGGTTGATCCTGCTTACGTTCTGTGACCAATGGAAATCTCACAAGAACCAAATGTAGTGTAAATCATAAAAAGATTTACACTACATTTGGCTCTTGTGGATTTTATTACTCTTGCCCCACAGTGTGAAATGCCTTCGTAATCGTAATCAAAAACTTATAAAGCGCCACTTCAAGATAAAACTCATCAGAGGCGCTCCTGGCCCAATTTCCCATGACTAATGGAGAATAACACGGTCTTCAAACGCTTGCGGAAAAGAGAGGGAGGAAGAGAGAGGAATTCCCGCCTAAGGTCACCGGGCAGGTTGTTCCATGAGGCAGGGCCAACAACGGCGACGCTGTGCAGTAGTAGTGCGAGCCATAGGAACTACCAGGTCTCCCTGGACTGCCGATCGCAGCAGTCGGCGGCCGGGGACAGAAGAAACAGGGACACAGAGTTCCCTTAGATAAATAGGTGCACTGCCAACAGGGCAGCTGCGCACAAGGGCCAGAATTTTAAACTGGATGGGTTCTCGGATTTGAAGCCAGTGGAGTTTTTCCTGCATGAATAAGGAGATATGGCCGAACTTTGGAATGCCGCCAATCAAGCGAGCTGCAGCATTTAGGACAGACTGAAGTTGGGAGAGGGAAGAGGATCCAAGACCGGCAAAAACCATGTTTCCAAAGTCAATTCTGGAGCAGGTAAATGCGTGGACTAGAGCGATGGAGGCCTGGGTTGAAAGGGAGCGTCGGATAGTGCGTATTTGGCGAAGGTGGTAAAAACAGGTATGGCAGACATTATTTATGTGCTCCCGCAATGTGAGCTTACTGACTAGCATCAAAGATAACACTCTTCCAATAACAAAACTTACTTATGTAATAGGCCTGCCTAGATTTCTGTGCATTCCTATTAATCTATAAATTGTGATATTAGTCAGTAGGACCTCTCTTATGGTCGTTGTTGGACACGCCTTTGAGGCTGTAGTTAAGTGCGTGCATTATAAATGTGTGTTTAATAATAATAATAATAACCATTGCTTTCTGCAATATTTGCTTTACAATCTGGGTAGTATGCAGATTATCAGTGGTCATTGACAAAGTTCGACCGTACGTTAGGGCAGAAGATAGCGTACGCGTACGGTACGTAATTTACTAAAAATAATAGCGTACGCCGTACGGTACGTTCGTTTTCCGTACGTTTGAGCAGCCTTTAATATTAGTTGCTTCTCGTGACGTCACATTTTTTTCTCGTCATTTTCTCGTCGTTCACGGAATTGTTTTAAAACGTTTTCCATTTTTTAATTTTTGTTATTCTTTGTTAATTCTATAATAAAAAAATATTTTGACTAATGCAGAAAAATTAGCGTACGCTATTTATTAATTTAGCCAAAAAATAGCGTACGCGTACGGTACGCATTTCAGCAGAAAAAATAGCGTACGTTCCGTACGTACGGTCGAACTCTGGTCATTGATATTAGGCAGGAGTAGTCAAGCCATACATAAGGTTATGTTTTGGAAGAGCAGAGGGCAAAGAAGTGGTACAGCCATTTAGGTGAAAAAATTTCAAAATTGTCTCAAACTTTTTCATAGCATGATGCATCTTCAGCCAGGCATTTCCAGCTAAAGTTATGTCATCAGGTAACTATTGCAGAGGAATATGAAATCATGCGCTTAAAATGTGCTAAATTGCTAATGGAAAGCCTGTTTGATAATAACAAAAACTCGGCAAACTTTAAGTGACTTTATTTCTAAGAACCATCTCAAAAGAAACCACTTGTGCAAAGTTCTCCAGATGACTGAATTTTGGGCATGTTAGTATTCCTGTCATCCTCAGGTGGGCTTTGATAAAGAGACTTCATCAGCTATGAGCCTGGCACTCGAAATTACTAGATCTCTAATGGAAACTTGCATACCAAAAAACTTCAGACCCAGACTCAGATGTCATTTGATGGCAAGATGTCATTTGATGGCAACAGAATGGGCTTTTATACCATAACCTGTGGATATATGCCCAGACCCTTCTAGGGGTTATCTTTTGAGCACCTCTGATGAGTCTGTTCTTGAAGTGGCGCTTTATAAATGTCAGATTACAGTTACAATTACAATTTTGCTTGCTGACAATTTGCCATCCCAGATTACAAGAGAAAATAGAGTACTGCAAGTCTGGTACAGATTATAGAATAAAAGGTAATGTAATGTATTGTAATCAAAAGTGTATAAAGCGCCACTTCGAGGTAAATTCTCCAGAGGCACTCCTGGCCCTACAACCCAGAAGCACTGGGGAATAAGAAGGTCTTCAAGCGCTTGCGGAAAAAAGGAGGAGATAGACTAAGAAGTTCCTGACATAGGTCATTAGGAAGCCAATTCCAGAAAGCGGGACCAACTACAGCAAAACTTCTATGCTGGGCCGTAGCTGTTCGGACCGATGGGACAAACAAGTTGCCCGTACCGCCGAACGAAGTAGTCTGCGGCCCGGAATGGAGGAGGCCAAAACACAGAGCTCCCTGAGATAAAATGGGGCACAACCTAAGAGGCAATTACGTACAAGAGCCAGGATTTTAAATTTTATACGCTCCTGGATAGGCAGCCAGTGAAGCTCCCCTGAAATGCAAGCAGAGATGTGGCCAAACTTAGGGATACCTCCGATCAGACGAGCAGCAGCGTGCAAGACAGATTGTAGTTGCGAGATGCAGAAGAGACTCAGCCAGCAAAGACAGCATTGCCATAGTCAATCCTGGAACAAATAAATGCATGGACCAGAATGGTAGCAGCCTGGGTCGTGAGAGAGTGGCGGATAGTGCGCAGTTGACGCAGGTGGTAGAAACACGTTCGACAGACATTATTCACGTGCTCCTTCAGAGTAAGTTCCTGATCCAAAATTACTCCTAGATCACGGACTGAGGAAGAGAAGGAGATATCAGGGAAGAGCCTAAGTTATCTGGCCAGGTCAATCTTAGAAAGCTGGGCACGGCTGCCAAACCAGATAAACTGGGTCTTACCAGGGTTCAGGCGCAGACGGTTTGAGTTCAACCAGGCCTCAAGTGCTTCTGACGCCCAAAGCATTTGATGAACCAAGGCGACAGATTCACCTGCTGGGCCATGAATATATGCCTGGGTGTCATCAGCATACTGGTGAGACACATAAATAAGTAATCGTTAAGTAACAGAGTAACACGAGATCTTTCAAAATAATTTTACTAGTTTCAATAAATTATGGAATCAGGTAAGTTTCTGTAATATATATGACTGTTCTCTTAATGAAATAAATGGCACCATATAAACTGCTGCAGAAACATTGGAAACAAATAGCGACTTGTGTCAAATTTTCTTTTCAGTTTTAATTTGGCACACACCACCTTTCCTTGTTTATTGTGTGTACCTCTGCATTGTTGAAATCCATGAAGTTGTGTTCGTGCAAAACAACAGAATGCATGAATATGCCATTTCCTAAGTTTTCCAGATTCCCATATGCTATCTAACCATTGGTCATAATATTTGTCACTGTTACTGATTATTACTTATTTATTGGATATATGCAGCGCTATATTTAGTCTGGGATGGCCACAGTGATGTAAATTTACTGGTAAATGTTTTTATAGTAAAAATCTATATTTTTACTGGTTGAAATGGTAAAATATGGTGAAAATGATTTATGTTACATAATCCCTTGTTTGCATCTCACACACATTTAGTCATTTATAAGTTACAGTAAAATACTGGGATGAACTCTAAAACTGCCCTGGTATTATTGACTTGCTCACACAGTGTGTTTCCACATAATACGTGTTGCAAAGTCTTGTTTGTTCACTGTCACAAATTGTAAGGAATGTTTCATCCTAAGCAATTGACTAAGCTCAGATGTGGACTTAAACAGTAAAATAAATGCACTGCATTAAGCTGGACAAACAGATGCTTAAACTAGAAATGTTGCAGAATCACTTTAAATGGGCAACATTAGGCCAACAACTGTGAAATAAATTACTGAACCATTTTGAAAATCAGTTAACCAGTTTTTCATAACAAACTTCATGTAAAAATATAGCAAAAAAGCTGTTATAGAGACACCGATAGTGTTACTGTTATTTTACTACACTTAAAATTACAGTGAGTTACCATATAGATTAAGTAATTAGCAACCCATGTTATATAGCTTAGACCATCATCAGTCTGATTACCAGAATCAGTGAGTTTCTGTTGGCCTAATCAGCTGCATCAGTTAAACCTGTCTGGAATGAGTGTTAATGAAGATGGATTAGCAGATTGAAATAAATAACTTAGTAAACTAGGTGATAGACTAATTTAGTGAATAATGCTGACACTGACATGGTGTATGAGTATTGTTATATTGAATATTCTGTAATGCAGGAAGCATCAGTTAGCAATCACTTCTAAGCAAAACCACATTCCAGTGGTAACATACAAATGGCTTCTTGAGAAGAGTATAGACTAAAGCAGGCTTGTCCAACATACAGCCCACTGGCCACAGTCAGGCCTGCTGACTTCATCTGATCAGCCTTCTTCCTTCTGGCTGGAATTAATCCCTCCTAGGGGAGGGGTAAGCCAATCCAAGACTTTCTAAATTGAAAGTTTATAGACAAAGTTTGCAAACATTCTCAATGGTTAACAGCTTGGCAGTTTTATTTGACATAACTAAATATCTAGCTGACTTGAATATCAAACTTTAAGGAAAGGATCGATTCATTAGCAAAATATAGTGGAAATGAGTAGAAACTAAAAGTTGTATTTGTGCATAAAGTGAAAATTATTAAGAAACATGAATCTGAAAGCTGTGCATTTCCCAACACTTTCTTCCAGGGCTGCTGAAATGCTGAACCATGGCAAGTGCTGTCAATTTCTTGCAATGCTCTTGGCTGAATTTACTCAGATTTACACACTCCAGCTGATGATCCAAAGATATTTCGACTGGAACTTTTTGAGATTCAGAATAAGAGTGACATAAAAAATCTTTCTAAACACTTGGCCTTTTAACGTTTTGCAGAAAATATATTTTTCCAGAGACATTTCCAATTCTGCAAGTCAAGTTTCTCATTATCACCTTTATTATCCAGTGTAGATTTGAATATGTAGCCCAGTAATTTATCCTGTGGTAGGTGAATTATTATTATTGTAATTACTACGATTATTACATTAGTTTTGTGTTTGTACATTAATTTTGATCAGGCTCTTATTAATGGCAAAATTGTATCTCCAGCCCCAGAATCCTCAGAAAAGTGATAATTTGCTCTGTATCCAAAAAGGTTGGATACCAATGACATAGCATGGGCATAGCAAGAAGGAAACCAACCTTTACCGAGGAAGAGGTGGACAACAGAAAGAATGACATAGTCCAAAACATCAAAGCATTCCGTAAGAAGAGAAGTTGGAATTAGGTCTAGAACACATTGAGATTCTTCATTTTGGACAGAGTTGCTGATTTTAACGAGCAGAAAACAGGTGGAAGAAGTTACTGACAGAAACAACAATCAGTCTGATAAATAGTAAGTGTAAAATCATAATTATAGTTGCACATTTATATAGCACCTTTTCAAGGAAACTACTCAGAATTGTTCACAAGACCGCGATCAAATAGAATGGTATTCAATCACTGGCGGAATAGAGGCAGAGAAAGGGCAAGAAGCTCGAGTAACAGGTCGCTTGGCAGAGTGAAGGACCAACCATGGCAAAGCTACTGTGTTGCATTGTGGAAGTATGGGATGGAGGGACAACCAGAACACCTTGTGCTATGGAGTGAAGAGACCTATGGCCAGGGACAGATGACACTGAAATACATAACTCCCCAAGATGGGATGGAGCACAACCAGCCAGGCAGTTTTGCATCAGTGAGAGGATCGTAAACTCGGTGTGCCTTCACGTGGGCAACAAAAATTCAGCTTATCCTCTATGTAAGTAGAAATATGACTGAACTTTGCAATTCTACTGATTAACTGAGCTGCAACATTTAAAACAGATAGGAGTTGGCTAATGCAAAAAAGAGAGACCTGCATAGAGGCATTACCATGGTCAACCCTAGTACATACGAATGTGTGCATCAGAGTAGAAGCTGCCATAGGAGAGTGAATGGCATATAGTGCAGATCTGGCACAGATGATAAAAGAAAACTTGAAGGATATAAACATTTCTACAGTTTTAATCATTTTTTCCATATTTTACCATGGTAAAATATAAAGCAAATTATTTACCAATAAAAAATCCGGATTTTGTATCTTTAAAAAATCATTTCACATCGCTAGATGGCCATACTGTTAATTAGTGGCTACAAATGACTGAAAGTGAAAGATTAACAAAAAGTTGCCTTTACATGACAATTTAGGACATTTATTCTTTCATAACATAACTTTCAGCCCCTTTATTCCTCACTCACTATCAATACCTTACCCCTGTTTCATATGAATATTCTTTGTTTCTATTACCCATGTGATTACCAAACACTTTTACAAGTGAAATGGAAACTGCCAGTCCCGTGACCGTTTGAACATTCTTCTTAAATACACTTGCATTGTCTCCACTTCTTCATCCACCACTGCTCTACATAGTTTTGTATCATCTGCAAAATTAGAAATTTCAGAAAAGAGACCACCGTTTGTGCCGTTAATATAAATTATGAACAGCAGTGGCCCAAGCATTTACCCTTGTGGCACTCTGCTTAGCACACTTGCCCATCTGGAATGTTTGTCTCCTATACCTACCATTTGCCTTCTGTCTGATAACCAGGTGTGAATCCTTGTTTCTACCTGCCATCTAATCCTGCTTGCTTGCAACTTTTTGGTCAGCCTCACATGAGGTACTTTGTGAAATACTTTGGAAAATCTTGGTAAGGTACATCCACAGGTTTACCCTCATCTGTCCTTTCATTAACCTCCACAACGAAGTCTTACAGATTTGTCAAATGTGAATGACCTTGTAAATCCATGTTGACTGCCCTTTATTATATCATACTCATTCAAGTGATTCCCTGTATTATCCTTAATAATTCTCTCTATGACCTTACACACAACACTAGTTAAACTGACTGGACTATAGGGGTTCACTTCTATTTCTGTTTTTAAACAATGGCAGTATGAGTGCATCTCTCCATTCCTGGGATACCTCACCAGTCTGCACTGATGCATTAAAGGTCTATGCTAATGCCTCTCTGATTTCATATCTCACTTCGTGTAAACATTTAGGATGTAATTCCTTAGCCTCCAGAGATAGTCTCAGATGTCAGGGAGAGATGGACGGTTTTGTACAGCTGATCTCAAAGATCGGGATGTTTATGTACTTCATTAGTAAACCATATCTATTACGATCCCTTCCCATTACTGCCTACAAATGTTTTGTTGGGCTCGGGGATGTTTCCTAGTTCTTTCAAGGTAAACACAGCTGAAATTTTTATTGAGCAATTCAGCTGCTTTCACATCATCTATGAAGACTTCTCCATCCCCTCTTCCTTTTTCTGCTTGCTTCTAACATAGCTGTGAAAACTCTTGCTGTCCTGCTTTACATTCGTTGATAACTTCTGTTCAGAAGTTTCTATTCCTTTTTGTTGCATTATTGCAGATATTCATTTTATTTACACACTTGATTCGTAATTTCTCAAGTCTTGCAGTATTCTCATAACCCAGCACAGTCTTATTTTAGGATCTTTTTCACCAAGAAGTTTGAGCAACAGGTCTTGAACATAAAAGTACTTCAGTTTTATGGGGTATGATTTTGGGACAATTTCAGGCACCAAAAAAATGTTGTGTTGAAAAATGGAATTTACAGGTTGGAAAAGAAGATAAAATTATAAAGGATGGTGTTTACCTTATGTCTGTATGTCAGAAACTTACTTAGATGTCAGAAATTCAATTTGTTTTACTTTTAGGTTCTTTTCTTTAATTTTCTTCTGTTTTCACAACAATGGTCTAAATATTGAAAAATTTGCATCTCTTTCATTTATGAAAGTATTTTTGAAAGTTCTTTTTTATTCAATCTGATAACATTTTCTGCACATTTTTTGTGCTTGCATAATCTGTTTTCTCTGAAAATTTGTTGTAGACTGTTTTGAAGATAAAACTGTAGATAATTTTTTGTGGGGAGTACAGTTTGGGTAACTTTGTATAACTCAAAATTTCGTTTTTTTTTTAAACTGGACAGATGAATGGGAAGAGGAGACACAATGCTAAAGAATAATGTTTATATCTACATGTAAAAAACTGACAGATATCACAAGTTCAAAAGTTTTTATTTTTCAGCCATTTTTGCCAAAAACATGCAGTCGTGAGGGGGTAGGTAGCTATTATTAAAGCCTATAATGAAAGTTTATATGAAGGCTGCCTATAATACTGGCACAAACTTATTTAATAATTATACGTTGACAAATGCTGGCTTTGATATATAATTAAAAATACACATAAACACTATACCGAAGCATTATATTAACTATATACACCCTATCTGACTATTAAACATAGATGCGAGGAGAATATTAGGAGAATCACTACGACTTCCTAGTCCATATGTCATGTTTGACTGCTAACAGTACATGTTTTTTGACCTCATTGAATATTTGAAGCCTTCATATAAACCTTCCTCCCCATTTGCATCAAGGCATCTGATGGTCCATTGTACCTTAAATCTTGTCCTCTGGTTCTCAGCTTTCTCTAACCAACAACTCTGAAATTCATAATCGCAGCCAAAAAACAAAGCAGAGAAGTAGTTTATATGAATTTTGCTGGCTGGTGAATGAAGCCTTAGCATGCCTATAACTAAATAATTAAACCCTTATTTTCCTACAAATGTTAAATGTATTGCACCCTTAGTTTCTTAATGCAAACTGCACATCCCACTGTGTTACAATGTATGGCTCAGGTCATTCAGGGATTGACTTCTCTGTTAAGGTAACTTTACTACTACAAACTGTCTTTATCTGGAATTCAGTGCTGTATGTCTGCCTGTTTTGACATAAAGCAAATTTTGACATGAGAGATAGGAGGAGTAAATCTGTAGTGTTTATTCCTGGTTTTTTAGGAAACACACACTGAACTGCCACAGAATGAGACCAGCTCTGTTTCAGGTGCTCTGTGAGATCAAAGAAAGAACAGGTAAGCTGTCTATTTGCACTTTCTGGACACTTATTGGTTTGACTTTTGTTGGCTTCCAAGCAGCTGAGTTAAATCAATAGGATTGGGCCAGATGCTACGACTAACTGTTGAGAACTTACCTGTAGGCTATAAGGCAGTGAATAAAGTTTTCAGCTTTGACAGCTTTTTTGTTTGACTATGTCATGATCATCATCCTTTTTTAATTAAGGAATTTATTGATGATCTTATTTCATTTTTTCATTTATTGTGTAATACTTCTCTGGCTGAGGGCTCACTCCCTCCCACAAATGTGCAGTAGTTTTCCCCTCCTTGAAGTGCCAGGACCTTGACCCTAGTGCCCCCTCTAATTACCATACTATTTCTAACTTGTCCTTTCTCTCCAAGTTTCTTGAAAGATGTGTCTCTTGTCAGCTAACTCACTACCTTGACTCAAACTCTCATGCCTCTGCTTCAATCTGGGTTCAGGAAATATCACTCAACCGAATCATATTTGAACCACCTTCTTGCCAACATATTCAGCACTGTCGACTGTAGGCAGGTCACTCTTCTGACCCTTTGCAATGTTAGTGCTGCTTTTGACACCGTTGATCACTTCATCCTTTTGGAGCATTTGGAAATATTCTTTGGCATCACTGGTTCTGCCCTTGCCTGGTTTCAATCATTCCTCTCAGACCGCCTTCAAGTGGTTGTCTTTGGATCCTCGTGGTCTATCTGATCCCCCGCCTTGTATGGTCTCCCCAGGGCTCCATCCTGGCCCCTCTCCTCTATGTTCTATATACCTCTGATTTAGCTCAGACCCTCCTCCCTCTGACTGTGTCTGTCCTACAATATGTAGATGACACCCAGGCTTATGCCCATGGTCTGGCGGAGGCTGCCCCACCATTGTCCAGCGGATCATTGACGCCACCTCTGTCCTCGACTGCTGGATGTCTTCCAACTGCCTCTGTTTGAACTGCAGCAAGACCCAGTTCATCTGGCTTGGTGGCCACGTTCAGCTCGCCAAGATGATCTCTCTACGCCAGAGATTTCCAGACATCTCTTTCTTTACCACTGTCCGGGATCTCAGGGTTGTATCAGATCAGGAGCTCATTTTGTCTGCCCATGTTCATAGTGTCTCTTTTTCCGGTTATTACCATCTTTGTCAGCTTCGTACTATTTGCTGTACTCTTTCTTTTCTTGCTATCTTGACTCTGGTCCACGCTCTCATTTGCACCAATGTTGACTTTGGTATGCCGTCTTCGCCGGCCTATCCCTAGCCAACACTGCTAAGCTTCAATCTGTCCTGAACTCTGCTGCTCGTCTCATGTGAGCATTCCCAGATACAGTCATATCTCATCCTATAGTCAAGACACTCTTCATTGGCTTCCCATCCAGCAGCATGTCCATTTTAAGATTCTTACTCTTATGTGCAACTATGTTGCTGGCTCAGCTCCTCTTTACCTCATGGACTTTTGCACTTTAGTCTCCTTGTTACTGGGCCGTAGCACCATCCGTTCGGCCACCCATGATCACTACTACCACCCAGTCCAGAATCTTTGCGTATGTTGGTCCCACCTGCTGGAACCGTCTCTCTCTAGCTCTGTGACTCGTATTCCTCTCTCTTCCCCTCTCATGGTTTCGCAGGCACTTGAAGACTGTTCTGTTTAAAAGTGATTTTACTTGTTCGGTTTGGGAGCACCTCTGTTGAGTTTATTCTCTAAGAGGAAAGAACAGTGATTGATTAAGTTATTCATTACTTTTTGGTATACCAATAAAGTTGTGTTTGTTAGAGTGGCCCATTAGGACCATGGTAGAAATTTTTTCTTTGAAAAACAGCGAACACATTTGTATAAAAATTTGTTGTATTATAAAATGAAATCTATATTTGGAAGAACTACAAAATATAACAACAATATATCTATGTTTAGAACAATTGTATGATGACTTTGGCTGTTCCCAAAGGGATTTCCATTTTCTTAAAGTATTTTGTTTAAGTATTAATATTTTGTTTTTCAAAGTATTTTTTCAAGAAGTGGCAAATGTTCTTTGAAAAGTATTTATCTACCATAACCCAGATGGACCACCATATTAAATTGTGCACAGACAATTACTATGAACGACATATCGATTAGCTAGGCCTGTGCAGTAAATTTAAGCTACTGAAGGAATAGGCATAGTTGCAACAATGTTTAAATATCATTACTGAGTTATGTCCCATTATGTCCCACCCCATGGCTTCAGTGGTGATGCACAACTACACATTATTACTCTGTGAGCCCAAAACTAATAGAACAGTCTGCGTAAAATAATCGTTCTTCTTTGTCTGCATTTTGAGTGTAGGGTTTCACAGCAAAGGTACCCCTTGAGGCAGGTACCTGAGCCTCCAGGCACCTGCTTAAAGGCTTAGCATTGACACCTATTCATGTATATACATGTTTATGTATTTACATGTTCATATACATGTACTTTAGATTCCTTGCTCTCCGAGAGGTTTTAGCTAATTTCTTAGATAAGAATAGCCATTTATAATGTCCTAAGCATCTGACCATGAAAAGAAGAGTACAGATGGGGTTGTTTCATGCCTGAGATTGTTTATGTGAAAGCTAATTTTATATTTTTGGGTGCACTTAGGTGCAAGTTATACTAATTATTACAAAGTACTTACGCTTTGGTGTATCTTAGGGGTAAAAGTGAAAGTTCGGTAGAGTTGGACTGTTTTTTGAAGAAACTTGATGTGTTTGTCGGCTTTAGGTTTAAGTTTTCGAGGTGGCGATGAAGACAATTCTCCAGATCCACAGCTAATGCGACTGGATAATATGCTGATTGCTGAAGGAGTTGCTGGTCCGGAGAAAGGTGGAGGTTCTTCGTCTCTTAGCGCTGCTACTCAGGCTTTGTCTACAGGACATGAATCACCAGAAAACACCATCGAACATTCAGACTATCGGGCTAAGTTGGCACAGATTCGACAGGTTTATCACACAGAATATGAGAAGTATGAGCAGGTAAGAGATTTCTGTGTGCTTGATTACTCACTGATAGATCATTCACCTTTTCAAATGGAAGGTGCGAGGTTTGGGCTTTCCTAAAGAGGTCATTGAAAAGCTAGAAAAGCAGGAGACTGTTGCAGTTTTTATGTTTTCCACTCCAGGGAGTGGATTTGAATTTTTTTAAACTCAGATGTTGAAAAGACACATCCCTACACCCAGTGTCATCAAATGAGCCATAGTGCACATCCGTCAAGGTCTTCTCTAATTTGCAAGCCAACGAAGCTAACACTAACTAAAAATGGGACAGTATGTATATGTTGGGAGTTGGTGAGGGTGCCACCAGTAACCTGATTGATCCCAAACGTTTTTATGAGCAGAGATCTTAGCAACATAATCGCTCCTTTCAAGCCCATCAGTTCCAGTGTTTCTGGATTTACAGAAGGTAAAAACCCTGTTTCCTACACTTAAGCTGTTTGGCTGCACTACTGAGGCAGCATGTTAGCCATAGCTTAACTTCCCTGTGCATTGAATATTCTTCCATGTTAAACAGATTTAACCCAGTTGGTAACAATTTACCATTTCACCAAATTTTCTTGAATAATTTGTTTTTGAATCATAGCAGTAGGTGACTATCCACAATGTTCAAATTTAATCTAGAAGCTTCTGTAGCACCCTGATCATAATACTCAAGGCATTGTGTTACGAGTTCATTTCTGGCCTATGTGAAATTCAAGCTCAGAACCGGAGGTTATATTAACACATGAGTTATTTACAAGAAAAATTATATACAGTTTATATTTACATTGACCCTTCCTTCAACATTATTATATATATATATATATATATATATATATATATATATATATATATATATATATATATATATATATATATATATAAACGTTCATAAAGTTCGATTCAAGCGCAATTAAACCAGAAAATTCTCACGATACACAAGCTGCAAGCATAGTCCATCGGTCACACCACAGAGACGCAGTTTCCAGCATGATTTCAGCTCTGTTTCTCTTTACCAGTAGAATGACCATCAAAAGAACTTGACTGGGTCCACAGTTCCACTCCAAACAAACCAACCGACCAGGAAAGACGAAGACTAAGCGACTCTAAGCTTTCCTCAGCTTCTCAGACTCCCATCGCTCCTCCAGTCCTTCCATCCGACTGAATCCTTCTTCGAATTCCCCAAATTCTAGCCACTGGTTCCTCTGACCGAAGACTTCTTCCTTCGCTCTCTTCCTCAGCGACTTCAACTAGCGAATGTCTTCTGACCTCTCAGACCATCTGCCCCCTAGGTCAGCGTGTGCCCCAGCCACTCCTACCTGAGCGCCCACTGGGTAAGTTTTCCTGCGCACAAGGTCCGGTATCATCTTCTAGTGCATTTTGTGACACATTGCTTGCAGGTTGCTTCAAAGTGAAGTCCCTGCATATGTCAGTAATTTATTGGAAAGACCAGGTTAAAATTCAAGAGGTCAAAGTGACAAGAATGCAAGAATGAGCAATTTGAAATTGATGAATTTTTTAGTCTGACGTAAAGAATCCCTCAGGCAAAGAGAAGTGGGTGATGAATTCCAAAACTCGGACCAGCGACTGAGGAGCCACTGTAGTAGCTTAGTACTTGCAGATCCTTCACTGTTTGTGTTTAAACTAGGGCTGGGCATTTAATGCATTATTAATGTTAATTAATTAACGCAATTAATTTTTTTTCATGATTAACAACAGTGCCACTGCACATGGTTTCTTACTTATAGAAATGCGCTAAAGCATTTAGTGATAAAACAGTTCTTTCAAGCACATGATGCCTCAGGTTCATGGAAACTATAATCCATGTTTATTTTCTTTTTGCTGTTGATTTGTCAGTTTACTTGCGTTTTGCAAAGTTACTTAATGATTATTTATAATTTTTTAATCTTAAGAAGGATGGAAACAGTGAAAAAAATATTTGTTAGATGGAAATTTTTATTTGAAAGACGATCAGATCGTGATTTGTAAAGACAATGGCAAGGCATTTAAGTATCGTCGGAGCTTGTCCATGCTGCAGTACCATCTGAAGCATGAAAGTCCTTTCACAAATTGTCAAAGAAGCTCAGCATCATCAATTTCTGGATCAGATTCCTTGCAGCCAACTTTGTCCCAACTTTTAAACAGCTCGACAGCTATCAATGAAGCTAAAAGTGATGCTGTCACGGGTGCAGTAGTGCAATGGATTTCAATGACCTGCAGGCCATACAGCATAACTACCGATGTAACTCCAGAATGTACTGAGTGTTGCGACAAATGATGCAACCTACGAATTGCCTTTAAGACGAACTTTTGGATGAAAATAAATTTTGAATGCAAAATTAACTAAACATGTTAGTTGTTTTTGTTAGTTTTTAAGATAATAATGTATTGTAAAGTAAACATTGGTATACAAGACAATTTACTAGTCATCAAGAGTGATACAAGTATTTATAAAAAATAATAATGAATTTCACTTTTGAAGTGACTGTAGTCTTAAAGCACTTTAAGAGTGATATACATATTATCAAAAAATAATGTTTGAATATCCAAAATAAACTAAAGCAAGGAAATGTATATTAACTGTCTACATGTTTACAGTACCAATATTATTAAAATTTCAGAATGTATATTTTCTGTTTTATTTTTGCTAGTTAGCTATCATGTCATGTGATTAAAAATTAATCGAGTTATTAAAAAATTTAATCATGTGATTTTTTTTGCCCGAGGTACTTATGATCCCTCGGGACTTATAAAAAACGCTCCGGAGAAAAACTGTCTGGGTTGGCTAAAACTCATCAAGTTTTGGCATTGAGAAGGTGCTTCGGAAGGCGACAGCTTTAAATCGTTGGATGGCAACTGACAGGCATTGAAACAGATAGCATGTCTGTCTTTTGTCACCAGAAACCAGTGTCAGAGAGCACCCAAGCTCAGTTATGAAAGTGAGCTCTGCATTATTAATTGGGCCTAGAGTTTCAAAAGCGAAGGAAACAAAATAATGCTGCAGAAGTGGGTTATATTTTCATGTTTTTCTAGATGCTGCTAGCTCAACTGCTTCACCGGACTAGATAGACGTAGCAGCCAAATAAGAAGCAGGTGTCAGTCACAGTGACATCCAAAATCAGACTGCGGCCACCGCGCCTTGGAATGAGTGTAAGCCCGTGGGGTCTATTACCGTCAGAATAGATCGTTCAAGACGGCGTGGCGGGTGAAGCGACCAGGGCCCAAGCCACAAGAAAGGCCATACGATCCATCTGCTGTCACAAGTGATCCGCATTGGCATCTGTGTCATTCGCAAATACTTGCTCCCAGGCGAAGGCCTACAGCGATTCTCACCACCTCATCTTCCAGTCTAAGGCCGCATGTGGTGATGGGTAGAGCAAAAAACCAATCTCCTGCGTGCGGTGCTGATATCACTTTAAAGCGCGCCTGATGGTATGCATTGGTGAGAGAGGGTTCAAGATTGGTAACAGCCTTTTGAATTAATGGCCAATCCCAGTAAGATTGTTTGTGCCAGAGATTCAGGTCTGGTTGCATTATCTTACTCTCTTCACACCAATGCTGCCACATGGTTTAAAAATGTGCGTCATTCTTGGTTTGTATATTGCATAGCATGGAAGATTGGAGAACTGGGGTACCTGCAGCGGAGGCCAAGAAGGCAGGAAGCACAACCGAAGTGCCCGATGTATGCCCAGTCCTCCAGCCTTGACTGGGAGAGAACCTTGGAGCCATTGACTGTTGGTTAAGGAAATATTGAGAACTGAACATAGGCCATCGCGTAAGAGAGAATCGTACTTTGCCAGGTGGGGGTGGTCAAAGCATGGGCAGCGGGATTCGAGAGTACATGTGAGGGCTTCCGAGGTCGACAGAGGGGCACCCAATAGAGTAGCTTCTTCCCACTTAATGAACAAGAATTGATTGAGAGGTTCTAGAGTAGTCGCCACTGGGGCATGTGAATTTACCTCGCACTTCGAGCGGTTAAGTTTCTAGACCTAGAGGTTCACATTCTCGTTCAACCACTCTCGTGTCTGCAGCTACATTGGGTGCTTTTCCGCCCAAGGTGAGGTCGTCCAGATAACCCAATACTAGTGGAGCAGAGAGGCCTTGAAGAATTGGCTGAAGGGGGAGGCAGAACAACAGCGGACCAAGTGGATCTCCCTGTTAAGGGCCAGCCTGAAAAAGTAGGGTGTAATTGCCAAACCTTAGTTCCGAAGCCTCAGCATAAGCCAGCTGGCAGAAAGGCATGAGTTCAGACAGGATGTTACCAACGGCAGGTAGCGTATGATCTCGATGAAGGCTGTTATAAGCATTCGAGAAATCTAGCTTTACTAGTACGGAATCTGACTGCATGCTGTTAAGAAAGCGTCTGGATGCATGCACAGCTGCTTCGCAGCCGCCATGCACACCTACCTCGACCTGTTTGTTGGACAGATATGCAGTAGCTTTAGGAAGAGCAAAGTTGTTAGTGCATTTGGATGCTAATCTGCGCCAGTAGTATCCTATTGCTATTTGGCGAAGGCCACCAGATTTTTTCCGTAGCGCAAGAAGTGTGCCTCCAAAGAAATTTAACCGAACTAGCTCAGGGCAGGTCCCAGCCAAAAGGATATTAATTTGGGCAGTGATTGCTGAGATGAGTTCGGGTCTGGTCTCGACAGAACCAACCAGATCAAGTAGGTGCTAGGGTCAGAGACTGTCGGGTCCCCCGGATGATCCCGCTGGATAGGAACGATTGTGGCCCAGCACCTCCTGTTCGGTGGCCTGGAAAGGTGTGACATTGCTTCCTGGAGGAAATGAAGCACAGGTTGGGGGAGGTGCAGGGTGCTTCAGTCTTAACTCTTCGAGAGTATCCAGGTTTACTGGTGCTGGTTTATCGTCTGAAGTGAATATTCTTACTGCTGCTTTGATGTTGCCATCTACCAGCTTTGATGCAACGGCCGCTGTGATTAATTTATCATTACTGGGTCTGGATCTGCCTTTACGCATGGGTGTCAGGGCTCTGCATAAAGAGTTTTTCAGCATTAGCAGTCAAGGCGTCAAAGAAATTGTCCACCCTTCTCTTAATGGTCGATGTCATATTATGGCATTTACCTCATCTGATTGGTTGTTCGTGAACAATTGGACCAAATGGTAGGAGGGTTTGCCAAAAGCTAGGGTTGAGAGGTTCACCCAGAATTTTGTTAATTATGGTGGTTAGTAGTCTACCAACACATGGCCTGGCTGCTTTGGGGATGTGCTTCAACAATTTGTGTTGTAAAATTGGGTGCAGAATTTTGCTTTGAGGGGTAAAAAGCTCTGCTGTGGTGTTTTCTGAGGAAAAGCTTATTCCAGCCTGCGAGCAAGGGGAACCAGGAGTAGCCACTGGGTGACCTGACTTACCTGGAGCAACCACAATATTATTTTGTTGGAGGTTGTTTAGCAGGGGCTTATGCGAACCAGGGCAGCGATTATTACGCGGTCCGTTTGTGAGGCCTCTAAAGGGGTAGAAAGTTGGTTCGATGAGGTGTTATTAGAGACTGAATGAACGCACTCGATTACAAACTTCTCGATCTCGTGTAAACATGCAGTCAGGGTGTCTGAAATCATGGGTCAAACAACAGGTGCGATCCGGAGCTGCGGTGTTGGGGGACGTGTCAAGCTCTGCGCCTTCGATTAAAGGAACATAAACGTCACAGAAAGGGGGAAAAGATAAAATGTATAAGCTTTTCAACAAACCTGCCACAAGTGCTGAATCATACGCAACAGGGCAACAACAATTCACGAAAAGAACTTGAAAAAAAACAGCATTAAAACCATAGCTTTGCCGCTTAAAAGATAGAAGCCGCCATCTTTGACGTGAGCCAATTCAGACTTTAGACTGTGATTAATTTTGATTAAAATTTTTGATCGATGCCACCCCTCATTTAAACACATTTAAGAGTTGGTGCATTTTGGTGTTTCATTTCAATTGTCAGGCATGTAATGAATTTACAACGCATGTTGTCAACTTGCTGAAAGAGCAGAGTCGCACACGACCCGTGGCTCCGAAGGAAGTTGACCGCATGGTGGCTATTGTTCGAAAGAAGTTCACAGCAATTGAACTTCAGCTGAAGCAGAGCACTTGTGAAGCAGTCATGGTGCTCAGATCTAAATTTCTTGATGCACGGTTAGTCATGTTACATTCTAAGCATGTAGGCATAACCATTTTGATGATGATAATCATCATCAAAATGGTTATGCATAGCATATTGATTTGTTGTAAAGTCATTTATATATATATAATTATGTATATAAATCGTTTATATATAAATTTATTTAAAGTTATATTAGGGCTGTTGATTAATCGCCATTAACGTGTGCAAGTAATGTGTTAAAAATTGTGCGATTAAAATTTTGAACGCAACAGTTGATGGGTTAAGAATTTAGTCTTTCTTTCTTGCCACAGGCTCTTGTTGACCATAACTAGCACGATAAAAACTCACCTAGAAAATATCAGTGCTTGCCAGGATTGACATTCATGATATCTGTATTGTATTGTTTCTGGTTCTTTTGCATGGTTTCATCCATTCTATAAATTTGGTTATGATATTCAATTTGGGCATTACAAATCAGGTGTAAAGTAAGGCATGGAGTCAAGGAAAATTGGAAAAACAGTATTGGACAAATAATTTATGTTTAAAACAGATGACAGTCGTTTATAAGTATTGCAAAGGAGAGTTACGTACCACGTAGCAACTTGTCACCACCAAGCATGCATTTACTGCAACTGCATGTGATAAGACATCAGCGTTATTTTCGGCAGATGATTAAATGGAACTTGCACTATGCCAGGCAACCTTAGTTCAACTGCAGGAGATAGCTGTGCCAATGGACCAGGGCAAATGGATTGTGATGAATGGCCGCTTATCAACATCACAACGACGAGGGCTTTGCAGGAAGCATAGCAAAAAAGTATTTGTCATCTCCAGCAATGACTATCCATAGTGAACAGCCATTTTCTTTATCAAGACACCTTGTTAATAAGAAACTGCTTAAGATAAGATGGAGCGCAGCCTGCAAGATAATTTTGCTTAAACAATATGATCTTAAACTCTGTGTGTTTCTGCATAGGTAACTAGTGTAGTTCCTCCCACAAGAAACTGCCTGCATGCCCAAACTTAGCTATAGCGCCAGTCAGCCGAGCTGCAGTATTTAAACACATTGTAGCTGATTAATGCAGGAAAGAGTTAGGCCTGTATAAATGCCATTATCATAGTCAACCCTGTTGCACATGAATGCATGCATCAGGGTCTTGGCAATTTGAATTATAAGCGAGCGGCATGTTGTGTGAAACTGATGCATGTGGTAGAAACATGCTCAGCATAGTTTCTTCACATTCTCTGAGTTCATTTCCTGTTATGAGTTATGTATTGATAATTTTATGATGATAATGATAACACTGCAGTTAGAAATTTTATTAAGAAATTTGTTGAACATAATGGGTTTAGTTTGTTTGTTTTACAGACGTAAGCGCCGTAATTTTAGTAAGACTGCAACTGAAGTGCTGAATGAGTATTTCTATTCTCATCTGAGTAATCCATATCCAAGTGAAGAAGCCAAAGAGGAGTTGGCACGTAAATGTGGCATCACAGTGTCACAGGTAGATAAGTGGGTTACACATTTCAGGGATTATTTTTTGCGTGTTTGATTGACTGGGATTAACCAATAATATAGATAGAATGCAGCCATCAAATAACGCTGTGTATTATGAAGCACAGTCGCTAAGTGATCTTGGCCCGCTGTATAGACCTAGCCCATGTATGTACAATGGGATGCTGCATTATACCGTTGAAATGCTTTTGATTTATTTTGTTCTTTGTTGATGAATTTTTTCAGTACAGAAAAGTAAAAAAATTTTTTATAGAAAGTGAGAAGAAAAATACAAATTACATTTTTTAATTTAGGTTAAAAGTATTACTAGCCTATGTACAAATGGCATTTGTAACCATGGCATTTAGCAAGTGATGTAATTAGAAGTGAAGAATTGGCAGAGTTTTATGAATAAAAAAATTACTGTATTACTTTAGCATTGTGGCTAGACAGAATGACTATTTGCCTGAAAATAAATGCAGGCTTCATTCTGCTTTCATTCTAGTAGTATGCAGTTCATCTGCTAAGAAAGGATAGCATAGAAAATATGAAATTGAATCCAAAGTTAAATTTGTAATAATACTGACAATTATGCAAGCAAAATAATTGGATCAAACAGTAACAATGTTACCAAGTATTCATATCATAAGTAGTAAGTAACAGATCAGTGATGATACCAGACATTCTTCTGACCTCTAAAAACAACTTTTTATTTAATTTGGATAACTTAGTTTGTTCATGAATGCATATTGTGAAGCATTTGCCCTGGTGGTGCAGACTACTGCAAAGATATTCTTCTACAACTGACTGTCTTCATCAACAGAACCTGATGATCCTTAACTGGCTCAATCCTAGTGGAACGGTCCATTAGTTCAGTAAAGATGTTGCTGTTAATGAAATATCAAAGTATATATGCAGTTAGAAAGTTTTCAGACTTGTGGCAATCTTTTGGTTTGTCTTTTGGACCCATCTTACTTCTGAAGTGTGACTCACTAGCTTTGCAGAGTATAACAACATCGCTAGAAGATTGCAGGAGTCACTGCACTCGTGCTTGGACACGGTCTTGGGTTTCAGAAGTCCAAAATCTGTAGGAAATAGTTCATCACCACCTTTGTTCCAAAACAGGGCATCACTGTAGTCATTGCAAGCAGAATGTTTTGTTAACTTGCGAACAATGAAATCAGCAATCTACACCACCACATTTTCTACAAAGTTGGACAAAGTGCCAATTTCAATCTCTGGTCTATAACTTTCAGAATCTGGATTCATTGCCCACCTTATTCAAGGTATCAGTGAGTCATTGAGCTGCAATAGTAGCTATATCAGACTTTTCCTGCCTGTCTATTCGTGATGAAATGATTAAAACTGGACAACTACTCTGTGCAATGCAGTTGCCAATGTTCACTTCCTGCAATTGCTGATGTGTCAGCAGTCTTTTCCAAGCTGCTTTCAAATGGACTGCTGATGGGTTATTGTTCCATCCTCCACGGCATCTTACAGTGTTGCAGAAGAGCTCCAGATAGTCCTGTCTCATTTCATTTCAAAACAGACTGCTTCACAAGTGTGTCAAATAATGACACTGCACTCATGCTGGACAGTATGAAATCAGTAATAGCAGTCTTGTGCAAACTCTGGCTTACCAGTTGTCCAGAAGCCAATTTCAATCCACATAAGGACTTGTGCTTCAGCAACAGAAGGTCTTCAGACCGCTGCATTTGTCGTCTGCATTAGTGCCTTTATCAATGAACAATAGTGTTCCGACTGTTAAGTAAATCGAACAGGTAAACAACTATCTGAATTAACTTAACTTTGCTTCAGTCATTGAAACTTTGTCAGGTTCATTGTTGTCTGACAGAACACTAAAGCATTAGCTACAGAAGCACTAAGCTCTACGATCATACCAGCAAATATTGCACTTGATTAGTGGACACCATGACTCTTGTTGTCCCTCATACCCGAACAGCATTGGGCTCTAGTGTTCTTGATTGCTGGTCCATGGCTTTGGAATTCACAGCCAAGTTCTGTTTGTTCTGTCAATTCTGTGATGTCAGTTAGGTCTAAACTTAAGACTCATCTGTTTCAATTTGCTTACCCACTGTCCTGCCATATCCTAGCTTCTGGTTTCTCTGACCTGCTGGAATTCGACTTGTCTTCTCCATTGGATTATGATTTGGGATTGCGATTTTAACTTGAAGAGACCATCAACTGATGCCTTGGACATTATGATAATGGCGCTACAGAAGTCTTTAGATTAGATTAAATTAGCTTGCACTGCCAACTTTGCCTTTATTTTCTGCAGTGACCATTGATTGTAATTGTAATTTGAGATTTATAAAGCGCCTCTTAGAGGATAAACTCAACAGAGGTGCTTCCGACCCGTAAAAGTAAGATCACTATTGAACAGTACAGTCTTCAGGTGCCTGCGGAACACTGAGAGGGGGAGAAAAAGAAACTCAAGTCGCAATTCTCGAGGGAGACGATTCCAGCAAGTGGGACCAACGTAGGCAAAGCTTCTGGACTGGGCTGCAGCGGTACGCATGCGAGGGACAAACAGGAGATCTTGAGTGACCGAGCGAAGGTTGCTACGGCCCGGCAACGAGTAGACCAAAGTGCAGAAGTCAATGAGGTAAAGGGGAGCAGAGCCAAGAACACAATTGCGCATGAGGGAGAGGATCTTAAAGTGGACACGCTGCTGGACGGGGAGCCAGTGAAGGTGTCACGAATATATGACGAGATGTGGCCATACTTTGGAATGCCCCCTATGAGACGAGCAGCAGAGTTGAGCACAGATTGTAGCTTTGCAGTGTTGGCAAGTGATAGGCCGGTAAAGATGGCGTTCCCAAAGTCAACCCTAGTGCAAATGAAGGCATGGACCAGCGTGGAGATAGCGTGAAAGGAAAGAGTACGGCGAATGGTATGGAGCTGACGAAGATGATAAAAACAAGAGCGAGAGACGCTGTTAACATGAGCAGACAGGGAAAGCCCCTGATCCAGTACAACCCCAAGATCCCGGACCGTAGTAGAGAAGGAGATATCTGGAAAACTTTGGTGTAAGGAGGAGAGATCGATCTTGGCGAGCTGTAAGCGGCCACCAAGCCAGATGAACTGGATCTTATTACAGTTCAAGCAGAGGCGATTGGAGGACATCCATAGGTCAAGGACAGATGTGGCATCGAGAATCCTCTGGACAAGGGCAGGGGCTGCCTCCGCTGGACCATGGGCATAAGCCTGGGTGTCGTCTGCATACTGAAGGACGCCAACACTCAGTGGGAGGAGGGTCCGAGCTAGATCAGAGGTATATAAAATATAGAGGAGAGGAGCTAGGACGGAACCCTGGGGGAGACCAAAAAATACGGGAGACCAAGGGGACCGCGAGGGCCCAAAAACGACAGATTAAAGGCGGTCAGAGAGGAATGAATATTCCTCTTATATGCAGCTCGTTGCCTGCTCGCAAACCTTTCGTCTTAAACTTTTCCAAATTCTCATTGTAAGCCCACCGTATTTCTTGACCATCTACAAGAACTCTTTTATCTGCCAGTATAATCCACATTAATTTAACTATGTGACAAGCATCAAGGGAAAGTTGTGCCCTGTTTGTTGAAAACAGGCTGATGCTGAAGGTGAAGAATCTGATTTTGAAATGGAGTTTTGAAGCAAGTACCTCAAAAGAAGGGCAACAAGTGCTGTCAAGTATGGTAGAGGCCAAAGTTGAGACTGTGAACAGAACTTTGACTTATGCTGGCTTTTCTCCATTAAAATCAAGAAAAGTTAGGCGAGATAAAGTCAGCTATGCAAAGAGAAAAGCAGAAGAAGTAAAAGAAGCCGTAGTTTCTCATGTGTCGGCTTGTCTACGTGTTCCACCCAGTGAACTGCCATGTGCTGCTAGCACAAGCACAGAATGTCCTTGCCAAGGATGCAAAGATTTAGATGAGCTTGTGAGTGAACTGAAGACAAAAATGTCCTGCATGGAAGCAAAGCAAAACAGACTGATGATTTCAACACTGGCTTCACAGAGCTGGGCTATTGAAAGAACTGTGGCAGAATTTGGAGTGTCTGCTTACATGGTTAAGCAAGCTCGGAGTCTCCACAAGACTCATGGTATTCTGGCAGACATAACAATCCCAAAGATTGGAAAGTGGCTTTCACAAGAAACTCTAGATAAGGTTATCAGCTTTTAAAAAAGTGATGAAGTATCTCGAATGTATCCAGGTCAGAAAGAATTTATCAGTGTTATAATCGGTGGTCAAAAAGTTCAAAAGTGGAACAGGTTGCTTTGCTCAACTTGAAAGAAATGTATGAGCAATTCTGTATCAAAGAACCTGACTACAAAATAGGAATTTCAAAATTCTGTGAACTGCGACCCAGATGGAGTTGTGTACTTGTGAAGCAAGTACCTCAAAAGAAACACAGAGAAATTGTTTCAAAACTTTGCACAGTCTCGTTTTAATGCTAACGTTCGCATGTGACTGAACTAAGTTGGACACAGTGCACACAAACATTATTGATCAGTAGCTCTAGACTTCTGCAGTTTACCCTGTATGCTTGTAATTTTGTGCTTGTTTCTTTCTTTGATACCTACTTGTAAAAAATTAAAACTTAGAAGTACTTTGTTGCGCCAAAATGGTTAGTCGCGACATCAAAAATAGAGCTATATTCAATAAAGCATTACTCCTGATTGCTTCTGAGCACCAAAATAAAATTTGTATCACCAGAAAGGTCATTGCATGCACTTTTCAGAAATGTGAAGTTCAGGTAAATTCCAGTTGTCAGTTTCCCAATATCAGCTGGTGAAGTTGACCCCCGTTCGTCAGTTGGACCAAGTTTAGCATGTCAGTATGATTTCATTTGTAAATAAACACCACAGTAAAATACATCCAGTAGAAGCCCATTACTTGCTAAATCAGAATATGAACAGATTAAAATTTTTTTGCAACTGCTTTTCATCATATTGGTCAGGCAAATTGAAGAAAATGCAGTTTGCGATTTCTGAGATGGCATATTGACAGCTGTCCAGTAAAGTCTCTACTCAAGACACAGTCATTATAATAGGCTCATTAGGTCACCAATAACTTTCTTAATACAACAGTGAAAACCAAATGCCTCTGTCTACACTATTTCTTGAGTTATTTCATGTTGAATATTTCATGTTGAAGATTTCGCAAAATCGGATACCAATTTTCGCTTACCTCACCACACTTTAAGATGGTATATCTAAGCCAAATTTTGACATATCGCAATAAAATTTTGCATTTGTGCCTCAAAATGGTGGGCAGACACTTGGAGAAATTTTCAGCCAAATCTAAGTTTGAAGGTGGGAAATTGTTAGAAAATTGGTTGATTTCACACATAATACCTCATGGAAATTGTTAGAAAATTGGTTGATTTCACACATAATACCTCAGTAATGACAACAAAATAAAAACTAAAACTTGAGGCAAAACTGTAGGTAGAATAAATACTAAAACTTGCTGTGCTACTAATAACGAAATACATAAGGAAAATCACAATGAAAATTCATATATGCTCATTATTTTTACATACTTACTCAACATTTGATGGCCAGGTTTGAGATACAATTGGAGTGAAAACAAGGGCAGAAGACGCATGAGCCACAACTGGATGTTAAGCTGCTCAGTAGGTCGGATGTGATGGAAGCATATACAGAAAAGCTAAAGAAGAAGTTTGAAGCACCAGATACTGCAGTGGAAAAGAACTTCAGTACCAGAGTTATTAAGCTCAATACATAGCAATACAAGGCACAAAGAAGCCAGCTGTGCCAGTGGTGAAAAGTGGAACAAACCGTGGATCACTGGGCATACATGGAAGATATAAGCAGAAGTGGGAAATGACACAATGATGACAGGAGTCAGATGAGAGGGCATTGGAATGCGGAAGGCAGTGTAAAAGAAAAGCAGCTAGAAGAGACAAAGAGGCCTGGTTACAAGAACAGTTGAAGGCTGTTGAGAAATATGCAGGGAAAATCTGCAGACAAGCATATAAACTTATCAAATAGATCAGCCGAAAAAGGAAACTGTGACAGTCTGCATTTAAAGACAACAAATGGAACGTCCTGCAGGGCAGAAAGAAACAAAGAATCAGACAGAGTATTGTAGTGAATTATATCATGGTAATGAGAGCAGTGATGTAGTAGTCCAAGAGCTGGATGATAAATCACCACTAGATGATGCAGATGAAGAGGATGACATTCTTCTTGGAGATTTCAAAGCAGTTATAGAGAAATTGAAAAGAAACAACACCAGGCATGGATGGCATCACCGGTGAGGTTATCAGGACAGGAAAAGAACTATTGGCTTAAGAGATTCACAGTATCTGCAATTGTGTCTGGCTCAAAGGAAGAATACTGGAAGAGTGGGCGTACTCCAACAATTTTTTCATCATTCTGGTTAGAATCAGTGACAGGAATAGGCCTGAAATCTTAGAGTAGTTGGTTGAGAAACTCTTGATACAAAAGTAATCATGGCAGTACCCTAGTTGTCCAGAATGACACAAGAATTAAAAGAACAATTAAAAACATGATTTGCCAATTTAGTCAACTCAATAAGAACATTTTGAAAGAGCAAAGCATGTAGGCTATTGAATCCTGGACCAGCATTTTGCTGCATGTACAGAAGCCTTTCAATTTCCAGCATGTTAACATGATTTAAGATTGCTGGTGCTAGATGTAACATTGTTTTTAAGACCAAGAATTTGACAGTTGTGCAGTCTCTCAAAGTTGCTATGCTAGCATAGAATTTGTTTGCATGACTTGTATCGCCAAAATGCATTAAATAATGATGTAGACCTATCTTTCGCTCAACATGCTTAGAAGAAAAAATAGCTAGCACTTCTTATTCTATTGGTTGGCCAAAAGAGTTGATTGTATGCTAACGATTGGTTTTAATTTGTTAGGTGAACAACTGGTTTGGAAACAAGCGCATTCGATATAAGAAGAACATAACCAAGGCACAGGAAGAGGTGAATGCTTATGCAGCCAGATCTTCAGCTGCCTCAGCCTCCAACATCCAGCACAGTCCTGCCAGCACTGATGGATCAGGACATGGTAGCTAAGTTAATCTGAACAAATTCATTGACTTCGGTTGCACCATTATCATAATGCACGTGGTATCACTTGAAGGTCGCTTCCTTGTTATACCATTGTCCATAATGTATACAGTCAAAATAGGTCAGAGTGGGTAAGAAAGTTGAAGCAGGTGAGCCTAATCAGAAGTGAAGAACTGGGAGAGTGAAGGCAACTGGACAACAAATTCTTGCAGTCAAAACACTCAAACCCAAGGCTACCCGGGTGCATGGCACAACTAGAGTGAAGGTATCATTTGATTGAGTGCACTATTTGTTGGGCTGTCACATATTACGCCTACATTAATATAATTAACAACAGATGCCCCACCCCAACGGAACTGGAGCAAATATTGAAGAAACATGTACAATGAATGAGCAATTATTGTATCCTACCTTACACTCTTGTATGGCTTCTCATGTTCTGTGGACTTTCAGCAGGATTTTCTAGATGCTAAAGATTGTTGGTAGATTAGACTCTTCTTCTTCTGGTTCTCTGCCCTTAAAGCAGGTTCAAACGTCCAATGATGCCACTCCTCTTGGCGCTGAGCTTCTTCTTTCAGCCTGCTGTATCCGTCCGTCATCGTCCAATCCAGCAGCATCTGTCTAGGTGTTTCTCGTGTCGTCCTCCCCTCCATTCTGCCCTGATTGATAGTTTTCAAGAGTGATCCTGTGGCAAATCCACATTTCAAAAGCCTCCAATCTCTTGATGTCCTCCTTTCTCATGGTCCATGTTTCGGATCCATACAACATCATGCTCCATATCAGATCTTTAATCATTCTTTTCTTTAAATTCTTGTTCATTTTTTCTTCTTGTTTTGAGATTGCGTCTTTGCCCAGTGCTAATCTTCTTTTATTTTTCCTTGTGGTATTTTGCATCTTGCATGACAATGCTCACCAGGTAACAGAATTCTTTTACCTGTTCAATTTCCTCTCCTTTGAAGTTCATTATTACTACTGTTTCTTCTCCTTTGCTTATCCTCATGACCTTTGTCTTTTTGATGTTTATTTTCATATCTTCACCTTGTCACCTTGTGCTGTCAGCTCTTTGAGCTCTAGCGACTGTCATGATCAATCTTCTCCATTTCTTTCTTTCCAATGTCGTGTCCCTTAGTTGTGCCAAGTTCATTCCAGTTGCTTCGTGTATCTTGTCCATCCATTTTTTCCTTGGTCTCCCTTGTTTTCTCTTTCCCTCTCCACAAGCCAGCATCATTTCTTTTTCCAATCCATCTGATCTCATAACATGTCCAAAGAACCTCAGCTTTGATTTTAGCACTGTTTGTTGTAACGTCTCATCTTGCTCAATTCCAATCGCCCTGCGTACCCATTCATTAGTCCTTTTCTCCGTCCATGATGTTCTCAGCATCTTCCTCCATATCCACATTTCACAAGCATTGATTTTTTTCTCTATTTTCTTGGTCATTGTCCACGTCTCACTGCCGTATGTTACTGTTGGTATAATCAAGGCCCTCACCAATCTTTTTTTCGTGTCTGTGCTCACATGTTTGTCTTTCCATATTTTTTCTAGTCCATTCATTGCGGCTTTTCCAATCGCCACCCTTCGGTTTATTTCCATGTCGCACTTTCCTTCTCTTTCTACTACTGATCCCAAGAATGTAAAGCTTGTTACCGTCTCTAATTCCTCTCCATCCACCATAAAACTGCCCTCCTCAGCTGTTGTCATGATCTTCGTTTTCTTTATATTGAAGTATAGTCCTGCTTTCTCGCTCTCTCTCTTCAGCCTTCTTATCAGTTCTACCAGATCTGTTTTTTTACCTGCTAATAGTGTTGTGTCATCTGCGTATCTCAGATTATTCAGTGTTCTTCCCGCTATCTTTACTCCCTCTTTTGCTCCATCCATTTCCGCCATCCTCATTATCCTTTCTGCATATAGGTTAAATAGGAATGGGGACAGAATGCATCCCTGCCTCACTCCTTTCTTTATTTTGATTCTTTCAGCATCTCCAAATTCAGTTCTTATTACCGCAATCTGTTCTTCGTACAATCCCTTGAGAAGTTGTATCAAGTGCCTTGGTATTCCCATTTCTATTAAGGTTTTCCACATCAACTCATGATCAATGCAATCGAATGCCTTACTATAGTCAATGAAGCATATGTATAATTTTTGTCCATACTCCTTTTGTCTCTCCATTATCCACCGCATGTTGGCAATATGATCACGAGTTCCGCGGGATTTCCTAAATCCTGCTTGGTTATCTGGAAGCTCCCTCTCTATTATGTTCTCCATTCTTTTATGTATTATTTTAAGTAGTATTTTACTTATGTGCGATATCATTGCTATGGTCCTGTAGTTTTCACACTCTCTCGCATCTCCTTTTTTGAATATAGGGATAAAGATTGAGCTCATATCATTCATATCTTACTCGATTGATATGGTGTGCAGACAGTCTATCATTCTTTGCAGACCCTCCTGATTGTCCGACAACATCGCTCTGTCGTCTGCAAAATCTTAGAGCCTTAACCAGTCTGCCTCTCACCTTTATTCCTTCTTCCATATCTTCTAGTGCCTCTCGGTTAAGCTCTTCTATGTAGATGTTGAAGAGTAGTGGTGATAATGGGCACCCACCCTTGTCTCACTCCTCTGCCCAGTTTTCTGGGTTCTGAATATTCTCCATGTATTCTTATCCATATTTTCTGGCCCATGTATAGATTTCCTATAAGTCTTCTATCCCTCCAATCCACTCCCAGTCATTAAGTGCCTGCATTAGCCTTCTCCAGTCGACTGTGTCAAATAGTCCATAAAACACACACGCACACACACACACACATACACACGTATGTTTACACATCCTGGCTGTTTTTGACAACTCCTCTCCATCAGCTCTCTTAAAGCATCAATAATGTCCTTTGTTCATCTGCCCCTCTGAATCGAAATTGATTATCACACAAGCGTTCAACAATTCATAACACAATCTTTGAAGCATGAGCCAGAAGGCTAATTGTACAGTGATACTCGCAAGCCATGGCATTTGGCTTCTTTTTGAGTGGAATCATGATGGTCTACACAAAGTCTTCAGGCCATACTACATTTATGTATATATTATCTTGGCACTGCCTTACTAGCTGCATCATTGGCCTTAACCCAAATTTCTTATCAATTCTCCCGGTATGTTTTCTATTCCTTCAGGTTTGTTGTTTTTCAATTCATTAATGGCTGCCAGCACCTCGTCTTTCAGCACCTCTGGTCCAGTGTCTTCCATATTGTCCGAGATGCAGTTCTCCTTCAGGTCATTGGGCCTCTTTCTGCTCATGTACAGGTCCTCCAAATATTCTTTCCATCGGCCTTTGACTTGGCTGACTTGTGCAGAATTTTGCTTTGCTTAGAGTTACCAACCCTTGGTTGCCAGGTAATTATTAGTGTCCCAATTAGCATTATGGACAATCTCGGCCAGCGATTCTCATTATTAACTATGAAAATATGCAAATGCTGACAAATCTATCATATCTACGAGCAGGCCAATCCTTTTCGTAAAATTTTTACCAGCCTTTATCAGAGGCTAACAAAAACTCTGATCATTGCCTGCCAATGCTGCTGGTATCGTTTTAATTTTCATTTCAAAAGTTTTATGAAATCATTAGTATGAATGCTACTTACAGTACTTGTTGATGCTGCTATTCGTAAATGCGTGAAATCCTTCAAAAGTAACTGTTCATCCAACTCCAAATTACCAAAAATTATGAGCCAAATTTCGTCTTCAATTGCCGTTGCAGTTGTAAAATGTGATTGATTGCAAATCAACTCAGATCTCAGGGTTTAAGGTCTAGTATCTCTGCTACTGTTCCACCTGTGTATAAATAACCAATGGGAAAATTGTAGCCTATTTATCACCCTAATTAGTGGTTAACTTGTTTATGTGACATGCCTCATCACGAATGAAGGGTACGGCATGCTGACGAGGGGCTCTGGAGGCATGAAGAACAGCATGGAGCTCTGGAGGCATGAAGAACCCATTCTACCTTCTTGGGGCGGGGATTCAAAGCTTGGTCAGTCGGTCTTGCCAACTGACGGCCAAAACCTTCCTCACTGTAATAGACTGGAGCATTACTGCTCATCTTCACGCTCCCTCTGGGACAGTTAGTGCTTGAGGAAGCAGTTTTCCCATTACAAATTCACCAGGTGGCCAATCGGCTTCTAAAGCTGTTGTGGTGTCTGAGACTTCCAAACAGGGCACAAGTGCTTCCATGTCCAACTCAGGGTTCGTTTGTGCTCCCTTGCCAGACTTAACTTCTGCCGCTCCCTGTGGCTTACTTGAGGGACTCGTTACCACTGGCAAACCCTCTTTCCTAGTCAGATGCTGCATAAATTCATCTCTTAGCAACGAATGATGCGCTATAAATTTACTTTCCAAAAGCAAGTGACTTTCCAACAGTCCTGCATGCCTATAACCTTACTCTTCAAGTCCGAGTGACTTTCTGTCACCTGATCTTGTAATTGTAATTGTAATTTGAGATTTATAAAGATGTATAACTTCCTTTATGCGGGACACTCTGAACTGGCTTCCCATTCGGCAACGTATCCAGTTCAAGATCCTCGTTGGCTCTGCCCCATCATATCTTAGAAACTTCTGCATTTCGGTCTCTGTGGTCGGCCTCCCTTGGACTCCTGACTGTCCTTCGTATGCGCACTGCTATAGCGCAGTCTAGAAGCTTTGCCTATGTTGGACCTAATAGCTGGAATCGCCTTTCCCGACAGCTCCAACTTTAATTCCTCAGTTTGTCCCTTCCGCAGTTTCGCAAGCACCTGAAGTCTGTATTATTTGACAGTGGTCTCACTGGTTCAGGTCGGGAGTGCCTATGATGAGTCTGTTCTTGAAGTGGTGCTTTATAAATGTCAGATTACAATTACAATTACCTCTTAGAGGATAAACTTAACAGAGGTGCTTCCAACCCGGAAAAGTAAAATCACTGTTGAACAGTACAGTCTTCAGGCGCCTGTGGAATACTGAGAGGGGGAGAGAAAGGAGTAATTCTGTAATTCTGTTGTAATTCTGTTTGGCACTCTATAAGTGCATGAATCGAAGCGGACAACGCCCTCAATATTGGCGCTGATTCTGGCCCAAAGTCTAATTGAGGATCAGACAGATCAACATCAGATTCTGCCATTTTATTTATTTAATTGTGAAACACAACATGTTCTTCTTATTCTAAACTTAAAAATATGGGGGCCGTATGCATGACGCAGGAGTAAGCTACGTGCTGAATAGCGCCTACTCGGTGAATAACTACTCACCGAGTAGCCACCGACGATGAGCGGTATGCACGACGCAGGAGTAGAGAGCCAAATAGATACTCACTGCATCCAGTGACCGATGGAATATTTCTCACGCAGGGTTCACCTCTTTTAGCCTGTTTTGGCTATTGGTGCATGCGCGTAGATATCTAGAGGACATTAAGCTTCTTTGCTAGGAAGAATGTTTACATTATTGTCGAGTTTTATTGTTTAGAAGTAGCTAGAATGGAGTGCGAGAAAAGGGCAGCGCAAGCCAAATTTCATAGAGAAAAAAGGTGCGGTGCACGTTGGAGGGGATTGCACTAGAAAAGGACACTATATAGTCCAAGTTGCAGGGTGCACTGACAACACGGGGCAATAAGGAGGCGTGTAAACTGTAATGTTACCTGCATTCCTATGCAAACATTTACTACTTATAGTTATTAATGTGTTATATGTTGATATTAATAATAAAAGTTTTACTCTTTCATATCTTTTAACATAAATAATGCTTATGTGGTATGTATTTCAAGTCAGGCTAATGCCCATATCAACATTCTTCCTCATCACAAAGGGCTGTCATAGTTGGTTGTGGTTTTTTAATGCAATTTACTCTGGTTAGATTGCCAGTCTTTGCCATGCACTTGTGAATGTGTGCATGCCCAAAGCCCACCACATGGAGATTTTGGCAAGAAGGTCTCCACAGCTTATCCGCTTTCAGCTTTCATAAATGTCTTTCACATTCCCAGTAAAATTTGGAATTATATGTAACCCTGGTCAATGCTATTACCCTTCTCCAAAGACTAAGGAAGAAGTACAGATAAACCAATCACAGCGACAAAGACAGGGAGACGAATGAAATAAACCCAAACAGAGAAACACAGTGCAACAAATGAGAAACTTGTAATTGTAATCATGACAATTTATACAGCATCATCAGTAGCAAGCTGGGTCGTTCCAGCTCAACTCAACCAATGCCTCCCACCCGACCATCTCAGAATTGGCTGAAATTTTAACCACATGTTGCAAGATGTATTGGATGGAAAAGCCCAAAATATTTCTGCAATATTTAAAATAATTTCCAACATATCGTTGATTCCGTGACCCCACCCTCCGAAGGCATTTCGCGAAACTTCATGATGTCCACTTTTTGAGAATTGATATCTCTAGAGCTTTTAAACCAATTTAGATGATTTTTTTCTATGTGTACAGTTTCTTGTGCAGATTACAAAAATATAATTATTATTTCTGCGTGTCCTATGATTTCAGCTGTATTAAATGTCAAAAGTGCCTTCGTATTCATTTTATTTCTAAATTTTGCAATATTCAGTGATCAATATCTCCACAATTACCAGACACAATGCAATCAATTTTTATAGGTGTACTGTCTATGTAGCTGGCAATTACTTGGCAGAGTTTGACCTGATTACTTATTCACATCTGCTGAATATAGTAGGTCAAATCTGACAAGGGGGGTCAGAGAGAAAAAATATTCCCAAAAAGGCTCAGAAAAATATTACTTTTTTATTGCATTTTCTGATAGAGCATAGATCATTTGATAAGTGATCCAAAAATCCCGGTGGCTTTTTTTGTTTTAAGGAGTTTACAGAGTGTCAAATATGGTCATTTTTTGGCATCACGAGTTGCAGTTATGGGCGGTATTAACAGACTTGTTACCCTAATGTATCAATATCAAAACTGTGAAACCAATATGATCACTTTTAAAAATATAAATGAAACATATCTAAGTAATTTTTATAAAAAATACAGTTAACATAAACATTTCTTTATCATAATTAAAGTGAATTTATGAATGAATTTCATGTTAATTGGTGGTCTCTGAAACTACATATGATGAAATATTCTGGAGTTGCTAAACATCTAAAAATATCAAAATAGTGTAAATTATCCATACAGCATCATATTTTGAGAGTTTTTCTGTACATAAGATGAAAATTTAGTTGTTACAGCCTTCCAAACTGGATCGCCCAACTGATACTGATACTGACGTGTGTTATTGCTGCGTGCTCAAGGTGCTGGTACAAAACGAAGGACGTGTTGGAATGGAACCCATCATATGTCATCATGTCTTGGTCAAGTCAGATGATAGCTTCCCCTTCCCCTGTGTCTGTTTGCTCTGCTCAGTCGCTTGTGTCATTTCGTTCTCAACTTACAACTTACCTGTTTCAAATTGCTTATCCACCATAGGCTTCCTCTCTGTCATGTGGACTGACCTTCTGGATAGTGACCTGATTGTGGCTTGGCTTTGGTGCGCCATTGGTTGAGGACTTGTGCATTAGACACCGGCGCATTAGAAGTTTCATATTATTGTTATTATTATGAAGAGTTGGAAACAGAGCGATCAGGTCGATCAAAGGTATAACAGTTCATTTCTCAGTTGCTCAAATACTGTAGCATTATTATTTATGATCCCTCAGGAAGCTGAAAAATTATCTGGATAAAAAATTACATTCTGAGATGTCTAATCTTCGTTGATGTCAGGCTCCTCAAAAGTGCCCTGGAAGGCAATCAAATTAAAACGTTAAATTGTGCAGGCAACTCGTTGGAAAAGGAAAGCGGTCTCCCTTGGGTCTCCGGAAACCCCTGTCAAGTGACCACCCAGATTAGTTAAGAACTCCAGGCCCTGTAAATTTATCGGGCCAAGGGTCTCGAAGGCCAAAGGGATGAACTGATAGGAAGCCGATAAATCGATATATTTGATGATCTTCCTCTGAGAAGCCAACTCTGCCGCTGTACCTGCATTCGTGGCTGTGTGAGGCAAGTAAGAATCGGCCAAAGTGTCGACAACAGTAACATCCCAGACCATAGACCTGCCCGCCTGCCAGGGAATGAGAGTAGCGCCATCTGGGCATTTACTGTCAGATCTCGAAAGTCCAACTGGTTCTTTAGAGGAAGGGAAACCCACTTTCACTAAAGCTCGCCAGATTAGATCATTTAGAGCTGCATGTCTGGCTGGTCCAAGCCGACAAGCCAAACCATGAGAACCATCAGTCAAGGCCATTACCAAGGCGCAAACCCACGGCTACTCGTGCTGCCTGATCTCCAAGTCTTAGACCACAGGCACTTATTGGAAGGGCTAACAACCAGTCACTAGAATGAGGTGAAGCCACCGCCATGACCCGCGCCCTGTGGTAGTCCGATATGGCAGACGCTTGTAAGGTGGCTATGTCCTTTATAATCAAAGGACGATCCCATGCTGATTGTTTATGTGCAATGGGATCGTCTGGAAAGGGTGCATTTGATACCAAACTCCACTGGGACCTGGCCATAAGAAAAACATCATCTCCCACTGCGTCAGTACCGGATCCAGCCAGGTACCTGGAGAGGCATGGTACCTGCGGCTGAGGCCAAAAAGGCTGGAAGTGCCAGCGAGGTTGCTCGTCTAATACCCAATCCACCATCCTTAACCGGGAGTGAGGCCTGAAGCCAGTGCATGTCCCACTAAGCCAAGTTCAAGGTGATCGAGAGGCCCTCTCACAGTACAAGATCAAAAATGCTCTAGCACGGGTGTTCCATACAAGGGGCGCATCTGAGGGTGCGAAGCAAAGTAAGTGAGCTAAGAGAGCAGCGAAGAAGGACGAGGGCGTCATGCCTACCAATAGATGCTAGGCGCGATACACCGACCCTTAGTTCTGAAACTCTGGCCTCCAGAACAGACCTGAGGGCTCCCCCAAGAGATAAAGTGATGGAGAGATCTCAGGTGAGCGATCCATTTCGAGCGATGGACAGGGTCCCTTGTATGACGGAAACGTCGCTCCAAACAACGCGTCTGCCTGCGAAGTCGATGACAGTCACCATCGAACCAGACAGCGAGAGGACGATGCCCGGATTTGATGAACCATGGAGGAAGTAACTTATTCAAGAGATCAGTCGTAATAGTCGAGTATAAGTTGAATAGTTCATCAATCAACAAGACGTCATGTGTACGGGGATCAGCACAAAGAGGAGTGCTGCGGAGGGCCTCTGCAAACTCCTGCCAATTCAATGATCTCCATCCTCGTATATGAATGTAACGTGTGAATATGGAGTAGATGAAGATGAGTAAGTCTGAATTCAATCAATGCATGATCCAAAGTGACAGGCAGATGAATTCGGATGTAATGAAGAGAGCAGTCATCACGAGTAATAACTAAGTCCAAGATGCCTCTGTGAAGGTGTGTAGGTTCTTTAATATGTTGATACAGGCCAGATTAATTCAATAAATCAAGAAGATGCTCCGTGGAAGGAAGAGACGGTTTCTCAAGGTGAATATTGAAGTCACCAAGGATGACAAATTGACTATTTCTAGTGGCAATGCTTTCAAGAACAGAGGCAAACTCTTCAAAAAATGTACTGCTAAGAGCTGTAGAGCCAGGTCTGTAGACGGCTAAAACAGTAACAGAACCATGTGTAGTGGCAGTGCTAAGGCATAGAGCCTCAAAGGTAGTTAATTCCATGTCGAGCTGTATTAAAGAGGTACGCAGAGCCGAACGATAATAAACAACAATTCCACTGCCATGGGTTGACTGACCTCCAAGACCAGAGGCTCTTGGCCGGTCGAAGATGGAAAAACCCGGCGGTGCAGCCCGGAGAACTGCAACATCTCCGAGCCAATATGCCAGCTCTTGGTTGTCACCAATAAATCCATATGAGACTCCTGTATAGTCTGCAAGACATAGTTGAATTTGTCCGAAAGTGAGGGTGCATTCCACGAAGCAAACCGTAGACCAGGTGATCCATTGTGAACACAGCTATGGCTTTGTAGTTTCTTGTTATTAACAACAGGTTTCTTTGGTGGAGCAGAAATAGGAGTTTCAGAGTCCATAAGATTATCTTTGGAGGAGGTGGAAATGCGATTTACAGCCGAGCACCAGATGTGAAGTTTGAATAGTCTCTTTCTTAATGTACAAGATGGTCGCAGGTCAAATGATCTTGTACTGATAAGTTGATCAGACGTGTAACTGATACGTTCCGTAGTGATTACTGATTCATTTTATCCCGTTATACAGCAAATTATCACAATGGAGGAGTAGCTATAATAAGCTAATAAAGGCTCTTTGAGTTGATAAAGGGCCTGACAAGACACCCATTACAACCAGATAATTGACTTTGTTTGAGTGAAAAATCATTAGAAGTCACATGATCTGTACTGAAGACGCAACATGACGGTCGTGAAGTAGAATTCGCAAACCAAAGTTATTCCAATCCAACACAGACAAGTAAAGATTCTGTGGAAGAACTGTTTAAAACAAATGAGACGAACAATACGCACGAATGTAGACGAAAACTATAAAATAACGACGCTAAAAACTACAAAAAAAAAACAAGAAAACAACGGAGCTCTCAACTGGCGTGTTTACCCGACAACCGCATCACTCCTGTGTCGTGCATACAGCCCATGGTAAAGATTACTGTAGTAGTCACCGATTCTAATTTCACTCGTAGTAACTAAATTCACACACTAAATTGACATTAAAGTCTTAATTATAGCTATTAAATCAAGACTTGGAGCATTCAAACTTTAGTTTCAGTTAGAAAGCATAAATTGACTCCCTGTTGTGAAAACACTCCCATTGATTTCCTTCCGAGATGTCACAGGCGAATTCCCATAGAGGACTGTACCTGAGCACTTACTGACCCATAGAACACGCCTGCACAGGAATCGAAGAAACCAAAGAAATTCTTGAAAACTTCGATCTTTTTGATAACAGAAAGAGGGATGGAATGTTTCAGGTTTCAATTTCTGTGATGGCAACTAAGAATCCAGCATATTTTGACAAATTTTAGCGATAATTCACCCAAAATATGGCGTTGCACAGCGGCCCGTAAAGTTAACCCGATCAATGACTCGGATCTCGCAAGAACTCGACTAGAACTTTGTCAATAGCTCAGCCTCAGCGTCTCAACTTCATAACTTTCATAATTCTACTCGTTTAAAGGACAGTCAACCTTAAT
Source organism: Norana najaformis (assembly GCA_964023275.1). Taxonomy (NCBI): domain Eukaryota; kingdom Metazoa; phylum Annelida; class Clitellata; order Crassiclitellata; family Hormogastridae; genus Norana; species Norana najaformis. Next base: position 17,105,962 of record OZ029918.1, read on the forward strand.
TGAAAACCTCAAACTTTCGACAAAAATCTGTTACAACTTACTAGCAAATTGAATTCTTCCCTACCACGGCATGAATCCAGCAGCAACTACCGACGTGAGAAGCCCAATCAGGCGTGCATCACCTAGCCTTCCAGAAACTTTGACCGTACATAGATTGCCAGATATAATGTAATGCTTATTTCTAAATTTAGACCAAAAATGGATAAAGCAAAGGGGTGGCATTTATTTAGCACCGACCTGTGACAACAATAGTTTATCACATTTACCTAGGACAAACTTAACTAACTTCCAACTGCGAGAGCACATATAATGTCGCAATTTTGCGCCTGTGGCATGCATGGAAAGTTTTCCAATGTTGCAGTTTTGCATCTGAGGCATACCTAGGGTAATTAATATTAAGCAGATGGCAGTTACCTATAAGTTGCCTAAAAGATGACAGGGATTATTTTACCAGCTAATGTCCATGTGATTGTAGATCATTGGCTTACTTAATTAGTCCAATCTATGTAGCTTTGCATGTGCTTTATACATGCGAGGTCATACAGTCGGAAGCACGCCTGGTCTTTGCTGGGCTTTGGAAAGATACTGATTTAATTGACTGTACTTACTAAAGTGTGACATCTAACACTGGCCAACAGAAAAAAACTTTTTTCTTGTTGCCTTCGGTTTTAGACCTGTTCTTGGGGTAATTTTGGGCGCTGATTCAGAAAATGTCATTGGATTGAGTGCATCAGGTCTAGTTTCTGAGATATCGTCGATTTTGTAAAGAAAACCCAGTCCACTCTTTAAACGATGTCTTTGGCAAAACTAAAATGTCATAATAAGCTTTATTTATGGCTAATTATAATTCTTGCTGATTCATATAATGCCTACATCCTTATAATGTAAAATCAGCATATCTTGCCGCGTGCTGAGATATTGCTGATTCAAAGAAATAACTATTCCGTAGCCTACAGCTTACTCAGCACTAAATTCATGGCCTCATTTAGAATTTATTTGTGCTTATACAGCGTTTCATGGTTTCGAACTATGTAAATAGATTATGCTGAAGTCAGCATTTATAGCCTATATAAACCGCCTCCTGAAAGCTAGAGCAGCCGCAGTCGTCTTAGGGCATATTAAGAGTTGGTCGCAAGAACAATCTGTGAATGTGAGCATTAAATAACTACATGTTCTTACTGTTTTTTTAGGTTAGTCATTTAATTCCTCAGATGCGAACATCCTTAAGGTTATGGCTACTTCCAGACGGAGCTGCATTAACCATCCAGACATATTCTGCTACATTTGTGGGGAATACACACTAAAAGCAAACAGGAAACCGATTTCTGAGTTTGTAAAAAGAGCATATGTAGGTTATTTTGGTGTCAAACTTGGAGATCAAGATAAGCAATGGGCTTCTCATACAGTATGCAAAACTTGTATTGAACAATTGCGCCACTGGACAATTGGAAAGAGAAGCTGCCTGAAATTTGGTGTACCGATGGTTTGGAGGGAACAGATAAACCACTTCGACGACTGTTACTTTTGTATGGTTAATATCATAGGCATCAATCGAAATAATCGTCACAAGTTGTCTTACCCTGATATACCTTCAGCCAGGAGACCTGTTCCGCATTCGGATATTGTACCAGTTCCACCTTTTCGCGAACTACCTCAGCTCTCAGACGATGAGACTTGCATGTCCAATATCGGACAAGATGACGAAAGTGAAGAAAGTGGGGGCAGTGACAGTGATTTCCAATCAACTTCACACAGTGAACGTTTTGACCAAAAAGAGTTGAGTGATCTGATCAGGGACTTAAATCTTTCCAAAGAGTCCTCTGAATTGCTTGCGTCCAGACTAAAGGAAAAGAATGCACTTCAGCCTAGAACGAAAATTACAATTTATAGAAACAGAGAAAAGGATTTGCTGCCATTCTTTACCGAAGACAACAACCTAGTATTCTGTAATGACATCAGCAACTTATTGAAGAAAATTGGTCTGTCGGATTACAGCCCAGATGAGTGGCGTCTTTTTATCGACAGTTCAAAACGTAGTCTGAAATGTGTGCTTTTAAATAACGGCAACAAATTTGGTTCTATTCCAATCGGTCACTCCACCAGGATGAAAGAAGAGTACAATGCCATCTCTTTAGTACTGGAAAAGATAAAATACAAAGAACATCAATGGGTAATTTGTGTAGACTTGAAGATGGTAAATTTCCTCCTTGGTCAACAAAGTGGCTACACAAAGTATCCCTGCTTTTTGTGTCTTTGGGACAGTAGAGCCAAGCATGAACATTGGACAAGAAAAGATTGGCCTTCGAGGAAAGACATGGTGGTTGGAGCTCAAAACGTAATCAAGGAATCTTTGGTGGCACGAGATAGGATCATACTGCCACCACTACATATAAAGCTAGGCCTGATGAAACAATTTGCCAGGGCTTTGAATAAAGAAGGTTCATGCTTCGAATACATAGTACACAAGTTACCAGGAATTACAATGGAAAAATTGAAGGCTGGAATCTTCGATGGTCCACAGATCAGGCAACTTATGAATGACCCACTTTTCATACCATCAATGAATGAAATCGAATCTTGTGCCTGGTCTTCCTTTGTTCTTGTAACTAAAAATTTTCTTGGCAACAAGAAGGCAGACAATTATGCACAACTAGTAGAGGATATGCTTCTTCATTTCAACAAGCTTGGCTGCAACATGAGCATTAAAGTCCATTATCTCCACAGTCACTTAGATCGCTTTCCAGAGAATCTTGGTGACTTCAGCGAAGAGCAAGGTGAAAGATTTCACCAAGACATCAAAACAATGGAAAATCGATATCAAGGAAGATGGGATGCACACATGATGGCAGACTATTGCTGGAATATTATGCGCGATTGTTCCGGCAGATGCCACACTCGGAAATCGTACAAAAGGAGCTTCTTCGGTGTCGAATGACTTGAAATTTTTATAACAAACTTGTTCTGTTTGGTATCATATAAGTACAGTTTCAGGTACTACCATTTTCTTTTAAGTATTTGTATTATTATGTTTATTTAGTGTATCACATAATAAATTGAGCACTACATAATTATAGCTATAGCCTTATGTTTTATGGGCGAGCAGAGGCAAGGACTGGTATATGGCATAATGTTCTATATCTCGAAAACTAGACCTGCTGGGAGAAAACTGGTGCCTTTTCTGGAATCAGCAGGTCAAATATACCCAGAAACAGTTCTAACATTTGAGGCAACAAATTATGTGTTGGCCAGTGTAATCTCTTGGGGATGTGCAGAAGTAGCTGCCAAAAGTCTCTGCTAGCTTGTTGCATTTGATAATTGATGTATTTGACATGATATGAGGAGTAGTTAAGTAGGTACTTGTTGTTCAATTGGCCTAATGACTTGTTATGTAGAATCTATGCATTTGTGCTGGTTTGCTTGCCTAGGAGCTACATACCAGCCTCTTCAGACTCGACAGCAGAGCTCAAGCAACCAGGCCATGTACATGAATGGGTGTGAGGGAACGCAGGTTTGTACTTTGTTTCTTTTTTTCTGTGCAAGTTAAGACCATTCTATTTATGTTAGATAGTTTGCAGTAAAACTCTGTTGTGGTATTCATTGTCGAGTGCATTTGTCATTTGTAGTAAACTTCTAGCTGAATTTGATATAGAATTAGTGATTTTAATCCCTATAATAAAATTTAAAAGTCAGGATGTGCGTTATACACAACATAACTGAGATGGTTATGTTGCAGCTCATGTCTGATTTCTATGATGCTGCTGATTTGGGTTACTTGATGCTGCTTGCTGGCTTGGACAGGAATCCAGCATTTGACGCTGTAGACCATATGATCCTGCTTAACTGATTTTGCACATGGTATAGAATAATTGGTAAACTTTGGGCGTGGCTCACCTCGTTCCTGGATGAGCGAATGATTGATGATGGTGGCGTGATGGTGGCTATTTGCTCATATAACTCAGTATGAGCATCAGTTCCATTTGGCATCCTGCTTTTAAAGCATGTTAACATGTATCTGCTGTACACAGATGCCTTAATGTTTGGTATATAATAATTTGGACAATACGACCGATAGGATGACATTAAGAAATATTATAGAACTATTTATATGAAGCACTATATTTCAATTAAAATAAACCCATACAAAGCTATGTTAACTTACTTTCTTGTTTTAATTGCAGCACTCAACATAGGCTCATTTCATGTCAACTCAACCATTGGTCCCCAACTCACTGTCTCAGATTTTGTAATTTTAGACCAGCATGTAGATAAATATATACCATGAAGGTTTTGAGAGTTTCAGACCTTAATACCTAGTAGTCCTGAGATATGAGGCTTTACAACACACCTGGGGCCATATGCACGACGTAGGAGTAAGTTACGCACTGAGCAGTGCCTACTCAGGGAGTAACTGCTAATGGAGTAGCTGTTGGTGACAAGTGGTATGCATGACGCTGTAGTAGAGAACTGAATAGTTACTCGCCACATGCAGTGAGCGACGGAATATTTCTCATGCAGAGTTCACATCTTTGACGTGTTTTGGCTACTAGCGCATATGCATAGATAGCTATAGAGGACATTAAGCTTCTTTGATAGGAAGAGTTTACATAATTGTTGAGTGTTATTGTGTAAAAGTGGCTAGAATTGAGAGCGAAAAAAACTGCTGCTGATTGAAAATTTGAACAGTTGTTTTGATGTGCTATACTGCTTACCTTCTTTATACCCCACGGGCACTTACTTATTTACTCAGCACTGATTCGTGGAACCACTATCTGATTTTGCTCGTGGTACATGTGGAAGCAGCCAACTCTGCACAAAGCAACTTTGAATGCTTTTCATTTACACTAAGTCTTCTTAGGGCAGCCCTTTGGGAGTTGTGATCTTAATTTCTGAACATAAGATGCAAGTATGGCAGCAACCCATAAGCCTGACCAAGATGTGACCTCTCTCACTGCCGGCAAGCTTGGGTGAGGAACATGCCCACAAAGTCAGTTGCCGAGCACATCTGAAACCTCTCTTTAGTTCTTTGGCAGGTTCCCATCTGAAGTGTTGATGCTTTATGCTAGACCTTCTTCTGGAATCTGCCAATTCTGCTTGGGCTTTTGGGGAATTTTCTTTCCAGATAACATAGGCAATGAAAATGGCAACATTATTCCCCACCAGAAAATGTACCCCCACTATTTTATTACCAAACCGGCCAACCGGGTAATAGCATTCTGATTACCCAAGTCCACCCACCCATGTGAAAATTTTAGTTGTAAATGACACATGCATGGGTTTACCTGCGTGCTGTTCACCTGATCTATTCTGCTGAGCATACAGATTGGTCTGTTCAGCTAGCACATAAAAAAATTGTTATGTAAAAACAGTGTGAAGATGTGAAAAAAATGATGCACCATGGGCTGGTCTGCCACAGACACATGTAAATGGAACAGTTAGGGGTGAAACTGGAAAATCTGATACCTATTCAGTCCAGTCTATCTCGCCCGAGTCATTAGCATCGGATCCGTCCGACCCAGTTTCACCTTGCTCCGACAACACGTATCGGAAGCCATTTGTGAACTTGGTGTCGATGTCAGAATGTTCTTCAGCCAAAGTCACTTCATCTTCCATGCTGGTTGCACCAAACAGGTTTTCATTGTCAGATGAGTAGAAATTGTCATCATCTGATGCCAATTATTCATCAAACATTTGCCGAATTTCGCCATTGTTAAGGCCATGTCGCACTGCCATCTTGGGCTATTTAAAACTTGCGATTTAAATGTCCGATTCAATTGGTTGATTTTCATGTTTATGACCCAATTCTAAAAATATCTTCCACTTATTTCTGTGCTTAATCATATTGTCTTAGCCTAAATGACGTTAGATTTCAAAAATATAACGTTTTCGATAGGCTGAGAGCCATATAATATGAATGCTAATTACCCTGAGTCATGCTCGGGGTTAACCATTTTTACGTAGAATTTTGGGCACAAGTAACACTCGGGATTAACGCTAAGGAGGTTAAGGGTGCTTTACAGTGTAAAATTTCGGCATGCCAAGAGTACAACAATAAATGATAAGTGGACGATGTACAAAATAAAAATCAAATGCTGATTCTATAGTTAGACAGTAAACAGAAAATCTTAACTGTCAGTACACAGGATCTCAAAAGTCTCTTAAAAACAAAGATATTCTCGACTTCTTGGATGGCTACAGGAAGACTATTCCAGGCACAGAAACAGAGGCAATTGAGACAAAGCAACAGAGACTCGTGTACGAGACTAAAGATGGATGCTCACAAAGAATGACACCCAGGCAGCTGACAGCAATAGCACAAACCCACAGACAGACATGAAAAAGCTAATGACAGACAGACAGAGACAGATAAGTGAATGAGACAGTAGAATCAAGAAATCTCCTGTAATCTGAACTCATATGATAAATCCAGCTTAAATCAGCTGATGAATGAGCCAGTGTATCCTGAAAATTTTCTGGTTTAATTGCATTTGAATTGAACTTTATGAACGTTGTATATAATTATGTTAAAGGAAGGGTCAATGTAAATATGAACTGTAGATCATCTTTTGTAAATAACTCATGTGGAAATATAAACTTGGGTTCTGTGCTTGAATTTCGAGTAGGCCAGAAACAAACTTCGCAACATGTGGTATCAGTCAATTCTTGACCTACAGACATGAAGTAAACATTACTCTTTAGCATTTTATCTCCTTTTCCAATCCATCCATCTACTTTTGAAACAAAGTGTTTGAGGTACCAACTGTTGCTCACATCTATACCCCCACCCATTTTTTTACTACTTTTTATGTTCAAGTCACTATGTACAAATATTTTCAGTGATAACTTATGTTGTGTGAGCAAATAAAATGTGCAGAAATTAATGTCAGACAAAACTTAGAAGAAATTTTGAAAATATTCTCCTAAATTAAGGAGATAACTCTTTTAATATTTAAACAGTGATGAAAATTGAAGGAAATATATGAAAATGCATGAAACATAGGAATTCTGTACTTACCTTATGTTGGTCAGTTTTTGACATATGGACTTGAGGGTAACATTATTCTTTAGCATTTTATCTCCTCTTCCAATTTAGTAGATGCAAACTAGTGGTTTTGGGCTGCTTGGGATGAGGTTTAGGGCCACTTGGTGGTTGAGCCCTCCCACTAGGCTGAACCCAAACTTGCAGCTGCCAGGCAGGTAGAGCATCGGGAACCATGGGAGATGACCCATCACACCGCCGGCCCAACTCTCATCAGATATGCTAGTTGAATTTACCAGCTGGAGGGGCATACCTCAGGCATAATCGAAGGGCATAGATGTGTGACCACTCCATGGCGCCTGGTAGAACATCAGACAGACCTGTCATCCTGGATGTCGAGTTCGGTACTGGCAAATCTACCATCATTGGTGCCCTAGTGGAAGAGCTGCACCGCTGAGGGTGCAAGTTCTGTGTTGTCCCAGAGCCTGTGGACCAGTAGGTGGAAGTGGGGGCCCTGCAGGCACTTTACGCAGATTCAGCTAGGATGACCTATGCCTTTCAAGCCTACACACTCATGACCCAAGTGCAAGAGTCCATAAAGGCAGTAGAAAAGATGCCCAACGCCGAAGTCATTATAAAAGAACTCAGTCCCCTCACTGATCGCTACATATTTGTGGAGCTTTGGCAGGAGCCAGTGGACCCTATACAAATGGCAATGTATGAAACCTGGGTACGGCTATTGCCTGGCTGAATGTGGCCCAAGGAAGGTGCCCAAAGGACAGTTGGTGTACCTTAAGCCATCTCTGCAGTGCTGCATGCTGCAGGTTAAAAATCAGGCCCAGGATGGCAAGGTCGCTGATGTGGTGATTGCAACGCAACTTGATGGCATTACACTGCCCTACCACCAGCAGCTGCATACCACCAGCAGCTGCATACCACACAAGAGGCTTATCTGCAGGGATTGTAATGAAGCAGTTTCCAAGTATTGCAGAGCCCCCTTTTGACCACGAAAGGGATGTCTATGTGATTGAAGGCAGGCTTGTGGATGGCTACTTCAGTGAAGGTCCCGCACGGGGCGAGGATGCTGCTGCCATTGCGAGTTTTGTGCTGGACAGCTAGTCTGGCTGCCGCTATGCTGGGTGGATAGATTTTCTCGTGGATGAGCCCTGCCACAAAAAGCTCTTTGAAGCTAATTGGGTGGGGTTCGGGATGACAGTAAGGGGTGCAGTGCCAGACCAGCAGTTCATGGTGATGGAGACTCTGAAGTGGCGAGCTTCTTGATGTGTGTTGATGTGATGTTCTTGGTGTGGGCTTGCTCACAACCTCGCTTGATCAGCTCGTTTTTTGTCTCGATATAAGTGGTACCAGCAGTTCCTATGGACTTACACTGGATCTTGTCCTTCATGGCGCAGTACTTTTCAGATCAGCTTATACTCTTCGTCGGTTATCGTGATGTCTTCTAGCGCTTTTGAAACGTGGCTGTGGATAGTGTTGAGCTTGCTGCTGGCCAGTATGCGGACAGCATCAAGTTTCGCTGTCTTGGCCGTGCACTTGTGGCTGCAGGTGACGCCAGCAACTTCGAGCACGCCAGCCACCACAGTAGCACCCTCAAGGACCAGGCCAGGTAACGAATCCAACTCCCATTGCCAGCATAGCATCACCTCCAAAGCCCATCCTGAGGTTGACAGTTGATAGAGCAGCACACATGCCATCAAGTGCGTTCGTAGCCCTGTGGTACTTCTTGTGTAGATGGCTGCAGGCCTCCACTTCTGATAGCAGAAAGGCCTTGAGCTCACAAATTTTCTGCAGTCAAAATGTATACGGTGTTGTCTCTATAGGTGGATATAGTGACATGGCTGCAGCTTTTCTGCCAGAAGTGTTGCATTCGCAATGAATGATGCACCCACTGCCCTTCGTCTTACAACAACTTGAATGATACTTTGGAAATCTAGATAAATTATATGCAAAAGTCAGTATACCCAACGGAAAGATGCACAGCATGATTGGTAGTTTCACTACGCAGAACGATCAGAATGATTCTCATAGCTGCCGCTTCATTGACATTCCCTGCCAATGTGAGCTCCCTGAGCCTAGAAAGATCCTGTCTTGCTCCTCCTCATGTTGGCGATTATAAATAGTGAGCCAAGCCTCGGTCTGATCCAGTGGTCATGATGCCATTCCTTCTGGGGACTTCAAATGACCCATGTAAACGTTGTGCATGTTAATTCTGTCATCAATGCATTGTTTTGTTGCCACTTCACATGGATTCTCTGGGTGCCACTGTTCTGTTAGCCGGTCGCATCTCCACTGCCGCAGTAGTAGTAGTAGTTCCACAGTTTAACGACAGCTTATGGCATCAAAGGCCGTTGCCGTCGCCCTCCTCCTTTATCCAGACTTGGGACTGGCACTACCCCAAACAAGGCAGTGGCGGAGTATCTCACTGCTGTGGTAGGATGTGAACCCATTGGTGTCCCATGCGAATTGACAGAAGGCCGAGTTGTCTGCCCTACATATGTGTATGCCAGGCCTGAGCGCAGCCACAGATGTGCGCTCAGTGAATGGAATCACAGACAGGATACCACCGAGCTTTATATTGATCACAGGGGCCCCAGAAGCCACACTGATGGTAAGCTGAGGCATAACAAGAGCATTTGACATGATGTCGCCGGGCCTGAAGACGCGCAGAGCATCCCAGTTGTCCACATACAGCTTGTTGGTTAAGTACATCAGCTCCACGGACATTGTGCTAGTGTTTTTGTGACATTGGCAACCATGGTGTCGACATCCTTTGTCGCCGCATCCTGAGCAATTGCAGGGTCTTGCAGCGCTGTCAGCCGTAAGTTTGCCACTGCACACACAGCGACGGCCATTTTTCCATCAGCACAATAGATTGTGAACCTGTTGGCATAGCATGTGAGTTGGCAGTGGGCCCGCTTTGTCTGCCCTGGATATCCATATGCCATAATTCAGCACAGGTGCGAACGAGGTACCGCCAAGCTTCATATCGATCTCAGGCCCTCAGTTTCTATCAACACCGATGGCGAGCTGAGGCGTAATGAGAGTGCCAGTCATTGTGTCGCCCATCCTGAGGATGCTCAAGGCATCCCTGATGTCCACATACTCTTTGTTGGTCAAGTACGATGGCCCACGGGCATTGAGCTACTTTTCATTTAGGGCGCCAGTAACAACCTGCACCATTTAAGACCGCACAGTCTCAACATAGTTCTTCGTCACTGCATCCTGATCATTTGCAGGGTCTGTCTGCATTTTGGTGCACTTCAGCTCTGCGCCGGCAGCTGACCCCTTCTTTTTCATAATGTGGGCAGTCTGATGCTTTGTCAGCCCAAGTTTGTCCTCACCATGAAGCTGACCATAGGTAAGCTGGATCATGACCCCAGTGCCATTGCGGGCTGCCTTAGCCAGTGTTTTCTTTTGCCCTTCATCTATCAAAAGGCCGAATGCAATATACTCAGTTGCGTTCTTAGCAGATTCCATTTTGGACGAATTGAAAGGGCGCTTTTTTAATTGTGTGACTGTCATTGCTGGTAGACGGCATTGAATTTTCTGTTGTCAGATTCAAGATACAGGAGATGGTCGCTGAACAAGAATGCGAAGGCCATCGTATTAGCCAGCACCACAGCATCGAAGTCAACCTTGATTTGGATGACTTGTACAGAGGTTTTCAGATGCTTGGTTTGCCTGCACACATCCAGAACAAAGACTGGGAGGAAGTCAACGCAGTCGATGGGTGTCATTTGGTTTGATGATTTGTGCATGTGTATGCCATAGAACTCCTCCTTGAAGTCAGATAGAGCTTTGTATGTGCGAGAGGTCCTTAGCTATATGAAGTCCAAATTCATGTCAATGGCAGGGAAGCAGTTGCTGTTCAGCATGGCATAGATATTGCAGATTTGTGCGTGGTTGAATGCGGGGTTCTCCTGCTGGATCGCAGCTTTGCCTGTCTGAAAGGCGACCAGAATCCAGCTTGGTTTTTCAGTGCAAGATTTTATGCTCAGCCTCCATGTACACATTACATAATCGGTTCTGAATTCTTGGAAAACTCTGCAGTTTAGTAAATTTTATCAACTTTCGGACATCTTATGAGTCGAGATTTGTCTAAGGTGTGCCATGTCTACAAGGCCGTCTATGGTGTCCAGCGCTGAAGTGTTGAGGCGATTGGCCTGTGGTGGCCAGTCAGTTGTACGTTCACTGAGGAAGACGTTGTTCTCATTGTGTATATGGCGGCCGCGCTCGCAACGAATTAGCCAGTCAGTACCATCCATACAAGTGACGGACGATGGCACCAAATCAAATTTAGGGTTTCGTATGGGAATGTGGAATGTCAGGAGCGTTGGAAGTAAATCGACTTCCATAGTGGATGCCATCACTGACTACTGCCTCGACATCATAATTGCTGTTGAAACCTGGCATCAGTCTTCGTCTGAAGTCGCGCTGTTGAGATCGGCGCCATCGGGGTTCCATATCGTCGAACAGTCACGCTGTGAGTCGGGGTCTTCTTCGCAACGTCGTGCAGGCGGTGGGCTGGCAATTTTCCATCGGGCGAATTTGCGAGCGAGGTTAATTGAGCTCGCAGTGACCTTTAACACCTTTGAGGTCCTGCTTTGCTCATTTTCCACATTACGTGGACCTCTGACAATCGCTGCCATCTATCGACTGGGATCTCAACAGCCATCCGAGTCCTTCATTCAGGAGTTTACTCTCCTGTTGGAACACCTAGCCACTTTCAACTCGCAACTGGTTATAACGGGTGATGTTAACATCCATATGGAGGATTTGAACTGTCCCTGGGCTGACCAGTTTCGGACTGTGTCAGCAGGTTAAAGAGCCTACGCACATACACGGCGGCTGCCTTGATCTATTTATCAGCCGTGAGGACTGCGAGCCGGTTTCAGTCGCAATGGTACCTCCGTCTATCTCTGACCATAGCCTTGTCATCTTCAGAGTTCCATATTTTCACTCATCGCCACTGGTCACTGAGACTAACATCAGGGGATGGAAATCGTTAGATAGAGATGCTTTTAGTCGTCGCCTTCTTGACAGTGACTTGCTTGGAATGACTGCTGATACGGATACCACCTCGGCTGATTTATGCGACCTCTACGATTCCACCCTGCGTTCCATTATTGATGATATTCTACCTCTCCGACCAGTCCGCATCAGGGTTAGTCCTCTTACACCTTGGTTTGACTCTGAATGTCGAGCGATGCGGCGAACGGTTAGACGAGCTGAGCAGTTTTATCGGAGGACCAGGTTGGACAGTGATCGACAGGAATGGATAAAGCTTCTGCGGCAAAAACACAGCTTCTTTCAGGAAAAGGAACGGTGTTACTGGGAGAACATGATTGCTCGAGACTCTAAGGACAGTAGGCGATTATGGAAAAGTCTTTCAGTGATCCTTGGTCGCTCACAGAGCTCACAGAAGCCATAGTTTTCTCCTGAGGACTTCCTTCGTCATCTCCTAAAGAAAGTCTCATCTGTCCGCCGTGACACCGAAGGCTCACCTGCTCCTACGTATTCAACAACAGTCCATCAATTTGAAAGGTTCGACCTGGTGACCGAGTCGCAATTAAGGAACACTATTCTGTCTATGCCACTGAAATCAAGCACGCTCGATCCCATTCCGACGTTTCTCCTCTACGAGCTTATCGACATCCTGCTGCCTTTTCTGGTGCGGCTCTCTAATGCGTCGCTCATGGAGGGAGTATTACCAGCCAGTCAGAAGCGTGCAGTCATACGGCCAACACTGAAGAAGGCGGGCATGGGCCCTGAAGATATAAACAACTACAGGCCGGTATCAAATCTCAGCTTCTTATCCAAGATGATTGAGAAAGTTGTTGCTGGACAGATGTTGCACTATCTTGAAGCGGCTGACCGTATGCCGAAGCTCCAATCCGGATTCAGAAGGGGTCATTCCACCAAGACAGTTCTCTTGCGGCTGATTTCCGATTTCTACGATTCCATGGACTCTGGTCACTTGACACTGCTCGCTCTTCTCGACGTAAGTGCCGCCTTTGACACGGTTGATCATGACATACTATCGACACGTCTTAATGTATCGTATGGATTCGTTGACCAGTCGGTGAAATGGCTTCGATCGTTTCTTGATGAGCAGATGATGATGGTAGCTATTGAGTCAGCCTGCTCAGACTGGGTCCCAGTCTCTTTCGGCGTTCCTCAGGGTTCGGTCCTTGGGCCGCTCCTTTACATTCTTTATACAGCAGATCTGACTCGTATCATTACTACACGTGGCGCCCTTGTTCATCAATATGCTGACGATGTCCAGCTTTATTCCAGCTGTCGTCCTGCTGATTCTCTCGCCTGCCTTACGTCGGTGCTGGGAACTGTGACAGACGTACAGGTGTGGATGTCATCGAATCGCCTTCGGCTTAACCCATCCAAAACACAATTTTTGTGGATCGGTACTCGTCAAGCTTGGGCCAAAATCAACCAACTGGAGCTACTCTCATCATTTCCGGGCTGGTCGCCCCAACAGCTGGTTCGTGACCTGGGAGTGCTTATAGACTGTGAGCTGTCCATGGCTGACCACGTCGATTCGTTGTGCAGGTCGTGCTACTATCAGCTGCGTCAAATTCTATCAATACGGCGTAATCTATCGTTCAGCACTGCAACAGCATTACTTCACTCCTTCGTCCTGATGCGGCTGGACTATTGCAACTCTGTCTTCGCAGGTTTGCCAAAATTCCGTCTTCGTCAGCTCCAGTCCGTCCTGAACTGTGCCGCCCGTCTAGTCGCTAATCTACTGAAATTTTCCCATATATCAGTTTATATGAGAGATACTCTGCGCTGGCTACCAATTGAAGAAAGAATCAAATTCAAGATCCTGCTCTTTGGTCGGGCCTCGTTGGCTGGCTATGCTCCTGAATACATACGAGAGTTGTTCGTGCCGGTCGGTGCCCATCCGGGTCGTCAGTCGCTTCACTCTTCATCCCGAGGAGATTTACAGGTTCCTCGCTGTGGTACATCAGCACGACAACACCGTGCATTGTTTTGCATGGGTCCTTCCCTGTGGAATAGTCTTCCTATAAACATTCGTTCTATTTCTGTGAATTTGTCCCAAGAAACATTCTCTTCGTTAGTCAAGACTTACTTGTTTAAATTAACTGGGCAGCCATGTTCACAGCGCTTTTGAGAGGTTCTTAAAATGCACTATATAAAAGATTAGATACATACATACATACATGAGAAGGTCATTGCTTGTGGTACTGCGATGTTGTTGCTCTGCAGCATGGAATGCCACAGTGTGGCGCTTTCTACTCTTTGTATCCTTGGTGATGCAAAGATGCTATATAAATAGCTACAAATGCTTGAGTAGCGCCATGCTACAACATAGATCTCATATTGATTGCATATAACTCAAGCATCTGTCCATTGATATGACTAATCTAATATTTAGACTCATTCATAGACAGTCACAGAGTTAGGTTTTGATTACATATATTATCAAGTAATTTGTCATAAATGTCCATGACAACTATGCAGTTCAAAATGCTTAGCTACCTACCTATGGCCAGCTAATCTCTAAACTATATAGACAATTTATTAGACTTCCTCCCCACTTGGAGATCTGTCTTGGAGTTCAATTTTCTTCCAGTCCCTTGCATGAAAGTTCACAGTTTGGATTCTGAAGTGAAACCGTGCACTTGTCCTTTGGCTTTTGATGTGATTCGAATATGGCGACGCCAGCAGATGTCTTCTTCTCGAACACAGTACATCAACGATTGGAGATTAATCCTTCGCAATCGTTTCTCGTGGTCAGTTCACTGACCCTCCAACTTCATTCGATGACAGTTACACCGATTATTCGTAACTTTTGACAAGTTAAACGAGCATAGTTCAACGACCTTGTGTTGAGATGAAGATTCGCAGTTCCTACAGCCACTTCTTGGCTACGGATTACATCCACAGTTCAATTTTCGACCGATTCAACGAACTTTCGATCGGTGAGTCATTGGACTTACTTTGTCGCAATTAAGACTCTATTATCCGCAAATTACACAGGAATTAGTTACCCTTAAATAACTGGAAAACTTGACTTTTCCACACGAGTAATATGAAGGCAATTCAAACGATCTTAACACCTCCATTGCTCAACACAAGACTGCTGATTTTCAATATTCTTTCATTTAAATACCTGTCATAGATCGTCTGCTCGAAGCGTGACGTATACATCATATGTGGTGAAAACACAATCACCCAATCTGGTTTCCATGGTAAACAGCTAGAATCCTTCAATTCTGCAGATTCACTGTCTATAGTTTCCCCATTTGCACAGAAACGGCTCAGTCAATACAATCAACTAAAATTAACCCACTAAAATCTAATTATTTACCCAAGCTGGCCATCTGTCAACAATAAAATCCTGCCTACACTATACCTGGCCGGCTAATCTTAAATCTATAATATTAACAAGCTACTCAATCTAGTCTGTACACTAACCTTGACACTAATAAGTATGTACACAGAACACAAGATAACTTAATCAATTGCACAATAAATGGAGGTTTGCTACACACAGGTACCTTGATCTTGCTCTCATTATGGTTCATGAGCATGCTCTAGTACTTCAGTGTTGAAATAACATGTGGCATGAACCATGACAGTTTTGTCAGTGAAATCTGCCATTGGCACTGCACCATCTTGGAAGATAGCATCAGCGTCGGCTTGCCAACTCAGCAGCACAGTCTGTTTGATTCCATAAGCAACCTTATGGTAGTTGTCGCAGAAGCCAAACAAGTGTCTCAGCAGGATGACAAAGAAGAACATATCAGTGGGATTTGGCCTACCAAGGATCGGCTGTTCACACACCTCACAGCCAAGATTCACAGCTGCTGCTACCTCGGTTGTGTCTTTTTGCCATGAAACTGGGGCCCAACAGTCCATTAAGGAACATCCCAGTTCTGGAGGCTGTTTTGTAACGCATGTTGAAGACTCGCTGGTCTCTTGGGTAGAAGATGGATGCTAAGTTCACTATGGTCTGCTACGGCCCTAGGGGATACTGACATGGTTGTGAAGAAGCTGGCTTTCACCAAAAAGGACTTAGAGGCTGCTGCCCATTTGTGGCTACAGAAGCAAGCCATGTTGCAAATCTGTCTGCCTGCACTGCATACCATGCCCAAATTTTGGTGAGGGTAGGGTCTGCAATGTGTGCAACATTGCCCAGCCGTACACGTTGGCATCCAAGTACATAATCCAGCTGGTTGGCTTTGTGGGGTTGTAGTCAGGGCATTGTGGGTTGTTAGCTGTGCCACATGGACACCATTGAGATCCCACCTCGAAGCCCTCGCTTAACGAACAGGTGCATGTCGATGTTGGTGAGAATTTCGAGCATGACTTTTGTCTTTTTTCAGCAACACATCCCAAGCCGTCCTGGCAGGAAATAGTGCACAGGGTCGAGGCTGTAGTTTGTCAATGCCATTTGTCAGAACGTCTTGAAGATGCTGGCCAAGAGTAGGACATCAGTGCAGAGATATAGATCGTAATAGTCACCCGGAGTCTTGCAGCTGAACATCTCCCATACTTGCTGAGCATGCTAGTAGTCTGCATCGGATATGCCCTTGCGAGTTAGCTTTGCTGTAGAAGGCCTCCTTTGGTGAGGGTTATGCCTCGTCGAATCGGCGATGGTCATTGATGTACTCATATGGATAGATCCCCTTGCAGCGCAGCAAGCCCAGTTGCTCTGCCGGGCTATGGGATTGTGTGATCTGCAGATCGACTGGCAAATTGCCCACCAGCTTGTCTAGTGAGCTGTTCAGAAACTGGAGGCTATAGATGATCAGCAACTGCTTGAGGCTGAATGTCATGTACTTCTCCATGTTATTGGGGATGCAGCTGATTTTCTGGTCCTGTGCCACTTTACAACCTCCCATCGTGTGCATCAGAAGGTGGCCATCATAGCTGTGTAGGTTGTGAAAGACCATTGGCACTTTGCACTTGTTGGGGTATATGAGCAGCTTGAGGTTGCTGGCATTGTGAGCGGCCCCGTGGTACTTGCCGGTGGTATGGCAGTGGTCGAGGTCTTTGTCACCGTGGAGTAGAACACCACAGATACGGCACTCAGTGGCTGTGCTGAAAGCTGGGCGATCGTCTTCTGATTGCTGCTATTTTGCTGTCTTGCGCGCTTGGATGGTCTCCAGTTCAGTCTGTAGGTGTTGCAGGGACACCTGTATAGCATCTTCTCCATGATAGAGAATCAGCGTGCGTGTCTTGCCATCACAGCGGACCACAACTTATTTACTTAGCAGAAACTGCATGGTTTCTGCGTGGCGATGAGTTGCTGCTCTTGTTGGTGCCGTTTGTAGCACATTCCACTGGGATATTCAGCACCTCAAAATCCGCATAGATGATGTTTGATAGATCTGGGACCATAAGATGTTCTTGCCTGTCTCTGGCATCGCAATTCACTGCGGCTTCTCACCAATGCCCTTGCAATCCTTGGTGGGGTTTCCAGTAGTGCCTCGGTGGAGAAGATGTCCATACAGTGATGGCATGAGTGCTTCCTGTGTTTGTAGCCTCTGTTTTTATACATCATGTGGGCCAGGTCCTTGATCCACACATTATGTTGGCCCACCATTCCACCTGAACACGCTTACGGCTACGACCGGTTCTGGTGTTCAATGGGTTGATACTCAGAGCTGTGGCAGAATGTATGCGGGAGTCTTGAAGTAACTGCAGGCGCAGAAGAGTTGATACTGGGCTGTACCTAGATCCATCACCTCAATTCTCTTGAGTCTCCACTCTGACCCTTCATTTGTGTACTCTTGCAGGTCCCTCGGCATCTGCACCTTTGCTGCCTCAAGCACATCTTGGATGGTGCTCACATTGAGGACAGGGAACCACATAGACACAGAAGTATGATGTTGTTGTGATTGTGTCGGGCTTCTTGAGTTTGACCATGAGGACCATTGTGAATTTCTGTCCACCATGGCAGACCGAGGCTCATTCCATCAGATCCCAAGAAGCTGGCATCATAACACTTAGGAATGCCAGTACATCTCCCTCTAGTGTGTGCCCCAATGACATGTTGGTGCAGTAGTTGCAAAAGATGCCTCTTGCGTTAGTCAAGTAATACCGCAGTAGTTCGTGTTGATCCTGCCTATGGAGAGGATCAAACTCTTCCAAGATGGTTTTCCTTTTTCTCTTCTTAGTTTTTTGAGGCAGAATGGAAGGTTGGCATTGAGGTGGAATCAGCAGCTTCCAGAATAGGCTGAACCAGGACATTCTACACATCGGTTCAGGGGGATCTCGCCGTTCCTCTAGCTCAAACTGCCACCGCTTAGCGCCGCAGCTTTGCTTTTGCTGGCCCTGCTTCTTGGAATGACTTACCTGTCAACCTTCGATAGGAGCTTCTCTCCCTCTCCCCCCCTTTTCTGTAAGCGCTTGAAGACCGTATTATTCCCCAGTTCTGGGACAGGCCAGGAGCGCCTCTGATGAGGCTACCTTGAAGCAGCTCTAACTTCTGGGCCATCTCCCACGATGCCCACTGCTCTGCCTGCCCGGCAGCGGCATGTTTGGGCTCGGCCTCATGAGGGCTCAGCTGCTAAGTGGCCCCAAACTGCAACCCCAAGTGGCCCACTAGTTTGCATCTACTAATTTGTGTCCAGTTTTTGAAAAAAAAAATTTACCCAAAGTTCCCCACCACACCACACCTGCACACATACACAGGAATACGACCACAACATCATAAACTCTGCATCATGCACAGCAGCAGGGCAACAAGAATAACACAACTGGTCAGACACCCAGAGAGGAAAACAGACTGACTTTCTTTGTCAAATATTAGGTGGCTCTGAATAGAACCAGTTGTGAATTCTTGAGTGTGTTAGATTGACAGTGGATGATAACTTTGAATAAGGCTGGAGCTTTCTGGATTGACTCCTCTTTGTCAGCAGGCTGGACTGAACAGTTATGGGAAGACAATTTAGCATTGAAAATTTCGCAGTTGTTTTATTGTGCTATGCAGTCATGTGTAGGTACCAGTTCAGGGCCATGAATCTATCCCTTGTATACTATCCCTGAAATCCAGAGGACATTGAGCAAGGGATTGGTTGATGAGCAGTCATGTTCCTGTGGTTGGATCTTGTAGCCCATGATGATATTGATGCTGACAAATGCATGCATATGTGGAAAAGTAGGGTTCCATTTTGTTTGCCTGCTTGCTGTGCAACTGACCTACTTGCTCAGCATACGGATCAGTCTGTTCAAGTAACACATAAAAAACTGTCATCTAAAAACAGTGATAAACTCCAAAATGGTGCATCATTGGCTAGTTCTCCACAGATGTCTGCAAATGGATCTGATACCTCTTCAATCCAGTCTATTTTGCCCAAGTTATCAACATCAATTCTGTGTGACCCATTTTCACGTTCCAACAGCGTATATCGAATGCCATCTCTGAATTCTGTATAGATATTCGGTATTGATGTTGGAATTGACTTCAGACAAAGCCACTTCACTGCCATCATGTAATCCACCAAATAGGTTTTCACTGTCAATGTATTGAAACTGCCATCATCAGATGTTAATTCCTCAAGAATTCACTGAACTTAATCGTCAGAAAGACCATGCCTTGCCATCTTTGTTCATTTAAATATGTGATTTAAATATGTGATTCGATTGGTTGATTTTTATGTTTATGTCCAAATGCTAAAAATACCTTCCTCTCTTATTTTTATGCAAAAAAAAACATCTTGGACTAAAGGATGTAAAGTTTGAAAAATATACTATTTGTGGTAAGCCAAGAACCATCTAGATAGCAGTGCCTGCTCATTGACTTCTGCTGCCTGCTCATCAGCACCCTTGTGGTGCCTTTGAGTGACTGATAGCTGGAAATGAGTTAAACAACAGGTGTTTTAGAAATGAGCTAATCAGCCTGTCACCTTCTTTGTTCCACAGATGCTTGAAATCTGTTCTGTTCGACTGTGGGTCTTTTCTGACTGATTAGGAGCACTACTGATGAGTTTGTTCTTGAAGTTGCACTTTATAAGTCTTTATTTATGTTATGTTTTGTTATGTTGCAAATCTTTAAAATTAAGAAGTGCAAAAACTTTTATTTCAAGAGATTTTTACCAGATAATCGTAACAGTGCTATGAGAACTGTACAGGTGATTTTGCTTTGCCAAATACAGTTATTGGTGTTCGGACCTGGTGAAACATTTGTGCCACTAATGAAATAGAGGTCCATCTAATGCAGACATATCAAACATGCGCGGGCCACATGCGGCCCGAGCTGTGGTTGTGTGCAGCCCGGCAGCTCGATCAAAGCGTAATGGGTCAGCTCTTACCAAAGACATGGCACAAACTGTAGCCTGTTCTCTGGTCTGCTCTTGCCTCAATTATGCCAATGTGGTTTTTACAGGTATCTCAAATCTTGAACTCAGAAACTTCAACGCATCCAAAATTCCCCGGCGTGTGGTGCTGCGTGCACCTCCTTACACAAATTCCTTAGCTCTATTAAGCCAGCTGCATTGGCTTCCTGTGGTATTCCGGATAAGATTTAAACTAGCCTGTTTGACCTACAAAACTCTTACTATGAGCACTCCTACCTACTTTCAGTCTCTAATCTCTCCTTACATCCCTCCCCGCAGCCTACGTTCTTCAGGTACGGGTCTCTTGGCTGAGCCACGATGCAGACCTGTCCTGGACTCTCGTGCATTCCACACCGCTGCCCCGAAGGAATGGAACCGTCTACCAATGTTTCTCCAAAGTTCGAACTACTTTCCTTATTTCAAGAAATGCCTGAAAACTCACTATTTCTCACTGGCTTTCAAACATCTGGATATCTAACTCTTTCACTTGGCAACTGACTATCCGTGCCTCCGAGTCGCATTTCAGTGTGGCTTTGCACACTTTACAAATTTTCGTAATAATAATAATAACAATAATGGGTCACCCGTGCAGGCACGTAGAGACCTGCTTTCAAGCCAAGCTACAACTCTGGACAAACCAACTAAGAAAGGAAAGTCTGGTACATTTTGACACCTGCCGGGAACTGAGAAATATGAAGCCCGGAATGTTTTTTCCAGATACATATCCCAACTTGAATTATTAAGAGATGAATTCAACAAGAGATTTGGTGACTTCAGGCTTTAGGAGCAAGACTTTCTCGCTGGTCGTATCTTCTTATTTGTACAATGCTGAAAATGCAGCCGATTATATTCAACTGGAGCTCACAGAATTGCAGTCCGATTCCATGATGAAGACAAAATAAGAAGTTGGAGTCCCCAAGTTTTATAGGTATTTGCCAGATCAATATGTAGAAATGCACAAGTTTGCTTCCAAGATTCTTGCTATGTTTGCTGGCACATACATGTGTGAACAGCTGTTTTCTCGCATGAAACCTACAAAGACACCTCACTGATCAAGGCTCACTGACGAGCATCTGTCATCCGTCATGAAAGTTGCTGCTGCTCGTGAACTGCAACCAGATATAGAAGGACTTCTTGTAGCGTAAAACAGATGTCAAACATCAGGACAGAAAGAGTAAAAAAACTGTGCAAAAACTGTGGCAGAAAAATTGTCAACAAAGTGTTTAATTAACGATGTAACATTTCAAAATTGAAATAATAAAGAAAAGTTTTTAAAATATCTCCAATTACCATTTATATCTGTCAAATTACAAATGTTCATTTTTGCTATTTACTCTTCATATCGTAATAATGCTATATTTCGAAAATAAAATGAATGTTCACAACGATCTTTATCTTTTAAATTAGGCCCACTGTAGTGTGGCCCGCGGATGACGACGCGATTGCCTTAGTGGCCCATCCATAGACGAGTTTGACATGCCTGAGTTTTGATTTTACAAAAGTTTGCCATTTGGAATTGCTGCATTTAAAATAAAGGAGTGACTTGCAGTCTGGAAAATACATATGAAATTGTTTAGTGGCCTTTGTGATTGTGCTTCTGAGTTGAAATCCTGAATATAACTTGACATGGTAAGCAGTTTTGAAGCTGTAACCACTAATGATACTGTAATGTAAACCTGTACACCTGAGTACTGACTTCCTGTTAATGGATAACACATTTGCTGATGTCATCTGAAGGTGTCTACCATTTGAAGGAGTTAGCAAGGTAAGCTTATGGTTTCGGTCATTCATAACTGATACTTGTTCATTTTAGATACTTCTGTCAATTAACTGTTGTAGCATATTCATCCCTCTGAGTTGGCAGTGACTGATATTGAAAAAGAGAAGTCTTGGTTTCTGTTTTAGGGCAGCATCTACAAGAGTGATCCAGGTTCTACTCCTGGTATGTACGATTGAGCTACAACCTGTGGCTTGTCAATGCAATACTTGCAGACGATGATGCGGTGACTTGGCCCTAACGTACAGTTACTGTTTAACTATTAGCCATTTCAAAGTTCAACAACATTTGTTGCCTGCTAAAATGTTTTTAAACATCATAATAATCAATTCTGTTTTGGATGTATTTTGCCAATCCAGTCTTAGCAGTTTTTGTTATTGTTTTCTGTCATTGGTTACTATGTTACATGTTAGAAATAGATGTTTTTTTGTAACTTTCTTACCAGTGCAATGGATATGGCTAGCAGACAATGGTTTGCTCTAATATTTTGTAAGGGCTGTCAGTGAATTCAGTACTGATGTAGAGACTCCTGTTTATTGCTTCTGAGCAAAGTACCCAGAATTTTGGCAAAATTTGACTATGAGTTCAAATCTGCTGGGTTGCAGTTACAGTCACTTTATAGTTGTTTTTAGGCAGCTGTTAACCTGTTTGTTATGAATTTCTTTTTTATTGGCTTATATTAAGTGGACAGATTTGAGGCACAATCAGTTGCTTTTTGGATTAGGTTTTGTTGCTGTTAAGGATGAGAGATAAATAAAGACATTGAAGTTTGAATTCTTTTGCAAAGAGCATTAGATATCTGTCTTGCATCTGAGCACAAATGTATTGATGTCATGTTAGATGAGTCACTTTAATAACTGCACCAGTCATTTGGTCTCTTTCTGCTAAACATGGATAACGATCTCTTGTAAGTCGATACATATCATTTGGTATTTATGCTTACTTTAGGAGAATCTTCCTATTCTTGTTTTTAATGCAGCCTCCTTGTCTTCCTCCCTGTCTCCATCTTTCCTGTCTTGCCCGATGCTTTTCATCCCTCTCTTACCAGCGGTTATCCATCTGTCTTTGTGTTGGCCATTTGGTATATGCATTTTCAGCCAGCCTAATTACAGCCATAATGTGAGTATAGCATTTTCATTCATTCATTCATTCATTCATTCATATCATTTATTGATCCCAATTCAAGAATGATACATGTTACAAGCATATACAGTTGACAGGGATGCAAAAGGCACCCAGAAGGAACAGAAGTTCCATTTACTTAGAGTCACCTGTTACTCAGTAGCAGTGAGCTGGCTATTAACATAGCCATAAGACAACACATCCCTTATATTAGCACAAAATCGATAGCTGTCAGAGAATAAAATAAAAAGGACAAATATTCTACTTCAGCTAAGCTGAATTGCCTTAGTAACTAAGTTAATATAGAAAACCAAAAATCTAACTAACTATTAAATGCACAATAACAACAGACTTTTAAGAACTGTCACTTCTGCTTCTTAAGTAGCTGCAAATTAGGCATTGAACGTATACTCATAGGGAGTGAGTTCCACAATGACGGACCCACACATAATTGCAAATAGCATTGTGTTCATATGGGCAAGGGTGTTATAGTAATGACCTTGGGATCGGGTAAAATAGGAGTGGCAGTCAGTGGAATTTGTTAAAATAGGTACTAAATATCAGATAGTGGTTTACCCTTGTACCTGTACATAAAGATGGACATTTGGTACTTGTATGTAGAGTGAGATTTCAAGTTAAAGTTTGAAAAGCAGTGTTCATGCCAGGCAAATTCTTAGCAACAATTCTAATTGAACATCATAGCAAAACAGGTAAACTTTTTAGTCGAGAATAGTAGTTAGAGGCCCAAACAAGATTATAATACAATAAGTAGAAGTAGATCAAAGAGTAATAGAAAATAAGTTCAATAGAAAATTCTGGGGCAGAGCATAATGAACGCGAAACATTATTCCAATGCTTTTGGAAATTTTACGTGATATATGGTCCTTCCATGTTACAGAAGGTGACTGTCAATATAAACACCAAGAAATTTGCATGAGTTCACTTGTAAAATCTGTTGCTTATTGATACTGATATTTATATTAATATTAGGTACTGGTTTCCTATGTGAACAAAACAGGATGAAGTTAATTTTGCTTAAATGCAAGGATAATCTGTTTGACTGAAACCAGACAGCAACCAATATAAGTTTGTTATTAGTAAATAGACTCAGTCAAAACATTAAGGGATTTATGAGATTAAAAAATTTGTATCATCTCCAAACAGTATAAAATGAAGCAATTTAAATGAATTAGGGAGGTCATTTATATATAACAATAATAATGTTGGCCCAAGAATTGAACCCTGTGGAACTCTGCAGTGAACCAATTTAATTTGGGAAAGTATACCATTACATAGCACCTGTTGTTGTCTGCTATCAAGATAGCTTCAAGCCAACACGACAGAAGTCCACATATTCCATAAAATTCAAGCTTGTTTAATAAGATCAAGTGATTCACTATATCAAAAGGCTTTGGCCAATTCCAGAAAGATTCCAATCGAATACTGATGTTCATCAATGAATTGGGAGATTTTATCTTGCAGATCCAGTAGTGCCATTGAGGTAGATTGACCGGGTCAGAAGCCAGACTGGTTTGGATGTAAGATACTCATTTTATCAATGTGATGATATAGGCATTCGTACATCAATTTTTCAAAAAACTTTGAGAAAAATATGAAGTATAGAAAGTGGTCTATAGTTACTAATGTTTGCATGAGCTCCTGATTTGAAAACTGGAATAACCTTTGCCAGCTTTATCCTGTTTGGTACATTTCATTTTGATTGATCCACGTGCTTCTGTGTGGAAGCTGTGGAGAGTTGGCCTGCCTGGTAGGAATTGGATTAAGGATAAGGCTAGATAATAGCTCATTCATTAAATACCTGTTTCAACAATAGTTGTTAGTTTGTGATTAGGAAGTAGAAGCACTTTGCAGTTTGGCTTTCAGCTTGGGATTCCAAATGAATGTTATGAATATGTGCTTATTGTGGAATGGCACTTTGGTCTAAAATTCTTTTTTCTGATCATTATAATTTTAAGATGCTAGTTTTTACTGATCCTTTACTTTATCTGTCCAGCTAAGACTTGAATTATAAGTGACAGTACAATATATGTGGTGTTAAATTGTGGTTTCAAACCGTATTCTTTCGTCATTTTTATCTTTACTTGTCTTCTTATGGGTGGACCTGAACAAGACAAAATCAGTCTACAACCAGGGCCGTTTTAAGGCACTCTCGCATTCATAGGCCCCATCTGCCAACTCTGTATTAGAGCTAAACATACTGAAAATGACTTAATGCGGGAAATGACATTTGAGGACATTATACATGTGATTTTTCTAATGCAAAGAGCCGCAAAGTTAACATAATGTAGCACAGCTTAACTTAAAATGTTTCAGTACAAACTTTAAGGTTAATAAATTTGTATTTCCTTTGTCTATTTTTGGGTCAATAGATAAGTTTATTTTTTTCAATATCTCATTTGTGACCTTCGTAGGCCTCTATAAAGTTTGTAGGCCCTAGGCACAGTGCCTACTGTGCCTAATGGATAAGGCAGCCTTGTCTACAGCTACCATTATTTTGAAAATATGAAGGTTAAACTTTGGAGGAATACCTTGGAGTTTGTCCTGATCTGGTTACTGCAGCTACAGTAATAACACAGAGACCAAAATATAGAAGTCTTCTGGACTTAAATTCAGCTTTTAGGATGCTTATTGTTAAGTTTAAATATACAAGTTTTGAAACTCATTGCAACTGCTAATATTAACATCCTGTTGGAGTAGCTGAATTGAATGGATATTATAATATTCATGCAAGTTTGAATTTTTTGCTTAAATGTTTTCCAAGCATTTGCCTCAATAGGAAGCTAGTATGGGACAGTTTTGCTTGTTTTCCTTATTCAGAATACTTTAGGTTTTATGGCTGTGGGTTTTTTTATCTGAAGACTACTCTGTCCTTATTTCTGTTGCTTTGCATGTATTGCTATCGGCATTGAATGCTCTTGCCTCTTAGCCTGCCTGATTTTCTCAGTACATGCAAATTCATCTGCGTTTGAACTCTTTCAGTTTGGTGTACCTTATTTATGCTCCTTCACACTGCATAGGTTTTTCTTATCTGTTGGCTGATTGGCAGCTCACTGATTGAAAAGCTGAATACTGGTGCACAGATTTTGATATTGCTGGAGAAGTAATGCATGAATTACTGCAAATGGCTTGAAAGTTTTGCTATGACACAGGTACAAATCCCTGTTGAATATTCTTGTGTGGGTTTGTTGGTTTGCGTGATTCTACTTGCAGTTGATCATGGTTTCTGGTGATTATAACAGGACTTTTATGTACTTCACTTCCCTCAGAGCAATAGTCAGTGTGCCTGTATTTATCATAATTTCTATGAAACTCTTAATGTTGGATTTATTAGGTTTTTAAAATATATTGACAGCTATATCACCCATTGTGTAATTAATAAAGTTTAGGCATTTGGGACAATAATTGACTTATAACTAGATTTGCACATATCTCTTTTAAATAAAAATGCTGTATTAGAACAAATAAATATATATGTGCATGTAAGTATTCTTTTACAAGTATATATATACATATACAGTGTGGACCTGTGAATGCAGAATCGTTGGGGACAAGCCATTAAACAATGTGAAATGGCCCAGACATCCATTTTCGTTTGGCCCCTACCTGGTCCTGCTTGGTGTCACTGCTGACAACTGGTGGCCAGCTATGGGCCAGGTGGGCCTAACATACGTGGCTGTCGGGAATAATGCCGAAATAGCCTGAAATATTCTCCAATGTTGTAAGATATTCTCCGACTAAACCTCTAAACCCCTAGCACTGTAAGCCTATCTGCTATCACTTTGTTTCATTTAGCATAATTTAAAATATTTTACATGTAGTTTGTGATCTAATTTTTAAAAATGCAACTTAATAACTTGATAATCTTATTTGTCTGAAAATTAGCAATGAAAATAAATATAATTAACAGCAGAATGTTTTGATATCATCAGCACAGATAACATATAACCTTGTACATGATTCTACAGTGTCCAGAGAGTTGATATTCCAAGAGTCTTACCTTAGTTGTCAGGTTTATCTAGTTCCAATGAAGTTTTTACAAAGTATGATGTTATTTTCTTCTGTTTCTGGCTCTTAGCTCTATTTTTCTTTACAAAATTGGGCATTTGCATGAGTTTAAAATTTTTATACATTCCATTCCCTTTGCCTGCCAGATATTTTTAGCCATTTTTCTGGCCTCTGCCAGATTTCTTTTGGGGTTTGGTCAATTTCACCCCTCAAGGGTAAAAACATCATATCTTATCATACACTGAAAACAGAGCTAAACTTTTAGCATGAAATTGGTTTTAAATTGAATTATGAACAAATATATAGCACTTATTTGGTTGTATGTGCTGTTGTTTTCAGATACAGCAGTTTGAACAGCTGACAGCTAAAACACCTATATGGTACATTAAGAAAGACCAAATTTCTTATAGTTTATCAAGACTTATCTTTTTAAAATATCTTTTGACTGTTGTTGATTTTTGAAGTCATGTACAGCGCCCTTTTCTTCTGCCTTGGCTGTGCTACGGTGCTATATAATTTATTATTACTATTATTTTTTTACCCGAGGTAGGTATAATCCCTCAAGTGGTGAAAAAATTAGTCCAGAGACATTAATGAGCATCTGGAATGGCTATGTCTCGTCCAGCTCTGGCAGAGAGAAGTTGGCAGAGAGAAGTTGGCAATGGCTTTGAAGCGTTGAATTATGCTTGAGATCCATTGAAAAAGATAGCTAGATTCTCTCGCATCTCCAGAAATGCGAGATAGACAACGGCCCAAATCAGAGATGAAGGATAAGCCAGTGTTATTTATGGGGCCAAGGGTTTCAAGGGGATAAAATCATGTGAAACGAGGAGTGAATCATATTTCAAGTTCTTACTGGCAGCTGCCATCTCCGCTGCTGCACCAACTGTTACTGCCGTTGCTGATAGATAGGAGGCGGCTAGGGTGTCAATGACCGTGGCATCCCATATATCAGGCTATATATCAGGTGCGTCAAGGGATCAGCGTGAGGCCATCAGTTCGAGAAAAGCCCGGTAGTTCCTTGATGGCTGGGAAACCGGCCTTAAAAAGACAGCGGCATATGAGATTGTTGAGGACACCATACCGGGCAATTTGACCGGGGCCCAGGGTGCAAGAGAGCCCGTGGGAGCCTTGTGCGTTAACCAAGGTACCTCAGGCATAAGTGTGTAGCTCACATATTGCTATTCCGTGGTGCAGGCCGAGAGCTATTCTAATGGCCTCATCGTCGAGCCTCAGGCTGCATGCTGCTATGAGAAGTGCATATAGCCAGTTGCTAGCATGCGGGGAGGAGACCGCTTTTATGCGTGCTTGATCGTATGCATCTTTAAGCGAATTACTAAGATTTAGAGCACCCTTTTTGAGCAGTGGCCTGTCCCAATATGATTGTCTATGGATAGTAGTGTTATCAGGATCAGAGACTCCGGATTCTGTTTGCCACTGTGTTAGCATAGCATCGTATTGTGCATCTGTGGGAATGTGCACACCCCTTAATTATTATTATTATTATAAAAGACTGTAAATTATGTTTATACTTCTTCTTTACAGTGGGCTCAAGTTTTATATATACATACATAATTACTGTCAAGTGTTATTTCATTTAACAGTTCAAACAACTTACTGTACTTATTGTTAGTGGTACTCTGCAGTACACCTTGCCTTGTAAACCAACAGTGTGTGGTACCATTCGAAGCAAGGCACTGCACACATTGGTAAGCCGCATTGTTTGCATCTAGACCGAGTCTGGTGCCGCTTTACGCTCTGATCATTGTACTAGCATTTGGTAGATGGCAGGAGCAATAAGCTTTCTCTCTCTCTTGGGTGATGCTCTGTCTGTGAAAATGGCACACTCGTTTTCTCTCCAATCTAACTTTCAAAACTGCATTCTTAACAAATTTGTGCTGCTTTGTTTAATCTTCTATCCAACCTCATAGAATTGACTGTAATATCTGTAGGAATTGAGACTTCCATTTCACCGTTACAGAACTTACCTATAGCAGTTTGTTTTTCCTCAGGAGTGTATGAATGTCTATGCTTTACTGTGCCATTATGAAATAAGGCACATTAAAGATATTTAGATATATTTACCATGACAAGCATGATATGTCTTACCTAAACGGGATGAAAAGGAATAGGAAATAAGTCTTATAGAGCATGTTCATGTAAGTTAATTAGCCTACCTCCTCCGTCTAGATATTTAGCGTTACACTGAAGTTCTTTGTACAGTACATTAACTAAAACAGCATGCTAAGTTAATAGCTTTGGGGATATGACGCCATTTCACATTATGAGGAATCACAGGTAAAACTAAAGTGTGTCAACGCATCCACACTGTATATGAATTCAAAGATATTGTTGCACTGCCAACATCTGTGACTGTTGTATACTGTGTAAGTTTGTAAGATGTTTACAAAGTCTGACCCTGTATCTGCCTCCAATTATTATTGATTGTTTTTACTCAATTTCTATCACGCATTAAACAACTGTTAATGTGCCTTGATGAAATCACCCTTTAACTGGTGTTGACATTCTGATTTCTATACTGTCTGTAGCAGTTCAGAGCAGGTCAGTTTAGAAATTTTGTAAAATGTGGAATATCCACACAAGCCTTCTGTTCAGTCTGAATAGATTTTGAGCTGCTGTGCACAAGTGATCATGTTTTGTTGCCTCATTGTATTATTACATCATCATGAGTTGTTGTGACAATTATTTTACTTAAAGTTAAAATTCCATATTTGCATTTGGAAAGCATTATATGTACTTCATGAAATAGACAACAAATGGAGCTTTCGGTAGCAGGTGACAAGTGTGAAGTTTGGGAATATTTTTTTTTCAATTTTGAAACCCACCTTGCCTCCTGCACTGTGAGTAGTTTGACTATGTACAGTATGTATTAACAGCTTGTTTTGAATGTTGATATTGCTTGTTTAACATTAGACATGAGAAAATGTTGGAGATTATAGCTGTAACTATACACATGGATTATGTGGTTATGGGTTAATATGATAATGCCTATACTAAATCAGTTGTCTGATTTTGTGTCCTGGTAGCTTTTGCATTAGAAAGCTAGTTTTTGGTAATTCCAGATGCATTAATTTCTTGCTTTCTTGTTGGTATGTGTGCTCTCATAAGCTTTAGGAGGTATGTATACTGTTCAGGCTTCACTGCTGATAACAGATGTCAGAAATTGAAAACAACCTCACTGTTCTGTCTTGCTTTGTATGACTCAGTTAGGCCACTATCTGCTTTACAGGATTAACGCAAACTCAAGAAGTGTTTTGTAAGGTTTCTTTTCTTTTTGAGATTTTATAATATGGCAGCAATTAAGCAGACGTGCACAACCCATAGCTCGCAATCCGTAGGCAGCCCCAGACTTGTTCTGTGCAGCCCTCGGGGCAATTTAAAACGACAAAGGAAAGTGGACTGTGAACAGTAACTATATGAAATAAATTAGAACTTAATTGGGCTGTTAACAATTTTGTGACCTATAACAACCGGACACAGCTTTGCTCCTCTCTATTTCTAAGGTCTTGGATCTGTAGCTCTCTGCGTGATCTTGTTCTAGTTCTGTGTACCAGCCATTCTAGTTATTTTACTGACATCAACAGCATGACTGAGTGATAATTAAGATCCAGTGTGCTTTTTAAAATAAATAAAGTTACCATGGTAGCATAAATAAAAATGCATAAACCCTGCAGCCAAAAAGCATAAGATTGAAGAGAGAAATCATCCATTCAATGATGAATGGACATTTAAATATTTTATGGATATTTTAACAGTAAATTAGTATATTTAATCTGCTGTGAATCAGTAAGCATGATGAAAGAGTTTAACTGCAGGCAACACTATGAAACGAAACATGCCACTGTCTGTGACGAATTGAAGGGAGACTTTAGAAGAAAACAAATCGAACAGTTAAAGAAGACTGTTGGCAGAACAAAGGTTTTTAAAAAAGAAGTCACATGAAGTGCACGCAGCGTTTCATATATGCCAGCTGCAAAGTAGCACAGATAATTGCAAAATCATCATGGATTTTCACAGACAGCGATTTTGTCACAGAATGTCTCCAAAGCATCTGCACAGAAATATGTCCAGAAAATGCCAATCTTTTCAGCAAAGTCCCTTTATCAAGAACGACAATTCAACTCCGAGTCGAGGACCTTGCAAAAGATATTACCGAACAGCTGCATGAAAGGCTGACTAGCTGCAAATATTTTTCAGTAGCTTTGGGTAAGAGCACTGATAATACTGACATTGCACAGCTCTTAGTTTTTGTACAAGAAATGAATCGTAATTTTGGCTTAACCCAGGAACTGGCGGGGTTAGTATCATTTTGCATGGACGTACAATAGGTCTGGATATATTCACAGGTATGAAGTCAGTTCTTGATGGGCTTAATGTACAGTGGTCAAAGGTGTGGAAGTGTGACAACAGATGGAGCTCTTGCAATGGTAGGACAAAGAACAAGATTAGCTCCTCAAGTGAAGTTACATTTGAAATTGGTCATTGAGGTGATGCAGTCAATATGTACCACTGTATTATTCACCAGGAAGCACTCTGTAGTAGAGTAATGAAATCTGACAATGTAATGGAATATGTTTTCACTGCTGTTAACTTCATCAATTCCAAAGACCTTAATCATTGGTAGTTTGAGTAAAGGAAAAGTTTTGAAAAGATTTGTTAACTTCATTCAGAAATTTGTGAATTTCTTACTGAGAAGGGCAAAGAAACCGCTGTGTTTGATGATAAGGCATGGCTGTCTGACTTGGCCTTTCTTACAGATACCACAGGTCGTTTGAATACGTTGAATCATCGCCTTCAAGGTAAAGAACACTTTATCTCTGACACGTTTCAAGAGTTGCAAGCTTTTCAATTAAAACTACAGCTCTTCCTTTCACATATGCAGTCTCGGAATCTTGTTCGTTTTGAAACATGCTTACTTTTCTAACGGAAAACTAGATAAAAACTAGATATCATGAGTCATGTGAAATTTTAAAGAAGGAATTTATTAACTGTTTACAAGACTTCAACGAAAAGAAAGAGCTATTTAATTTCATGTGTGCTCTCTTTTCCTGTTCGGTGGAAGCTATTCCTGATGAGTACACATTAGAGGTCACTGACCTTCAATGTTCAGCTGAACTGAAAGTGGCCTATAAGGAAACTAACATTTTAACATTTTTCAGGAATCTTTGTCCTTACAAATATGGAAAAATTACGAAAATGGCTTTAAAATTGTTTCCAGCATCTGGAAGTACATATTTATGTGAACAAACATTCTAATTCATGAACCTCAATAAATATAAACCGAGATCAAATTTGACTGATAACTTGTTATATCTCAACTCCATTTTGAAGATTGCAACAACTGAAATATAGATAAAGTAGCTCAACACATTCAGTCACAACCGTCTCATTAGATAAGTAGCAGCAAATCAGGCATTATAGTTATATGTTGAACTTGAACTTATTAAGACTAATTAAATAAAAATTGGTTTTAAATTCCTCTTCAGTCTTCACTGTTTAATGAAAAATAAAACTATGAAATCTGAACATAGGGCAGTAGTTTATTACAATATTAATCAATGTTGTTTTTATTTATCAAGTCACTGTTGTATATACAAATATATAACATCATATTTGTGCCCCTTGAATTTTTTTAGAAAATACAATCTGGCCCTTGACCAAAAAAGATTGTGCACCCCTGAATTAGGGTATTGCTGCTTTGCATTTCAGTTATCAAGAGCCCTCTTTAGATTGAAATTTGTGAACCTAACAGTTCTTCCACAAAGAAATACTGAGTACTGTACATATATTAGCAAACAAGAATGAATGCTGTATGCCAGCTAAGTAACAGCTTATTAAAATGTATAAAAATAATGATAGGATATTGTTCAGTGTAAAAGCAGAGGTTTGTGGAAGATCAGGAAGGCATTATCGTGCATCATACAAATTGTGTATAGCAGATGTCTTGAAAAGCATTGTCCATCCTCGTTTATAAAAGTTGTGAAGGCCAACAATCAGTAAACAGCCTTGATGGCAATTGGTGCAAATTCCAACATGTATGGTTTTATAAACACATTGTTTTTACATATAGGCCTACCTGATTTATTCAGAACGTATTAGTCTTGTTATATTCAGTCAACTGAACCTAACAGCTGGAGTCCCCCAAAGAGACATGGAATTAGCATCAGTCACCTTCAAAAACTGTTGACAATCTTTCCCAGCATGAAGGCAGATGAGCAATTGGTAATTCTAGGATTATTTTCTTCTGGTTCAACAGTGTATCATTCAATCAGTTGGCCTTCTTGATAAAGTTGCCTTTCGACCAAGTCAGTTTTGATCAGTCTACCAGGAATACTTTCTGCCATGTCCTTTTTGCCAATCACCAAGTGTGCCTTGCAGCACCCTTGAACAAGCTTACAACAGGTAGGGCACATTTCTTTGGGATTTTTGCCATTACCATGAGTGATAGACAGAATTGGTCCTTGAGATGAACTGGGTCATCTGACAGAGTGCGTGACTAGCGAGAAGGCTGGAAGTTTTGGACTGAGATGTTTACTTGTTGGGGTACTTTCAACAGACAACAAGCTTCGAGAGGTGATAGGGTGATGTATAGAGGTTCGGTTGACTGCAAAGGCTAGAGCTTTCTAAATGGATTTGGGAGCTACAAACTGAATCGATAACCATATAATAATAATCTATAATCCATAACCTGAAGACTGTGTGTCTCCTTGAATAATGAGGGAAAGTAGAACTTCTTGGTGTAGTATAGTGACCAAATATACTGAAGAACATCATGGACATCAACTTCTCTGAGGGGGCTTAAGAAGACAAATTATACAGTGCAGTGAAGTAGGAAATCTGCTGCTAAGAAAGCTTAGCAGCACATCCTACAGAACTATGCCGTTTAAATTGTCTTCTTTAGGCCTTCTGCATTGTACAGTGTAAAATCATTTAACACGAAATACAGGAGACTAGTGTAAAGAATTCATTTAACCGAATTGCGTCTTGTTCAATAAAGTTTTAAAAATTTTAAGCTATGCAGGTACTGTAGCATATTTATAAAGATTGTTGGGTGTATCCATAACAGAGTGCATGCATTCAAACAATCTATACAAGATTGCACAGATTCATTGTTCCCTTAATAATTGGTAACTTGTAAAAATTTAAAGATGTATTTAAAATTCAAAGTTAATAAAAATTCAAATCTTGCACTGATAACATTGCCATGCTTTGAAGAAAGAGTCATAATAAAGAGTAAGATTATCCTGGAGCCCAGATTCGGTTGACATCGACCACAGCAGTTAGCAAATACCTACTGTTGTCTGTTTAGTATAAATGCTGCATCTTAAATGCTGTTTGACACTTTAGTGTAGAAGCATATAAGATGAATTTCCATGAATGCAAAGGTCATTGATGCTGTGAGCTGGTGAAGTTATAATGGTGTAGGTCAAAATGTCACAGCACTGTAATGAATGTCTCAACCTCCACCAGCACACATGCCTGAAAGTGTGACTTGAAACACAGTACAACTATTTCATGCTGGATGAGAAGAGCCAGATGTTGCAAATAATTCAACATTTTGTGTTATTCAATGTTTTTTATTGAATTTTCTTCCATGGAATCGGCAGTTTTTCATTTTAAGCAATATTTTTGTGTAATCAATTTTGTGATAAGTATTCTGAAGCTTCAGTTTTTCATTTTAAGCAATATTTTTGTGTAATCAATTTTGTGATAAAGGAACTCAATTACATTTAAAACCATTGATGCTGGAAAGGACTAAGCCTCCTTTTTGAACCAACATTTTATGTTAAGTGTTTTCCACTGTACATATGTATCTGAACATTTGTAGCACCTGTCAAGAACCTGACAAAGGCACAGAAACATGGTTTCTAACATATCTAAAAATTAACTGAAAATGTTTCTTGTGCATTAGCCAGAACAGTATGGATTTCCAGCAGAAGACTATTCCAGAAATATGGCCAATCTATGAGAAAGCATCCACTGCTTGAGTTGCAGTCCAGTAGCACGAGACTAGGCGATTCCCACGAGCTACAGGACGTAGTAATCACCAACTTGGCTAACCCGGGTCAACAATCGAATATATTTTACTGTGATATTCTTGGCTCAGCGCATGTTGATGCCTAAACCTTTACCACGTAACAGGCAACTTTTTTGGATTCCTTTATCGATTTACCTGTGAATTGGCTGACTGACTGACAGTTTGATTTATAGGACTTTTGCAAATACACTATGGCAACACCATACATGTTGGCCTGACCAATTCAGTGAAAACAGTTGCATTAATTTATTCACTTTACATTTACTTGTAAACTGGTATATAATTACAGTTCTTAGAAACAAAGAAAAACAGTTTTAAAAACAGTTTAAACAGAAAAACGGTTAAACAAACAGTTTGCTTGTAAACTGGTGTACAATTCTGAAGGAAAGAAACAACAAAGAAAAATATGTTTTGACCATTAAAATATGTTTTACTTTTATTTTCGCACATGTCGCATGAATGTGAACTGTATACGTTTCTGTTTGGGCATGGACTGAAACCTGTTGCTAATCGGGGTTGAGTACTAGACAGACTCCCTGCAAGATCCAGTGACTCGGATGTTCGGTCGTGCGTAGATCTGCTTCAAATATCAATCCGATGCCCATAGCGTTACGACGCTGCGATGTGACGTAGACGGGCGTGCGCAAGGTATTCTGAAGCTTCAGTTTCTGGACCTCAATTGGGATGACCTTCATGACGGGCATGGCATGAACTAGCTCTTTCGGCATTTGTCTTATTAGACATCCTTTGTCGATGTCCCATGCGGCGCCCTCTATGTATAGGCCTTGTATAAAGCAGCCCTGGTGAGTGGTTTCAACAAGTTCACCCGGCGTCCGGGCACTTGTCACGTGCGTGAACAGTGTTGACTTGTCTAGCGACCAGCCGTTCTTTCGGCAGGTAGCCTGGACGAGTGCCGTCAAGTAAGCCTCGGGTATGTGCAACCCAGACAGCCACATCACGTCGGGCTCATGCTCATTCACCCAGATTAAGTACTGCTGATGTCGCTGCAAGTAGAAAAGAATCCAGTTGCCAAGCGTCTTGAGTGTGGCTGGAGACAAGCGACGCCAGATGTCTGGTATCATTCCATTGTATAGCGACCTGGCTAAGTCTTCCAGTTCATTGCTCATTCCGACCTCTCCAGCCAGAGCCCTTCTTAGGGTTACAAGTGATTTCACCATCCTGTCAGTCAGGCGATTGAAGCGATCCAGTTCCTGTAGCAGTACAACAGTCATTGGAGAGATTTCTAAGCCAAAACGCTTCCTTGTATGATCCATGTCGAACTGCTGCGGCATTTTTCCG
Source organism: Norana najaformis (assembly GCA_964023275.1). Taxonomy (NCBI): domain Eukaryota; kingdom Metazoa; phylum Annelida; class Clitellata; order Crassiclitellata; family Hormogastridae; genus Norana; species Norana najaformis. Next base: position 17,142,567 of record OZ029918.1, read on the forward strand.
ATGACATCCTTGGCTACTTTGTCGATATGAGTCTCACGACTGACACCTGATGCCAACTCACCCGTCTGCGGTTGCAGATCGACGAGACAAGCCCATATGTCTTTGGCAGCATTTGTATAATAGCCGATCTCGGCATTTGGATGAAGTCCAAATACTTCGGGAGTGTTGGCAAGTGGTAAGGTCTCAATGTAGTCCTGGTACTGGGATTTGGGTCCATCAACAGGAATATGATAGTTGACATCATTGTTGCGATAGAAATGGAAGGGCTGAAAGGTGTCAAACAAAAAGTCGCCCAAGTATTCATCCATGTAGGTGCTGAGAATGCGTCTGTCAAAGTCATCAATGGCTCGACCACCATACATCACTTCACCAATTAAGTACTTCAGACTGTTCCATGGTATATTTGTGTCGCCATTTTCGAGTGCTTTGTTTAGGTAGGTTCTCAAAATGTCAACGCATACATGAAAATCAGAGTCATTGAAATCATAGATGATGTTCCAGCCAATTTTACCATACTTCCTGCGCTCCTGTACAACAGCATGAAAAAATGACAGAACAAAGACCAGTGGTCGGAACTGATGATGGGTACATGCCTTGTCAAATGACGATGATATCTTGAAATAAGTACTGCGCAAGTTGAGCTTCAATCCATTCGGTGGTTCCGTTACAACTTTGAGAGACCGCTGAAGAATGCCCATTGGAAAGTTCGATGTTGGCTCTGTTGTAATCCACAGGCGAAAATCTGGATGCGGCTTTGACAGATTTTCCAGTTGTTTTTCCAGTTCACGGAGCCATTTTACCAGAAGATGGCAGTTCTGCAACATAAGCCAATAGCCATAGCTAATTGCTGTCTCGAGCATTGTCATGGCAAGCTTCTCTTGTCCCTGACCCAGTGAAAGGATTTTCACATGACTGGTTCCGACGTCCAGTCTGTCAGCCAGTTTCATGAGATCAGTCGTCGGATCAGACCCAGGGCTGAGAATGAAAACAACTGGACAGTAGGGAGTTGTCTGTTCAAAGATGGAATCAAAGCTGATGACTGGTGGTGTCACAAACCGATCGCCCATTGTCTTAGTTATGTAGTCGGATATGGCTCGATAGATACGATCGACACGGAAGCAGCGCAGCAACATCAGACGATGAAAGTCAGACAAGCCCTTATACTGGAGTGGAAAGTCGATGGCTTCAGGATTGTCAAGGTCATACCAAGTTTTCCATGTGTCTTCGTTCTTCTCGACATCTGCGAGAATGGTTCCAAACACATGAGCGGAAACCTCGGCCAGGAGTGACAACGAGTCCCAGCAGTCATCTGTCAACCACGCAAACGGCTTTTTATGGGCCATCTTTTCGACGGAAACGTTGCCTTTAATGAAGAACTCCAGCTCAGATTGCTTCACCTCGCCTGTGTCTAGCTTCAGCTTTATTGTGATCTGGAAAGAGAAGAGCAACTTGTGTCTTTCAAATATCCCTGTACAGCCGTAGTTGTAGATGTTGTGCGTCAGCGTATCGCAGATGTTGATTAGGCGCTTTCGGACGCTTGTATCCGGCTGGCTCTTTTTGAGCGAATAGTCGAACAATTCAACATAAGAAGACAACGAATACTGATACATGGAATTTACGCTGGCCATGTCTGCCAACACAAAATACAGTATGGCGCCTCGTTTAGCCGCAGGCCGGTAGATGTCACGATTGCGCTCGATTTCTTCGGCAGTTCTGGCACCAAGCCTCAGCTTCTCTGCCACCTCAGTGGCCTTCGTTTTTGTGTCATCAAGGGTGTTGATCAGTTCGACATTGTCGAGCATGTTTCCGGTCGACTGAGCCAGTTCACGCAATAACGAGTCTTCTAGGTCCTTGAGAAGTTTCTTGTTTGTGCTTGTTTCATGTATCAGAGTTTCTCTTCGAATCTCTAATTCATTTCGTTCGAATTTGACGATGACACTCAGAAGCTGATCTTCAAGGCCTTTAAGAGTCACCATGTAATTGATTACCATTGCTTTTCCATATACATTCGCTGGGTATCGAGGATTGGCGAGTTTTGTGTTCAGGTACAGTCGGAAATTGGCATCGTAGTCCACTTCCTTATTTCCGAACATGACTGTCTCTCGGCCTGCTGATCCTTTGATGTTTTTCGCCAGAATGTTGTCTACCAGAGGATCGATGTAGTCATCAGCATCCTGAAAGAGAACGGGAAACCCATACTTTATTGCCAGTTCGAGTTGTTTTACGAATTCCTGATCGTTAAATGTGCAGATCTTAAGGTTGTTCTTTTCTTCGCGCCTCTTGATCCACCTCATCGCTTGCTGTTGCGGGTCAATGCACAGCGGAAATCGACTCGCCTGTGTCGTCAGAATGCCATTTTGTGTGGAGAGTTCATCTGGAGGCAATCCCTCCGATGTCCACTTACTTATTTCGACGTCATTTGATAGCAGCATTTCAAGGCGAAATGGTTGACTCAGTGGAATTCCACTGTTGACAACAGCATCGTGCCATCGCTTGTAGATGAGGTCATTCCGGTATTCCCAGCTGAAGGCTCCGACATAGGCAAGAAATGGAGCTCCAATGATGCAGTCGCCGAGAAGTCGAACTCGCTGTTGCTTCAATTCTTCAAGATCTTTCTGCCAGCGAACATTTTCCGACCCAAGGCCATGTATGAGCTTATCAGCTGCAGCTAGACGCCTTTCCATGATATCAGTTTCCTCTTGCAATTTAAGTCTTTCAAGAATCGCTTCCGCATACTGCTTCTTCAAAATCTCCAGTTCGGCTTCTAGCTTTTCCACTTGGGCAGTAATCTTGTCCAATTCTCTTTTAGAGATGGCATATTCACGCTCCAGTTTTGCCACCTTTTCTCTTTTAGGTTTAACTTCTTTGAATACGTCACAGTAGCCAACCACAGCCAACACAAACTTCATAAGCCCTGCTCCAGCTTTGCTTTTCTCTTTCATTTCCTGGACGGTTATGTCCATATCCTTGAGCAATCCCTTAACAGTGGAAATCTGCTTTGGTGGTATGTTATCAACTTCCATTTCCTTAAGATTCCGCAAGAAGTTTGGATCTGACATGAGGCCTTTTGCTGATTTCCAGGAGACCTCTTTAATTCCTTTCATAACAACAATGCATTCTCCAACTACCTGAACTGGTTTGGGTGGTTTGGCAAATGACCTGATCTCAGTCACGTCATTCTTATCGAGGTCATCGAGTGCCAGTCGTGCTGCCTCAAGGGCCGGAAGGGCTTCGGCAAGAGCCGCTTCAGCCTCCTTCTTCTCGACAGCTATCTCCTTGCTTTGGATCTCAATTTCTTTACCTTTTCTCAGAGCCATTGCCTTTTTCTCTTCTGCCTCTTTTGTTGCGTCTGATATCTCGTCCAGCAAAATACGACAGGCATCCGTTTTGTCATTCACTAAAACTCGCTGGACTGCCAGCTGTTGATTGAGTATGGCTAGTTCTTCAGAGGATTCGACGAGCTTCTTCAGACCTCCCGAAAGTCGCTCGCATTGCATGTGAATATATGTGTCTCGTTCACTCAGCAATCTCAAGTAAGTTTTCAGAAAGTCTAGAAAATTGCTTGGAGTGACATAATTGTTTCGGCGCAATTTCACCTTAAAATCTTTGCTGACCTCTTCGACTGATCTGTGCACAAAGACTGTATGATTGAGAACAGCCTCGCGGTGTACAGTTGGTATAAGCGGGTTGTCGGATGACAGAAATTGAGAAGCAACAGCCAACAGGGCTTCCTTTGGCCATGGAAACAACCAATCGATGCTCGCATTGTTCACGATACCTGGAAAGTTTCGACATCTTCTGCTTAACGCATCCCCAACTGGACTCATTGCCATGATGATATGCAGATTGTTGGTGCACCTGGAAACAAAATACTGCCACACGGCCTCTTTTGTTGGTAGACCGACAGCTTTCGAGGCTTCATCGATAAGATTGCTGATAATCTGGTCTCTCTCGTCGTCCGAATACAATGCTGGAACCATTCCAGAAGTGAGCATATTGTTGACAAGCTCCAAGAACCCTTCCTCTATGACATGCTGATCTGTAAACAGAAAAGCCATCTTCTTGTTTTCTAATCCCAGTTTTTCATATAAGACTTTGAGGTCTTCACGAAAAGTGGTTTCGTTGTATCCTCGGCTAAGCGTGATCTCAAAGACTTGGCAATCGGCTGTGAAAGCTGCCAGATTGGTAATGCAGTGTTTGCCACTGCCACCGACACCTATAAGAAGACAATGTCCTTGCGGCATGCGCAGAATCCGATGGACACGGGACAGGTGGTCAAGGGCATCATCGAACAAGACGAGATTCAGAGCCTGGTGCGTTTCATTGTATGCTTGAAGAATATCTTTGAAGAGTTCGCCAACACGTGCATAGTCTTTTAAATCCTCATATAGCCGAGCTTCACTCAAATCTAACATGTTTGCATAATCGCCAAACAGTATTGGATCGGCAAGGACTTCTTCAGCCAAATTTCGAAAGTTGGCTTCAAGAATTGTCTTCAGGTGACCGCTGACAAGGCTGAAGTCATCGCCATTATTCAGCCTGTCGAATATGACACGCACACACTCATGACGCCAAACGCGCACGAACTGCACCAGACGAGAAAATCGATCGATTGTGACCTGACACATTCCACAGTAGATTCGTGAAATATCGCGTAGGTTAAAGATGTAGTGAAACTTGGATGGCGTCGGAGGCAGATCTCTAACTACGGCGTTATACAAGGTCAAAGTCATCTTAGTGATCAGTGCAATGGCATCTTTTATCTCCTGTACAAAAGGCAAGGTGTGTCCGGACAGTATCGAATTGTAGATGTGGAACAACGAGGTCGGCGATGGAAATGTCATATTGATGACTGTAAACAATGATATAAATCGTGGGTCAACATCGTTTCGTCCGCCACCAGGTTTTCCCATTGCAGCAACCCAGTCGAGATCCTTAAGGAATTTCCAGGACAGGTCTTTGCCTCGCTCGTAACAGCCTCCTCGATCAATGAGCAGCTTGAGCATTGCTATTGGCTGCTGAGTGCCATAGGTGTCGACCTGTGGCATATTCATGTCATCTATAAAGACAACCAACCGTTTTCCAAGAGGTGGTCCATATAAGTCTTTCATTCGTTTCTCAACATTTGCCTCCAGATTGCGCTGCACATCCAGTGATGTTGTACGACTGGAGAAGCCAATTTCCAGCACCTGCATTGCATCCTTGTCCAGCGAACGCAGGAAACTGGCCACTGTGGCAGTCTTGCTTGTTCCGCTTTCGCCAGACAGTAGAACTGGACACTGAATACGAACCATGAGTTCCAGTATCAACAGGATACGTGTTGTGTCGACCGTAGGAACAAGAATTTCGTTGAACTTAATCCCAGGATTGTGTTCATATTTTGGAACTAGGGCCGTCCATGGAATCCAGTGGCCATCTTTGACATCAAAGAAAAATTCATACAGACTTGTCTCTCCTCCAGGCAGCTCACCAGCTCTCGGCACAGCACTGTCAGGCTGTACTGGTGGCAGGGCTGACAGATATCTAACTAAATTATCAAATTTCACTCTATCATCTTCTAGAAGCGCGCCACCAAGTGACCAATACAGAGCCATTATAAAGTAGGCTTCGATGACATCTGGGTCTCTTGACTCATCAGCTTTTTCTTCGATCAGCGCAGTCAGCATTTTCGTCAGCTGGGCAACCATGTTCAGATTAGTTAAAGGCACAATGGTCTTCAGCTTTTCTCCATATTTGTTTTCAGTAATGCCTTCGCAGATCAAGTTAATGCAATGCGGTACGTACTTCTTGAATAACCTATTTAGCTGTTCAGCTTCAGGTTTATCATCGTTCTCGGCCAGACGCTTATTCACCCATTTTGTCCAATATGGTTCGTAGCCAAGGTTCTTTGGATCGACAAACACCATTCCACAGCGAGATACGGTTGCCGGTGATGCGTACTGCAGATCGAAGACCTCGAAGAGTAGGGCGCAGTGCTTCTGCAGGCGAATGCGTTCGCCGTTCGCCAGAGTCAGCAGCTTATTGTCATCCATCACAGAGTTCATGTTTTCCACCCAAAGTGCATCAACATCGCCATCAAAAACGATGTATTTTCGTTCGTCTTTCTCAGTTGGTTTGTTCATCTCTCGAAAAATGCTGGACAGTAGACCGTCCGTCCAGTCTCGACTGACTATATCTAAGACACCATAGAGCTCAATGACGCTCCTTTCTTTCGGATTGATTGTGTATAATTTAGTCGGCAATTTCAGTCGTGTTTGGGCATGTGCTAGAGTATTTATAATAACCGACTTGCCTCCCCCAGTCGGACCGACTACCATTGTAGTATGCCTTGTCATCATAGTTTCATAAAGCTGAATTACTTTGTCTGCTTGATGAGGCAAAAGTACATAATCGTTTGAAACAAGAGCCTCTTCAACAGCATCATTAAATTCTGGATAGCGAACCCTGGGACAATGAAGTCCAGGGAAAAGATCACCGATGAGCCCAAGAAATAGTGGCACATCTTCAAATACGAATTTCGGAAGGTTCATGTCGCGCAGCGCTCGCATAAGTACTACATCCTCATCTAAACTGCCTGAACTTCGTTTCAACTCGCCTGCCATTACTAGGACAGACTTGAGTGCCCGAAGACCAAAGTCATAGTGGTGCTGTTTTGACAGTTGCTCTCGTGCCAACTTGTAGAGAACTGTCATCTTCTTTGCAAGCATTTTTGCCTGGAAGAATCCTTCAGAAAATAGCATGATTTCGCAGATCTGTTGGAGATCTGGAACAATGCAGACCACCGGTCTGAAGAGAGCCTTCACTGATTCCGGCAATTCCGTGCGTCCAGCATAGCCAGGATTCATTGTGATGAAGATACCGACTCTCGGATCCAGTCGAATCTCCTGGCCGTCAAACTGGAAGCTCGATACATTGAGAAGCAGCGCATTTCGGATTGTCGTCAATTGTGTTGAAATGACAGACAATACTGAAACATCAATTCGATTGAATTCATCGAAACAACCCCAAGCGCCGCTCTGACATAATCCAGACAATATTTTGCCAAAAGCCACGAAGTCCATACCTTCTCCACAGTTTGTAACAATGCATAACATGCCAAGGGCTTTGGCCAAGTCTTTTGTCGTCTCTGTCTTTCCAGTTCCAGCTGGTCCAGCTGGGGCACCACCAAGTTTCATGGAAAGCGCTTGTGTTATTGTCAGATAGATGCGATCAGTAAGTGGTGTGATGACTAGGCGTCCATTAAGACCCATGTATTCATAACCGTATCCGAAATAACCAGTGCACTGACGAATGATAAGTTTGTCTGGCACTTTATCCCAATAGAAGCGCAACTGGCTTTCCCACTGAAACTCCCTTGCATCAAGTATACTGTCTCGGACGAAGCCATCAATGATATCTCGTGCATGAACATCAATTATCAGAACAGTATTGAACTTCTTTCTGTCATTTCTTGACAGCTGAGTACGAATCAGGACAACGAGGTCGTTATTCTGTTGAAATTGTTTCTTAGCAAATTCCTTCATGGCCTGCTTTTGTCCTTGTTTGACTTTTTGGAAGACATCCTCCACTTCCCATGTCCACCAAACCTGGTTTCCAGCTAAGCAGACCATGCCTTGATAATTCATCATCCACTGAAGTCTTGTCATTCCGTTAGCGCAATAGTTGAAGATGGCTGTCTTGGTGATTTTGTGATTCGAACGACGCATTTCCTCGAGTACTGCATTCATCCAGTCCTCGACTCGTCCATCGGCAATTACCTTCGTGAAGAAAGCCATCTCTTCTCCTTCACTCGATATCATTCCCAAAGCCTGCTGGTCACCACTTATTCCCTTTAAGAATTTAAGCGATGCCACATTGTCAAACATCTTGATGATGTGCTCTTGAACACAAAGAGGGTCGCTATTACCCAAGATGCTTAGCAGCTCATCATCCGATATAAAAAAGAATCGTGGAAATGCATTTCGCTTTGAATCGAGATAGTCGTTCAGTGATTTCTGGCATTTATCTAAACCTCGAACCATCGTTTGAAATTCTATTAAACGATTGTGAACAAGACAGCACTGTTTGATGTATAACAAAGTTGCTGTTTCTGCCATAATCTTCTGATAGGCTCTGTCAATACTGTCGAAAAGCCTGGCTTCCTCTGGTAACTGTGTTCTAATGTCACTGGCTACAAATATGCTCTCTAGATATATCCATTTGCGCTGAACGACAACCCACTGGTCGAGTACCTCACTGATGATCGACAGAGTCTTCTCCCAGTTCTGGACTGTGTTCAGGAATGGTTCAATGTACTTGGAAACTGCCATACCTTGTAACTGCATGGAGTTATCGTCAAGTATTTGAACCACTTCATCCAGGGACCCAATGACATGTCCTCTGTCATTGGCACCTTTGAAATACTTGCTTACGTTGAACCTAAGCATGGCCCAAGTTTCCTCGATATCCCTGATGCTTTTCTCAATAGCCAATTCCTTCGTTGCTGCATTAAGAGTCTCAGCAATCAAATCAACAAACCTGTGTAACTGCATGGCAAATACATTCTGTAGTGTAAATGAGTCGCCTTCCATATCAAATACGATCCCTGTTTTATTCATTAGGTCTCTCCAATGTCTCTGCCTTAAAGCCTCATGCTTCAGGTCAATTAGTAGAGGCAGACTGTCTCGAAATTCTCTTAGTTGGTTTTCAAGAGCTCTGAATATAACTGTGCCTTTAAGTGATTTAGGAAGTTTGCGAAGCTGCAAGAAATATGCATCGATGCCCTCTTGCAGAGTCTGGACATTCAGGTTTGCCCAGATGATCTTTCCCCATTCTTCCTTGGAGCTGAGTTGTGCAGCATGCAAGCTATAGAGTTGTTCATAGCCAACCATTTCTTTCTGAATCTGAAAAAAGTCTCCATATGATCTGATTGGTAGGTCAAACAGCTTTTCGGCTGTTCCTAGCTCTTGCCTTTTGGCTTCTAGCTTGGTTATATCCATTTTCATCTGCATCAACACTTCCTGGCCCTTATCCAAGTCCTCACCAACTGATCCAGGGCCGCTTTCAGAGAATCGATTTATGAACTGACGCATTTCTTCGCCAAATTCTGTTATGGCTCTTTTTGTTATTTCAGTGAACTTCCTCTTCGACGACATAAGTTGCAAGTTAACGCTGCGAGCTTTCTCTTGCAGGTCATTCCACAAGACTGGCATGAGGGCAATGATGTCGCTCTCCTCTTCGCTGACTTCAATGTGATACATGCTCATCGTATAGTAACATTCAGTAACGTCACGAATGGTCTGTTCTACATCCACCGAAATGTCCTTGATGTCTGCCATTGTTTTGAGCACATACTTAAATTCGTCGATATCTTTTGGCTTAATCTTTAGGTCTTCTGATCTTTTGTCCATTTCACTCTTGAAGGCGAACAGAGAGGCCCTCGATGACTCACGCAGCACTCGTCCATAGGTTTCAATCCATTGCCTGATGTGTGCATTGATACCATCGGCCAGTGGCAGAAGGTTCAGGTGAATGCAGTCAACGTTCACTCTCATCTGCTCTGCATAAACTTCACTGATTGTTTCTGTGTAGTTGAAGAGGCGACTGTCGTAGGCGACAACAGTCGGCGCTGTTTTGTGTGCCCATTTGTGCACAATGGCATCTTTGTCTTCCTTCCAGATGAGTCGATACTTCTTCCATCGCGCAACGTATTTGTTGGCCTGCGTCAGAGCGTCTGTTAAGCTTTGTGCAATCGTTTTAACTACAGCATTGACTTCTATATTGGTGAGAATCTCTGGAAAGAAGGTAAAGAGCATTGGCTCATCGTCACCTTCACATTTCTGTGCAGGTGTCGGGAGACACGTGCCATGCATCCAACGAACGAAGTATTGACTACATTCAACGCAGTCTCGGACGCTCTGCATCGTCATCTTGAACACCTAGAAATACACTCAAATTGGCCAAGTCATCAGGTAACTGAATGATGCAATCAGTATGCCGTCTTTACACTACTGTCTATATGCTACTACTGTATTTGACATCTGTAAAATAACACGTTAAAACACTTAGCTTCAAAACGAGAACTTATGGATATGTGCCTATGTGTGCTATGCCTATTTATATAGCATCTTTAACCCTTTCGCTCCCTGACGTTAAAAAATCCTGAGGAAATAACCAGAAACCTAACATTTTATCTTTTTTCTACAGTAATCAATTTAAGCTGTTCAGATACCATTTTTCTTGTTTTCGATGATTAAATTTATTAGAAAAACAAAGATTATGGCAATAGTTTCAGTTCTTTGTCCAGAATGCAGGTGCCTGGAGTCGCTGAGATGGCAACGGTCATCGAGCAATGTTTCTTACTTCCTGCAGAAAAGTACATTACATTACATAAAGTTTCTCTGGGAAACAAAATACACGTGTCTCTTGATGCCAGCACAGAAATGCACTTAAGTACACATAACACATGCTAGTTATGTTAATTTTTATACTGTATATTTTGCATACTTCTGCATTGTAAACTTTATGTATTTTATTTTATATTTCATTGCTACTATATGTTTCTCAGGTAAACATAAACAAAATACACAACTTCAATAAATAAATATCACACATACTATACATAGATTAATCACCAAATACATCTGGGAAAACCATGAGGTATAACCACTGTATGGGGTAAACCACATCAGACTTAAGTTCACAAAATGTGGGCGACCATACACAGTGTCATTTCGAGTACCAAGGTTGCAATGCAGGCAGCACAGTCGCTGGATATATCCGACATCCTAGGTAATACGATTTATTTTCGTTGCTGAATAAATACAGCAACCTAAGGAGCGAAAGGGTTATGGAACCTTACAAGGCGCTAAATTATGGCTACCTGACATACCTAAACAGGTGCCATTTAAGATAGGTTGAAATGCATAACAAAGCATGAAGTGCCTGCAACGTCGTACAGAAGCACAGAACCAGGAAGTTCCCACATGCTGAAGAACACAATGATCGTCAACTTGGCTGGTTTGAGACAGGATTGCAGAACTCTCTGAAATATTCTGGGACTGCCCCACCTACTGAGGCCGTACCTGTGAGGAGGATCATTATCTAATACTGTCCTCAACTGCTGGCCAGTGTAGCATGTTTCACATAAATTGCAATTGTAATTTAAGATTTATATAGCGCCTCTTAGAGAATAAACTCAACAGGAGCACTCCTTCCTAACCCAGACAAGTAAAATCACTGTTAAGCAGTACAGTCTTCAGGCACCTGCAAAACCCTGAGCGGAAGAGAGAGGAGCTCGAGTTGCATATCGAGAGAGAGAGAGAGATGGTTCCAGCAGGTGGGGTCGACATACATAAAGCTTCTGGACTTGGTGGTAGCAGTTCGCATGCGATGGACAAACAAGAGATCATGGGTGGCCGAACAGAGGGTGCTACGGCCTGGTAACGAGGAGACTCAAGTGCAAAACTCCATGAAGTAAAGAGGAGCTGAGCCAGCAACACAGTTTTGCATAAGAGTGAGAATCTTAAAATGGACACGCTGCTGGATGGGAAGCCAATGAAGAGTGTCTCGAATATAGGACGAGATATGACTATATCTGGGAATGCCCCCAATGAGATGAGCAGCAGAGTTCAGGACAGTTTGAACATATAGCTCTAAACATGCAAGAATTTTGGCAGATTAGCAACGACCGCATTGACACAGTAAAGGATGGACTGAAGCTTTTGTGTCCAGAACAATTATCATTCAGCAGTAAATTAAAAATGATGCCTTAAAAGTGTAATGGTGTTGCAACAAAGAACTTATGCTAACAAGAGATTAAATTATGAAAATTTGGCTGCGCCATCTGTTCACAAAGATTACAAAGACTACTAATAGCAGTAGGAAAATCAGTCCCCTTGATATCCCATGCTTCATATTGATTAAAAGTAAGTATTACTTCGTTAGGCATTGGGTGAAGAACGATGTCTGGAGGCACCAGAAGTGCCTCGAGTTGAAACAGTGCCCTCTCTCCAGAGATGCTTTGATTGAAGGCCTTCAGATTGCTTATGATCATATTTGTTATTGCATAGAATATGACACCTTCCCAGTGTGCATAGTATGGATGCATCTTAGGACAGCAGCCAGAGCTTGAGTCCCAGATGATTCCTTCAATTTTTAGTAGTATGTAACCGATATCCTTGTAGATTTTCACTAAATTTTGCATCTCAGCGGCTCTATATTTTCTTATGCAGTCGAAATATTCCATGCATTCCAGCGGCTGGCCAAGAAGATTATGCGGGCAGGCCCTGAAGAGATCAGCACTGTGGATGGCACTCAACCTCTGCTGAATGTCGGCCACATTCTTTTGCATACCATGGACAAGCGAAGAGAATCGGGCAATCTGAAGATTACACTTGGCCACAAATTCCTGAATTCCGACTGTGCGCCATGTCATTCGTTTTGATGCAGGTACGATCACCTTGCGCAAGTTTTTTACATGGTCCTCAAGAGCGATCATGTCGGATTCAGTCAGCATTGCTAGGGTGGTGTCATAGTTCGTCATCATCTGCTTCACCATGCTCACATTCTGGATGTAAATCACTTCATGAAGGGCAGCAGATCGGGTACAATCGGGAATCAGAAATCCCAGCTGCTCCATGTATTTGGCCTCAGCTATGATTTCAGAAATACCCAGATCAAAGTCAACTTCAAACTGCATGTCTCTCGGCAACACTCCTCCCAATCCGCTACATGTTGCTGCTTCGTCTTTAGTTAGTTCTGCTGGCAACTCGGAAAGGAAGCTGTTTATGCTCGGCAGAACAGCATACTTGCTGAAAACATTCGAAGCCACTGCTGAACTGTGTTTTGGTTTGTCTGAGACAGCTTTGAGCAGGTTGCGCTTTACCATCAGGGGCAGGCTATTCTCTGCTTCAACATACCAACGCTCATGCTTACTTTGCGAATATGATCGCATCTCTCTTCCGATCTTTAGGTATTTTGCCTGTATTGCATGACCCATCTCCAACTCCATCATTTCATTCAAAGTCCGAAAGCGCAGCATTGGCTCCTTTATGCGATGGAAGAGTGATTTCTCCCAGATGATTGACCCAGCGGCCAGTGGCTGGTTTTTATAAAGTGGTGGATCCTCTTTGTTCTCCTGAAAGTTAGCACTGATTTGGTCGAGCTGTCTGTCGTACTGCAACAGAATTTCACCGAATTTCTTCATCATCTGAGCATTGATTGCCGGGCGTGACTTGATGTGCTTGAAGCGGATGATCATATCAAAGGCACCTTCAGCTGAACGCAGGTTCTTAAATGCCTCGTCAATGAACCGCTTGGCTTCCACTTCGATCACAATGACGTCATGCTCAAACTCACTGATCGCAGTTCGCCAGTCATCGGAATTCTTCATAGCATACGGATCGAAGCCACACTGCTGAATTGGCACAACCAGTCTGTCCACTTTGGCCAGAATGGCCTCGACTCTTTCACGCTTTCCAGTGACAGATATCATTTCAGCACCGAAGATGTTGTGGAATTCCTCCAATACCTCAGCAATGTGGAACAGATCCTGACATATCGTTGACATGTAGTTGGTCCTCTCGAAGAGGCGCTTCCGGTCAAATTCCCATCGGGCATCGCGTCCTGATGCCTCAATTTTTGCACGGACCTGGAGGTAGGAGGACTTCCATAACTGAAGCATGGTTTTCGCTTCAGACGTCTTTTTTCTGACTTCAGCTAAGCTGTTGTCAGTGTAAAGGATGCGCACATGAAGAACACGCGTCACTCTTTCTGTCAACTCCCAGACTATTCGCTCCATCAATGGAATCATCTTCTCGTCTACATTGTAATAGCGTGAAATGATCCAGACCAGACGCAACGACTCCATCATTGGTGGTATAGTTTCACTTGCAACCTAGCAGGCAAAATATACCAGCTCAATAAGCATATCCTTTTGACTTCTGCTATGTAGACATGTGGGTAATCCAAGCTAAAAATGTCATATGATGCATGTTTGTGTAAAATAGCATTTTGTATGAATGTATGTATGTATGCATACATGTATGTATTTCTGTATCTGTCTGTCTGTCTGTCTGTATGCATGTATATATGTATTTGTATATATTATATCTGTATGTATGTACATATGAGTAGTAAATCGAATATAATTGTTAAAACAGGGATAAGGACTGGATTCAGAACATGTCTAAGTAAGGTTGGATTTCAGAACACCGTTAAAGGAAGGTTAGGATTTGAAACACCCCTAAAGTAATGTTCAGTTCAGAAATATTCCGAAATAATAATAATAACACAAATGCTTTTAACTACAATGCAATGTGACAATGTACAGCTTGGATGCTAACTGAAGCCAATATTTACTCATAGCATCTTGAACTAGATACCATTCAAATTCATCTCAAAGTGGAATATTTTCAACAATTCTTTCATGTTCGGACTGCTATTTCAATCAATTTGGCGTTTCGGCGTACATGAGGATGCTGCGGAATTTGAGTTTTCAGATGGGTTTTTGCCTGTGATTGACGCCCTTTTTGTTGGAATAGTCCAACTCTACTCAAGGAGATGACAGGTTCCAGATGGGCGGTCAAGACTCACACCTACAGACCTATTTATACAGACCTAACACTTCTTCGCCCTCCCGTCACCTCATCCTTAAAATTTGGAAATCGCTCCATAGCCATAGCTGCCCCACCCCTTTGGAATAAACTCCCGCCAGAATTGCGACAGTTGTCTGGTCAATCATACGAACTCACCAACACTTCACCTCTTTCGGTTTCTGCGCAGGTCTTTCACTCAAGACTGAAAACACTTCTTTTCCAGAAATCTTATCCTGATTCTTCCTCTTCCCCTCATCTCTCTTCTCGCTTCAATTTCAAACAGCATCCACCATAGCCGTCCGACTGTCTGAGTGCCTGACTCCTGGATCTTGACCCTTTTGCCTATCGACTGAGCGCCTGTGAATAAGCTGGTTCCCGCGACTTAGCTTTTGTTGAGCGCTGTAATCTCGAGATTATGATTACGATTGAATGGCAAGAAGAGGCTCTGGAATTTCTGCAACCATCTACCAGAAAGGGGTTTTACCATCAACTGAATGGTTGTCCGTATCAAATCGACCTGTTGCTTGAATGATATCTGGATGCTGCTTCTTCTACCATTTACGAGGAACCACGCTGGACGGAGGTCCTATCATATGCTACAGATACTTTAGCCCATTGTAGTGCACCGTCCTCTTGATTCACATTTGCATTGTAATTTTGTACATACTTACTTGACTAGATTTAGCGCAAACTGACTAGTTGTCATAATTTGTTAGCAATTAGTTAAGAATGACCAGATTTAGTGTAATTTTAAGCCGGCCAGCAATAGTATAAGTAATTAGTTAAATAGAGAAGGCCAGTTTAGCTAATTTATGAATATTAAGTAGGTTTACTGGAGGTTTGCTGTGTATTGACTAAGCACGCACATTGAAATCCGTTGTTCAACGAGGCCAGTTTTAATTGTGTCAAAGCGAAACTGAAGGCAACCATAGTTCACCAAACGATCGGTCTTGACCATTAAAGTTGCAAGGCTGAGCATGACAGTGAAGAATTTGAAAATTCTGACATCATCCAGCAGACGATCTTTTTGCAAAGGATTTAAGCGTGAAACGGTTGAAATTCGGAAGTCTTACTAAAGGTACCATACGCGATGGTCGTTTCGGACGCCTTGTAATTCTCAAGTTGGAGTCTATTCGGTCGATTTGACTGTACTAAGACGAGTAGAAGCGATCTTAGTTGCAAGGAGCAGTCTTAAAAGACTTACCGTTCGAAGTACGTCGAAATTAATGCTGAAATCGGACGATGCAGATTCGTCGCGAGTTATAACGAACTGAAGGAACCTAGATCGTCGTGTTCGAACGTGTCTTTGTTCGCGAAACTGTGGACTAACTCATCATCGAGTTTGGTTGTCGAATGGTGGAACTTTCGATCGAAAATTCATCGAAAGAACAGAATGACTACTTGTCTACCAAGTGGTAATCCAGCGTGGTATTGAGGAATCGCCATATTGCCTCTTTACGTTGAAGGATTCCGAGAAAACCGCACTGCCGCGTAAAAGGTAGACCATTCTTCTGTTGAAGAAAACTGAAATGGAGAATTTCATCTTGGGGAAGGGAGGTTAAATTTTACTACATCTGTAGCATAAATACGTTGCTGGCCTTTTAGGTAAGGTAGTTAAATTCTTTCATTTTATGAATGTAAATGAACTGTTTGGACGAATTAAATTGAATTGCTTTTAATAAAACATTTGAAATAGACATATAACATACCATATACTATTTATAAACTCACGATAACATTAAATAGTTGAGTAAGGTGTACTACAACATATTATCAATGTTTGTAACAAATAGCTTGCTTATATATTTATATAGCGCCCTTAGGAATCTAATTTTGAATAGGTAAGTAATTTGCCTCAATAAAGAGAATTCGTTAAAATGAGACCAGACTGTTACACCCATCATCACCTTTCTACATTTGCATGTATTTCTATATATTTCTATATTTGCAACGCAGCTCAGTTCAGGAAATCTGAACGTGTCATCTGTCAACTCTAGATGGGAACCATTGGTTGAGCTCAGTATGTGTGCACAAGCTTACTACTGGTGACATTTCTAGGTGTTTAAATATTGCTTGCTAACTAATGAACTTTTTCTTTTTAATTATGTTTAGCATCATTTTGGCTATCATAGAGAGCACATCTAATTTAGTTTCTCCTAAGTGGTGCAACATAAATGTCGAATTACAATTACAATGCTGTTCTAGGATCTCACTTATGCACTAAACCTACAAGTCTTCAGACTTAACGAAATTGTATCTTGCATTACCTTATAATTAACAAATAAACAAACTCTTTCAGTTTAATAAAGTTTATTAAACTGGAACACATCTTCTCTATACATTTATAGATTTTATATATGTATTTATTAACCATTTAGTCACTTAGTCCAGTGTCGGTGGTTAACAGATTGACAATAACATTTACATTTTAACCTCTAGCTCTATGTAAAGGAGATTGGAGCAAAACAGGATACTTAAGGCATTTTCAATTTTATGTCAGTAGTTAATAAAACTCATATGCTGTTTTACACAAACAGCATAGCCCATTATATGTAACATCCAAAACAAAGAATATAGGCCTGAATACACTATATGTATAACTTAGTCAAATGTAACTTGAACTTGTTAAGACTTGAACTTTTTTTAACTTAACCCTCGAAAGCATTAAACGACAGCATCATTACAACACACTTTACTCAAAATGTTACTGAAATTATTCCTTTATGAAATCAAATCTCTCTTTGTTAAGTTTACAAAAGTGGTTCAAGCTGTTAGTTACAAACTTAATAACATGTCTGTCTACACCAGCACAGATACTGTGTCCACTTCAAACATAACTGACATCTGCTCTAGCCTTCAGCAGAGTACAACACATAACAGTAAAGACACTGAATTGTATCATCGTCATCTTTTAGAATCTAGATTCTTACAGTTCAATACTTTTCGTCTCTTTTTTGGCTCTTTACTGCTTGGCTTTTTGTCTGACATTTTGATTTTGTTGCGTTATCGATAACAACAGACTTTTTAGTTGTCAATTTCTTGTTCAAAACGGATTTGTGAGTTTTTTATAACGTCTTTCATCAGTTTTGGTATTGTGGCCAAACTCTTCAGCAAGCTTTTCTTATAGACTAGTTGTAATGGCTAATGTTTTTCCAATTTTATTCAACAATCTCCTGAGCTGATGTGGTGCCTTGGGTAATAGTGATATTACAAAAGGCCCAGCAATGGCAGCAGCGTCATCAGTGGCCAATGGCTCAGTTGAAGTTGGCGAGGAGGGTGCTTCTTCATGGAGGCGGTTGATCAAGTTGGCACAGCTGAGGCTGGTGCTTCTTCATGAGTGGCAGCTAAGGACGCTGGCTCATCCAACAAGGCTGGTGTATCTGATGTCAGCAGCAGTATTGTATGTGTGTTTGCCTGATCTGTAACATTACTGGATGCAAAATCAACAGCTGTGAACACAATTCGATATAGCAAGAAAATCTCTGTTTATAGAAACCATTCATAGAAACTTCTGCTGTCGCAGTTTTTATATAGGGGAAACATGTGTAATTTGCACCCCCTAACAAATATGTGCTTTTAAAGGGTTAAAGAATTTGCCGAGTGCCAAGCAAAATTGGCACAAACATGTCCACATGCCCTAGAGTAATATGTAATGAAGCAATAGTTGTAAGTGTTATAGAAAATGTAAAAATGTAAGAATTGTGTTTTTAACATGTGTAATTTGCACCCCCTAACAAATATGCTTTTAAAGGGTTAAAGAATTTGCCGAGTGCCATGCAAAATTGGTACAAACATGTCCACACACCCTAGAGTAAGTAATATGTAATGAAGCAATAGTTGTAAGTTTTATAGAAAATGTAAAAATGTAAGAAATGTGTTTTTAAAAAACTGATCCAATTTGCATGACTGTCATGTAAATTGAACCTTTATGGTTTGTTTAAAACGTTTAACATAAGTAAGCTAAAAATGATAGTATATTTTCATTGAAGACCATTAATGCTTAATACATATCTTTTGAAGCACAAATATGGGCTTAGCTATTGTTGAAACATGTAACACTGTTAAACTCTCTCAAGAAATATCTCTTGACCTATTAGAAAGTGTAATTTTTCAAAATGCCTACTGAAATTACTTACAACTTTCGTATAAGTCTAAGCGGACTTAACTAACAAACTAAGTGCATAGGTAGCTCAATTGATGCAGAAAATAAACTTGGAAAGTCTTAACTTTTGAATTTTTGTTGTACCTTCTTGAAATCTTTAAATTGTCATAAAATTCCAAACAAACTTAACTCTTATGGAAAGTCTCAAAAACTTTCATCGCCATTAGCTTTAAATGCAAATGTTGCAATAATAATAATCTGAATTTGTCAAATTAGCACAATTCTCATGCGCCCGTCCTTCACAGCATTTACACTGGATGCAGTTTTCATTGTTATCATCACCACAGAGAATACAATTGTATTTCTCTGATTATACTGAAGGCATCCCTTGCCTCAGTTGTTTGGCCTTGGGCGTGCCATTCTTCTCTGTAGTTTCGCTCGTGTTCTTTGACCTGGGGCTATAGTTTTTCCTTTCGCAATCAGGTATCGATCTGACTGAGTTCTTTGTGCATTTCCTGTTCTTTGAACTGCACTCGTGGTTTTCCTCATAATTCATTGTCTGTTTAAGTTACCTTAGAGTTTTCGTTTGTATTTTGGATTCAAAAAGAGCTCTGTTGCATGGTGACGCTGTCAGCACATTTGCACCTAAACTTGGTCTTTTCCTGGTTTTTGCCTTGTCATCATAAACTTTTTGGGTAATGGGCTGATGTCACAAATACCTATTCCATTTTCAGTTACAAATTATTCAAGGTCAAAGAATTGATATACTCTAGTTCTGTTGAACCTGGCAGCTCTTGCCAGAAAGGTTGGTTCTGCAGTACGCAGACTTATACTTTGGTGGCACTTTAGATTCCCTTCAACCATTCTTGTCCAGCCATTCTCTTTGCCAAATTAAATCGAGTTGGAATCCTATTGACTTCTGTAATTTGGACTGCTAGTTCCCTTAATGAAGTAGTATTCATTCCATAAAATCACTCTTTCATTGAACGAAAATGCTGAGTTCTTCCTCAACATCCACTGGTAAATCGCACGATCTCCCAAAAAATATTTGAGATCCAACTGCCAACTTATTTTTTCCATCAAGCCTTTGTTTTAGCATTGATTTTGGGACTCTAAACTCTCTTGCCGCATTATTTAACTCATATCCTTTATAGCTTAGAGCATCAATAGCAGTTTCCATAGAACTTTCTGTCCACTTTCCATACTTTCCTTTTGCTAATCGATCTGACCTCTTTTGGCATTTTACTTGGAAACTTGTATGCCTATATACCAAGCAAAATGGTCATGTTTTAGTATGGACATTTATAACCAGGATTTTATGACAGCAACATAAGGCAAGTAACCATTTCCATGGAACTTATCACTTATGATCTGGGGTACAGTTTATACAATAGTTTGTTTAAAATGGACCGCAGTCCAATTTAAACACCAGCAAGTGGTTCATTTTACACGAGTGCGAATAGTATTGAAATATTTTAAATGGATGTATGTGACTTGAGACTTGCAAGGGCCAACATATATGAATAACAGGACTTTAAAAAGCACTTTCGCATGTCTATCTCCATTTAGCTGCCTAGTACTGAAAAGTACGCATATCTGACATGAAAGAGACTGCTTCATTACATCACTGAACACAGTTTTACTTAAAGCGACGACGTAATAAAACTAAAACTCTTGTCATCTTATCGGTTTCCGCACAAACAAACAATGCAACTGCGCATGCATTCGCGGCTTCCGCTAGTTCTCCGCTCTGCTAGTTTCGCTATATTAGGAAAGTTTCGATTTACACGCTGGTCCAAATTACACATGTTTCCCTAGGCAGTGCCGAACAATGCTCCAACTTGGAATGTTGTCATAACTTTTCACACATTTGTCCTTAGCCATTTTTCACATTTTTTGTAGTAAGTGGTGAAATGTTTCATAAAATGCAACATTCAGTGGTTGCAGTCGATGACTACTGTGGTAGCAGGACTGTCTCTGGTGAGATCAATAACCTCTATGTTGCACATGTGGGTAGCATGTCCATTAGGGTGGCCCTAATTTTTTCATTTTTGAAGTTTGTAACTCTCGCCCTCTCAAATGGTTTCATTTTAGTAAGAAACATTTTGTGTAAAATTTGAAGCAGATTGATCTGCATTTAGATGTCGCTCAATGGGCCAAAGTTTACTATGTAATCAGCATGGTATGAACTCTTATGTACAGTGCACATGGCTCTTTTACACATGGTTCTTTGCACAATACACAGTTGCACATGGCTCTTTTGCACACATGTCCTTTTGCACACAGGTCTTTTGCACATGCGACTGACTTCCTATATAAAATGGTAAACTAGCCACAACAGATGAGATGAACATCCACTAACCGAGAGACAATTCAAGCCAAAGAAGAATAGAGCCGAAGAAGACAGTTGAAGCCGACATTCATCCACAGAGAACAGTTGTAGCAGCAGACGAAGAAGAAGACTGACAAAGACGAACGGAGCAGAAGAAGACAGTCGAAGCTGACACTCACCTACTGAGAACACATGGAGCAGCAGACAAAGGAGACAGTTTGACCTGAAAAAGATGGCAACACGTTCACAAGATTACCTAGTTAGCCCTGCAGAAGGGATAGAAGGAAGTAAACTATCATCAGAGAAGCAGGTCCTTGGCCACTTTATGCATTGCCAATAGCGTACTGAAAGAGGATATCCAAACGGCATCGACCCACGCCATACAGCGAGTCGAAGATTTCTGGTCCCGCACTAGAATTCCAACCAAACATTGCCAATACTCGATCAGAAAGCTCTATGAATGGCAGGGGCTGAAGAAGAACAAGAGTCGTCAGTACCCGACTCAAACAGCCAAAGAAGCTACGTTTTTAGACAGGATCAGGGAACTGTTTGACATTGCACATGATAACGCCAAGGAGCTCATCAAGAATCAAGAAGAAAAGCTGACTTTGAAGCAACGCCCCAAATCACAGCCGATAAAGGGAGGACCGGGCTGCATGACAGGAGTCGACAAGGCGCTGCTCCAACAAGAGCAGAAGTAGATGGAGAAAGAGGAGACACTGCAAAGGAGGCGACAGTGATCCCAACTTCAAAAACATGCCCTTTTGGAGAAAGTTATATTGGAGAGCAGCAATGACTTGGAAGAAAGTCAGTGTGAATGTGAAGATCAAGATCCACGTTCCAGTACAAGTACTGCTAACCCGCCATGAAAAACGAGGATGCCAAAGTGTTATATCAACAGAACTGGCAGCTATGTTTGATCGATATTGACTGAGAGTGACAGGGTCGCCATGATGATGGTCTTTGAAGCATCTAGGGCTCTCAGACAAGACCCAGAAGTGCTTGCACTTAACAGGTCAACCATCCAACAGCTGAAAAGCAGCAGCTGCTGGCATTGTACAGGCATTCAAACCAAACGAGATCCTGACAGTCCACTGGCATAGCAAGCTGATGTTTGATTTGACAGGGAAAGAGAAA
The DNA here is from genome assembly GCA_964023275.1 of Norana najaformis. NCBI lineage: Eukaryota > Metazoa > Annelida > Clitellata > Crassiclitellata > Hormogastridae > Norana > Norana najaformis. Next base: position 17,164,714 of record OZ029918.1, read on the forward strand.
GTGAATAGGCTGCCTATTCGGGTTTCAACAAAGGGGGAGAAGAAACTGTTGTTAATTCCAAAGATACCCTCAGGGACCGGCCAAGCAGTGGCTGAAGCTGTGCACAACGGAATACGAGAATGGGGCCTGGAAAACTTGGTCAGGGGCATGTGTTTTGACACAACCAGCTCTAACACTGGCCGATTATCTGGTGTCTGCGTCATTCTGGAACACCTACTGGGCCGGCCTCTTCTACACTTCGTCTGTTGACACCATATCATGGAACTTGTATTGGCTGCCACCTTTGGAATAAGTGTGGGGCCTAGCCACGGACCAGAAGTCGTCTTCAAACGGTTTCAAGAACAGTGGTCAGCCATCGACAAAGAAAGATATGACGATGCCTTCTCCAATGATTTCGCCTCATCTGAGCTCATCAATGTCCAAGACAAAGTCGTTGCTATCTATGAGCAGCAGCTGCAGGATCAGCAACCCCATGAGGACTACCACAAACTACTCCAACTAATGCTTGTTATTTTGGGAAGAACGCCAAATCATGGGACAAACTACCGAGCCCCTGGGCTGATGCATCAAGCTCACTGGATGTCGAAAGCATACACAGTATCAGTTTGGCTCTTCAGGTCACAGTTCAAACTGTCGGCAAGAGAATCTCGGGACTGCCATGTGTGAACATATTTCGCGCAAAACTTTACATCAAGTACTAGTTTGTGGCACCTGTGGCTTCCAAAGCAGCTAGAAATGACCTGCTTTTCCTGCAGCAACTTGAACTTACCTTCATCGCGATATTAGTGCTGCTATTTCAGACAAGCTAGCCAGTCACCTATGGTACCTTTCTAAGGATTTGATCCTTCTCAGCCTCTTTGTTCCGGAGGCGGACTTGACCACAAAATGGGCCATGCTGAAAGCATCAGCACAGAAAGAAGGAGCAAACAATCCATACAGAAAGAGGCAAACAACCCATTGCTACGCATAGAGGTGGACTTGGCAACGGTACAACAGAAGACATTCATTTTGTGACAGTGTGGAGCAGAAATGTATTTGGAACGTTGGGCTTGCTGGTTGGATTCCTAACTGAAGACTCTGATACATCGAACTGTATGGATGAATTCAAGGCTGCAGAGACAATCGTCAGCATACTAGCAGTCAACAACGATTAAGCAGAGCGAGATGTCGCCATGATCCAAGACACAGCACACACAGGGCACTTTAAGAGTGAAGAACAGTTGCAGTATGCGCTTCAAGTTATTGAACAGCGTCAGGAAAACTTTCCCGATGCAAGAAATTAACGCTACTTAACCCTCGAACTACCACTGGGGTCAAAAACGACCCCAGAGGATGTTTCCATTAGTGCTGCTCAGCCCCCATAAGTGATATCTAAACGAAATTTTATGACTTTATAGGTAATCCCATTTTATACAAAATTCCGAGTTTTATTCTGCATTTTCTTCCACCAGATGGCGCAGGGATTGCATTTATACACTGAGTACCAACGGGGTCGTTTTTGACCCCAATGTAAACTGTATGATTATGGCATATGTTAATATAATAAAATGCATTTTTATTGAAATGAAATTCATTTTTTGAAAGTATATTTTGCAAGAGAAACTGTTATAATTGATTATTTGGTTTTTTTATTATACACGATCAAACCTTTTTGTTTAGATCATACTCTCTCTCTCTCTCAATTGGTTCTGTTGTACTTGCACAATTATTGCTGTATGAATGAAACAAAGATGGCCAGACGTAAATATTCAGCACAAGAAGTAAGGAATATTCTTTTACAAGATTTTGACAGCGATCAATCTGAAGCTTCAGTAGACGATTCGGACGAAGGCGAAGATGATTATCAGCCATCGTCTGCAAGTACTGATTTTTCTGAAGTCGAAGACAGTAATCAAAGCGAGCCTGAACACCTAGTAGCCGTGGCACCTGCGGCGAATAGTGTTGCAAATAGAAGAGGAAGAGGTAGAGGAAGAGGCACCTCCCTTGGTCGTGCTGGGAGTAGAGAACATAAGCCGCTGCCTGACGTTCACAGCCCTCCTGCAGTGACAACAGAAAACAGAACTTCAGTGGGTCATCAGAGTAAATCTTGGCAATCAAAAGATGGAAAAACTTCATGGCAGAAAGCAGCCGTCAAGCAAGCCTCGGGACGACAAAAGGCCGCAGATGTCATGTACAGTGCTCCGGGTCCAACCAGATTTGCAGCCAAAAATGTTGACAGTCCACTAACAGCCTTCCAACTATTTATGAGAAGTCCTATCCTAAAAGAAATACTAAAGTGGACAAATAAGGAAGGTAGTGCCATCTCCATGTATGGCGAAACATGGAATGATATTTCTGACAAGGAGCTGCTGTGTTTTTTAGGGCTTTATATCTTGGCTGGCGTGTACAAGTCAAGGAATGAAGCAGTACAGCAGATGTGGAGTTCAGACGATGGGCGTCCAGTTTTCAGCAACAGCATGGCTAGAAATCGATTCCAGAAGATATCACGTGCCCTAAGATTTGATGATGCGGCACGCAGAAGGGAACGTCAAGATCCTGACAAACTTGGACCTATAAGAAGAGTATTTGACATTTGGGAAAAACGCTACGGGATTCTTTTGAACCAGATGAAAATGTCACAGTTGATGAACAGTTGCTGACGTATCGTGGGCGAGTACCGTTCAAACAATATATCCCAAGTAAGCCTGGCAAGTATGGAATCAAGCTCTGGATGCTTTGTGACAGCATTACCTCCTATGTCTATCGCCTGCAGGTGTACATCGGAAGACAGGAAGGTCAGGACAGGGAACAAAATCAAGGAGAACGTGTTGTTCTTGTCCTGACCAGCAACATGCAAGGTTCTGGTAGAAATGTCACAGCTGACAACTTTTTCACCAGTCTTAGTCTAGCTCAGAAACTGTCCAAAAAGAAGATGACTCTGCTCGGCACCATCCGGAAAAACAGAAAGGAACTACCTCCAGAGTTCATAAACTCAAAGGGTCACGAAGCACTGGCATGTTCAAGCAAAGCACAGGAGACGCCACTTTTTATTACAGCTAGGCAAAGAGCTAATTGGAGAAAATACTGTTGCTGAACAACCTATGCCTCTGTCATCAGGTAAACCTGCCAAGAAACGGGCTCGCTGTGACTACTGCCCAAGGGAAAAAGACAAAAAGACACACATTTGTTGTGCTGAATGCGGGCGTACTGCTTGCAAAGAGCATTCAAAGAACATTTGCACCAGCTGCAAGCCGTGACTCTGACGTTGTTTAAACAATCTATCTGACAGTTATGTTTGTTATTTTACTAACAATTCTTGACAAATTTATTGGTTCCAAATACAATAATAACAGTGAATATATGATACATTTTAAATTTAAACTTTATTCTTATTAACTAGTTACTGAATTGAAACCAAAACTGCCCAAGTTTACATTGGGGTCATTTTTGACCCCAGTGGTATTCAGTGGTCGCAAAAATTTCTGGTAATTTGAGGGTTAAGAAACCATAAAAGCATACTATATATTATACATTCAGTATAAAGCAGTTTGATTTTAAAACTGTTCTGTATCAATTCGAGGCTGTTAAATATACACTAAAACAGTAGTTTTCATTGCAGCTTGATTTCTTGCATGGCTTAGTCAAACTGGTGGCAAACGGAGACGGCCTCTGCCCTTGTCCAGAGGATTCTTGATGCCACCTCTGTCCTTGACCTATGGATGTCCTCCAATCGCCTACGTCTGAACTGTAATAAGACCCAGTTCATTTGGCTTGGTGGCCGCTTGCAGCTCACCAAGATTGATCTCTCCTCCTTACGCCAGAGATTTCCGGATATCTCCTTCTCTACTACAGTCCGGGTTCTCGGGTTGTGTTGGATCAGGAGCTTACCCTGTCTGCTCATGTTAACAGCGTCTCTCGTTCTTGTTTTTACCATCTTCGTCAGCTCCACACCTTTCACCATACTCTTTCCTTCCACACTATCTCCACTCTGGTCCATGCCCTCATTTGCACTAGGGTTGACTTTGGTAACGCCATCTTTACCGGCCTATCGCTAGCCAACACTGCAAAGCTACAATCTGTGCTTAACTCTGCTACTCGTCTCATTGGGGGCATTCCAAAATATGGCCACATCTCATCTTATATTCGTGACATTCTTCACCGGCTTCCCGTCCAGCAGCATGTCCACTTTAAGATCCTCTCCCTCATGTGCAATTGTGTTGTTGGCTCTGCTCCCCTTTACCTCATTAACTTCTGCACTTGGTCTCCTTGTTGCCGGGCCGTAGCACCCTTCGCTCGGCCACTCAGGATCTCCTGTTTGTCCCTCGAATGCACACCGCTACTGCCCAGTCCAGAAGCTTTACCTACATTGGTCCCATTTGCTGGAATTGTCTCCCTCGAGAATTGCGACTTCAGCTCCTTTCTCTCCCCCTCTCAGTGTTCTTCAGGTGCCTGAAGACCGTACTGTTTAACAGTGATTTTACTTTTACGGGTCGGAAGCACCTCTGTTGAGTTTATCCTCTAAGAGGCACTTTATAAATCTCAAATTACAATTACACTATATGGCTAAACATTAGGGTTGTTCAGTGACCTGTACACATTAAAATTTTTCATTCTAAATTTGCACATAATATTTTGTATAATATCAAGAATAACTTTAAAGGATGAGACTTAATATTCCTAAGCATTTAATTTTCACCATATGAACAAAGGGCCACCCTAATGTCCATCGAGAATGAGAAGACTTGGATAGCTGACTGACAATGCAGAATGCAGAAGAAAGTGGAAAACCACCCAGTAAAATTTCTCTGCATCCAACCTGAATGATGGCAGTGATAAAAAGAAATACGTAGAGTTCCCTTCACGAGTTCTTGTTTCATGCACTTCCAGGGAAATATTATCACGAGAAGTATGAATTGACTGGAAGCTGATATTGTACAGAGCTTATCCCTTTCAGCAGATGTTAAACTGCAACTTACTTTCTTCCTTGTAAAGCAACAACTTTGCTAGGCTCTCCTGGACTGTATTGATACAGTTTCATTGACATTAAAAATTTGAGTTGGATTGAAATGCATTTTATCCTGGATTCCTTCCAAAAGCATGAAGAAATATCCAACACTGACATAGTTGAAACCCCTTTCTCCTGCAGCCAAAGTCACTTCTGGCATTTGTACCAAGAGGTTTGGATGATGTCGCAAAAAGCCTCTTGCTCAACTTCTCCAACCAATTCCTTATGGGCATCAAATGAACTTGGAACGCCATTCCGCTCAGCAAGCTGGTAAGCCATGCATCTCAAATCCACCAGCATCAAACCAAAGAACAGTTTCTCCATTCTCAATATGTAGCACACTAAATCTGCTTTCATGACATCTGACAAATTTCTTCACTTTGATCTGAGGAATTTTGTTGCCATTTTGTTTTTATTCTTCCCTCTCCTTTCGAGAGTTAACTTATGCATTTCATATTGTTTACTTGCTGCAAGATACCACAGTCATCCACTGACAATCATCAAAAGGAGAGGTAAAGTTTCAAAGCCCTCTTCTGACACTCCCTCTAAAACGCCTTCCAACATTTCCTTAGCATGTGCCACTGTAACATAACTCCACCAAAAAATGAGGGAACCAACAAGGCGATTAACATATTAACTACACTCTCCCTACACATTCCCTACTATCCCACCAAACTAATCAGCTTAATTTAATCAAAGTCGATATACTTTACTGAATCAAGACCTTCGCAAACACCCTAATGCAGAAATACACTAATGACATCTACTAACTCACTATACTGTGACACACAGAAGCTTGACCTAACTAATGTCACTCAACCAAACCAAAACATAACAAAACCCAAAACCTAGTATATCTATAAACAATAAATAATACAACTCAAAGACAAGATTACCATCCCTCAGCAACAATACATACAATTACACACTACTATACACCCAAAATTCCAATAAACAATTCTACTAACAAACTCCATACCAAACAGCAATCCAAACCAAGTTAGTATACTCCAAACCAATCATACTGAAACTAATGCTCCAAACCAGTAATACTGAAAAAAGTGTATTACCATAACTGGAATACTAGGTAACTCAGACAAAACCAAATGCAACAAGCATTAAATAGTCAAAAAGACTATCACAATGTGCAGACAGCACAACCCCATACCTGGCCGAAAAAAACAGCCATCAAGACTAATAAATGTGTACAAGACACAAAAACAGATACAGCCAAATAAAAAGTCAAATGACTCAAACATTCTGACCACGAACCCAAATAAAACCAGAAATTCTCACTCAACTTATCAATACAAACCAATGGCACAATGTGAAACAACACCAGTAGATAGAAATATAATCACAACTCCATCATCAACCATCAGCAACATACTAGAACATTGGATATTCCTGACAGAACCAAATGCACAAGGCATTAAATAGCCAATGGACTATTAACAAGTGCATGGCAGCACAATCCAATACCTGGTCACAAAACAGACCAACAACGTAAACAAGACACAAAAACTAGATACGGGTGAAACAAAGTCAAAGGACTCAAACATTCGTGTCAGAACACCAGTATACACAACACAATGTGGTAACTCAACCTATACTCATAATACACAAGAGTACCAACACAATATGCAAAACACCTCACAAATAACTCTCCAACCATTATGAAATTCAAACCAAAAATAAGCCACAAAGAATTCATCACCCAAAACTACTAAAACACAAAAATACTCATACAGTTATTATGAACAATTACAAAAATCTCGTAATCACCATCCTTGCTATCATTCTTATCCAAATTATAACTGTAACCAACCAACTGCTGCAACCTTTGTGCCAAATAAAGTAATTAAAACCAAATTGTGTACTGTAATCAATCCAAATGCCTAAAAAGCACTATCCTGCTCCAAAATTTCAAAAGTCCCCAAATCCTTTCAAGGTCTAAATAAAGTGGAAAATTGACTCTGAGCCAACAGGCAACCAATAGGCGGAAGTAAGCCCCTAAGTCTGCTAAAATGCAGTGCGCCTGTAACCGAGGTGCTGACGGCCAGCAAAGGCCAAGTGCACCACACTGGATCATCCCAAATGTAGGCAAGTGCTGAGCCAGTCAGTTGAGCAAAAGTATCCAGGTCATTGCAGGCCACATGATACTTGGTTGAACTAGACAAACCAGACGAGGAGAGATAATCGAACGAGTCTTCTGTGATGGAAGAAGCTCCAGGCATTTAGAAGAAACAGAAGAAAATATTGGACCTCACAAAAGAATTGGACGCAGAGACGGCCCAGTCGACGTTGATGGAACACACTTCCCAACGGACAAACTGGATGCAGCACTGGACCAGTCAAACGAGTTGAACTGAATGGTGGATCAAATGCATGAGCTGAACAGGGTGGTTGGCTAGCTGAAAGATCTGGATATTCTGAGTTTTTGGGAATGCCTAAACCAATGGATGAGTCAGATGAAATGTAAACAAATTTTCAGACAAATTTTTTAACGACACTTCGGACAACATTTCAGATGACTCCTCAGTCACTTTCAGATGACTTTTTAGTCGACTTTTAAAAAATGACTTTTGGGACGACTCTTCAGACAACTCCACCAAACGGATGAGTTTTGGGACAAGCCCCATTTATGTTATGAGTTGAAGGCGTATGTACTTGACAAGTTTTATTCAACTTTAAACGGTTTTTCAACACGCTTCTCATAACCAAGTCTTCATTGTCTCTTCACTAAAATCAACAATAATGGACCAACGCTGACTATTTATTGGCAACTCTCTCTCTCTCTCTCTGTCTGTCTCTCTCTCTATCTCTCTCTCTCCCTCTCTCTCTATCAAACCTCTTTCAATCTTCACACTTTTATATACAATCATCAACATAAGGAGTGGTAAGGTTTCAAAGCCCTATTCTGACACTCCCTCTAGCACAACTTCCAACACAGCTTCCAACAGACAAGTGCATTGGCATGTGCCACCATCAGACAAGTAACATTCCCTTAGCATGTGCCACTGTAGCAACATAATGGATTTCTTCAGGAAACATATTAATTAGTTCTTAATCTACACTTCTCATGGGTATCAACTCTAAGATCGACCAACAGATAACCAAACAGCACCATCGTTGTATCACTGAAAACTTCAGGCATAAAATGTGACTTTCTGGAATGCAAATTTTCTATGTATGAATTCTGTTCATACTAGCCACTTGCACCTTCTTGTTGACCAGTTCCCTACTAAAGAACATTCCTGAATTATGATGTCACTGAAAAAGTGTTCAGTGAAGCTAAGGCTAGATGGCAGAACCAACAGAATGCAAATAGCAGATTTTTTATGAATGCTGTCTGTTAAATATAAATGGCATTTAAATAACCACAAATTGCAGTGCAAAAAAGTATTCAAATCCCAAGTGTCAAATGCACAAGCATACAAATTAAACACATGGAATACAATACAATAAATATGACTGAATAATATAGTTGGCTTAGTACAGATTGAAAATTACAGCAAACAGTGATAGACCAATTAGTTATTTATTTTTCAAACAGTTATCTAACGAAGTAACCTTACATTACTCACGTAGGCCTACTCACATTACTTAACATCACATTCAAGGGCCACTGTTCGCTATAGGTGTAATAGGCACAACATAAATGATTTTGTGTGCTTGTTTTTAAACTGTATTTGTATTGATGATGAATTATCTGTATACTGTTTGATTCAGGTGTTTGTTAATTAGTCATGCTTAGTCAAGTTGTGTGATGTGCAATTTTCAGTTAGCGAAATAAAATAATAATAAGGCCTGAGTGGTGTCTTCGATAACAAAATAGTTGGATTCTGTTTTGAGCTTATTGGTAGGCCTAAATGATTTTAGTTTAGCTCTAATTTCTAATGTTGCCAGGTGTCAGGTTATGAACCGGACAGTTCAGCAATTGTGCCATTTATCCTGGAGAGAATCAGAGTTAAGACCAGAAACTATGGTGTCCTGTATTTTTCTTAGCTGTTAATGTTTGCATAATTTTTGCTAAAGTTATTCTAACTCAGCATTGAGTTTCACTATTGTAGCCATGCTCAACAAAAAAACAGCTGTAACAGAGGCCTGTTACAAAACCTTTTCTTATTCACTACAAAAATTCAGTTTCTACACATGTGACTATGTCTCTGTGCTGCCAACAGTTTTAGGCGTTGATCACCGTATATTGTGTACATTTGTTTATGCACGGCAGCTTTGGTAGCCTGTTTGACGTTACAAGGAGCCAATGGGCAAGGCCTGATGCAGTGTGTTTATATCGTTAGCCTATGGAAAGGTTAAAAATTGTCAGAGGCATGCACAATAGCTGACCGCCCTTGCATGCCAGAGAGATGGTGACTAGATGAAGATGATTTGGTGACACAAGGTGGTCATTTTCTGTCAAAGTTCAAAGTATCAGCTGAATTAGCCTATGTATAGAGTAAAAATGAACAAGGAGGGTTTTCCTCCTGTCAACTCACTCCTACCTGCAGTGCAGGTGAAAATGAGTGGGCAGAGTTTCAGCTGCATCCACAAACACCTCTAAAAAGTGGTGCAGAATTTATGTATACAGTTCAGAATGGGAACAGGAGCAGAAATATTCATGGGTTGCAAAATATTATGACCCAACTAAGGCAAAATGCAGTTTATGCAATGCAGCATTAACAACTGCATCTGACGGTGTTAAGGCACTAACACAACTTGATGAGTCTCGGAAACATTTAAGAACTGTTCAAGCAGGGATTGAGAAGACTGATGACATTAGGGCAATCTCTCTCTGTCCCTCTAGCTCGAACTGCCACCGCTCAGCACCGCAGCTTTGCTATTGCTTGGAATGACTTACCTGCCGACCTTTGACCGGAGCTTCTCTCCCTCTTTCCCTCCCTCTTCCGTAAGTGCTTTAAGACCGTATTATTCCCAAGTTCTGGGACGATTGGCCGGGAGCACCTCTGATGAGGCTACCTCGAAATGGCGCTTTACAAATTTACGATTGCGATTACGATTATGATCTGTCTTGCAAGATTTACAATCTGAGTAGAACCTCTAGCATTTATGAATATGACCACACAGTGTGCATTGAGACTAATGGCTCTGGTTTGTTTGCTTTGGTAGAATAGGTTTTTGTCTCAGTTATATCACAGATGCATTCCTATGCTGGCTAATCTTTATAAATATTTTAGTTACCCTTTTGTCTGTTTCAATCACGAGGTCGTCTTATATAAGAAGAATCTTAACCTTTCCATATAAAATATTTAAGTCAGGATGATCATTGTGAAATTGAATTTGGGAATATTTGTCAAAATATTTTTATAAATATTTCTTTATGAATTTCTTGACACCACATAATCCTTTCGATAACAGCAGGGGTGCACAACCTATGGCTTGCGAGCTGCAAGCGCCCCCCCCCCAGCCCGGACTTGTTCTGTGCATGCAGCGTTTCATATATGCCTGCTGCAAAGTAGCACAGATAATTGCAAAATCATCATGGATTTTCACAGACAGCGATTTTGTCACAGAATGTCTCCAAAGCATCTGCACAGAAATATGTCCAGAAAATGCCAATCTTTTCAGCAAAGTCCCTTTATCAAGAACGACAATTCAACTCCGAGTCGAGGACCTTGCAAAAGATATTACCGAACAGCTGCATGAAAGGCTGACTAGCTGCAAATATTTTTCAGTAGCTTTGGGTAAGAGCACTGATAATACTGACACTGCACAGCTCTTAGTTTTTGTACAAGAAATGAATCGTAATTTTGGCTTAACCCAGGAACTGGTGGGGTTAGTATCATTTTGCATGGACGTACAATAGGTCTGGATATATTCACAGGTATGAAGTCAGTCTTGATGGGCTTAATGTACAGTGGTCAAAGGTGTGGAAGTGTGACAACAGATGGAGCTCTTGCAATGGTAGGACAAAGAACAAGATTAGCTCCTCAAGTGAATTTACATTTGAAATTGGTCATTGAGGTGATGCAGTCAATATGTACCACTGTATTATTCACCAGGAAGCACTCTTTAGTAGAGTAATGAAATCTGACAATGTAATGGAATATGTTTTCACTGCTGTTAACTTCATCAATTCCAAAGACCTTAATCATTGGTAGTTTGAGTAAAGGAAAAGTTTTGAAAAGATTTGTTAACTTCATTCAGAAATTTGTGAATTTCTTACTGAGAAGGGCAAAGAAACCGCTGTGTTTGATGATAAGGCATGGCTGTCTGACTTGGCCTTTCTTACAGATACCACAGATCGTTTGAATACGTTGAATCATCGCCTTCAAGGTAAAGAACACTTTATCTCTGACAAGTTTCAAGAGTTGCAAGCTTTTCAATTAAAACTACAGCTCTTCCTTTCACATATGCAGTCTCGGAATCTTGTTCGTTTTGAAACATGCTTACTTTTCTAACAGAAGTACCAGTGTGACTAGATATCATGAGTCATGTGAAATTTTAAAGAAGGAATTTATTAACTGTTTACAAGACTTCAACGAAAAGAAAGAGCTATTTAATTTCATGTGTGCTCTCTTTTCCTGTTCGGTGGAAGCTATTCCTGATGAGTACACATTAGAGGTCACTGACCTTCAATGTTCAGCTGAACTGAAAGTGGCCTATAAGGAAACTAACATTTTAACATTTTTCAGGAATCTTTGTCGTTACAAATATGGAAAAATTACGAAAATGGCTTTAAAATTGTTTCCAGCATCTGGAAGTACATATTTATGTGAACAAACATTCTAATTCATGAACCTCAATAAAAATAAACCGAGCTCAAATTTGACTGAAAACAATCTCAACTCCATTTTGAAGATTGCAATAACTGAAATATAGATAAAGTAGCTCAACACATTCAGTCACAACCGTCTCATTAGATAAGTAGCAGCAAATCAGGCATTATAATTATATGTCAAACTTCAGCTTATTAAGACTAATTAAATTCCTCTTCAGTCTTCACTTTTTAATGAAAAATAAAACTATGAAATCTGAACATAGAGCTGTAGTTTATTACAACATTAATTGATTTGTTTTTAGTTATCAAGTCGTTGTTGCATACACAAATTTATAACGTCGTATTTGCGGTCCTTTAATTTCTTAGAAAATGCAATCTGGCCCTTGACGTTGGCTGTGCATCCCTGGGTTAGAGGTTTTGCCTTATGGTAAGTAATCTATAAAATGAAGCAGTTTCATAACACCACATAATCCTGTTGATTATGGATTTTGCATATGGTAAATGATCTATAAAACTGTCTATAAAACTAAATGGTCCATTTACAATTTTGGAAAATGGATGCTGCTAGGTAGGATCCACTGCATAGAAGGAGAAAGGATGGCTATTGGAATTATTATATACATACTTTCAGTATCGTTGAATATGGGTAAACATTTCAAGGAATTAAGCACCAACCAGTATACTTTAAGTCTAAAGAAGTAAACATCTAATGCTTAAGTTCTTAAAAACCGTCATATATGCCAGTTAACTGCTGCACAAGCTGCACATTGTCACAGTGTATTGTAGTCTAAAGCGATGTACAGGAGTGCTAGACAGAGGGACAAAGAGCAAATCAACATTTGAGAGAAGAGAATGACCAGCCAATTGGTACAATACGTAAGTCTCCGTCTGGACTTCAATAACATTGGAGAACTGACAGACCAGACAAAAACATGAAGGAAGCCATTTCCTAAACTTCACACCAGCCAACGAGAAATCATAAAAGTTTATTATTAACCCTCCTGATTTGGTGCCAGTAACACGCTTGTTTCAATGCTACTACAGAATCTCCTCAGAAGAGAAATCTGCTCTTAGGAACAATAATGATTCCAAATATAAAAACACAAGATATTAAATGCTAAAAAGCCTAAGACTGTTCAAGTATAGCATCTCCCCCATTTGCACAGTGACAAAATTTGCATGTAAGAAATGGTAGGAGAAATAATACTTAATAATAAAAATGAAATTAACTTCGTCTGGCTTGCCTGAAAGTTGGCTCCGTGAGTGAGGTTTTTGAAATGGCGTTCTACAGTTGTCAGGAACCTGCTGTTGTCCTTGGCTTCTGCATATAACTGATCAACATCTTTCCTCACTAAGTCCAAAGAGCTGTCGATATGACTAAACAGTTCCAAGAAAGGCTGAACTTCAGGTGCTTTCAGCTCAGCGTGCAGCGTACATAAAAACGTTGTTCGTTCCCGCCAATAGTCTAATTCAGCCAAAGCCCCGTTGCCTGTATGAGTTTTCTTCTGCTGGATTTCCAGGGCTTCGGATACCTAACAATTAGCAATTATAAAAAATTACAGATTTAACACAGGGATTAACTAGAGGTGCTTCATCAATAATTTTGCTCAACTATGTCTTCATAAAGATTCAAATATGTTCAAAATGTTAATAGATAGACCTATGGTGAATGAGAAACCTGTATTTTGCAAAAAGTCAAGAATCTCCTGTTGTCTACAGCTGCACACCTTTCATTATAAGTTTGGGTTTGGTCTGGCCCTCCGCCAAATGCAGAAGGACCCGCCCTTATAACAGATTCACAGTAATTTACTAAAGGGCTAGAAGCTCCATTTAGGGACCCTTTATTTGAGTGCTGTGTACTTACATGCTCAAATAATGTGTGCAAATTCATAGTAAATGAAACATTTGTGAACGTATCAAACTACAGGCCACAATGGTGGCATTATTCAAGGTGCACAGATTTAAAACTTCAACTGAAACTTATCTTTATGTTAGTCGAGCATAAGAGGCCAGTGGAGTATACGTACCTGCCAAAACCAGTTATGACAAGTCTCTTCTACTTTGGCCATAAGTGAACGGTTTCTTAGATTTTCTTTCAGATTGGATGAGAACGTCAAGCCACTTGGAATCTCAAGATGGACTTCACCTTCCAGCTGAGTGAGTGTTGTTCGAACAGCTAGATTGAACTTATGCAAGTGGATCATGAATTCATCTCGGATCATCTTCTGTGCATATGATGGCCTTGACTGCCCAGCGTCAGTTGTGGCGACATCTGATGACGCTGCAGCTGGCAATGAGGAAGGTTTTCGAGTCACTGCTTCCTCAGCAGAAATCGAAGGTGTGACAGCTCGCCGTGTGCCGACTTGAATGCCCGAGCCCGAACTGTGCTTAGTCAGTCGAGGTATGCGCATTGAGGTTCTGTCATGCGAAGGCGAAGCATGAAATAATGATGTCTTCTTGTCAACCTCTCTGCTTATGGAAGGGTTGCCATGAATTGCACCACCAGGAACAACACTCCCAGCATCAGGATGCAGATTTCTCTGACCACTGAAAGACAACAGAGGCATATAGATCTCAGTGATTATCTGGTTCATTGACTTCAGGAGGTCACCATTCATCCTTAGTGTTTCAAAGTGCCTTGTCAAAACCTCATTGAAATCTTCATGCTTTCCAACCGATTCTGGCACTATGCCATCCAAACGACGGACCAGAAATAAGAAATCCCTGTTATCAGCATCTTTTGGCATGTTTTGAGTCTCTGAAACTAACAGAAAAGTCTTCATAAATTTACGCAAAACTGGCATTGTTCTTGCGTCCTCTTCCTCTTTGTCTTCCTGCTTTTCAAGATTCACCAGAGGCTCTAAAGGCATCTTAGAACTTCTCAATTCAGTCGTCATTTTGTCAAGAGATTTGTTTGTCTCTGGCTTCATTGGCGCCTGGCCAACTTGTTTTGTCTTGTACGTCTTCAGTTCCTTATCGTTTTGCAGTTGGGTATTAGACTTACCTAACGGTTTTCCATTTTTTACGCTTGTTTTCTGTTGTTGCGAATCATCTTTCATTCCTCCTGTTTTAGGTTCAAGAACTGTGTCTTTCTTCTCTTTATTTTTGCCTTTATTCTTTTTCTTATTCTTTTTCTTGCCCTTTTTGGCCTTAGGGTCATCTATCGCAACGGGTTCCGCTGCTTCTGTTGTTGTCATTTCATTTGCTTTTATCGCCTCCTCTGCGTCTTCGATTTCTGATGTTTTAGATTCTTCGGCGCTTGCAGCTGGCATTTCTACCCATTCCTCTTCTTCGTGCAGCTCTTTATAGAAGGCCAGGGCGAACGTTTCGTCTGCAGTCTGGCCGGATAGGAACTTGTTGATAATGAATTCTGGCCGACCATCATCGCTTAACAGAAAAGTCTCAAAGACCTCATCTCGCTCAGACGGTTTTATGTCGAGATGAGAACAAACAACGTTGCGGATCCAAACGACTCTGGCGTCATCCATTATACGATCAGCAATTTTTAAGCTTTTTCTGATTATTTATTTACTAATCGAGATTTACCAATTTCTACATGACGCTGAATAAACAGCTTTTGAAAATCAAATTCGCCAAATGCATAAGCGTAAAATATAAGCCTCAATTTTACTAAAAGCCCAATGCAGTCGGTTTGCAATTTTTAAAACAAATGACGTCATTTTCGAACTTTGACGTTGAAAAATAAATAATGTTTCAACGCTTAGCTTTCGTAGGCTTCATGAATAGTGATTAGACTGGCGATTTAACAATACAGCGATGTGAATTAGAATGCCGTATTTGTCAGACGTTATAACTTTAGGCAGAAGATTTTGGAGATTGATTCCCCAACAGCAACGCCATGGATAAGCCTATAGGACTATAAGCCATATGAAGCTCATATTGGGATATTATGGTATGAACTTCATATGTCCTACATATGACGTTGTTGGGGCCATTATTATCACAAATTATTAATTAGCAACTTCTGTAGTGCCGGTGTATAATGCATAAGGAATTAACCAATGGCACACCAAAACCAACCCATAATCAAGCCAGTGCTCTGAAGGCAGTTTACCGAGACAGAGCCAAAGGTGGATAAGCCACTAGAAAGGTAAGTACTGAACTGAGACCGAAATGACATAAGAGACTGAGTAGAACGAACAGCTGCGGGGAGAGAATTCCAAATTTATGTCCAGCAACTGAAAAAGCTGTTTCATCAAGAACAACTCAAATTCTCGTATACCCAAAGAAAAGCGATTCAACTAGTTGAAAAGTTATAAGTCTGGGAAATGAGGTTTGATTTAAGTACTGTGGCTGGTCAGAAATCGGTGTTTTACAAACTATCAGCCCCAAATTAGCTGGCCTAGTTAGCTTCATCGGTAAGCGCATACGCCAAGGAACCCTTGGTGCGTGAGGATCCCCGGTTCGCTTCCAGGTCGTGGCTTATTGTGACGGAATGCCTTTGGGGTCATGGGGTGCACTGGGATCCCATAGTACGGGTGGATCCCATTGGTATGGCCGGATCCCATAGTATAGCCGGATCCCATTGGATCCCATAGTAAAGGTCGGATCCCATTGGATCCCATTGAAATAGCCGGATCCCAGATTGGGTATAAAAGGGACCCAGTAACGCGCAAAGGTGCTCAGTTCAGTTCAAGCGTGTTCAGTTCAGTCAGTTTAGCATTCGGAGGAAGTCACTTGTTCGGAGTAGTCAGTTAAGTCAGACAGTCGAATAGTTGCGGATGATAGCGAG
This sequence comes from Norana najaformis, assembly GCA_964023275.1. Classification (NCBI taxonomy): domain Eukaryota; kingdom Metazoa; phylum Annelida; class Clitellata; order Crassiclitellata; family Hormogastridae; genus Norana; species Norana najaformis. The sequence continues at coordinate 17,181,193 of OZ029918.1, forward strand.
TTAAGGCTTAGGGACGAATAAGCTCATGTGTATCCTGATGTCTGTTGGGATTCATGTTGAAGAAGTTATAGTTAAGTTCTTCTCGGAATAAAGAATGAATATTTCGGTTCCTTCGACTTGGATTGTTTCTTCAAATAAAAATCCTCTGACAGACCACGGGGGTCGGACCTCACGGCGGTTACAAGCACAGGCCACCTGGAAACGTAGAAGTCCTCGGCAGTTAGGAACGGTAGAAGAAGAGAAACATTTACAAGTTGGTACCAGAATTCGGGGACGCTTCGTCTGCCGGGCTGAAACGTTTACATGTACATTATTTCAGAGATTTGAATCTCGGGCTAGCACGGTCCGTGCACGGGGACCTTAAATGGCGTGTAGCGGTGGTGAACGATCTCATCCGATAAGGTCGAGGCCATACGGTCGCTACAGAAAAACGTGTACAATTTTATTTGAAACAGCTTCCCTACATGGAAAGCCAATGCAATGTTTTAAGTATTGGGTTATATGATCGTATCTAGATGTATCAGTTAAGAATATTTAACATAGGCATACATCACCTCTATATTTAATTTACTGGCTATGGTTAAAGGAGAAACTTTATAGAAGACGTCGTTTTAAAACCGACTGACGTGCATATTTAATTCAAAACAAACAAGCGTAGAACACGGATAGCTCAGGTTTACGGTAATCGGAAGTTCTTGTTTGACTGACTAATATCATTTACAAAATATGGTTTTATATTTGTTACATTCTATTATATTGTGTAGACCTATCGCCGATCCTAAAACGTTGCATAGGCTGCCCACAGGAAAGCGAATAATTTTCAGGACCGGTTAATCGTTAACATTTCAATCGATCTTGATTATCACTGTTGACTCACAAGACTTGCCTAGAGCTACTCGACCAAGTTTTGTATGAATTCAGATGTGCATGGTCACTATACACGATCATCTCATATGTATCATAAACATTCTGTTCACACTACTAATAGACAGTTTAGTATTATAATTTGTGGACGGTCATTTTGGAATTCTCTGCCAACTGTTCTTACTAGCTTGCCAACATTATACCAGTTTAAAACAAGTCTAAAATCTCATATACTCAATGCACTTAGTTAAGTATTTTTGGTGCTTAGTTGTGTGTTTTTTTTTAGGTTTATGCAATGACATTGATTATAAAAATTACTTTATATTTTAGATTATTAATTGTTTTACTCAGTATTATACTGTCACCTATTTGTAATCCATGATGTAAATAGGTGACCTTCGTAGGGGAACTGTTTGTTCCTTTTAGGTCAGCCCATTGGCACCACTGTATGTGACAGACTAGAATTGTACTTGTTAGTTATTTTTGGTTGTCAATAAAATCTCTCTAAAAAACGTTTTCTGACTTTCTTAATGTGACTATACCGTGGGCAAGGACGGCTGTCGGTGGGCGTGCCTTATCAGTTGCCAACCCTAGATTCTGGAACACTTCCGACATAGGTTCGCTCTTCAGAGTCTGTTTTGGCATTCAGATCATGACTTAAAGCTTGTCTCTTCCTGGACTCGTTTCCTCCATACGCTGTTTGTGTGTCTTCTCGGACTTTCCTATTGGCTTTCGACGGGACTAACCATGGAATTTTGCATGCACAAATAGTCAAGTGGCGCTTTATTAGTTCTCGGATACTTACTATTATAATGTAGACAAGAGTATGGCGGCAGTCACGTCGATTGTTGAATCGCCTTGTGTGTTACTTTGGCGTTATCTTTATTCCGGAAGTTGCTCCATACGCGGTGGTCTGAGGGATGTCCGGACGCTGTGGCATCTACCGCCAATGAAGGACTGCTGGATGATGATGTCACTGTGTTCCGTGGACCCTACCGCGCGTCTTCGTTCTACACTATCGACGCAACTTGTAATTGTAAAATAATTTGTAACTTCTGTTGCGCTGGTGTCTAATGCACAAGCATCAGATGATGGTGCATCAAAGCCAAGCCGCAATCAGGTCAATATTCAGAAGGTCAGTCCAGTGAGACTAAGAGGCAACTTACGGTGGATAAACAATTTGAAACAGGTAAGTCTTAAGTTGAGAACGAAATGACACAAGTAATTGAGCAGAACATACAGACACAGGGAGAGAGTTCCAAAATCTAGCTCCAGCAACTGAAAAAGCATGTTTACCAAGTACAATTCTAGTCCAATGTATGACCAGAGAAAGGCAATCAGGTGATGTAGCGATCCTCCCTTAATTTCGCGTTTCTATTTGTTAAGTAAGCTGAGGAAAAGCTTACTTACTTACTTAGTTAGTATGTAGTAGTTTAGCGTAGTTGATAGTAGTAGTAGATTTATGTATAATGGCTGTAGCTGATATAGTATTGTAGCCAGACCAACTTATATGAGTTATAGCTAAACTATAGCAAATGGCCAACTTAGGTAGGAATATGATTTTACTAGATCGTATGGGACTATGCCACGTCAGCACGGAGGATGTTAGCCTACATGACGATTTTACCAAGGATAAATCAGACAGAGCGGATTTGAAAATTAAACAGCTGCTGATGTCATGAGCAGACAACTTTAGCGATGGACGGTTGGCAATGGTCATGCGCAGATCAGCAACGACGGTTGGCCGCCATTATACAGCAGACGAACTTTTATTTGTATAAGAAGAGGTTTCATATAGTCAGTCGGGGAGTTACGTTCGTTGGTGCATGTTAAGCTAGACGTGGAAAAACGCCTTCGAAACCTCCGTACGTACGTTCGATTTGTGTGCGTACAAATCGATGATCGATCGTTCTAATACTTCGATCATTCCTCGTATAAGGAGTTTCATTAGAGAGTTTAGGAACTTCTGAAGAAACGTTGAATTTACCTGTTTCCCGTAAGCGGCGGTTGTCGTATCGGACAGAGGAACAAGTAATCCGTACAAAGGATTGTATTCGAATCGACGAACTTTTCGGTTGATACTGCTAAGCGATCTGCAACGCGTAATCGTACTTTGACGAGTGAGTAACGTACGCTTCGTTAGCTTTGTCGTCCAGTGAATGGAATAAACTGAATTACCTTGAACTTTCGTACAATATAGTCGAAGAGTTACAAGAATAAATGGCGGATTTCCTTCATCTGCTCATGGAAGACTAGGCCTATCAACCAAGTTTTCCTAGAAAGGGACTTTGGAAAATCACACTTCCCCGAGAACGTTTCCTCGAAATCAACTAATCTCCACAAGAACTCAGGCCTAGACAATCTACAACTCATCAAAGGGAAGGAAGAAATCAAATTATTTCTTTAATTGATATAGTTTAGCAGTTGGCCTGCAGTAGTAGTAGCATGTGGTAGATGTAGATTGATGATATTAGAATTGAACTTGGAGTAATAATTTATTTCTATAATAAAGCTGTTTGTTTATTTTCAAAACTGTACAATTAGTTTTAATGAGCCAACATTGTGTCATGATCAATATCTAAATTTGAGATTGACTTGGGATATATGTATTTTGACATAAACTGTTAGTCATCTGCATGTACCCTTTCCCAACATATCCTTTGCTGAACAGGAAGCCAGCACACAGATTTACTGTAAGCACATCTTGATGTGTTAGTTATGGCTCAAGCCAAGGAGTTCTGAACTTGTTAGAGTTTCTGCATGTTTGACTTTGTGATACTAACAAGAACCGAGTTACAGTAGTTAAGATGACTGGAGACCAACGCATTTGCCAAAGATATTCTTGATGACATAGGAACGTAACGCCTAATTCTGCATCTGTCACGAATATACATGTATGACAACTTACAGATACCATTTACAAAGTCTGTGAGAGACATAACAGAATCAAAAACAATGCCCAAACTATGAGCAACATCAGCCAACTCAACAATTGATTCACCCAGTTTCAAACATTTAATCCAGTCAAACTGTCTAAGTAACTGTGGAGTGCCCAGTAGTAGAAGTTCAGTTTTTGGTGTGTTAAGGAGGAGTTTATTAGCTGTTATCCTAGACTGCAGTTCCTCAAAGGCATCAGACAACAGCTGCACAGACGAGTGACAAGTCAAACGGTCAAATGAAATGTAGATTTGAGTACCATCAGCATAGAAATGATATCCCAGTGAATGATTGTCAAGCTTACATTATACAAGATCACATTATACCTCACACCCAGTCAGTGGCGTAAATCACGGGGGAAAGATGGGGACTGTACTCCTCAAAATTTTGATTGTGGGGGATTATCTCCCAAAGTTACAACTTCTAATGGGGGGACAGTGCTATCACTGTCCCATCTGCTTCATTAAACTTTTATCATAAAGTATCGTAGAATTAAATTAGTCATATGATAAAAGACAGGAACTTTAAGACAAGTAGGCATGACACTGCCTCTGTTCACCAACTGTGAATAAAAGTGTTCAAACACTTTAATCAAGTTGCAACAGTATGTGTAGAAAATTGTACAAAAACACACAGTAAGCCATCTGTTGTCCCTCACTAAAAATCATTAGCAGTTTCGGCTTATTTAGCCTTTACTTAGAACCTAGATATTTACTCTTTATCGTTATATGAGCTCTGTGTAGCGATCCTCCTTTTTATTCGCGTTTCTATTTGTTGAGTTAAGATGAGGAACGGCTGAATGACTTACTTAGTTAGTGTGTATAGTAGTTTAGTGTAGATGGTAGTAGTAAATTTCTGTGTAAAGGCTGTAGTTGATATAGTATTGTAGGCAGGCCAACTTATATGAGTTATAGCTAAACTATAGCAAAACTTGGGTAATGAAATCCTGAAAACGAATATTAATCAGATTATGAAAGATTGTTCTATTAACATGCACAGAAATCAAACGTGCTTAAATGCTGGGAAATCAAAATTTGAATCTAGGTCGAATGGACTGAAGGAATGACTGAAAAGATTGGCTAAGGCTAAAATTAGCAGCAAAAACAAACGAAGTGACGTCATAACTGAAAGGTCGTCAGTACAAATCAACAATGAAGTCGACGAAACGACTCAAGGACACGTAATAGCCAGCTGCGAAACAAGGACGCAGATGCATGCGAACATAGGAGAGAGGAGAGGGAAGGGTTTAACCAAAGAGGTTATACTACTTACTCTAGAGGGAGTATGACGTCATTTGCTTGAAGCCGCCGTATGAAACGGCCTTGACCGATCGTTTAGACGACTGAATAGCTGTGTGAAAATGTCGAAACGATCGACTTTAAATTGTGTGGCATATGGATGTAACAATTTATTCATGCCCGAAACCAAGGCCGCCGGAATATCATTTCATCGGTAAGTTGTTTTTTTTGTGTTTTTGTACTTTTGTTTAATGCGTAACCTTCGAAATGAAATGCAAACAGTCTCGTTTAAGCCTGTGTGTCGGTCGGTCGCATGTTGGCAAATTTATCGTTTTATCGTCCGCGATATATTTTTTAAATTTTATTTGTGTGTTTTAGTACTTTTGTTTAATATATAAGCCTCGAAATGGAATCCAGTCTCGTTTATGCAATGTCTGTCATGTTTTCTATTGGAACAAATAAAACAATAATTCTAGAAAGTGTTTTTGTTCCATATTTGTGTTTCCATGTTTTGTTTCTGGAACCGAACCCTTTTGCCTATCGATTTTGTTTTGACTGAGCGCCTGTGAATGAGCTGGTCCCCGTGACATGGCTTTCGTTGGGCGCTGTAGAAATTTGGGGATTACGATTACGATTTTGGAACAAACATGGGTCTGACTATTTATTACTAGCAAACAAATCATGGTGCAAGGGAATAACGTTTTCACAATCTGTTATAGGTTTCCAAAGGATCTTAAAATGAGAAAGAAATGGGCAGTCCGTGTGCACCGCGACAACTGGGAACCAACTGATTACTCACGTATCTGTTCCGTTCATTTCGAAGATGGATGTTTCTACAACAGTGGCATGCGCAAGAGGCTATTACCAGGTTTGCCTGTCTACTATGACTTTAATAATATGTGAATATCCTATATGAAATTTGTGGCTTTTTCACTTAATCCCATTAAAGCTTTAGCACTAAGATTATGTCAGCCCAGCTTGCGATCAATAATTATGCAGTGTCCAAATTCAGATAAACTACCGCAACACTGCACCAAAATACTACAACAACATCCCGATATAGCTCAATGTGATGGCTGTGAGATCTTGTGAAATCTTGCATTAATGGTCCGGTTGTAATTCTGGAGGTGTATCCATTTAATAAGTCAATCTAGGAGACAAAGTTTGCGACGTTGTGACATGGTGTGATATAATAAGTCAGATATCTATATCTGTAACAGATAAATGCTAAAAGTATTTTTTGGTTGATCCTGCACAATATTCTTGTTCTTCTTTTAAGGGGCTGAACCAACGCTGTTCAACTTTCCAGCTCATTTGCAGCCAAAGAAAAGTACAGTCCGATGGGTACGCACATCACCCATTGCGAAACACCGTGTTGCTTATGGACCAAAGATTGAAATTGGCACTTTGTCCAACTTTGTAGAAAATGTGGTAGTGTATATTGCTGGTTTCGTTGTTTGCAAGTTAAGAAAACGTCTAGCTTGCAACGATTGTAGAGATGCCCTGTTTTGGAACAAAAGTGGTGATGAGCCATTTCCTAGTGGTTTTGGACTTCTGGAAACCAAAGACCGTGGAGGTCTCCTGCGACCTTCAAATGATGTTGTAATGCTCTGCAAAGCTAGCGAGTCACACTTCAGAAGTAAGATGGGTCCACAAGACAAACCAGTAATTGCTGCAAGTCTGAAAACTGTTCTAACGACATGTGTACTTCGATCCTTCATTAGGAGCAACATTTTTCTGCACTAATGGACCATTCATCTGGGACTGAGCCAATTAGGGATCACCGAGTTCTGCTGATGAAGACAGTTGTTGAAGAATATCTTTGCTGTCGTCTGCACCACCAGGGCAAGTGCTTCACAAGACACATTCATGAACAAACCAAGCGGTCCAAATTAAATAAAGCTGTGATTTTTAGTGGCCAGTAGAGTGTCAGGTATATACACTGATCTGTTACTTAGTACTTAAGATATGAATATTTGGTGACAATGTTACTGTTTGATCCAGTTATTTTGCTTGCATAATTGTCAGTTTTACTACAAATTTCATTTTGGATTCAATTTGATATGTGAACTGTATACATCTAGAATGAGGGTAGAATGCAGCATGCTTCTATTTCCAGGTAGATAGTCATTTTGTCTACCCCAGTGCCAAAGTACTGAGTTTGGTTTTCTTTTATTACTTGTGTCTGTAGCTTCATTTGACTATCTGATGTTACAGCAGATTAACATTTATATTCCAGTTGATTAGCACCTATTGTACAGCAGATTAACATTTATGTTACTCTTGATTAAAGTTTACGTTGTAGCAAATTAACGTTAATGTGACAGCTGGTTAGCAGTATGTTACAGTTTATTTAGCATCTATGTTGCAATTAATTAGCATTTATATTACAGTTGTTTAGCATCCATGTTACAGCCGATTAGCGTTTGTGTTGTGATAAATCACATTCAATAATGGTCTCATTTTGTTATTTTTTCATTTTTGCATGTGTGAACAATTTCTTAATGAGTTTGATATCAAAATTTTAATTATAGTTAGAAAAAAACTGATGATTTGAGTTTGTGGAATTTTAAATAAATATTGCTCATCAGAGTTTGTGAAATTGATTTGTTATATGTATATAATCAACACCTTGGTTCGCAAATATTTCTCCGTGGCTGCATACCTGTACTTGCTTTCTTGCATCCTGCAACCCAAATGCAGTTTCATGTGTGGAGTTTTGATTCAGATGAAAAATTTATGCTACTGAGCTGCTTGTCAATTCTCTGGTTCTGCCTTGTCAGGTCAGGAGCACTTCTGACATTTCTTAAATATTTGCACTTACAACTGCTGAGAACTGCCTGCTATATGAATAACAGAGACGTGATTACTACTGTCTGATTTTGTTTTCTTCAGCATTTGTTTTGTTGGCTTAAAGAAATTACACTTTTATTTCTGGGCTGGAAATATTTGGCAAACCTGAAAACTTAATTCAAAAGGACATTTGTTGCAACGGTGTTGTTCTTATATAACCCTGCTTCAAGTGCACTTATGAACTATGTAAGGGGGGCATTAACAAATTTTAGTTGTATTGTATGGTACAATTTACAGCTCTGATAAAGATTACCTAAAGACAAGTAATGATATGTCTCTGTTATATACGAGTTTGGTGAAGGTAGAATGAAGCATATATCTATTTTCAGGCAAACAGTCATTTTGTCTAGCCACAATGCCAAAGCAATACAGTATTTATTCATAAACGTACATCACATCACTTGCTAAATGTAATGGTTACGAATGCCATTTATACATAGGGCTTCGTAGGCTAGTAATATTTTCTAACGTAAATAAAACAGTAAAATTTGCATTTTTTTCTTCTCGCTTTCAAAGAAAATTTGTTACTTTTCTGTACTTGAAAAAATACGGACAAAGAAACAGAATAAATCAAAAGCATTTCATTAGTTTAACGCGGCATCCCATTGTACACACGTGGGCTATGTCTAAACCGCGGGTCAAGGTCGCGTATCGACGGTGGCTTCACAACGCGCAGCGTTATTTGCCGGCTGCGCTCCATCTATAGAGTATATATCATTGGGTTTAACCATGGACTCCTCTATAATAGCACAGCTATTATAATCGTAATCGTAATCTCGAGATTTCTACAGCGCTCAACGAAAGCAAAGTCGCAGGAACCAGCTTATTCACAGGCGCTCAGTCAAAACAAAATCGATAGGCAAAAGGGTCAAGATCCAGGAGTCAGGCACTCAGACAGTCGGACGGCTACGGTGGATGCTGTTTGAAATTGAAGCGAGAAGAGAGATAAGGGTAAGAGGAAGAATCAGGATAAGATTTCTGGAAAAGAAGTGTTTTCAGTCTTGAGTGAAAGACCTGCGCAGAAACTGAAAGAGGTGAAGTGTTGGTGAGTTCGTATGATTGACCAGACAACTGTCGCAATTCTGGCGGGAGTTTATTCCAAAGGGGTGGGGCAGCTATGGCTATGGAGCGATTTCCAAATTTTAAGGATGAGGTGACGGGAGGGCGAAGAAGTGTTAGGATAGATGAGGAGCAGGTTGAACGGAGTGGTTGGATAGTAAATAATTGACGAAGATAGGAGGGTTGGGAGGATTGAAGTGTGTTGTAGGTGAGGGATAAGACTTTGTACTCTATTCCTTCTGGTATTTTAAGCCAGTGCAGTGATTTGAGAACAGGGGTGATGTGATGGTGTTTGGGGATTTTGGTGACAGCACGTGCGAGAGCATTCTGGATAGCTTGTAGGCGATTTATCTGGGTTGTGTCAATATTGAGGAAAAGTGAATTGCAGTAGTCAAGTTTTGCATGGACTATGGATGTGGCAATGATAGATGCGGTTTTGAAGTCAAGCATAGGACGGATTCTGCGAAGGTCGCGGATATGCATAAAGCAAGAGCGGGAAAGATGGGTGATATGATCAGAAAAAGTAAGTCGAAAATAACACCTAAATTACGGACAGAGGAGTTAGTATTAAAGGTGTGGGTGGAGGCAGTGTCCAGGCTGAGGGAGATAGAGGGGTAAGGAATTTTCTTGAGCTGGTCACGTAGGCCTATAAGTATGAATTCAGTTTTAGATGGGTTCAGGCATAAGAGATTAGACGTCATCCAAGAGGAGATTTGTTTAACCACACAAAGAAGATGATCTGTAGATTCATTGAAACAATTTGGAGAGAAAGAGATGAATAGTTGGATGTCATCAGCATAGAGGTGATGGTCAACGGAGGATGCTTTAATAAGTGAACTAAGTGGGGTAGTGTAGAGGATAAACAGAAGAGGTCCAAGAACGGAGCCTTGTGGAACTCCGCAAGTGAGAGGGCATGACTTAGAAGAGGCTTCCGAAGTTTTAACAGAGAAAGAGCGGGAGGACAGATAAGACTGTATCCATAGGAGAGCAGTGTCAGCAAAACCAAACCAGGTTGAAAGTCGGTGGAGTAAGATATTGTGATCTATGGTGTCGAAGGCTGCAGAGATATCGAGGAGACAGAGGCAAGAAACCTGTTGATGAGAAATGGCAGAAACAAGCTTGTTGTAGAGAGATGTCAGCAGAGTTTCGGTTGAGTGGCGTTTAGTAAAACCAGACTGGTGTGGGTTAATGAGTGAGTTAGAAGCTAAATAGTTATTGATTCGAGAGAGGACAATCCGTTCAGTTAATTTGGAGATGAAAGTCAGGTTAAAAACAGGCCGGTAGTTAGAAAGGATTTCCTTGTCGAGAGATGATTTCTTGAGAAGAGGGGTAACAAGAGAGTGTTTAAAAAGAAGGGGAAAATTTCCAGTAGAGAGGGAGAGGTTAACTATTTTGGTAATGATTGGAACAAGGACAGATGCACTGTCTTTCAATAAGGAGGTAGATATAGGGTCAAGTTCACACTGTTTGTTTGGGAGAGATTTTAGCAGATTTAGTATTTCGGTCTCTGATGTAGGTTGAAAAGCAGAAAATGTGGATCGAGGTGGGGAAGGTGGGCTGTCATAGGTGGAAGAGAGAGCATCAGCAGTTGGATTGTTGGAAGTTTTGGAAAGTAGAGATTGAAGAGAGAGACGGAGGGTACTAATTTTGTTCGAAAAGAAAGAACAGAACGAGTCGGCTATTGAAGAAGACGGAAGAGAATTTGGAAGTGGGCTAGATGAGTTCCGATGGAGGAGTTGGTTAATGGTTTTCCAGAGAAGGCGAGGGCTAGAGGATCGAGAACGAACTAGTGAGGAGTAAAATCTCTGTTTAGCTGCAGTAAGAAGGCGATGGTATTTATTTGTGGCAGATTTAAGGGCAGAGAGAAGTTGAGGATCCCTGGTGCGTTTGTAGGCACGCTCAAGGCGTCGCCGGAAAGATTCGAAGGCCTGGAGATAGGAAATGAACCAAGGATTGTTAGAGTGAGAACGGGATTTGGTAATAATAGGAGCATGCTTGTCAAGGATAGTGGAAAGAGTGGTGTTATAGGAAGAGAGAAGGTCATTCAGGGAGGAGGGTGGATTTAAAACGAGGTCAGAACAGGAAATATCTTGTATGAAGGCTTCAATATTTATTGAACTGATGCGACGAAAAGAATGAAAGACAGGATCAGGACGTGGTGTCGGAAGAATGTTAAGATATGTAAAGATGGGGTAATGATCAGATGGCGTGTCAAAAGAGAAAGATATATCAGGTGATAGATTGGAGAATGATGATATGATAATAAGGTCAAGTGTGTGATTGTGAATGTGGGTGGGGAATTTGACATGTTGAACCAGATTAGTTGAGGACAATAGGGTGAGGAATTCAGAAGCAAATGTGTCAGAGGGGTTATCGACATGTATATTGAAGTCACCTATAATCAGAAATTCATGAGGTGTAGTGGCGGCAGTAGAGAGGAGGGTGGTAAATTCTTTCAAGAAGACAGATGGAGGACTTGAATATGAAGAGGAGGATGGAGGGCGATATACATTAAAGATAGTCAGATGTGTGTGAGGAAGTTTAAGCGTAACTGATGCACATTCAAAAGAGTGGAAACAGTAACCAGGTGAGTCTAAAACTGTGGCAGGTTCTTGGGTGAGAAAGGCAATACCACCGCCAGTTGGATTTTATGAGAGGGGCTAGATGGTTTGCAGGGACGAGGTGTACTGTAAAGATGGTAGCCAGGAGGAATACAGTCTTCATATTGAGCAAGAGTGGTGTTTAAATTAAACCAGGTTTCAGATAAGGCAAATATGTCAGGCGGGTGAGAAGAGAGGGCTATATCACTGATTTCTTGTGAATGTGTAGGATGTAGTAATGATCGAATATTTAGCGTGCAAAGTAAGAAGCGGCTGTTGTCAGTATTTTGAGCATTGTCGAGGATGTTGGAAGAAGAAATTCTGGAAGGAGGAGGATAGGTAGGAGGTGAGGGAGGAGGACATGAATAAAAATCCAGTGGGCCAGGATTTGGGTGGATGTCCCCGGAAAGCAGGATTAGTATGTTGAAGATGGTATGGCGGGTGAGGTGCTGTGGTGGTCGCCTGAGAGATGAAGTTAGGAAGAACGATAAAGGAATAAAACACATACGTCCATATTGCATAGTCGTTGTGCCAAACTGGGCGCAGTAAGAATGTTTGGCTGTAGGAACAATGTAGGGCAAGCTGGTGTGGAAGGGTTGGCAACTAATATGGAAGGCGATCATGAAACGTAAGAAGAATGATTGAATTGTACATTATGTGATCTAAGATGACGTGGCAGTTTGATGAAGCTAAAATGGCGGAAGGTAAAGACGCAGGCGAACGAGTGCAAAAAGGACAAAAATTAGGCGAATCTTAAGTTGATTAAATGTTGAAACAAATAGGAACGAACTCACCAAAGACAGAGCATAAATCCGGTAAGAAAGAAAAATTAAAAAATTCAGAAAAGACGTCGAAAAGTTAGAAAATATAGAATTGAGAAATAAAGCGCAGACGCCGCGACCCCGGTTCCCTTCTGAAGAGGAGTCCATGGTTTAACGATACTTAAGCCAACAGGTTCAGCAATGAAACCTGTAAAACACAGGAAGGAATAATGAAACATACGATGTCTGATTTGTTAAGAACGACTGAAAATTTAAGTGAGATACATGAAGAAGTCAACAGGACTTTAGATCACTTAATGCAAAATAAGAAGAGCATGGAAGTAATTTGTCAATTGGCTCAGAGAGAGATTGAGCAATGGCAGAAAGTATATAAGGACTTTACTGACCACAGTGGGGTTGAATATGATGAGAGTGGAAGCACAGAAATGATGGTCAATTCAATATTTGCTGAAGATGTAATGAGAAACCTAGAGCGTAGTGTTGACGGAATATCGAAACCCAAGGATGTTTTTGACGTAATTAACGACAGTGTGATTAGAAGTGAGACTACAGGTGTCGCTGAAAGGTTACCTGAACCGAATTTAACGTTTAATGAGTCATTGAATCGGAAAAGTAATTCGGCAGGTTCCGTGGAAATGCCGGGAGTAGGTTTGGTGAGTAGAGACGAGATTTGACCTCCATATCCGTGATTTAAGAGGAAAGTGATGGAGAGAGTTGAAGAATCGACTGATAATGGGGAAATAGACCCTGGTGATTGTGAAATGAGTCACAAGAAATGTGAGGTAGCAGGTGGAATAAAAGGTTCTCAGCTACAGAATATGGATAGAAGTGGGCAATTTGTTCCACTGAGTTACTTGGAGAACGGATTTCACTGGAGGAGAAAAGGAAGGTTTGACAGGCAAAAGGGAGTGCCTCGTCAGCACAAGCTGATTTAGGAGGATTATGGACAGACTAAGTGCATGTCTTGATGATTGGAATGCAAGAGTTTGGAATTAGTGTCTAGTGCATAGAATTGTTGTTTTAAGGTGCATTATATTAAGGGCACTGATCAATTAATTGCAGATTATTTAAGTAGGGAACTAGACTGAGTAAGAATGTAGTGTAGTGTAAAGTAATGAGTAATTAAGTGTTAAGTGTGAATAAGTTTATGTTTTGACTGTTGGTTCTTTTCGAACAAACGCGAATTTGGTTTGGAGGTAATTTAAAATTTGTGCCAAATTTTCTGAATGGGGGTATATGTAGCGATTCTTTTATTTATTCGCGTTTCTATTTGTTGAGTTAAGATAAGGAACGGCTGAATGACTTACTTGGTGTGTATAGTAGTTTAGTGCAGATGGTAATAGTAAATTTCTGTGTAAAGGCTGTAGTTGATATAGTATTGTAGGCAGGCCAACTTATATGAGTTATAGCTAAACAATAGCAAATGGCCAACTTAGGTAGGAATAGGGTTTTTACTCGGTATACGGTATGCAGACTAAAATGAGGATAATCGTAATCGTATTCTCAAGATTTGTACGGTGCCCAATGAAAGCTAAGGCGCGGGAACCAGCTTATTCACAGGCGCTGTCAAAACAAAATCGATAGGCAGGAAGGGTTCGGTTCCATGTCAAGATCCAAGAGTCAGGCAGGCAGACAGTCAGATGGCTACGGTTGGTGATTTTTGGAATTGGATCTGTATAATAGATAAGAAGAAGAGGAACCAGGATAGGATTTGCGAAAGAGGAGTGTTTTATTGAGTGAAAGATTGCAGAGATTGCACAGAGTGAACAGTTGGTGAGTTCGTATGATGGGTCAATAATTGTTGTAATTCTAGCAGGAGTTCATTCCAGAGGGGTGAAGCAGCGATTTCCAAATTTTAAGGATGAAGTGACGGAAGGGCGGAGGTTTCTTTAATATAGGATGAACTCTAGCATGAGCAAAACAGATGGGAAGGATCCCTCACATAAAGAGAAATTGATAATTGACGTGATGGTTGGACCTAGGACATTAAAGCACTCTTTCAGAAGATAAGTAGGAATGGTGTCCAGGAGGCAGCTCTTGTTAGATGAAGAAAGGTTTGCTGCAAGGTTTGTTTGCTGAAAGTAGTCTAAGACAGGAGGTGAAAACTAGGATGAAGAAATTTATCACACATAGAGTAACAAACTTCAACCTTACACCAGAAATGATGTCTGCAAAGAATTTTGTCTGGTCCAGGAACTCTGAACATCGTGTAATCTGTCAATTCTAGATGGGAGGAATCCGTTGGTTGGATGGGTGAGCCCTCCTCTGGTGATTGTTCTAGTTATCTGTGTTTTGTTTCGCAATCGTAAGCTCCAAGTTTATAAAGCGCCACTTAAAAGCTAAGCACATGGCACTTTCTTATTCACGAGCGCTGCGTCAAGTCAGTTGGGTTTTCCAAAGATGCCATGTCAAGAACCAAGTCCACTTGCCAAAAGACCAGAGAGAGAAAGAGGCGTCCAGGTCTCAGCTCCATAAAGAACACAGAACACAAAAAGCTCATTCGCTTTGATGGAGGACGAGCGGCTAGAAGATGTTATAGAATTATTATTCTGAATGACTGCAGAGAATACTGGTGAATTGAAGGTTAGTAATCGAAAATGTACTATTACCGTTTACAAGTTCTAGTATCTGAGCTATCATTAACAGTTTTGATTATGCGTAAAATCCGGCTTGGTCTAACCCAGTTTTGTAAAATCCAGCCCTGTACAATAATATCAGTTATATCGACATCACAGACAGCTAACTAACAGCCATAATATTTTCTCGAGTTGCTGAAAATTATGGTTACGAACATTGATGTAAATAATTTTAAGCAAACTGGTAGAAAAGGCCCGTAAGTGGACCGTTTATACTAGCTCTGAATAAGACTACCATAGTCGCGACGTCAAAGAATTTTCTGGTAAAAGTAATAAACTATAAAAACATCGTAGCAGCTCTTTTCATAATAACGCACCTGAACAGGTATGTATGTATGTATGTATGTATGCATGTATGTATCACTAAATTTGTAAAGTGCTTTTTAATTAACTCACAAAGGCGCTGCAGCACGGCTACCTAACGGTCTCTAAATAAGAACGTCTTGAGGCGGTCAGAAAATGTTTCTTGAACTGTTGAACAGGCGAGGGATCGGATGTCTGGTGGAAGAGTGTTCCAGAGAGACGGCCCAACAGTGAAGAAGGCGCGGCCCGCCCAAGCAGACGTACGAGAACGCGGTACAATGAGTTGACCATGTGTCGCCGATCGTAGTCTCTGTCGACCAGGTTGATCAGCAATCGGCTTGATGAGCTCATTGATATAATCCGGCGCTGAGCCAACGATCGAGGACCTGACCATGAGGAATATTTTGAACTGTACCCTCTTCTCGGCTGGAAGCCAGTGTAGGGCGTCTCGTATGTAGGTAGTAACAGGTATAGTAATTGACAGGGTAGGTATGTTTCCTCTTATCCATGATTAATGGATAGGTGTTCATATGCCGACGTGGTTAGTAGGCATCATGATGGTCAGGGTTACCAACCAAGGGGAGATCCTCAGGTACTGACAGGAACCATGGTAGAACCATCGGGGGGGAGTGATATGGACAGTTACATATCCAAACATAATGTAGCCATAATGTACAGGGATGCATTGTATTCGGTTTGCTGAGATACTGCATTAATAATAAGTTAATTACAAACTGATAATTCTTTGTTAACTGCAGACATTTTCTCAGACGAAAGACGGTGCTATTCTTTGCCAACACAGAACAAGGATGAAAGACGCAAGACTTCAGGTCCAAGTGACTTGTTTTCAACACCTGACGATGGGCGGTCTCAGCCCATCTTCCAATTGTATCCCCTGAAAGGACAAACAGCGTAAACGCTAGTTTAGATCTGTCTGGTTTGCACTGTACCTATGGTTAGAATATTCACAGATGAAAAATGCTGCTTTTTGCTTTGTGGACTGAGTTCAGAGCAATGTAATCAGTATTCATTTGCAAAGTGAAACCGCAGCAAAAGCAAACAAGCGAGAATAGGCATTATGTTGAAACTGCTGGTAAGACTATTACTTACTGCCACACAAAATATAGGACAACGAGGACATAGGGAAGTAGCTGTTGCACTTGGCAAAAGCCCTGGTACTTTTAGGAAAATTTTACAACTAGTTCTAAGACATGAAAATTCAATATTGGAACGTTCTACAGTTGGGTCACAAGTTAATCACTATACTAGCAAGGACATCCAACATGAAATCTTGGTTACACTGGATCACATAACTGAAGAGGTTAAGGAATCTATTTTTCTATCCTTGTAGATGAAACCAAGAATATTAATGAATAAGAACAACTCTTGTTATACGATTTTTTGTGAACAAGAAAGTGAATGAATGCTTTCTAGATTTCAAACCTGCAAATGGAAACATTAGATGCCCAGTCGTTGTCAGGGCTTATTACACTGGCCAACAGAAAAAATTTTTTTTCTTGTTGCCTTCGGTTTTAGACCTGTTCTTGGGGTAATTTTGGGCGCTGATTCAGAAAATGTCATTGGATTGAGTGCATCAGGTCTAGTTTCTGAGATATCGTCGATTTTGTCAAGAAAACCCAGTCCACTCTTTAAACGATGTCTTTGACAAAACTAAAATGTCATAATAAGCTTTATTTATGGCTAATTATAATTCTTGCTGATTCATATAATGCCTACATCCTTATAATGTAAAATCAGCATATCTTGCCGCGTGCTGAGATATTGCTGATTCAACGAAATAACTATTCCGTAGCCTACAGCTTACTCAGCACTAAATTCATGGCCTCATTTAGAATTTATTTGTGCTTATACAGCGTTTCATGGTTTCGAACTATGTAAATAGATTATGCTGAAGTCAGCATTTATAGCCTATATAAACCGCCTCCTGAAAGCTAGAGCAGCCGCAGTCGTCTTAGGGCATATTAAGAGTTGGTCACAAGAACAATCTGTGAATGTGAACATTAAATAACTACATGTTCTTACTATTTTTTAGGTTAGTCACTTAATTCCTTAGATGCGAACATCCTTAAGGTTATGGCTACTTCCAGACGGAGCTGCATTAACCATCCAGACATATTCTGCTACATTTGTGGGGAATACACACTAAAAGCAAACAGGAAACCGATTTCTGAGTTTGTAAAAAGAGCACATGTAGGTTATTTTGGTGTCAAACTTGGAGATCAAGATAAGCAATGGGCTCCTCATACAGTATGCAAAACTTGTATTGAACAATTGCGCCACTGGACAATTGGAAAGAGAAGCTGCCTGAAATTTGGTGTACCGATGGTTTGGAGGGAACAGATAAACCACTTGGACGACTGTTACTTTTGTATGGTTAATATCATAGGCATCAATCGAAATAATCGTCACAAGTTGTCTTACCCTGATATACCTTCAGCCAGGAGACCTGTTCCGCATTCGGATATTGTACCAGTTCCACCTTTTCGCGAACTACCTCAGCTCTCAGACGATGACACTTGCATGTCCAATATCGGACAAGATGAAGAAAGTGGGGGCAGTGACAGTGATTTCCAATCAACTTCGCACAGTGAACGTTTTGACCAAAAAGAGTTGAGTGATCTGATCAGGGACTTAAATCTTTCCAAAGAGTCCTCTGAATTGCTTGCGTCCAGACTAAAGGAAAAGAATGCACTTCAGCCTGGAACGAAAATTACAATTTATAGAAACAGAGAAAAGGATTTGCTGCCATTCTTTACCGAAGACAACAACCTAGTATTCTGTAATGACATCAGCAACTTATTGAAGAAAATTGGTCTGTCGGATTACAGCCCAGATGAGTGGCGTCTTTTTATCGACAGTTCAAAACGTAGTCTGAAATGTGTGCTTTTAAATAACGGCAACAAATTTGGTTCTATTCCAATCGGTCACTCCACCAGGATGAAAGAAGAGTACAATGCCATCTCTTTAGTACTGGAAAAGATAAAATACAAAGAACATCAATGGGTAATTTGTGTAGACTTGAAGATGGTAAATTTCCTCCTTGGTCAACAAAGTGGCTACACAAAGTATCCCTGCTTTTTGTGTCTTTGGGACAGTAGAGCCAAGCATGAACATTGGACAAGAAAAGATTGGCCTTCGAGGAAAGACATGGTGGTTGGAGCTCAAAATGTAATCAAGGAATCTTTGGTGGCACGAGATAGGATCATACTGCCACCACTACATATAAAGCTAGGCCTGATGAAACAATTTGTCAGGGCTTTGAATAAAGAAGGTTCATGCTTCGAATACATAGTACACAAGTTACCAGGAATTACAATGGAAAAATTGAAGGCTGGAATCTTCGATGGTCCACAGATCAGGCAACTTATGAATGACCCACTTTTCATACCATCAATGAATGAAATCGAATCTTGTGCCTGGTCTTCCTTTGTTCTTGTAACTAAAACTTTTCTTGGCAACAAGAAGGCAGACAATTATGCACAACTAGTAGAGGATATGCTTCTTCATTTCAACAAGCTTGGCTGCAACATGAGCATTAAAGTCCATTATCTCCACAGTCACTTAGATCGCTTTCCAGAGAATCTTGGTGACTTCAGCGAAGAGCAAGGTGAAAGATTTCACCAAGACATCAAAACAATGGAAAATCGATATCAAGGAAGATGGGATGCACACATGATGGCAGACTATTGCTGGAATATTATGCGCGATTGTTCCGGCAGATGCCACACTCAGAAATCGTACAAAAGGAGCTTCTTCGGTGTCGAATGACTTGAAATTTTTATAACAAACTTGTTCTGTTTGGTATCATATAAGTACAGTTTCAGGTACTACCATTTTCTTTTAAGTATTTGTATTATTATGTTTACTTAGTGTATCACATAATAAATTGAGCACTACATAATTATAGCTATAGCCTTATGTTTTATGGGCGAGCAGAGGCAAGGACTGGTATATGGCATAATGTTCTATATCTCGAAAACTAGACCTGCTGGGAGAAAACTGGTGCCTTTTCTGGAATCAGCAGGTCAAATATACCCAGAAACAGTTCTAACATTTGAGGCAACAAATTATGTGTTGGCCAGTGTTATAGATACCCTGCAGTCACATGGGTTAGACATTAGTTCATGTTTAGTAGGTCGAGGTTATGATGCTAGTGTAATAAGCGGTGTAAATAAGGGTGTCCAGCATTTGGTAAGGTAATCAATTCCATTAGCCACTTCTTCGTTATGCACATAAACTGAATTTGATTTCAATCGATGCCTGTAAATCTATTTCAGAAGCATGGGATTTTTGCATTACTTGAAAGGTTATATGTTTTTACTTCAAGTTCTGTTATGCATAAGAAATGGATCGAAGCACAGAGTGAATTAGGCTTATATCCAAGTGAACCAGTGAGGCGTCTCCAGCTGCTCAGTGACTCTAGATGGATGTGCCGTGTAGTTGCTTGCCATAACATTCGGGATCGTTTATATGCATTGGTATATATTATTTTAGATTATATCGATAAGAGACAAAATGCTGAACGGGTAGTTGAAGCTAGGGAATTGTTGTCCTTGCTAGACTTTAAATTTGTACTATTTTTACACCTATTTTGTGATATTCTAGAAAAGATGCATTGTGTCTCAGCTCAGCTCCAATCGTTGAGTATTGACTTATCAGCAGCTGCAGACCTTGTAAAAAATTTAACTGCCTCTTTCAAGGAAATGGAGACAAAACAGGTGCCTTTTTCAGCACTCTGTTCTCCGAGTCAGAAGAGCAAAGCAAGAATTGTGACACTGACCCAGTTTTATCCAAGCAGCACATCCGCAAAATTCCCAGACGCTTTTCCAGTTCTACTGTCGATGAAACTGTGGTGCATCGTTCAGAAGTGAACACAAACTGCATTTAAGCAACATATCTGCTATCCGGTTATTGATCGTGTCATTTCTGAATTAGAGAGACGATTCTCTAACCATTCACTTACTGTTATGATTGGTATACATACATTAACACCAAAACATACGTCTTGTTTTAATTTTGATAACATTGAAGCTCTTGCGCATTTGTATCGCAGTAATATTGAAGACCTCGGCCATGAAATTCCCCAAGTGAGACGTTTGTTACAACGTTGCAACGTTCAGGTTCAAGTGCAACCAATATGGCTACAATGTTCGACCTTACTTGTTTTCTAGAACCATATAAACTTGCTTTCCATGAATTATCAGACTGTTGAATATAGCTATTGTTTTACCTGCAACGTGAGCAGCCTGTGAGCGAAGCTTTTCTGGTCTAAAATACATTAAAGCATATCAAAAAGCACTACGTCCGACATCCGTTTAAGCAGTAAAGCAATGCTCTCGATTGAATCTATTCGTGAAGGGTTGATTAATATGGATGCTTTCGTAGATGAGTTTGACTCCAGGCATGACATTTGCAAACTTGGACTTCACTGAGTATATGTATTGCTCATATTTCATATGTTTTAAATAAAGTGAATCATGTAGCTCCAATTCATATATTTTGTCAATCAGAATAAAAATTTGCAGTTGAAACATGTTAACATGCAACTGCCCCCCCTTCAGGTCATGTGGCCCCCTTGATCCCCTCTCTGTTTGAAAACCTATAGCCGCCACTGAGGGTGAGATTTCTTTAAAATTTGAAACCAGTTTGAATGGAATACCTGAGGAGTAACAGATAGAGGGGATTCAGACGGATGATGGTGGGTTAACCACGGTCCACGGAAGAGATAGAGGAACAGAGAATTTGCGAAATTCAGGAGGGAGTTCGTTCCAGAGTCGAGGTGCAATGTAGTCATGTATATGGATCGGTTAGAGAACTTGCTTTCCATGAATTATACAGACTGAATAGTTACAGAGGGAGGGCAATCGTAATCGTAAACTCGAGATTTCCTCAATTCCTTCCTGCACTCCTCATTCCTTCATTCCTCCTTTAATTCTTTCTTTCCTCATTCATTCCTCCCTCCCTCCTCCTTTCTCTACTTCCATTCTTTCTACCACTGCACGGCCTACCTTCATGCAATCGTTCTTTCTATCTTTCTAATCTGGTTCTATTACCACCGAGGTATAACATATAATACATAATATATAATTTTCCAACGGAAGAGATTTTATTGTTGTTCAATTTAACTAAGAATCATAAATTAAGTTCTTGCGTGCACTAAAGCGCATCATAAGCAAAAACACGTAGTTGAATCCAATCGCACAAGTTCTATACAAAATGTTTTTCAGCCAAGTGGCTGAGCTCAGCTCGTGACATTAGTCAGCGTAGCTAAGCACTTGCAACCGATGAAGCCTAAGTGCCAGTCAGCTGTTACGTAGATCGAAAGACAAGGTCTTAGAGAATGCCTGTAAATGGCGTAGGTCTGCTTAGCTGCGTTCAATAATGCCTTGCTTTCTACAGAGGCATAATACCGCTTCCATTTGGTCGTTCAGTAATATTCAATATAAAATTAAACACAATTTAAGAAAAATTCAGAAGATAGGCTGATGTATACATAGGCTGTTGATGCTACATAACTAATACGACGAAATTGACTAAAGCAAGAAAATCAAAATAAATATAATGTATCTGGAGTATTCTAATATGAAGAAAAGCAAGGAGCGTCTCAAGAATATGTTTGCTCTGGTTGTTTTTATTGTCGCTGGTGCCTGTATGCAAGTTGTCTAAAGGTAGGAGCGTCCCATCCACCCATCCGTCATCTATGCTGCTCCAGGGAATACTGTGGACTGTGTGTGTGTGTGTGCGCGCGCGCGCGTGTGTATGTTGTTGGGGTAGTCGTAGAACTGGGCAGTCGTCGTTGTCTGTCTAGGCGTAGACGGTCTTCTGCATGTGGGTGGCCCGGTCCTACGAACACACACCAGACCAACATTCACTGATTATGTCGATTACGTAGGTGATAACTAAGTGAATGATAATAATAGCAGTAAATTATAAGGAATACGTTGATGACGATGATGATTATAGATATTAATGAATCTTTATGGTGATGAATAATGCTTTTGCAGTGCGGCTTTGCTTATAGAAGAGACTATTGATTGATGACTCGCGTATTACGATAACGGCGCTATAGAAGTTTCCAGATTAGATTATCATGACGAAAATAACAATGATTCAGAATCATGATGATGACGGATGATGACGGATGACGACGACAATGACGAAGACCATGATGATATTGATAATGATAATAATGATGACGACGATGACGATTATGATGGTGAGGAGAAGGAGGAGCAGGAGCAGGAGGAGAAAGAAGGAGAAGAAGAAGAAGAAATTAGTTTCTTTTTACCTCTCCAATCTGGTTGACAAGCTTTGTGGTGATGTTGGATCCGATTCCCCAGTTGCTGTCAAAGTACTCGAGATCCGTCGGAGGAGCCGTCAGAGGCTTACTGCCCTGAGCCCACACCTGCGCACATACACACAGACGCTGCCCAGATTAGCAGATAGATAAAATGGTCTTTTAATGTTCGCTTCAAGCTTCAGTCTGGGTCTGGCATCGTAGATGTTGTGATACGGTTGGTCATCAGAAGAGCCAAAATCTCAGTCAGTGATGTCCAAGAGACATGGCGTTAATGGCTTGTGACTGGAATAATCTGTAGGCCTAATATCTCGAGCCGACGTAATACTAACCTAGAGTGTGACTGACCTATGACCTGCCAAAAAGCAGGTGCGACAGAAGATAAAGCAAGTCACATAGAGAACCTCGATCAATGAACGAGTTCTGTTGAATACCTTATTGGACGCATTGGCTGGTGTTAAATAAGATGCTCAAATTATGAATCATTGACTGATATAGGCTGGGCTATTTAATGCGCGTAAATTGACCGTAGATGCTTACTGACCCTGATCTTCGACATTGGCTGAACCACGACATAATCGAGAGAGAAGTCAGCCTTGTCGAGACCATCGATGTTACGACGCAGTTTCCAGCCATGCAGATCCTCCTCCTGCAGACAACACAGATCAATTACGAAGACATAGATCAACAATGGAGGCACAAATCGATCGAGATACATACAGACTGCTAGATACAAAGGTCGATAATCAGAAGCCTGTCGTCATTCTACATTTCGCTCAGAACATCTGTGATTTGTAATGAAAACATGCACTGACCAATAAGAAAGAGTTCATGACTGCATCATGCTACCACAATAGCTTTCGAACGTCAAGTGTTCCGGTTGACTAGCATCTAACTAAAAGAACCTTAAAGGTAGCCTATGCTACAGTAATCAGCATTAGCATGGATCTACAAATAGTAGACAAAACTCGTAGTGCGCATCTGAAGAAGAAGAAGGTCGCTGTTTGATGTTGCTTTTCTCGACTACTGCTCTCTTATAGGAAGCGATGCTTATACAGCTTCGTATAGAAAAGCAGTTCAGACTGATTAATGTGGACCATATTCAAACGGGGTTTAACATCCGATCGGGGGCACCACACTGATGAAAGGCCTGCGTTGCTCTGTTTACCTTTCTGCCGGTGTTTTCTATCGTGATGAACTTTCCGTCAGCAGAGCAGTCTGAGATGGAGACGGGTCCTTTGGCACTTCGCTGGTAGGTCGTCTTGGCCGACATCTCACCCTTCGTCACCTGACTCACCCTCATCGAAGAATCTAATACACCGTCAGCCTCATCAATCCTACCAGCCATTAAGCTTCACCAGCCATTCTATTCTAAGGTGTATACACAAAATTCATGCAGTTGAGGTCGGCTTTGTGCTCTTCTAGTCTCATGGTTTACTCACCCGTAGTCTCATGGTTTACTCAGTCAAGCTCATCAACATCTCACCCGCAGTTTATCTGTCTGAGGTCCACTCAAACAGACTTTGCTACGGGTGAGACAACGATGAGTTTCACCTTCTTTAGCGTCGACCAACTCATGGGACTTGCATCTACTGATCAATGCAAGAATAAATGAAAGAAAAATAAAATGTCTTCAAGGTGGTCTCAAACAGTAAGTAGTATAGGCTTTGGACATAAGGAGTAGGTAGGCCTGATATTTACTTGCCTATAGAAGTAATCAGCCATACTAAAACGACCGTACGGATGTATGCCTACTGAGTTATTCTAAACCGATACGTTATAGCTCTAACTCTAATAAGAGCCACAGAATATTTAATCTCAGTTCTCAACTTCTGAGGCGCCATAACAATGATTTAAAGTCGATTATCAGAGATCCAGAAGCGGCTGCGGAGAATGGGGTGGGTTAGAGATGGTCTTGCAACACACGGATATTATACTGACCAGCCGACGATCCGTAGGCTCCACCAGTTCCAGCGCCGAAGGCTCCTCCGCTTCCGTATCCGAGAGCTCCCCCGGCGCCACCACCGGCCGCAGCCGATGAACTGGACATGGAAGACGACGTCTGGTAACTGTAAGCCATGGCTGCCGCCTGCGACGATCGCTGCTGTTGGTTGGTAGCTATCGTCTCCACGATCTGACGAAGACCATCGCTACAGCACCGGCCAAACCATATACATACATATACTGTGAACGCAATATAGCGCTGCTTAATCAGCCAGTTTTAAGTGAGAGTTTGTATAGGAAATTTGAATGAGTCACTGTTATTTGTTTGAGCACGCGCGGGTCACATGCTGGCTGGCGCGCATTGAACACGTGGTGAGGGTGATGTGATTGACTGGCGGCGCCCTGTGGACATGCAGGCTTACGTCAGCAGTGATTCTTGCCGACGCGCATTTTATAACGTGGACGATCGCACCGGAAACGATGCTCCTACGTTGTGATGAATCATCGATTTTTAAAATTCTATCATAGCGCAAAAGTGTCAGGCATGTCTAGGCTGATCTGCTATCTTGGCGGGAAAGGGCCTTATACAAGCGAATGCAGTTGCATTGTAAAGAGCGCGCGAAGATTTTATAGCAATGGTATGTCGTGTGTTAAGTTGAAGGTTTCAGTTACAAATGCTGTTGATAGATTCGTGCTTTAAGAAACTGTGATGATTCAAATAATCGTAATAGTAATTTCCCAAAAAAAATTAAAGCGCTACTTTAAAGCCAAGCGCAGGGTGTCAGCTTATTCAAGAGCGCTGTGCCAAGTCGGAGGGGTTGTTTACAGCTAGCATGTGAAGAACAAAGTCCGGTTGCCAGAATACCAGATAGAAGGAGACAGGAGCTGTTACGGTGTTTTGTGCTTAGGGTTGAGAGATAAGGGAAAGCGGCCAATTGGATGGATCAAGATAAGATTTCTTGAAAGGTGGGGCTTTAATCTTAATTAGAAAATTCAAAAATTAGTTTTAAAAATGAAAAGATAAAGAAAAAAGAAAGCCTGAGTTGAGAAGTAATAAACAGAAGGGTTTGAAACTGATGATGGTGGGTGAGCAACGGAAGGGATAGAAGTAGTAAGATAAGGACAGGTTTCAACTCACCTCCAAAACAAAGACAGGTTTCAACTCATCTACAAAACCTTGACAGGTCCTTGTTTTGTCCTTGTTTTGGAGGTGAGTTGAAACCTGTCCTTACTTTTACTACTCCGATGCTATAGAAGTTGTCAATCATGATAATATGTGTATGCATGTTGTATGTATGTATTTATGTATTGGTATAATAGAGACAGAGAGACGTCTGACCGGTTTTCTTCTCCCTCGAGCAGTTTGCGGTAGGCAGCAATCTCGAGTTCCAGTCCGAGTTTGGAGTCCATGATGGCCTGAAGTTCTCGAAGGATGGCTTCCATCTCGGCGCGCAGCTTGGCTATTTCCGACTTACACTCGTTATTCTCTGTTTCCAGTTCTCTCTCGCGTTCCTCCTTCTCGCGTCGTAGGGCTTCCAACTCGCGCTGGAGGGCGGCGTTCTGCTCACAACAATATTGCGTTCATCTATAGCGCCGGTTACTATAGCGCTGCACAACTATATAGATGCGTATACTACCTGGTCCTCGACTGTCTCTCCCACACCCGAATCACATACATATACATGCATGCATTCATTCATTCGTACATACTCGCTAACTTACACACTTATCCGCGTACTAACTTAGTTATAGGACGAGGTACTTAGGCCAACTTATTAAACCGTGACACGGTTGTCTATCGGTAGTACGTTTGGTGAGCAGTCTAACAGTTGCTGGTTCGAGCATGTTGAGCGGACTCCGTGAAATGACCCTGTACAAGTTGTTCGCGCATAAATGTCTCTGGCACCAAGCATTATAATTTATAATTTGATGCCCTCGAAAGCTAGGAAGTAAATAGCAAGTCCTGTGGTGATACATTGGACCCGTGTCCAGGATCTTGGGATTCGTCCACTGTCGGCTCAAGGGCTGAACAGAGTGAAAAAAGGCGTCAAGTTCCACTAGGGGGTTTGGAGCTTTACTTTTTTCTTAGGCAGGTAGGGCCTGTGCTCTAATGGAGAGGTGGCTGTGCAAATCATCACCCATTGATTGACCCACTGATCAGACGACTGACCCTGGCGTCGAGGTCACCTAGTTTGTCGCGGAAGTCGGTCAGCTGCGTGCGTAGGCGCTTGCTCTCCTCTTTGGCATGCACCGATTCCATGTTCTGTCGCGTCGCTCCTGTTCGAAACTCTTGAATCTAGATCAAAGCAGAGCATGCTAATTAATTCAGAATAACTCATCGGTTGATTAAGAAGAAAGAGGACAAGGAGGAACAAAAGAAAAGAAGAAGGAGCAGGAAGGGGAGGAGAAGGAGGAGGAAGAGGAAGAAGAACAAAAAGAAGAAAAAGAAGAACGAGAACAAGAAGAAAGAAGAACAAGAAGAACAAGAACCAGAAAAAGAACAAGAACAAGAAAGAAGAACAAGAAGAAGAACAAGAAGAAGAACAAGAAGAAGAAACAAGAAAGAAGAAGAAGAAGAAGAAGAAGAAGAAGAAGAAGAAGAAGAAGAAGAAGAAGAAGAAGAAGAAGAAGAAGAAGAAGAAGAAGAAGAAGGAAAAGCCTACAGAGTTCCACAACTCAACTGAGTCAACTGAGCTCTATGCGTTGATCGGTTCATATAATTTCAACTTGCAATTTATATTTGGCCTTCAATCCAGCGCTCTGCATCCTTTGTGACTTTTATCCGGAGATGCTATCTGTCTGTCGATGTAGGAATTTTTCGTCTCTCGACTTGTTAGCAGTGCCAGCAGAAGAAGAATAATCATAGGATATGCACCATATCGACAGATATATGCACCATATCGACAGCATTAGGCCTAAAATGTAAATTCATCGACTGATACAAACCGGTCTAGAAAAATGAAAGAGCTGCATAAATGTCTACAGACCTTGAGATTGTAGAAGGTCTCAAGTTCGTTCCTCATTCCATCCAGTTTTTCGTCGTAGACCTGGTGGATCTCCCTCAGAGCCTGGCCCATCTCGTTTTTCCAGAACTCGCGGTTTTCTGCTGTCGTGTCCCTGTAGGCCAGAGCCGCCAACTCTTTCAGTTCCTGCACATATTCATTTAACACATTGTTTAGAACATGCCACTGTTGCTAGAACAGGCCATTACTGTTAGAACAGGTTATGGCTCTCACGTTCATACAGTCCAGTGTTAAGGGTCGCAGGTCTTAGAAATGGAGAGGCTCTTACTCGACGCCGAGTTGTTTAAAGACGACTCCTTATGAGTTCACATTTTCAAAATTGGCAAAACTTTGTTTCTAACGAAAAAAGCAAAGCCTTATCTTTTGTCAAAAAGTTTTGAGCATTTATTAAATCGTAATCATAAATTCGAGATTTCAATAGCGCCCAAAGAAAACTCGGTCGCAAGAACCAAATTATTCACAGGCGCTCAGTCAAAACAAAAACAATAGACAGGTAAGGTTAGATTTTTGGTGACAGCACGAGCGACAGCATTCTGAATAGCTTGAAGGCAGTTAATTTGGGTGGTGTCTATATTCACGAAAAGTGAATTGCAGTAATCTGGTTTTGCATAAACTCTGGATGTGGCGACGATGGCAGATGCAGTTTTGAAGTCAAGCATTGGCGGATTCTGCGATGGTCACGGACACGCATGAAGCAAGAGCGGAAGTGATGGGTGATATGATCAGCAAAGCCGAGGTTTTGGTCGAAGATCACACCTAAGGTAGGAATATAAGATTTAGTAGTAAAGGTGTGAATAGAGTCAGAGTCCAGGCTGAATGAAATAGAGAAGTTGGGAAGTTTATATATCTGGTTACGAAAGCCTATAAGTATGAATTCTGTTTTAGATAAACAAGCATAGGAGATTAGGTGTCATCCAGGAAGAGATTTGTGTGACCATACGAAGAAGATTATCTGTAGTCATTGAAACAATTCGGAAAGAGATGAATGGTTGGGCGTCGTCAGCATTGAGGTGTTGTTCAATGAGATTGATGTAATTAGTTATATGAGTGGGGTAGCTTTACGGATAAACCGAAGAGAGCCAAGAACACAGCCCGGTGGAACTCCACAAGTGAAAGGGCACGAGTGGGATGAGGCTTCCAATGTTTTAACGGAGAAAGAGCGATAGCAGAGATAGGATTGTATACAGAGGAGAACATTGTCAGTAAAACTGAACAAAGGTGGGTCTTTTGTAGTAAGATACTGTGATCAATGGCATCGAAGGCTGCTGAAATATCAAGAAGGCAGAAATTTTCGCTTTATGCTTCATGAAATTGTGTGACAGCAGAATTTAGCCCATATCTTTCAAGAACGGGCCTTTTAGTTTATGACTCCAGACCTTGGAATTCTCTTTCTGTGCATGCCCAATCTGCTGAACTTGTGTTGTCTTTCAAAGTGCAATTACAACCATTTCTGCTTAGTATAAAGGCGCATTTCCCCATGAGACGTTTCCCCGATTGCGTGGAATTTGACTTGACTAATTTCGCGTTATTCAGAATGTCCGTCGCCTTCATTCAGAAGTGCTCAGAAACCTTCGCCTCATGCCGAGCGCATTAGTATAATGATGCTTGTAAAATAAAATATCAGCTTACATTAAATTTAACAAAGTTTGCTCGTAAAATAAATAAATTAAGACAATTTGCAAATCAGCATCGGTTGTAGGCCTACAATTAGCCTTAAGATGGCACGTAAATAGGTTACTTTATGGCCTATGAACTGAGCATCACAGATGAACATATAAAGTACAATTTTAATTTTTTAAATATAATTCTGTTACAGTAAAACAACACTGCTTACTGTATAGTTGCAAATTTGACCTTGCACAACAAAAACAAAGTCGGACTAGATTGAGACCAGTATCGCGATATTTAGAAAATCCGAAACCCATACCGACTATAAATAATGCTGATATAAATACCAAGAAGTGATACCGACTTAGAAAACCGACACCGACTCCGTTAAACTAGACTGACGAAAGACTAGACTGACCTGTTCGTGAACTGCCTTTAGGAATTCAAGTTCCTCTTCGAGAGTCTGTCGTCTGTTTTCGGCGTCAATGTGCAGTAGAGTCTCGTTATCCAAGTCCTGCAAAGAAAGTAGTAGGCCGATCATACTGACTTAACAGACAGCATTGGTAAATTTAAGGTAGCATTGCGTGGTCTCATATTATTAAAATATTATTAACGGCTTCGTCTGACACAAGAGGTAATCCTACGACCTAAAGAATGCCTCAAACATTCAGTCAAAATTAAAGTCCAAATCATGCATTTGCCGAGTTTATACAGCGTTGGCCAGTTCATCAGATTTAAGATACCCTTCTAAATTGTTGTGATTCACGGACTTTACGTTTGAATAGTTCTGTCTCTTACTTCAGAATTGATTTTTTAATATTAATAACTGTTTCAAAACAGATACTCATTTATATTAAGAGACTAGCGCGGTCTTATGTAGCGCTTACTGCATAATGACCTCTTAATAATTTGTGGCGTCCTAGTAGTCTATGATTGTTCTCTGTTGCTAACAACAACAACAACAACAATGATAATAATAATAATAATAATAACACTGGACAACAAATTTTTACAAAAGTCATGTTACTGAAATGAAATTAGTCAGTTCTTATCAATTTGTATGTGCTGAACACGAATATGACAGTGAAAATGCCGAATTGGCTCTAGTTTTTTTTTGTAATCTGAAATGAAGTAATTTTATATCGCACAATGCATGCCAATAGTGATACACTTACAGTTAATATTTGTAAAAACCAGGTCATAGACTAGTTCTTAGATTTTTTTGCCTGTCTCTTGTACAGCTGTTCGGGAGCATCTCTGCGGAGTGTCCAGCAGTAGTCAGCCAACATTGTAGTGGACCATTTTCCCTGGTAACTTTGCTCCATT
This sequence comes from Norana najaformis, assembly GCA_964023275.1. NCBI lineage: Eukaryota > Metazoa > Annelida > Clitellata > Crassiclitellata > Hormogastridae > Norana > Norana najaformis. The sequence continues at coordinate 17,211,684 of OZ029918.1, forward strand.
GTTGCGATATCTTGATGAAAACGTTCGCCATGTTCGTCACTACCCATACCACAGTTGTCAGGGAAGAAATTCAGATGGGAATGAAGGAAATGCATCTTCAGAGACATATTGCAGCGAAATTTCTGGTACTGCTTGAGCATGTCTTCTACTAGTTCCTTGTAGTTTTCTGCCCTAACATTCCCCAGAAAGTCTGTAGACACTAGACGAAAAGCATTCCATGCTTGTTTCGCATCACCCTCCAGCAAGTTGTTGAAGCGGTCATCTTTGAAGAGTTCTCTAATCTGAGGACCCACAAAAACTCCCTCTTTAATCTTTGCTTCGCTGAGGCGAGGGAATTTTTCATGCAGGTATCGGAAAGCTGGCGAAGTGCGGTCCATGGCTTTCACGAAGTTCTTCACCAAACCTAGTTTGATGTGAAGGGGTGGTAGTAGGATTTTGTGAGCCTCGACCAGAGCTGGGTGCTGGATATTCTTCTGTCCAACTGCCATGTTTTGTCTGGGAGTCCATTCCTTCCGCACGTAGTGCAACTCTCTTGCTCGGCTATCCCACTCACACAAGAAACACATATATTTTGTATATCCTTGCTGCAGTCCCATTAAAATGGCAACTACCTTCAAATCACCACACAGATGCCATTAGTACCTGTTATAGTCAATGGAATGCAGTAGCTGTTTTAGGTTATCGTATGTCTCTTTCATGTGGACAGCATGCGCTACTGGAATAGATGGAAGACGGTTTCCATTGTGCAAAAGCACAGCCTTAAGACTCAGTGTTGAAGAGTCTACAAAGAGCCTCCATTCTTGTGGGTCATGAGTGATCTGTAAGGCATTCATGAGGTCGTCAATATTGGAACAGAATACCAGATTACCTTCCTTCATAAAGAAAGGTTCCAACTGCTGATGGCGCTTTCTATATGAAGTAATTGTGACATCTTCTTCTAGAAGATTCCATTGTTGGAGTCTTGATCCTAGCAATTCTGCCTTGTTTTTGGATAAGTCCAAATCACGAACAAGGTCATTTAGTTCTTCCTGTGTTATTCTGTGTGGGGTTGATGATGCACCACAGTGAAAATCGGGATCACTGCACGCTGAAGGACCAGGAGAAGAACATGTCGGCTCACCCTTGTCCTCATCAGATGAATCAAGGAAAATATATTCTGCTGGAGGTTCTGGAATAGGAAGTCCATCACCATGTGGAACTGGTCTCAATGCTGACGGAATGTTTGGGTAGACTATTGTCGACTTCTTTTGCTTCGTTATTCCACCGGAAAGAGGAGGAACCAAGCAGAAGTAACAGTCATCTACGTGGTTGCTTTGCTCTCTCCACACCATGGGAACTGCCAACGGCATTGATGGTCTTTTGCCATTCAACCACTGTGAAAGCTGTGTTGTACATGTAGCACAGCATATATGCGGGGCCCATGGCTTGTCTTGGTCACCAACCTTGCATTCGAAGTAAGCATGATATGCCTTCTTGACTTGATAAGTGATACTTTTCTTCTGGTTGGCAAATGTCACTTCCCCACAAATGTAACAAAAGTTGTCCACAGTATTTACGCACTTCCGAGGCATTACTGTTCTGTATTGTATCTAAATGGATAAAGTAATAATAGTTTTATAAAACAGTAACTTAAACTGTCTCGCACAAAGTCTGTAATATTGTAAATGCTCAACCGTTCCGACTCGCTTTATATAGTACACTGCTGACGTCATCTTACGTCAGCAGCCGACTGGCTGTAGTTTTACATTGCATCAGAAAATGACGTAATCAACTGTGCATGTTGCTAACAACAACAACAACAACAATGATAATAATAATAATAATAATAATAATAATAATAATAATAATAATAATAATAATAATAATAATAAAGGAGTAGTGCCATAACTTGACTGCGCTTATGCCTACTACCCATGCTCTATTGAGAGGAGTTGCATTAATTGGCCTATCACTTGTGCTGAATAGGCAGGAATGGCATTAATTTTATTAACTCTTCTTCTCTGTTTGCAGGAGTGACACTTATCCGCCTATCACACATCCTGTGTTAATGTATTAAGAGGAGTGGCATTGAATGGACTACCACTCTTTCTCTGTGGACAGGATTGTCAGTAATTCGTTTACCACTCGTGCTCTGTTGAGGGCGTCCTGTAGCTTTCTGATCTGGTTCTTGTCCTTGTCACGGTCGCTCTCGAGCAGTTCCACTCGACGTCTCATCAGATTGATCTCGGCTTCGTAGTCGGACAGCTGCTGGTTCTGCCTCTCTGTCCTCTCCCTCTCCAGCAGCACCGCCTGATTGGCCTCGTTCAGCCTGACAATTAATCAATCATCAATCAATTAATCAATCAATTAGTCAGTCAACCAATCAGTCAATCAATCAGTCAGTCAGTTGATTACTGATGACATCAGTGACATTCATCTGATGGGCTCAACACATGTGCAACTCTATGAACTGAGGTCTATACATATGAATCACCAGAGGGAGCATGTATAGCCAGCTTAATAAGCAACGTGTAGGCCTACATACTGGTTAAGATGTACTAAAGCCGACTTCTAATAACACACGCGACAGACTAAGGCCATTGAATATGTCATATTAGTGAACTTTATACGGCGCTTATACATAATATCAACACAGACGACTCAAAACTGGTTTACAGGTCGAGCGAGCCAGTTGCATGGCTGTCCGGTAGAAACACACTACGATTCGGCTGTTGAAAGTGGACCGCGTTGTAAAAGGCTGCTTTATGTGGTCGCTAAAGATGACGACAACCACAGTGACAACGACGACGATGAAGAGAGCGAAGCTGCTTCTGCTTCTGCTGCTGCTGTTGCTATTGATGTTGATGATGATGATGATGATGATGAGGAGGAGGAGGAGGAGGAGGAGGAGGAGGAGGAGGAGAAGACGGATTTGGATGCATCAGACATGATAAATATAGTGTTCGATGCAGAGAGTACTAGAAACTCTCGTTGGCACGTAGTTAGGTTGCTGGATTAGGGAGAAGAGAAGACAGGAAATAGCAGAAGAGAATGAAGGGGAAAGAGAGAGTAGGAAGGAGAAGGAAGGAAAAGAAAGGAGAAGGAATGGCGATAGTCGTTTAAGTGCGATAGAGAACACACAGTCGAAAACCTATACCGCGCAGCGAAGATGAAGGAATGAACAAAGAAAGGAGAGATGGACAGATGGAAGGAGATAGAGGGAGAGAGAGAGAGGGAGTAAGTGTGGAAGGACTGTCACGGACGGACGGACGGACAGACGGACTGACGGACGGAGAGAGCCGATGAAAGAGAAAAGAAGGGCGTTGTCTAGACAGGTTGTATCTTAGCAACAGGCATGTATAAAGACTCCTTCGCATACCCGACAGCAAACATTCCTTCACATAACGTCTGTGGTTGTTAGCCCATCAGTAGGTCTGTCACTGCCTTTGTGTCTTTGTGTATGCCTGCCTGTTAGATGGAGTGTCTATTACGAACAAGTTGAAGTCAGAATCAAAAGAAATTGGGTAAAGAAGGAGGAAACGAAACAAGACGACGAGAAGGATGCGAAGGAAGAGGAGAAGCAGGAGGATGATGATAAGCTTTCAGCAGCAGCTGCTCCTACCGGATCCGATCGTTTTGTTTCTCATTCTCAGAAACAAAGACAACAGCAGCATCAGCAGCAATCTCATCATCAGACGTCTAGAAAGAGTCTTCGACAGAGCGGCTGACGTTCCTCCTTCTCCTCATACTCCTCCTCTTTCGCCAAACAGCATACGCAGACAACAAACGCGCACAGATAGACAACAGAATAGACAGACAGAGTGAGAGGTTTACAAGGGATCATAGAGAAAAACTCAAAAGGAGAAAGAGGAGGAGGTTGCATAATGGCGTCGAGTCGATGAAACAGTAGAAAAGCAAAAGGACAAGTGGCGAAGAAGTGGAGAAGTGTCTGTGTGTATGCGTATCTGTGTCTGTCTGCCTGTCTGTCTGTCTGTCTGAAGTGCAACTGCTCAGTCTTTGCAGGTCAGAAAGAAATCCGCAGGGTAGAAAAAGGAGCCGTCGGTTGCTGCTCAGTCGGAATGCAACGGAACACATCGACTCCAAGGATCCATAAAACATTCTTCGAGTAGAATGAGGAACAAGAGACGGCTTGAGGAAGGACGATAAGCAGGAGGCGGAGCAGGAGTTAAAGGACGAGGATAAGCAGTAGAGAAACAGAATAAGGAGCTGGAGGAGAGAAAAGACTAGGAGGAAAAGTATGGAATTGCTGTTCATACTGTACGTTTCACCCTAAACGACAGACAGACAGACAGACAGACAGACAGACAGACAGACAGAGGCACTAAAGCACACAACACAACAGAACCAAAGAGGACAGACAACAGAACGAGTAACATGAGTCGTAATAGTACAGCAGCCAGAAACAGCATAGGCGTCGGCCAAGAAACCTGAGTCAGTCAGTAGCTGACTTCTTGGCGGTGTTTTTGAATGGGTCTTTCTGAGTCGTGTTAACTGGAACTAAGGCTTGTTCTGTCTGCCTCCTATCGTTTACCTGTCTGTCTCTCATCGTTTGTCGGGCTGCATCCTCTGATTGCTCACATGTGGCTTGGGCGCCGACAGACGATTATAGTCTCTGCTCGTTGGTGGTGTATATCCATACAAGTCATTATATTTGCCTATCTTCTGTTTCATTTCACTTCCTCATATGGTGTTCCTTAAATTCACAGATGATCTTCTTAGATCATTCTTTAAGCTATTGTTAATGTTTAATTATGGAGAGTCACAGTTAGGAACGAAAAAAACGGAGGATAGGAAAAAAATATATAGAGCAAAATATTCACCCAACAATTATACCTTGATAATTATGTTGCTTGCAATTCAGATCAGTTTGCTTGTGAAACGTCCAATTCTTTGTGTTGACAGCATTTCCACTGTACAGATTGAAGAGGTTCTGCCTTTTATAGGCCTGAAACTGTTTGCTATCGTCCGAACGACTAACTGACAACAACTAAAACTTAACATATAAGTTTTCACTTGACCTCTTGCAATTTCTGCGCTAGTGTTTCACTCAAAACTGAAAATATTAATTTTCCAAACACATATCCTGATTCTTCCTCTTCCCCTTAGCTCTCTTTTCGTTTCAATTTCAAAATCCATTCACCATAGCCGTCTGACTGTCTGCCTACCTGACTCCTGGCTCTTGACCTGGAACCGAACCCTTTTGCTTATCGACTTGGTCATGGCTGAGCGCTTGTGAATAAGCTGCTTCCCGCGCTTAGCTTTCGTTGGGCGCTGTAGAAAGCTCGAGATTACGATTACGATTGAAACGATTTCTTTTCGTGTTTACTTTAAATCGTTTTAATAATGGAATCAAAAGTGAATAAGTAGGCTAGTCGTATAGAAACACACTAACAGTGTGTTGTAATCTTGTTTGAATTGTTTTCTTTTAATTTTATGCAAATTTTTGTGATACATCTTTGTTTGTAAAAAAGAGCAAAACCTTTAATTTGCTTTGCATTGTTTTAGAGTTGAATCTTCAGAAAGGAGAAAGGGGCAGACGAAGACTTGTTGACAGACGGACTGCAGCTGCTGGTCTGCTGTGCTTTCGTATTCAGTTTACCTGGACTTCTCAACCGCATGGCGACTGAGTAAATATGTTACTGGCATCAAAAGAAAAAGTGAAAGACAGACGTAGAGAAAGATAGAGAAAAGAAAGAAGCGTAAAAGTCGTAGGCACAATGACTGTTTGCACTGGATGAGAAGAGGAGGAGGAGGAGCAGGAGCAGGAGGAGCAGAAGGAGCAGAAGGAAGAGGAAAACAAGAAGAAGAGAAGGATGAGAAGGAAGAGGAATAGGAAGAGGAGGAGAAAGAGAAGGAAGAAGAAGAAGAGAAGGAGGAAGAGAAGGAGGAGAAGAGGGAGAGGAGAGAGGGAGAAGGAAGAAGAGGATAATGAGGAGAAGGAATAGAAGGAGAAGTAGGAAGAGGGAGAGGAGAGAAGGAGAAGGAGTAGGAAGATGAAGAGGAGAAGGAGGAGAAGGGGTCGGATTGAATGACGGATAGCTAGGTGGATGGATATATAGATGCTGCTGTATGCCTCGCATGCTTCTTGGCATTTCAACACCAAACGACATATATATGATTCTAAGAGACTAAACAAAGATCAATCGTCAGCATAAAACACTGTCTCTTTGCAAGCTTCTCTCTCTTTCTCGTCTTGTCTCTCTCCTCGTGTGCCTCTTTTTCTTCATTCTTTTCTCTTATCTTTCTCTCTCCTCCTCTCTTTCCTCTCTTTTTTTTTAGTCTTTCTGTGTCTCTTTTTGTCTCTCTTTGGTGCATTCTAGATTTTTCGTTTTGTCGTTCTACCTCTTTCTCTATATTTGACTCTGTGTGCAGTCCATGTGTGGGTGCGTATATGTGTGTGTGTGCGTCGATCCTTTGATTTTACGTTGCTTTTATGGCCTATGTTCATCTGTCACTGGCTGCCTGTCTATCTGCCTGTCTGCCTGCCTGCCTGTCTGTCTGTCTGTCTGCTGTCTGTCTCTCGCTCTCAATCGCCTTTCATACTTCATAAATAGTTCATCTGTTTCTATGTCTCTTTGCTGGTTAGTAAAGAGATTCGGTCAAGACTGGCAAAAGGACAAGTGTAGGGCAGCATTAAAGAATGTATGAAAAAGATACGACTTCTGAAAGCTCTTGTATGGCCAGGGGAACAGTATGGCTGTGACAACTGGACCACAAAGAAAGATGAAAAGGCAAGAATCAATGCATTGAAACTAAGTGTCTGTGACAGATTCTTAGAGTACCATGGACTGCTAAGAAGACAATTGAGTGGGTCCTAGAGACGGCAGGAGTAGAGGGGAGTCTGCTTGGTTTAATCAGAAAGAGGAAGCTTTCATTGTTCGGGCATGTGCAACGAAAGAGTGGAGACTGCTTAGAGAAAGAGACCATCTAAGGCACAATTTCTGGATCCTGAGCTCTGGGAGGACACAAGATGACATGGATTGAGAATATCAAGTCGTGGACTGAATTATCGTTCTATCAGTTATTACTGGAGACAAGGGACAGAAGCAGATGGCACAAAATTCTCCTTGGTGCAGCCAATCATCGGCTCGAGAACGGTTGAACTTAGGACAAGGCAAGATAGGTCTGCTGCTATGTTTGCTTTTCAGTAGCCACACATGCATACGCATTAAAAACAGTATTAGGCTTATGCATAAAAATATGTGCGAGCGCTGAGTGGGAAAGTTCTAGAAACTCTAGATATCTACACAGGTCAAAGGAATGAATGCGTTCTCTTTGCCGCCCCAGCACCGAACCCAAGTTCGACGTTTGCATCTCTTTCTGTCTCTTTCTGTCCCTCTTTTTTCTTCTGCTTCCCTCTTTCCCTCTTTCTCTCTTTCTCCCTCGGTCTCTGTTTTTCTCTCTGTCCCCCCTTTCTGTCTTTCGCTTGTTCACTCTAGATGAGTCAAAAAGAGTCGATATTTCAAAACATGCGACGTAGCTCAATTCTAAAAAGTTGTATTAAGCAAATTATTCGAAAGTGACATGTTTTACCAAGCAGAAGATGGCTTTCAACTGGCTTTTGAACAATGTAGTTTTTTAAAGCTAATATGCTTTTCAGGGCCATTTTAAAATTGCGCTCCTAAACAGTTATTTAAGAGCTTTAAAACCGATAGCGAGATCTCATTTAACAAACTGAAAACTAGTTTAAACTAATTCGATGTTTTGTGCAGGATTTAGAATTTGCATTAAACACGTTAGTTGGCTTAAGAGACAGTTTAACAATTGAGAAGGAGCATGCGTGCTTTCAATATTTTTACGTTTGACAGAGTTATCTGGGTGACTGTGTCTGAGAATAGTGCATCGGAAAGACAGGAGACAAACAACTGAAAGGCAAAAGAAAAGGAAACTTATAAGAAAGGACTTTGCGAGGCGAAGGAAGGGGAGGAGGGGAGGAGGAGGAGGAGGAGAGGTGTCTCAAGACTCACTTGATCCGTAGTTCCTCAAGCTGTTCTTCGAGTGATGCCACTCTGATCTCTAGCCTTGCTTTCTCTTTGTCTGCATCATCGAGACACTTCCTCGCCTCGTCCAGTTCCACCTGGTACATGGCCTTGATCTGCGTCGTCTCTTTGCCCCATTTGGCCTTCAGCTTCTCCAGCTCATCGGCCAAGCGTCGGTTCTGGGCTTCGAGGAAGCGGACCTTCTCGATGTAACTGGCGAATCGTTCGTTTAGGTCCTGCATGTCCTTCTTTTCCTTCTCCCTAGACTGCTTGACCGCTGTCACCCCAGTGCTCGTCACATGGGCATAAGCACCAGACGGGGCCCCTGCCGACGAGTATTGGAGCGACCTCTCATAGGAACGCACCCCTCCGCCGCCGGCGGCGCCACCGAGACCTCCATAGGATGTCCTCTGGATGATGAGGTTGCGTGGTGCGATGTTCGGCCGATAGGTCGAGCCAGTCGAACCTTCGACGACGTAACTGGAAGAGGACTTGGTCTCATAGGTCGTTGATTTCTGGTGCGACGACGGGCCTTCGACGGTGCGCGTTGTCGTTATGGTTGACTGCATCTTTGTTGTTTCGGTTCACTGATCTTGCAGCTTGCTTCGTCAGTCTACTAGCTGCTGCTCTGTTGAAACGAAAGTTGTCGAAGAAGCCGACTGGGCGTCTCTCAGCTTACGATGCTCCTTTGTGACAGCAGCACCAATGGCAGCAGCAGCAGCAGCTCTCTCAGTAGAGGCCTTTGAAACGAGGAACTTCTCGAGCAGTGCAGCCTAACCACGCCACAAAGAGAGATGGGATGTCTGGATAACTGCCGTTCGTTTATATATCGGCTGAGCCTCCTCTTCTCCATCAGTCAGCCTCCGTCCGTTGAGCTGCTGCCTAGCTCGCCAAGAACTGCTTCGTGCTCCATCCGGCACTGCATCCATCAGAATTCCTGAGATTAGGTTACGTATACCTGGCCAACTTTCCTCTCGCTCTTCCTTCCTCCTTACTCCTCCATCCTCCTCCTCCATCCTCTTCCATCGATGACTTATCGATTATGAGTTGAATCCTCACCGTCTGAGAATTGCTATGAGAACGCCGACGTCTTCCTAGATGACGCAGTCAGACCAAGGCATGATACGAAGTAGGCATACGAGGTGGGTGTATATTTTAACATACAGCCGACCCTGTACATATATATTCACATATAATTATGTATAAACATAACTGGTTGCGAGTGCATAAGATTATAAGCAATATGTACGTCTACAGATATGCAACGAGATTTCATTTATACATTACAATATGAATGGAAAGTCTAATAGCATGCAAGATGCGATGAACAGAATCAGACATATATGTATATATATATATATATATATATATATATATATATATATATATATATATATATATATATATATATATATATATATATATATATATATATATATATATATATATATATATATATATATATACACACACGACTGAAAGTTACGGAGCACAGTCGTTCTAAAATTGACTGAGAAAGGGACAGTCTGTGATAGAAAAATAAAAAGGAAATGATAGAGACAAAAGGCGGCGGATTTAGGACACTGCGTGGAGTATCGGTTGTTTCTTTCTGATTGATTAAGTAGACTGGAGCGAAGCAATAATGCATTGTGATCAAAGATGCAGCCCGTCTTCAGCTGCTTTGACCCTGTCTGCCATAAGTGGATATGCGGACTCTGGGTCAGCAGCGCCGTCTGAATAGCAGCCCTGCTGCGGCTGAAGAAGTATATCTAGTTACAAGATCGCCTTGCTCCTTTCCTCCACCTCTCCCAGCATGCTTTGGACGCACGTGTTTATTTGTCGGAGGAGTGGGAGCCTGGGAGGCGCTGATCACCATCCGCAGAATTCCAGGAAATTGACAGACGCTTTCTCATTGTTCTCCGTCATTCAGCGCACTTTCAGATGTCTGTGGAAAAGGCCAAAAATATAAGAAAGCGTAGACTGAAAGGCCAGAGACCCTGGATTTGAAGGAACTAATGAAACAGAAGACAGGCTTCTCATCTGCTTTTACATTAATTTTGATTTAGACCACAAAGCGCCCCTTCAAGATAATTATTCAGACGAGCTCACAGCCCAGTCCCGACGAAATAGATTGGCTTTCAAGGGTTGATGATGCAGGTAGCGTCCCAGGCAAAAAAGCCGTTCAGATCCAGATCATCCATCCATCCACTAACGTCATACAAACAGCGAACGCCGACCACTAAGAAGCGTATATTTAAAATGCGCGCGAACACCGATCAATCACAAACAAGACAAACCAGAAAACTCATAGACGTTACGTCAGAGAAAATTCGCGCCTTAGCTCAGGAACCCCGCTAGTCAATCAGAAACAAATTAATAACCCGCTGACTCCATCAACGTGATGTCATAGAAATTTTAGATACCAACGCACACTTTAAACTTGACGACTGATTGGCATAATATTAGGTTCACATTAAATTCATACCCTTCTGAAGTTAACAAATTATTTGTAAACGGAACTTAACGCAATGTTATTCTATCTACCGCAAAACATAGAAAATCATGTTCACAATCAAAACCACCTTAACTACGCAACAATCAATTACAAGCGTGAGAGGCAATCTGCTATCGCATTTAATTTGCTCATACGAAATTTCGCTTCAAGATCAAAGGCTTGTAATGACAAATACTATCTGACAAGCTTCCCAGATTTAGGCATTGTAACAGTTAAATATGTCAACCGATTATGACCAGTATATACAACATATGCGAACATAAAATAATGTCTTTCAGTTTAGTCAAAGTCAGACAACAAATAAGCTTCTTGTTCAATGGTTTTCCAGTTTCTTTTGGTTTTGGTCAGTTTTGACTAGTAAATGAAATAGGTCTTACTCAACCTTCACTGTCAAACTGTGTTAACACAGCAGCTCCAACTGCTACATCACTGCTGTCATAGTACAAATATACATCGTGACCAACATGAGTTCCAACCAAAATAGAATTTGAACACAACCATCGTTTTAACATGTCAAAAGCATTCGATGTACATGTATCAAACAAAAATTCTCCTGCACTTGGCCACAAGTTATATCTGACAAAAGGTTTGGTAATCTTTGCAAAATTAGAAATGAACTGTCGGTAATATGGCCTAATCGAACAATCAATGCAAGTATATGGATTGTTCTTACTAAGTGACAAACTTTTATCTGTTTGTAGTATAACTTTACAAGCTTCAATTCTGTATCATACTCAATCGGTAATTCACATTGGTCTCCAAAATCACTGTCATCATCGGCAATTAAGCCACATCCCCAAAGAACGTGTCATACATGCATACTTCTGAAGCTTGTTGGCATGAACGATTTTCTTTTCATCATTACCTATGTCAATCAGATACGAGTGTTTCGATCACTTCTGTCAAACACAGTAGGCCTACACTCAACAAGATATCAGTTGATTTGTGAAAGTTGAGTATGACTCAAACACAGTTTCTCTAGGATTTGTAATGTGGTGAGTCGTCGCCAGCTTAGCTTGGCCTGTAGGCCTAACTTGGCCTGTATGCTGAGTTGGTAGGCCCAGTTGGTATGAAGGCCAAGTTGATAGGCTGAGTTGGTAGGCCCAGCAGGAATGTAGGCCAAGTTGATAGGCTGAGTTGGTATGCAGGCTTAGCTTGGCCTGTAGGCTGAGTTAGTAGGACCAGTTGAAATGTAGGCTGAGTTGATAGGCTGAGTTGGTATATAGGCTTAGCTTGGCCTGTAGGCTGAGTTGGTAGGCTGAGTTGGAACGTAGGCTTAACTTGTGGGGTATATATACCTGCAGTGCGAGAGAAGAGGCGATGACGCCAATCATCCCGTTATGACGGCATCGTTAAGTAAACCAAATGAATAAGAAGAGGCGAGAAGGGAGGTTACCCTAGATATACCACTGGCGGCCGTCATGCCATAAATGAGGGACGGACACCAGAAACGAAGAAGACAAAGAAAAAAGAAAGACACAGAAGAAAGAAATAAACACTCAAGAACATTTTTAGTCTAAAATGTCTTCAAAACTTCTAAGGAACACTAACACACTATCCTAGTTCTAGAATTACTGCCCAATGACAATTGACCCAATAACATGTAACCAAGACGGGGATGGGAGTAAACCCATCTCCGTTGCGCGAGCATTTTCTGGTTGGGTCAGCTCACCTGTCTTAGACCCCATACTTTAGCACACATTAGTCATTGTACTCTGTTGTTGTTATAAGTCTTGGTGTGAAGATAAGTGATGTACTTTGTTAGTACCTTCTCGCCATCTGCGCTGGGTAATGCTTTCATTAAATTCTTTGGTGACAAAATATCCAACATCAGGATGAAATTGTGTGGTATTCCACTATCAAATGCCTTTTCATCTCCTGATCACCCCCTGCCTACTTTTGATTCGCTTACTCCAGCAACCTTGGGTGAAATCCGGTCGCTTATTTTCTCATCTCCTCACGAACAGTGCCTTCTAGATGTAATTCCTACCCACCATCTCAAAAGCTGCTTTGATGTGCTTGGTACTACAATTGACCCATTGTACTCTGTCGGTCGCTTGCTGACGGCTTCTTCCCAACATGTTTCTCTCATGCGATTGTCCACCCTTTGCTGAAGAAACCATCTTTGAATGCTGAAACTATGTCAAACTACCGACCAATCTCAAACTTGAATTTTATTTCTAAACTTCTTGAACGCGTTGTTAAATGTCGAATGGAGGCACATGTCTTCAAACTCCTTACTCCTCCCTTTCCAGTCAGCATATCGCAAATTCCACTCCACCGAGACAGCTCTTCTCTCTGTCCACAATGACATTATCTGCTCCATGGACAACGGCAAAGTAACTGCACTTGCTGTTCTTGATCTATCTGCCGCCTTCGACACTGTCGATCATGATATATTGCTCCATCGCCTTGAGCACTGGTTTGGTATATCAGGTCTGGCCCTTAACTGGTTCAAATCATATCTTGCCTTTTGTACTCAATCTGTTTACATCAGTGGTGCAATGTCGGACCAGATAACACTCACCTCACCTGCGATGTCCATCAAGGCTCTGGTCTTGCCCCCTTGCTTTTCTCCTTGTACACCACTCCACTAGGCTTTTTCCTTAGACAAGGCGGTCTGCGGCACCATCTTTATGCTGATGATACTCTACATTTCCGTTGATAATTACTTTCCTTCCAGTTCTTTCACTCTATTAGCTGACGTCTTTAACCAAGTTCAGTCATGGATGGCAGAAAATGGATTGCTCTTAAACCCATCCAAAACTGAGTTTCTCCTTTTTGGAACCTCACAGCAACTGACTAAATTTAACTCTTTGAATTCCGTCCATCTAGGCATCTCTGTCGTACAACGCATCTGTTCATCCCGCAATTTTGGTGTTGTACTTGACTCCAACCTGTCATATTAATTCTATATGTAGATTTGCCCACTACCACATACGTGATATCTGTAGGATTAGGCGCCACATTCCCTTCCCTGCCCTGGTTTGTTTGGCTAACGCCTTAGTCTCCAGCCGTTTTGACTACTGCAACGCGCTTCTTACTGGCATTTCAAAAGCTAATTTGATGAAGCTTCAAAGAGTTCAAAATACATTGGCAAGAGCTATCGCTAAAGCTCCGAAATATGATCACATATCACCAATACTAAAATCGTTGCACTGGTTGCCCATAGAAAAGCGCACAATGTTCAAGACTGGACTAATTGTATGCAACTGTACATTTCAACCAACCTCACTATCTTCACTCTGTACTGACTCCCAAGACTTACCTCCACTCGACCAGGTCTTCTAGCTGTTTAAATCTGACTATTCTGTGGACAAGAACAGCTCTTGGCAGGCATGCCTTCTCTGTTTCTGGCCCTAGACTCTGGAACTCTCCTCCGGCAAATGTTCGCTCGGCAAATTCTGTTTCTCCTTCAGATATCGACTAAAAATTTACCTCTTCCAGAACTCATTTCCTCTGTAGGCTGCCCCTGTGTCTTCTGGACTCCTCTTTGGCTTTCCGACCCGGACTCACCATGGAATTTGGCTTGGACAATGATTTTGCTTAGCAGCGACCATCGACTGATGCCTTGAGCATTATTACAGTGGTGCTATGGAAGTTCTTAGATTATTAGCTTATTATTACGATGCCAGTCATCTTGATATGACGGCGATGTTAAATAAAAGTTACCAAATTGAACTGAATAGAAGAGGCGAGAGAAGAGGCGAGAAGGTAAAAACTGTAGCCGTAGTAGTAGTCGCGTAGTAGCGTTTTTTACTCTGAGTCCGCCGTAGTAAAGAACAGTTTAGAAGTGTACTGTGACATACAGTCGTTCAACTGTCGTAACAAAGCGGATTGTCTTTGTGATTAATTTGGAACTGTGTTTGAGTTAAATGTGAATAAATGAATAAGGTACAGTGTTCGGATTCAAGAAGTCTCCCGCTAGACTTAGGGGAGCCGAACCCAACGGATTTGCGGGTGACACCTGTGAGGCGGCAGAAAACCCAGGATGACGCCACAGTATTCATACATTTATAGATAAAAAGATTTATCTTTCACCCTCTTATTGTACGGGACCGCATACTGAATTTGCTTCCTTCAGTACGGATTTCCGCAAATCCATGCCTTCCTGTATACAAATTTTCCCATAATTTTTAAAAACATTTTTGGTGTTCGTCCCAATTCAATTAATATCGAAATTTCATTGGACCAGTTTATTTAAGAATTGTCAGTTGTACCTCTGGTACCTTCTCATAAACCGACAAATAGAGAGGATCCCATTATCGCATTCTGCGTCTCCCTTATAGTAAAAGGTATAAGCGAATGCCACCGTCTTGGACTTTCTATATCACGTAGTGAATCGTCCTTTTCAAAGATTTTTCCATTTCTCTGCTAATCCAGAAATTTCAGGGTGACTCGTTGTATTGAATCGCGGTTTGCGTACAATCAATTTTATAAATCTTGTGTTAGACTGGCCGTAAAATTTGTGCTTTTGTCACTTTCAGTGACCGATTGCTCTTCAACGTACACTTGTAACTCCAACAATACACTATAAACAACTTTTGCGGTTAAGTTCAAAAACACTGATGGCCATCCAATACATAAATCAACAACACAAAGACAATATCTATGGCCTGCCGATGATTTTGGCACAATCGGTCTAATGCAATGCATGTTAAACTGTCTGAATGTTATATCCTATTGTGGAAACGGTGTGATCGGTGCCCGATCCATAACCAATTCTCGTGTCTTGAGGTGGCATTGTTCACATGATCGACACCACTCTAATGTCCTTCCGCTATCTAGGCCATGGAAGAATGACGCCTTCAAATTAAGATGACTGCTTGATTCTTTTCCGCGTTTTTCTTCTGCAAAATGTTATCCAGAAACAGACACTTGAACTAATTACATCATTTAATATGTCTTTCTTTAGGCAATACCAACTGAAAAACAAACTGGTCCAAAATCTAAGATTTACGTTAAAGTAAATCAAAGATTTACGGTATAATAACAGCGCACACCAGAATTTTTCACATCTATCATTTCCCGCCAGGTCTTCAACGACTCATCCTCCTTCTGTTGTTTCATGAATAACAGTGAATCTGCCACAGGATGTTCAGCTAGTCTATTGTCTTCATCCTCATCTGATTCATCATCAGTGTTAAATAAATCTCAAGATCTGTCTTCATTTTCTTTTATCTCTGTAACTTTAATCATCCTTTCTTCTCATTCCTCCACTTCATCTTTAATTTTGTCATTCACTACGTTCTCTTCGAACTTTTTTGCTTGACCTCTTGTCAAAACATTGGACAAATATTGGGTATTGACCACAATCGGTGGAGTTAATAACCATAAATCTTAAATTGTTTCAGGGTGTAACAACAAATTTTTCATCATCCACATAACAATTGCACATAATAAAGGTAAACAGAACCAATATTTATCAAATTCGAATTCTTTTTCGCTTCTTTATTATACTATCTCACATTATAAGATTGACGACCAATTTTGCTGGGAATGGCATTCTTGCTCCAAACTAGAAGTTTACCTTCGTACCTCTTCTAGTTTTATATTTTGTACTAGTTCTTAGTCTATTACAGAGATTTTCGTACCGGAATCCACAAATGCTTGCACCTTAATTTCATTTTCTTCTGTCGACTTGCAGTTCCAATTCAATATGTTGTAAGTTTCCTCTTGTCAACATGACTGGGTTCTTCACTTACCTTGTTTACATTACTTTCCACATTCTAATTCACATTTCATTGCTGCTTTAGGCTCTCTTTCATTCAAACATTCTCTATCAGCCTGCTTTTTCGGAATATTTATCACTTGCAATTTAGATATTGGCTTCTCGTCTGGATCAACAGCACAAGCTCTAGCGCTAAAATTCTTAGGCTGAGTTTGCTTACAATCTTTAATCAAATGTGTGTTTGATCCACATCTATAACATCGCCTTACATTTGTATCCTTCTTTTCAACTGATTCTCTCTTTACTTGGGGTTTCATAAACTTACTTTGTTCTTCTAAGTTCGTATCTTTTTACATTAGTCTTTTCCGCCGTATGTTTATTCCTAAAGCTCTGTAATTTACTATGGTAACTGGTACTATTCTGCGTTTCCATATTCCCATAACCAGTTTTAGGTGGAATTGCAAATCCGATGCGTTTGTTCACATGAATGTTTGACAACTCTGCAATTATATTAAATGAAAAACATGTCATTCCCTCTTCAGATAAAATAAACTGCAAAGGTCCTGGCGGCAATGACTCTTTCAAAAGATTTGTTACCATCAAATCATACAGTTTCTCGCAATTTTTTCCACTTTCCCGCTACGTACATAATAATTGAACAAGTTTTTCGACTTTGCAATAAACAGTGAAAATGTTTCAACTGGCAGCTTCTTTGCCTCAGTGAACTTTTTTGTAACGGTTTGGGTTCCGTGGAAGCAAGCCGCCGTTAGCTGTCGGGACAGCCTGGAGAAAAGAACTAAGGATTTGCCGGGTGAAGGTAGGGGTTCGAATCTTGGTCGGTCGACTACGTACAGCACCCTTTCCACTCAATCTCATACTTCTACGAAGGACAGAAAGTTACTTAATTTCTTCTGCCTTTTGATCACCAGATTGCCGAGAGTTGTCCGTGGCAGTCGGATGGGCCGCTACCCCTCTGACAGAGCGTAAGGATTCGTTGTGGCTATCCCGACAGACTTCTCTTTATCTAAACCCGAGCGCTGTATGACGTCCGAAGAAGGCGCCACATGAATCTCAGTTAATTTGTGTTCTAATTCGGCTTGGCGCTATAATAAGTCCCCTCGCTATCGAATCTGGCTCTCTTTCAACTGACTTTGTAATTGTACCTGGCGTTCTATCAATTCTTCTCTTAGCGAAGAGAAAGATGCAAGTAAGGACTCTACAACTTTAGCAAACTCTGATGCTAAAGTGGACGTATCTCCTTGTGAATTAAATTCTGCCATAACTTTCGTTTCACAAATTTAATCGTAACTAATAGATTTAATCTTAACTAATACTTTTTATCTATTTTACTCCTTTACGAATTACAATTTATTTAAACCTCAAGAGTTCTGATTTACAGCAATCGTCAAATTAAACTATAAACCTACAGGCTAATAGAAGATTGGCACTGATATGAGCTCAAGAATTCGCCCACAAATTAAATAGAAAAGAAAATGTTCGACTTCCTGGTTTAAAATGGCGAACTCATCTTTCCGTGGCAGTTGCGAAGACGAGGCATAGTCCAAAAAATCCCGTCTCCTTTCCAACGACAGCGTATTGACAAAGCACTTCGACGGACAAAAATCGGTTTAAACGTGCAACTCCGCAATAGCTTCGAATTACTCGCTTGAATTCGAGAACTAGAGCCATAAAGAGATCCTTTCCCGGTCACGATCTGCCGCCAACTGAGCTGCCAAGATATCCTTTCCCGGTCACAATCTGCCGCCAACTGAGCTGACACTCTTAGCGCCTTCTACACTCTTTATATAGGAAATATCCGCGCGCTTTGACACGGCGCCATTCTCTCTCTCCTGCGTCTTTGTACGCGCCTCCTTTTCCCTCGCCGATTTTGGCGCGCTTCTTGTTCCTTGACAGCTCTTCGGCGCGCGCGCCAAACTTAGGCGGTATCCACGACTAGCGGCAATCGCTGCCGGCCGGGCCTAGCCTAGCACACACATAGCAGCCGACTAAAGCGTGAGAACAGACAGCCGACATCGATCAATAATACTAACATCATCAATCCCGCAGTTCTTGCCCGACTGAGTGTAGAAATATCTGGCGCTATAACAATTTTCGTTACAACTTTGCTTTGTACTATTGACGTATTAACTTAAACTCTTTAAAATGTGTTCTTTGAAAAGATCAGAGCCATGAAAATCGACTTTTTGTTCAAAACCGTTCTAACTTTTAGAATCATTATGGATGACAGCAATTTAACCCAAAATTCTTTATCAACACCAAAACTGTTAAAAGCATTCCCCATTGTTTTAAATAGAAGAGGATTTCTGCTAAATCGTAAGACCAGAGAAGCTTAGATTGGAAGGAAAAAGAATCTGGTGGGAAGAACGGATAGCGCCAGACGTTCGTCAGTGACCATTACAATCGAAGATCCTACCGAAGATGGGTAGAATAGATAGCCATTCGTCGAGAGGGTCGACTATTAAATACTACCAAGCCGAAAGACACAGTTTGTGCGAGCATGCCAACGAGGGAGGTCTTTTACATTAAGTATGACATTAATTCTTACTTAATTGACATTAAGTAAGACATTAATTCTTACTTAATTCGATGTTGACTAAGGTAGGTTTTCTTAAGAATATGCTTGAATAATGGTACAATGATTCATAGAGTTACAGTAATTGACTGTGTAACTGAATAGCCCATTTATAAATACGCACTATTACTTCAGAGTCACCAGCGTAATAACGCGTTCGAGCAGTCTAATCACTGCCTCACGTCACAATGAGCTCGAACGCCGACCAGTAAGGAGTGTATATTTAAAATCTGCGCGCGAACGCTCACCAGTTAGAAGAAGCATGCATTCAAAATGCGCGCTAACACCGACCAATCACAAACAAGACAACAACCAGATAACTCATCGACGTTATGTCAGAAAATTCGCGCCTTAGCGCTGGAAACCCACTAGTCAATTACAAACGTGTCTACAACCCCAAAAACTCATTGATGCTAACTCAGAAATTCATAGAAATTTTCGATACTAACACACGCTTTAAACTTGCTGACTAATCAGCGTAATATTACGTTCATATCATTCATCGACTCATCCATCCTTCCACCCGTCTATCGATCTATTCATCCATTCGTCAATTAATCCAACCAATCCATCCATCAATCCATCTATCCATCCATACATCCATCCGATCAAACATTCATTTACCTATTCAAACAATCCATAACCATCTAACCATCCATTCATAAGTCCATCTGTCTATCTAATCCACCTCCCCGTCACCTCATCCATAAAATCTGGTAATCGCTCCATAGCCACAGCTACCCCACCACTCTGGAATAAACTCCCCAGAACTGCAACAGTTATCTAACCCATCATACAAACTTACATATACTCCATCGCTTGCAATTTCTGCATTGGTTTTTCACTCAAAACTGAAAACATTCCTCTTTTACAGATCCTATTCTGACTCATCATCTTCTTATCTCTCTTTCCGCTCTAATCCTAAACATCATCCACCGTAGCCGTCACGCTCTCTCTGCGTGACTTTTTGGATCTTGACCTGAAACCGAACCGCTTTTGCCTATCGATTTTGTTTTGACTGAGCGCCTGTGAATAAGCTGGTCCCCGTGACGTGACTTTCGTTGGGCGCTGTCGAAATCTCGAGATTACGATTACGATTATTATTATTATTATTATTATTATTATTATTATTATTATTTATTCGTTCGTTCGTTCGTTCGTTTATTGATCCCAAAGAAGAAGTTGACAACAATCAATACATACATGTTTGACATGAAACATTGTCAGGTTATCATGAACAAGCGGTAGACCCAGAAGGGACCATAGTCCCGCTTAATTATGGCCACCAATTAATATGCAAAAACCAATGGCGACGTTGTTAAATATACATTTTTAAATCTTAACTATGAAAATTATAAGGTCACAAACATGATCTACAAAATAAAACAACAACAAAAAAGAAAAAATCAAACTTAATTTAGATATACAAATAAAACACTTGTTATTCATCATGCAGAAATTTACGCAGTTGTTTAAATAACTGCAGAGACGGCAACTGTTGGATATATAGAGGCAAAGCAGTCCCTATCAGCGGTCCAATGCATTTAATGTCGAAATACCTAGTATTTGTTCGGCCATATATACTACGAAAATTACTTTGCGATCTAGTAGAATAAGTGTGGAATTCAGAGGAACGCAAGAAATAACCATTAAATACTCAAGGTAAAGACTTCTGCTCATATCGAAACATAAACTCAGCAATTTGAAATCTTTTTATCGATTCTATTTTTAGAATTTTTAATGCAGAGAAAATGCGATCGATGTCAAGACCATGACGCCGCTTAGTAACAAGTCTCACGACACGTCTTTGTAGTATTGCTAAGCATTTTAATGGAGAAGGATAACTGGAAGCCCAAATAAGGTTGCAATAGGAGAGATATGGATAGAGCAGTGAATAAGAGATTAATCAGTATAAATTG